>JAPDPK010000106.1:0-1485000 GCA_031772115.1 Heritiera littoralis | reverse complement strand
AATTTAAAAGTACACTTTATAATTAAATCATATTGAAAAAAGAGAAAGTTTTTCTAAAAAAATAAAAAAATTTAGTAAAGTTTTAAAACTCCACAAGATTAACAAAATGACACTTAAAGGTTTGAGCTAAAATAGCTTACTGAAAAATGAAAGTTGTGACTCGAACAGGGATGTAAACGGGTACCACTTAATAGGGTACCTGAGATTACCCATCCAATTAAGTAAGGTTCGGGTACCCTATAATCGGGTTTTAATGGGTTAGGGTAGTGATTTCACTACCCATGTTGGGTCCAGGTAGAGTTCAAGTAATGCCCATAGGGTACACTAAACTCGAACCCGATTAACTTTTAATTAAATATTGTGTTTTTTTATTAAATTATGTTTGTTTCTAGTTTCATTAACATATTTCTATGGGTTTCAAGATGTTGAATTATTAAAATTTATTGATTATTATGGAACTTGTATATTTTTTAATTTTATGTTTTTCATTAATAAAATTTATATATTAGAATAATTAATTTTCTGGCATGAGTCGGGTTCGAGTTCAGGTTCGGATATTTAACGGGTTTTTCAAAGTTGTGGTTAATAATCGGGTAATTAAACAAGTTCATGTAATAAACGGATAGTATGAAATTTATTAGGGTAAGGTTCGGGTAGTGTATTTAAAAAATAATCAGGTAATTATAAGGTTTGGGTTCTTTAATCAATAATCGGGTTCGGGTACCTCAAAAATAGCGGGTATCCATCCCGTTTACATCCCTAGACTCAGATAACAAAGTAATGCCAAGATTTAAGGGGCATCAGAAGGAGAAATTAGTTTCAAAAGCCTAAAATCACAAATGAAAGCAAACAAAGTCTAATTCTTCAAGCATAGCAGCCAAGTTTCCATGATATTCAGTGGATCATCATTGCCAAAAACACAGTAACATGTAAACCTGCCATTTTAGAGAATGCTTGACCAATTTTGAGAAAAATCATCACAAACCTTTCTGTTCTCCAAAAATGATGGCAGATGACATTTTAATTGCGACTAGATTAAACAAAAATCTCCAAGATAAATCTCAGATAACATTGACTAAACATGGTTTTGAAAACAAAAGAAACCGTTCAATACATCAAAATAACTCATTCTATTTTGAAAAATATCAAAACTTCCCCAAAAGTAAGAAATAAAAGATGAGACTGCACTGTTTCACTTACTAAAATTTAAAATTTCACTTAAAGAGGAAGCATCACTGGGCAGAGCTTGAGACTTTTTGAACTTGCTAGCTGCCAATTGAGTTTCAGTCTGAAAGCAAAGGAAGATTATCAGAAAAAATACACATAAAAAATGGTTTTCATTCATTGAGGTAATTTAATTACCTCTTTCTTGACAGGCTCTTCTTTCTCAGACAAAATTAACTCAATGTAGCAAGGAGAAGACATGCAAGCTGGGAAAAAAAACAGAGTCCCATGAACATATTGAAACAAAATAGAATCCATACAACAATAAGTGCATGGTTCTAATACGTATGGTTGATTCTTCCATGAGCACGGTAGGTACGACACCTCTGTTTCTGAGCCTGGTTTACCTAGATGTGAGAAATATAGAGTGCATTGACATCCAAACCCTTAACCTGAGAAATTAATTCCAAATTGTTAGGAAAGTAAAGGGATAGAGCATAGAAAAACTAAAAAAAAGTAAAAAGTAGGCATACCACAGCATTACTCTCAGCATTCTTCAGCAAATCGAGAATGAACTTGGCAGATTTTACAGGCCAGCGACCCTGTCCATTAAAATGCCAGTTCTTTGCCTGAGCTGTACATCCAACACCACCACAGAAGTATCGGAAAGGTATGGCCTGCTTGTGCCCCATAACATCCTCCAAATACCTCTTAGCCTTACCCAAAGGCAACTTTCTGATGGCAAATGCTGCCTCCCTTTTGTTCTATAGAACAATAACCAGGAATGAGACCCATTGATGACCACCACAAAATCCAAAAAAACATGAGCTTATATAAATCATAAAACCAATACTATGATTATTATAGTTCAGAAAAATAGCTGACTAACATCAAGACACCCCGGAAAACAATTTAACAAAATCATTCTCAAATCTAATTTCTTTCCAAAGGATTACAAAATGTGGCATCATTTACCTTCAGTCACCAAGAAAATCCATAGGTTCACCCAATAACAATGCAAAGTAATCCAAAGGCAACAAGATCCTGCTTTTTTCATCAGGTTTAATACTCAGCCAAAAATTTCATAGGCATAAACAACAGATCCTAAAAAGGTTACCAAAATCACTTGGAAGCCCTTGTTAAGTCTAAACCTATACTGTAATCCAAACAAATGAAAATTTTCTTAAATTAATAACTAAAGTAAGTAAAATAAAACAATAAAAATAAAAATGCAAAATACAAAATACAAAAGAAAATAAAAATTCAAATGCAACTAACCTAAATTACCTAAAACCAAAATTTAAAATTATATAACTAAATATATTCCTAATTATTAAACTAAACACATACTAATGAACTAAATTAATAAACTCATTATAAAAGCTAATATAAAATTAATCTAAACTAATACACTTAACTAATATGCATGCAAAGCAAAACTTACAAATTAAACACCTAACCAACAACTTGTCTGTCTCTACACCACCACATCTTCACGCCAACTAACCGTCGCCACCTCCAAGCCTCTCTTGAACCAGAAACTACGGTTTAGAAACGGGGGATGAAACCGAACAAAAGGAGAAGATGTTGCAAGCTGCTGTCACCAGCTCTATCTCTCTAAAAAACTACTCCTAATCTAAAATAAAATAGCAAAGAAAAATTGCAGAAGAATTGTGAAGACCGGCTGTTGTCTCCCCAGCCTCTTCACACTCTTCAAACGGCAGCATCCTTCTCTTTTTATAGACTAGGGCTTCTTTGACAGCAAGTTTCCACTCTTCTTTGGACTCCCTTATTGCCAAGTCAGCTCCCAGCATTTGACTTTCCTTGATTTTCTTTTCGCGAATCATGCTCGATCTTGGACTTTATTTCTTTCCTTTCTCGGCTTCCTCACAGGATTAATATTCTTGAATCATTCTTGAGTGGCCGAGACCTTGAGTTGGCTTGTGATTCTTGTTTCCTTCCAGCTTTAGGACACTTCAAAGTATGAGTTTTGATTGCATGAGACTCTTTTGCAGTTTTCTTTATTCTTTCTAAATTTTCTGCACATGAAGCAAATTAAATAAGGAAGAAATTAAATCAAAATTTCATGCAATAAAGTACGGTAAAAATAGACATTTTATGGACTTAACAGCCCTCCCTTGAGCAAAAATGAAAAAAAAAAGGCAAGTTTTTTTTTTGGTTACATGGGAAATGCTAAAAACAGCAATGACAGCAAAAGACAAGTTTCAGAGCAGCCTTCAATTATTTAATAAAATTAATAACTATGATAAAAATACGAGTGTACAAGCTTTCGGGAAAAGTACCGTACCAAGCTAATCTACATCTAATTTTCAACAATCATTTATTAGTGAAACAGGATTTTCTTGATCTGCAACCATATATATAATAATAGGCACGAGGTTTCTCAATAAAAAATCCGACCAATACCCAGAACTTTATATCAAGAATTAAATTAAATTTTATCAAGTTATGTGATAATACCTTGAAATGAACCCTGAGGAGATCAGAGCCCTTACCTTGCAGGCTACAAAGAATCAACACCAAACATCATCGGTTTTCAACCAAAAATTGGGATTATAAAAAGAAAAGAAATTGCTCAAAAAAAGAACAGAGGGGACTTTACTCTTGTGGGATTATCGGGCTCCCTCGAATACTTCACCTGAAAAAACGATTAATGTTACATAGTAATCTAATAAAGAAAAAGAGAGACTTTAAAATATAAATCCAGGAAGCGATTGAAGAAAAATGTGTACCATGGCGGCTGATCTATTTGCTGCTTCTGCTGCCTAAGGAGTCTTTTTTGCAAGTCCGCCTAGCAGAAAAAACAGAAAAGCAGCCAATAACAATATATATTGATTCTTACTTTTTAGACAAGGGTTTTTTAGGGTGCTTTTCATGGTTAACGTTTGGGCTAAAAAAAAAAGCGACAGAGAAAAAAATTATTATTACCATAATCGAATCGAGAATTACCTTTCACGATCTAATTACTCTCGACAAACGTAAGTATTAAATAGTCCAAAAAAATAGGATTTCAGTGAGCCAATAATTTTTTTCGTTGGACAAAGAAAATACCCATTCAGAAAGGCATTCAACAAACAAACAGAACTTGTACAAAAGAAACCTGCGACCCCACTGCAGCACCAACTACAAACATTCTAAATCCGTCAATGAGATGAACTCTGCCTCTACCCAAACTTACCTGAACCCAAACTTCATAACAAATTCATTAACAAATGCAATATATTTACACAAGAAACAAAACAAAGGCATCCATGAAAAGTTCGAAGGCAGGAAATTAAATTGCGGAAAAAAAAAACAAAACACAAATATTATTTAATAAATTGTGTTTCTTTCTGCTACTACTAATAGTTTTACCCAAAAGTCAAAACTCATTCATCTGACTTACTTTACCGAATATACTCGATGCCGCCGGTTCCAACTCAGCTGCACTCAACACGGGAGTAATACAAGAATTTAAATTGAGAGGGAGAATACTAGATGATTTAGGGCAAAGAGTTGGCAATGCCTTTATTACAAATACACTGGCATAACACAAGAACAAGTTATTTGGGTAGAAAAAACTGAAAACAGTTTATCACAATTCAAGCTAAATCGGGTCCTGCATCAGTACTCTCCTTGATAACTTCTGATCTAACTCGTCGTTGGTACTTGGACTTTAACAAGTGCAAACCACAAAGCTGATTCGACTCGGAAAGACCAGAGCTGCACAACGTCATGTTTCTTGAGTCCATTATTTTTCACAACTGAATTCCACGGACTTCTCAGGACATACGTTGGACTTTTATTCACATTCCAACGCTTAAGAGTGATTCTGGTCTCCTTCATGGATGGTTCCAACAAGCAAACCTTGATATCTTCTCCATCCTCCAACTTCTCAGCCTCTGTTGTGGTGAGAAACTCATGAGTCTTGAGTTGTGAAAGCGGCATGGAGAACCGACTGGCTTCAGGATTCACGTCAGAGTAAAACAGCCGCTTTTGTATCACTAGATCGCAATCCGAACCACCCATTGTTCCAACGATATGTTGTTTGATATTTTCAGGCAAGTCTGGTGGTTGTTTGCGTTTCTCTTGGCCGACTCTTGCTACCTCCAGCAAGTAATAAAAACGCTTCCAGTTGGGATCCCAGTTGGGATCAAACTTTGCATCCTTGAAATCATCAACAGTGAGTAATTCCATCTTCTTCCTCATTCTTTTTTTCAGATACTGAAACAGAGTATATATAGCGGTTCGCGCTGTGGGGAAGCTAGCTACCCAAAAACCAAAAAAGGCTTAAAAAGTGGGCACCACCTGATTGCCTTGGGTAATGCAGGGTAATATTAATGGAAGAAGGGAAATTCTAATAACGTGCCACGTCATTTAGATTCGTTTAGTTTCTTTTTTTGAACACCATTTAGATTCGTTTAGTTTAGTTTACAGAATTTATGAAAAGAAAATGTTGGTTGGTGGTAGGCCGTCCTGTTCTGTTCTAACAGTTTCGGGAGATAAATTGTAAAAATATTGGTTTTCAAATACATATTTAACTTTTTCATAAAATAAAATTAAATTTTCAATGTTTTATCATGTAACAATCGGTTCATAAATTTTTATTTTAATGTAAATAAGCTCTCAATCTTTTAAAATCATACAATTAAGTTCAAATCTATTATACAATAATAACTACTGTTAAGACATCTTATGTGAGGCTAACATGATCGCTTAGTTGGTTGTCATATAGCATGTCACGTGTACAATACTAACAAAAATTAATGTCATTTAATATATTTGGACTTAATTGAATGATTTTGAATGGTTGAGGGTTTATTTACAATAAAATAAAAATTAATGAACTGATTTTTATGCAATAAAATGTTGAAAGCTTAATTCTATTTTATACAAAAAATTTAGAGTATATTTGATTATTAAGCCAAAATTATTCTACTCTCGGGGGAGGAATATAATTATTAGTATTAAGGAGGTAGCTAAATCCTTTGAAGTTTGTGTTGTTAATCATATAGTAGAGATGCTAATATGCTTGCAGATGAACTAGCAAAGCTTGATTGTCCTCTGGAGACGCATCAAATATGGACGGAAGGGAGCTTTGCCATCTATGTGAAGGAAACCGAAACAAACACGCAGCGGAATTTAAATCATTCGGCCTCCACCAGGATCGATTCGGAGAGTTGCCTGATTAGGGTTTCGAGATTTTACCTAACGTTTTCTCTGATTTTCTGTCGTTGGTCGAGTCACAAGCAACAACTTTTCGTTCCTGCCTCTATGGTATCCACACCAACGGATCTCACGACTCTTGAACGTCTCACGATCAGAAGCCTTAAAGAGCGTTTTTTTTATTTAACCGAATTGCTAGCTTCGATTAAAAGAATATTTTGTTTTGTTTGAAAGAAGCTCTAAAACCACAGAGAACAGGTTTCTCTTTTCTGTTTAATTGTGCGGCTCAGTTTTAGAAAACACAAAACATCCTTTTATAGGCAGTAAATTTTACCCTAAAATTTACTGTCAAACAGAACTCTAATCCTACTCAGAATAGGATTAGTTATATCCTTAATCCAATTCAGAATAGGATTAATTAAGCTCCTCATTGATCCGTTCTAAGTGTGCGACCCAATAGGTTCTCAAAATAATGGCAATGACAAAATTGTCACAAGCAATGAGCGGTATCTAGCAACACACATTGCTACCCATGTAACGAGAATGTCAATGACTCGACATAACCTTACTCATGATATATGTTACCGTGTAGTCTAATCCCTTTATCCTTTGATGTCTTGATTAGACACAAGTCATGGAATGTGTCACACTTGTATAGTCTAATCAGCGTTTCTTGATTCCTGAGTAGACTAATTAAACAAATAAAATCAATATCTCATATTGACTTATTCGAGCACGGCCATGCATTTCTTAGTCTCACTCTATCAAAGGGCCCAAGACATCACTCTTGTTATATAAGAGGGATAAATCCTATCTTGATCACTCAACATCCCTCTACATAGATCAAGGCATACCCAATTACTACCTTTATAGTCCATCCTGTTACGAATGACATCTAGCAGCATTAAAGTATGCAATTCTCTATGTTGGGATCTCTGATGATCTCAAGTCAAAGGATCACATACACCATCATTACTATGAGAATCGCTTATGACACTCATATAACAATCCATGTAGCGTTCTCATGGAGGGTCGATCCAGTACATAGTTCTCTAACATATACCTATGTGATGACTTGATATCCTATATCCATGACAATGGTCATTAGTCAACCACATACTAGTCTTATCGTATCATTGTTATCCTTGTTCACAATAATACTTGACTAGGGATATTTTAAGAATAGTGTGTTATTACTATTCTAAGGACATTATCATATAAGATTACATTACGCAGTTATAAGACAAATATAATAATGAACTATAATAAATAAAATGTCATGATACATAAAAAAATGCCAAAGTCAATCATCTAATGAATGGTTCTAAGGGCATAATCCGACAATCTCCCACTTGCACTAAGACCATTCACTCATGTATCTAATACCTAGTGACCTAGTGTGACGATCATGTCTCTGCTGTGTCAAAGGCTTCGTCAATGGGTCGGCGATGTTATCGTCAGTTGGTACTTTGCATATCCTCACATCTCCTCTCTCGATGATATCTCGAATGAGATGGAAGCGCCGTAGTATATGTTTGGATCGTTGGTGAGATCTAGGTTCCTTAGCTTGTGCGATGGCTCCATTGTTGTCACAATAGAGCTCAATCGGATCTATAATGCTAGGAACAACTTCAAGCTCAGTAATGAACTTCCTGATCCAAACAGCCTCCTTAGCAGCTTCAGAGGCAGCTATATACTCAGCCTCTGTTGTAGAATCGGCCACTGTCGCCTGCTTTGAACTCTTCCAGCTCACAGCACCACCATTAAGGCAAAACACATAACCAGACTGCGATCTATAGTCATCTTTATCAGTTTGGAAGCTAGCATCAGTGTAACCTGTTACAATGAGCTCTTCCTCACCTCCATATATCAAGAATGTATCCTTAGTCTTTCTCAAGTAATTAAGATAATTCTTGACAGTGATCCAGTGACGTTCACCAGGATCAACTTTATATCTACTCGTCATGCTCAAGGCATACGAGACATCGAGACGTGTGCATAACATGGCATACATAATGGATCCAATAGCAGATGCATATGGAACTTTACTCATACGTTCTCTCTCTTCTTGTGTTGTAGGACACTGTTCTTTTGAGAGAGTAATGCCATGTGTCATAGACAAGAATCCTTTCTTGGAATCATGCATGCTAAACCTCTTTAGCACTTTATCTATGTATGCACTTTGACTTAGGCCAATTAATTTCCTTGATCTATCTCTATAGATCTTTATACCCAGTACATAGGTAGCTTCGCCCAAGTCCTTCATTGAAAAGCAATTCCCTAACCAAGTCTTTACAGACTGAAGGGTAGGGATGTCATTCCCAATGAGTAGTATGTCATCTACATACAACACCAAGAAGACAATAGTGCTCCCACTGACCTTCTTGTAGACACAAGGTTCATCTTCGTTCTTGATGAAACCAAACTCTTTGATTGCATCATAAAAGCGAAGATTCCAACTTCGAGAAGCTTGCTTTAGTCCATAAATAGAACGTTGCAGCTTACCCTTTCCAGCATTTTTTGGATCAACAAAACCCTCAGGTTGTGTCATGTACACATCCTCGAGTAGCTTTCCATTAAGAAAAGCAGTCTTGACGTCCATTTGCCAAATTTCATAATCATGGTATGCAGCTATCGCAAGCAAGATCCTAATGGATTTGATCATCGCGACTGGTGAAAAAGTTTCATCATAGTCAATACCATGAATTTGTTTAAAACCTTTAGCAACCAATCGCCCTTTATAGGTATGAACATTTCCTTCCATATCGGTTTTCTTCTTAAAAACCCATTTACACCCTATAGGTTTTACCCTTTCGGGTAAGTCAACCAAGGTCCAAACTTGGTTGGCATACATGGATTCCATCTCAGATCTCATGGCTTCAAACCATTTCTCAGAGTCTAGTCCTGTAATAGCCTCTTGATAGGTAGTAGGCTCATCTTGGTCCATGAACAATACATCACCGTTCTGAGTCATTAGAATCCATATCTCTGTGGCTCACGATGTGTTCTAACTGATCTACGCAAGGCTTGTGTCTCTTGAGCAGGCGATTGCTCTACAACAGCTTGTGGTTCTGGTTCCACAACAACTTGTGGTGCTTGCTCAGGCTCCATCTCAACATCGGGTGCGCTATCTTGTAGCTCTTGAATTTCTTCAAGTTCTACTTTTCTCCCACTAGTTCTTCTAGAAATGAATTCTCTTTCTAGAAAGACACCTGTTCGAGCTACAAACACTTTGCGCTCAGTGGGATTGTAAAAATAATATCCTTTAGTTAGTTTAGGATATCCCACAAAATAGCACTTATCAGATTTAGGTGCAAGTTTGTTAGAGACTTGACGTCTTACATAAGCCTCACAACCCCAAATCTTCATAAAAGACATACTGGGACGTTTACCAGTCCATATCTCATATGGTATCTTTGGAACCGATTTAGATGGAACACGGTTCAGTGTAAAAGCAGCTGTTTCTAATGCATGTCCCCAAAAGGATTCTGGAAGATCTGTATGACTCATCATTGATCGAACCATATCTAATAAAGTTCGGTTTCTCCTTTCAGATACACCATTCCATTGTGGTGTACCTAGAGGAGTGAGTTGTGAGACAATCTCACACTCTTTAAGATAGTCATAAAATTCTTGGCTTAAGTATTCACCACCTCGATCTGATCGAAGTGCCTTAATGCTCTTGCCAAGTTGGTTTTGTACTTCATTCTTGAATTCTTTGAACTTTTCAAAAGATTCTGACTTGTGTCTCATAAGATACACATAGCCATATCTATTGAAATCATCAGTAAACCTAATAAAGTACATAAACCCACCTCTGGCCTGTGTGTTTAAAGGTCCACATACATCTGTATGTACTAAGCCCAATAAATCACTTGCCCTTTCACTATGTCCTTTGAAAGGGGCTTTAGTCATCTTACCCATCAAATAAGATTCACATGTCTCATACGATTCAAAATCAAATGAGTCCAAAAGTCCATCTTTATGGAGTTTGGAAATGCGATTCTCATTTATGTGTCCCAAGCGACAATGCCAGAGATATGTTGGATTTTGATCATTAGATTTAATCCTTTTAGCATTTATGTTATAAATAGGCATATCAAAATTTAGAATGTAAAGACCATTAATTAGTTGTGCACTACCATAAAAGATATCATTTAAATAAATGGAGCAACAGTTGTCCTTTATTATAAATGAAAAACCCTTCTTGTCCAAACAAGAAATAGAAATAATGTTTTTAGTGATGGAAGGCACATAATAACAATCATCTAATTCTAAAACAAGCCCTGTGGGCAATGTCAAAATATAAGTTCCTACAGCTAATGCAGCAACCCTTGCTCAATTTCCCACTCGTAGGTCGACCTCGCCCTTAGTCAACGATCTACTCCTTTTGAGTTCCTGCACATTTACACAAATGTGAGAACCACATCCAGTATCTAATACCCATGATGAAGAAGTAGATAGATTAACTTCTATAACATAAATACCTGAAGTGGAAGTCTCACTTCCTCTCTTCTTCTTTCGCTCTTCCAGGTATTTGTTGCAGTTCCTCTTATAATGTCCGGTCTCACCACAATGGAAGCATTTCCCTTCTTTGGCAACCCCACCTTTAGGCTTCAGTGCAGTATCATTGGGCTTGAACTTGCCATTGGCTTTATTATCTTTTTTCTTGCCCTTTGCATTAGCCCTGCCCTTAGCTTTCTTAACTATTAAGACATCTTTGGGCTTGGCCTTTTTCATGTTGGATTCAGCTGTTTTCAACATGCTAAGTAACTGTGGCAGAGTCTTGTCAATTTCATTCATGTTGTAATTAACAACAAACTGACTGTAGCTGTCTGGCAACGATTGCAGAATCACATCAGTGGCCAACTCTTGGCCCAAAGGAAATCCTAATCTTTCAAGGTTTTCAATGTACCCAATCATCTTGAGCACATGAGTACCTACAGGAGTCCCCTCTGCCATCCTACACTGAAACAATGCCTTAGAGACATTGTACCTTTCTTGCCTAGCTTCCTCTTGATAGAGTTGCTTAAGATGCTCGATCATATCGAACGCATCCATTTCCTCATGTTGCTTTTAAAGCTCAGGATTCATGGAGGCAAGCATAAGGCAACTAACATCCAATGCATCATCTTGATGCTTCTTATAAGCATCTCTTTCTGCCTTTGGAGCATTAGCGGGTGGTTCCTCAGGTAAGGGAATCTCAAGGACATACAACTTCTTTTCTTGCTTGAGGACTATCCTCAGGTTCCTGTACCAATCCAGGAAGTTTGTCCCATTCAACTTGTCCTTCTCAAGGACAGATCGCAGTGAAAGTGTGTTATTTGTGTTTGATGCCATGGTAATCTACAACAGAAATATGCAAAATATAAGTATCATGAATGCATTCATTTAATTAAATATTTATTAAATGATGCTCCAACTATTTTTATCGAATCAACAACCCTCACTATTAATTCGAAAAAATTATCACATAATTTCTCTAGTGGGCCAAGATTCATATTTCACCTTATCTAGAGTTAGCTTTGGCTAATCTCCTAAGATTTGGCTATTTAGGTAGGCAACACTTACCAATTACATCTCATGTAACTCTTGGATAGTTGGGTGAACAACACTTGTTCTAATTCATCTCATGAATGGAAGCCCAACTTTATGCCTCTAAATTCCCAATCCTATTGAGGAAATCTAGTTAAGTCAACCCAATTTATAGCCTTTGGATATCACTATTATCCCATCGCATCTTACTAAGATAGATATGATATTCTGCTTTGGCAAACATAACAAAATCGATTCTAGCCTTGACGAGTGCTATTCATTGGTAGGCATCTATTATTGACTTAATTTAATTTGAGGGATTTTCTTAGTTTATTGAATAAGATCTCACCAATTTTACTTTTCTAAAATTATCATATGATTTTCATATCATAAACGTACAAAATAAACCATGCATCTCATGCAATTAAGAAATAAAATAAACGTGACATAGTTATAACCCAAACTAAATGGATTTCTCAAGCCAATGAGAAACCCTAAGGGTTAACCTAAGGGTAATAGCATCTTCTCCAAGTGCCTCTTCGGTCATCCTTTGCATGGTTGTCAGCTCCATTAGTGTTGATCACCATCAACTCATACTTAGCTAAATTCTAACCCTATACTACGTTACAATTACATAGTTTAAGAGAAACCTCGAGTTACATTCGAGGGGAGTAAGATGAGAAAAGAATGTAAAACTAGAATTTCAAGAACAAGGCACGACACGCAGGTCGTATTTATTAAAATTTACAACCACCAAAATATAATCATATTGGGCTAGGGCTATAACTATGCACCATGCTCAAACAACAACCACCGTGTTATACAAACAAGTGTAATGCAATTTCAACTTTTAGTTTTATTAATGAGGCACATTTGAAAAGAATTATGACCCTGACTGCGGGGTTCCCAGGATGTTCTAATCTTATAAGGATTGACATTGTCAACGCCCCTTATCTGGAAGTGTCCTAATCTTATCAGGATGCTACAGCCAGTATCTCATACTGATTATAATTTTAGTCGCATCAGAACTCATATCTAAAAGTGTTTCAATCTTATCAGGATCTTTATACACTTTCGACATTATTCTGTTTCTTCCATAACATTTATGCAGAACAGAAACCGCCATTAATAATTCGCATCACAGATTATATCTCACATATAAGTTGAATCGAAATTGATATATATCATATATATAATTTCAACAATTCGATTTCTAGCCTCTGAATATATCATATACATTCTAATCCGTATTAATCTCATTAAAACGATTGCATGTAATCATAAACAGAAAGTAACCAGAGATCATGCTCTTATCAAAACAAATCAGGGACTCCGAATCTGGCTCTGATACCAGTGAAGGAAACCGAAACAAACACGTAGCGGAATTTAAATCATTCGGCCTCCACCAGGATCGATTCGGAGAGTTGCCTGATTAGGGTTTCGAGATTTTACCTAACGTTTTCTCTGATTTTCTGTCGTTGGTCGAGTCACAAGCAACAACTTTTCGTTCCTGCCTCTATGGTATCCACACGAACGGATCTCACGACTCTTGAACGTCTCACGATTAGAAGCCTTAAAGAGCGTTTTTTTTTATTTAACCGAATTGCTAGCTTCGATTAAAAGAATATTTTATTTTGTTTGAAAGAAGCTCTAAAACCACAGAGAACAGGTTTCTCTTTTCTGTTTAATTGTGCGGCTCAGTTTTAGAAAACACAAAACATCCTTTTATAGGCAGTAAATTTTATCCTAAAATTTACTGTCAAACAGAACTCTAATCCTACTCATAATAGGATTAGTTATATCCTTAATCCAATTCAGAATATGATTAATTAAGCTCCTCGTTGATCCGTTCTAAGTGTGCGACCCAATAGGTTCTCAAAATAATGGCAATGACAAAATTGTCACAGGCAATGAGCGGTATCTAGCAACACATCATTGCTACCCATGTAACGAGAATGTCAATGACTCGACATAACCTCACTCGTGATAGATGTTACAGTGTAGTCTAATCCCTTTATCCTTTGATGTCTTGATTAGACACAAGTCATGGAATGTGTCACACTTGTATAGTCTAATCAGCGTTTCTTGATTCCTGAGTAGACTAATTAAACAAATAAAATCAATATCTCATATTGACTTATTCGAGCACGGCCATGCATTTCTTAGTCTCACTCTATCAAAGGGCCCAAGACATCACTCTTGTTATATAAGAGGGATAAATCCTATCTTGATCACTCAACATCCCTCTACATAGATCAAGGCATACCCAATTACTACCTTTATAGTCCATCTTGTTAAAAATGACATCTAGCAGCATTAAAGTATGCAATTCTCTATGTTGGGATCTCTGATGATCTCAAGTCAAAGGATCACATACACCATCATTACTATGAGAATCGCTTATGACACTCATATAACAATCCATGTAGCGTTCTCATGGAGGGTCGATCCAGTACATAGTTCTCTAACATGTACCTATGTGATGACTTGATATCCTATATCCATGACAATGGTCATCAGTCAACCACATACTAGTTTTATCGTATCATTGCTATCCTTGTTCACAATAATACTTGACTAGGGATATTTTAAGAATAGTGTGTTATTACTATTCTAAAGACATTATCATATAAGATTACATTACGCAGTTATAAGACAAATATAATAATGAACTATAATAAATAAAATGTCATGATACATAAAAAAATGCCAAAGTCAATCATCTAATGAATGGTTCTAAGGGCATAATCCAACAGTTATGTAATCCACACATAATTTAGTAATAATTTAATGATGAAATGTGCTTGTTTTATGCTAAAAAAAAAAAAGAAATAGGGAGGCTATCCAGCTGTCCAATAGAATTGCAAGTTTTGCAATGTCATGGATATTAGCCACTCTTACATATGACACAATATTAGTAGGATTCCATGTCGTACTAACTTTTTTTTATGAAATGTTAAAATAATTAATTAAGAAGAGTGAATGTGGTATAGGTGAATCTATGATACTAATTATATGCCTTTAAAATTTTATGAAATGGTATTATTTTAATAAAATCCTAATAAAATCATTTTCTAGGATCATTTTAATATAATTTATTCTCGTATAAATATAGAATTATTTCTCTCTTGAGTTCGGCGGTGCTTTAGTTACGACGAATGCTTGTTTAGTTAAAGTCAAAAAGCAGCAATGTTTCTGTACCAAAAAAAAAAAGCAGCAATGTTTGTGGACCCGTAACCAAAAACAATGTTTGTGGACCCACTCGGGAGATAAATTGTAAAAGTAGGGCAACGCGGGTGGACCCGCCCTTTTCCAACAGTTCGGGAGATAAATAGTAAAAATATTAGTTTTCAAATATATTTTTGACTTTTTTATCAAATAAAATTAAATTTTTAACGTTTTATTATATAAAAATTAATTCATAAATTTTTTATTTCAGTATAAATAAACTTTCAAATGCGGATGGACCCTCCCTTTTCTAACGGTTCGGGAGATAAATATTAAAAATATTAGTTTTCAAATATATTTTCGACCTTTTTGTATAAAATAAAATTAAATTTTTAACGTTTTATCATGTGAAAATCAATTCATAAATTTTTATTTTAATATAAATAAACTTTTAATTTTTCAAAATCATGTAATTAAGTCCAAATCATTAAACAATAATAACTGTCGTTAAGACATTCTACGTAGAAGCTGATGAAGATAGCCTAATTGATTATTACATGGTATGTCACATGTATGCCATTAACAGAAGTTTGTGTCATTTAATAGATTTGGGCTTAATTACATTATTTTGAATGATTGAATGTTTATTTATAATAAAATAAAAATTAAAGAACTAATTTTTATGCAATAAAATGTTTAGAATTTAGTTCCATTTTATACAAAAAGATTGAGAGTATATTTGGCTATTAAACAAAAAATATTTTTATATGAGAGGGAGGAATATAACTAATGGTATTAAGGAGGTAGCTAAATCCTTTGAAGTTTGTGTTGTTAATCATATAGTAGAGATGCAAATATGCTTGCACATGACAAAGCTTGATTGTCCTCTGGAGACGCATCAAATATGGATGGGAGGGAGCTCTGCCATCTATGTTATGTAATCCACACATAATTTTGAAATAATTTAGTAATGAAATGTGCTTGTTTTATGCTTAAAAAAAAAAAGGAAACAGGGAAGCTGCCCAACTGTCCAATAGAATTGCAAGTTTTGCAATGTCGTGGATGTTAGCCACTCTTACATATGACACAATAAGTCAATAATAGGAATCCATGTCACCCTAACTTTTATTTTTTTTATTCAGATTGAATGTGGGTGTAAAGACTTGGCTAAAATATTAAAAAAGCCTTAAAAATTTATCCGTTTATTTAAATAAGTCTTTATATTTTTATTATATTCAGATAAGCTTCTAAACTTTAATTTGTATTCAAATAAGCTTTTATTTCAAATAAAAAGATTACATATGAGTAAAAATCAATTCAAATCGATTTAACTGATTCAAATACAGTTAATTCGATTCCATTAAATCAATTTGGAGTTTAAGTCAATTTTAGGTTGTTTATTCGATTAAGTCGGTGTTTAAAATTATGAATCAAACTAACTGAATTAATTCATATTTTTTAATATATTATATATGATATAAATATTTAAAGATTATATAATATATTATATATAATCGATTTTTTTATGCAAGAAGTTGAGATTTAAAACTCATTCGAAAAATCAATTGATTAGTTACCCTTAAAAAAAATTGATTCATGTTAAAAGTTTATTAAACTACAAAGACTACAAAGTAAATGTTAAAAGCTTGTTTGAATACTTAAATTAAAGTCTAAGGACTTATTTGAATACAAATTAAAATTTAAAGGTTTATTTAAATGCAATAAAAACATAAAGACTTATGTAAAATGATAAAGTTCAAAGATTTTTTTAATATTTTAGCTTAAAGACTTTTCATGTAATCGGAGGAGATAAAATAGATAGTCGGTTCTAATTGCAGACTAATCATACAAAGAATTTTGAAAAAAAGCCTGAACGTGGTGCATCCACATTCATGGCCTCTTTGTTAAACGCGTTCGCCTCTCTTCTCGCTGCCACGTTGCCCGTGTTTCTATTCATCCCTTATCCGTTTTTCTTTTCCTGTCATTCTTTCATATAATTCTGGTTTTTCTCAAGGATATTTTGTTATTTAACTTGCCAATTTTGTTAATATTCATAAATTTTCCTCATGTTCAATATTTTCGTTCAGTTTGAATGAGGCTGAGATTTGTTTAACAATGAAAGATCCTATCAGCCCTTTCTGCATATCACTATCACCACGAAGTCCATTATCTCCAATTCCAGGGAAGTCGCTATCACCATGAAATTCCATTGTCTCCAATTCGAGGGAAGTCGCTATCACCATGTGCTTCCGCGTGACCGGTTAATTTTTTTTTAATTCAGGCTGAATGTGGGTGTAAAGACTTCTCATAGAATTGGAGGAGAAAACTTTTTTATCAGCAATTGGAACGAGCCTCGATCCTCCACGTGTTTAGAGAGGCGAACTGTTATGCGGATAACCTTGCCAAACTGGAAAGAAACTTGGAGCCTCGTTTTGTCCTGTTCGAGTCTCCCCTGATTGTGTTAAACTTTTGTTGTCGAATGACTCTATGGGCTATACTTGGCCCAGACTTGTCAGATGCAACCTCACCTAGGGGTGTTTTATAATTTTACAGTACCTTTTCCCACCAAAAAAGAATTGGGAGAGATAAAATAGATATTCGGTTCTCAGAATTGCAGGCTAAATTTTCCTCATGGTCAATATTTTGGATGGGTTTGAATGAGGGTGAGATTGGTTAAATAAAAATGAAAGATATCAGCCACTCTTACATATGACAAAATAATAATAGGAATTAATTTGTAAAATTCTAATAAATAGTTAAAGGTTATAAAATAATTAAGAATTAAACTTAAAGATAAGGAACTAAATCTAATCTAGCCATTCAAGAATCAAGATTAATGTGGTCATCGTTCCTTCTAGAAGTCATAAGCCTTGATTTTAATTGACTCCACTAATTCAAAATTGCAGTTGGCTGGAACAAAAATCCATTGCAACTTATATTGAAACCTTGCTAATGTGCTTTTTTTTATTATTAACTACTCTCATGTTGCAATTTATAATTCACAATTGCAACAAAAGCTATAAATTATTTAAGTCTGTTCCCAATACATGCTTGCATAAATTATCTGCGGAATGTAACCAAAAAAATAAATAAATAAATTATCTGCGGAATGCCTCTAACAAAAATTGTTACATAAATCGACTATCATTACTCTTTTGATTGTAAAAACCACCTTGGCCTTCACAAATCCAATTTTGCTATAACAGATAAAAGACACAAAAGTTCTGCACTCAATAACACCCAAACATGTAATATTCAAAGATGTTCTGATATAACCATAATCCAATATAGTTGCAGGACGAATTGAAATGTCCATCTGACGCTCACATCCCTTATAAATTTGACCAAGATCAGGAAGCGTACTGCTGAAGGAAGGCAAGTGCGAGAATCAAAGGGAAAGGAAAAGCAGCAAATTTGTCGCGCACTAGCGCCTGGTGGAAAGATAGGGAGAAGTTTTATTGTTCTTGCCGTATAATTTGGGTTGGTCTTGACAACTTGGCATTCGCCACACATCTAGATCTGGTTACGGGCCGGACTGGTCCGGTTTTCACTGGTTCCGGCCCTAACCAATCAAACCGGTAATAAATCGGTCCGAACCAATTATAAGAGACGAACCGAAATCGGACCGAACCGGTTTAAACCGGTTCGGTCCATTTTTTTTCTTTTTAAAATTTTTATTTTTAAAAAATTTATATTAATTTATTTTAATATATATTAATATATTTTAATAATTTAATTTAGTAAATTTATTTTTATAATAAATAATGTTAATAGTTTAATTTAACAATAATTTATTATAAAGTTATATTATAATTTATTTAATTAATGAAACAATAATGTAAAAATAAACTATTATAAAATTATCTAATAAAATTATTGTTATAATAAATTAAAGTTATATTATGAATATAATATTATGATAAAATGATATTTGATTCAAAATACAAATAATGATATTATGAATATTATTATTATATTCATTTTACATATCTTTATTTATATTCATTTATTATATTCATTTTGCATTTAAAATAATTTATTATATTTGAAATATCATTTACTTAATATTTATTCATTTATTTATTTATTCATTTATTTAATATGTTTTTAAAATATTTATTCATTTATTTATTTAATTTTTTTTAAAATTTTTTTAACCGGACCGGTTCTGTTAGCTTTAAATTGCTATATGTATTTTGAAATGACAAAAACTTAAGTAAGCTTTAATGGTTTAATTCATATTGTAAATTTGCCTTATCACACATGATTTTCTCAATCCATTTTCAAGTGATCATATCAAACATTAAGACCATGATTTAATGATACATCCCTATTGGTCTTAATTCTTTATAAATGGTTTGAATATTTTAGAAAATCACTTGATGAATGTTTAGACCATGTTTTTATCTGAGAAAGTCAAGAAAAACTCCCTTAAAGCTTATAAATGTTTTGGGTTGAATTAGGATCAAAGGTCATATCATTTCTAACCCAAAAGTGCAGGAAAAATGCCCTCTGGAAGAAAAGGATCGATCCCCACTGTAGCAGGATCGATCCCTTTTTGGCAGAAAGTCTTCCCAAGGTCCCTGAAGCCCAGAATCAAGATTCTGGACAAAAGGGATCGATCCCCACTGTAGCAGGATCGATCCCTTTGCACCAGAAAGCCCCCAACGGCTAGTTTCTGTGAGACATAACGGCTAGTTTCTGTTTTGGCTCCAACCAACGTCCACAAACCATCCAAGGGACTATAAATAGAGGCTTAGAAGCTAAAGGAAGGAAGAGGAACAACCAAGCAACATCTTTCACCATCTTATTCATCTTCCTCAAAGCCTCAACATCAATTCAAGAGATAAAGAGTCTTCATCTTCTATCATTCATCTATTTCTTGTATTGCTTAGCACAAACTTTGTATAGGCTTTTCATTGTGCTTAATTTCTGTAATCATTTGCCTACTTAGAGGCTTCTCTTGATTACATTATTTGTAACCCACCATTCCTTGTAAAAGGGGAGGTTTCTCTTAAGCCTTGAAAAAGAGGGAGGTTACTCTTTAGCCTAAGAAAAAGAGAGAGGTTTCTCTTGAGCCTAAAAAAAGGGGAGGTTACTCTTGAGCCTTGAAAAGAGGGATTGTAATCACAAATTCAAGATAGTGGATTTGGAGAAAATCCTTGGGAGCGTCTCAAGGTAGAGGACGTAGGCAAGGTTGCCGAACCTCTATAAATCGATTGTGTAAATCTCTCTTTCCTTACTCTCTTTAATTACTTGCAATTATATTGTGTTTATTGCATTGAACTTGGATTGCATGCTTGCCTAGCCTAGAGAACTTAGAAATTATTAATATAGGCTAGAGAATTTAGAAGAATCGCAAAACGAGCTTATAGTTAGTTAAAAACCGATTCACCCCCCCTCTCGGTATTGCCTATAAGAGCCAACAATTGGTATCAGAGCTTGGGCTCGAGATTGAATTAGACTAACCTCTATCGAGCAAAACGATCTTAAATGGCTCATTTGAATATAGGCACACCCCTAGGAGAAGAGGGACAATCATTAGTTAGACCTCCACTCTTTAATGGTGAGAACTATTCATATTGGAAAACTAGAATGATGTTATTTGTACAATCAAACGATTATGAAGTGTGGAGAATTATAGTGAATGGTCCTAGAATTCCCATGAAGAAAATAGATGGAAAAGATGTCCCTAAGAGTGAGGATGAGTGGGACACAAATGACATGAGAGTGGCACAATTGAATGCCAAGGCTATGCACACTCTCTTTTGTGCTTTAGGTCCCAATGAATATAATAGAGTCTCCTTGTGTGAGAATGCTAAACAAATATGGGACAAACTAGCCATCACACATGAAGGGACCAATCAAGTGAAAGAGACCAAAGTAGGAATGCTCACACATGATTATGAGCTATTTAGGATGAATGAAAATGAGTCCATTAGCGAAATGTTCACTAGGTTTAATGATATAATTAATGGACTTAAGGCTCTAGGCAAGACCTATTCCAATGTAGAAATGGTAAAGAAAATTTTGAATAGCTTGCCACAATCATGGGAGGCAAAGGTAACCGCAATAGAAGAGTCTAAGGATCCAAATACCTTGTCTCTAGATGAGCTTATAGGCTCCCTACTTACATATGAGATGAAATTGAAAAGAAATGAAGTGCCTTCAAAGAAAGTAGGGGTAGCTCTTAAGTCTTCCACTCATGAGGTCATTGAAGATGATAGTGATGAAAGTGGAAATGAGGAAGAAAAAGAAATGGCAATGTTTGCCAAAAGATTTAATAGGTTCATGAGAATGAAAGAAAAAGAAAATAATAGGAGACATCAAAGAGGGGAGTCAAGTAGGAGAGAAAAGGATAGGAAACCTAAGAAGAAAGCATTTGTGGCTGCATGGAGCGATAGTGATAGCTCCGATGAGGAAAATGTAGATGAAGAGGTAGCCTACTCATGCTTTATGGCCATTAGTGATGATGAAGGTAGTTGTAGTTCTAGTGAAGATAATGATTATACCTTTAGTGAACTCCAAAATGCCTTTGATGATTTAGCAAATGAATTTCAATGCATGAACTCCAAATATAAGAAAATCATTGCTAAATTAAAAATAGAAAATGAAGCCTTGACTAATACTAAGCTAGAATTTGAAAAGAAATTAGAAGAGGCTAACTTAGAAATAAATGAGTTGAATGAAAAGAATAAAAATTTGCATAACTCATTTACTAGGTTTTATATGGGTCAACAAAAGCTAGATCATATGTTAGAGACCCAAAGAGCTTTCTTTGACAAAGATGGGCTAGGATATAATGAAATACATAAAGAAACTCATCTTAAGAATTTCTTAGTGAGCAAAAATACTATGCATGATATATCTCTCACATGCTCACTATGTAATAAGATAGGCCACACCTCACAAGCATGCACATATAGAAAAACTACATTTAGAGGAAGAGTTGTTAGGAAAATGTGGGTACCAAAGCATGCTATAAACAATGATGAATTGTGTTTGAAATGGATCCCGAAGGGATCTAAAATTGTGAACACTAACTCTCATGGACCCAAGAAAATTTGGGTACCAAAGCATGCTTGAATTTGTTTGTTGTAGAAGTGTTAGAGCATGGGAATACAAAGAAGCAATGAAGATCAAATGCTCTACACACCTCTATGGAGATTGCTTGTGCCAATGAGAAAAAGGAAGAGCTTGAGGATCCATCCTTGGCAAGGTCACAACAATTCTTCAAAGAATGGCACAAGGTGGATCCAACACATCAAGGCAAAGCATACTCAAGCAAAGGAGTTTTGTAAGCTTATATCCTATCTCTTCAAAACTCATTTTTGCTAAAATTATTTATATGTTTTACTGAGGCACTTGGTTGATGATTCTTGATGCATTATAAGTAGAATGATTGAGCAAAAGGCATGATAAATGATTGTTGAGTGTTTGATGGACAATTCTTGATGGATGAATGAAAGGCATGATTTATGATTTTGAAATGATTTTTGAATTTCTGCAGTTTGAGCAAGTTTTCTATGTGTTGATAATGTATTTACTTGCCTCAAATTGCCAAATATGTCATATATGCAAAATGCTATGTCATGTGCATTAATGAAGAACTTGTATGTTGACAATCATGGCATGTTGTTCACAAGATGTATGTTTTAATGTTATATATGCTCAAAATCTATGTGAACAAGTTTGTTTTGACATATTTATGTAATTCAATGCATTGGTTTGGTCAAAATATGCTTAAATCTCAAAATGATCTCCTTTGAGCCCAAAAATGCATTTTATTGTGTAAATTCTTCAAAAATTGCAAAATCTTTTGTAAAATGGTTTTTGATCCATGTTTTTCATTCATACAAGTCCAAAATCATGTTTTACAAATGTTTAAACCTTTACATGGACTTAAAACACTCAAAAACGAAGTTTTGGTACCTTAAAGGTTGAATTTTCTGTCAAAACAACTGCAGAATCTGCAGGAAACATATGAGGGATCGATTCCCACTGTAGCAGGATCGATCCCCTTAGGCCAAAAAAGGCACTCCTGCATGTGTTCAACCGAAATTGAGAAGAACTCTTCATTGTTTTGATATTTTCTCTCTTTTCAACTTAAAATCCATTGTTTTAACTTCTTTTTGATGATCTGCAATATATGAAAACTCATTCTTCATTGATATCATGCCTCAACTTCACCAATTAATATCATTTCCAACAAATGGTATCACTTTCAACAATCAATATCATTTTTCATTGAACTCACAAGTGCAAAATCATATTTATTGTTGAAAACATTCATGAATTGCATAAATCTTGAAATAATCTTGAAATATATTTTCAATGAATGGTTAAACATAATTTTGAGATTTATTTCAATGATTTATGTAAATATTTGAGAATTTGATGAACTTGTACATAATGAATATTTCTCATTCTTTTTGTTCATCTTAGTCAAGCATGCTTATAGGATTATGTCTCTTAGCTTGACTTATCTATTCCACACTAGGTTTCATGATAATTATACATCTAGTGGAAGAATAATTAAAACTTGACCTTAAGGATTGATTTCAAATGTAAATTCAACAATTGGTATAAGGTCATAATTTTCCTTGGCCTATAATTTGTGATGATAAATGGATCCTAAATGTTCAAATGCATGAAACTTTATCATCCATGAACTTAATTCATAATGGCCAAATTAGTAAAGAACTTGGGCTTTAATGACAACACCAACTATTGATATACATGCGTTGTATCTTGATTGTTTTGATGTTGAACATGCATGTTTACTTACGTTGAATCAATAATCATGCTTATGAGATGAGAATAGTTGATTTCATGATATTATGTGCTTAACCTCACTCATAGCTTATGGATTTTGATGATAAAATATATTTTAGCTTGATTATATTGATTCACTTAAGTGAAACCATTTTAGTTAAAATAGCACATACCCTCTAGAACTTTAAATGATGATAACAACTAGGGATATGGCTCATAATTGATTAAAATGGTAATTTTGAATCTTTCCTTGCTCATAATTGGTTAAGAACTTGAATTGGAAAATGAGCATAGGATTTTTGTGCTTGAAACCATGGAAGACAAATGTGTTTGTTTGAATACTTTGATTTTATGAATCTTCCATATAGTATAAATTTGTGAATATGAATATGGATTAATACTTTATGATAGTGTGCTAATGATTAATTGATCCATATGCATATTTGATGATGTGTGTTGTGTTCTTGCATATTTAGAATGATTATTTTCTTGACATGAACACACTACACATAGATATTGGATTTATGCAAAATGCCTAAGTCAACCATTAGTAACAATTGGTATTTAGATTGAAATAACAAATAGTATCATTGGGAACCATATTTTCAATAATTGGTAAGCCAAATCTAAATTGCCAATTGGTATGAGCTTTAAATTGACAACTCTTCTCATGCTCCTTAGATTGAAATGACAAATAGAGAAGAATTCTCTTAGGATATTTTTGCATGAAACTCTTGTGTGCTAGAATTTGAAGTTAATTGCTATATGATTTAATTCTAGACACAATATTTCTTGAGAATGATTTATGAGCACATGCATATGATATGTTATATAATTTTAGCTCATAATCATGATGTATTACCATGCACCTTAGTTGGACTTTAGAAAGAACAATTGATATACTTAGGTGCTTAATAGGATTGAAATGAGCAAGTCATAGACCTTAGTAGATATTTATATCAACTTGCTTAACTTCTTACAAATTGGAACCTTCTTGCAAAATTACTTATCAACAATTGGTATCAAAATCATTTATAAACAATTGGTATAAGATCATAAGTCATATTCATTGCATGAATATTTCATACTCTTTGTGAATATTGACTTATTTATTTGTGCTATGAGTCCCATGTACTAACATGTTTCTTGTTGGATGGAGCATATTCTTTTATAGCCATAATTTTAGGGGGAGCATATTTTATTATTTTTCCTTCTTTTTGCTATGACAAAAAGGGGGAGAGATAATGAGGGAAAATTCATTTTCAAAACCCATGCTTATATTAAGGGGGAGCTTTATAAAATCCTGCTTTATTTGAGGGGAGTATTTTTTCAAAGAATTTTCAAAGCAAATTTACATTAAGTTTTGTCATATCAAAAAGGGGGAGATTGTTAGCTTTAAATTGCTATATGTATTTTGAAATGACAAAAACTTAAGTAAGCTTTAATGGTTTAATTCATATTGTAAATTTGCCTTATCACACATGATTTTCTCAATCCATTTTCAAGTGATCATATCAAACATTAAGACCATGATTTAATGATACATCCCTATTGGTCTTAATTCTTTATAAATGGTTTGAATATTTTAGAAAATCACTTGATGAATGTTTAGACCATGTTTTTATCTGAGAAAGTCAAGAAAAACTCCCTTAAAGCTTATAAATGTTTTGGGTTGAATTAGGATCAAAGGTCATATCATTTCTAACCCAAAAGTGCAGGAAAAATGCCCTCTGGAAGAAAAGGATCGATCCCCACTGTAGCAGGATCGATCCCTTTTTGGCAGAAAGTCTTCCCAAGGTCCCTGAAGCCCAGAATCAAGATTCTGGACAAAAGGGATCGATCCCCACTGTAGCAGGATCGATCCCTTTGCACCAGAAAGCCCCCAACGGCTAGTTTCTGTGAGACATAACGGCTAGTTTCTGTTTTGGCTCCAACCAACGTCCACAAACCATCCAAGGGACTATAAATAGAGGCTTAGAAGCTAAAGGAAGGAAGAGGAACAACCAAGCAACATCTTTCACCATCTTATTCATCTTCCTCAAAGCCTCAACATCAATTCAAGAGATAAAGAGTCTTCATCTTCTATCATTCATCTATTTCTTGTATTGCTTAGCACAAACTTTGTATAGGCTTTTCATTGTGCTTAATTTCTGTAATCATTTGCCTACTTAGAGGCTTCTCTTGATTACATTATTTGTAACCCACCATTCCTTGTAAAAGGGGAGGTTTCTCTTAAGCCTTGAAAAAGAGGGAGGTTACTCTTTAGCCTAAGAAAAAGAGAGAGGTTTCTCTTGAGCCTAAAAAAAGGGGAGGTTACTCTTGAGCCTTGAAAAGAGGGATTGTAATCACAAATTCAAGATAGTGGATTTGGAGAAAATCCTTGGGAGCGTCTCAAGGTAGAGGACGTAGGCAAGGTTGCCGAACCTCTATAAATCGATTGTGTAAATCTCTCTTTCCTTACTCTCTTTAATTACTTGCAATTATATTGTGTTTATTGCATTGAACTTGGATTGCATGCTTGCCTAGCCTAGAGAACTTAGAAATTATTAATATAGGCTAGAGAATTTAGAAGAATCGCAAAACGAGCTTATAGTTAGTTAAAAACCGATTCACCCCCCCTCTCGGTATTGCCTATAAGAGCCAACAGGTTCGAATCAGTCCGGTTTGAGCCAGGCCCGAAAAATTTAAAACCGACCCAGCTCGGTATGTTATCGGGCTGGGCCAGTTCCGAACCGGTACAGTACCGGTTCGAATTTTGGGCCAGATTGACCCGATCCGGTTGCGAATCGGGTCGGGCCAATCCGGCCCAATAATCACCTCTACACACATCTGCATCTAAGTCGGCCGGAACTGGTCCAAATATTGATGAATCTGTTTCTCTGGTTCTGGTTACCGGTCGGGTTGACCCAAACCCGGCTTCGTGTTGAACCAAGCTGGTTTTGAGCCGGTTGCGTTAAACACTTCTATATTATTGTAAAGTCGATATTTTAGGATTTTATTGTAGACAAATCCAAATCAAAGGTGAGTTGCAAGTTAGTAATCCTTCATTCACGGAGACAAAAAACTGTCGAGACCTATTGAAAAGAGAGTGGCGTTGCTCATTGGTTAATGTTTATAGGAAGGCAAATACTTGTGCAAATTTCATGGCTAATATGACAAGGTTTGACGCTTCAGGGGCAGAAATACTTAGTTTTTGGAATGGTATTTTGGATCAATGGATAACAGTAGACTGTTTAGAGTCGGGACTATACGTGGTTTGGCCTATTTGGTCAAATAGGAATGCATGTTTGCATCAAGGCAGCTGTAAAACACCGAATGCTATTCTATTGGCGGCACAAAAAATGCTTACTGAAGCAAGGGAGATTTAAGGTACTAATTTAGGCGGGACTCGAGTTAGACCGAGTTCACGCTCTATAGAGTGGATGCCTCATTCAGATGCGATGATAAAGATAAATGTGGATGCTTCTTACAACGCACAGGAAAATGTGGCTGGGTTGGGTTTGGTAGCTCGCAATGCTGCTTACTGCTAAGGATATTCTTCTACCCGGGGTATGTAAAAAAGCAAACGTGGAAGATGCATTATTTGCTGAAGCTTATGCAGTTCGGTGGGCTGTAGAGGTGGCTCTTTCTAGTGGCTTTACGCAAGTAGTGGTGGAGAGTGATTTGTTATTGGTCATTAAGGAGCTAAATGATAAGGCTTTCTCATTCAGGAGGGAGGGAATATTGTGCAAACTATTAAGGTTTTGAGTAGAGATCTTTTTGTTTGTTTGTTTAGTCAGCTAGGTTGGAGTGCTAATCAGATGGCACATGAAATGGCAAGGTCTGATTATCAGGCTGGGGATCACCAATTTTGGTGGAGTTCTCTTCCAGTAGTGCCTCGTAACCAAGTTGTTTAGTTAATGAAATTCTATTTGTTCAAAAAAAATATTTAACAAATTACATAACGGTTGCCAGAAAGAAAAAAAAAAAGAAAAATGTTAATAAAATATCTAATTGAAATGAAAGAAACAATTGTTTAGCTGTGCAGTCCAAAAGAAAGTCGGTGAAGCTGTAAGAGAAAATAGAGTTCATTAACCCAATTTTCTTAACTCCTTCAAAACAAAATAAAATTATAAATAATAAATAAAATTATACCCCTGAAATTATCGTCTGTCCTAGTTTATGCTACTGTTTAGTTTCATTTTGTAACCAAAAAATCTTTAAGCTTTATTTTTTTTTGAGTAATACATTTTTATTAAAAATTACAATTTCAATCAACATATTTCATTTCATAAACAAGTAATTATAAAAATCATATTACTTAAATTAGATAAACTAGTAAATAAATATAACAAACTAAATAAATTAATAAATAACTAAACTAACTCAAACTCACATTTGATAAAACTCGAACTTAAAATTTTAAAATTTTAAAACCCCTTCCTTATCATTGAACCAATGTCTCGTTGTCACCCTTCAGCTTTATTTATCTGCTTTGAACTTTTATTTTGTTATTATGTATAAAGGTTTTTGCTTGCTTTTTGGTTCTTCCTCAATATTCAATGCTATGCTTGGCCTTTCTTAAAGACAAGTGGGCCCGAATGAATTTGGATTACAGTATTAGTACTTTTTTGGTGGATGCTCCTTATTAGTGTAAAGTAATGCCATTTGATAAGGAATTCAACAACCGATCAATTCCTACTACTCCCCGTGCCGATCTGTTCCGCAGCCAAGCGCCCGCCATAGCCACCACCCTCCTCCCCCCTCAATCCCAGACAAAACAAATCCAAAAGGCCCCGGACGGAAACATCATCTTCAAAGACTACTCCTCCCTCGCCCTCGTCCTCTCCGAATCTCAAGCCATCTGCCCGGTGAAACCAACTGCGAACACGGAGAGCTTCAAATCATATTACATTCTTCTGAGTGCAAACGTTTTTTCTGAAGCGTTCAAGATGGTTCTGATCTTCACAGTGGTTCTTCAAAATAACCATGAAGCAGAATTGCGGTTTTACCATGATGGCGGAGCACTCCGTGGTGGCACAAGCCATTTGCCTGTTCCCGATGGGTCAGGGGGATGGTGGTATTTCATTTGCAAGAGTGAAGGACGCAACCGTTTCTCCGTCAGCGGTCGTGACTGGGAGAGTTTTGCGAGAAACGGAGTTGGTGCTACAGTAACTCTTTCCATGAATGAGGACGGGAGCTACTATGTCAGAGTTTCGTGAAGTGATTGATACCGTTCTCCTCCAGAAATCAAGAATAACTTCATTTGTTTGCGTTTTCCCATGTAAAAGGGTCTGGTAGGAGTTAATAAAGAAAAGCACCCCTGTTTTCCTGTGTTTCTTGGGTCTGTTTTATGTGACTCTGCTAATGGCTTTTTGCCTTATTCCAGTGTAGAAGCTTTTATTTCTAATGAATTTCTTCGGCTTTATTTATCATACACTCCCTGAAGTTGAGCAATCATTGAAATATAACTAAGCCATGTCTAGAAATGTTCAGTTTAAGAGCTGATATGCTTTGTATCTCGTTTAGTTTGCAAGTTTGTTTGAAGATTTTTGCTTTGAATCATGCATTTTCTGGCTCTTGTTCAATATTCAGTGCTATCTCGACACCCTTGCTAATGCAATTCAGTTGAATCAGTTCGTTGATCACTGGCCTTGTACTGTACAGTGTCGATGATAAGGTTCTTAACCCTTTTTTCGAGGAAGAGAATGTAGGGTTGATGTTTGCTACAAGCATTTGAATCTAAAATGCTAGTAAGATTTGTCCAGTCTTCTTTGGTACAGCATGCTTAGGGTTTTAGTCAGCTGCTATAGTGCAAATTGGGTCCTCAGCTGCTAAACTGCAAATGAGGCCCCTAGGTTCTCCAAAGCTAACAAAGTTTAACACCCACCACAATGAAATCTAAAGCACAGCTCAACAGAAAACATTTGTGTCTCAGCTTCCAGTATTTGATAGCAAAGCAATAAAATAATTTATCAGAGATGTCAAGAAGGATAAATAGATGCATAAAAAGGATTCCATTCAACTAATTGTTTCAAAGCAAAATACTAGAAGCAAAAGACAAAAGAGAAAGAGATGCATTACAAGGATTCTCTTCAATAAATTGTTTCATAGTTCAAAAAACATGGGAAACCAAATAGAATATGGTATCCACTGATGCCATAAAGGCAGAAAACATCTATTCAGCCCCCAAGCAGACTCTAATGATGCTAAGATCAAATTAAATTGAATCTACTTCTTGGTGGCTTTCTTCTTCAAACTCACAGCCACCTGTGGCTTGGGATGCTTCTCAGCTTCACTGGGATCCAACCAATTGAGTGGATTGCGTTTGAAGAAAGGCCAATTTGGAACAGTTATCAATGTGGTGAGAGTCACACCACCAGCATACACGAGAATCATCATCTGAAAGGGTCCCAATACATAACCAGCAACAAATGCAATCACCGCAAACACCAACAGCATTATTTCCATTATCTGCTCTGCTAACTTTTGCCCTTGCCAATCCATCTACAACACAATTCAAAATCAACGTAAGCCAAACTCTAAGTAACCACAAAAACAATGACCCAAAAGGCCAAAACAATTAAAGAAAGCAAAACTAGAACTCCATCCATCCTTACAGAAGCTTTGTCAGAGATATAAATATCTCTTAGAAAAAGTTGTAAAGCAATTAGATAAAATGATTTAGATTTTGAATATGCTGCTATGGTTTGTGCTTCGCCAATAGGGACAATGGGCAATTGATCTTTTTCCCTTCCTACTTCCACTCCTATTATTAATCTTTGCTTATTTTAATTCTATATTCCACTAGTGATGCAAGAATCAATATATCCAAATTTGCTGCACAAGAATCCAGATCCCCAAATTGCTTCCATCAAGTACATTCTATATTAAACCCTAAGGATCATAGATTGTGACTTAGGAGCGAAGATCGCCCATCAAAGTCCTAGATGTTGTTTGGTTAGCGAGAAAACAAAAGAAAAGAGAAACTCGACGCCTTGGAACCTAATTGTTCAGTAAATTCTAGGATCTTCAAAATCACTTGCGATCAGAAGAATGGAAACTGAGAATCAAACATTTGATGGCTTAAGGTTTTGGAGAAAATAATCTTTCAATCCCCTAGCCTTTACCTCGGAAACGCCCATTATCTTCCTTTTCCCTCAAAATTCTTAAATTTCGATCAAGTAAAACTCATATGAAATTTTCAAGAGAAACAAAATAAACAAATAAATAAAAACTGAATTGAATTAGGTAAAATTATGGTTTGGTAATGAATGAGAAAGAAGAAAAAGGTAATGAATGAGAAGACGAGCGAAGAGAAGGAGAAGATGTCTGAAAGTAGAAAAAGGTAAAATTTACCGGACAGCGAAGTGAAGAGCGACGAAAGGGAGAAGACGAGCGAAGAGAATGCATATGATAGCCGTTGGATTATGGTTTGGTAATGAATGAGAAAGTAGAAAAAGGTAAAACTTACTGGACAGCGAAGCGAAGAGCGACGAGAGGGAGAAGAGGAGCGAAGAGAAGGAGAAGATGTCTGAAAGCAAAGGTGAGAGTCAATCACAAAGATAGGTATGTATGAGTTAATTTTAAAATATTGGGAAATGACGATATTTCACTGCCACACGATTGAAAGCAAGAATGCATATGATAGCCGTTGGATCAAATTATTATTTATTCTAAAATAATGATTTTTTTTTGGCTGACAAATGATGTTCATTTTTAAGTAACGATAGTATTTCTTGATTGTAAATTCCTTTTTCGTTGCATTTGTTGTGAAAAGATAAACACTGTATGAAAGATTTTTTGCCTAATTTTGATAAAACAACTATTTGAATTTTTTTTATTGATTAATGATATTTGTCATATTATTATGTGCAAACATTAAAATTTTCTTTATATTTTAATTTAATTTACATTTATTTTTTGTATTTTTGTTTTTATTGATTTTTGGTTCACACTTAATGAAAATGAACCATTCCGTTAACTATATCATTAACATACTTAAATTGGTTTCACATAAAATAAAAAATATAATGTGAATGTTTCATATGTAAAAATTAACATTTTATATGTCCCATTACAAAAAGGTATTCTTTTTAATCAAACTGATATTAAAATAAAATATATTAAATATTAATGTTATAATAATTAAATAATAATTCTAATTTATCAAGTATATGATCACAAAAAATGAAATTGAAGAAAAATAGATTGAGATTAGAATTCTTTTAGCACTCAAAATGATAACAAAAGTCGAGTGTGTGTGGGAAAACCTTGCATTTCGTTTATCAATTTGTGGGCTTTGGATTTCCTTTATCGATTTGAAGTATCCAACGAAGGCTATATATACCCCCTTTCCTTCACTCTCTTCACTCCACTTTGCTACGATCTGTCGCACGATCGCCTAAGCCTATGTTTGGATTGAGGGTGGGGAAGGGAAATGAAAGGAAAGGAAAGTAAAACAAAGGAAGGGTGTAAACCTTTCCTTTGTTTGGGAAGATTTTTTAGCAAGGGAAAGGAAAGAGAGGGGGAGTGAGCACCCCTTGCTTTCCCTTGAGTTACTCAATTTTTTTAAAACCCCAATTTGGGGTAAAGGGGAAGGAAAGGAAACTTGAAAAAAATTTTAACATGTAGAATATCAAATTTAACCTTATTATCTTATAAAATTTAAAACAAAAAGGGTTATAATTTGAAAAAAAGCATTACAATAAATCATTTCATTTCCTTTCCATTGTTTAACCAAACAAGGATTGTTAGGATTACTTTCCTTTCCTTTCCTTTATTAATTTTAGCTATCCAAACAAGGGGTACATGTACCCTTTCCTTTCCTCTCCTTTCTTCTAGTTTACATTCCTTTCCTTTCCATTCTTTTCCTTTACTAATGTTTATCCAAACATAGTGTAAATTTCGCTCTTTCAAAGTGCCGCTTTAGGATTTTCATTTTAAAGAATCCTGGATTTCGTAGATTTTCGATTCAAATTCAGGTTATTTGATTAGTTTATTCCAGACATTAAGTAGCGGTATTTATAGTTAGTGCTCCTTTCTTGGATAAACTTTCTTCACGACATGGAAGGGGAATTTCTAGGGTTAAGGCAGAGGCTCAAGGATTCTATCAGACAAAAGAGCAAACGAAGTACTGCTGGTATTTCTTCCCAAGAGAAAGAGAAGAGGCTTCCATATAACAACTTTGGATCCTTTTTTGGCCCTTCTCTCTCAGCCAGTTATTTCCCAAAGAGTTATCCGAGAGAGCAAGTCATTGTTAGAAAACCAGGATTTAGTTTCAAAGACGTTGAGTACCAATCTATCGACTAAAAAGAACTCTGCTTCAATAAGTGCTGGATCAAGTGAGCCTAGGAAGAAAGTCGAGCAACTTAAGGCTGCAAGAGATTACTCCTTTCTATCAGATGATGCAAAAGTTCCAGCTCCTGCAAAAGAGCCTCCATCCTGAAACGTTGCAGTTCCAACCTCTGAGGTACAATTGGCTCAAATGTTGCCAAAAAGCAAACAACCATTGGGAAGCAACAGGAATAGCAATATGAACAAGCCAGTCAAGCGCTCATCTCACTCTCAGCGACCCATGAAAAACCAATTAAATGAACTTGAAAAGGCAAGAATGATAATCAAAAAGATGTTTCCTACCGACCGATATCCTGTCTGTGATGATGATGATATTAGCGAAGCGAACTTTGAAGATTGCATGAGGGAGGAAAGAAGGAGTGCCAAAATCGGGAGGGAGGAGGATGAACGAGAATTGAAGTTGATCGAGGAAGAAAATCGACGGCAACGAATGAGGAGGCTGGTCCAAAAGCGCAGGCTAACTAGTTAAGCAGTAGGAATGGGAATGCATAGCTTATTTTTTTAATTGATTTAAGAAATAAAAATGTAGGAATAGAGTTATTAAAATATGGTTTATTTAAAATTATTGTAAAACATTTAATCTTGTTCGATTTATTTAAAAACAAAATAATCAAATTTTATTGAGAAAAATAAAAGTCAAGTGTGTGTGATATATATATATATATATATATATATATATATATATATAAAACAAATACAATGAATCATTTATTGTCTATAAAAAAAACATGAAGCATAAACCAGTTTCAATTTTGCTCACAGTAGTTCTTTTAGTCTAGAGCAGGTTCATAACCCTCCTGTGGCTATGGAAAAATACTTCATGAGGATTATTGTAATGCTTCACACGACGGACGTTGTTTAATATAAATACAGGAAACCGCTCAATTCCACCAAAAAGGAAGTATAAACCCATTTCATAAAAATTTAATAACTGCTTTAATATGACACATCAAACTTTCATTTTTACATTTGATATATGCGTAATAATTTTACTTTATTTAAAATTAATATTAAATATGCAAACATAATATTTTTTTTTCATTAAATGTGATTCAAAAATCATCAAAAATAGAAGTATAATATTAAATTTCAATCAAATAAAATATATAATGACAAATTTTAATATTCCAGTAATATATGATGAAAATTTCACCTTTTTATCTTATAATAATTAAAAAAACTACATCACTACATTTTTTTTTGTTCGTTATGATTCAAATATTAGACTAATCCCTATTAGAGAAAGATACCAATCATCAAAATAAATTTTGGTTATTAATTTGGTCGTTAATTAAATGTTGAATCCCTTTTTCTTTTGCAATTTACTTTCCTTCCCTAGCGCCCCATAGCTTGGAGCATATATGAAATTTGATTGTAACACTAATGTATATAATAATGTATAGAATAAAATCCAAGCATTAAATCCAACAGGTTGGTTTAATGGTGTAAAATCTTGTTAAGTTTTTGAATAAAGATGATAAATCTAGTGTTTGAATTTTCACAAAATTAAATTCTCTTGAATCAATTCCAATCACAAAAAGCAAATAAAAATTAATCCGATATTTGATCATTTGATTTGATAATTTTACTTGATAATTGATGTATTTTCGGATCTCAAATATTTTATAAAATACAAAATTGACCATATAAATTCCAAGACATGCATTATTATTGATATTGACATTCATTGACACACAATTTTTTTTTATTTAGAAGTTAACTTGTCCGGCTTTTACTTTTTTGGATAAAAAAAGCCTGCTTAATTTTATACCAGTTGAAATTAAAAAATTACTTAAAACCTTCAATTTATAATCCACATCCATAAATCATTAATTTTTAATATTAACATTTAAAAGTACACTTTATAATCAAATCATATTAAAAAAAGAGAAATTTTTTCTAAAAAAAAAAATAGTAAAGTTTTAAAACTCCACAAGATTAATAAAATGACACTTAAAGGTTTGAGCTAAAATAGCTTACTGAAAAACGAAAGTTGTGACTCGGATAACAAAGTAAAGTCAAGATTTAAGGGGTATCAGTATCAGAAGGAGAAATTAGTTTCAATAGCCTAAAATCACAATCAGAGCAAACAAAGTCTAATTCTTCAAGCATAGCCGCCAGTTTCCATGATATTCAGTGGATCATCATTGCCAAAAACACATTAACATGTAAACCTGCCATTTTAGAGAATGCTTGACCAATTTTGAGAAAAATCATCACAAACCTTTCTGTTCTCCAAAAATGATGGCAGATGACATTTTAATTGAGACTAGATTAAACAAAAATCTCCAAGATAAATCTCAGATAACATTGACTAAACATGGTTTGAAAACAAATGAAACCTTTCAATACATCAAAATAACTCATTCTATTTTGAAAAATATCAAAACTTCCTCAAAGGTAAGAAATAAAAGGTGAGAATGCATTGTTTCACTTAGGCTTTGCTTGCTAGAGAGAAAAGAAAACTGGAAAGATAGAAAACTGGAAAGAGGAAAAATTGGAAAGATGGAAAACTTTAATTTTTTTCCTTAGGTGTGCTTGGTATAAAAGATGAAAAAATGGATGAAAAGTATTTTTCTTTCCTCCTATTGCTTGGTAGAGTGAAAAAGTGAGATGAAAGAAAATTAAAAATAAAATAATTTTACCATCCTACCCTTATACAAATATTTATTAAGTGTAATTGTTTTTGGATTATTTTTTGTTTTGCATTTATTGAGTTTTCATTTCCCATGAAATATTTTTTTAAAAAAAATAATTCATTAGTAATTAATTAATTTATTCATTATTATTAATTTTTAATTATAATAATAATAATAAATAATTCATTACGTGTAATTGTTTTTGGATAATATTTTTTTGGCATTTATTAAGTTTTCATTTTTAATGAATTTTTTTTAAAAAAATCTAATCAAAATAATTCATTAATAATTAATTATTATAAATATTTATTTATTTATATAATTAATTAATTAATTATTAATTAATTATGTAATGACTAATAATTGTTAAATACTCAACTCAACCATGAATAACGTCAAAAAAATATCTAAAACTAATAGAATTATTTTTATACAAGAAACTTAATATGCCATATGTCAACCCCTAAAAAAATAAAAGAAAACGTAGATGTGGATTAATGCATCAAGTACTATAAACAAGTCCATATTCAAAGTATTTCCACCCAATTACTTCAAAATAAAAATATTTCCATCTAAGAGTATTTTCTATTTTTTCATTAGTAACGAAAATCAACCTATGTTTCAAACAATAAAAATACCATAAAAAAAACCTAATGCTAAGAGTTCTTTCATTTACTCATCATCTTCAAAAGTAATTCTTTACGTCGTTGAGTCGGAACTCCAAAAAATGCCCACATCCTTTGTTGGCTTTGATTTAGAAATAAAAAAAAGCATCGAGTTGAAGATCTTTTGACACATCAATCCTTAGCAACTCATCAAATACTTCAGCTTCGGAATAACAATGTAGCCTTCCTTTTTCAGCAATAGCCAGTCCCTTTTCAGCAATTTGTGCAACTTTTTCTGCAATGGCATTGCCTTGTCTCATTATCTCTGCCACATTGCCAATTGCGTGGTCTAAAACATCAATTTGTTTTTCAAATAAATATTCCATGCGAGCTTTCTTTTTAGAGCTCTTTGATTGTTGTGCAACAGAATTTGATACGGATGTTGAAGATGATGGTTCACAATTTATTTCCAGATCAATGGAAGTTGGATCTGCACTACTTTCTTCTGCCGCCCATTCTCGAATTCTGTCTTTTGCACTGCAAGCTCCCTTACCATTAGCTCTGTCTTTCGAAAAGAGCTCATATAACTTTCCATAAGCATGAATCTTAGTATATCGTCATTTTGCAACAGAAGGTTTTGCCTAAAACATCACACACAAACATCATCAAAATCAATAGAATAATGAGTATTCATATAAAACCATTGCAAGAAGGCAGATTTTTAGCAAATTATCAAAGAAAAACAAAATTAGGAGCTAAAGTAACAAAATGCAGACAAACACAATATAGAAGAGAATTTAAGATAAAAGTTCGCAATTACTAACCTCTATAAGTTTCTCCCACACTTTAGGCTCAACTTCAAAAAGTTCTGTCACCGAATTCCATCCAAACCCACTCAAACGATTAAACAAATCAAAACATTTACTAAAATTTTCCTTAAGAGTTTTCAAACGATTTTTCAAATGATTTTTATCGAATAGGAAATTAACTTTCTCAGTTAATATTTTCACCATGTTGTCATAAGCATGAGAGGTGAATGTGCCATCAACTTTGTTTCCATTCACTTGTTGCTCTAACATTGCATCAATATATATATATATATATATATATATATATATATATATATATATATATATATCATCCATCTCTTCTGTCCATTTGAGATTAGCCTTTTTAATCTCACTAGTGCACTCACTATGTTTAGACTTCTTAGCCATTTTCAAAACTGTATATTAAAATACAAAATAATTCTATATTAAAATACAAAAATATAAGATAAAGTTAAGAATGAAACTGATGCTAATGATTAATTATGGACCACAAGGAAATTAAATTATAAACTAGCAGAGTAACTTTCTGCAGGTTCAAAACTTTGTCTGTAAGTCAAATCGAAGCAAATCCAAATAGACAATAGAAATTCAAAAAGAATTGTATGCTTCATTATATCTGTTATGCCTCAAGTTAGCAAGAGCTGAGTTTTCCTAAAGCTTTTAGACCTCAAAGAATATTATCTATAGCCTAATCTGCTTCAGATTTTTAAACTGATTCAACCAAGATCAGGTTTAGGAGTTCTGATTTCCTGTCATAATTTTAAGTTTAATAGTGTCAAATGCCTCAGTAGATAACTGATAATCGCATAACAGTCAACAGGACAGAATAGATTAATCAAGGTTCTGTGCTGGAAGATATGTAATGATAATTTATGTTTCTTCATCAATTTATTCTTATTATTTTTTGTTTGTTTAATTTCTCTTTTCCTCTTCCCTTCTTAAAGTAATCTGTAATGGCTAACAAGCAAGAAGCTGAACCTACATCAAATTTGTCTGAATTGGCAAAAAAAATCTGACAGATTTATCTTGGAACTGATGACCTGGTTTCATTTGGAAACTGAAACGAATTCTATCAAGCAGGAACCGTGAAAAATGAAATGTGAACCATCCTAGCTGATGCGTGTAAAATGGTTGAGATCAAGAGTTGAGATGCAGGAATGCATATGCTGGAAACAGAGGAGAGAAGGAAAGTGAAGGATAACAATTACAGGCGAAACCATTTGAGCATTACACAAATTCAGAAACATGGGTTTTGCAAATCTTAACTAACCCTTTTTGTGCCATAGAAAAAGGCCTTCTCAATTCAACACAAACAATCCAATAACCAAAGAAACAGAATTATAATAAGGCATTCACATAGGACATAAAATGGAAGCAAATTGCAGAGGGGCCTAAAGATTTTAAGGAAACAAGTTTACTACTAGTCAACTATTTTTCGTGTTTATTTTTTAATGAATTTCATTTTTTCTATATTTTATAAAGTAAACAAGTTAACTAAAGTAAAAAAAATTAATCTAAGATATTGTAATAGATTACATAAAGTATTCTTTGTATGTAACATCAAGAAAGTATGCAACTCCATTATATATATATATATGTGTGTGTGTGTGTGTGTGTGTGTGTGTGTGTGTGTGTGTGTGTGTATAAATATATATATATATATATATATATATATATATGTGTATATTAAAATGACATGAATTTGCTGTTAACTTCTGTTTTCTATATTAGACAAATTAGCATTTGCCTTCTTGAGAATTGGAAGTCCAAAATTATACCATTTTCATTTATTTAAGCAATTTGCAGCTCAAATCAACAGTCCAATCAGAACATAAATATATTTATATATATATATATATATATATATGTGGCTCCTCAATTCTTGACTTTGAATACTACTTGAATTGATATATAAATATAATATAATATATATATATATTTGTATATTCTTAACCTCTCTCATTCTAGCCTTTTATGGATACCACATGAATTGATCTTTGAACATAAACATATGGCTCCTCAACTCTTGACTTTGAATACTACAGCATGGGTTTGTATCTTTTGTCTTAACCTTTTAGTTAGGGCTTCCATGGGGTTTCATTGCTATAACATGGGTTTGTATCCTAACAGTCAATGACAGGGTAAAAACTAAAGCAAATTAATAGCTAACTTGGATGATTTCAAACAAGTTGAAGCAGATTTGCATGATTGAAAGGGAGATATTCATCAACAATTGCAAGATGAGCATCAGTTCGGAAAAAGAAAGCCAAAGCAGGATGTTGAAAGTTGGTTTAAAAAGGCAGAATTGAAGCAATTGTTGTTATCAATACTTTCTTTTTCTTATGCTTTATTTAAACAATGACTTGAAGAAAATAGATTCACAATTATTCATCCGAAAGAAGACACCAAATAATAAAATAACCCAACTTTGCTAAAAAAACTGATAACAAATAAAATAATAAACAATGACTCCATCAAAATAATAACCCCAATAAAATTTGGTAAAACCATATTCACATGTTGATGAAGTGTTGTCTAAAACATGCAGGGTAGCATTTATGTTTATGTATATACACACACACACACACATAGCAAAACAAGGTAAATGTTCTAACTTCAATGACTATCAAAATTTTTTTTTATAAACTCAGCAATTAGATATGTAAATGCACAACAATGAGTTGTATATACCATCATATCTATCCTCAATCTATATACATAATAAACAAAAATCTCTTTCAGTACTAGTAAAGTAAAAAAAAAAGAAAAGATGGAATACAACTATAGAGATCTATCCCTCAGTCCAAGAACATCAAACAAAGTTCACAAGCACAATCTAAAATTCTAACATTCTCAATTTCCACACTTACAGGAAGAATTGTTTGAAAAGCCCTTGGTGAGGTTCTAAGTTTTTATTTGCTAGACAGAAATTACCGTAGTCAGTCAACAATTACTCAACATATAAGCTATAAGTGGTGGCTTCTAATGGCAATTTATAAATTCATTCTCCTCGCCGACCAATCTGTGGCTACAAATTGTACTATGATAAAAGAGGAAACAACAAGCAGATGGCAACATGTTCCGAAAATTAGTCCATTCAAGTATGGGAATAAGGCATGTACTTACCTTCTTTCTACTACCAGTCTTGAACCCACTTTCCAATATAAACTCACTTGTTGAATGCAAACCGGTTAACCTGCATTACCAAGTATTTTGTCAATCATAAATCTTGAGAAGAGTAACAATTACCAGTACAAGAATCTAAAAAGGAAAACACAAAGGAAAATAAAATAATTAGACAATCACCAAAACCTTAAAAATAAGAACGACTGCTTGAATGCGAACCAACAGCGACTTAAACGATGATGGGAGAGAGCATGATTTAGGTGACATTGTGACAGAGAAGGGAGAGAGAGTTTAGGTGAGAAAGCGGTGAAAGTTACAGAGAAGAAGAAAAAGAAAACCAATTTTTGGGTAACACAAAGGAAAATTAAGGAATTAGACAATTACCAAAACCCTAAAAATAAGAACGGCGACTTGAATGGCGGACCAACCACAGCTTGAGCTGCGATGGGAGAGAGAATGACATAGGTGACACCAAGACAGAGTCGAGAGGGAGAGTTTGGGTGAGAGAGTGCGGTAGAGTTGCAAGAAAACAGAAAAACCAATTTGGATAATTTTAAAATTGGTTAAGGGCTTTTTCATAATTTTAGTTAATTTAATCGGATGTTTGCATTTTCTCTCCCGTATTCCGTCCAATTTGGACAGATTTGTTTTTTGCCTAGGGACAGAAAACACTGTTCTTTTCTTTTTTCTTTCCTTCTTATTTTCTGTCCTACCAAGCAACTCTAAATTTCATTTTCTTTTCACTTTTCTCTCCTTTATTTTCTTTCCTCCCACTTTTCAGCTGTACCAAGCAAAGCCTTACTAAAATTTAAAACTTTCACTTAAGAGGAAGCACCACTGTGCAGAGCTTGAGACTTCTTGGACTTGCTAGCTGCCAATTGAGTTTCAGGCTGAAAGCAAAGGAAGATTATCAGAAAAAATACATATAGAAAATGGTTTTCATTCATTGAGGTAATTTAATTACCTCTTTCTTGACAGGCTCTTCTTTCTCAGACAAAATTAACTAATGTAGCAAGGAGAAGACATGCAAGCTGGGAAAAATAACAGAGTCCCATGAACATACTGAAACAAAATAGAATCCATACAACAATAAGTGCATGGTTCTAATATGTATGGTTGATTCTTCCATGAGCACGGTAGGTACGACGCCTCTGTTTCTGAGCCTGGTTTACCTAGATGTGAGAAATATAGAGTGCATTGATATCCAAACCCTTAACCTGAGAAATTAATTTCAAATTGTTAGGAAAGTAAAGGGATAGAGCATAGAAAAACTAAAAAAAAGTAAAAAGTAGGCATACCACAGCATTACTCTAAGCATTCTTCAGCAAATCGAGAATGAACTTGGCAGATTTTACACGCCAGCGACCCTGTCCATTAAAATGCCAGTTCTTTGCCTGAGCTGTACATCCAACACCACCACAGAAGCATCAGAAAGGTATGGCCTGCTTGTGGGCCATAACATCCTCCAAATACCTCTTAGCCTTACCCAAAGGCAACTTTCTGATGGCAAATGCTGCCTCCCTTTTGTTCTATAGAACAAAAACCAGGTATGAGACCCATTGATGACCGCCACAAAATCCAAAAAACATGAGCTTATATAAATCATAAAACCAATACTATGATTATGATAGTTCGGAAAAATAGCCGACTAACATCAAGACCCCCCAGAAAACAATTTAACAAAATCATTCTCAAATCTAATTTCTTTCCAAAGGATTACAAAATGTGGCATCATTTACTGAACCTTCAGTTACCAACCAATAAAATCCATAGGTTCACCCAATAACAATGCAAGGTAATCCAAAGCCAACAAGATCCTGCTTTTTTCATCAGGTTTAATACTCAGCCAAAAATTTCATAGCCATTAACAGCAGATCCTAAAAAGGTTACCAAAATCACTTAGAAGCCCTTGTTAATTCTAAACCTATTCCGCAATCCAAACAAATGTAAATTTTCTTAAATTAATAACTAAAATAAGTAAAATAAAACAATAAAAAAATGCAAAATACAAAAGAAAATAAAAATTTAAATGAAGCTAAATTAAATTACCTAAAACCAAAATTTAAAATTATATAACTAAATATATTCCTAATTATTAAACTAAACACATACTAATTAACTAAGCTAATAAACTCATTAAAAAAGCTAATATAAAATTAATCTAAACTAATACACTTAACTAATATGCATGCAAAGCAAAACTTATAAATTAAACACCTAACCAACAACTTGTCTGTCTCTACACCACCACATCTTCACACTTCAGCAAAGAATCACGCCACCTCCAAGCCTCGCTCCTATGGAACCGCTTCATGCAGCTTCAGCAGAGAGCCACATACCTGCAACAGCCTCTCTTGAACCAGAAAATAAGGAGTGCTGAAACGCAGAACACAACAGAACAAATTTAACGAGAAAATAAATTAACTTATCAAGGCATTATTTTACTGAGAGCGTATTATCTTTAATCAAAGGCTAAACTAATTAAATTATAAAAGAGCCGATACTTAAAGAATTTTTAAAAACAAAATAAATAAACCGTAAGTTGAATTGAAACAAAGAACCGAAACTAAGTTTTAGAAACAAGGGATGAAACCTAGAAAAAGGAGAAGACGTTACAGGCCGCTGTCACCAGCTCTATCTCTTTAAAAAGCTACTCCTAATCTAAAATAAAACAGCAAAGAAAAATTGCAGAAGAATTTTGAAGACTGGCTGTTGTCACCCGAGCCTCTCCACACTCTTCAAACGGCAGCATCCTTCTCTTTTTATAGACTACCTGCTTCTTTGGCAGCAAGTTTCCACTCTCCATTGGACTCTCTTATTGCCAAGTCAGCATCCAGCAGTTGACTTTCCTTAGTTTTCTTTTGCCGAATTGTGCTTGATCTTGGACTTTATTTCTTTCCTTTCTCGGCTTCCTCACAGGATTAATATTCTTGAATCATTCTTGAGTGGCCGACACCTTGAGTTGGCTTGTGCTTCTAGTTTCCTTCTAGCTTTAGGACACTTTAAGTATGAGTTTTGATTGCATGAGACTCTTTTGCAGTTTTCTTTATTCTTTCTAAATTTTCTGCACATGAAGCAAATTAAATAAGGAAGAAATTAAATCAAAATTTCATGCAATAAAGTACCATAAAAATAGACATCTTATAGACTTATCAGCCCTCCCTTGAGCAAAACTGAAACAAAAAAAAAAAGTTTCACAGCAGCCTTCAATTATTTAATACAATTAAGAACTATGATAAAACTATGAGTGTACAAGCTTTCGGGAAAAGTACCCTACAAGCTAATCTACATCTAATTTTAACAATCATTTATTAGTGAAACAGGATTTTCTGGATCTTCAACCATTTATAATAATAGACGCGAGGTTTCTCATCAAAAATTCCAACCAATAACCAGAACTTTGTATCAAGAATTAAATTAAATTTTATCAAGTTATGTGATAATACCTTGAAATGAACCCTGAGATAAGAGCCCTTGTCTTGCAGGCTACAAAGAATCAACACCAAATATCATCAGTTTTCAACCAAAAATTGGGATTATAAAAAGAAAGGGAAACGCTCAAAAAAAGAACAAAGGGGACTTTACTCTTGAGGGATTATTGGGCTCCCTCGAATACTTCACCTGCAAAAACGATTAGTGTTACATAGTAATCTAATAAAGAAAAAGAATAACTTTAAAATATAAATCGAGGAAGCGATTGAAGAAAAATGTGTACCATGGCGGCTGATCTAGTTGCCGCATCTGCTGCCTGAGGAACCTTCTTAGCAAGTCCGCCTAGTAGAAGAAATAGAAGAGGGGCCAATAACAAATATATTGATTCGTATTTTTTAGACTAGGGTTTTTAGCGTGCTTTTTCATGGATAACGTTTGGGCTAAAAAAAGCGAGAGAAAAAAAAATATTATTACCATAATCGAAAATAGTCCAAAAAAGATGGGATTTCAGTGAGCTAATAACTTTTTTCGATGGACAAAGGTATTCACCAAAAAAAAAAAAACATTCAGCTAACTAACAGAACTTGTCAAAAAAAGAAAAACCCAAACAGAGCGGGAAAGAAACCTGCCACCCCAGTGCAGCAGCAACAACAAACATTCCAATTTAGCCCATTCTAAATCCTTCAACTTGATGAACTCTGCCTCTACCCAAACTTACCTGAACCCAAACTTCAGAACAACTTCATTAACAAATGCAATATATTTACACAGGAAACAAAACACAGGCATCCATGAAAAGTTCGAAGGCAGGAAATTAAACTACGGAAAAAAAAACACAAATATTATTTAATAAACTGTGTTTCTCTCTGCTACTATTATTAGTTTTACTCAAAAGTCAAAACTCATTCATCTGACTTACTTTACCCAACATACTTGATGCTGCCGGTTCCAACTCAGCTGCACTCAGCACGGGAGTAATACAAGAATTTAAATTGAGAGGGAGAATACTAGATGATTTAGGGCAAACAGTTGGCAAGGCCTTTATTACAAATACACTGGCATAACACAAGAACAAGTTATTTGGGTAAAAAAAAAACATAAAACAGTTTATCACAATTCAATCTAAATCGGCCCTGCATCAGTACTCTCCTTGATAACTTGTGATCTAACTCGTCATTGGGACTTGGACTTTGACAAGTGCAAACCACAAAGCTGATTCGACTCGGAAAGACCAGAGCTGCACAACGTCGTGTTTCTTGAGTCCATTATTTTTCACAACTGAATTCCACGGACTTCTCAGGACATACGTTGGACTTTTATTCACATTCCAACGCTTAAGAGTGATACTGGTCTCCTTCATGGATGGTTCCAACAAGCAAACCTTGATATCTTCTCCATCCTCCAACTTCTCAGCCTCTGTTGTGGTGAGAAACTCACGAGTCTTGAGTTGTAAAAACGGCATGGAGAACCGACTGGCTTCAGGATTCACGTCAGAGTAAAACAGCCGCTTTTGTATCACTAGAACACAATCCGAACCACCCATTGTTTCAACGATATGTTGTTTGATGTTTTCAGGCAGGTCTGGTGGTTGTTTGAGTTTCTCTTGGCCGACTCTTGCAACCTCCAGCAAGTAATCAAAACGATTCCAGTTGGGATCAAACCTTGTATACTTGAAATCCTCAACATTGAGTAATTCCATGTTCCTCATTCTATTTTTTCAGATACCCAAACAGAATATATATATATATATATATATATATATATATATATATATATATATATATATATATATATATATATATACACGTGCGCTCTCCTGCGATAGGTGCTAAGTTAGCTACTACAAGCACTTTAAACTCAAAAGTGGACATCACTCACATCACTGGTGATCCTTGAAGGAATCTTGGAAAAGCCAGTACAAAAATTTAAAGTGAAAAAGTGGGCATCTCCGGTGAAGCGAAAAGGAAGGTTGGAAAAAGTTGGAAAAGTCTTAACTACTTTGTCTCATATTGCTAAATGGTAAATAGGTTGGGTTTTATATATGGCTGTGAAGGGAGCAAACAAAATTGCAGAGTTTCATATGCACACGAAAAATGAGTTGAAGGCCATTCGCAATTTTTTTAAATATATTATATATGATATAAATATTTAAATATTATATAATATATAATCAATTTTTTATATAAAAAGTTGAAATCTAAAACTCATTCAAAAAATCAATTGATTGTTTATTTTTATAAAAAATTGATTTATATTAAAAGTTTAATTAATTACAAAGTAAATATTAAATGCTTATTTAAATATTCAAATTAAAGTTTACGAACTTACTTGAATACAAATTGAAATTTATCTTCTTGTTTAAATAAGCCTTTATATTTTTATTACATTTAGATAAACCTCATTCTATGAAAAGTCTTTAGGTTAAAATATTAAAAAAGCCATTGAAATTTTTTGTGTAAACAACAGATATCCTTATTCATTTTAACGGTATGTTCCAATACATGCTTGCATAAATTATACGTGGAATGCCTCTAACAAACAGTTGTGACATAAATCGATATCATTATTCTTTTGATTGTAAAAACCACGATTTTACAAATCTAATATTGCTGTAATAGATGAAAGACACAAAAGTTATGCAATCAATAACACCCAAACATGTAATATACAAAGATGTTCTGATGCAACATGAACCAATGGAGCAAAACAAAATTTACGACAAGAATAATAGAACTCCACCCATCCTTCCCCCAGGCGCTAGTGTGCAACAAATTAGCAGCTTTTCCTTCCTGATCTCAGTCAAATTTATAAGGGATGTGTTCGCGTCCTGATCTCATTCAAATTAATAAGTCAAATTTATAAGAGATGTGTACGATTCCTGATCTCAGTCAAATTTATAAGGAATGTGTTCGATCAAATTTATAAGGGATGTGTTCGCTTCCTGATCTTAGTAAATGCTTCTTGATCTCAGTCAAATTTATAAGGGATGTGTATGCTTCCTGATCTCAGTCAAATTTATAAGTCAAATTTACAAGGGATGTGTTCGCTTCCTGATCTCAGTCAAATTTATAAGGGATGTTTATGCTTCCTAATCTCAGTCAAATTTACAAGGGATGTGAGTGTCAGATGGACATTTTGATTCAATTTCCCTAACATTAAAGTCAATTTGTGAATGAAAAAAACATAGGAGAGCTCTCTGTTTTGGGTCTGACTATAGTTCGACTCCAAATTAATCAGGGTTTAAAGTGACCTTCAAATGCCAAGAACATTCCGACCAAAAATAAAGTCAATTTGCAATCATCAAACTAATATCTTTGTTGGAGTTGAGTGAGTAAAAAAAATTTCTTTTATTTATACTTTTTTTTTATAAAACCAACAGCATATATTATTTAAACCAAGTGAAAAGTACAACTAATAGCAAATTTTACAGGCCTTGAGGTAGTATTACTACATTGATCCCTAAACAAAAGTTGTGAGTGGAAGGAAGGAGTCTGAGTGTCGAACTTTGATTGTGTCGTTGATGCATCTCTCACGGCAAGACAATTTGCTCGTTGATTGATTTCACAATAAACAAAAACTAGTCAAAGCTTCAAGAATCCTGTCGCATACTGGAAACAATCACTAATAATGTTGTCCAGAAGTGGGTGCTTATCCTGTACCCTGCTAAACATATGTAAAGAACTCAGCGAATCAGTTTCTACTATGAAATATTGTATGCCCAAGTTGTGTGCAAGCTTTATTCCCATGCGGATTGCTTGTAGTTCAGCCATACAATTAGTAGTATTTCCAATATATAAAGAGAATCCAATCAAGAAATTGGATTGGCATCTCTAATAAGACTGAGCTCGTGCACCTACTGGACCTGGATTTCCCAAACTTGAACCATCTGTGTTAAGTTTAAAGATAAGGTGGTTGTGGTGGACTCCATGGTAAGTATTGAATGCTATGGGGAAGGGGTTGAGTAATGAGGGGTAGGTCTATGGTAAGGGGTAAATAGTGGAATATATTTTATATAATAACTGGTACAGGGATAGATTGACCTTGGAATATGAATGAATTTCTAGCTTTCCATATTTGCTATAAGAGGCTAGGCATGAAGAGTTTATACAGGATAATGAAGTGATGGTAAGTGACAAATTGGTTGGAAGAAGTAAGGTTTTTCAAGGTTAGGGTCAAATGTCCATAAACTGTGTTTAAAGGCTGTTTGATATGGTTACCAAGGAAAACCAATGCATTGCGCAGGAAGATCAATCAAAAGAGCAAATATGAGACTATTAAGCGTACTTTAACAGCCAAAAAGGTCATGATAAGTGTCAAGTAAGAGCTCATGTACATTAACACATCAAGAAGTGCAGTGGAAAAAAAGAGCTTTTATGCATGTTCATTTTTAGAGAACCTGCATGGGATATAACAAGTGAATCTGAAAAAAAAAAAAAAAAAAGGTTTTCAAGAATTATCCAGAAGCGTAACAACAAAAAAATTGACATGTATTGAAAAATGCCAAATCTGCATCTAAAGAATACAACTTTGAACATTGCATACATTAAAAGATCAGAATGATGCATCCATGAAGAAATTTAAATGGTAAAAAAACAAAAACAATGGGAAAACAGTATAAAAATGATCTTTGAATTGTTTTAAATTAGCATATTAAAAATAATCAAAAAGCAAAGAAAAGATAACCAAACAAGTAACCAATTTCTTGGTGTCAGGGTTCAAATTAGTTTCAATTGCCTATATAAAAGCATGTTTACAGAACAAATAAAAGAAACTTGATTCTTTATTTTCATAAATAAGTATTCGGAGCCAAATATGCTTTGACAGTTCCAGTTATTTTATATGATTATGGATTCACATATTACTAATGCACAAAGACATTTCGTCTTGAGCTATGTTGAGCATATGAACAGAAAATTTATGACAATGAACATGATCTTTGCCTTAATATTATAAGCGTAGATGGATCCTGACGATAAGATCCTCACCAATGCTATTCGAGCATCGATCACATGAACCAATAGAGCAAAACAATCAATTCTCTTTACCTATCCAAATAAAGGAAATGGCACTAAAAAAAAACGTTTTCTGTACTGGCAATTAATCAATTAATCACCATTTCAAAAGGAAAAGGAAAATATCTAAGAAGTACTAAATTCAAGTTTCAAACAAAACAATAATTTCATGCTCAGAAAAAATATTTTTAATTATACCAATAATTTGTCAAGATATCAAGGCTTAACAATCTCATTACCTTGAGGTAGTTGAGAACAAAGTTATCTTTTTCTTGATGACATCAACACTTGTGATGACTAACTGCTCCTAATTTCAAGACCCAAGATGCATGTGAAAGACAAACATCAAACTTATATTAAAAATGAAGAAGCTTCTTATCCTTGAAAAAGCTTAAGTGAAAGAGAACACTTATGAAATAAGCATAAAGAACAGTTTGTTTCTCCTGATAATATAATTAAATCCTTGTGATTTCAAGCACCCAAGATGCAAAATTACAAACTTCGATTAATTAGCTAAACTTTTAACCAAATTAAGTGAGCATTTAAAGAGAATGAGCATGAATCTTTCCATATAGACTACCATACTTGACTAGTTTGATCTGGAGCACAATTATAAGAATAGATATCATACCATACATGCATGTAAACACACATACTTGAACAGACTACTTACGTTCTTGAATCATTCCAAAGCGTGATCTTAAACCAAGTCCAATCCAATTTCAATTCAGATACACAAAAGCCCATGATCAAATAAAAAAATTGTAAGATTTAAACAGCAACATGGAAATTAAAGAGTCAAGATTACAGTGCAATGAGAGTACATAGCCTAATCAAACCTATAAGTATGAAACATTACAGCAATCACGCTAAAAAATCTTACGCAACATGATAAATGGACAAATATTACAGTAAAATATGTACATCAAACAACCAATCTATATATGTCTCCATAAATATTACAGTAAAAGCCATTGCCTAAGTTTTGTTTTTTTCAATGTGCTAATTTAGGAACAAACAAAGCTTGACCTAGTGATTGTTACCCCTCTTTAGAAAGGTTTAAGTCCAAGGTTTGATTCCTCACTTCTCCCTTGTACCTCATTTGAACAAAAAAAATGTTGTTTTAGGATTTTCATTTAAAAATTTTCGGATTTTGTAGATTTTCGATTTAGGTACTTGTAATGGTGCTTATCTGATTAGTTTATTCTAGACATTAAGTAGCGGCATTTTTTGTTAGCGCTCCTTTCTTGGATAAACTTCCTTCCAGACATGGAAGGGGAATATCTAGGGTTAAGGCAGAGGCTCAAGGATTCTATCAGACAAAAGAGAAAACAAAGTACTGCTGGTATTTCTTCCCAAGAGAAAGAGAAGAGGCTTCCATATAAAAACATTTGGATCCTTTTTTGGCCCTTCTCAACCAGTTATTTCCCAAAGAGTTATTGAAGAGACCAAGTCATTGTTAGAAAACCAGGATTTAGTTTCAAAGATGTTGAGTACCAGTCATCTACTAAAAGGAACTCTGCTTCAGTCAGTGCGGGATCAAAGCTTGGCCAACATTGACAGGCACCCAAAGCTACAAGTGAGCATAGGAAGAAAGTTGAGCAACCTAAGGTTGCAAGAGATCACTCCTTTCTATCAGATGATTCAAAAGTTCCAGCTCTTTCAAAAGTGCCTCCACCCCGAAACGTTTCTGTGCCAACCTCTGAGGTACAATTGGCTCAAATGCTACCACAAAGCAAACAACCATTGGAAAGTGATGTTGCACAAAATAATAAGTGATGGTTGACGTAAGTTATCTATCTTTTTCTCCACGTGTCTCTCAAAAACTTCTGTAAAATAACGAAAGTCAAAGGAACGCAAGAACTGGTTCCCTGCATAGGTAGGGGTGTAAAACGGGTGGGGCGGGACGACTGTGGTGCGACCACACAGATACGGGCTTAGACGGGCTAAGCCCAAAACGGTTAAATTTTATATGCCTTGTCCATTTTTAATACAGATTGGGCCGGCCAACGGGCCAAGTATTTTTTTAATAAAAATAAAATAAAATTTAAAAAAAAATTATTAAAATTCACATATAAATACAATCTAAATCTAAATACAATTACAATTCACTTACAATATTTTAAAATAAATAATTACAATCTTGAAAAAACATAAATTTCTATTAAACATTAAACTCTTCCAACATCTTTTTTTTTCACTAATATACATATAATGTCATAGTTTGAATTCAAAGCAAAATTACATGAATTCATTTTTTTTGCTAGAATAAAATAAAATCATGTCATGTATTATTTTGTAAGAAATAAATATACATTAATAATATAATTAAAAAACTAATTATATATATAAATAAAAGGGCCTAAACGAGCTGGCCTGCAAATTGACCCGCGGGTTGTGTGACCCTACCCGAGGGAATTGTAGGCCCACGCTGGCCAACCCGTTAAAAACGAGCCTAAAACAATGTAATCGGCCCTTAAAAAGCCCACGGGTTTAACAGATTGACCCGCGGGCTTCAGCCCATTTTACATCCCAATGCGTAGGCACTCCGATGCTTAAGTCAGCCAAATATTCTTGAGTGTAGGAAATGTAAAAGCCAGAAGTCAAAAATTAGAGAATAATCCAATACCTGTGGCCTATTTATAGGCAGGTAAATTATCATTACTGCAAAGTAATTACTTAGAGGCATAGTTATTAAATCGAGATACGTATCGTGAATCGAAATTTTATTTTTAAGGATCGAGTATCGTATCGTATCGTAAGATACGATAAATAATTTTAAAATTAATTATAAATAATATATACACATGTAAAATAAATAAAATATTAAAAATATTATACATATTAATAAGATTAAGTAAGTACATGATAAAAATAAAAAAGTATGATTTTTTTCAAACACTTAACATCTTCATTAATAGTATATATTTTTAAATAATATTTTTATATATTTTTTATTTTTAATTTCTAACTAAAAGTTTATTTTTTTTCAATATTTTAAAATTAAATTATACAGAAAATATGTTTTTAAGTGTTTTTTAGGTTAAAAAACTATTAAAATTGCCTTTTTAGTTAATTGGGCCAAATCAGATTTTTTTTGGGTCTGGCCCATTGTTACTCTAAATCGTATCGAAGTGAATCGGTGTATCGTACGATACGTATCGATTCGTTTGTGTATCGATAGATGTGCTACTGATTCATAATAAAACTGATTCTTTGTATAGATACGTATCGAATTTATACTGAATCGAACCGAATCGTACGATACGTATCGCGTATCATACGATTCTGATAACTATGCTTAGAGGGCAATTTTGTCTTTCGAGAAGAGTTTATTCCCTGTACGGCAATAACAGGTCGTAAGTCGTTTGATCTCTGGCGAGAGAAGTCTGCTGCTAGGCAAGAGACTCATAAACGGGGGCCACTCTTATGCAGTGGCAAGTTATCAGGCGGATGGCCATTTGAATCCTGTCGCTTGCTACATGATCTTCTTGCATGTGGGAGGAGGTCTCCTGCAAATGCTTCCGCGTGTCACCCAACGTCTCCCGCCTAATGCTACATGGCCCAATAACTAGAGGCCACATGGCGGCCTTTGTTGTACTCTGTGCCATGGATTTGGGCCCATATCAGAAAGAAACAAGAATAACAATATAAACAAGCCAGTCAAGCAGCTCTGATTTCACCCTCATACTACGTTCAATGTTCAACGACCTAAGAAAAAACAATTAAGTGAACTCGAAGAGGTAAGAATGGTAATCCAAAAGATGTTCCACGCCGACGGATATCCCGTCTCTGAAGATGATGATATTAGTGAAGCAAACTTTGAAGTTGCATGAGGGAGGAAAGAAGGGGTGCCAAAATCGGAAGGGAGGAGGATGAACGAGAATTGAAGTTGATCGAGGAAGAAAATCGACGGGAACGAATGAGGTGGCTGGCCAAAAGGCACAGGCTGACTAGTTAAGCAGCTAACATTAGCAGGGGTAGATAGAAAAAAGAATACATAGTTTCGGAATAGTCACTCAAATATCATTTATTTAAATTTATAGTAGACATTTAATTTTGTTTAAAATAATCAAATTTTATTTTTAAAAAAAGTCAACTGTGTGTGCATGCAGTGGCGGAGCCAAAGAATTTATTTAGTGGGGGCTTCAATGTATTTAGTAATAATTGTTTAAAAATTTTTAATTGCTTTTAACATGATTTTATATTTTGAAATAGTTTTGTTATCAATATTTTGAAACATATATTTTTCAAGGTATATAATGAATTTATCATTTAACTATTAATTAGTTATTCAATTACGTAAATAGAAATTAACATATTCATAGTTGAAAATATATTATTTATGTAACAACCGATAAAATTAATATTAATGTCAATAACGAATAAATTAATGGATATGGTTTATACTTTCGAATCTCAAATATTTTTTATAATAAAATCGTAATTTTTTTCAACCTTAAAAATCAATGCTAAAGCCCATAAAATAAAAAAAATATATTAAATAAAATTTTGTAATATATACTATTTATATAAATATAATATTAAAATTTTTATATTTAGGTTAGCGGGAGCTCCCCACTAGCCCCCAAGGGGCTCCGCCCGTGTGTGTGTGTGTGTATATATATATATATATATATATATAAAAAGAGAGAGATAGATATAACAAATACAATGAATCATTTATTGTCCACAAAAAAAAACATGAAGTATAACCCATTTCTTAAAAATTTAATAACTGCCTTAATATGGCACATCAAACTTTCATTTTTACATTTGATATATTTGTATTATTTTTTATTTTATTTAAAATTAATTTTAAATATACTAACATAATATTATTTTTCATTAAATGTGATTAAAAAATCATCAAAAATAAAAATATAATCCTAAATTCTGATCAAGTAAAATATATGATGACAAATTTTTTTTAGCCGAACTATAATGACAAATTTTAATATCCCGGTAATATATGGTAAAAAAAAATACCTTTTAATCTTATAATAATTAAGAAACTACATCACTAAATCATTTTTTTTGTTCATTATGATTCAAATATCAAACTAATCTCTCGTAAATAAAGATACAAATTATCAAAATAAATTTTGGTTATCAATTTGGTCGTTAATTAATTGTTGAATCCTCTTTTTCTTTAGCAATTTACTTTCCTTCCCTAGCACCCCATAGCTTGGAGCAAATTGAAATTTGATTGTAACACTAATGTATATCATAATGTATACAATAAAATATAAGCATTTAATCTAATAGGTTAGTTCAATTGTATAAAGTCCTGTTAAATTTTTAAATGAGAACGAAAAGTCTCATGTTGAAATTCTCACCAGATCAAATTCTCTTGAACAAGCTCCCGCCACAAAAAATGAGGAAAAATTAATCTCACATTTAGTATGATATGAAAATACCTCATTATTGAAAAAAGTATAATTGTTTGACTCAATAATTTTACGTGATAATTAATGTATTTTTCGCTCTCAAATTTTTTATAAAATGCAAAATTGACCATATAAATTCCAAGACGTGGCATTATTATTGATGTTGACATTCATTGACACATTAAATTTTTTTATATAGTAGTTAATTTGTCCGGCTTTTACTTTTTTGGATAAAAATTGCCAGATTATTTTTATACCAGTTGAAATTAAAAATTTTCTACTTAAATCCTTCATTTTATATACCATAACTATAAATCATTAATTTTTAATATTAACATTAAAAAGTATACTTTATAATTAAATCATATCAAGAAAAGAGCAATTTTTTCTAAAAAACCAAAGGGAAATTATTTCAGTTTAAGTTTTAAAACTCCACAAGATTAACAAAATGACAGCTTATTGAAGACAGAAGGCTGCAACTCGGATAAGAAAGTAAAGTCAAGATTTAAGAAGTACCAAAAGGAGAAATTAGTTTCAAAAGCCTAAAATCACAAATCAGAGCAAACGAAGTCTAATTCTTCAAGCATAGCGATCAAGTTTCCATAATATTCAGTGGATTATCGTTGCCAAATACATTAACATGTGAACCTGCCATTTTAGAGAACGCTTGACTAATTTTGAGAAAAATCATCACAAACCTTCCTGTTGTCCAACAATGATGGCATATGACATTTTAAGTGAGACTAGATTAAACAAAAATCTCCAAGATAAATCTCAGATAACCTTGACTAAACATGGTTTGAAAACAAAGGAAACCTTTCAACACATCAAAATAACTCATTCTATTTGGAAAAATATCAAAACTTCCTCAAAGGTAAGAAATGAAAGGTGAGAAAGCACTGTTTCACTGACTAAAATTTAAAACTTTCACTTAAGAGGAAGCACCACTGCGCAGAGCTTGAGACTTCTTGGACTTGCTAGCTGCCAATTGAGTTTCAGGCTGAAAACAAAGGAAGATTATCAGAAAAAATACAAATACAGCACAGTTTTCATTCATTAAGGTAATTTAAATTCAATTAAATTACCTCTTTCTTGACAGGCTCTTCTTTCTCAGACAAAATTAACTCAATGTGGCATGGAGAAGACATGTAAGCTGGCAAAAGAGCAGAGTACAATTAATATAGGGAAACAAAATACAATCAATAAAACAATAAGCGCATGGTTCTAATGCATACGGTTGATTCTTCCATGAGCACGGTAGGTACGACGCCTTTGTTTCTGAGCCTGGTTTACTTGGATGTGAGAAATATAGAGTGCATCGACATCCAAACCCTTAACCTGAGAAATTAATTTCAAATTGTTAGGAAAGTAAAGGGATAGAGCAGAGAAATACTAAAAAACCAAAAGGTAGGCATACCTCAGCATTACTCTCAGCATTCTTCAGCAAATCAAGAATGAACTTTGCAGATTTTACAGGCCAGCGACCCTGTCCATTAGAATGCCTGTTCTTTGCCTGAGCTGTACGTCCAACACCACCACAGAAGCGTCGGAAAGGAATGGCCTGCTTGTGGGCCGTAACATCCTCCAAATACCTCTTAGCCTTGCCCAAAGGCAACTTTCTGATGGCAAATGCCGTCTCCCTTGTGTTCTATAGAACAATAACCAGGTATGAGACTCACTGGTGACCACCACCAAACCAGAACAGCACAAATTGGGCAATAAAATCCAAAAAACATGAGCACATATTAATCATAAAACCAATGATATGATTATGATACTTCAGAAAAGTAAGCAACCAACATCAAGACAACCCCAGAAAACAATTTATCAAATTCATTCTCATATCTAATTTCTTTCCAAGGATTACAAAATGTGGCATCATTTACTGAACCTACAGTCACCAAGAAAATCCAGAGGTTCACCCAATAAGAATGCAAGTAATTTCCCTGAAGTTTACGAGAGCCTTGTCCACAAAAGGCAACAAGACCCTGCTTTTTTCATCAGGTTTAAAATACTCCGGCCAAGAATTTCATAGCCATAAGCAACACATCCTAAAAAGGTTACCAAAATACTTAGAAGTCCTTCCCGTGAGCAAAAATGAAGATCAAAAAAATAAACAGACAATTTCCACAGCAGCCTTCAATTATTTAATAAAATTATTAACTACGATAAAAATAAGTGTACAAGCTTTCAGGCAAACTACCATACCAAGTTGATCTACATCTAATTTTAACAACCATTTATTGGTGTCACAGGATTTATTGGATCTTCAACCATATAAAATAATAGACAAGAGGTTTCTCAACAAAAATCCAACGAATACAAATAACTTTATATCAATAATTAAAGTAAATTACACCAAGTTATGATGATGATAATACCTTGAAATGAACCCTGAGATCAGAGCCCCTTGCCTTGCAGGCTACAAAGAATCAACACCAAACATCATTAGTTTTCAACAAAAAATTGGATTTATAAAAAGAAAGGCAAAAGCTCAAGAAAAGAACAAATGGGCTTTACACTTGGTGGTATTATCGGGCTCCTTCGAATACTTCACCTGAAATAACGATTCAAAGCAGAATCGAGTTTAGTGTTAAACAATAATCCCATAAAAAAAAGAGAGACTTCAAAATATAGATCGAGAAAGCCTACGGTACCATGGCGGCTGATCTGGTCGCTGCTTCTGCTGCCTACGGTGCGTTTTTTGCAAATCTGCCTAGCAGAAGAAGTGGAACAGCGGCCGATAACAAATATATATATGGATTCTTACTTCTTATTGTATACGAGGGTTTTTTTAGGGTTCTTATTTAGGGTTAAGGTTTGGGCTTTTGGTTGTGTGGGTTTGGGCTAAAAAACAAATGTGAGAACAAATTTATTATTACCATAATCGAATCCAAAATCACCTTTAACGTCCCAATTCCTTTTGTCAACGTAATCTTAATTTGTCCAAAAAAAATAGACCATTGGACAAAGGATAAAAAACCCATTCAGGCAACTAACAGAATTTGTGCCCAAAAAAATGACATTAACAGAACAGGAAAGAAACCTGCAGCCTCTATTGCATCAGCAACTGCAAACATTCCAATTTGCTCCATTCTAAATCCGTGAATGGGATGAACTCTGCCTGAACCCAAACTTTAGAAGAACAAATGCAATATATTTACAAAAGAAACTAAACAAAGGCATCCATGGAAAGTTCGAAGGAGGCAAATTAAATTGTGCAAAAGTAAAACTCATATATTGTTTAATAAATTGTGTTTCTCTCAACAATGTTGATTAACTAGAAGGTTAATCAATTGCACAAAATGGGAAACACCAAAAACCTCATAACAGAAATAAAAAAAGAATCGTTTCACATCTCTCTGCCATTGCCTACCATCTCTGCACCTTTGCCATCTACAAACTTTAAACCCCTCCTTCTAACTTAGAATTACCGTACATACTCTTCTTGATAAGCTCAACTATACTTTTGCTCCGTGGCTAACTTACTCGTTATTCTTCTGATCTAATTCCTCGTTGGAACTTGGAATTTTACAAGTGCAAAGCACAAAGATTTGTTGACTCGGAAAGACCAGAGCTGCACAGTGTCATGTTTCTTGACTTTCGAGAACTTTAATTGGGGCAAATGAATACGGTTGGTTATCCTAGGCTCTTACTGTAGCTGCCATGTTATCAGCAGAAACAGATTTGCTTCCCGAACGAAGGTTGTGTCATGAAAGTCTTTGTATGTTGCCTATGCTTTTCCTGTTACCATTAATTTTTACGAGCAAATAGTTGAAGCTATTGTTAGTATATCTCCTCATTTATGGAAATAAATATTTGGTTGACCAATTCCGGATATGATCCATAATTTCACACTGAATCTCAACTCAATATTTGGGTATTAAAAGCACGATTTTATGATGGTTAAAACGTGATTTTATTGCCATAATTAGCACGCTCTCATTACTATTTAAGGAGGGCTCCTTCCGGTCCCCAAGTACGTGAATCTCAAAAACACAAACACCATCTAGTGAGGTTTTGAGTGCTTGGAAGATTTGGAAGGTCTGTGATTGACACAGAGTAGACTGTCAGATTCGGCGATTGCTTCAACAGCAGAGTTACAGAGTGCAATGGCTGGAGGTTAGATCCTGTCGCTTCCGCTTTTATTTGTTTAACATGTTTCATATTGTGTAGAAGCATGTTTAGGATTAATTTAATCTTACATTTGGCATCAGAGCCGTAGTTTAACCTCTGTCTTGCTAGAGATCTGTAGAACGAAGCCATAAAAACCCATATTTTGAAACTTTAAGTCTCGGATTTCTTGAACCCATTCTGTTTTCATGTGATTTTGGTTCAAATACTTTAGATCTATTGTTGTAAAGCTCTAGGGATGAAAAATATATGAAAAACGGGACTGTTTGAAGGGTTTTGTGCCGGGTCGGGTCCAAAAAAAAAAATCCAAATTTCTGCAAAAAGGGCCCGTTCGGGCGAAGAAGAAAGAGGGGGTCATCGGGCGCGTGAGATCCACGCGCCCGATGCTATTGTTGTTATGCGGGCGCGTGGTTATCACGCGCCCGAAGGAGTAATGCGGGCGCGTGTAACGCACGCGCCCGCGCCCTGCTGTATTGCAGCGGCGAAAAAAAAAAAAAAAAGGAAAAGAAAGAAAGCTGTGGGCCATCCGGTTTTTGGGCCCCTATTTGGGCTTTATTTATTTTGGGCCCTTTTTTTTTTTTTTGGTTAATTATTTGGGCTTGTGGATTAAATAAATAAAAGGCATTTGGTTTATTTTAATTAGGCCTTAAGGATTTATTTAATTTAAGTAATTAAAATTATTTAATTTAGGCCAAATAATTAAAATTTTTGATAATTTTATATCAAATTTTCAGTTCTGTAATTTTCATAATTTTATGAATAATTAGATTATTTTCACAAAATTAATATAATTATGAAAACTTCTCATTATTTGGATTTTATGAGGATTTTTCATAAATTTAAAATTTTTATAAATGCTGTAATTTTAAATTGAATAATTTTGTGAAAATTATCATAAAATTATGATTAAATTATGAAAATTTGATTTGAATGTGTATATGTGCTCATTTTGAATGTGTATAATTTTGTTATTTTTATACTAGAAGCACATGTAGCTAAGTTTGTTCATATTATTTAGAATTAAAATTGTCTTATGTTAATTGCAATTTTAAAATATGAATAAATTTAGAATTTGCCAATATGTCTCAGTGATTTATAATTTATTTAATTAGGGCTTAGCCATAGCAACCTTAATTAAGTAAAATTATTTTTGTAAAATCACATAATGATATTAGACATAAATTATAATTAGTTATAAGGTTATGATAAATTTTATCCCACAGGAATTTTTATTATAATTTTATAACTAATTAGGATAAAATGTCAAATTAGTTTCTTAATTTACCCACAGGGATTAGGAAATGATATAATTTGATAGTTTTATCATTTTGATATGAATCTATTAGAATTAGAACTTTAGCCCACAGGCAAGTTTTATGTCTAAGATTCATTAATAAAATATGTTTACATTGGTAGACATAATTAAGTTTGCCTCAAAAATTCTAGATACATAAGCATGTTTATTTTCTATATGCAGTGTTTCCTCAGGCTAGTATTAACCTAGAAGTTCCCGAGCTGGATGGAGAGAACTACAAGGTTTGGAAGGAGAGAGTTCTCCTCCAATTAGGGTGCATGGATATAGACTATGCTATAAGGAAAGACGAGCCCGTATTGACTGAGACCAGCACTCCTACTGAAGTAGCTTTACATGAACGCTGGGAGCGATCCAATCGCCTTAGTGTCATGTATATAAAGACAAAGATATCTGCTGGGATACGTGGTTCAGTCGAACAGCATACCAACGTTAGGACCTTACTGAAGGCCATAGATGATCAATTTGTCACTTCAGACAAAGCGTTGGCCAGCACCCTGATAATGAAGTTCTCATCGATGAGGCTCACCAATGTCAAAGGAGTGCGCGAGCACATAATGGCTATGAGAGATATAGCGGCCCAACTCAAGAAGCTAGAGGTGGAGATGTCTGAGTCTTTTCTTGTGCACTACATATTGAACACTCTACCAAAGCAGTACGGACCATTCAAGATATCCTATAACACACATAAGGATAAGTGGACCATCAATGAATTGATGACCATGTGTGTTCAAGAGGAGGGAAGACTGCTTATGGAATCGGGTGAGAGTGCATTTTTTGCAAGCCAAGGAAAGACCAAGGATCGAGCCAAGAACAAGGGAAAAGGTAAAATCCCTGCCCAAGCTGATATTAAGAAAGAGTCCAAGTGTTTCTTCTGTAAAAAGAAGGGACACATGAAGAAGGACTGTGCCAAGCTTCAGCAGTGGCTCGTTAAGAAAGGTAATCCACTCTCATATGTTTGTTTTGAATCAAATATGGTTGAGGTTAATCATAACACATGGTGGATTGATTCTGGATCTACAATTCACATTTCGACTTCCTTACAGGGTATGACAAACCTAAGGAAGCCAGTGGGAAATGAGGAGAGCATCTATTCAGGAAACAAGATGCGCTCGCGTGTTGAAGGCGTTGGAACATGCACTTTAGTTCTTAGGAGTGGTTTTGTTTTGCAATTGGAAAAGACCTTTTATATTCCTAGTTTTTCGAGAAATTTAATCTCTGTTTCTAGGCTGGTACCTTATGGATATTCCTTTCAATTTTCAAATAAATCAGTATTGATATATTTTAAGTGTGATATTGTTGGGAATGGTACCTTATGTGATGGTCTTTTCTCTATTGATTTGCAAAATGACACTGCTCATAACGCCTTGCATGTTCAAACTGGTACTAAAAGATGTGTTATGAATGAGGACTCCTCTACGTTATGGCACCGGAGATTAGGTCATATCTCCATAAATAGAATTAAGAGATTGGTAAATGACGGAATACTTAGTACTCTCGATTTTACTGATTTCGACACTTGTGTGGATTGCATTAAGGGTAAGCAAACCAACAAGTCTAAAAAAGGTGCCAATAGGAGTTCAACCATATTAGAGATCATACATTCTGACATATGTTGTCCAGACATTGATGCATATGGTCAGAAATACTTCATCACCTTTATTGATGATTACTCGAGGTTTATGTATCTCTACATGCTTCATAACAAGAGCGAAGCATTAGATGCCTTTAAAATCTTTAAGGCTGAAGTAGAGAAACAATGTGGAAAACCCATAAAGATAGTAAGAACTGATAGAGGTGGGGAGTATTACGGTAGATACACTGAAGATGGACAAGCACCTGGACCATTTGCGAAGTTCCTTCAAGAAAATGGGATTGTTGCCCAATATACCATGCCTGGTTCACCGGATCAGAATGGTGTTGCAGAAAGAAGGAACCGAACTTTGATGGAAATGGTGCGTAGTATGCTTAGCAACTCGAAGTTGCCTAAGTCCTTGTGGATTGAAGCTCTTAAAACGGCAGCGTATATATTGAACCGGGTTCCAACCAAGGCTGTTCCAAAGACGCCTTTTGAATTATTCAAAGGTTGGAAACCGAGTTTGCGTCATATGCGCGTTTGGGGATGCCCTTCTGAGATAAGAGTTTACAACCCACAGGAAAAGAAACTGGATCCTAGAACCATAAGTGGGTATTTCATTGGATATGCCGAACGGTCCAAAGGCTACAGATTCTATTGTCCATCTCATAGCACTAGATTTGTGGAATCAAGGAACGCCAAGTTTCTTGAAAATGACTTAGTTAGTGGGAGCGATCAATCTCAAGACCTAGTTTCTGTGAGAGATCAACCCTCTACCTCGAGTCAAGGATTGGTTATCATGAATAATGTCCCTTCAGTGCAACTGGACATTGAACAACCAATCATTGAAGATCCACAAGTAGTTGATAACTTACCAGTAGACGAGGCTCCTCTGGATACACCAGAATTGAGTGAGCAACCAGTTAAACAACATGATCCTTCGGAGAATGTTGAACCAACATTAAGAAGGTCTACTAGGGAAAGGAAATCAGCTATTCCTAGTGATTATATTGTGTATCTACAAGAGTATGATTTCAATATTGGGCCCGTTAATGATCCAGAGACGTTTTCACAAGCCATGAACAGCAAAGAATCAAAACTTTGGTTCGATGCTATGAAGGATGAGATGGATTCGATGGCATCTAATGGAGTATGGGATCTTGTCGAGTTGCCTAATGGGGCCAGGGCTATAGGCTGTAAATGGGTCTTTAAGACCAAAACTGACTCATTAGGCAACATTGAACGTTATAAGGCAAGACTCGTAGCCAAAGGATTCACTCAAAAGGAGGGAATCGATTACAAGGAGACCTTCTCTCCTGTATCTAAGAAAGATTCTCTTCGCATCATAATGGCGCTTGTTGCACATTTTGACTTAGAGTTGCAACAAATGGATGTGAAAACGGCATTTCTCAATGGTGATCTAGAGGAAGAGGTTTACATGAAACAACCTGAAGGTTTTTCCTCTAGTAATGGTGAGCATTTGGTCTGTAAGCTCAAGAAATCCATATATGGGTTGAAACAAGCTTCCCGCCAATGGTATCTAAAATTCCATGAAGTCATCTCTTCATTTGGTTCCGTTGAGAACATCATGGATCAATGCATATACCAGAAGGTCAGTGGGAGCAAGATTTGTTTCCTTGTGCTATATGTGGATGATATTCTGCTTGCAACCAATGATAAGGGGATGCTACGTGAGGTGAAACAATTTCTTTCTGAGAACTTTGATATGAAGGATATGGGCGATGCATCTTATGTCATTGGCATTAAGATCCATAGAGACAGACATAGAGGTATATTAGGTCTGTCACAAGAAGCCTATATCAATAAAGTCTTGGAAAGATTCAGAATGAAAGATTGTTCACCAAGCCCAGCTCCCATTGTGAAGGGTGACAGGTTCAATTTGAGCCAGTGCCCCAAAAATTATCTTGAGCGGGAACAGATGAAGAACATTCCATATGCCTCAGCTGTTGGAAGCATTATGTATGCACAGGTCTGTACCAGGCCTGATATTGCTTTTGCTGTGGGAGTGTTGGGTAGATACCAAAGTGACCCGGGGATGGACCACTGGAGAGCTGCGAAGAAGGTGCTTAGATATTTTCAAGGCACTAAGGATTACATGCTTATGTATAGACGGACTGATGAGTTGGAGGTGATTGGCTACTCAGACTCAGACTTTGCTGGCTGTGTTGATACCCGGAAATCAACATCCGGTTACATCTTCATGCTTGCCGGTGGAGCTGTTTCATGGAAGAGTGCTAAGCAGACACTGACTGCCACTTCCACTATGGAGGCCGAGTTCGTTTCCTGTTTTGAGGCTACCTCACATGGTGTATGGCTTAAGAGTTTCATTGGTGGGCTTAGAGTTGTTGACTCCATATCTAAGCCATTGAGGATATATTGTGACAATTCAGCTGCGGTATTCATGGCTAAGAACAATAAGAGTGGAAGTCGAAGTAAGCATATCGACATTAAGTACTTAGCCATTAGAGAACGTGTTAGAGATAAAAGAGTGGTCATTGAACACGTTAGCACTGAATTGATGTTAGCTGATCCTTTGACTAAGGGCATGCCACCGTTTAAATTTAAGGATCATGTAGAGAGAATGGGACTTGGTCCCACATTTTGATTGTAATTGAAACTCTTATTAATAATATGATGTTTCTCATTTTGATTTGTATACACTAAAGTTTTATTTGAGAAATATCCTTGTTGTTTGGACCGAGAATAAACATAAGGTTTATTCATTAAGTAAAAATGGGTTGATTTAGAAACATTTTACATAGTAATACATGGAAGATAATACTCGCCACTTGAGGAACTGTCGCCATGATTCATGTGATTTGTTTCTTGTATAAGTGAAATATATGGACCAAGTGGGAGAATGTTAGTATATCTCCTCATTTATGGAAATAAATATTTGGTTGACCAATTCCGGATATGGTCCATAATTTCACACTGAATCTCAACTCAATATTTGGGTATTAAAAGCACGATTTTATGATGGTTAAAACGTGATTTTATTGCCATAATTAGCACGCTCTCATTACTATTTAAGGAGGGCTCCTTCCGGTCCCCAAGTACGTGAATCTCAAAAACACAAACACCATCTAGTGAGGTTTTGAGTGCTTGGAAGATTTGGAAGGTCTGTGATTGACACAGAGTAGACTGTCAGATTCGGCGATTGCTTCAACAGCAGAGTTACAGAGTGCAATGGCTGGAGGTTAGATCCTGTCGCTTCCGCTTTTATTTGTTTAACATGTTTCATATTGTGTAGAAGCATGTTTAGGATTAATTTAATCTTACAGCTATATGTTCTCTAAGCAGTGCACAGTATGATTTGCATGCTGATTAATACAATTATATACCTTGTAGCTTAGTTTCAGGACAACTAGATGATTCTATAAAGGGTAAAAAAAATCCATTCAGCTAACTAACAAAACGAGGGAAAGCAACCCGACTACATCAGCAACTACAAACATTCCAATTTCAACCATACTAAATCTGTCCAAGCAACTTGTGTTATGAAAGATATTGACTTAAATTAAAAGAAAAATGGGAACTTTTTAAATAAACTTGATTTACTGCTAATAGCTAATTTTGATAAATAGAGAAAGAGAATTCAAGTAAAGTTTGGATTTTACTAGATTGAATAATACATTTATAATATCTTTTCACCTTGTTTTATTCAAGTCATCTATTAAAGGTTATTCGTTGAAAGAAAAGATCTTTAAAAGATATATATCTTTTAACCTTGTTTTTTCCAAGTCAAGATATCATTTACAGGTTACTCATTAAAAGAAAAGATTCTAAAAGATATAAAAAGATTAACTTATTAGATAATAAAATTCCCATTCTAGTAATCTATTGTTGAAATTTCAAGTTGTTATTTAATTGTAGTCTAATAATAATAATAATTGTTTATCCCTGCAGCCGGAAATAAAAACGGTGGAGCTGTGAAAGATTCAGGCCATTAAGGAATTAACCCAATTGTCCTAACTGTTCTCAAAGTAAATACAAGAGATATTAGAGAAAGGCTTATATGTGAATTTCAATTACTCCTTATTTGATCTAATATAAGCTGTACTCCTTATCTTGTAGGAATATGTAAGAAATTAAGATAAAATAGACATATATATTAATATAAATCAAAAATTTTTTTACTACTAGTAAATGGAAACTAGAAAATTCAATCTACATTTGGATGCAGTTTTTTTTTTTTATTTAAAAATCGTATTGATTGAATGGTGAATTATTTTAAACTATTTGAAATCAATTTTCTAGATAAAATCTCTCTTAAAAAAGTCTTGAATATTTGGATTCTCACATTGCACGCCTAAATCCTTTGTATATATGATGAAATTGGAATAAAAAAGTTGACCGGTGTTCTACGATAGGAGAAATGTGATCTGCAAATTTTGGGTTGAACGAAGAACAAGGAAGTGCATTTCGTCAGTGATGGCTGAATACAAAAATAGTTTAATCTTTATGCATGGTTCACTAAGAGCAGATAACCAAACATTCTTGCTGATCTCGACTCTGAACCCCAACTTCAGTAACAAATGCAGTATATTCACACAATAAAATTATATAAAGGCATCAACATAGAAAGTTTAAATGCAGAAAAAGTGGAAGAAAGATCTAATTATTCTTTTAATAAATTTTGTGAGTCATCAACATCAATTAACTGAAGGTTAGGGTTAATGGTAGAAAACAAAAAACATCAAAATCCCAGCTTTAGAATAACAAAACTACTGCTACTACTATTACTCAAAACTCAGAAGTCAAAACCCATTCTTCCTACTTAACAATTACCGTATATACTCCTCTTCATAACTTGATCTATACTTGCTCTGTGGGGCAAACTTATTCTTCTGATGTCGGAACTTGGACTTTTACAAGTGCAAAGCACAAAGATGTGTTAACTCGGAAAGACCAGAGCTGCACAATGTCATGTTCCTCGAGTCCATTATTCTCCACAACTGAATTCCACGGACTTCTCAATACATACGATGAACTTTTATTCATATTCCAACGCTTAAAAGTGATATCAGTTTCCTTCAAGGATGGTTCCAACAAGCGAACCTGGATAGCTTTGTCATCCTCCAAAACCTCAACCTCTGTTGTGGTGAGAAACTCATGAGTTTTGAGTTGTAAAAACGGTATGGAGAAACGACTGGCTTGAGGTTTCACGTCAGAGGAATAAATTTCCTTTTGTATCACTAGAACCCAATCGGAGCCACCCATTTTTTCAACGATATGTTGTTTGAAGTTCTCTGGCAAGTCTGGTGGTGGGTTAGGGCCAACTGCTCTCTCTTTCTTACTTTTCTTCATGTTCAGTCCTTCCCATTCTTCATCATCTTCTTTGAGTTTGCGTCTCCTTTTCAGTCCGGCAGCATTCTTGTTCAGACTCGTCCCCTGCTTGAAACACATATCCTCTTCTTTGCACATGGCGTGGCCGTGAGGTTGTGGTGCATTGTACAGAAAATGCTTCAAGAACCCAGAGCCATCACTTTTCTTTTCTTGTTTCTGCAGTTTCTCTTGGCCGACTCTTGCTACCTCCAGCAAATAATCAAAAGGACTCCAGTTAGGATCAAACTTTGTATCCTTGAAATCCTCAACAGTGAGTAGTTCCATCTTCTTCCTCGTTATAACTTTTCAGCAATGATGAGAAAATATTTGCTATGCTTTCTATAACTAACGTGCTTCTTTATATAGTTTAGAAAGATAGATATTCAATAAGTGAAATATTCTATAGTAGTGAAGTAGATTTGCTGATGGAGTAAAATATATAGATAACTTTGTTTCTTCTAACTCAAGTTACCCTTCATAGGCAAATTTAACTTTGTTTCTTCTAACTCAAGTTACCTTAATTGTAATGAAAGAAACAATTATTTACCGGATAAACACCCAATTGTCCTAATTCCATTAAAACAAAAACCCTTGAGAAAAATTAGCCTACAATTCTAAATGCCAATGGATTTGAAGATAATTATTATATATTTGAGAATGACAGTTCAAATGAATTTCAATTACTCCTAATTTGATCTAAAATATGGTATACTCCTGAAATTGTGAGGATATGTAAAAAAAAAAAATTTAGGTAAATTACATATATAATAATTATTTTTCCTCCTAGTCTTAGATATAAAAATCAAGATTTAATTTAAAAAACGTATTAATTGATTGGCAAATTGTTTAAATTATTTGAAATTTTAAATTTTTAAAGACATTCTCTCAAAAAAGATTAAGAATATTTGGATTCGGACAATGCACCCCAAACTTCGTATAGAACAGTTTTGGCAATGGTATGATGAGGTTATGTATTGTTACAATGTACAGTTAACAACATTGAAATGAAAAATAAATAAAAAGTGAAGACTATATGAATTTTAAAACTGAGGAGTTTGAGTTATTTTATGAAGCTATTACAAAGTGAAAGAATGAGTTGGAATAAGCAAAAACACTAAAAGATATAGCTGGACAGAAAACTAGAATATGCAGTCACATCTGTCCAAGCAGGGAAAAGTCCCTTCAACTTCTTTGCTTCATCTACCAAAATCTGGTCAAGCACAGCCACATCCACCCTTAAATCTCCAGAATTGCTAGCCTGCAATCCCCCATGTAAGAGTTACGCATACAGGGAAATCAAAGTTTCTTTTAATGCTAGTACTTGGGGCGGTGAGAAGTGGGGAGGATAAACGTCAATGCAGAACTGAAAATAAAATTGCACCTCTAACCAGAAGGTCCAATTTTCATGACTGGCTCCACTAAGTCTTAATATGTAAGAAGGTGGTCCACCTTCGGCGGTTTCTGGGGCTGCAAAATTTATCATTACAATGAATCATGAAAACCAGACTAACTTCAATGCAGAAGTGAAATACAAAGGATAACATTTTATGTACCTGGTAGCTTATTGTCAGCAAATGACCAACTGGATAAAGGGCCTGTAATGTTAAGGACAGTAACCCAAACCTCCTTCAAGGAACTGCAAAGATGAATATGTTAAAAAAGAGTATAAAACTAAAGAATCCGCATCGTCAAATTTCTATATTCAAACCAAGAATAGTCCGCCGGTTTCAAAAGCCTTAACTCACCCTAAGGAAAGTTCCAAATAAACTCTCCGAGATCCATCGCTAGACGTCTTTTGTGGCTTATTAGTGTACAAATGAGGAAAATGTCTATATTGCTTCAAAACCTCATCACTTCTTGCAGGGAACTTCAAACTTCTTGAAAACATTAAGGACACTGGAAAAAGTACCTGCAAAGAAATAATATTTCCATTGGCAAAAGTGACTAATAATGTTATTTAAAAGCGTTCTTATATGTAATAAACTTGAACGAGTACAAATGTGAAAAGGTAATACAGAGGAGACACAAGACACTGATTAGAAAACCGAAAAAGAAGACTGCCATTAAATGAGAGTAGACATCATTATAGACAGACTTCAGTGAACAAATCCCTGATGAGCCTTTTGATAAATTAACAAAGAATTTGTCACAATGATTTGGTTGAGGTTCAAAATAAACAGATATGAAGTGAACTTCCTTTGCAGGAAGTTTACTTGGAGAAAGAAAATGATATCACACCACACTAGCCCCCAAGAGTAGCAGCAAAGGAGGGAGGAGAGTAGAGGCAATTATGTAATGCAGATGCACATAAGGACCAACCATTGCAAGCATACGGCCCAAGCTTTAAAAAGGAAACCATTGTTCATCTTCCTAATCCACAAATTATTATGGGTTAATGTAAAATTTATAAAATATTGGCATGAGAACTAAATATATCATACCATAAAAGTCCTTTGGTTGGACAGTTTAGCGGTTTCAAAGGAAAAATCTGGACCAATATGCAACTCCTTTGCCACTTCAGGTGCATATTTAAATAGAAACAGTAAAGAGTTGGAATCCACCACAGAAAAGTCATAACTTGAATCAACAACCTGATTTGCACCTGTCAAGCCCAGAAGTAAAACAGTTTTTAGAAATAACAGCATTACAAATTTTCAACATAGAGGATATTAGAGTTCTAATTGAGTAATGAAGTTCACTTATAAAAAGGATTAACTAAATTAAGGGCAGTAACATTAATACTCTAAACTCGTACAGGTTTCAAGAGGCTTCTGAATAGCAACTGTAATTTTAAATACCTGCAGTAAGAAATGTATGCTGGAAAACAACTCTCTTAGGTGCATCTGTACTATATGGAAAGAACTGTGAAGACAGAGCCAAAGCAATAACGCTAAAATGTAGCAAGAATTGCAAGATGGATGACCTGGCTAACCAGTTGCCACAAATAGATATAAGTGGGCCCACACACCAACCAGTAACAAAACCTACCATTGCTGCCACCACAATATCAGGAATGTAATTCCCTGCAGGCAAAAAGCTAAAGATCATTTGATGTTTTCAATGTGGCTTTATGAATACTATTATGGTAAAACTCCTAGACAGCATAGCCAAATGTTTTAAATTATCAATATGTTATAAAAAAATGAAATAAAAAATAATAATGTGATCCATACTGAAAATATAATGCATAGCTACCTGGACAAAAGCAGCAAGCGTTATGAATAAAAACTCCCATTTTAATTCAACAAAATATCCACTAAAGTAAATAAATTAACCAGATCCATACCAATTTTATAGAACCAAAATTAGCTATGAAGTATAGAAGTCCAGAAAAACTAACCATAAGGCGGTGGAAGAGAACCCATCATACCCATCTTCTCAATCAAAAATTGAACAAGAATCCCACCAAAATAAACAGCGTATGTAAGGCATGGAATTAGAGGTATCACATAAAAAACTGTAGACCTGAAAGAAACAATTTTATCAATCTATACGCTGTGCTAACTAATATATTAATATTGTTTTGCAGTACAACATAAGACTGAAGGAATAAGCACACAAATGAGAGGAAATTTACTAACAAACATAAGAACTTTCAGGAATAAAGAATAAACGTCAAACTTTCAATCCCAAAGCACAAAGAAATGGAATCACAAAGCTTTCTGTCGTATCATAACTGAAAGTGATTGTGCCGAAGGTTCGTTTAACCTTATTGAGAAATATGAGGTAAAAAGTTAATAGGTGCTGGACATAAAGTAACTGTTAACCCCTGGATACTGCTTTTTTACTTTCCATAATACTCAAACAGATTGCTGTTTTCTTTCATTGCTAAAATCCATTTCAAACAAATGGGTAACAAAGAGAAAGACACTTGAAAAGTGAACATGGTTATGAGATTGTGTGCGGTTGTATCATTCTTTCTTTTCCTTGATTTCTGGAACTCCTTAATGAGTAGATGCAAACAAAATATGTGGGCAGGCACAATGACAGAAATGAAGGAAGAAAGAGAGAAACAGGGGGTGGATGCAAATAACTAACAATTGGCTCCATCATGTAAATGCTTGGTAACAACTAAAAACAACCATATCCTCGTTGTTCATAAAGAGGATATGCAATTGCAAATTCAACGGAAATGATACCTGATTGATTGATGATCACAAAACTTGCTTGATAAGTAAAAGGAGATCCATGCAAGAAGCATAGACGCAGATGCGAAAAAGGTAAAGAAACCCCCACTTAACCCAGCTACAAGATAAGCCTGCCATTTCAAAATTGTTTACAAAATTTGAGAAAATCAATGCAATGAAAACCTATGATTTTAACTAGCGAATGACAATGATCACACCACATACCAAAGTTAATGAAGCATAAAATCCAAATGCTCCCCAGAATCTGGCCTCATCAGAGAGTGCCTGTAAGATTCATTTAGTCACATACCTCTTCAGTAACCACATACCATTCATACATACATACATACATATATATATATATATATATATATATATATATATATATATAAAAACAATTTTAGTTAAACACAGCCAAAACTGTTGCATGCATCATAGCTGAGCTGGTTGTCATATATTTATACATGGGTGGTCAAGATTCAGAGTATTACCAAGTCTTGCAGAACCACTTAAAACTATATGTTCAAAATTTCAGCTTTTATGCATTAGTCATGGTTAAGTGAGATTCATGTTTGCAATAACTTGCATGAAACTTGGGAAACTTTACAGGGTATCCTGTATAATAAAACCACATGGAAACAATGCGTAGAAGAAGACCATGCAATAAGCTAGGTCTCAATCAATGTCTTAAAGAAAATTTGAATCTACAAAGTTTACCTCTTTTGATGTATTAAGAACTGAAACGTCTTGGGAAAGGGGAAAAGCACGAAAAACAATTCTTGGTGTCAATAAACCGATGAGTGAGATGGGAATGAACATCATGAAAGCCAAGAAGGGATTCGCAAACCTGCACATCAATTTCAGCACATCAACTAATATTTCGAACATTTGACTGTTCAATCAATACTATGGGAAAATATCCCATGTTCATCTTCTAGCTTAAGATGTACAACCAACCAGTTCATTCCATAACTAGAAAATAGCGATCTCAGGATGGAAAATATAACTGGGAAAATTATAGCCAGCATAATTCCAGTAGTATGGAGGATCATTCCTGCATAATCAACAAATTTGAAAAATTATAGCAGTCCAAAACAGCTTGAAGAGAGTACCAATTTGCTATTAAGAACCAAGAAGCAAAACTTGTTAAAGGAAATTATTAATTAAATACAATAATATATTAACTAAGTAATTAAATATAATAATGGAATCTATAACATTTAAGAATTGTCAAATAAATAATTTGAAATAGATAAATGATATGAGGTCATTTACCTTTTACAAAATCATAGAAGGTTGAAAAACAACATGATCCAGAATTCAGCAAACGTATAAAGAAAGGCATAATGAGGAAGATGGTGATGGGAATGGTATGAAGTACCACAGCTATCCTTCTTGAGTAGAATATCTGAAACATTCATAATCAAAATAAAGCAATTGATATACCCATCATTGATGATAGACGATTAAAATCCAAGAATAAATAATTCTAGAGCAAAGTGCATATTATATACGCACAAAACCTACCATGAACCAAGTTAAGTAATCAAAGAAAACAGCTTGTTCATCATTGTAGTCATCACTAACACCAAGGGATTCTCTTTCATGAGCATTTTTAAGCTTAGAAGACTCTGCAAAGGCCTTGACTGTGCTATACAAATTATCTCCACGTGCTTGCATGCTACCAGGTCTGCATTGGAAAAATAAATGCATCTTTATGAGTGAAAGTGCTAAATCCAAAATATATAAATTTCCACTAAAGTGATTCTATACTACAAGATCAAATGAAATGCATACAATAGTCTGTCCACTGTATCATAGGAAGTATGATAATAATAACCACCAAGAAGAAAAATTATATCCAGGCCAGGAACACTGCCATAATCTTGGGAAAACATCCTGTAATCTGTATCTCCTGGAATAACAGGAAAAACATCCTGCAAGGGTAATGAGTAATTCATAATTGATTCAGTTACACCATCAATATAAGCAGGTAAAAAAAAAAAAACAGTGATTAACAGAACAGGAACCAAGCACACAAAATTTCAGGGTCAGCAGAAATAAATTACACAGAGATAAACTTCACAAGGAAACATGTTTAAACTATAAATGAAAGTAATACTGTAATACAAGTACTCCACAAAATAAATGCTCACCAGAGCATAGATATCAACTAGAAAAGGATAAAGTAAAACCTGAGCTGCACTATGTGCCATGGGATATATTGCTGATTGAGCATAGACGAAAGAAGGCCAAGAACCAGGTCCAGATTGGCAGACTAGATCTGTAGTGTCAACAAACATGTAACTTATGTATGGCAAATAAAAATGGAACTTCACACGTCTACCAACAGAAATTTTCAATATTTATCTTGATTAAGGTCATTTTAAGAAATCATGATGAAAATGTTCTCACAGAATATTTTATACTAGAAGCGGTTATGGTACGAAATAAGTTATCACTTTGTTTCTCATAAACAACTCTTAATTACTTCACCAAAACAAAGTGAGCTTTATTCCTTAGCAATGGCATCACCACTGGGTGTGAACTATTATTTTAGCACCCTGGGAAAGAAAAACATCAGCATTGCTTGATATCCTACCAGGACCTCCGGTCCCAGATGCTTCCACATTTATAAAAGCTCCTATGGAATCACGCCATTTATGCGTCCTCATGAAGCCATGTGCACCCTAAAGTATCAGAAGCAATAAAATTTCAAAAGTCTATATGAATAGGATATTCAACAAGATTTGGATATTCAGACAGAGTTGACAAAATAATATCAGCTTGAGGTTTGGTTTTGTCAGTTTGGTTTACATTTTCCTTTTCTCCCTAGCATAACCCTTGCTATCCTTCCTATTGAGAGGGTTTAAAGTTCTGTTGACCATTCCCATTCTTCCAAAAGAATGAACTAAGTTTCTTCTTTGGCATACCTAAAATAAGCGTTTACAACCACAAATTTAGGCATTATTTCTTCAAGACTTATAATCTATCACTCAAATATATCTTTTTATAAAACTGCAGTAGTCTCAATTGAAAAAATGCTCTACTTCAAAACAAAGCACTAGTATATTCCTTACCAACAAAAAAGTTCTTCTGCACCATTGAATAATAAAATTATAGGCCGAGGTGGGACCCAGCCAGAGTCTATTGTTAGTCTTGCAATTTCCAATATGGACGCTGCAAAAACACAAAGCATCAGGAAGATGTCTTCAATAAAATAACCAATGTAATTTCTACAATCAAGCTAAATTAGTCAATGTACTTACCAACACATGAACCACAATCACCAGCACCAGAGGAACCAAGTGGACTATCAAAATGAGCATTCATTAAAACCGATGGATCGGTGTCTTGTGAATCTACTGAGGATATCCTATCATTATATAAGTGAAAGAAGACAATGTCATTTGCCAAAAAGTTGCAATACTAAAACAGAGTGCTTCACAATGAAATGGTTAGTTGCCTCTTAAAGCACATTCAAAAATTTGGGAATCTAAAGCCTAATCAATCCTTTGACATTGGTTCCATGATTAAGATAAGCTAATATTTACTCAGCACTTTTAGAATGCCTTGAACAATGATATCAATAACTCTTTTCCCTTCATTTTCTTGAACCAAAACCTTAAAACTTTCCGATATGGTGTTCAATTTCTTATCCCTGATCAAGCTTAAAATAACAAAGTTTCACACACTACTTTGACACCCTAAATGATTTGGCAGATGCAAGTGCAACTTTTTTTTTATTTTTGGTTACGAGTGCAACAATAGCTTAGTCATGCAGTACAAAAGAACCACTATCACTAAAAAAGATATGGCTTTTTCCAACTAATATTTCTTTCATTATATTTCAAAGGGATTTAACAAAAATGTCCCACTGTAGATTTTAAGCAGGCCCCATCGTTAAAGGTGGTCCCTACTTACATGAAATGATGGATGCCCACACTAACAACTGATGCAGGCAAAAGGAATGTAAGGAAATTTCCTCATCCTTCCTTGAATGATTGACACAGTACTACAACATAAATTCAATCCAAACAATCCTATTCAGTTTCAGAAATTTACCTCATCAAAATATTGACATGATTTCTGTAACCAAACGATATGCTATGGCCTAAAAACATCATATTGAATGACCCACCAACAACATTCTCTTCAATCTCGACTCTGCAAATGAATGAATTAAGTCAAGTTAAGCCAGCAACTTTAAACAATTAATGAGAAAAACAAAATCCATTTAGAAATTAAAGAATTCAGCCTTAAAACAAATGTATACCAACCTAATATTAGATCCAGCTCTCTCCTTCACCCTTTCCAACTGTGCCTTAATATACTGAGCTGCTTCTCTCAAACCTGGACGCCCTTCCTATTGAATATAAAACACATAATCGTTAATGTACTTAAGAATTCTTATTCCAGTTTCTTTTCATTTCAGCTTCGTTAAAAGAAATTCAACTCTCCCTAGAGCTCACTTCACTTTAAGTAATCTTCAACCAATCAAAATTTGAATTTAGGAAGAAATAATGATGAAAATAAACTACAATAATAATAATTTAAAGCTATTCAACACAAACAAAAATAAGTACAAGAAATGATTGAGATCCTCTCGGGCATAGAGAACTAAGTAAAGAGAAGAAGTTAAAGATATGTTGACGCACTTGTCGACCGTCGATTTCATGTGACAAGACTCGAACATGCTCGATAGCTCTGGCCTCGGAGAAGCGATCAAGAGGCGCGTCGATCCCCAACGGCTGGATGAACTTCATGTAAATCACGGAGTGAACCAGAAGCGACATGAGAGCGTACATAACCGCCAAGGAAAACAAGAGTTTGAATCCGGAAACATCTCTGGCGTCGAACCTGAACGCCATTATCAAACAAAGGAAACCGAAACCTCGATCTCACAGTATATTGTTTCCCTTCTTCCTCAAGTTTAAAAAGGAAAAACCGATAAATGAAAGAACAATCAAATTGCCCAGGCGCCCAACAAGGGTAGAATAATTATAAAAGAAACAGAGAAAGAGAGACGGGTCAAACGTAGGAATGTATTGGCGAAGGTGCTTGGGTTTGTCTTTTGTCAGCAGAGTTGGAGCGAAGCCAGAACCGCTTACAAGTGGCAACAAAACGAGATTGCGGGACGCTCTGATGACAGCTGAAAAAGGACGCTACGAAATGGTGACTTTATGTAAATATATATATTTATTATTTAATTTTTTAATTATACGATTATGTTAAATAAATTATAATTTTTTTTAATTATACGATTATGTTAAATAAATTATAATTTTTTTTGTATATATATATATATTTTTCTTTAAAATTATAATTTATTTAACATAATCGTATAATTAAAAAATTAAATAATAAATATTTAAAATTTATTAATAATTTTAATAATAAATAAATATTCGTTATTTAATAATATTATATAACATAATTTAAAAAAATAAATACTGACGTTATTATAACTGAATTATATTATTTTTATTTTTTTCGCTTCAAGTGTTCAAGCTTCAAAGAGGGGATGTTGGGTTCTTTTCTCGTGGGCTTCTATTTGTTTATTGGGCTGGATTGACAGTTTATAAAATAAAATAAAAAAAAAAGAAAATGAGAAGAATGGGTGCAAATAAAAAATAAAAAAGATATTTCGATATGGGATTTCTAAGGTTTTAATAGGAATCTAAAATGTGCTTGGAGCTTGTCATTTTGAAATAATTAAAATTAACCCCAACATCAAATAAATGAGAATAAATCTAATACATTGAAATCTCACATATAAAATGCTCATCTATTATATAGAAATTTTTTAAAATATAAATATTTAATATCCAAAATTTTTAAAGAAAATAAATAGAATAAATAAAAAAATATTAAAAATATATTAATCTATTATTAAACAAGTTCAATTGCCTAATTTAATGAATATATATTTTTTAAATCAAATAACGATAAATAAAATTGAAAAAAAAGACTAGAGAAGGTGATTTCAATTAGGCCTTGGAGGACTAAAAGTGATTTATATTATGAGTCGCCAAGGTAGATCTAGAACTTTTTAGTTTGTCTGTGAAAAATCCCATTTCGTATGATAAAAAAAAGTAAAGAAAGGTATTTGGATAAAATTTGATTAAATTCATTTTTTTTTTTGAAAAATAATTCAACATCTTTATTAACCATGCATAGAAAGTACATAAGTGACTAAAACAGTATGTAGCGTATTTGGGATATCTTTTGCCCAATAACTTGCCTCTTTACGGTATATACCATGGTAGGCAAGAATGTTAGCCATTTCATGAGCATTTCTTCTAGGCTAAAATATTAAAAAAAGGTTCTTAAACTTTGTTTTTTATTTGAATAATCCCCCATACTATTATTATATCTAAATAAATTCTCATACTTTGATTTATACTCAAAGAAACGCCTATTTTAAATAAAAGATTACATATGTAAAAAATTGTTTCAAACTGATTTAACCAATCAAAATTCAATTAATTCAATTCGATTAAGTCACTTTCAGGTTTAAGTTAATTTTTATGAGACGGTTTGTTCGATTAAGTCGATGTCTAAAATTACAAATTAAACCGACTAAATTAATTTGACATTTTTTAAATATGCAATATCTAATATATAATATACATAATTAAATATTATATATTATATTGTATCTAACCAGCCTTTTTTACCTAGAAAGTTAGGTTTTAAACCCAACCAAAAAAATCGATTACTCACTCATATAAAAGATTGATTTATGTCAATGGCTAATTTACAGATAAATTAAAAGTTAAAGGTTTATCTAGGTACAAATTGAAGTTCAAGGGTTTATTTGAACTCAAATAAAAGGTTAAGTGCTTATTTAAATGCAATAAAAGTACAAGAACTTATTTAAATAAAATAACGAAGTTTAAGGGTTTTTTTTAATATTTTAGTCTTTCTTCTAATATCGGTAAAATTAATTGGTCATGGTAAATCCTCTTGAATGTGTACCAAACTGCAACAACAATAGGACAATCTATGAAATTCTAATATTGATAAGTAGTGATCAATGATTAAAGGTGCATTTGGATTCCACCAGCCTCTGGTGCGGCAGAAATAGAATACTCTCACAAAAAGATAATTTTTTTTAAATGGATATACATTTTTACCCATACTTTTTTTTTTCATTAAGAGTAAGGGATAAGTTAAGAGAAAACAAAGGTTTTCTAAAATGACCAAAGGGGTTAATTAATGTCATATTTAACTCGTGTATTAAAAAAAATTTTCAAAGTGGTATTGTAGACACTTAATTTTATTCGGGTAAACAAATCAATTCGATAAATTTGATATCAGTTGATTATTATTATTATTATTATATTATTATTATTATTATTATTATTATTATCATCATCATCATCATCATTAAATTTGTTAAAAATTTGTTCCGCATTTTGTTATTAAAGTTAATTAAATCCATTTTGAGATTAAAAAAGAAAAAAAAAGATGGATGATAATATTTAGATTGAGTGTAATAAGTATTAATATTATTTTGGGCTTCTCTAATCAAAGTTCAATTCGTTTTAGGCCCAAAACAAGATAATGAGCTTTTTATCCCAAATTCAATTAAGGGCACATGAAGTATATGGGTCTAACAAACCCAAGTTCAATTCAAACCATTATTTTGGAGGCCCAATTTAAATTGTGTTTTATTGGCTCAAGAGCCCAAATCCTAAAAAATGACCTAAGGTTTTTTTGATATAGTTTTTGTTTCCAATTTTTTATCTTTATACTTTTTTTTGGTTATTAAAAAAAATTAATTAACCAAGCACGACACCAGCTAGAAGATGGCATGGCAACTAAAAATCAGCTACCAGCCACTCTATATCTCATGATCTAGCACACCCTGCTCTGTCCCAACCACTGCCCAATTGCCACACCAATCTTAACCCCTAAATATTGAGGATTTGATCACTATCGACCCAAAATGGAAAGAGGACTTTGTTTGAAGTCCATAAGCAATCAACAACAAAGAAAAAAAAAGAGGTCAGAATTCACAAGTCAAAAATCGGTAACCTCATTCACCATAAACCTCCAACCATTGCCACATCGCTTCTTGGCAACTACTGTTACTACCCAAAATCACCCCAAACACAAAATCAACCAAATTCTACAAGACTAAAACCTCACTGCGGTTCAGCCCTAACATCACCACTGCCAAGACACACAACAATCAATAATCAATCCCATAATTAGTCTCCACCACCCTACCCTTCATTAAAAAACACCACTCCATAGCCCCATTCCAAACCAAACCTGAGACCCCCAAAAACCCAACTACCATCATCTTTACCAAAAGCCTTCTGCTGCCCCAAATCTCATCATCACTTTCCCTAAACCTAGAACCCAGAAACTAAATTCCATAATGAAGAGGAAAAACAGGACAGTCGCTAAAGAGCTTGGTTCGGTGCTGGAGAAGGAAGCAACAATGTCGCCTGAGACGAAAGGATAGAGGTCACAACATGGCTACCGGCGGTGGAAGGCTGCCGCTCTCTAGGCTCATTTGAAAATTTCAATCAGAATCTTAAAGAGGAGAGTTGGGGGACTAAGAAATTTTTTTTTTAGGAGTAAGAATTTGTTAATAATAATAATAATAATAATAATAATAATAATAATAATAATAATAATAATAATAATAATAATAATAATAATAATAATAATAATTTTTGTTTTAAAAGAGAAGCATATCATGAAATTAAAACATAAAAGAGGATGAGTCTCCTCTACGCTTACGTCTGTAGGAGGTTTTTTAGTCTTGTCTTTGTGTAGGTTTACAATGCTCAAGATTTCTGAGATCTTTGGGTTTGGCTTAGTTAGTTTTTTCTAGGCAGTGCTATGGTTTTAGTGTGGTCAATTTTGGGTTGATGGATATGGACAATAACATGGAGTTCGCATGGAAAGGGTTGAAACTGATGGAGGAAAAGGAAAGAGGGGTGTAAATAGAAGGACTTCTAGGCTTAGAGGATACTGAAGAAGTAAGAAGTGGATTGTGGTGAAGTTGTTAAGCAAAAGAGCATTTCAGAAAGATGCAATGCTAAGTCTGTTGCATGTAGTTTGGAGACTTTCCAGAGAGGTAGAAGAGGTGGTTCTTGATTCAAATTTGTTTTTATTCAAATTCGCAACAATGAAGGATAAGCAACGAATACTTGATGGAAGCCTATAGAGCTTCAATAAACATCTGATCGCCTTTGCGGAATATGATGGTGATCTCAAGCTTAGAATATCTTTTTACCAGAGGCAGTTTCTGGGTAAAGATATATGGTCTTCCTTTAAAAATGATGAAAGCTGAGATGGGGGAGAGATTGGGGAATAAATTGGGACTTTTTCAATGCTATGATGGAAATAGATCTCGAAAGGGTGAAGGCTTGTTCATACGCATAAGAACGACTACCCAACTTCTGTTACAATTGTGGTATGCTTGACCATGTCGAGGTTGAATGTGTAAAGGCGAATGGTGATGATGAATCAAGCAACGTGACAAGACATTATGGACCGTGGCTAAGAGCTCAATCTTTTAGAGGCAAAGAATGGGTCCATAATGATAATTTCATATGGCCATCCACCACTTCCTGGGATAGTAGAGATATTATGGTGCAGAAGGAAAAATGGAAGTTGAAGATCACATGTAATGCAAAGAAAGAAGCAGTTGGGATTGTGCATAGTGGAGGCAATTCTGGGACTAAGCAGTTATAGATAGGTAGTTACAAAGCTAGTGGCCAAAATCAGGGGGACAACGATACGGATATCAATGTGGGAGAGACAAAGGCCATCAGTATTGGATCAAAAATTAGTGAAGGGTCATTAAAAGGGGCTGACAAGGATCTATTAGATGGCAATATGGACTCACCACCTGATCACACATCATCAGATGTACCGAAAAGGAAGGAACAGTCTACTATTGAAGGCCAAGTTGGAGAGGTAGGACTGATTTTAAATAATACACTGCTAGCTACAAAGACTGGAAATGTCAAAGAATGCACTATACAGAAAACTGGAGTGGCTGAGTCAAGGTGGAAACATAAGGCGAGGATAGCTGCTAAGGACCGAGGTGAACCATCTGTAAGTTTGGGGAAAAGGCAACATGATTTGGAAGCAGAATTATCTGGTAATATTAATGTCCATCCAAAACAAGTTTGAAGATTTGATAATCCAAATGAAGGGCGGAGACTAGTAACCAGTCCCTCCAAGAGCCATGAGGTGCATGGCTTGGAAATGCCGTGGGCTTGGGAACCGCGTGTAGTCAGAGCTCTTAAGGAGCTGGTGAGAATGGAAGCTCCCCATGTAGTATTTCTAGCTGAAACTAAACTACATGTAAAAAAAATTAGATGGGATTTGTAGAATCTATGGTATGCAACATTGTTTTGGAGTAGATGCTGTTGGGAGAAGTGGAGGCCTAGCCATGTTTTGGAATGATGGTATCCAATTGTCTCTGAAAAGTTTCTCTGTAAACCACATTGACATGGAGGTGAAGGAAGGCTAAGATTTATGGCATCTTACGGGACTCTAGGTGAACCAAATGCTGCACATAGAGAGGAGTTTTGGAGCTTGCTTAAAATGTTAGCTAGGGACAACTCAATTCCCTGGGTGGCATTAGGTGATTTTAATGAATTAATGTAGTTAAATGAAAAGGAAAGTGGGGATCCTAGCAGAGAGCGTCAAATGACTGAGTTTAGAGAAACTTTAGAGGAATGCAATTTAGAAGATTTGGTTATGTTGGATCATGGTATACATGGGAGCGGGGTAGAACAATGGAGACACTTATTGGGAGAGACTTGACATGGGTGTTGGAACCTTGTCTTAGATGACAAAATTTCCAAATTATGTAATTCAACACTTGGAGGCATTGGTGTCGAATCGTAAACCGATCCAAGAAGAGCTACCAGGTTTTGGTTTGAAGAATTATGCGTAAAAGAGAATGCATGCAAGGCTTTGGTTAAGTTTCTGGAGACAATGATCCCATGTGCAATGGTTGCGTGAAGGGGACAAGAATACTCGGTTCTTTCATGTGCAAGCTAACCAAAGAAGGAAGCGCAACTGTACAATGGGATTGGAGGATGATCAAGGATAGTGGAGTGAAGATGAAGCGAAAATTCAAAATATCACTACTGCTTACTTTCAAACTCTATTCCAATCTCAAAGATCAACATCTTTCTCAAAAATTCTTGGAGCAGTGCAACCATGTGTTTCGGACGAGATGAACAAAAACTTAATTGCAGAGTTTGCAGTGGAGGAAATTCACATAGCACTTTTTCAAATGTATCCCACCAAAGCACCAGGTCCTGATGGTATGCCCGCTCTCTTTTACCAAAAATATTGGAATGTTTTGAAGCATGATGTAACTAAATTGTGTCTAGAATGCTTAAATGGAGAGAAAGATATTAGGGAGATAAATCACACACACATTGTACTTATCCCTAAAATCAGTGAACCTAGGAAGATAATGCAGTATAGACCAATTAGTTTGTGTAATGTGATTTACAAAATAGTTTCCAAGTTGTTAGTTAATAGATTGAAATATGTCCTTCCTAGTTGTATTAACAAGCCCCAAAGTGTCTTTGTTCCAGGGTCTTGATAACTGATAGTATACTTGTTGCATATGAACTACTCCATGCTTTGAAGAAAAAACAAGTAGGAAAAGAAAGTTTTTTTGCTCTCAAGTTAGACATGAGTTGGCCTATGATCGGGTTGAATGGAATTTCTTTGAAGTTGTTATGGGTAGATTAGGTTTTCATGCAAAGTGGATTGGAATTGTTATGAAGTGTGTATCTTTAGTATCGTATTCTATTTTGATTAACGGTGCCCTCTCTGAATCCTTTTATCCTGAACAAGGACTCCAACAAGTGGATCCTCTTTCACCTTACCTTTTCCTACTATGTTCTGAAGGACTTTCAGCACTACTAGCCAAGAATCAGTTAAAAGGTAACTTGAAAGGGGTTCGAGCTAATCAATGTGGGCCGAGAGTAACGCATTTATTCTTTGCAGATGATAGCCTATTATTTGCCAAGGCGGATGCTAGGAAGAGTGCAAAGTTAAGGGATATGCTAAGGGCTTATGAAGAAGCATCAGGACAAAAAATTAATTATGACAAATTGCTTTATACTTCAACAATAATGGACCTGAGAGATGCAAAGATGAGATTATGAGATGTTTTGATATTCCCATCCTCTATAATCTAGAAAAGTATCTCGGACTTCCTATGATGGTTGGTTGGGGTAACAAGCGAGCCTTTGTTGAGATCAAGGATAGAATTCGATCAACGATGAATGGTTGGAGCACTCGGATGTTGTCCATAGGAGGTAAGGAAATTTTTCTCAAAGCCATTATCCACGCCATTCCTACCTACTACATAAGCTATTTTATGCTACCTAAGTCCCTCACAATGAGATTGACATGATTATGAGCAAATATTGGTGGAGTAAAAAACAAGGTAAGAGAGGAATTCATTGGGTCAATTGGGACCATATGTGTAGGAACAAAATAGAAGATGGCATGGGGCTTGGGAGCATGTGGTGTTTCAATAAAGCCCTTCTTGCTAAACAGGGTTAGAGGTTGTTAACATGGGAGAATACTTTGGTTCATAGAGTGCTTAAAGCCAAATACTTCCCTGCAGGTAGATGTGGCAAAAGTTAACCTGACCCGAAAAATTCACCCAATTAACCTGAATCCAAACCCGACTGATCTGATTTGACTAAAAAAGTTAACAATCCAAATTAACCCCATCCGAATTCGAATTAATCCGAACTCAAATTCATCCGAATTTAGATCAACCCAAACCTGACCTGATCCGAACCTGAATTGATTCGAACCTAAATTGACCCGAATCCAAATTGATCCGAATCCAAATTAACCCAAACCTGAAAAGATTCAAATTTAAATTTAATATTATCAATAAGTATTTAAATGTTAAAATTAATTATCAAAGTATTTTAATATAGTAAAAAATATATTTTTTTCAATAATATGAGTGTTATATATATTTTTAATCTAGTTAAACTTAAATATTCACTTTTATATTATATTCATTTGAACCTAATGTATAATTATTTAATGACTAATCTATAATAGAGTACAGAAGCTATATCACCTACACTTAATGTCTCCAATTATTCTATATAAAATCAAGAAAAATTAAAGAGATATATAGTACTGTTTTATGATATTTAGTAGGGATTATTAAATCACCTTGATTCATAAAATTATTAATTATTGTAGATAATAAAAATAAAATGAAAAAAATGTAATTAATTTATGAATATTGGTAAATATATTATAAAGAAAACTATCATACAGATTATTAAATATTTTGATTATTTCAATCCCAATTGTACTATAGGTCATGTAAGAAGAAAATTTTATTTTCATGAGTTTTGTAATTCTTAGAAATATGATTTCAGTTGATTTTCATACCAGATAAATCACATCGAGATTACCAAGGCTTAACCCAATAAACTTGTGCAGTCGACCTGAATCCAAATCTGACCAATCCGAATTGAATAAAAAAGTCAACGACCCAAACCCGATCTAATCCGAACCCAAATTGATCCGAATTCAAATTGATCCAAACCCGACCTTATCTGAACCCGAAATAGACCGATTTTTCCTTGACCCAAACCCTGCCTTATTCTAACCCGAAATAAATCGATTTTTCCTTGACCCAAACTCGACCTTATCCGAACCTGAAATAATCCGATTTTTCTTTAATCTAAAATGATCCAATCCAAAATGACCAAAGCTAAATCCAATCTGACCCGTCTATTTACCACCTTTACCTGCAGGTGACTTTTTACAGGCTAGGTTGGGAAGCTATCCATCGCTAACATGGAAGAGCATTTGGGAGGCCAAAGATGTTTCACTTCAAGGAATGAGGTGGCGAGTAGGTAACAATCAAAGTATTAAAATATGGCAAGACAATTGGCTTCCAGGAACTAATAATTTCAATCCAGAAACAATTCCAACAGAGGGTGAGGAAAAGGAGTTAGCGGCGTCATTGATTGATCCATTAACAGGGCAGTGGAATATTGCAGAGATTCAGAGGAAGTTTCAACCAGTGGATTCAGAATGTATTTGCTCTTTACTGATGAGTCGATGGGGAAATCCAAACAAAAGGATTTGGCACTACACTAAAGATTGCTTATACATAGTAAAGAGTTGGTATCGAATGCTAATAGAAGCTCAGCACACAGGAGCATTAAACATAGAGAGTGACTAGAAATGAATGTGGCAGAGGCTCTGGAAATGTCAAGCACCGAATAAATTAAAAGTTTTTATGTGGCAAGTGCTGACAGGCATACATTCTATGATGCAGATATTAAGTCAAAGAATGGAACATGTTAGTAGCTGCTGTATTCGATGTGGTGCAAGCACTAAATCAATGTCACATGCTCTAAAGTGGTGTCCAAAAACAGATGAGGTTTGGTGGGAACTTAAATATGAATGGGAGGCCTCGTTATTGGATATTAATGACAGCAAGATGATATCAAAATTCCAGGCACTTTCATAGATTCATTTCCAACAACTTATATTCACTTTGTGGGGGATTTGGATTGTTCGAAATTCAAAAATCCATGACACTGCTCAAAGGCCTCCAACCAGTGTTACTGCCATGATTAAAAATTATGTGGCTGAGTACAACAGGGCTCAAGTGAAGGATGTAAAACCAATTGAGGAAAAGAGATCAACGTGGAAGGCACCAGAACATGGAAGTTTTAAGATTAATTATAATGGAGCGTTGGGTGGCTTGGGATAGTAGTCCGTGATGTTTATGGAGAAGTAATTGGTGCCCTTTCAACTAGAGTAGTGAAGTGTCAGAACCGACTATTGTCAAGACTCTAGCTGCAGTGAAGGCTTTGGAATTTGCTAGAGATTTGGGATTACGTGAAGTGGAAGTGGAAGGAGATGCCCTGTTCGTGACACAAAACAAAGTTTGGAGCCAGATATATCTTCCATGGGGACCTTGATAGATGATGCTCGACAAACCAGCAAAGTTTTTCGTAAATGTACCTTTATGCACATCTACAGGGAGGGGAATCAAGCTGCACACTCATTAGCAAAACATGGCTTGAACTGCTATGGTGACTTTTATTGGGTAAAGGAATGCCCTGATGTAATTCAACTTATAGTTGCTAAGGATTTATTCTCTTTGCATGAATGAATGAATGAATTACATATGCTCAAAAAAAATAAAAGAAAAGCATTAAAACGGTGCACTTTAGAGGAGAAGGAGACTAGGTTAGCAACCATACAGCCTGACTCGACCCGCTACAGAAAGAGACCCAACAGCTACTCCTTGGATCCAGTTTGCTTCCGTGTTAGCCCATTTTTTGGCCTACCAGCAAATTCATTAGGCTGACTTGTTTCCAGGCCCATTTTCGTGTAGAACAAAGGTTTTGGGTCATTTTGTTTGGGCTAGTTTGAAAAGCTTCATTGGTTTTAAACCCAAATCACTTGGTACACTCTTACCTTTTCAATTTATTTTTATGCATTTGTATATTTATTTGATTATTTATGTTGTGTATATTTTCATGTTATAAAAAATACATATGAAAAGTTTGTTAGGATAATAATAATTTTAAGTTTAGTTAATGTAATTTCATGAATTTAGTTTTAATAAATAAAAAAAAACATGTTTTGTAGTAATTATTATGTAGTGTATTTTAGAAAATGTTAATTAAATAAATGTAAATTCCTGATGACGAGATATTGTGAAATTTGCAAGTAGCGATTTCTTAAAAATCTCTAGGTGAGAGAAATTCTTCAATTATTACTAGAGTATTGGAATATTTGGAGTAATTTTTCAATACATAGATTCATATTTATTATTCAAAAAATAATGAGCAATTTTTATAAAAAAAAATAAATTGAGAATACAAATGATAAATTAATAAACAAGATAACAAATTAGAAATCAGTATCATTCATATAAATATTTATTCCGATGATAGGATAATATGGAAATCACAAGTAGTGATTCCTAACTGATCTCTAGGTGAGAGGAGTCTACTAAATATTACCAAAGTATTTGAATATATAATATGATTCTTCAAAAATGCGAATTTTCATTTAAAATAAATAAATAAAATTTATAAAAAAATTAGAATAAAAGTAAAAATTGCATGTGCATCATGTGTCATATGTTTGTACCATATGCAACCATTTTAATTTTGAAAATGGCCCGATGATGGGATGTTATGGAAATCACAAGTAATGATTCCTAACTGATCCCTAGATCAGAGAAGTTCACTAAATATTACCATAGTATTGAAATACTTAGTGCATTTCTTCAATAATTTGCAATGTTATTTAAAATAAATAAATAAAGTTTTACAAAAAGAAAATTATAATAAGAAATGCATGTGCATCATTCATTATCTGTTTGCATCATATGCATTCACGTAGATTTAAAAATGTGAATCTTCCAAGGATGAGATTTTATAAAAATCACAAGTAGCAATTTTTAAGAAATCTCTAAGTGATAAAATTATTTGAAATACTACCAAAGTATTGGAGTACTTTAGTATAATATTTCAATATAAAAGATTCACATTTATTTTTGAAAAATAAAATTTAACTTTTTAAAATAAGAAAAAATGATTTTTACAAGTAAAAAATGACTTTGAATAAAAAGAATAAAATTGGTTGTAATAAAAAAGGAATCGTTTTTAAATATTAAATTAAGACTGTTTTATTAAAACTAAAAGGATAACACTTGATTAAGATGATATCATTTTTAAACAGGAGTTGTGGGGGTGCTAATCCTTTCCCACACGTAACCAAACTCCCGAACTCAATTTTTGTTTTCACAGATCCCAAAATTATATTTTTAATAAAACTTAATTATTTTAAGATTTGTTGAAAAGATAAGATTTTTAGGTGTCCAATCACACATAATAAAAAAGATTGGTGATAACTACATTTTTTTTTATATTTTCAAAATCGTCAAGCGATCAAGTCTTTGGACGAAATCGTTACGACAGGTACTTTCAAAATGTGTAATTTGGCATCTATTTATGAATGCCAGAGAATATCACTTAAAATTAACACGATAACAAGAATTTTAATCGATCATAAATCATTCGACAAAAAATTTGTTTCATCAATTATAAAATTGTCTTAATTTACTTACATTACAAGTACTTGTTAGTCACATGTCATAAATTTTAAAATAAAAAACATTTTTTAAAAAAATTAAAAGCACAATAAATCGGACTTGATTTAGGTCGACATTGGTATATTTTATACAGTTATTGGCACATCAATGCCTCACTAACCTTGTATGACCATATTTGTGATAACTGCAAATTTTTCATTTATTGGAAATTATAAATATTGGAGAAAATAAATAAGAGGAAATAAAATTTGCGAGAACGGGATATTGGTGAAAATCCCAAGAATTAAGGAAGTGAAAGAATCGAAAAATTGTTGTAAAGGAAATTAAAGTGGAAGTGAAAATAAAAATAATAGAGAGAGGAAAAGAATTAAATTGGATAAATTAAAATCCAAATTAAATAAGGAAAACGAGAAATGAAAATAAAATATGTTTATATAATTTCAAATTTTATATAAGTGTATTTTATACAAATACGTATGTATTTAAAATACTATATGGTATATTTTAATATACGTTGGTGTATATATATATAAACTATTTCATGAATTTAATTAATACATATATATATATAAACATAATATTTTATGTATATATAAATATATATATACATACATATATAGAAAATGTAAATGTTATTTTATATTAAAGTTTATAGGTATATATATATTCTATTATAACATTTATATAATTCTATATATAAATGTTATTTATTCTAAAGTATATAAATATAAATATATATATATACTAGATATATATATTTTGTAATGTACAATATATATAATCTATATATAATATATATTGTATTACAATATATATGAAATAATATTATATGTGTAATATATGGTAAATATTATGTGTATAAATTATATGATATAGTATATAATATATAGTAAAACATATACTAAAAATAGAAAGGGAAAATAAACCAAAAGAGGAAATAAAACAGAAAAGAAAACAGAGAATCGGGGGGGAAATCCCGACCCTCCCCAGGCAGACCGCCGGTGGCGGAGATGCCACCGCCGGTTAGGGAAAATGGAGGGGACGTCGTCGCCGGCCAAAGAGGAAGTCAAGGAAACCACCGGCGGCGGAAGAAAGAAAGAAACGGAGGCACAAACGCGAAAGAAGCCGGAAAAAGAAAGAAAATGGCGGACGGCGGTGCCGGCCGATCCAGGCACCGCCACTGCCACCGAAGCTTCACCGGAGGGAGAGGAAGCTGATGGAGGCCACCGGAGGCGCAATGGACGGCGGAGGAACACCGGCGAAGAGGAAGAAGAACCGAGGCAAAACCGCCTCGATCCGCCGCCGTGCTGTCGATTCGGGATGAACGGAGGTCAGATCCAAGCTCGCCGTGGCGCCGGCCAGCTGCTGAGCCATCGAGCCGCCGGAGAACCGGCCGCCGGCGAGGAACCGGCGAGGAAAGGCTCTGAACCGGTCTAACCGGGAAAGGAAGAAGAAAAAGAAAAGAAAAAGAAAAGAAAAAGGAAAAAGAAAAAGAAAAAAAAAAGAAAAAGAAAAGAAAGAAAGAAAAGAAAAAGAGGAAAAAGGAAGAAAAAGGGAAAAAGGAAAATTTCGGTAATTCGGAAAATTCCCGGAAATTCGACAACCCGGGATTTTACAAATTCAGTAAGGAATTTCCCGAGAATTTAATTTTAGAAAAAAATTAAATAAATTATGAAAAATTCTAAAAATTAGAATTTTAATTCCAGAAATTATTTTCAGCAATCGAGACAAGGAATCGAGAGAAATGGAGTGCGGGCGCAATTGATAAGCGGAATTCGCTGACCCGAAAAAAAGGTAAGGGATGCATGTGCAGCACTGTAAGGATACTCAGTCTGCATAATTTAATTTAAAATATTTTATGCAATTATTTTATGAAAATTATTATGATGCATGAATTGCTGAAAATAATTTGAGAAGAAGTACTGGCTGAAAGATTTTAAACTGTATTTTCCGTGCAGGAGGTTAGTGAATCGGCAGTCGTTATGCTGCCGAAAATTTTAGAAAAACTTTATAAAATCATATTAAATGATTTATTTCCGAATTTCGATAGTAAATCACGAGACATGAGGAAATTTCTAAATTTCATAAAATATGAATATAATGAGATGGAACGTTAGAATATTCATGTATTCGAGAATGGTGATAATGAAATCACCGAAAATTCTCGAAATAGATAAATTACACGAATTACGAGACGAAAGATAAAGTGAAATATAGTAAATATTTTATGGATATTTTTATCAATATTCACTAAAGGATTATAACCCTTATGGTTTTAAATCATGGAATTATATAATTGTATAAATTCCATAAGGTGTATTTTCCGATGAAAAATACGGTTTTGAGACTGGTTGGTATTCTTATCATGCTGATACATGATCTGTGACATGTTTAGTCCCGGTCGACACCTGATCCGTGATCCACCGAGGACAATATAGATTATGGTCATAGATTTGACCGGTTTAGTCCTTTACCCTCCAGGGTTTATAGTACGACAAGATTAACGTCTATATTAAAATCCATAAATGATAGGTGACATGTTAAAAAGGGAAATATTTTACATGACATGGAATATGTCAAACGGAAAAGGCCATACCGAGCAGAGACTCGATGATTGAACCGTAGGAGCCACCTCTAGAGTCCTTTGGGAACTAAGTGCTACATGTGTTCCGATGTTTCAGTACAGGCCATACCGAGCAGAGACTCGATGATTGAACCGTGGGAGCCACCTCTAGAGTCCTTCGGGAACTAAGTGCTACACGTGTTCCGATGTTTCAGTACAGGCCATACCGAGCAGAGACTCGATGATTGAACCGTGGGAGCCACCTCTAGAGTCCTTCGGGAACTAAGTGCTACACGTGTTCCGATGTTAGTATGAGAAATCGTAGGATATTGTGACGATAAGTAAGTGAGTGTGATTCGTGAATTCGACAAATGTCAAAGAATGAAATAGATTTTAATAGCTTATTCTGCTTTTTAACGGACAGAACTAATTAAGAGAGTACATTAAAACATGAAATAAGTTTTAAAGAAATAAGATGATGATTTAACTAATATTCTTTTCAAGGAATATACGGATATTAATTATTCTATTTAAAGGCTTTATTTCGTAGAAGCATTATTTTGAAAGGAATATGAAAAAGGTTATGAAAGATTAAAAAGGAAAAGGATTTATTAATTCAAAACAAAAGAAAAAAAATTTTTTTTCTCTACAGTTGCTTCTAGGTTCCGTAACAAGTATGGTATTCTAAAATACCTACCTTACTCCATTCGGATCCCTAGCCGACTGTAGTATCTTTCCTACATGCGAGCCTAGAGCCCATAGGAAAAATGAAAAAGATTTTCAGCATATAGGAAGCTGAGTATCAAGTGAGGCATATAATTCTCTTACTGAGCCGTGGTTTTGCTCACCCCTTAATTTTCAACATCTCAGGTTTTGATGAATGTGAGATCAGTGGATTGTGGATCCTGGCTATACACGAAGAACAATGTGTCAGACCGACTGATTATTTGAGGTATGATTATTTATTCTCTGTATTTAGACACGTCAACAGTACTACTTATCTGATTTGTTACGATAGGGGATGTGTATAATATAAACAATATTATGTAAAATTTATTAACAGTCAGTACAAGTGAAGTATCGCAGACAGCCCAACCGGTTAAGTTGTGTATAAGAAGGGTAAAAATGTGGTCACGGGTCGTGACAATATTTGTATGGTGCTAATTGGATTCCACCACTAGAAGAAGGTTGAGAGGAGGAAAAAAAAAAAGAAACAATAAAAAAAGATTTTCTAAAAATTTTAATTTTATTGTTATTTCAAAAACTAATAAATATTTAAAACTTTTAGTTTCCAAAAATATAATTTTTTAGAATTTTGATTTTTAAAATTTCATATCATTTAAAATATGGAGAATTTAAGTAAAAAGAAAAAATCTGAAAGTATTTAAAATTTCTTTTCCCTTCCTTCATTCTTATTCTTATATGGGTGTTCATATTTTAGTTTTAATCAAATTAACTAATAGACTCAAATTTAATTAGGCTCTTCAATCAATCACCAAATTATTTTCGTCTGTCAATGAAAAGAACTTTGAAAAAAAATTTGATTTTTGGTTAATTATGGTTTTGGAATCAAATTAATTGAATTAATTGAAATTTAAAAAAATATGAAAATAAAACTAATAATATATAAAACATAAAGATATATTCGAAAAAATTCTCTGGCGAGGCAGGGGCACCAATCTCGTTCTTAATTATAATCCTCACAAAAAATTTTTTGTGTTGCTTACTAAAAATTTGTCAAAGAGTAAGATAATTAACTGTCAAGATCAACTTGCTGCCACCCCGCCTGCTTGCGAGCCACCGCAATTGCTATTAATGTTAAATTAAATCCATTGTATATGGCACTAGATTACGGTACTACTATTAAAATATTTTACCCTGTCCAATATGTCACGTACCTGGAGCTTTAGCCCAACAACCGTGCGGCCTTAGGTGGGAAATTCACATCCGCTTCCCTAAGTCAGCCTACTCCTTGCCCAGGATACTCTGACACCTGCAGAAGTCAAGCCAAGTACACAAGCCCAAGCAGACACACGCACACGTGCACAAACGCAAACACACCAATGTGGGGAAAACTGTACACTTGCATTATTCCCAAAGAATACACTGTACAGGAGCTTTACAAGAGGGAAACCAACCTAGGACTCTACCCGTAGGGAAGAGCACACCTTTGGGTCTCTACACAGCCTAGGAGACTCACCAAGGGGCTCACTCCACCTAGAGGAGCACTAGCGCCTCAACCTAACCCAGCAGCTCTCTCCCGCACCCATAATGAGACCCTCAATTTCTGCTGCTCAAATGTGAGGGAAGACACCCCTTATATAGGCAAGCCCTCCCAAGACCGATGGGGATGGTTAAGCCAAGTGTGTGGCCGGTAGGCTGCTTTGGGAACCTCTCCTGATTGTGCTGGCCAGCTGGAAGCCACTGGAGACAAACTGGACTGGGCCCTTGTCTGGATGTGCACTTGGGCCTGCCAGGTCTTACCCAATCCTGCATCCTCACCTTGCCTGCTCCTTCTGCTCGCCTGCCTTCCTGGTGCGCTCGCCTATCGCCTAGCGTTTGGGACCTCGCCCGCCTGACTAGCTCGCCCTGGCTGGGTCTCTCTCGATAGCCTAGCGTCCTAGCATTGGTCGCCGCACCCTCCATTAGGCCTGCGTCCTTCACGCCCACCACCTTGGGCTGCCTGGGGTTGGTCAACTAGCCTCTCATTGCTTCAACTGGGACTTGGTTTGGCTTACACTCGTCAATCAAGCCTTAAACTTGCGCGGGAAGTGACAAATAGGACCGTCATGTTCTTAGAGGAAAACGTCAGTTTCCTAAGAATGTAAACAAACTGCAACGAGTTTTATTAATGTTTCATTTGTATATTTTTTAATGTTGTTTGTGTTTACTGAAAAAAAAAATTATTATATCCGTGTTTGGCTCATTTAGATGTTAAAATGTTAACGCACATATTAACAAATATGTTCATAAATATATAAATAAATATTTTTATAAATACACTTTTATAAATATTAAATAAATATATTTATCAATACTAAAGAAAAATTAAACAAAATAAGTTACATTCACTTCCAATATATAATACTAAATTAATATATTATATAAATTTATAATTTAATAGTAACATACTAAAATGATTTACAAACAAATATGTAATTTTAATAATTTATTATTTTCAAATAATAAATAAACACTAAGTGATTTTTTAATCAATCGAATTTCAAATAAATTTTGTATGATCTTATTCATGAACATAAACAGACGATACACACTGTTATTTATATTTGGTTCGTTTGATAAATAAATACTAAAATATTAATCATAATCATTTATTATGATCTATAAAAAACATAAATAAAAATAAGTATTCAAAATCCAAAATAGATTTACGGACCGTTTATTGAAAATTCTATTCATTTACCTGCACCATCCTATCCTGATTTTGGAGGGTTTTTTTTTTTTTTTAATTATAAGAGGAATTTATAAGTGCAATCTGTTTTAGTCTGCAGACCCAACTTCCCGCAATCATGAACTTAGTGACTCTTTTGCAACAGATACATCATGCAACGCCCGTGATTTTGATTTCTCACATTTTAACGATATTTCCACCACAAATGTCCTTTTACACCCCCCAAAAAGAAATCCAACCAAAATGCTCATAATACTCTTTAAAATTTAGCATCTATTTATTTTAACGGTAATTCATGATGGAGCCAATAAAAACAAGTTTTTACTAAAATCATTATTTTTAACTATTTCAAACATAATTTATAAAAATAAATAAATAATTTTTCGATTAATTTGATTTAAAAAAATAAAAAATTTAATTAATCTATTCACTTTAAAAAATAATCAAATTGATCAACTCATTTATATTAATTGAAAAAGAATCAAAATCGAAACAAAAAACTAATCAAATCAAAATAAATACATTTATAAATAAATCAATGATTCAATCAATTTAGTTGGAAAATCAAATTTGTATAATATACTTTTGAATTTTTTATGTTTGAGTGAAAATTCTATGATGACTAGTTACAGCGAACGAGTGCTATTTGTTATTTGCATAACTAAATTCTTTTTAAGTATATTTATTAATTTATATCATATTTAATATATTTATAAAATATATACAAAGAATAAATTGATTAATTTCATGAATTCGATTAATAATTTTAAAATCCATTCACTTTAATGGATTAAATCAATTTTATTAATGACTTTGATCAAAACCAAATTGTAACGGTAATGTAAATATTGTATTGCATTTAGCTTTGCTTCAATTTTGGACAAAGGTAACAGTTAATTCTTTCTTTATTATTCCTTTCGTCTTCCGAAAACAACAGAAAAGAAAAGAGTCAGCAAAAACATTATAAGACATTGAAGCACGGACACGGTTAAAAGAAAAACGGTAAGCAAAGCAAAGGGAGATCTCTCTCTAATCTCTCGAACTCCCCTTTCAGAACAATGTACGGTAAAGCTGCAATCTGTTTAACATTTGTCATTCTCTTCCTGATTTCGTGTTCAATCTATATCGGGACGGTTGATCTCAGATCATACTTCTTCCCCTTGCTACAATCGCCCCCGGTTCCACTCTCAGTATGCGCAACCGACCGCCCCCTCCGGGTTTACATGTACGATCTCCCTAGGAAATTCCACGTCGGCATGATGGATCGTCGGAGCTCCGAGGGGGAGGCTCCCGTGACCATGGAGAATTTGCCGCCCTGGCCCTCGAATTCCGGGATAAAAAGGCAGCACAGCGTGGAGTATTGGCTGATGGCTTCGCTTCTTTACGACGGCGTCGAAGAGAGGGAGGCGGTTAGGGTTTCGGATCCCGAAACAGCGGACGCTTTTTTTGTGCCGTTTTTCTCCTCATTGAGTTTTAATACGCACGGCCATAATATGACGGATCCTGAGACGGAAATCGATCGCCTATTACAGGTACCTAACATTTTAATTGGTCGCTCGTTTTAATGCATATTTCGCAGTTGCCTTGTTTCTTTAGCTGCAGTTCAATGGAATTGAATTTGGAAGTTTTTGTTTATGAATGGTAAAGTGAATAATGGTTTACTGTGTTTGGGGAAAGGAAAGAAATTTGTTTGGGGAGTTTGATTTTAGTTGTTTTGATCCTAAAAATAAATAAAACAAGCTCAATTTATTATTATTTTTCTTTTCCTAATTCCAATTTGAAGCACTTCCTTCTGATATTGAATTCCAGTAAAATAGGAGACTTTGGCTTTCTGGGAGATGAGATTAGATTTGGTAGCGTAGGACATATAAAGAAGAGCATGTTAAGAATTTTTTAGGTACATTTACCAGTTGATTATGTGAAAGGGAATGATGCTATGCTGGGGTTTTTGACTTGTTGAAAAATTAACCAATTGTTTAGGAACTAGCATTACGGAATGATAGAAGGCTGGATTTTTTTTAATTGATTAATGAGAAATGTTGCTTTCCAACATGCATACGCAGTTACACATAAATAATTTGACTTAATTTTTTGATCATGATGCATGCAATCCTTAGTCAATGGTTCCGTCATTGATGGTAATGAGTCCTAGAGAAAGGAGGACGTTTCCATGCTTCTTACTATAATTTTGATGGTAATGAATACTAGAGAAAGGAGGACGTATACATGCTTCTTACTATAATTTTGAAGAGCGTAGAATAAATGCTTATTATTATTCTCTAGATTTTTTTTATGGTGAAGTAAGCATATATATGTTGTCATTTACTATCTGCGAGCAAGCAGTGCACAATAATTAGGACAACAGGTTGCTGGAAATATTATCCTGCTTCAGTAAATTCAAGTTATACTAAAATACAAATCTGTGCAAGCCGTATGAAAAAACTATTTTCCTTCACTGCTGCAGATGAGTTTCTCTTGTTTGTGGTTCACACTTTGAGTTTTACGTATACCATGCATTGCTACCATTGTCTGATATTTCAGTTTCCCAATGTGAATTGCATGTCGTAACTTGTTTCAGGTTGAATTACTTGAATTCTTGCAACAATCCAAGTACTATCAAAGATCTGGAGGCAGAGACCATGTAATTCCCATGACACATCCAAATGCTTTCAGATTTCTTCGACAGCAGTTGAATGCATCTATTCTTATTGTTGTAGATTTTGGTCGCTATCCTAAAACCATGTCAAGTTTAAGCAAAGATGTGGTTGCTCCATATGTACATGTTGTGGATTCCTTCACAGATGATGACTCTCCAGACCCATATGAGTCTCGAACTACACTTCTTTTCTTCCGGGGAAACACTGTCAGGAAAGATGTATGATAGTTCTTAAGAGATAAATATTCCATTCAAAAAACTTCTGTTTAATCTGAGTAATATTAGTGAGCTTGAGACCAAATCCTGTTGCAGGAAGGCAAAATTCGAGTCAAATTGGCAAAGATGTTGGCTGGTAGTGGTGATGACATTCATTACGAAAAGAGCATAGCAACTCCGAAGAACATTAAAATGGTATCCTGCTTATCTAGGCCCTAAGATGTTTACTATTTTCTAGACGTTCAAATCACAAAGTGGTTTTCCTTCTTTCCAACTAACATTTTCTGTCAGTTGAAAAGAACTTTCTTGTCGATACATGTTATGGTGACTTTCAACAACCATGAGTACTAAGTTTTGGTAACCATGCCTGCATTATATACTTTCTCTTTGGACGTTTTGACACGTCTGATACTTCTGGCTCTTAGTTTCTGACAATAAATTTGTGAAGGAAATCTATTAATGGAAACATTTTTTTCACTATATTATGGTTATTGATCCTTTCAAACGTGTTCAAAATCCAAAACAAAATAATCTCCTTTTCAAGCTATAGGGAAAGTTTGGAGTCAGTTTGTATTTTTCCAATAATTTTTTATGCTATAACTATACCATTCCCTTATTTCTTTCATCTTTCTTTTTTTTTTGTTTCAGTCTACAGAAGGGATGCGTTCGTCGAAGTTTTGCCTGCACCCCGCAGGGGACACACCTTCATCTTGCCGACTATTTGATGCCATTGTGAGCCATTGTGTTCCTGTGATCGTCAGTGACAAAATTGAGCTTCCCTATGAAGATGAAATTGACTACACTGAATTCTCAATTTTCTTCTCTATGAAAGAGGCTTTAGAACCAGGTTATTTGGTCAATCAACTGCGTCAATTTCCAAAGGATAGATGGATTGAAATGTGGAGACGGCTTAAGAAAGTTTCCCATCATTATGAATTCCAGTACCCTCCAAAGAAGGAAGATGCTGTCAATATGTTATGGAGACAGGTAAAGTACAAGCTTCCAGACGTCCAACTTGCTGTACATAGAAGTAGAAGGTTGAAAGTTCCAGATTGGTGGCGGCGAAAGAGATGAATTCAGAACCTTGTTTTTATAATACTGTACATCACAATCTTTTTTTCTTTTCATTTATGGTGACATCTCATGGCAAGCAACAAGCAAAGATGTGCAAAGTCACGACTGAACATCATGCACCAGCTTACTGAGCACTGAGTTAAGGTCCTGGTTTCTATTTTTCCCTCTCTATTTTCGAGCATTATACTGAAAGAAGCAGTCAGTTAAGATTTATTCTCAGTTTTTGTCCGGAAACAGCTAATAATGTTTTTCATCATTTGATGGTGCAGAAGTGAGTTGTAGAAAATGTAATGACCTAGGATTTACACATCTAGGAACATGTGAGAGATTGAATAGGTTTTATCTTTGAATTCAAATCTTGTACAAGGTCATTCGATGAAACTGATCAAGCAGTTCATGTAACAGAGAAAAAATAAAAGAACCTAGTGCTTTTTTTTTTTTTTGTCTTTGCTTGGAAATAAGCTTATTTTCCTTCATCAGATCAGCTCAAATGATGTCATTGTTATCAAATTTCTTAGTAAAATTGAGGCTTGAGACTTAAGGAAAGATAAGGGCTGGTGAAATATTGCTGTCACGTTGAAATTCTTGAATCTCAGCTGTTGCAATTGAGATCTTCAATGACCCGAACTAAAGATCTGAGTTGGAAACTGTCATGTCTCCTGTAGAAAGTCATTCTTATTGGAGCGACGTTTCCCCATGCCCTCTCTGCTTCATTTGATTTTAGGGACGCAACTGAATCAAATATGAACGAACAATAATAACAGTGTGTGTTCATTTATCTTTTAAAACTGATCGTATTTAGTTCAAATTCGTTAAATCTCTTAATGAACATTACCAAATATGTTCACAAACACGCCTTATTAAATATTAAATGAACTTGTTCACAGATGTGTTTTTGAATATTAAATAAACAAGTTCGTAAACATCAAACAAAAAAAAATTATACAAATAAATTATATTGAAATTATCATATATGATGTCAAAAAAATTTTAAAAGATCTTAATTAAACATATAAGTTTGATAATTACATATTAAAATAACCTATAATTAATTATGTAATTTAAAAATCGATTATTATGGAATAGTAAATGGATATTAAGGGACTCATTAAATAAACGAATTTTAAATAAATCAGTTCGTGAATATAAATAATCAAATCATGCATATGTTCTGTAACCAAAAAAAAAATCATGCATATGTTCGCATTCATTTGTTAAGATTAATAACAAACACAAAGAAACAAAAATCAAACATATTTTTGAACTATTAGTCAAATGTTTTAGTCATTTACACCTTTCTTTCTAATTGGATAGAAATTCAGCTGCGAAAAACTATGGGAATGATACCAACCAACGCGTTTCTGGATTAAAGAGACTTTGGGGGTTTTAAGAGCTGAAAAAGAGACCATGAATTTAATGAAACAAAAACAAAAAATCATTGCTGACTTCTGATTTCTTGGTGAAGATTATTCTTTTTCTTCTTGGGCAGAAGCTTCTGGAAGTCCAAATACCACAGCCTCTACTGCAACTTTGAAGACCAATAGGATTAATAAACGAAAGAAAAAAACAGATTATAAAAATCTGAAAGTGAAATCTCTACCTAGTAAATCACTGTTGGACCGCCACATGAAGGAGACCATGAAACTCATTGCTGACACTAATTTCTTGGTGAATTTCTAGGGCAGACGCTTCTGAAAGTCCAAATACAAACAGCCTCTTCTGCAACTTTGAAGACCAATAGGATTAATAAAGGAAAAGAAAAAAATAGATTATAAAAACTTGAAAGCAAAATCTCAACCAAAACACCCACTGAAACGGCTGAAAAATGAACATATAAAATTCAGAGGCGAGTTTCTAGATAATGGGCCTTAATCCATCACTCGCATTGAGTGAGTCACCAATCCTCTTTCTTAGAAAGTACTCCATTCAAACGGCGAGTAACCCTCCGCCTTTTAAGGTCAAGTTTCTTTTTTTTAAATGCTCAATTTAAGATTTAGTTTTTGAGGTATTTTTTAAATAAAAACATAATTTTTTATTTAAAATAAATGAGAATTAATTTTTTTTAAATTGTTCAATTAAAGATTCTTTTGATGGATTTGAACTATATGTGCTGTTAAGTTAATAACAACGCTAGATTAATTATTTTTATATTAACTAAAATAATAGTATTTTTTTCAAAAAAAAGAACATAAAATCTTTTGATGTCTTCTTTCTCTTCAATTTTTTTTAGTTTTTCTTTAAAAAATTTCAGATTTCAAGCTGTTGTCTATAATTTCTGTTGGTTTATTTCGTCCAAACTTGTAAAAAAGCTTTAGTTTAGGAAAAATAAAAAAATTTGTCACTAAATAGTTTATTTGTGTTCAACCCGAAACCAGTAGCACAAAAGTAAATGAGGAGGATTGATTCTTGGTTTGGGAAAAATAAAAAATTTGTTCTTGTGTAGATGAATTGGTTTTTGGGTAAAGCCTAAAACTAGAAATCTGTAGCAAGCTTGAGAATTTTTTTTTTTGGTAAACCATAGGTATCCTAATCCGTTTTAACTGTCTGAGACTAATCCTGTTCGGAGTTTAGTTACAGTTAAAGCTCTTCACCCCTCTTTAAAAGTGTGTTTAGTGGGAGTCGAATTCGAGAGGTCTTCCCACAAACTCAAAGGTGTGTTTAGCAAGCTTGAGTAGTTGAATTGGTTTGGGTGAAACCTAAAGTCTGTGTTCCACCTTGAATTGGTTATTGGGTAGCATGTGTTTGAAAATTTGAGTTCATCTAACATGTTTTGAAATTTTGAGTTCATCTAACATTTTCAGTTCAATGTTGGAATAGTTTTGGTTGATTTTTTCAATTTAATTGACTTCACTTTCATGGCTCCTATAATTTTGGTGGGTTTTGCGGTTTATCGAAAGATATGTGTTTTTGATGTTAATCATTTAAGCTAACATGAAATAGTCATCTCATGGAATTTGATTATGAGAAATTCTAAAAACACCCTTATTTTTTAATTTTATACCATATTTACAGGCTGTTTGGTTGAGCTAAAAAAGCATTCTATTCCGCCTCAATTCCAATGGGCCCACCTTTTCAAATGTGTGGTTCAATTCAAAATTTTTTCGACAGAATAGCCATTCCGCTTACAAAGGGAATATCTATTCTTTGGTGCATTGCGTTATTTGTTTTTCCGCTCGATGAAGAATAGCGTTAAACTTTCTTCATTCCAAGCGTGTCCTTTGCCATTCAAAAATTTACAACATCATCCATTTCAAGGTCTTCACTTCTTCCTCCTTTCATTTGTTCATCTTTTTCTTCTGATTCAATCCAAAAAAGAAAAGCTCCCAAAAAAATCTTAGAAGTCTTACCAACATCATCATCTCAAATAGAGAAAGCAACACAGCAATACAAAACACCAAAAAATACAAAAAAAAAAAAAGATTTCGGGTTTAAGGTTTATAGAAGAGATTTATTAGATCTCAAAAATTAGGGGAAATGGAGGAAGATAATGGGAAGGATGGACAAACAGAGGAGGCGGAGATGATTTTTTGGAAATTTCGAGAGATTTTTTTGTCGTCGCCATGCGGTGGTCAACCAACCACCGAAATATGGATTTCTTGAATTCCTGTGTGAGACATAGAGAGAAAGGAGATGAGAAGAGAGGCAGTGATGGTGTGTGGCTTGCAAAGGAATTGTTGAAGGAGGGGATTTATTAGGATTTTTCGTTCTAGCTTATCTTGGAGCCATGATTAGGGTAAAATTTGCAAAAAAATTAATGATTTGTTAAACGAAAATAGGGATGGGTTAGTGAAAGTTTGAGTTGGAAAGAGAGAGCATCGAGGGTGGCTAGTGAAGTTTGAGCCGGAAAGAGTGAAAGTGGAGGGCTATTTTTATAGCTGTCGCTCAGGCATTCGAATTCCCCAAAGCATTAGGCATTCGAATGTTCAAACAGAGCCTTCAAAATTCAAATGCCCATTGGCTAAAAGGCATTTTGCAAACAGAATTTTCAACAATCATTTAAATGGGCATTCGAATGTTCATAATGGAGCATTCAAATTCCTTGTGCTAAAAAATGTTTCTCAATTAGAAAATAATAACATTTAAATATTTTATAAAATATTTGTAAATTTATATTTTTTATAAATTAATTTTAATTATTTAGAAAATAATAATTCTAAATATTTTATAATTACTTGTAAAGTTATATATTTTATAAATACATAATAATTTTATAAATAAATATAAATATTTTAATATTAATTTTATGATAAATTTAATATTTAAATGTAAGGTATTTCGTTAAATACTTAAATGAAAAAAATTATATTCAATTTTAATAACTTTATATTAAAAAGGGTATTTTGGTCATTTTAATCTTATTCCTATCTTTTTCCTTCCCTTAAACCAAACAAAAAAAAAACTCAAAAAAATTATTTCATTCCGCCAACCAAACAATATAATACAAATTCTTCCTATTTTCTATTCCCTCAGAATATATTTTACATTCCTTCTCTATTCCATTCCATGAACCAAACGCCACCTTATAAGTTGGCTTTTAAAAATACTAAATATACCCTCTTAAAATTACAAATTTCTCCTTACTCTTTTCACCCTTTCACCATTCCTTTGTTTCTCCATCATCATCATCTTTTTCATCTAACTTCTACCCCTAAACCTAAAAACTCCCAAATCAATTTATGTTCAACCTTATCCCAGGTATTGTTTCTTCTTATTCTATATTGAAATTGAAAGACTGTTGATTTGTGGATGAATTATTAAAATAAAATTATAATAAAATTAAAACAGTGCTCTCCGCGCAAGATAGCTAACTATGATTACTCATATATTAGAGAAAGAAATAATAAAAACATTTGTAAAAAAAAATTAACATTCTTTTTCATTTTGACCATAGAATATTGTTTGTGATGTTCATTTATGGCATGATTCAAGGTTCTGTGATAGAGTAAGAGAAATCATTAATGAGTTGAAGATGAAAGAAAAGATACAGTATGATCAATTGAAATAATTGAAGAATCAAGTATCACAACAGTAGGGGTAATATTCTTTTGTACTACCAACATTGGTTGGGATTGAGTGGTAAGGGACTCATTCCCCCTTAAGTATGACCCGGGTTCAAGTCTGCGTATGGAGCAAACCGTGTTGGGAGGGGCGCCCCACTTCCAGGTGGCCTGACAGTTCCCCGACTCCGAAGTAATCGCATAAAGCGAATACCGGGGGGTCAAAGACCAAAAAAAAAAACTTTTGTACCAAGTTTCTTCTTTTCTTTAACTTTTTGGAATGGCTTAATTAACTACCATTTTCGAGTCATGGGTTTTTTGATCAGACAAAGTCACTATTACAAGCAAATTATGCTCATTTCTTGAAGTGGATAAGTCTTCTTTTCGTTATTTTACTTCAATTGTAGTATGTAGTAACTTACTAAATAGCAACCAATAAGTGATTGGAAGAAGTGGAATTAGACTTTTTCTCCAGGTACTAGAACAGAGTTCGAGTCTTGGAGTCTCTTTTGTTAGAAAGGCTTTACTGTTTATTACTCTCGACCCGAACAAGATTAATCTTAGACTGTAAAACGGATGAAGATACATGTACTTAAACAAAAAAAATTACTAAGCAGCATCTCGTGAAATCTCAAACATGTAGTTTATAGATCTTAAACTTAACTGCTACATGTTCGAAACATTGCACAAGAGAGTTAGTATCACCCTTTGAGAATTAAAGTCCTTTGATGCGGGAATCTGAAACTTTGTTAAAATAATATATACAAAAACTTTTAAGAAGTGATATCCAACAAGTCCAGAGTCTGCCGATGAGGCCTTAGCTTGATGACAAGGAAGAGGCCTTGAGACTTTGAGGTCTCAAGTTCGAGTCTCGCTAAATGTGAGATTTGTTTAGTTTGTTATTGTTTACTTAGTTTGTTAAATATAGTTATTGTATTTATCAGTTCATCAAGTTATCTATTCATCAAATGTAATATCTTATTATGATTGTAACTTTGAATGAGATGTATCTTTCAAAAAAAACAAGTCTAGCATCTTAAAACTTATAATTTTTTTTTTCATATTTTTAGGTTTTAATCTCCTTTGTATAATAGGAAAATAATAGTCAAATTTCTATCAACCTTTCGTATAAAAAAATTATAAACTCTTAACTTTTTATTTACTATAAATTTCGTAAATTTTTATTTTTCTGTAAATAAACCCCCAATTTTTTAAAATAACATAATTAAGTCCAAATATAACTATAACTGTTGTTTAGATATCTTACATAGTAATTTAGGTGGATAGCTTTGTGTATTGTCACGTGACATGCTATGTTTGTAATACCAAAAAAATTAATGTTATTTAATAAATTTAAATTTAATTACGTTAATTTGAAAGGTTAAAAATTTATACAATAAAATAAAAAATAAAAAACTATATTTATTTTGTACAAAACATTCGAATATATTAATCTATTATAAATACTTGGATGATATGTTTCCTCTACTCCGGCCCCCACCTCACCAACTCCCACGTCTTTATCACTTGCTTTAATAATTTTTAATACAAGCAGTCAACAGGACACAATTCAAGTTTTGAATTTCTTATAATAATGTTAAACATATTAATAGTGTTGCACACGTTATATTCATGTAAAAAATTTTAATACAATTAATTAATCACATCGTATTCGTATTGATTCATTATCTATTAAATATTTACATTTATATAACTAATTATAATTTGTTTAATTTCGGATTTTGCAAATCTATAACTTTGTACAAAAGAAATCCCTAAGGATTCTATACTTGATAGCTGTCGGATAAGAATAAGAAACATTTCATTTGAATTGTTGATGATATTCAAAGAATTTTGGTGCTTCTATCAATCTGAATTTTCTGCCACTATATCACCTTCCTCTTCTCTCTAATTCTTCTTGCTCCAAAGTTTTTCAGCATTAGCTCCTAGTAAAGCAGTACTCTGCTTTTTGGCATGTACCATGGAGAAGAATTTCTTAGATAAGCCTTTTATAGAATACTTAATAGTTAAATATACCTTTAGTGTATGTTTGACACATGAGATTATTTAAATGATAGAATGATTGTCATCTTATCTCATGTTTGTTATTCATTTAAGCAAAAGGATAGGATTAGTGAAAGGATAAGCCAAGAGGATAAATTAATCTTTTAGAAAAGTGAAGGATTATTTTTAATCCATAGGATAGGATATGTTTCAAAAATTTTTTATTAATGAATTTCCTATTTTATCCTTAAATTTTGTCCAATAAAAAAATATCATCCTCTCCTAATTTTAATCTTGCACATAACAAACATGGTAAAGGATAAAAAATTATCATATCTTATGCTTAATCCTTGTACATACCAAACATAAGATAAGATGTTATCATCTAATCTTATCATATCCACAATATTATTTTATTTTATCCTATCTTTATCCCATGCACCAAACATGCACTTAATTTCTTACACAAAATGAAAATAAGTTTTTTACTTTTTATTTTACTCTATAAATCCTTAACTTTTCAAAATAATATAATTAAATTCAAATCTATTATAAACTTTTACAATGAAATAAAAGATTGAGGCTTATAAGACTTTAACCTCTTACTTATTTTACTTAATTGTAAAATAAAAGTTAATAGACTTTTATAATAAAATTAAAAGTTGAGAGTTTATCTCCATTTTGTGAAAGGTTGAAAATATATTTGGCTATTAAGCTTAAATAGAATAACTAAAAAATATGTATTATTATGTTGATTTGGAAAAGAAAGATGTAAAACCCAAAAAAGAAAAAAAAAGATAAACCTGCTACTGGAAGAGTCTTAATCTTAGTTTTGTCTAAAAGTTTCGAAATTATATTTACTTCTATTTTTGCATCTTTCAACAAATTTTAGAAGAGCTAAGTGAGATGAAAATCAAAAATGAAAATTGTATTGTTTCTTCATAACACAAAAGTAGCATCCTTTTTCTGTTACAGCAGTGAAGGATAATAACATTTGATTTTTACAGAGACAATTAACAATGCACACCATATCTTCTATTTTTCATAAGTCGCACTTACATCAATATAAAACAAATATAATTTTTACACAATTTCATATCTTTGTATATACTTTTTATTTTTTTAATGCGACAGTTATATTTTATACTCGACATATCATTTAGCTGTCCTCTATTTCATATATTTTTATACTATTTATATTTGTTATCCAATAACTGAATTTATACTCTATTCATGTAGATCATAAATGCCAACTTTCATAACAATAAAATTTTTAATCATTAATAAATATTGAGAAAATATTATTTTTTATCAAAATGATAGCTATATTAAATCAACTCAAAACTTGGTTTTTTAGACACCACAAACTAGTTTTAGATAATGATACATATCATTGAAGGAATATTAAAAAAATAAAAAAAAAATGTCACTATCTTAAATGTGGAATTTAAAAATGATATTGACAGTGTATTGAATAAAAATTTATTGTTAAATTTAATTATTGGTTTGTAAAAATATTAAATTTATATTATAAAATTATAAACATATGTAAAATATATTATTTTACATTTGTGCAACTTAAATAATAAAAACCTTCTTAAATGTCAAGGTACGAAGTAGTTGGATTAGTTGTACCAAAAATAATACTGGTTCTACGTGCTTTAAGTTCCAGAAATTAAGAACGAGTACAATGGGTACTTGCATTGTGCTGTGGAAAAGTAATCAATTGTGCGGTTAGAATGATTCTTTCACAGGAGAATAAATTATTAAATTATAAACATAGCACTATCTTAATAATTGAGTCGGAGGATGTTTGCCTATAAAAGGCTAAAGGTGGGAGAAACATGAGTCAGGATGCATACGATCCTTGGAAGCTGAGAGTCCTCAGATCTTCAAGCAAATGTAAGAAGTTTATCCTTCTCTCTCTTATTTCTTTTGTAATTTCTTTGTATATATATATTCATGAATTCTGGAGTTCATTAGTTTCTGGGTTTTGCTCAAATACTTTTCCAAATTGAGTGACATCAGCCGAAGGAAACATTGTTAGTTCTAACTTAATCAATTATTTGCTTGGTTGTGCTATGATTTTGTCATGATATTTTTATGGTTGGCTTGAATGTTAATTTCCATTTTTGAGACTTTAATTAATGGTGGAAAATGACTGTACAAGCTTTGGATCTCAGCTTTCCCGTTTGGGAGAGAACCCTGTTGTTGAGAATAGACATCTTACCTTTAATCTATGGATGGGATTTTATTCCATGCCACGTCAGTCAAACGTGGAAGACAACTTGTAGTCCACTTTGTTCTTACCAAACTACTAAAAAGACAAGACTACACTTAATTAAATACGGTCCCCTTTTCATATATTTGAGTAAAGTTTGAATTTTAGAGTTTTTACTGTTACGAAAGTTTTATCATTTATTATTTTCAGTTCGAATAAAATTAATTTCAGATCATAAAATAAATGAAAATATATGTACTTATACCAAATTTAATTACCTTCTTTCTGATCAATTATTTTTAAGAGTTTTTCTCCTTTATTTTTTCATATTTTTTTTCCAAATTAAGTTAATTTAGGAAACTTAATTACCCCAAAACTAAGTTTTTAGTCTTCATACTTATCATGGCAAGAGCCAGAAGCTACTGCTATTGCTATTGAAATTTTTTTAGCGACAAACAAGGAGGTACAACTAGAAAAAATATTTTCTAACTTTCGATTTAATTTTTTATAAAAAATAGAATAATAAACTTTGAATTTGAACATGTTGGAAGACATGTTCAAGCAATTTGCTACCACATCTTATCTTTGATTTTTAGTACAAATGTGTGTACTAAAACTTGAATCTAAAACTTCTACAATTAAATTCAACCTCATCTTTAATAAATCTGAGAACTTGAATACATTTAAAAAAAAAGGAATTTTATAAATTAAAATTCTAACTTCAATACTTACATTTTTCCATTCTCACCAACTAAATACTTTCGTATGTAGAAAAAAAAACATTGAAAATGACAGATAAATCGTATGCTGTAAACTGATTTTTCATGACTTTGGTTCCAACTTATAAAACTATTCCCAGCAATTAATCATTCTTTCATATCACAATGATATTTTCACTCTATTGCATGTGGTATATAATTGGTATTTCTTATACTACAATTAGTAGCAAATGGTACTATTAATTAGTAAATCTGCAGACCAGATCAGGTTGTTTTGAAGTTGAACTCTTTTTGCTGATCTTCCTGATCATCTTATCTACCAAAGAAAGAAAAGAGTTCTAGATTTAGACGACAGTAAGATTGTGGTAAGAGTTACTAACTTTCATTGGCCAAAAATACATTGACCCACCTAATATTCACCAAAAAAAAAGGCCTACCTAATCAATAAACAATAAATTAAAAGAGTACAGTGGAGACAGAAGAATTAAAAATAAAGCTATCCGGGTCACTACAAACTCAGTCCTAATCAGATTTGGACGAGTTGGCGTAATCTTAGTCTCTTGCTTCTGGATCACAACTACTTCCTTTCGTCTTCTTTTTTTTTTTAAATTATTTTTAATTTTTTTATGTCTTAAAATTATGTTTTCTCTTTGTTTTTAACATCTAAAATTTTATATTTTTCACAATTTTTTTAAATTTTTTGACGTTAACAATTATGAATTATGGAACATCAATTTTATATAAAATAAATAATTTTAATATTAAATACACTAAATCACCGTTTTTCTTAATCTTAGTAAAATTCAAAGAGAAATAATATGAGACAGAAGAAGTACTATACTACTTTATAAATTTTGTTGGCATCAGTATTAGACTCGAATATCAAAAAGAACTAAACTTGAGTTTTGATATCATGTTAAGTATCTAACCTAAAATCACCTCAATAGATGAAGGTCTAAATTAAATATAAAACCATAAAAAATAAATTATTTAACAAATATGAGGTAATACCACTTTAACATGTTTAGAATTTTGAGAAAGCTGCAGCGAATTGTCCACAATACATATAGTTATATTACAATGTTAAATTTAAAATTAGCCCAGAATTTGTTTTTCAATTTTTTTTTGTATAATAGAAATTTTTGTCTTGAATAAAAGAAAATACAAATATTGAAACTTGGTAATTATAATCTATGAAAATTAAACATCAATTTATATATTTATTCATTGATTAATTATTTCCACAAAACAATCATTCTAGACTTGATAATTATAATCTATAAAACTAAACGCCAATTTATATATTTATTCGTTGATTAATTATAAAACTAAACATCAATTTATGAAGCGTAATGTAACTTAAACAATTACTCTAGGGACCATTTTAATAATCCTAATATCCAGTTGAGAATTTTGAATAGAATTCGGTGATGTAGTGGAGTAAGTCCAAATGCCACCAAACACACGTTGAATTCTTTGCAATTTGAGGAATACGATCGCTGCCGTTTTGGACACAAATGTGGCGCAAGTTGTGTCCGTAGCAGGTACTGATCACTTTCCGGTTCAAGTCTTAGGCTTACCAAACACGTAGAAGTATTTTTCCTCTTGTTTTATGCTAACCATGATTTTTGTTGACTATTTTACATTTTTCTTTTCTATTCTTGGATTTGATCCTTACCAGAAAACAATCATTTATGAAAGCAAAATGTTAACTAATCAACCACTCTGGCTCTTATAAAATGTAATCACTTACAAATCGTTTGCTTTGTGCAAGACTTCGGTATACAAAAGAGAGTCCATTGAAGCCAATACTGCACAAGTTTTAAGCCATGGCAGATTGGACCAAGAAGACCATCCTTAGAAACGATGCTCTTTTACAGGTATTTCATATCACATTAGTTATATGTGTTGATGTCTTCCTGTTATATACTTTCAATGATAGTCGAGCTTATTATGGGTCAGAATACAGTTAATTGCTAGATTAATGTTCTTATGTATTGCAGTACATCCAGCAAACAAGTGCCTACCCGAAAGAGGACGAGCAATTGAAGGAATTAAGAGAGGCCACTGCCGAGAAGTATAAAGATTTGTAAGTTGATCTTCTACTGGTTTTATCCAGATATTATAATATATACCACAATACCACATTTATAACTGCGATATATGTGCTTGATTTTCTGTACAGGAGCGTCATGAATGTGCCTGCGGATGAAGCACAGTTCCTATCTCTGCTTCTAAAGGTAATGAATGCCAAGAAGACCTTGGAAATCGGAGTTTTTACAGGCTATTCTCTTCTTGCTACCGCCCTGACATTGCCCGACGATGGCAAGGTATGATTTTACGTCATTCTTACCTATCATTATGCTTTTCATATGAAATTTTCGTATTTTACAAAACACCATTGATAGTTTAGCTGATTTGATTTCTAATAAGTTTCAATTTAAAACCATCGTTTTGGCAGATAATAGCCATTGATCCTGACAAAGAAGCTTACGAGGTTGGATCACCATTTATCAAGAAAGCCGGAATGCAGCACAAGATTAAATTCATCCCATCCGATGCCTTCTTAGTTTTAGATGAACTGATTAAAAATGTAAGTATATAACAAGAACTTAATCCTTAATTTATATTAAAGAATCTCACATTTACATTGTGTCCTGATATTCAAACTTTGCAGGGCGAAGAAGGAACCTTCGATTTCATATTTGTGGATGCCTACAAGAGCGATTATCTGAAATTTCATGAGCTGACTCTGAAACTGGTCAAGGTTGGAGGAATTATAGGTTATGACAACACCTTATGGTATGGTTCGGTTGCAGTATCCGAGAAGGAAGTGGTGGACGACCTTATTAAGAAGTACAGAAACTTTGTGATCGAATTCAATAGCTTTATTGCAGCTGATCCTCGAGTTGAGTCGTCGCTACTTTCCATTGGTGATGGCCTCACTCTCTGCAGGCGTCTCTACTAGAGAAGAGCCCTAATTAGTCGATAATGTATTATTGAGCTCTCCCATGCTAGTGAAGTAGTTTGAAATAGAGTAAATTAAGTTACATACATGTTATCTTAAGCTTTGGGTCAAATAATTATATGTTGATCTTTAAGATGTGAAAATTATATGCATTTTCTTTTCTCCAAATGAAAGGGATTCATTGTAAAAATAAATAAATAAATAAAAAAACCCTTTAAGTTGCTTGTTGAAACAGATAGCCTTGTCTTTAATACTTTATTCATCTAAAGTTCCATAGCAAAATCAACATAAAAATAATAAAAAAATTTTGCAATTTTCCCCATTAATTTGTTTGCATAAACTATTGAGTTACCACGTACCTAGAGAACTTAATTAGCAAAAAACAAGATAGTAGTTCTCTTTTCCCCTCATTAATTTCTTTAGCATGGTGGAGAGTCGCACCTAATTAATTTATTAATTAACTAATGTACTTATGCTGGAAGAAATATTATCGCTTGATTTGTAAGATATAATGAATCAGGGTTCTTACACTGATTCTCTGACTTAAATTAATTTTTAACGTGGTAGTTGGCATTTGCTTTGCCGTAAGATTAGAAAATAACTTTTAAATAAATGCAACACATTGTGTGTTTATTTTGTATTTGTTTCATATCAAATCGAATTCGTATCATGCAAAACAAGTAAATTGTCTTATCAAAATTCGGTTGGATAGGTCGAACACAAATTTTTTTAATTTTTATTAAATTCACATACAACTTTACAAATTTTATAAAGATTTGTTTACCGCAATGGAGGAAAGAGAATGAAGGCAGATCTTGGAGGCTATTCCTAGATTAGTCATTAGGAAATGAATAAAGATTTAGTAAAGGAGGTTACAGAGGAGAATGTTATGAAAGATGTTTATAAGCTTGGAGCCATGAAAGCTACCGGTTCGGATGGATTTAATGGGGTGTTTTATAAAAAATACTGGAATGTTGTTGAAGAATGTGTAGCGAAGGCACTGAAGGGATTTTTTAGAGTTGACATCTTTTAAAGAAGATGAAGAGAACTAATATTGTGTTGATTCCTAAGATTAAAAGACCAGAAAAAGTTTCCTAGTTAAAAATTGTTTAAAAATCTTGACAAATAGGATTAAAACGTATATGGATGGACTTATAGCATAGAACCTAAGTGCTTTCATAGAGAATAGGCAGATTCAAGACAACATGTTAGTGGAAAAAGAAGCTTTCCATTACTTAAAGATGAGGAAGAAAGAAAGCATGGCATGGCTTTGAAGGTGGATATGAATAAAGCATATAATAGAATTGATTGGAACTTTTTGACTGCAATTATAGAGAAATTGGATGACAAATGGATAAGGTGGAATATTAAAAGTATATCTTCGGTCTCTTATAATATACTTGTTTATGGTAAAAAATCTAGTACAATATTTCTAACTAGAGATCATAGACAAGAACATCTTCTATCTCTTTTCCTTTTTTGTTTGTTATAAATGTATTAGATTAATTAACACAGCATTTGTAATACCTTAAGAAAATTATATAATGCTAATATTAAGATAGGCATAGGGGCTAAATGATAATATCCCCAAACCCTTACTAATATAACCTAGCAACTATTAGTTGCTGCAGTGCCGACAACATTAAAAACAAAACAAAATAAAACAAAAACATCCCCTGCTCTTCTATTGCGATCGTCAGTGGTTCCTTTTCAAGCTCAACTATTTTTGTTTCCATTTGCTTATTTTCAAGCTAGAGTAAAGCTTAATTCTTCTCATTTTCTTGCTCTTTCTACATTAATTCGTCATTCTATTGTTGATAATAAAGACCTTTTCTTGTTTTCACTCTTCTTTTCTTGCTCTTTTACTACCATTGCTAAACTTTATGTAAGAACTCCATTAGTGTAAGGGGAAAGGGAAAAAGCCATGTTTGTTTCGGCACTGTTGATGATGCCATCAACTTTGTTTAATCTGATGGTTGATAAGTATCAAAGATCTTCCATTGTGGAATTTTACAATGAAAAGTTTGTGTCTTGCATGAAAGTGATTTCCGTAACAGATTAGTAAAATAATTTTTTGTGTTACTATGGATATTTTAAAATATGTACGGAAAGTTAGTTCAGTCAACTTTCCAACGAAACAAACGGAAATAAATTCTGAGTATCTTATCAAAAGATATTTAATTTTTATTAAAGGATGTACGAGGTGTAAAATAAGCGGTGGCTTAATGGTTAAAGATGAATTGTGACATATTATAAGTTTTGAGTTTGAATCCAAATATTTTCATCTCCAATTATTAAATATTTTTTTTATAATAAAAAAAACAAGCGATGCAATGCGGGTCGGTGCGGACTCATACAAGTACGGACTTAAAGGGATCAAGTTTGTTTAAGTCCGCATCCGCAAGCCATCCTAACATTTTTTTAACTCAATTTTACTATTTACTTACTAAGGCCCAACTCAAAAGATTAAAATAATGATTTTTAGTTTTAAACATAAATTAAAGCCCATACCTTATAAATTTTTTTTATAAGGTGAGGCTCCTAAATTCCCAATTTCTAAAATAAAAAAGCTTAAATTCGTTTAGTTTTGTTAGTCAAACAGTAAAAAACGCTCTGCAACTCTCTCGAACAGAAATTATGCAAATCTATGAGGAACACACCCCTACCTGCTCAGAGATCGATGATCTGAAAGGAAGGAGTGTGAAAAGAACGAAGAGTGGCGAGATAAAACGACAACAAGCTACAGATGCAGACAATATGAACCGAACTGGAGGTTCTTATAGAGATTCCTTATTGGGTAACCAAGACTCCTCTGTTTTCACTATGATAAGCAAACCTGTGTATATGGATGAAGACTCTGACCAGGAAAATGAAGAAGGAGAAGATATCCCAACGATCCTACTCTCCAAGGAAGAGAAGAACAGGATAAGGAGCCCGTGGAGAAATGCTATTATTGTGAAGACCTTTGGAAGATCAGTGGGATACAACTATCTCTTATCAAAAGTCAGAGGATTATGGAAACCATGTGGAAGAATGTGTTAGCTTTAAATTGCCATATATATTTTGAAATGATAAAAACTTAAGTAAGCTTTAATGGTTTAATTCATATTGTAAATTTGCCTTATCACACATGATTTTCTCAATCCATTTTCAGGTGATCATATCAAACATTAAGACCATGATTTAATGATACATCCCTATTGGTCTTAATTCTTTATAAATGTTTTGAATATTTTAGAAAATCACTTGATGAATGTTTAGACCATGTTTTTATTTGAGAAAGTCAAGAAAAACTCCCTTAAAGCTTATAAATGTTTTGGGTTGAATTAGGATCAAATGTCATATTATTTCTAACCCAAAAGTGCAGGAAAAATGCCCTTTGGAAGAAAAGGATCGATCCCCACTATAGCAGGATCGATCCCTTTTTGGCAGAAAGTCTTCCCAAGGTCCCTGAAGCCCAGAATCAAGATTCTGGACAAAAGGGATCGATCCCCTATGGAAAGGGATCGATCCCTTTGCCCGAAAATAGCCTATAACGGCTAGTTTTTGTGAGACAACGGTAATATTCGAGATTTGGCTCCACCCAACGGCTAGAATACATCCAAGGGACTATAAATAGAGGCTTAGAAGCTAAAGAAAGCAAGAGGAACTACTCAATCAACTCCAATACTCATTTCCTCAAATCCTCAAGCCTCAACAACAAATCAAGAGCTACAAAGTCTTCATCTTCCATCATTCACATATTCCTTGTATAGAGTAGCACAAAATATTGTATAGGTTTTTCCTTGTGCTTAATTTCTGTAATCACGTGCCTATCTAGAGGCTTTCTTTGATTACTCATTTGTAAACTCATTTCATTCCTTGTAAAGGGGAGGTTTCTCTTTAACCTATGAAAAAGAGGGAGGTTACTCTTTAACCTAAGAAAAAGAGGGAGGTTACTCTTGAGCCTAGAAAAAGAGAGAGGTTTCTCTTGAGCCTTGAAAAGAGGGAGTGTAACAAATTCAAGGATAGTGAATTTGGGGAAAATCCTTGGGAGCGTCTCAAGGTAGAGGACGTAGGCAAGGTTGCCGAACCTCTATAAATCACTTGCGTACATTTCTCTTTCCCTACTCTCTTTAATTACATGCAATTATATTTGTGCTCATTGTATTGAATTTGAATTGCATGCTTGCCTAGCTTAGAGAACTTAGAAAATATTCAAATAGGCTAGAGAATTTAGAAGAATCGAAAAACGGGCATAAGGTTAGCGAAGAACCGATTCACCCCCCCTCTCGGTATAGCCTATAGAGCCAACAGAATGGATTGCATTGACTTGAGCAACGGTTTCTTCCTCTTCAGATTTTCAAACAATGAAGACTTCAGCAAAGTCTTATATGGAGGCCCATGGTTTATTGGTCCATATTACCTCACGATGCGGTTGTGGGAACCGGGTTCATTCCACATTCGTCAACAGCGTTTTCCACAATAGCAGTTTGGGTCAGACTACCTGACTTACCAATTGAATTCTTTGATAGAAGTATTCTGCAAAAGATTGGAAACAAACTTGGAAAGCTTTTGAAAATCGATACATGTATTGAACAAAACTCAAGGGGTAGATATGCTAGAATTTGTGTCCAGATAGATCTGGATAAACCGTTAAATCCAAAAAATCAGAATCGGAAGAATTACGCAAAATGTGGTTTATGAGGGAGTGAACTTATGCTTTAAGTGTGGGATTATAGGACATAGAAAAGAACATTGTAGCAGTGACAAAGAAGAAGAAATGCTAGAAAAATCAACCAATGAAACACAACAAACAGAACAACCGAAGATGGTAAATTCAATAAGTGAAGGGGAGGCGTACGGACCATGGATGCTGGTGACTAGAAAGAAGAACAAACAGGCCAAGGCACAACCAACGGGTAGAGACGACCCGGTCCAGAACCCATTTTCAATATCGAGTAGTGAAACGGGAAGAAGATGGGGGAACGGGAATGTGTCAGAGGAACGGGTGGAAAGGACTTTCTTATTTATGGGGCAGAGACTTGGTAATAACTTTGAAATGACAAAAAACAAAGCTGATGGAAATAAAGTAAATAATAGCAATAAAGGAAAAGAAAAAGTAGGCATCCCAACCAAGATAATTAGTGATGAGAAAGAATCGAACCAAAAATGGATCGGTGTGGATTTTACTGGAAAACAAAACCCAGCGGTTTTCTCGCCCGGCTCTAAACAAAAATCAGATGGGAAACATCCAAGACACCTGCAGAAATCTCGACATGATGGCCCAGATGCAAGAAGGAGAAACCATCAAGATGCGTCAAGCTCTGGAGACCTTGCAAAACCCCGAAAGCCGAATGGAAAGATGGAGCAAGGAAGAGATAAGGGAAGCACAAATCAACGGAATACTGTCTTTGAATTTCCCAGATTTGCAGCCGTCTCTCCACCTCTTACCCAACCCCCAGGAGCGGGTATTGAACAGTCAGGAAAAGAGGTTACTCGTGACGTAGAAATGCATCCTGGAGCAAATCCAACGGGATTCGATCCAATAGGAAGAGATGGGTCAAAACAAGAGCATGGCAACACTAATCAAAGCCCAATCAATGACAACTCCAACTACAAAGGTAGTCATGTATATATGAATGGTGGAGGAAGAAAGGAAGATTTCATGTCTCTGGATGCCACAAAACCACCAGAGACCAAACCCTCCATGCAAAGTGAAATCCGGGGAGGTCAAGAGCATACCGAAAATAGCCATATGGTTATTGAACCTAACCAATAGTAAAACATCTCCAATGCGTGCACTGCTATGGAATGCCAGAGGGGCGAGCAGCCCAAATTTCCACAGATGCTTCAGAGAATTATGCAGGGTAAACAATCCAAGTGTAGCGGTCATCACAAAAACTAGGATATCTGGAGAAAGAGCTGAAGAAGTCTCTAAATCACTCGGATTTGATGGACTCCATAGAGTTGATGCGGAGGGATTTGCAGGTGGAATATGGCTACTGTGGCACTCCTCTGAAGTCCTAGTAAACATTCTACATGCTGCTCCACAGGTCATCCATGCTTCCATACAGGTAATCTCATCAACTCACTCAAATTCTAATAGCAATTTAAGTCAAATTAGATGGATTTTTTCAGCAATATATGCTCGCCCTAAATTTGCTATTAGGAGAAAACTATGAGAGGAACTTTCGGATTTCGCCTTAACTCACTCCCTACCTTGGCTTATGATGGTGGATTTTAATGACATGATTAGAGATTTTGAGAAATGGGGAGGAAAACCTATTAACAACTTGAAAGCAAAACTATACCAAGACTGTATGGATACTTGTGGAATGATAGACTTAGGATTTATTGGCCAACAATATACATGGACTAATAAAAATCATCTAGGCCAGGTTATTAGGGAAAGGATAGATAGAGCATGGGCTAATGGAGATTGGAAGAACCTATTTCCAAATACCACTGTTTTCCACTTAACTAGGGTGCACTCGGATCATAACCCTGTTTTATTAGATACCTTCCCGAAAAACCACCATTTTGGCCCTAAACCCTTTAGGTTTGAAACAATCTGGTTCTCCCACCTTGGCTTTAAAGAGGTGGTTAAAGGTACTTGGGAACAAACCCAAGATTCTATTTTGGAAGCAATACCAGAATTTAGGAAGGTAATTACTCACTGGAATAAGATTACATTTGGTAATGTTTTTGCAAGAAAGAGAAAACTTAGGGCAAGATTAGAAGGAATTCAGAAACTGGGATGTAGCCACCTGAATTTTCAACTTCAAGTTTTAGAGGAAAAGCTCCAAGAAGAGTACCAACAAGTGCTTAAGTTAGAAGAAGAATTATGGGCATTGAAAGCCAGTGTTAATTGGATTAGTGATGGTGATAGGTGTAGACACCAAATTTTGTCCAAATTGATAGTTTTAAACTCAATTGGACTTTCAAAATCCAAAATAAAACATTGGGCTTCAAGGCCCATTAAAATGAGTAAATTTATTTTTATTAGTATTTTATTTGTATCTATTGTTTTTATTTTTATTATTTTTATTGTTATTTTTGTTTTCATTTTTATTATTATTAGTTATATATATATATATATTTGTTTTTATTTTTATTTTTATTATTTGTTTTGTTATTATGTATGTTATTATTGTTATTGTTTTTTTTATCACATGTGTTTGTTTTATTTATTATTATTATTATTATTATTATTATTATTATTATTATTATTATTATTATTATTATTATTATTTATTACTGTTTTTTATTATTAGTATTATTATCTTTTCTATTATTATTATCTTTTCTTTTTTATTTAGTATTATTATTATTATTATTATTATTATTATTATTATTATTATTATTATTATTATTATTATTATTATTATTATTATTATCTTTTCTTTATTGTTGTTGTTGTTGTTATTATTATTATTTATTATTATTATTATTATTATTATTATTATTATTATTATTATTATTATTATCTTTTCTTTTTTTTATTATTATTCTTTTCTTTTCTTTATTTATTATTATTATTATTATTATTATTATTATTATTTATTATTATTATTATTATTATCATCATTATCTTTTCTTTTTATTTTTTTTATTATTATTATTATTATTATTATTATTATTATTATTATTATTATTATTATTATTATTATTATTGTTGTTGTTGTTGTTGTTGTTGTTGTTGTTGTTGTTGTTGTTGTTGTTGTTTTATTTTTGTTCTGTCATCCCCAGCCGCCGGCGGTTCCAATCCTTCCCCCTAGGTCTCGGCTGCCACAAATTCATCTTCCCCAGGTATCAATCCCATCTCTGACCCCTGCCTTGGAGATCTGGAAAACAATAGGGAGAACTCAGATGGGTTCTAACCCACCGGATCAAAGGGAGACTCGGAATGTTGTTTAAAAGACTTGAATAATTCAAGCACCGGTTTTTTTCTAGAGACTTCCGGACACTAAAACAAAAACCCTACCCCACCGGAGGATACAGACTCAGAAACACCATCACCGTCCACTCACCACCGCCTAGTTACCACTCATCACCACTACCGTCACCAAGCTATCATCGCCAAATCCCAGCCACCACTTATCACCATCACAACCACTACTCAGAAACATCATCACCGTCACAACCACTCATCACCATCACCAACCCCTCATCATTACCCTAACCATCACCACCACCAAAACCCTAGATCCCGACGAACCCCAACCCAGATCTGAAAACCCTAGAATCCGAGGATCCCGGATCCCAGATCTGAGACCTAGACCTAATACCTGCAAAACAAAAAAAAACAACAACAACAATATCACAACCACAACCACAATCAGATCCAACCAGAGGCGAAAACAAATACAAAAAAAAACAACAAAAAAAGGGAGAACGGTTTCGGTTTGTCAGATCCGTGAGGTTAGAGGAATTTTTGAGAGGAAGGGAGGTCGGATTTGAAGAGTGGGAGACAACGGAGGTATTTTAGGGCTTCGAGGGTACCACTGGCGACCGGCGTACGGCTACGCACGGCGGCCACAGCGGCGGCTGGAAATCGCAGGAGGGGGAGACTTTCAGAGGGTTTTTGGAGTTTTTTTTGGGGAAGGCCGGCTAAAATGAGGAATTAAAAAAAAGGGCTATTTATAGGGCATCAAAACGCACCGTTTGGAGACGACCCGCGTGCTGACCCGCGCATAGACCCAACCCGACTCCACTCCGGCCTCTCGCGACCCGCATGTCGACCCGCTTCGCGATCCGACCCGTTCGCGCCTGCCCCGACCCAGCAGCTACGCCCCGCTCCGTTTTAGGGTATATTTCCTTTCTTTATTCTATTTATTTATTTGTTAATTATGGCAAAACAACAAAAAACAAAAAAAACAATAATAAAATAGAAAATGTAACAAAGTGAAAAATAAATAAATAAATAAATAGTATGATACAATAAAATAAAAATGAACATATAGTTTTAAAAGGGAAAATAAATAAATATAAAATATGTAAAATAAATAGTTTTAAAGTATATAAATTTGATGTATATAAAATACATATAATAATAAAAGAAAATGTAAATATATAGTTTTAGAATGAATATAAATAAATATGTAAAATACATATATGTAAACATATAAAATATATAGCCTTAAAACATATAAATATATATTTTTTTCAGAATGTATAAATAAATATATAAAATGTATATATACATAAATTATACGTAAAAACACATTTTTAAAATAAAAATAAATTTTTATTAGATAAATGAAATGTGGGTTAAGGAAAAAATAATAATAATAAATAAAGAATAATAATCAAATAAATAAAATAAGTATGGAATCTCGATGATAAGTCTTCGTAGAACTCGCAAGTAGCGATTCTTCGAAAAACTTTAGATGAGGGGAATTATATCGAATGTTACCAGAGTATTGGGATATTCGGTATTATTCCTCAATATCCAATTTCATGCTTATTTATTTATTTTTATTTTTTTAAAAAAAATTAATTAATTTAATTAAATTAAAAAAATTAAAAATTAATAATAATAAAATGAATAAATAAATATATATAATAATGAGTCTTGACAAATAAAGAGTGTTTAGAGAAATATTAATTAAATGAAAATTAATAAAAACAATTGAGAGAAATAAACAAAAGGGGATTTTTAGAAATACATAAATACAAAATAATTAAACCAATAAAATTTAATCATAGTAAAATTTCCAAAGGTAAAGAAAGGTAGTTAAATTAATTAAATAAGTAGTAATAGAATTTTAATAAAAGGGAATAGTTGAAAGAATCAAGATAATAAACGAAATTCTTCCGATGATGGGATGTCATGAAACTCACAAGTAGTGATTTCTTGACTGATCCCTAGGTGAGAGGAATTAGCTAAATGTTACCAGAGTATTGGGATATTTAGCCAAATTTCTCAATATCAAGAGTTTCATTAATAAAATCAAAATAAGTAAAATTTCTTTTAAGTTTCATATGCATTATACATTCTCATCAATACTACATGCGTATACGATCGAGCATAAAATAGCGTGAGCGCCACCGAAGATGAGATTCCCTAGAACTCACAAGTAGTGATTCTTAAGAAATCTCTAGGTGAGAGGAATTATTTCAAATGTTACCAGAGTATTGGGATATTTGATCTAATCTTTCAATAAATGGTGTTCATGTTGACTTTTATAATAAACCTCTTTATAACAGTAATTTTTCAAGCAAACACGCTAATTTTTTTATAACCAAAAGCCAAGACTATCTTATCAAAATCAAAAGATACCATGTAGTTAGGATGGTACCGTTTTTTAACGGGCGTTGTGGGGGTGCTAATCCTTCCCCACGGGTAACCGTACTCCCGAACCCAATTTTTGTTTCGCAGACCAAAAGATTATCTTTTAAATAAAACTTAATTCATTTTTAGATTTTGTTGAGAAGATAAATATTTTAGGTGGCTAATCACACCTAGTCAAAAAAAGATTGGTGGCGACTCCATTTTTGTTTTTAAACGCCTTTTTCGAAAATCGTCGAGCCCGAAGCCGTTACGACAGCTTGGCGACTCCACTGGGGACGCTAAGAGGGTCAAACCATTGAATAACCATATGGTATCTTAAGTTTTAATTTGATAGTCTTGATTGGCATTTAAATTCAATTTTCTTTTTTTTTAAATGAAATAAAAATAGAAATATTAATAAAAATAAATTCCACATAGAACTTAAAAATAAACAAAAAAATAAGAACTTCATTTCATTCATTTTGATAATTTGATTCATTACATTCTTTTCGTATAAGGTTGTTGATTGAATAAATAAAGTAGGACATATACTCATTTATTGTTGCATACATAAGTGCATTGGCATGACATGAACCCTACACCCGGGTTTCGTCCTCTTTAGGAGGGGGTAAAGTAGCTATGCTCTCGTGAGGTAATCACCTCCGCAATGGCAAGTGAAATACTCCCACTCAGATCTGTTCCTTACTAGTCCAGTGTAGACGACAGTATGGAATGATTTGGGAACCTTGTAAATATGTGAAACCTTAAACCAACATATAGTATGTTGTGAGGAGACCAATCTAGGATAGAGCCATTCCCTCCCTTATGAGAGTCACCTTCGATAGGACATAAATAAGCATCACATCCTTTATCTGCTTTTATTTCAATGATTATATTGTTTATACACATACTGATTTGTATTTGTTTTTCTGTTCTGTTTGCATGAATCCTCTTGCATCACATAGTCACATAAGGGGGTATTTTAACCATGGCTCTCTTCAACGAGGAATTTTTCACTGAATCCATAGAAAGGCTAGCTTGTTCGTCGTCTGTGAACGTTCCATGTGATTCCTACCGGGAGGTACAAATTTGGTCCGAAAAGGTTCAACAAGTGAAAGGAGAATGCTTGACTGGGAATTTCATGTCCTCACTCCCACAAGAAGTGAATCTAAACCTCCAACAAAATAATTTAATAGATTTAGCCAACTTATGGGATCAAATTAGTGAAGAAGGGAAGAAGGATTTCCATGAAAAATATGGCCAAATAGAGTCTTTGATTGCTGTAAAAGTCGAAGAACCATTGATCAGAGCTGCTATTCAGTTTTGGGATCCCTCCCATAGGTGCTTCTCTTTCAATGGAATGGACTTGACACCCACAGTAGAGGAGTACTCGGTCCTGTTAAGTATTGACCTGAAAAGTCCGGATAAAATCTATGTCCGAAAACCAAAATCCGGATACCGCAAAGAGCTAGCCAAGCTTATGGGAGTCAGACCGGAAGACATAGACTCTCATAAAAAGGAGAAGGGATCCAATGTTTGTATGCCCTGGGATTTTCTTTATGCATTCATCAAGGGACATCTTAGTGACCAGCAAGGATTGGCGGCTTTTGCTTTAGCAATCTATGGTTTGGTTATCTTTCCTAAGGTGTTAGGGCACATTGAAGTAGCAGTGATCGACTTTTTTGATCAAATCGAAAATAATGGGAACACAGCACCTGCCATACTAGCGGAAACCTTCAGGTCATTGAATTATTGTCGGAGGAACGGAGAAGGGCGATTTGTGGGATGTGCACAGCTACTGCATGTTTGGGCTAAAAGTCATTTCAAGTGTGTGGAAAAGGCCTTTAAGAGAACTTTCCTACATCATCGTGCTCCAGTTAAAGAGTTCTGCAACAGTAAATGGCCGAAACCGAAAAGCAAGGAAGAATGGGTGGATTTTCTGCAGAGACTCGGAGAAAAACAGGTTGTATGGATGACACCCTGGATGCCGCATGTACCGGTCTTATATCGATGCGGAGAAGAATCGTGGGTGCAACTTCTAAGACCATGGGGAGTGGTAAGCTACGCGCCACTTATGGTACTAAGACAGTTCGGGGCTAAACAGTTCATTCCACTAACGCATGGGCTTAGTGATTTGGAATTTTCTTATGGTGAGCCAAAAGCAATGAAAAAGGGAGAGCAAGTGGTTCGATCATGGAAGCAAGCACGAAGAATCAACCTTAGGCTCCTCTCTGATAAAGCTACCCCAGAATACTCAGTGTGGAGGGCAAAGCAAGTGAGGGAGGTAGTTTTTCTCCTTAGAGAATGCAGCATGCCTTTAGAACCGGAAATAGGAGTATCCGAGGCCGAGATCGCCAGGCAACAATTCAAGATAGATGAGAAAAGGTGGAAGCAAGAGAATTTGAGGCTTCGAAGAGAGATGGAACAGCTCAAGTACGAGGCGGAAATGAGAGAAGCCAAGCTCAAGAAGGTCCAACAAGAACACCACGTCACCAACAAGGATCTCAGAAATCTGCACCTAGAGAACAAGAAGTTGAGATCTGAAATGAGGGTTGGAGGGATCATGCAAACTTCAAACGAAAGGAAAAGAGAATTAGAAGACTTGCATAAAAGGGTAGAACACTGGGCGCACAAAGCGAAGAAAAGTGAAGAAGAAGTTGCCTATTTGTCCCAAGAACGAAAAAATTGGGAAGACATGTACTCAGCAAGCGCGAGGAAGTTAGCCCAATGTCAGAAAGAAAATGAGGAACTAAAGGAGAAGTTGAAAAAAGGAAAGCAAGTCGAGGTAGATAATGAAAAAGTTACATTGCAGCAAAAGGTTCAAATATTAGAGGAACAACTACAAGAACATAAGAACCATATCAAAGTGATAATAGAAGATTGGGAACAAAGTGAAAACAATTGGAGATATGGATATGACTTGGCACAGGATGCAAGCATGACATGGAGAGTGGGAAGCCTCGGGAGATAGCAATATATAGAGCATATGGCCACTCAAGTTTGCAAAGCCGTGACAAAGGCGAGGGAAATGGTTGATAAAGCCGAAGCCTTGAGACAAGAAATCCTCCCAACAGAAAAATACGGGCAAAGGTTGCTGAACTTTCTAGACGAAGCCAAGGATCAATATCAGCAAGTTAGTCGTTTTTATGGATATAATCAGAATATGATTGGAATGTAACAAATGACTTGTTGAATGAATGGAAGTTCCCTTTTGTTGAAATTGTTATTGTCGTAACGGCTTCGCGCTCGACGATTTTGAAAAACGTTTAAAAACAGATAAAGGGAGTCGCCACCAATCTTTTTTTGTCTAGGTGTGATTGGCCACCTGAAAACGTTTATCTTTTCAACAAAATCTCAAAATTAATTAAGTTTTATTAAAAAGATAATCTTTTGGTCTGCGAAACAAAAATTGGGTTCGGGGGTACGGTTACGCGTGGGGAAGGATTAGCACCCCCACGACGCCCGTTAAAAAACGGTACCATAATAATCATGTGTTATCCTTTAATTTTAATAAAATGATCTTGAATTAATATTTAAAAATAATTCTTATTTCATTGCAATCAGTTTTATTCTTTTTATTCAAAGTTATTATTTTTTTTTATTTGTAAAAATCATTTTGTTTTATTTTTTTAAATTTTGAAACATTTACATATTATTTTTTATTTGAAATAAGTGAAAATCTTTTATATTGAAAATTATTTCGAAGTACCCCAATACTCTGGTAGCATTTCGAATAATTTCCTCACCTAGAGATTTCTTAAGAATCACTACTTGTGAGTTCTATAGAATCTCATCATCAGAAGATTCACACTCGTTTCAAAAATTATTATGAATGAACATGATGCAAACAACTAAAATGATGCAAATGAATTTTTTAATTTTTTATATAAATATTTCTTTATTTATTTTGAATAAAAATTCTTATTATTGAAAAATTGCACTAAGTGTCCCAATACTCTGGTAACAATTAGTACGGCTCTTCTCACCTAGGGATCAGCTAGGAATCACTACTTGTGACTTCCGTAGCATCCCATCATCGGACAAATTTCATTTAATTTTATTATTATTTTTTTTCCTTTTTTATTAAAAAAAATATTTGTTTTCATTCTTAATAAAATTTAAATTATTGAAAAATCATACTAAATATCCCAATACTCTGGTAACAATTAGTACGACTCTTCTCACCTAGGGATCAGCTAGGAATCACTACTTGTGACTTCCGTAGCATCCCATCATCGGGAATATTCATTTAAGTTTAAATTTTATTAATTTCCTTTTCCTTTCTAAAAAAAATCATTTGTTTTTATTTTTAATAAAAAATGTAAATTATTGAAAAATCATACTAAATATCCCAATACTCTGGTAACATTTAGTAGATTCTTCTCACCTAGGGATCAGTCAAGAAATCGCTACTTGTGAGTTTCATGACATCCCATCATCGGGCGATTTTAATTATTTAATTTTTATTATTAATAAAAATTTTTTGTTAAAAAAAAACATTTACATTTATTTTTATTTTTATTATTATTTTATTTTTATTATATTGTTTTTCTTTTTTATGAAATATATTAAGAATATCTAAAATAAACCATAAAGCAAACAAATAAGTAAATAAATAAAGAGTAAATAATAAATAGAAATTTTTACCCAAACAAAATTGGGCTTGAAACCCAAATAAGCCTTCAAGAAGCCCAAAAATCCAGCCCAACTGCAAGGGTCCAAACTAAACTGGAGTGGGCCGAACCCGTTGGGCCCAAAAATGAAATGGGCTAGCACAGAAGCAGGTGGTGGACCGGGTCGGGCGCGCGGATCGTCAAGCGGGTCGGGCGCACACGCGGGTCGCAAGAAGAAGGCTGGAGTCGGGTCGGGCGCGCGGATCCCCGGGTCGGGTCGGTTCAACGCGCGGGTCAACTGGTCAAAACGGCGTAGTTTTGTTCTTCTATAAATACCCTCTTTTTATTTTTTTGTTTCACTTTATCAGATTTTACCAAAAAAAATTCCAAAAAACTCTCTCTCCCCTCTCTGCCTTTTTACCCAGAATCCGGCCGGAGCCGCCGCTGGCACCACCGTCCGCCACCTCCGACCGGCGACAGAAATGAAAAAGCTTCCCCTTTTTTGGTGCTCCTCAACCTCCTGAGCCCGATTCCGACCACCGTTTTCACTCAAAAAGCCTCCTAACTACTTAGATCTAGGCAAGACCGAAAACCTATTTCCCTTTTTCCTCTTCTTTTTTCTTTGTACTTTTTCTTTTTGAGCTTGGGACTTCAGATCTGGGTTTTGAAGCTCTCGGGCTTCATGTGGTTGTTGTGGTTTTGTTGTTTTGTTTGCCTTCTTTTTTTTCTTGCAGGTATGGTGAGTTTAGATCTAGGTTTGTTTTGGGGTTTGGCTTCGTGGTAGTTCCCGGTGGGGGTTCGAGCTCGTGGTGATGGCGGATGGTTGTTTTCGGTGGTGGCTTTATGTAAGGGTTCAGTGGTTGGGGGGTGTAGACACCTAATTTTGTCCGAATTTCACAAATTATTTTGACAAGTTTTGTTCTTATTATTATTTTATTTTCTTTTATTTTCAATTTTCTTATTTATTTTGTTATTATTCATATCATTAATGTCATTATTATTATTATTATTATTATTATTATTATTATTTTCTCTTGTTGTTTTGCCGCCAAGCCGCCCGAACCTCCATCAGTCATTACCGAATTTAATGCTTCAGGATTTGCTAGATCTGCCAGCAGACCCATTGTCTCAAGCCGCCGGCGACCAGCTCTCTCCCAATCTCGAGCTCCACCCAGTAGATTTCTACCCTTTCCCATCCCGTGAATCCCGCTCCTACAGAACCTATGGATCTTGTGACTCTGAGAGGCTACGGTAAGAGGTTTCAAACTGATTTAAGAAGAGAACCGAGCAGAGAAAAAAGGGGGCTTCGAAAGAGAAAAAAAGAGAGAACAGAAATGACAAAAACAACAAACACCACCATCGACATCCCTTCGCAACCCCCATTACCAACACCATCATCCTCAATTCCTCACCATCACCGAAACCCACCAACATCAAACACCACCACTGAGACGCCTCATCATCACCACCATTACCGAAACCCCGTAACCCAGATCTAAAACCCCCACTCGTAAAACACAAACCAAGCAACAACAACCAAAACCGAACCATCAACCAGAAAAATCGAGCAAACAAAAAACAGAAAAAAGAAAAGAAGGGTGAGATGTTTTTCGAAGGGCAAGATTAGTGAGGTTCAAGCTGTTTTCAGGGGAAACAAATCCCAGATCTGAGGAGAGGAAGTCGAGGGAAGTATTTTTTAGGGCTGTCCGGAAGACCAACGGAGGCCGTTGCAAGGTGGCGCTCAGTAGCCAGCAATAGTTTAGCGAGAGGGCGGTTGAGAGATTTTTGGGCTTTAGTTTCTGTGTGTGGCGTGAACTCTGATGAATATAGGGAATAGGGGTCGCCCGTTGCAACTGAAAAAGGAAAAATAAAAAGGGATCCGCGTGCGTACTCGACCCGACACGGAAACCACGACCCGTTCACGAACTTGCCCGCCTGGGGACAGAAAACTAAGATCCGCTTTAGTTCGCCCGAGCAAGAGTTTTTCTCGTTCAAGGAGTTCGCCCGTCCAAAGAAAGAGAAAAGTACGCAAGTTAGTTCGTTCGTCAAATAGCTCACCCGCGTGTGGAAAAAGAAGCAGAATCAGAGAACTCGCCCGAGCAAGAGTTTTTCTCGTCCAATAAGTTCGCCCGCCTGTGGAAAGGAAGCAAGATTAACGAGCTAGTTCGCCCGCCCGTGGAAAAAGAAGCAGAATCAGAGAGCTCGCCCGAGCAAGAGTTTTTCTCGTTCAAGGAGTTCGCCCGCTCGTGGGAAGCAGTGGCTTGTTCGCCCACCCGAGGAGAAAACATCCGTTCGCTCGCTCGCCCAAGGAGTTAGACCATACGAGAAGTTCGCCCGCCCGCCAGCCAAAAGGTGGAAGAAGTAGTCCGTTCGCCTGAGGAGAGGAACATTCGGGGAGTTAGACCATTCGAGGAGCTCGCCCGCGAAGAAGTTGAGATCGCCCGTCAAGGAGTTAGACCATACGAGGAGCTTGCCTGCAAGAAATTAGACCATACGAGGAGCTCGCCCGCCTGAGGAGAAAGAGCACCCACTCGTTCGCCCGCTCAAAGAGGTCGCCCGCCCGCGAGGGGTATATTTCCTTTTCCTGTTTTAGTTATTCATTCATTTGTTTAAATATTTTTAATGTTAAATAGAATGACATAATAAATATTAATTGAAAATAATAATAAAGGAGATTCTCCCGAGGATGGGATGTCATGAGACTCACAAGTAGTGATTTCTTGACTGATCCCTAGGTGAGAGGGATTAGCTAAATGTTACCAGAGTATTGGGATATTTAGCCAAATTTCTCAATATTGAGGATTTCATTACTAAAAATCAAAATATGAAATTCCCTTTATAATTCCATATGCGTCATAAATCATATGTTTGCATCGTGTGCGAAAATAAATAATAATAAAGGAAATTCTCCCGAGGATGGGATGTCATGAGACTCACAAGTAGTGATTTCTTGACTGATCCCTAGGTGAGAGGGATTAGCTAAATGTTACCAGAGTATTGGGATATTTAGTTAAATTTCTCAATATCAAGAGTTTCGTCAATATAATTAAAATAAATAAAATTTCTTTCAAGTTTCATATGCATCACGCATCTTTATCCATACTACATGTATACGATTAATCAAAAAATAGCGTGAGCACTACCGAAGATGGGATGTCATGAGACTCACAAGTAGTGATTTCTTGACTGATCCCTAGGTGAGAGGGATTATTTCAAATGTTACCAGAGGATTGGGATATTTGATCTAGTTTTTCAATAAATGGTGTTCATGTTGATTTTCATAATGAAATCCCTTTATAACAACAATTTTCAAGCAAATACGCTAATTTTTCCTATAATTGAAAGCCAAGACTATCTTCTTAAAATCCAAAGATACCATGTGGTTAGGATGGTACCGTTTTTTTAACGGGCGTCGTGGGGGTGTTAATCCTTCCCCACGCGTAACCGTACCCCCGAACCCAATTTTTGTTTCGCAGACCAAAAGATTATCTTTTTAATAAAACTTAATTAATTTTGAGATTTTGTTGAAAAGATAAATGTTTTCAGGTGGCCAATCACACCTAATAAAAAAGATTGGTGGCGACTCCATTTTTGTTTTAAACGCCTTTTTCCGAAAATCGTCGAGCGCGAAGCCGTTACGACAGCTTGGCGACTCCACTGGGGACTCGAGGAGGGTCAAGCCATTAAATAATCATGTGGTATCTTAAATGTTAATTTGATAGTCTGGATCGGCATTTAAATTTAATCTACTTTCTAATAAATAATTAAAAATGAAAAGAAGAGAGGAAAAGTGAAATAAAATCCACATAAATAAAAACTTCATTTCATCCATTTTTTTTATCATATTGATTCATTACATTTTTGTGTATGAAGATGTTGATTGAATAAATAAAGTAGAACATATGTGCATACACTGTTGCATACATCAATGCATTTGCATGACATGAGCCCTACACCCGGGTTCCGTCCTCTTTAGGAGGGGGTAAAGTAGCTATGCTCTCGTGAGGTAATCACCTCCGCAATGGCAAGTGAAATACTCCCACTCAGATCTGTTCCTTACTAGTCCAGAGTGGACGACAGTATGGAATGATTTGGGAACCTTTTAGATTTGAGAAAACTCAAACCAGCATATAATGTGTTGTGAAGGGACCAACCTAAGTTAGGGCCATTCCTTCCCATTCATGAGAGTGACCCTTGATAGGACATAAATAAACATTCCATCCTTTATCTGCCTTTTGTTTCTTTGTTCGTATTTTACACACATACTGATTTGTATTTGTTTTCTTGTTCTTTTTGCATGAACTCTAGCATCGCATAGTCACATAGGGGGATATTTTAATCATGGCTCTTTGTGACGAGGAATTTTTCACTGAATCCATAGAAAGGCTAGCTTGTTCGTCATCTGTGAATGTTCCATGTGATTCCTATAGGGAGGTACAAATTTGGTCTGAAAAGAGTCAACAAGCAAAAGGGGATTGCCTGAATTGGAATTTTGTGTCCTCGCTCCCACAAGAAGTGAATCTGAACCTCCAGCAAAATAATTTAACAGACTTAGCCAACTTATGGGATCAAATCAGTGAAGAAGGGAAAAGGGATTTCCATGAGAGGTACGGCCAAATAGAGTCTTTGATCGCTGTAAAAGTTGAAGAACCCTTGATCAGAGCTGCTATTCAGTTTTGGGACCCCTCCCATAGGTGCTTCTCTTTCAATGGAATGGATTTGACACCCACGGTAGAGGAGTACTCTGTCTTGGTAGGTATAGATTTGAAAAGTCCGGATAAAATTTATGTTCGAAAGCCAAAATCCGGATACCGCAAAAAGCTGGCCAAGCTTATGGGAGTTAGACCGGAAGACATAGATTCCCATAAAAAGGAGAAGGGGTCCAATGTTTGTATGCCGTGGGATTTTCTTCACGAATTCATCAAGAGACATCTCAGTGATCAGCAGGGGTTGACAGTTTTTGCATTGGCAATCTATGGGATGGTTGTCTTTCCGAAGGTGCTAGGGCACATTGAAGTGTCAGTGATAGACTTTTTTGAGCAAATTGAGAATAACGGGAACCCGTCACCTGCCATATTAGCTGAAACCTTCAGATCATTAAATTACTGTAGGAGGAACGGAGAAGGGCGATTTGTGGGATGTGCACAGCTACTGCATGTTTGGGCCAAAAGTCATTTTAAATGTGTGGAAAAGGCTTTCAAGAGGACTTTCCTACATCATCGCGCCCCGGTTAGAGAGTTCTACAACAGTAAATGGCCAAAACTGAAAAGTAAGGAAGACTGGGTGGACTTTTTGGAAAGACTCGGAGATAAACAGATTGTATGGATGACTCCGTGGATGCCTCATGTACCGGTCTTGTATCGATGTGGAGAAGATCCGTGGGTGCAACTTCTAGGACCATGGGGAGGGATAAGCTATGCGCCACTTATGGTATTAAGACAGTTTGGAGCTAAACAATTTATTCCATTAACACAAGGGCTTAGTGATTTGGAGTTTTCCTATGGTGAGCCCAAGGCAATCAAAAAAGGTGAGCAAGTAGTTCGATCGTGGAAGCGAGCACGGAGAATCAACCTTGGGCCTCTCTCTGATAAAGCTACCTCGGAATACTTGATGTGGAGAACAAGGCAAGTAAGGGAGGTAGTTTTTCTCCCAAGTGAATGCAGCATGCCTTTAGAACCGGAAATAGAAATATCCGAGGCTGAAATCGCTAGGCAGCAGTTCAAGATAGATGAAGAAAGATGGAAGCAAGAAAATTTGAGGCTTCGAAGAGAGATGGAACAGCTAAAGTACAACGCAGAAATGCGAGAAGCCAAGCTCAAGAAAGTCCAACAAGAGCACCACGTCACCAACAAGGATCTCAGAAATCTGCACTTAGAGAACAAGAAGTTGAGATCTGAAATGAGGGTTGGAGGAATTATGCAAACTTCAAATGAAAGGAAAAGAGAATTAGAAGACTTGCATCGAAGGGTAGAACACTGGGCACACAAGGCCAAGAAAAGTGAAGAAGAGGTCGTTCATTTGTCCCAAGAACGACAAAATTGGGAAGGCATGTATTCGGCAAGCGCAAGGAAGCTAGCTCAATGTCAGAAAGAGAATGAGGAACTAAAAGAGAAGTTGAAAAAAGGAAAGCAAGTCGAGATAGATGATGATAAAGCCACATTGCAGCAAAAGGTTCAAATGCTAGAAGAACAGCTACAAATACATAAGAACCACATTAAAGTGATCATAGAAGATTGGGAGCAAAGTGAAAACAACTGGAGATATGGGTACGATTTGGCACAGGATGCAAGCATGATATGGAGAGTGGGAAGTTTGGGTAGACAAGAATATATAGAGCACTTAGCCACTCAAGTTTGCAAGGCCGTAACAAAGGCAAGAGAAATGGTCGATAAAGCTGAAACATTGAAACAGGAAATTCTCCCAACAGAAAAATACGGTCAAAGGTTGCTGAACTTTTTGGAAGAAGCTAAGGATCAATACCAGCAAGTTAGTCGTTTTTATGGATTCAATCAGAATATGATCGGAATGTAACAAACGACTTGTTGAATGAATGAAAATTCCTTTTTGTCAAGATTGTTATGGTTGAAATATCCCTTAAAGTATCATTCATCTTGCATCACATTCATTCATTTCTTCATAATTTAAACGTAATAATTCAAGATTGCATCATGTAGTAATTAGTTCCTTAAATTGTGGTAATCAAGATTCTGGGTAGCTTCAACACTCAAAATTCCAGCCCAAATTCCCAAACACTCATACAATACCCGGTCGCGTTCAAGAGCAATGGAGGAAGAACATGATAATCGGATGGACAGAATGGAGAAGGCACAAGGAGATCCGAGGTCAGTTAGCCGCTCTAATGGAAATGATGACAAGATCGAACCGAGAAAAGGAAGTGGCTAGAGAAGCACCTAACCAAGGGACTGATAAGCCTCAGGGAGATGAAGACCCTCTATACCCTCCGGGGTTTACCCCTCTCCATGCCCAGTCTTTACAAGGCATGCCTCCACCTCCACCACAACCTATGGGCAGCTACGCCTACATGTATCCAGGCGCCCCGAGTACATCGACACAACCTCACATCACTGTGCCTATACCTCCCGTTCAAGGGACAAGACCTGCAGATCCAATTCAAGTCCCCGACTTAGATGATCCAAAAGAACAAGAGAAGTTAAGGGGTAGTGTGTCAGAGATAAAAGGGGACTCAGACTCAAAGAAGTTCAGCATTATAGAGGAAAGGCTAAGGGCCATCGAGGGTAGTGATTTTTACGGATCCATGGATGCAATGGGATTGTGCTTAGTTCCAGATGTAGTAATCCCTCCTAAATTCAAGACTCCTGACTTCGAGAAGTATGATGGGACCAAGTGCCCTATTACTCATGTGACAATGTACTGTCGCAAAATGGCCGCATATAATCACGATGACAAGCTGTTGGTGCATGTGTTCCAAGACAGCCTCACAGGATCCGCTGCTAGATGGTATGTACAGCTGGATCGTACACGCATCCACAGTTGGAGTGACCTGGCTAGAGCCTTCATCGCACAGTACAAACATGTCACGGATATGGCCCCAGATAGGCTATCCTACAAAACATCGAAAGAAGCCAGCGAAAGTTTCAAGGAGTATGCTCAACGTTGGAGAGACCTCGCATCCCAAGTCCAGCCGCCTCTAACTGAAAAGGAGACAACGGTGATGTTTGTCAACACTTTGAAAGCACCTTATTATGAGCGCATGATAGGGAATGCGACCAAAAATTTCGCTGACATGGTCATCACTGGAGAAATAATTGAAAATGCAATTAAGAATGGGAAGTTGGAAAGTAATGATCCAAAGAAAGGTGGGTTATCCAAGAAGAAGGAGGTTGAAACCCAGGCCGTCACCCACACAACACCCCGGTATAGAGGAAGGGCACCTTACTCGCCCCGGTTTCAGCCACAACCCCAACCTTATCCAAATTACCAACCCTACTCCCCAACCACAAACAATGTCTCATATACCCCCTACCAAAATTCTTTTCAGCCACAGACATTCCAACCAAATCTTCGCCCTCCAGCACCTTACTACGCACCGACACCTATGGCCCAACCTTACCAGCCAAACAGTAACCCAACTACTAGCCAAAGGCCTCCCCGAAGAAATACTGAAAGGCCTCCTATCGATCCTATCCCATGTCATACACAGACTTATTCAGCAACTTGTGAAAGGCCACATGATTGCTCCCCTTTTCATGGAGCCGATGAAACCACCTTTCCCAAGATGGTATGACTAATGCCCGATGCGATTATCATGGGAACCCGGGCCATTCTACGGAAAACTGCACGGCCCTGAAGTATAAGGTGCAAGATTTGGTCAAATCGGGGAGGTTGACTTTTTCCAAGAGGAGGAACCCAGTATCAATGCAAACCCACTTCCCAGTCACAGTGGAGGATCAGTTAGTGCTGCTGAAGTTTGGAGGAAGTGTTGTATAAGGAGACACGTGGAAGAGGTTAAGACTCCGATGAGTCTAGTATTCGATGCTTTACTCAAAGCTGAGATGATTCAACCTATACCGATAGACTCGGGGTTTGTCAGGACGACTCAAGCCCAGAACAGACTTGTGAATATCACATGGGGCATGTTGGCCACTCTATCCAAAACTGTCATCAATTTCAACATAAAGTCCAATCAATGATGGATTCATTTCTGATCGAGTTCCATACGGAGGAGGAAGAAGATGTAGTGAGCGCTGCCTCGAATGAATCTTCGGGACACGACCATCCTTGGGGAAACCATTGACAGTGTTTTATAAGGAAAAGTCAAGTCTTGAGAAGGAAGAAGCTTATGTTGTCACACCTCCCACCATGATAATCAAAGTTCCAAGCTCTTTCCCTTACAAGAACAACAAGGCCGTCCCTTGGAAGTACGAGTTCAAAGCGGTGATTGAAGGGTCAGGCGACGTGGGTTCGGACGGATCGGCTTTGCTAGATAATGCCAACATAAGTGGAGTAGGGGGAATACACGAAGCGGGAGGTGCTATACTCCTGAAATGCTAGAGAGGGCCCGGAAAGGAAAAGCGAAGGAAGGAGAGGAGGAGGGTCAGATGGAAAAAGGAAAAGAGCAAGCTTTGTCTTCCAAAGATCAAGGGGAGAAACTGCAAAAGCCAGTATCAGAAGAGGATGCAAAGGAATTTTTGAAACTGATCAAGCACAGCGAATATAGTGTGGTCGAGCAATTGAATAAGATGCCTGCTCGGATTTCACTATTATCATTGCTGTTGAGCTCAGAGTCGCATCGGAACGCCTTAATGAAGGTGTTGAATCAAGCCTATGTGCCTCATGATATGCCGGTCGACAGTATGGACCAGTTGGCAGGAAATATTACAGCGGCAAATTTAATATCTTTCAGTGATGACGAAATTCCGCCGGAAGGGCGAGGGAGTATTAAGGCCTTGAACATCACTACCAGCTGCAAGGGCCATACAATTGCCAAAGTTTTGATTGACAACGGGTCGTCGATCAATGTCTTACCTATGGCCACGTTGGCGAAGATGCCTATTGACATTTCTTGCATACAACCCAGTCACATGGTTGTAAGGGCATTTGATGGTTCCAGAAGGGACGTGATTGGTGATATCGAAGTCCCTATTGATATCGGGCCGGTCACTTTCAACATACATTTCCAAGTGATGGATATTTCGCCGTCATACAGTTTCCTACTGGGGAGACCGTGGATACATACGGCGGGTGCTGTTCCCTCGTCATTGCACCAGAAGGTGAAATTTGTTGTTGGTGATAAACAAGTAACTGTTTCAGGAGAAGAAGACCTCGTGATCACCAAACCCTTGTCTGTACCCTACATTGAGGCAGCCGAAGAAGCCTTGGAATGCTCTTTTAGGGCCTTTGAAATCGTGAATGCAACATATGTAGGAGAAGGGTCAAGAATCCCCACCCCTCGTTGTCAACCACCACTGAGATGATTGTCAAGCAGACACTACAAAAGGGTTGGCGTGTCGGAAGAGGTTTGGGGAAGAATCTCCAAGGACAAAGGAAGCCTGTGAAGATTGAGGAAAACAAGGATAGGTTCGGCCTCGGATATAAAGCCACTGGTTTAGAGAGGAGAAGGATGCTGGAAGAAAGAAGGAGGAAAAGAATAGCTTGCCTTCGGGGATACGAAGAAAAGGCGGAGAAGATGGTGATACCGTACCTCTATGATACTTTTCGCTTTGGCGGATGCTATCACCCTGATGCATTAGAGCAGTGAAAGGAGGACTTATGAAAGGACCCTCTCGTGGGTTCCTCAGTTAAGAGGATACATGAAGAAATTACAATTTTTGGAAATGATGGCGTTGTTGGGCACAGAGCTGAAAGACTGGATTGTTGAAAGGATACCTTCTATCTTTTGTTTTTCCTTTTGTAATGTAGTAAGGTAGATTATCAACATCTGGTCTAGAGAGTTCTAGAAGATTCTTTTGTAAATTTGATCTTCATCATCATTTCAATAAATTAACAATTCAGTGCATTTCGAGTACTTTCTTTTCATCCATCATCATCTCTATAACTGTTTTCTCCTTTCATTCATGCCATTGGTATGAACAACCAACCACATCTGTCAAATTTTTACATTTTCAGGAAAATGAATAATGAATGTGAAGATAACCTTAACGGCTATCCGGGGTTTGATTTTGAAAATTCTATATACGTCGACGAACTCGATAACAATGAAGATTCAGACGACGATGCTTGTCTCCAGATCTATTGAAATAGTTGAGCAAGAAAAAGACCTATGAACCCAACAAAGAAGCTATTGATATGGTCAACTTAGGGGATGATGAGAAAGTCAAGAGGTCAAGGTGGGCGCAGCACTTCCATTGACTGAGAGACAGAAACTAGAGGAATTGCTTCGTGAATATGTGGATGTGTTTGCTTGGTCTTATCAAGACATGCCCGGGTTAAATACTGAAGTTGTGGAGCATCGCCTGCCTTTGAAAACGGAATGTAAGCCGGTACAACAGAAGCTTAGGCGCATGAAGCCCGAGATGTTGTTAAAGGTGAAGGAAGAAGTAAAAAAGCAATTCGATGCGGGGTTCTTGAAAGTAGCTAAGTATCCGGAATGGGTGGCTAACATAGTCCCGGTACCAAAAAAAGATGGGAAAGTAAGGATGTGTGTAGATTATCGGGACTTAAACAGAGCTAGTCCCAAGGATAATTTCCCACTACCGCATATTGATACCTTGGTGGATAATACAGCCCAACACTACATGTTTTCGTTCATGGATGGTTTTTCGGGCTACAATCAGATTAAAATGGCTGAGGATGACATGGAGAAAACCACTTTTGTGACAGTTTGGGGCACATTTTGCTACAAAGTCATGCCTTTCGGTTTAAAGAATGCCGGGGCCACCTACCAAAGAGCGATGGTAACCCTTTTCCATGACATGATGCATAAGGAAATAGAGGTGTACGTGGATGACATGATTGCCAAGTCCCGAGGAGAAGAGGATCATGTAGCCAACCTTCAAAAGCTGTTTGAAAGGCTACGGAAGTTCCAGCTCAAGCTAAACCCTGCCAAATGCACTTTTGGCGTTAAATCAGGAAAGCTGTTGGGGTTTGTAGTCAGCGAAAAGGGAATTGAAGTGGACCCGGACAAAATCAGCGCGATACGAAATCTGTCACCCCCACGCACACAGAAGGAAGTAAGAGGTTTTTTGGGAAGATTGAACTATATTTCCCGTTTCATCTCGCAACTTACGCTTAAATGTGATCCTATTTTTAAGTTACTTCGGAAACAAGATCCGGGAGAATGGAATGAGGCGTGCCAAGAGGCTTTTGAAAAAGTGAAAAGGTACTTGTCAAATCCACCTGTTCTAGTACCGCCGGTTGCAAGAAGGCCTCTGTTGTTGTATATGACCGTCAATGAAAATTCTATGGGATGCGTGCTGGGCCAGCATGATGATACGGGCAAGAAAGAACGGGCCATTTACTACTTGAGCAAGAAGTTCACTGATTACGAGACCAAGTACACTACCATAGAAAAAATGTGTTGTGCATTGGCTTGGGTTGCTCGGAGATTGAGGCAGTATATGTTGTATCATTCGACCTGGTTGATAGCTAGATTGGATCCCCTCAAATACATCTTTGAAAAACCCTCATTGTCAGGAAGACTAGCTAGGTGGCAAGTTATGCTATCCGAATATGACATTGTGTATGTGTCCCAAAAGGCAATCAAAGGTGGGGCAATAGCCGACTTCTTGGCAGATCGTGCTACTGACGAGTATGAGCCTATCAAGTTAGATTTTCCAGATGAAGATATAATGTCTATCTTTCAAGCGGAGAATGAAGAGCTCGATAGCAGACAGTGGAGAATGTTCTTTGACGGCGCATCCAACGCCTTAGGGCATGGGATAGGGGCAATTTTAGTATCTCCAAATGGAAAGTATTACCCGTCCACAGCTAGATTAAATTTCAACTGTACCAACAACATGGCTGAATACGAAGCTTGTGCAATGGGCTTAGAAGCTGCAATCGAGAGGGGAATCAAGAACTTGGAAGTTTACGGAGATTCAGCACTGGTTATTTATCAGTTACGAGGTGAATGGGAAACAAGGGATCAGAAGCTAGTTCAGTACCAAAAGTACATAGCTGACCTTGTACAACAATTTGACGATATCATCTTCCAACATTTATCTCGAGAAGAAAATCAGATTGCTGACGCCTTGGCAACACTAGCTGCAATGTTTAAAATGGAGACGGAAGCAAATGTTTCACCAATCAAGCTGCGCATGAGAGATTCTCCAGTTCACTGTTCTAGCATTGAAGAGGAAATGGATGGACAACCCTGGTATTATGATATCAAGCAATACCTTAAAAACCAACAATACCCAGAGCATGCATCGGAGAATGATAAAAAGATCCTCAGAAGACTGGCAATGGGGTTCCTTATTGATGGAGACATTTTGTATAAAAGGGGTCGGGATCAGATGTTGTTGAGATGTCTTAATGCGTCCGAAGCTAAAAGGATTCTTGAAGAGATACACAATGGAACTTGTGGGGCACATGCAAATGGTCATTTCATGGCTAGACAGATTATGAGGGCAGGCTATTATTGGACTACACTAGAAAGAGATTGCATAGATTATGCTAGAAAATGCCACAAGTGTCAAATCTATGCTGAAAAGATTCAAGTTCCCCCAACATCACTGAATGTCATGGCACCACCGTGGCCCTTCTCTATGTGGGGAATGGATGTGATTGGACCCATATCTCCTAAGGCATCAAATGGGCACAGATTCATTTTCGTGATGATAGATTACTTTACCAAATGGGTGGAAGCTGCCTCTTATGCAAATGTGACTAAGTCTACTGTTTGTAAGTTTCTAAAGAAGGAGATAATATGTCGGTATGGGCTCCCAGAAAGGATTATATCGGACAATGCCCTCAATTTGAACAATGACATGATGAAGGAAGTATGTGCGCAGTTCAAGATCAAGCATCACAACTCAGCCCCGTATCGCCCGAAGATGAATGGAGCCGTAGAGGCTGCCAACAAGAATATTAAGAGGATCGTGGGGAAGATGACCAGCACATACAAAGACTGGCACGAGAAGCTGCCATTCGCTTTGCATGCTTATAGAACGTCAGTGCGTACTTCTACTGGGGCAACTCCTTTTTCTTTGGTTTACGGCATGGAAGCGGTGCTGCCTGTTGAGGTAGAAATCCCCTCTCTAAGAGTCTTAATGGAATTAGACTTAGACGAGGCTGAATGGGTTCGAAGTCGTTTTGAACAATTGAACCTTATAGAAGAGAAAAGGCTTACAGCACTATGTCACGGTCAAATGTACCAGAAGAGGATGATGCGGGCCCACGATAAAAAGGTTCGACCTAGGCATTTCCGTGAAGGGGAATTGGTATTGAAGAAGATCCTCCCGAATCACCACGATAATCGGGGCAAATGGACACCTAATTGGGAAGGGCCATATGTAGTGAAAAGAGCATTCTCAGGTGGGGCGTTGATCTTAACAGAAATGGATGGGAATGACCTGCCTAATCCAATAAATTCCGATGCTGTGAAGAAATACTACGCTTAGAAAAAAAGAAGAAAAGAAGAAAAAAAAAAAAAAAGAAAAGAAAAAATAAGAAAAAGAAAAAAGAGGAAAATGAAAGGAGAATTCAAACTGAAAACCCAAAAAGGGCAGTTTGGATAAAAGGGGGATATCTAAGTCGAAAACCTGAAAAGGCGGCCTAGATGTGAAAAGATCAACGTCTGAGATTGAAATCATGCGGAGCATGGCATCAGCCGGATGAACTCAGTGCGACAGGGGACATCGACGGATTAGTTTTTTCCGAAGAAGGCACTGGTTTGGTTCGTGAAGGGTTATCTGGACATTCATTATTTGTTTTGGTTACCATTCCTTAAGATTCATCACTCGACCCTTGTGGCTTCCGCTACCGAACTGTACTTTTGTTATCATTTTCTCTTGTCAGCCCGATAATAAATGTTTTCTTCTAAAATTGGTTGTTCTACAACTAACCGGAAAAGTATAGGAATGCATGGTGTTTGTTAATCAAATTGAAAGGAAGAGGATGATTAAAACAATAATCTACCTGCAAACATTACTAAGAAAAAAACAAGAAAGAAGGGAAGAAAGAAAAGGGGGGAGAAAGGAGGAAAAAGAGAGATAAGAGAACGAAACAAAAGGAATTGGAAATTATGGCAAGTCCATGAACCACGGGTAAAAAGGTCAAAGGACATAAAGGACAGCTCTGAGAATTTGATTACCACAATAGGAATTGAATGGCTTTATCAATACATGCATTTGCTTTTCATCCACACTAGGAGAATTCAAGTACCAAAAATGTGCATTAGCATTGTTGCATTGGCATTGTTACAATTGCATCAGGGATCATTGCATCTGCCAAACATTGAAAAATGTGAACATAAAGTTTCGAAAAAAAAAAGAAGAAAAAAAAAAGAGAAAAAAAGAGAAGAGAACAAAAAAAAGAGAAGAAGAAGATGAAGAAGAGACAAAGAAGAGAAGGAAAAGAAAGAAAAAGAAGAAGAAGAAAAGAAAAAAGAAGAGAAAGAAAAAGAGGGGCAAGTTTGGTCATGATTTCAAATCCAGTTTTACCAGTGCCAAGTTTAATTAAAATTAAAGATTGATTTCAGAAAAGAAAATTTTAAAGTTTCATCGCCTCTGCTGCAAGAGGAGCACATTTCAGAAAAGAAGATTTTTAAAGTTTCATCGCCTCTGCTGCAAGAGGAGCACATTTCAGAAAAGAAAATTTTTAAAGTTTCATCGCCTCTGCTGCAAGAGGAGCACATTTCAGAAAAGAAAATTTTAAAGTTTCATCGCCTCTGCTGCAAGAGGAGCACATTTCAGAAAAGAAAATTTTTAAAGTTTCATCGCCTCTGCTGCAAGAGGAGCACATTTCAGAAAAGAAGATTTTTAAAGTTTCATCGCCTCTGCTGCAAGAGGAGCACATTTCAGAAAAGAAAATTTTTAAAGTTCCATCGCCTCTGCTGCAAGAGGAGCAAATTTCAGAAAAGAAAATTTTAAAGTTTCATCGCCTCTGCTGCAAGAGGAGCACATTTCAGAAAAGAAAATTTTTAAAGTTTCATCGCCTCTGCTGCAAGAGGAGCACATTTCAAAAAAAAAAAAAAATTAATTAAAAAATTAATTAGGTTTTGAATTGGACAAAATTGTTGTCTATTGTCTTTGCTTTATTCCTGATCCTCAGCAATAAGCAAAGAGGGGCAGCTGTAGACACCTAATTTTGTCCGAATTTCACAAATTATTTTGACAAGTTTTGTTCTTATTATTATTTTATTTTCTTTTATTTTCAATTTTCTTATTTATTTTGTTATTATTCATATCATTAATGTCATTATTATTATTATTATTATTATTATTATTATTATTATTATTATTATTATTTTCTCTTGTTGTTTTGCCGCCAAGCCGCCCGAACCTCCATCAGTCATTACCGAATTTAATGCTTCAGGATTTGCTAGATCTGCCGGCAGACCCATTGTCTCAAGCCGCCGGCGACCAGCTCTCTCCCAATCTCGAGCTCCACCCAGTAGATTTCTACCCTTTCCCATCCCGTGAATCCCGCTCCTACAGAACCTATGGATCTTGTGACTCTGAGAGGCTACGGTAAGAGGTTTCAAACTGATTTAAGAAGAGAACCGAGCAGAGAAAAAAGGGGGCTTCGAAAGAGAAAAAAAGAGAGAACAGAAATGACAAAAACAACAAACACCACCATCGACATCCCTTCGCAACCCCCATTACCAACACCATCATCCTCAATTCCTCACCATCACCGAAACCCACCAACATCAAACACCACCACTGAGACGCCTCATCATCACCACCATTACCGAAACCCCGTAACCCAGATCTAAAACCCCCACTCGTAAAACACAAACCAAGCAACAACAACCAAAACCGAACCATCAACCAGAAAAATCGAGCAAACAAAAAACAGAAAAAAGAAAAGAAGGGTGAGATGTTTTTCGAAGGGCAAGATTAGTGAGGTTCAAGCTGTTTTCAGGGGAAACAAATCCCAGATCTGAGGAGAGGAAGTCGAGGGAAGTATTTTTTAGGGCTGTCCGGAAGACCAACGGAGGCCGTTGCAAGGTGGCGCTCAGTAGCCAGCAATAGTTTAGCGAGAGGGCGGTTGAGAGATTTTTGGGCTTTAGTTTCTGTGTGTGGCGTGAACTCTGATGAATATAGGGAATAGGGGTCGCCCGTTGCAACTGAAAAAGGAAAAATAAAAAGGGATCCGCGTGCGTACTCGACCCGACACGGAAACCACGACCCGTTCACGAACTTGCCCGCCTGGGGACAGAAAACTAAGATCCGCTTTAGTTCGCCCGAGCAAGAGTTTTTCTCGTTCAAGGAGTTCGCCCGTCCAAAGAAAGAGAAAAGTACGCAAGTTAGTTCGTTCGTCAAATAGCTCACCCGCGTGTGGAAAAAGAAGCAGAATCAGAGAACTCGCCCGAGCAAGAGTTTTTCTCGTCCAATAAGTTCGCCCGCCTGTGGAAAGGAAGCAAGATTAACGAGCTAGTTCGCCCGCCCGTGGAAAAAGAAGCAGAATCAGAGAGCTCGCCCGAGCAAGAGTTTTTCTCGTTCAAGGAGTTCGCCCGCTCGTGGGAAGCAGTGGCTTGTTCGCCCACCCGAGGAGAAAACATCCGTTCGCTCGCTCGCCCAAGGAGTTAGACCATACGAGAAGTTCGCCCGCCCGCCAGCCAAAAGGTGGAAGAAGTAGTCCGTTCGCCTGAGGAGAGGAACATTCGGGGAGTTAGACCATTCGAGGAGCTCGCCCGCGAAGAAGTTGAGATCGCCCGTCAAGGAGTTAGACCATACGAGGAGCTTGCCTGCAAGAAATTAGACCATACGAGGAGCTCGCCCGCCTGAGGAGAAAGAGCACCCACTCGTTCGCCCGCTCAAAGAGGTCGCCCGCCCGCGAGGGGTATATTTCCTTTTCCTGTTTTAGTTATTCATTCATTTGTTTAAATATTTTTAATGTTAAATAGAATGACATAATAAATATTAATTGAAAATAATAATAAAGGAGATTCTCCCGAGGATGGGATGTCATGAGACTCACAAGTAGTGATTTCTTGACTGATCCCTAGGTGAGAGGGATTAGCTAAATGTTACCAGAGTATTGGGATATTTAGCCAAATTTCTCAATATTGAGGATTTCATTACTAAAAATCAAAATATGAAATTCCCTTTATAATTCCATATGCGTCATAAATCATATGTTTGCATCGTGTGCGAAAATAAATAATAATAAAGGAAATTCTCCCGAGGATGGGATGTCATGAGACTCACAAGTAGTGATTTCTTGACTGATCCCTAGGTGAGAGGGATTAGCTAAATGTTACCAGAGTATTGGGATATTTAGTTAAATTTCTCAATATCAAGAGTTTCGTCAATATAATTAAAATAAATAAAATTTCTTTCAAGTTTCATATGCATCACGCATCTTTATCCATACTACATGTATACGATTAATCAAAAAATAGCGTGAGCACTACCGAAGATGGGATGTCATGAGACTCACAAGTAGTGATTTCTTGACTGATCCCTAGGTGAGAGGGATTATTTCAAATGTTACCAGAGGATTGGGATATTTGATCTAGTTTTTCAATAAATGGTGTTCATGTTGATTTTCATAATGAAATCCCTTTATAACAACAATTTTCAAGCAAATACGCTAATTTTTCCTATAATTGAAAGCCAAGACTATCTTCTTAAAATCCAAAGATACCATGTGGTTAGGATGGTACCGTTTTTTTAACGGGCGTCGTGGGGGTGTTAATCCTTCCCCACGCGTAACCGTACCCCCGAACCCAATTTTTGTTTCGCAGACCAAAAGATTATCTTTTTAATAAAACTTAATTAATTTTGAGATTTTGTTGAAAAGATAAATGTTTTCAGGTGGCCAATCACACCTAATAAAAAAGATTGGTGGCGACTCCATTTTTGTTTTAAACGCCTTTTTCCGAAAATCGTCGAGCGCGAAGCCGTTACGACAGGGGGTATTAATGATGGTTGTGAGGTTTCTGGGTTGTCTCGGGTGGGGCTCGATTGTCGGGTTTCTGTTTTTAGTGGCTTTTTGGTGGAGTCTGGGGCGAAAGGGATGGTTGAGGGTTGGTGTTTCTGTGTTTTTGGTTCTGTTGAGGGTTGCCGTGAGCTTGAAGTGGGGTTTTCTGGTTGTTTACGAGTGGCGGTGATGGTGGCTCGGGGTGAGGGTTAGCCGGATGGGTTTTTAGAGAGGAGTAAGGCTGAGTGACGGTGCGTGATCGGGGTCTCGGTGTTGAGGGAGGGTTCTTGTAGGGGAGTCAGCTTGGGAATGGTGGTTAGCAGACTGGTTGATGGACAGCCTCGGGGGAGGGCCTGGCAGAGAAGGGTGGCCGGCGGTGATGGGATGGCTGGCAGGAGATTAGACATCAGACAATTAAATAATAAAAACAAAACATAAAAATAAAAATAAAAATAAAAGTAAAAAGATAAAAATGAGAAATAAATAATATATATAAAAACAATAATAATAAGAATAATAATAAAGAAAACAATGATAATAATAAAGAAAATAATAATGACAAAAAGGTGACAAAATTAGGTGTCAACAGCTGCCCCTCTTTGCTCATTGCTGAGGATCAGGAATAGAGCAAAGACAATAGACACTAATTTTGTCCGGCTTATGATCTAATCCCTTCTTCGTTTTTTCTTTCTTTCTTTCTTTTTTTCTTCTTTTTTCTTTTTTTTTCTCTTTCTCTTTTTTCTTTTTTCTTCTTCTTTTTTTTGTATGCGCTCCTCTTGCAGTAGAGGCGATGAAACTTTAAATTTCCTTTCTTTTTTTTTTCTTTTTTTTTTTTTGAAATGCGCTTCTCTTACAATAGAGGCAATGAAACTTTAAATTTCCTTTCTTTTTTTTTGTTTTGTTTTGTTTTTGTTTTTTTTTTTTTTGGTTCTTTTTTTGTTTTTTTGTTTTTTTGTTTTTTTTTTCGAGACAGCTCCCCTTGCAGCAGAGGCATTGAAACTTTAAAAATTTTGCCTAGAAATGTCCTCCTCTTGCAGCAGAGGCAATGAAACTTTAAATTCCCTTTTTTGAAAATGTGCTCCTCTTGCAGCAGAGGCGATGAAACTTTAAATTCCTTTTCATAAAATGTGCTCCTCTTGCAGCAGAGGCGATGAAACTTTAAAAATTTTGCCCGGAGGACTTAGAATTATGCCCGGAGGACTTAAATGCTTTTTCTGGAAAGTGCTCCTCTTGCAGCAGAGGCGATGAAACTTTAAATGAAAGATTTCACATTCAAACATCTAGGAATTCTCATCTAGATAATTTATATCGGGAATTTCTCGTCCGATTTTTGTCTCAGGAATTCACATCCGATTGTTTGTTTCGGGAATTCACATTTCGAAAATTCAGGTATTCACATCTGAAAAATTTGACTTGGGATTCACGCCCAAACATCTAGGAATTCTCATCTAGATAATTTATATTGGGAATTTCCCGTCCGATTGTTCGTTTCGGGAATTCACATCCGAAAATCTAGGAATTCACTTCTAGAAATTTTCTTTCGGGAATTCTCATCCGAATTTTAATTTGGAGATTCACATCCAAAAATTTGACTTGGGGATTCACACCCAAAAGTCCAGGAATTCTCATCTGGATAATTTATATCGGGAATTTCTCGTCCGATTGTTCAGGTTTCGGGAATTCACATCCGAAAATCTAGTAATTCACTTCTAGAAATTTTCTTTCGGGAATTCTCATCCGAATTTTAATTTGGAGATTCACATCCAAAAATTTGACTTGGGGATTCACACCCAAAATTTTAACTTGGAGATTCACATCCAAAAATTTTAACTTTGCTTTGGAGATTCACATCCAAAATTTTGAACTTGGAGTTTCACATCCGAAATTTTAACTTGGAGATTCACATCCAAAAATTTTAACTTTGTTTTGGAGATTCACATCCAAAATTTTGAACTTGGAGATTCACACCCAGAATTTTAACTTGGTTTTGGAGATTCACATCCAAAATTTTGAACTTTGATTTGGAGATTCACACCCAGAGATTTGATTCGAAGATTCACATTCAAATCGAATTTCCCTATCTTAAAATTCCTTATCTTGATTTTTCTTCAATTTCATCTTCAAATCTTATGTTTAATCTCATTTCAAATTTAATCTGGAACCTCCTCTTTAAAATATAGCCCTGAACCTTCTTCTTCTCCCCCTTTTTTTTGTTAACCTTCTTCTTCCTCTTCTTTTTTTTTTTTCCAACTTCAAGATCTTATTCTTCCGACCTCATATTTTAATCTTACATTTTCTTGACAAGGACACATTCAGGAACTCAATTTGAGGATTTGGATTGAAAATTCCAAACGTAAATTTTAATATAGAGATTCGCATCTTAAATCCAGAAATTCTCATCTAAAATTTTGAGTTGGAGTTTCACATCCGAAATTTCAGAGATTCTCACCTGAAATTTTGAGCTGGAGTTTCACATCCAAAATATTAGATTCGGAGATTCACATCTGAACACTTGACTTAGGGATTCACACCCATTTCGAAAATTTGACTTAAAATTCAGAGATTCACACCTGAAATTTTAATTCGGAGATTCACAGCCGAAATTTTAACTTGGAGATTCACACCCAAAAATTTAACTTAAAATTCAGAGATTCACACCTGAAGTTTTAATTCGGAATTCAGAGATTCACACCTGAAATTTTGATTTGGAGATTCACATCCAAAATATTTGACTTCTTGTTTAAAATTTTCTGAATTGGAGATTCACATCCAAAAATTTGACTTAGGGATTCACACCCTGTATTTTAATTCGGAGATTCACACCCGAAATTTTACCTTGGAGATTCACATCCAAAAATTTGATTCGGAGATTCACACCCGAAATTTCAACCTTGATTTGGAGATTCACACCCGAAGATTTTAACTTGAAATTCAGAGATTCACACCTGAAATTTTGATTTGGAGATTCACATCCAAATATTTGACTTCTTGTTTAAAATTTTCTGAATTGGAGATTCACATCCAAAGATTTAGTTTCTTGATACATCATCCTTTTAAAACTCTTTACTTAAAAAAAAACTTATCATCTTATCCTAAAATTTTCAGAATCCCGCTTCCTTCCTTTGTCTTATGTTTTGCCCCTTCTTTGATCGAAAATGTACAAATCTTGTTCCTTAAAGGTGAAATTTTCATTTGTTTTTTTTTTTTTTATGTATGTGATGGATGCAATGCAAATGTCGAGAAATAAGAAAAAAGAAAAGAAAAGAGAAAGAAAAAGATAAGAAAAATAATCAAAAGTTGCAGTAACAAGGTTCATAAGACCACCATCCTCACCCTTTTTTTTTTAATCCTTTCAAAACATAAGCTTCCGTACATCCACTAATTCCACGAAACACTATTAGTTCTTGGTTATTCTTCACCATTTGATCATACATTCATATTTCTTAGGTGCACTTGTAAATCTTCCCATGGTTCTCATCTGTTCTTTCTTCACCCCATATCATGTTCGACTTTCCTCTTTTGTAATGCATTGGGCTTTCACAAACATTGTCAATCACTTATTTATCGTCATTTCAATTTTATAATGAATGATACCATCACATTTCTTTCAATAATCATAAGTATGTAGATTGGTCAAAAGTTGAAGGATGGACATTTATGAAGCAGTAAGCAAGAACAAATTTAACTAAGCAAAATAGGCAATTTCCAGAGGCCAAGGAAGGTAACAATACTAAACAATGAATATTCAATCAATCTTGATAAACTAATCTAGGATTTTTCCCAAAATTCTATTTGATTGACATTCTAATCATTTTGGTTCCATCAATGCTTTGCCCCCCACTTCACGAAATCTTCAAACAGTATTGGTTTCACTTATAAAAGGCTATCTTCTCGAGATTTTAGCCAAATCTTCCATTCTTCTTTTGACTCAAATCGCCCTTTTGGGGTTTTCAACTTGAGCCCCTTCTTATTCTCCTTCTTTTCTTTGCTTTTTTTTTTTTTTTTAGCTTTCTCTTTTTTCATTTTTCTTTTTTCTTTTCTTTTTCATTTTTTTTTCATCATTTTCCTTTTTACATTTTCATTCTTTTTCAAGGACCATACTTATCCATAATGAACACACTTTTCAAGCTCCCAATCATGAACTTGTAACATGTCTAGGCTCAATATATGATTCCTTAACTCAAGCATTCAAATTCGATCAAAATGGACTTTTTAAGGTACGTAATGTAGGCCATGGTTCAGGGTTTTGAAAGAATGGATAAACAGGCCCAAAATACGTGTTTCAAGGATTTCAAGCCATAGGATCGTTTCTCATCATATTAAGAATTCTAGCATTCTACCCCATTCGTTGTTTATTCTTCTTCGGTTTCTTGTTTCTCTTTCCATTCTTTTTTGTTCACTTCCTTTTTTCTTTTGATTCTCTTTTTTCCTCATGAAGATATCTTTTTCTTTATCTTGCCCCCTAGATTTCTAATGACTTGAAATTTTTTTTTTTTTGTGGGCAAATCTTACTTCATTTTTCTCAATTTTGCCCCCCAATGTGGAGGGCGATCCTTGGCGGGTTTCTTTAAAAAACATATATGACTATAAGGCTCAAAAGGGGTAACAATGGATAATTTTTCTCATATGTGAAGGGTAAACCAAAGATGGCCATTTCTCATTTCGAACATAAATACTCTTATCAAAGAATTATTTATTGAGCCATTACAACCTTGTGAAAAGTCTACTTTCCTTGTGTACACTCCATCGGTTGATTCAACATTCCCATTGATCATGGGGGACAAAATTGTCAATACAAATAGAATTTTAGAGTTTTATCTCAGATTATTATCAAAATCGACATCGTATTCATCATTTAACAACAAAATTGGGCAAAGAATGGAAATTAATCAAAAAATGGTAAAATATAGGCAAATGCACAAAAAACATAAGATCTCGAAGGGGAGAGAAAAATGTAATGAAAATGCATCAGTTACTCCGTTGAAATGACGAAAAATAAATGAAAGTCAATACACAAAAAGCACTTTTTAGTTCATGGGCATTACAAAAAGAAACAACTTTATACCACCATGAGTGACCAATCAAAAGTCTTCTTTTGCCCTCATATTGTAGCATGGTTAACCCGTTCCTTCTTTTGTCCCAAAATCCAACAAACCGGATCTAATCAAACTTTGCACCTTGTGCTTGAAAGCAGGGCAACTTTCTATCGAATGACCCGTATTTCCACTATGATAATCACATCGAGCATTTGGGTCATACCATTCTGGATATGGAGGTTCCAAAGGCTTCAATTGAACTGGGGTAACAAGCTGGTTCTCAAGAAGGTATTGAAATACTTCAGAGTAGGACCAAGGAATCGGATCGATGTCGATCCTCCTTCGTTTGTTTCGAGATCCTCTTTGGTTACTTTGGGTAGGCATAGGTGTTTGGAGACCTATTTGCCAACTAGATTGGAGGATTGGCTGACGGGTATTCAGGCTTGGAGAGATATGATTTATGGTGGGGTAATGGGTTTGGTACATTGGATAAGGATAATATGGAGCAAAGTCTCCCACATGTTGCCCTTCATAATTCATAGCATGAACATCTCCTCCATTCCCGATGTATCACCTTTTCTTGCATTCATGGCATCGTCTCCTACAAGCTTGCCACTCTTGATTGCATTATCTATTATTTCACCAGAGATCACCATGTCTGCAAAATTCTTTGTAGCATTTCCAACCATCATTTCATAAAATGGTGCTGGGAGTGTGTTGACAAACAAGATGGCGGTTTCTTTCTCTGTGAGGGGCGGTTGAACTTGGGCAGCTACATCCCTCCACCTTTGAGCATATTCTCTAAAGCTTTCTTCATGTTTCTTCATCATGCCCTGTAAGGATAAGCGATCTGGTGCCATATCTTCAATGTGCTTGTATTGAGCAATGAATGCTCGAGCCAATTCTTTCCATGAGCGGATATGAGCTCGATCTAGTTGGGTGTACCACCTGGCGGCTGATCCGATAAGACTGTCTTGAAAAATATGCACCAACAATTCATCGTTTTGAGCATAAGCAGCCATTTTTCGGCAATACATCTTGATATGAGTTACCGGGCATTTGGTCCCATCCAACTTTAACTTTTTCATGTGGAACTTTGAACTTTGGTGGGATAACTACACCCGGTACCAAACAAAGCTCGCTCGCCTCCAAAGAACCACATAAATCCATCCCTTCAATAGCTCGTAACCTCTCTTCTAGGAGATCTAACTTCGTCTGAGGCTCTAAGTTCTCTTTCACTGTTGATACACCCATCTTCAATTTCTCATGTTCTTTAGGATTATCCGAATCATGGACGTAGATTGGGTCTGATGGGTTCCTTCTGAGGTTTGGAATGTCGTGCCCCGCAAATAACATATGCTGTGAAGTATGGACTTGGGGTGGAATGGGACTTTGTGGATACGAACGTTCACCGTCTTGTGCCCACCTTTCTTGAGTAGTTGCTTCCCTTACTGGTTCTTTTCCTCTATTCATTTTAGTCATCATCTCCAGCATTGCAGCCAACTGCCCCTTCATCTCTTCTTGTGCCTTTTCTATTTTCTCCATTCGGCTAGCTTGTCCTTCTTCCATGGCCTATACTTGAGGGTCCTGAATTGCTTTGTAACCTTTGATGGTCGAGAGGTCTTGAACCTTATTACCACAATTTTCTGATTAGAAAAACCTTATCTTATTTCTTTCAAGATTTTTTTGGAACAAACAAATTTTTTCTTCTTTTCTTTCTCAAAAAATGAAGAGTATTGACATATTTACTGAAGTATAACAAGTGTATGTTGAAAATCATGTTATTTGCATATGTATGCAAGTGATATGTATGACAAATTCTATGAAATGAAACAATTTTTCTTCTTCTTTTTCTCTTTCTTTTTTTTTTATTTTTATCTCTTTCTCTTTTTTTTTTTTTTTTATTTTGTTAGTTTGCATAACTTTCTTGATTTTACATAGTAGGTACTTAGGTCTTCACTTTAACCAAATCTTAAGGATGAATAATTTCAATGAAAATAATCAATCAATGGCACATGTACACAAATTTGATAGAAAAGAACAAATTCAAAATTGTAAAACAAACTTAGTCTAGTTTCTCAAAGACTTTTCTGCAAAGTGTGATGCAACAATGTAAAATGCATTCCAAAATTCAAACTAAAATTTGTCTCTTTTTATCATATTCACTTATTAACTCAAGAGGTCAAGTCCGAAACAAGTAAGAGAAGTTGAAGAGTGATCTTATACCATATCAAAATTGTTTCAAAAACTCTCTTTCTTTTTTCTTTTGTTTTTTAATTTTCTATGAGAAAGAACATATTCTTTTTTCTTTTTTTTTTTTTATGAAATGCTATGTAAAATGTTTAAGACATGACACAATAACAAGGCATAGTTGGAAGACATGCTCAAACAAAATGCAATTTATGCAAAATGCAATTACAATGAAGATCAAATTTCATTTTATTTCACCTAACCTTCATGATTCTAAAATGCACATGACATAATTATCAATATATGTATACACAATGATGATGAAATTAAAATGATATATGTCCCTAACATGTTTGAGAAAAACGAATATTTGTATTCGCAATACCTAGACACTAATCTTATTATTCCTTAATCCAATCATGCAAGAAAGATGGAATTCCTAACTAAACCTGAGCATTCTTCTTCATTTTTCTAGAAATCATTTTTCTCTGATCACCAAACAATTTTTTTTTATTTTCTATTTTTTTTAAAAAAAATAAAATTCACATTCCCTATTCTATTCTTTTTTCAAAAATTGATTTTATTTCATTTTTATTCCAAATCAAACTTTTTCTTTTATCAGTAAAATTTTCTTTTTATTTTCTATTTTTCCTAAAATTCATATCACCTATCGATTCTTTTTCAAAAATTAACTTTATTTCATTTTATTCCAAATCTAACTATTTTTTTTTGAATTCTTTTTCCACACAAATTCAAGGAAAATTTTTTTGTTAACATCTTTTTTTCAAAACTTTTTCTTTTATCACTAAAATTTTCTTTTTATTTTCTATTTTTCCTAAAATTCACATCCCCTATCGATTCTTTTTCAAAAATTAACTTTATTTCATTTTATTCCAAATCAAACCTTTTTTTTTTGAATTCTTTTCCACACCAATTCAAAGACAATTTTTTTGTTAACATCTTTTTGTTCAAAATTTTTTTTTATGAGATAATCAAGAAAAGGAAAAAAATTTTTTTATTTTTATATTTTCATTAAAACTCCTATACAACCCAAAAATAAAAATATTTTTCTTTATTTTTATTTTTATTTTTATTTTTTGTCAACTTATTCTTTAAATTATTCAGAAAAGGAAAAAAGAAAAATCAATGAAAGATTTTGTTAACTCTATTTTACCTTTATTTAGAAAAAACGTCAACTCTCTTCCTATTTTTCCATTTATTTCCATTTTTATGTCCATATTTTTGAAAAAAAAAATCCCTATTCTCTATTTTTTTAAGAAAAATTATTCTCATCATTTTGAAAGAAAAGTTTGTTTTATTATTTTTCTCACACTTTCTTTTTTTCATTAAAACTTAGATTTCTTTCTTTTTATTCTACAAAATCTCTTTCCACAATTTTATTATTATTATTATTTTGAAAAAATCCTTTTTTTGAAAGACAAGAAAAATTTCTAAGACTTTTATTATGGACAATTCAAACCCAAATCCATAGTACCTTTATTATTGATACGAGAAATGGGGTCAAATAATGTTCCCTCTTGTGTCCTAATATCGGGATAATTTCTACAAAAATTGAGCATGTCTCTACCTAAGGCTGGCCTCTTAGGTTTTTCTATATGTTGAGCTGGGTTTTCAAATCTAAAGGTTCCCAAATTATACCTCACTGTCGTCCACACTGGACTAGTAAGATTTAATTTGAGTGGGAGTATTTCGATTGCCATTGCGGAGGTGATTACCTCACGAGAGCAAAGGTACTCCTCCCTCCTAAGAAGGACTGAACCCGGGTATAGAGCTCATGTTATGCAGATGCAAGTGCAAGTGTGCATGAGGGAACATTTATTAAGCCATAACCCTTATCTACAATGCCCCAACAATTTATTAAGAATAATATTTACAAAATAAATAATGCAGTAAAATAAATGTAATAACTAAAATACAAATGCAACTAATTATTTAGAATTAAAGAAATTAAACTTAAATATTAGTTAAGACCATCAAATTAAAACTTAGGATAACACATGACTAATAAATGGCTTGACCCTCAAAAAGCGTCCCCAGTGGAGTCGCCAAGCTGTCGTAACGGCTTCGCGCTCGACGATTTTGAAAAACGTTTAAAAACAGATAAAGGGAGTCGCCACCAATCTTTTTTTGTCTAGGTGTGATTGGCCACCTGAAAACGTTTATCTTTTCAACAAAATCTCAAAATTAATTAAGTTTTATTAAAAAGATAATCTTTTGGTCTGCGAAACAAAAATTGGGTTCGGGGGTACGGTTACGCGTGGGGAAGGATTAGCACCCCCACGACGCCCGTTAAAAAACGGTACCATAATAATCATGTGTTATCCTTTAATTTTAATAAAATGATCTTGAATTAATATTTAAAAATAATTCTTATTTCATTGCAATCAGTTTTATTCTTTTTATTCAAAGTTATTATTTTTTTTTATTTGTAAAAATCATTTTGTTTTATTTTTTTAAATTTTGAAACATTTACATATTATTTTTTATTTGAAATAAGTGAAAATCTTTTATATTGAAAATTATTTCGAAGTACCCCAATACTCTGGTAGCATTTCGAATAATTTCCTCACCTAGAGATTTCTTAAGAATCACTACTTGTGAGTTCTATAGAATCTCATCATCAGAAGATTCACACTCGTTTCAAAAATTATTATGAATGAACATGATGCAAACAACTAAAATGATGCAAATGAATTTTTTAATTTTTTATATAAATATTTCTTTATTTATTTTGAATAAAAATTCTTATTATTGAAAAATTGCACTAAGTGTCCCAATACTCTGGTAACAATTAGTACGGCTCTTCTCACCTAGGGATCAGCTAGGAATCACTACTTGTGACTTCCGTAGCATCCCATCATCGGACAAATTTCATTTAATTTTATTATTATTTTTTTTCCTTTTTTATTAAAAAAATATTTGTTTTCATTCTTAATAAAATTTAAATTATTGAAAAATCATACTAAATATCCCAATACTCTGGTAACAATTAGTACGACTCTTCTCACCTAGGGATCAGCTAGGAATCACTACTTGTGACTTCCGTAGCATCCCATCATCGGGAATATTCATTTAAGTTTAAATTTTATTAATTTCCTTTTCCTTTCTAAAAAAAATCATTTGTTTTTATTTTTAATAAAAAATGTAAATTATTGAAAAATCATACTAAATATCCCAATACTCTGGTAACATTTAGTAGATTCTTCTCACCTAGGGATCAGTCAAGAAATCGCTACTTGTGAGTTTCATGACATCCCATCATCGGGCGATTTTAATTATTTAATTTTTATTATTAATAAAAATTTTTTGTTAAAAAAAAACATTTACATTTATTTTTATTTTTATTATTATTTTATTTTTATTATATTTTTTTCTTTTTTATGAAATATATTAAGAATATCTAAAATAAACCATAAAGCAAACAAATAAGTAAATAAATAAAGAGTAAATAATAAATAGAAATTTTTACCCAAACAAAATTGGGCTTGAAACCCAAATAAGCCTTCAAGAAGCCCAAAAATCCAGCCCAACTGCAAGGGTCCAAACTAAACTGGAGTGGGCCGAACCCGTTGGGCCCAAAAATGAAATGGGCTAGCACAGAAGCAGGTGGTGGACCGGGTCGGGCGCGCGGATCGTCAAGCGGGTCGGCCGCACACGCGGGTCGCAAGAAGAAGGCTGGAGTCGTCGGGTCGGGCGCGCGGATCCCCGGGTCGGGTCGGTTCAACGCGCGGGTCAACTGGTCAAAACGGCGTAGTTTTGTTCTTCTATAAATACCCTCTTTTTATTTTTTTGTTTCACTTTATCAGATTTTACCAAAAAAAATTCCAAAAAACTCTCTCTCCCCTCTCTGCCTTTTTACCCAGAATCCGGCCGGAGCCGCCGCTGGCACCACCGTCCGCCACCTCCGACCGGCGACAGAAATGAAAAAGCTTCCCCTTTTTTGGTGCTCCTCAACCTCCTGAGCCCGATTCCGACCACCGTTTTCACTCAAAAAGCCTCCTAACTACTTAGATCTAGGCAAGACCGAAAACCTATTTCCCTTTTTCCTCTTCTTTTTTCTTTGTACTTTTTCTTTTTGAGCTTGGGACTTCAGATCTGGGTTTTGAAGCTCTCGGGCTTCATGTGGTTGTTGTGGTTTTGTTGTTTTGTTTGCCTTCTTTTTTTTCTTGCAGGTATGGTGAGTTTAGATCTAGGTTTGTTTTGGGGTTTGGCTTCGTGGTAGTTCCCGGTGGGGGTTCGAGCTCGTGGTGATGGCGGATGGTTGTTTTCGGTGGTGGCTTTATGTAAGGGTTCAGTGGTTGGGGGGTATTAATGATGGTTGTGAGGTTTCTGGGTTGTCTCGGGTGGGGCTCGATTGTCGGGTTTCTGTTTTTAGTGGCTTTTTGGTGGAGTCTGGGGCGAAAGGGATGGTTGAGGGTTGGTGTTTCTGTGTTTTTGGTTCTGTTGAGGGTTGCCGTGAGCTTGAAGTGGGGTTTTCTGGTTGTTTACGAGTGGCGGTGATGGTGGCTCGGGGTGAGGGTTAGCCGGATGGGTTTTTAGAGAGGAGTAAGGCTGAGTGACGGTGCGTGATCGGGGTCTCGGTGTTGAGGGAGGGTTCTTGTAGGGGAGTCAGCTTGGGAATGGTGGTTAGCAGACTGGTTGATGGACAGCCTCGGGGGAGGGCCTGGCAGAGAAGGGTGGCCGGCGGTGATGGGATGGCTGGCAGGAGATTAGACATCAGACAATTAAATAATAAAAACAAAACATAAAAATAAAAATAAAAATAAAAGTAAAAAGATAAAAATGAGAAATAAATAATATATATAAAAACAATAATAATAAGAATAATAATAAAGAAAACAATGATAATAATAAAGAAAATAATAATGACAAAAAGGTGACAAAATTAGGTGTCAACAGTTATGGTTTAAATATCCCTCAAAGTATCATTCATTTTGCATCAGATTCATTCATCACATTCATTCATTTATTCATGTGGTTTAAATAAAATGTAATATTTCAAAGTTGCATCATGTAGTAATTAGCTTCTTATTATGGTAATCAAGATTCAAGGATTGCTCCAACATTCAAGATTTCAACCCAAATTCCCAAGCACCCATATAATACTCGGCTACGTTCAAAAGCAATGGAGGAAGAACATGGTAATAGGATGGATAGGATGGAGAAAGCACAAGAAGAAATCCGAGGGCAGTTAGCCGCGTTAATGGAGATGATGACACGGATGAACCGAGAAAAAGAAGTGGCTAGAGAAACACCTAACCTAGGGACTGATCAGCCCCGGGAAGATGACAATCCTCAATACCCTCCTGGATTTACCCCACTTTATGCCCAATCCTCACAAGGCATACCTCCACCTCCACCTCCACCTTATGCCCAATCCTCACAAGGCATACCTCCACCTCTACCTCCACCACAACCTATGGGCAGTTATGCGTACATGTATCCAGAAGCACCGAGTGCCTCGGTACAACCTCATAGTACAGTGCCTATACCTCCGGCTCAAGGGACAAGACCCGTGGATCCAATTCAAGTCCCTGATTTAGATGATCCAAGGGAACAGGAGAAACTAAGAGGGAGTGTATCGGAGGTAAAAGGTGATTCAGACTCGAAAAAATTGAACATTATAGAAGAAAGATTACGGGCTATTGAAGGCAGTGATTTCTATGGGTCAGTGGATGCAATGGGATTGTGCTTAGTTCCAGATGTGGTCATTCCTCCTAAGTTCAAAACTCCCGAATTTGAAAAGTACGACGGCACTAAGTGTCCGATTACCCACGTGACCATGTATTGTCGCAAGATGGCTGCCTATAATCATGATGATAAGTTGTTAATACATGTATTTCAAGACAGCCTCACTGGGTCAGCTGCTAGGTGGTATGTGCAGCTAGATCGTACTCGTATTCACAGTTGGAATGACCTATCTAGAGCATTTATTGCTCAGTACAAGCATGTAATGGATATGGCCCCAGACAGGTTGTCTCTGCAAAATATAGAAAAAAGGGCCAATGAAAGCTTCAAGGAATACGCTCAATGTTGGAGGGACATCGCATCCCAAGTCCAGCCACCTCTAACCGAAAAGGAGATTACGGTGATGTTTGTCAATACATTAAAGGCCCCCTATTATGAACGTATGATAGGGAACGCTACAAAGAATTTCGCGGACATGGTTATCACGGGAGAAATAATAGAAAGCGCAATCAAGTGCGGGAAGTTGGAAGGTAGTGATTCAAAGAAAGGTGGGTTATCTAAGAAGAAAGAGGTTGAAACCCAAGCAGTCACCCATACGACACCTCGATATAGGGGATATGCACCTTACCCACCTCGTTTTCGACCACTGCCTCAACCTTACCCATATTACCAACCCTATTTCCCGACCTCAAACAATATCTCTCCCTCTCCATACCAAAGCCCATCACAACCACCAACTTTTCGGCCGAATTTTCGTCCTCCACCACCATACTATACACCAACACCTACAGCCCAGCCTTACCAGCCAAACAGTAACCCAACTACTAACCCAAAGCCTCCCCGAAGAAATGTCGAAAGGCCTCCTATTGATCCTATCCCTATGTCCTATACAGACTTATTCCCACAACTGGTGAAAGGACACATGCTCGCACCTCTTTACATGGAGCCAATGAAACCACCTTTTCCGAGATGGTATGACCCCAGCGCTCGATGTGACTATCATGGTGGAAACCCGGGTCATTCAACGGAGAATTGCACAGCCCTCAAGTATAAGGTGCAAGATTTGGTCAAGTCAGGAAGGTTGACTTTTTCTAAGGAGGTGGAGCCCAGTATTAGTGCTAACCCACTGCCCAGCCATAGTGGAGGATCCGTTAGTGCAACTGAAGTTGGGAGGAGAAATCGCACAAAGAGGAAGGTAGAAGAAATCAAGACTCCCATGAGTAAAGTATTTGACATTTTGGTCCAGGCCGAGATGATTCAGCTTGCACCGTTGGAGTCGAAAGTCTATCAAAATGAGTTCAGCCCAGATCAAATTTGTGAATATCACATGGGACACGTAGGCCACTCTGTCCAAAATTGTCCCCACTTTCGACATGTGGTCCAATCAATGATGGATTCATCTTTAATAGAGGTTTATACCGGAGGAAGAGGGAGATATAGTGAGCACCGCCTCAGATGAATTTTCAGGATATGATTACCCTTGGGGGAAACCACTGACGGTGTTTTACAAGGAGAAGCCCAGTCCCAAAAAGGAAGAATCTAGCCATGTCGCCCCTCCAACCATGACAATCAAAATTCCGAGCTCTTTCCCGTACAAGAGCAATAAAGTCGTCCCTTGGAATTATGAATTCAAAGCGGTGATTGAAGGATCAGGCAACACGGGCTCGGACACGCCGGATAACGCAAACATTAGTGGGGTAGGAGGAATTACGCGGAGTGGGAGGTGCTATACTCCGGAGATGTTAGATAGGGCCCGAAAAAGGAAAGGAAAGGAGAAAGAGGGAGATAATCAGGCGGAGAAAGAAGAAGAACAGGCCTCGTTTTCCAAGGACCAGGGAGGAAACTTGCAAAAGCCAGTATCAGAGGACGATGCAAAGGAGTTTTTAAAGTTGATTAAGCACAGTGAATATAGTGTGGTCGAGCAATTGAACAAAATGTCTGCTCGAATTTCACTATTATCCCTACTGTTAAATTCAGAATCGCATCAGAACGCCTTAATGAAGGTGTTGAATCAAGCCTATGTGCCTCATGATATTCCGGTTGACAGTATGGACCAGCTGGCGGGGAATATCACAGCGGCAAACTCCATATCTTTTACCGACAATGAAATTCCGCCGGAAAGGCGAGGAAGTATTAAGGCCTTAAACATCACTACAAGCTGTAAGGGTCACACAATTGCCAAGGTTTTGATTGACAATGGCTCGTCGATCAACGTCATGCCTATGGCCACGCTAAAAAAGATGCCCACTGACCTATCTTACACACAACCGAGTAACATGGTTGTAAGGGCCTTTGATGGTTCCAGAAGAGATGTAGTAGGTGATATCGAGATCCCAATTGAAATCGGGCCGGTCACTTTCAATATCCAGTTTCAAGTGATGGATATTTCCCCGTCATACAGTTTCCTACTAGGGAGACCATGGATCCACACGGCAAGTGCTGTCCCTTCATCATTGCATCAGAAAGTGAAGTTTGTTGTCGGTGATAAACAAATTTCTGTCTCCGGAGAAGAAGACCTCTTGATCACCAAACCCTTATCCGTACCCTACATCGAGGCAGCTGAGGAAGCGTTAGAATGTTCCTTCAGGGCCTTTGAGATAGTGAATGCAACATATGTGGGAGAAGGATCAAGAATACCCACCCCTCGGTTGTCAGCCAATGCCAAGATGGTTGTTAAACAGACACTGCAAAAGGGCTGGCGTGTCGGGAAAGGTTTAGGGAAAAATCTGCAAGGACATAGGAAACCTGTGAAGATCATGGAGAACAAAGACAGGTTTGGCCTCGGATACAAGGCCACTGACTCGGAAAGGAAGAAGATTTTGGAAGAGAGAAGGAAGAAAAGAATAGCCCGCCTCCGAGGATACGAAGAAGAATCGGAGAGGATGGTGATCCCATACCTCTATGACACATTTCAATTTGGCGGATGCTATCACCTCGATTCATTAGAGGCAGTGGAAGCGAGACCTATGTTATTGATGAAAGGATTTTCTCGCGGATTCCTAATCTAAAGGGGTGCATGGAGGAAAGGCCACTTTTGTTTTAAGAATGATTATGTTATGGGGTACAGAGCTGAAAGACTGAATTGTTGAAAGGATACCTTCTATCTTTTTGTTTTTCTTTTGTAATGTAGTAAGGTAGATTGTCAACATCTCGGTCTAGAGAGCTTTGGAAGATTTTTGTAAACTTGATCTTCATCATCATTTCAATAAATTAACAAGTTCAATGCATTTTGAGCACTTTCTTCTCATCCCTCATCATATCTATAACTGTTTTTTTCTTTCTTTTTCTTTTCTTTTCCTTCACTACCATTGGTATGAACAACCAACCATATCTGTCGAATTTTTTTACTTTTTCAGGAAAATGAATAATGAATGTGAAGATAACCTTAGCGACTATCCGGGGTTTGATTTTGAAAATTCTATGCACGTTGGTGAACTCGGTAACAATGTAGATTTAGACGATGATGATTTGTCTCCAGATCTATTGAAAATGATTGAGCAAGAGAAAAGACCAATTGAACCCCACAAAGAGGTAATCGATATAGTCAACCTAGGGGATGATGAGAACGTCAAAGAAGTCAAAATGGGCACAGCACTTCCATTGGTTGAAAAATCTAAAGACTAGAGGAATTGCTTCGTGAATACGTGGACGTTTTTGCTTGGTCTTATCAGGACATGCACGGATTAAACCCTGATGTGGTGGAGCACCGTCTGCCCTTGAAAATGGAATGTAAGCCAGTGCAACAGAAGCTTAGGCGCATGAAGCCGGAGATGTTGTTGAAGGTAAGGGAAGAAGTAAAAAAGCAGTTTGATGCAGGGTTCTTAAAAGTAGCCAAGTATCTGGAATGGGTGGCTAATATAGTTCCGGTACCGAAAAAGGATGGGAAAGTAAGAATGTGTGTAGATTATCGGGACTTAAACAGAGCTAGTCCCAAGGATAATTTCCCATTGCCTCATATTGATACCCTGGTGGACAATACAGCCCAACACTACATGTTCTCGTTCATGGATGGCTTTTCAGGCTATAATTAGATTAAAATGGCTGAGGATGACATGGAGAAAACCACCTTTGTGACAGTTTAGGGGACATTTTGCTATAAAGTTATGCCTTTCGGTTTAAAGAATGCCGGGGCCACCTACCAAAGGGCAATGGTAACCCTCTTTCATGACATGATGCATAAGGAGATAGAAGTGTATGTGGATGACATGATTGCCAAGTCCCGAGGAGAAGAGGATCATGTAGCCAATCTTCGAAAGCTGTTCGAAAGGCTACGGAAGTTCCATCTCAAGTTGAACCCTGCCAAATGCACTTTTGGTGTTAAATCGGGAAAGTTGTTGGGGTTTATAGTCAGCGAAAAGGGAATTGAAGTGGACCCGAACAAAATCAGTGCGATACAAAATCTGTCGCCTCCACGCACACAGAAGGAAGTAAGAGGCTTTTTGGGAAGATTGAACTATATCTCCCGCTTCATCTCGCAACTCACGCTTAAATGCGATCCTATTTTTAAGTTGCTTCGGAAACAAGATCCGGGAGAATGTAATGAGGCATGCCAAGAGGCCTTTGAAAAGGTGAAAAGGTACTTGTCAAATCCACCTATTCTAGTACCGCCGACGGCTGGAAGACCCTTGTTGCTATACATGACTGTCAATGAACACTCTATGGGATGCGTATTGGGCCAACATGATGATACAGGCAAGAAAGAACGGGCTATCTACTACTTGAGCAAGAAGTTCACTGATTACGAGGCCAAGTACACTACAATAGAAAAAATGTGTTGCGCATTGGCTTGGGTTGCTCGAAGATTGAGGCAGTATATGTTGTATCATTCGACATGGTTGATAGCTATATTGGATCCCCTTAAATACATATTTGAGAAACCGTCATTATCGAGAAGACTAGCCAGGTGGCAAGTTATGCTATCCGAATATGACATTGCGTATGTGTCCCAAAAGGCAATCAAATGAGGGGCAATAGCCGATTTCCTGGCAGATCGTGCTACTGACGAGTATGAGCCTATCAAGCTGGATTTTCCATATGAAGATATAATGTCTGTCTCCCAAGCAGAGAATGAAGAGCCTGACAGCAAACCATGGAAAGTGTTCTTCGATGGCGCATCTAACGCCTTAGGACATGGGATAGGAGCAGTTTTAATATCGCCAAATGGAAAATATTACCCGTCCACAGCTAGGTTAAATTTCAACTGCACTAATAACATGGCTGAATATAAAGCTTGTGCAATGGGCTTAGAAGCGACAATCGAGAGAGGAATCAAGAACTTGGAAGTTTATGGAGATTCAGCACTGGTTATTTATCAGTTACGAGGTGAATGGGAAACAAGGGATCAGAAGCTAGTTCAGTACCAGAAGTACATAGCTGACCTTGTACAACAATTTGACGATGTCATCTTCCAGCATTTATCTCGAGAAGAAAACCAGGTTGCCGATGCCTTGGCAACACTAGCTGCGATGTTTAAAATAAAGACAGAAGCAAATGTTTCACCAATCAAACTACGCATGAGAGATTCTCCAGTCCACTGTTCTAGTATTGAAGAGGAAGCGGATGGACAACCCTGGTATTATGACATCATGCAATACCTTAAGAGTCAACAATACCCAGAGCATGCATCAGAGAATGATAAAAAGATCCTTATAAGATTGGCAATGGGATTCGTCGTTGATGGAGACATTTTGTATAAAAGAGGTCGGGATAAGATGTTGTTGAGATGTGTAAGCATATCTGAAGCCAAAAGGATTCTGGAAGAGGTACACGATGGAACTTGTGGGGCACATGCGAATGGTCATTTCATGGCTAGACAGATTATGAGGGCAGGCTATTATTGGACTACACTAGAAAGAGATTGCATAGATTATGCTAGAAAATGCCACAAGTGTCAAATCTATGCGGACAAGATCCAAGTCCCCCCGACTCCACTCAATGTCATCGCACCACCGTGGCCTTTTTCTATGTGGGGAATGGATGTGATTGGACCCATCTCTCCCAAGGCATCAAATGGGCACAGATTCATTTTCGTGATGATAGACTACTTTACAAAAAGGGTTGAAGCTGCCTCTTATGCGAACGTGACCAAGTCTACTGTTTGTAAGTTTCTGAAGAAAGAGATAATATGTCGATACGGGCTCCCAGAAAGGATCATATCAGACAACGCCCTCAACTTGAACAATGACATGATGAAGGAAGTATGTGCACAGTTCAGAATCAAGCATCACAACTCAGCCCCGTATCGCCCCAAGATGAATGGAGCCGTTGAGGCTGCCAACAAAAATATTAAGAGGATTGTGGGGAAGATGACCAGCTCATACAAAGACTGGCACGAGAAGCTACCATTCGCTTTGCATGCTTATAGAACGTCAGTGCGCACCTCCACTGGGGCAACTCCTTTTTCTTTGGTTTACGACATGGAAGCGATGCTGCCTGTTGAGGTAGAAATCCCCTCCCTAAGAGTCTTAATGGAACTAAACTTGGACGAGATTGAATGGGTTCGAAGTTGCTTTGAACAACTGAATCTTATAGAAGAGAAAAGGCTTACAGCATTATGTCATGGTCAGATGTACCAGAAAAGAATGATGCGAGCCCATGATAAAAAGGTTCGACCTAGGCATTTCCGAGAAGGGGAATTGGTGTTGAAAAAGATACTCCCAAATCACCACGATAATCGGGGCAAATGGACACCAAATTGGGAAGGACCATATGTGGTGAAAAGAGCGTTCTCAGGGGGAGCATTGATCTTGACAGAGATGGAGGGGAATGATCTGCCTAATCCGGTAAATTCCGACGCTGTGAAAAAATACTATGCTTGGAGAAAAAGAAAAATAAAAGACAAAAAAAAAAGAAAAAAGGAAGAAAAAAGAAAAAAAAAAGAGAAAAAGAAGGAAAAAAGAGAAGGAGGATGAAAGGAGAATTCAAACTGAAAACCCAAAAAGGGCAGTTGGATTAAAGGGGGATATCCAAGTTGAAAACCTGAAAAGGCGGCTTGGATGCGGAAAAGATCAGCGGCTGGAGATCGAAATCATGCGGAGCATGGCATCAGTCGGGTGAACTCAGTGTGACAGGGGGCATCAACAGATTAGTTTTTTCCAAAGAAAGCACCGGTTTGGTTCGTGAAGGGTTATCTAGACATTCATTATTTGTTTTGGTCACCATTCCTTGAAATTCACCACTTGATCCTTGTGGCATTCGCTACCCCACTGTACTTCTGTTGTCATTGTTTCTTGTCAAGCCCAATAACAAATGCTTTTCTTCTAAAAATTGATTGTTCTTTTAGTCATTCTACTAACCGACAAAGTGCAAGAATGCATGACATTTGTTAACCAAATTGAAAGGAAGATGATGATTAAAATGATAATCTATCTGCTAACATTACTAAAGAAAAGCAAAAAGCGAAGGAAAGAAGAAGAAGGGAGAAAGGAAGAAAAGAAAGAAATAAAGGAATGAAACAAAAGAAACTGAAAATTTGTGACAAATACATGTTAGGAACCAACTCCGGCTCGAAATTAGCAACAATTATTTTGAAACACGGGTGGAAAGATCAAAGAACAAAAGGGGACAGTTCTGAGAACTTGATTACCACAATAGGAATTGCATGATTTTGGCAATAGCATGCATTCGCATCTCATTCATAGTTTAAAAGTTCAAGCACAAAAAAAAAAGGAAAAGAAAAAAAGGGGGAGTTGATCAAGGAATTTGCATTGGCATTATTGATATTACATTTGTGCGTTTGCCAAACAATGAAAAATGTGAATATGAGAGATTTCGGATTAAAAAAAAAGAAATTTAAAAAAAAAAAGAGGAAGAAAAGAAGAAAGAGAAGGAAAAGAGAAAAGAAAAAAGAAAAGAAGAGAAAGAAAAAAGAAAGAAATTTAAAGTTTCATCGCCTCTGCTGCAAGAGGAGCACATTTTCAGGAAAAGAATTTAAAGTTTCATCGCCTCTGCTGCAAGAGGAGCACATTTTCAGAAAAGAATTTAAAGTTTCATCGCCTCTGCTGCAAGAGGAGCACATTTTCAGAAAAGAATTTAAAGTTTCATCGCCTCTGCTGCAAGAGGAGCACATTTTCAGAAAAAATTTTAAAGTTTCATCGCCTCTGCTGCAAGAGGAGCACATTTCAAGAAAAAATTTAAAGTTTCATCACCTCGGCTGCAAGAGGAGCATATTTCAAGAAAAAATTTTAAGTTTCATTGCCTCTGCTGCAAGAGGAGCACATTTCAAGAAAAAATTTTAAGTTCCATCGCCTCTGCTGAGGAGCACATTTTCAGAAAAAGAATTTAAAGTTCCATCGCCTCTGCTGCAAGAGGAGCACGTTTCCAGAAAGAATTTTAAAATTTCGCTACCTCGGTTGTAAAAAAAAAAAGGATAAGGATTAGGTGTTGAGTTGGACAAAATTGTTGTCTCTTGTCTTTGCTCTATACCTGATACTCAGCAATGGGCAAAGAGGGGCAGCTGTAGACACCAAATTTTGTCCAAATTGATAGTTTTAAACTCAATTGGACTTTCAAAATCCAAAATAAAACATTGGGCTTCAAGGCCCATTAAAATGAGTAAATTTATTTTTATTAGTATTTTATTTGTATCTATTTGTTTTTATTTTTATTATTTTTATTGTTATTTTTTTTTCATTTTTATTATTATTATTTTTATATATATTTGTTTTTATTTTTATTTTTATTATTTGTTTTGTTATTATGTATGTTATTATTGTTATTGTTTTTTTTTATCACATGTGTTTGTTTTATTTTTTTATTATTATTATTATTATTATTATTATTATTATTATTATTATTATTATTATATTATTATTATTATATTATTATTATTATTATTATTATTATTATCTTTTCTATTATTATTATCTTTTCTTTATTATTATTATTATTATTATTATTATTATTATTATTATTATTATTATTATTATTATTATTATTATTATTATTATTATTATTATCTTTTCTTTTTATTATTATTATTCTTTTCTTTTCTTTATTATTATTATTATTATTATTGTTATTATTATTATTATTATTATCTTTTCTTTTTATTATTATTATTCTTTTCTTTTCTATTATTATTATTATTATTATTATTATTGTTGTTGTTGTTGTTTTATTTTTGTTCTGTCATCCCCAGCCGCCGGCGGTTCCAATCCTTCCCCCTAGGTCTCGGCTGCCACAAATTCATCTTCCCCAGGTATCAATCCCATCTCTGACCCCTGCCTTGGAGATCTGGAAAACAATAGGGAGAACCCAGATGGGTTCTAACCCACCGGATCAAAGGGAGACTCGGAATGTTGTTTAAAAGACTTGAATAATTCAAGCACCGATTTTTTTCTAGAGACTTCCAGACACTAAAACAAAAACCCTACCCCAACCGAGACACCACCGGAGGATACGGACTCAGAAACACCATCACCGTCCACTCACCACCGCCTAGTTACCACTCATCACCACTACTGTCACCAAGCTATCATCGCCAAATCCCAGCCACCACTTATCACCATCACAACCACTACTCAGAAACATCATCACCGTCAAACCACTCATCACCATCACCAACCCCTCATCATTACCCTAACCATCACCACCACCAAAACCCTAGATCCCGACGAACCCCAACCCAGATCTGAAAACCCTAGAATCCGAGGACCCCGGATCCCAGATCTGAGACCTAGACCTAATACCTGCAAAACAAAAAAAACAACAACAACAATATCACAACCACAACCACAATCAGATCCAACCAGAGGCGAAAACAAATACAAAAAAAAACAACAAAAAAAAGGAGAACGGTTTCGGTTTGTCAGATCCGTGAGGTTAGAGGAATTTTTGAGAGGAAGGGAGGTCGGATTTGAAGAGAGGGAGACAACGGAGGTATTTTAGGGCTTCGGGGGTACCACCGGCGACCGGCGTACGGCGACGCACGGCGGCCAAAGCGGCGGGGAAATCACATGAGGGGGAGACTTTCAGAGGGTTTTTGGAGTTTTTTTTTGGAAAGGCCGGCTAAAATGAGGAATTAAAAAAAAAGGGCTATTTATAGGGCATCAAAACGCACCGTTTGGAGACGACTCGCGTGCTGACCCGCGCATAGACCCAACCCGGCTCCACTCCGACCTCTCGCGACCCGCGCGCCGACCCGCTTCGCGATCCGACCCGTTCCGCCTGCCCCGACCCAGCAGCTACGCCCCGCTCCGTTTTAGGGTATATTTCCTTTCTTTATTCTATTTATTTATTTGTTAATTATGGCAAAACAACAAAAAACAAAAAAAACAATAATAAAATAGAAAATGTAACAAAGTGAAAAATAAATAAATAAATAAATAGTATGATACAATAAAATAAAAATGAACATATAGTTTTAAAAGGGAAAATAAATAAATATAAAATATGTAAAATAAATAGTTTTAAAGTATATAAATTTGATGTATATAAAATACATATAATAATAAAAGAAAATGTAAATATATAGTTTTAGAATGAATATAAATAAATATGTAAAATACATATATGTAAACATATAAAATATATAGCCTTAAAACATATAAATATATATTTTTTTCAGAATGTATAAATAAATATATAAAATGTATATATACATAAATTATACGTAAAAACACATTTTTAAAATAAAAATAAATTTTTATTAGATAAATGAAATGTGGGTTAAGGAAAAAATAATAATAATAAATAAAGAATAATAATCAAATAAATAAAATAAGTATGGAATCTCGATGATAAGTCTTCGTAGAACTCGCAAGTAGCGATTCTTCGAAAAACTTTAGATGAGGGGAATTATATCGAATGTTACCAGAGTATTGGGATATTCGGTATTATTCCTCAATATCCAATTTCATGCTTATTTATTTATTTTTATTTTTTAAAAAAAATTAATTAATTTAATTAAATTAAAAAAAATTAAAAATTAATAATAATAAAATGAATAAATAAATATATATAATAATGAGTCTTGACAAATAAAGAGTGTTTAGAGAAATATTAATTAATTGAAAATTAATAAAAACAATTGAGAGAAATAAACAAAAGGGGATTTTTAGAAATACATAAATACAAAATAATTTAAACCAATAAAATTTAATCATAGTAAAATTTCCAAAGGTAAAGAAAGGTAGTTAAATTAATTAAATAAAGTAAGTAGTAATTGAATTTTAATAAAAGGGAATAATTGAAAGAATCAAGATAATAAACGAAATTCTTCCGATGATGGGATGTCATGAAACTCACAAGTAGTGATTTCTTGACCGATCCTAGGTGAGAGGAATTAGCTAAATGTTACCAGAGTATTGGGATATTTAGCCAAATTTCTCAATATCAAGAGTTTCATTAATAAAATCAAAATAAGTAAAATTTCTTTTAAGTTTCATATGCATTATACATCTTATCAATACTACATCCGTATACGATCGAGCATAAAATAGCGTGAGCGCCACCGAAGATGTGATTCCCTAGAACTCACAAGTAGTGATTCTTAAGAAATCTCTAGGTGAGAGGAATTATTTCAAATGTTACCAGAGTATTGGGATATTTGATCTAATCTTTCAATAAATGGTGTTCATGTTGATTTTTATAATAAACCTCTTTATAACAGTAATTTTTCAAGCAAACACGCTAATTTTTTTATAACCAAAAGCCAAGACTATCTTATCAAAATCAAAAGATACCATGTAGTTAGGATGGTACCGTTTTTTAACGGCGTTGTGGGGGTGCTAATCCTTCCCCACGGGTAACCGTACCCCCGAACCCAATTTTTGTTTCGCAGACCAAAAGATTATCTTTTTAAATAAAACTTAATTAATTTTTAGATTTTGTGAGAAGATAAATATTTTAGGTGGCCAAACACACCTAGTCAAAAAAATATTGGTGGCGACTCCATTTTTGTTTTAAACGCCTTTTTCGAAAATCGTCGAGCGCGAAGCCGTTACGACAATAGGAATACTAGGTTTTATCACATCAGTACCATGCAACACAGGAGTAGGAATAGGATTGTTGCACTTAAAGATAGAGTTGGGAACTGGTTATATGGAACAAGTGAAATTAAGGACCTAATCAGTAAACATTTCTCTACTTTGTACAATACTTCAACATCCTATAGTGAGAGAAACAGTGAGCTGAATATTAGATTAGGGAATCCTGTTCTAGAGGAAGAAAAGGATAGCTTATGTAGACCTGTATCTAGGATTGAAATCTTTAAAGCCTTCTTTAGTATGAAACCCCTAAAAGCTCCTGGACCTGACGGACTTCACCCTGTTTTCTATCAGAAATGCTGGGATGTTGTTTGGTAACTCTGCTTGTGCTCTAGTTGATAAAGTCTTCCAAGATTGGAGGATTCCTGAGGTGATCAATGAGAGTTATATTTGTTTAATACCAAAAAACCAAAATGCTGAAACGATAAATCAATTTAGACCCATAGGACTTTGTAATACAATATATAAAGCAATTACAAAAATTATTGTCAATAGAATCAGGCCCATCTTGGCACGCATCATCAACCCTTTGCAAGCAAGTTTTATTGCAGGAAGAAAACCACAAGATAATGCTATCATAGCACAAGAAAATAGTGCATACCTTTAAAAAAAGAAAGGTAAAGGTGGATTTTTACTAGCAAAAATTGATTTAGAGAAAGCCTATGACAAAATGGAATGGGGTTTTATTTATAAAGTGCTCAATTTTTTCTGTTTCCCCCAAAACCTCATTTAACTAATAATGTCATGTATATCTACAGTCACAATGACTATTCTAATAAATTGGGGAACAAAGTGGGAAAATTATGCCTTCAAGAGGATTAAGGCAGGGGGATCCATTATCACCTACATTTTTATCCTTTGTTTGGAATATCTATCCATCAAGATTCAAGAAACTTGTGAAGGTGGGTCATGGGAACAAATCAGATTATCTAAGAGAGGTCCCAATCTCTCACATCTCTTCTTTGCAGATGACCTCATGCTGATAGGGAAAGCCACCAAAAATACTTGTAGGAAAATGAAAGAAGTGCTTGAAGAGTTCTGTGAAATTTCAGGACAGACTGTTAACTCAGATAAATCATTCATTCTGTTCTCGCAGAATTTACCTCCACATGTAAAGGAAGAGTTAAGTAGAATTCTCCAAATCAGATACTCTAATAGTCTAGGTAAATATCTTGGATTTAATATTTCCAATAAAAGAAAAACTTCAGATTTTAGGTTTATTATTGACAAAGTTAGGCAGAAACTAACAGGATGGAAGGCTAACCTTCTGTCAATGGCTGGGAGAACTACACTCATCAGGTCATTGTAGTTAATCCCTTCCCAATGTACCACATGCAAGGATCCTACCTACCTGCAAGTATTTGTGAGGAACTAAACCGTATTTCTAGGAATTTTCTTTGGGGATCAAATTCTGAAAAGAAGAAGACTCATCTTATCAATTGGGATACGATCACCAAACCTAGATCAGAAGGAGGATTAGGAATTAAGGATTTAAAAATACTTAATGAAGCTCAAATGGCAAAGGTAGGATGGAGATTATTAGTAGAAGAAGATAACTTTTGGGTTAGAATTATAAGAAATAAATACATGAAAAATGGTGAGTTCAGAACAAGAATATGCTCACCTCTCTGGACTGGAATGAGGAAAGGAAACAACATTCTACAACAGGGAATTAAATGGATCATAGGTAATGGTACTCGAACTCTTTTCTGGGAAGATAATTGGACTGGTCTAGGCCCTTTGAATAAAATTATTTATGGACCATGGTTACCTCAGGATAATAGCCTGTCAGTCAGAGAAACAATTAACCAAGATGGTAGATGGAACTGGGAAGGATTGAGTAATATGATTCCTGAGGAAATTAAACAAAGGATCCTTGCTATTCATGTGCAAATTGAAGGGGAAAAGCAAGATTCCTTAGGTTGGATTGGAACCAGTGAGGGTAAATTCTCCTTATCAGCAGCTTACAACATTGCTAAAGGAATTGTGACAGATAAGGAAAAATGTAAATGGGAAAGGATATGGAAACTAACTACACTGCCAAAAATTAAGAACTTCTTGTGGCTCTGTGTTCATAAAAGAATTTTAACCAAACTTTCTCTTGCGGAAAGAGGAATACCACTTAATACTACTTGCCCAAGATGTAATGAAGAAGAGGAATCAGTTGTACATTGCTTGAGAGATTGTAAAATTGTGACTAAGTTGTGGGAAGTAGTTGGAATTCCTGAAGAAATCCATACCTCCTTTACTCTTGATCTAGAACAATGGATTTTAGCTAACTGCTACACAAAAACCCCACTTGTTCTTGATGGGAAAATACCGTGGAATATTATGTTCTCATTTGGAATATGTGGCTTGAGCAAAACAAGAGAGTCTTCGATAATACTACTGTTAACCCCTATACTTGGATGAGAAACCTAAGGAGAAGTGTGCAAGAATATTGGGCTATCATGAACCCAGCCAAATCACCTAGAAGATCTATTCAAATCAATGTGGTCTGGAATCCACCCCCACCATCATTTTATAAACTGAACTCAGATGGGGCAGCAAAAGGAAATCCGGGCAAGGCTGGAGCGGGAGGAATCATTAGGGATTCAATAGGTAACTGGATATGTGGATACTCTAGAAGAGTTGGAGTTACAACTAGTGTAGGGGCAGAGCTGTGGGGGATGCGAGATGGACTTGTTCTGGCGGTTAGGAGAGGGCTCTCAAATATTGTTGTGGAATCAGACTCAGAAGTTGTGATCAGGTATGTCAATGAAGGTGTTATTGACACTCATACTCACTTAACTCTTATTGCAACTTGCAGAAAATTGATGAAGCAGTTGAAAGTGGACAGAATTCACCACATCTACCGGGAAGCAAATTCATGTGTAGATGCTCTCGCAAAAATGGGAGTAGAAGCCTCTTATGATTTTGTGATTTTTGAGGAAATACTTGTAGTTGTTAAAAGTAAATTCTGTTCTGACTTCATGGGAACAGTTTATAACCGAGAGATGTACTCTAATTAGTTATTTAATGTTATTTCCTGTTTCACACCAAAAAAAAAATTCTAAAATAAACTAAACTTACCCACTTAGTTTATTATAATCCCTAATTCTAAGAAATAAAAAATATTATAAAATAATTTAGTTTAGTTTATTATAATTCCTAATTCCAAGAGAAAAACAAAACTTTTTTTTTTGTTACACTTTGCTTAGTGTACTTACAGCCTACAGGCCAAAAATTCTTGGGCCAAAAGTGATAGGAGCTGGCGAAAATAATCATGCTTTTTTTGGGTCGATAAAATGGGTTACCATTCTCATGAATCTTATCTGGCTGGTCCACAGGCCAAACCATATCCGTGCAGGTCAACCCGTGCAAATTGCTGGCCCATTAGGCAAAACCGTTTAGGCCCGTTTTTAAACAAGCCTAAAAATATAAAACCAGTCCTTTAAAAGCTCGCGGTTTTTAGCCCATTTTACATTCCTAGATGTATGTGCTGTCTCACAACAGTAATAGATGTGAATTTCAAAATTAATTACTATTAATATACAAGAAACTATGGGATGGGTCACATATGGTTTGAAAGCTTATCAAGTCTAGTTTCTAACAATGTGAATGGATCTTAATTTTGAGTTTTGTATCTTTATATATATAATTATTTTAGTGAGACATGTGCAAACTATTAGAATTAGTGTTTAGGCTAATTTGTGTTAATTTCGATATTTTCTAGTATAAATTGCCTCAAAAATTGTTGATTAAATCTCTATATATTCAGTTTATCGAGGATAGACCATTGAATATTGGGAAAAAGGTTGTGTCCCAATAAACCTATATTACGTATGTATGATTTCCAAATACATGAATGTTTTATTCCTTCTTTTGTATATATGAAATAGGGTTAAGTATGTGATTACTTTGTGTTTCGTTATATGAATGATGGATCATGATTTATGAATGGAATGAGAAATCATTTTAATGTTTTAAAGAATGATTTCATGAAAGCAACGTATGAATTTTCAAGTAAAATAATCGACACTAGAACTAGTTTTACGTATAGGTTTTAACTCATGCTAAAATATACATAGTGCGAGTAAGCACAGTGGAAAGCAAACGTAAAAGAAGGGTCAACTTGATTAAGACAGAAATCGGTTTTAGCATGGAATGTGAAAACAATGGGTCCTAAAATTTTTTACCTTGTTTAATGATATCATAATCAATAGAATTTGATCCCACTTATTCTAACATGCACAAGGTTGTTGCAAGCCAAGACGTCAAATGTCCAGCCTCTAACGGTAATCCACACAAGCAACAAAGAAATTTTCTTGAAAGTTAAATTGGATTATAATCGTTATTGTACTCGCAATTTGAGTTTTCAAAAACTCACCTTTAAAATTATGTGTCTTGAATATTAAATCTCAAACCACTTGCTCTTGACACAATGAAGAAAAACTTTACTTCTCTGGCAAGAAAACAAATCTCAAATCACTTAGAGAAATCGACACAGGGAAGTAGAACTTTTTGTGTTTGCCAACTTGGCAAACTTTTAGTGTTTGCTTCAAGTCAAAGTTGACTGCTCTAAGTGTTTCTTCAAATAAATCACAAGCTTATATAGAGAACCCTAACATGGGAATTATAGGGTTTGCTATTTTTTAGGGATTGTTATCTCAAGAAATTATCACAAGTTTGGCAAAAAAGAACTCCACAAGGTTTCCCTATGCTTGTCGATTTTTCAAAGATGCATGCATGGTTTCGATAAGCACTTTTTTTTTCGAGATGTTTGCAGGGTTGCAATAAGCACTTTCTTCTAAAACAAAAAAAAAAAGGCACTTTCTTTTTTAATAAATTGCAACAGGATGGTCAGCCATAGTATATCCCCATATAGGTTGGTAGTTTTTTAATTCTATTAATATACTTAGTTTTTTTATTTTAATTATGATTATTTGTCCATTATCCAGTAAAATAATTTTAAAGAGATACAATTTAATTATACTCTTTTAATTAAATTGATTTATCCATTTATAATTAAAAAAAGGAAAATTTAATTAAAATCTAATTAATTACCAGCTCTGCCAAGAACTATGGAAAAGAGTATGTCCATCTTTCATTTAAGTGGTTTTCTTAAAATCTAATTAACTACCAACTCTTTTCTTCTCTGGCTCTTTGGACTTTGACAAATCCCATTTTGCTTGATTTTTATTTTACTGCAGGATGATATGAATCAGGAAGAGGACACTCAAGGCAATAAGACAGGAGAGGAGCTGGCTGAGCAGAGCATTGCTTATTCGAGAGGAAGGAGAATAATTAGGCGTCCTGCAAGGTATGAAGTCTAGTGGGAAGAAGTAGCCAAGTCAGCAGAAGGGAAATGCTTAGCTGAGAAGTCAAAGTCAATTGTAAGTCGATATAGTGGTTGTGGATATAGTTACAGTTGAAAAGTCAGTTGCACTAACTGGCCTATGGATGTAAGCAATAACTACCCATGTACACGATGTAAAAAAAGGGCATGCAATGAATAATCAATTCCTGATTTGCCTTTTCTCTCCAAGATTCTTCATCTTTCTCATCTCCTTCTTTACAATTCTGAGTTTCTTGGATAGATCTATTGATCTATCACAGGAGCACCATGAATGTGACTGGTGATGAAGCACAGTTCCTATCTACGCTTATAAAGATCACGAATGCCAAGAAGACAATGGAAATCGGAGTTTTTGCTGGTTATTCCCTTCTTGCTTCCGCCCTTGCATTGCCAAAGGATGGCCAAGAAAAATCTCTGTTTTCTCATCCACTCTGTTTTTCCTTTCTTCGTTTCTATGATCTTTACTTACAAGTTTCATTTTACGGTAGACTTCTAATAATAATTTGTCAAATATTTGTTCATATGTGATCTCTCTATCAATTGACCAAATTACAATGAAGTGACCTGGATTTTACATTTGTGGATGCCCAAAAGAAGGATTATATGAAATCCCGTGAGCAAGTGCCGAAATTGGTGAATATTGGAGTGTAACTTATGATAAAACCCAAAGGTTTGGGTCAGTAGCATACCAGGAGAAGAAGGATGAGATGCCTGAAAATGTTTGGGAAACCCGGGAGTATGTAAATTCAGTTCAACAGGTTCTTAGCGGGTGATCTCAACGTGTTGAATCATCTCGAATCTCGATTACCTTTCTATCGTTGATGCTGCCACTCTTTATAGGCACCTCTAGTCCTGATCATAAAACAACAAAGCTCGGCTCCAATGTACCAACAAGTGGTTGAAGAAACAGAAGTAGACTTTTTCTCAAATATTTAAACATAGTTTAAATTTTAAAATCATCGTTGTTTACTAGATTTTACCATTATTACTTTCTATCTGAGCAAAATTAGTCACATATCTTAAAACAGATAAAGATATCTATGATTACACCAAAAAAAAAGCTAGACTCTAATGTCGAAATTACCAATAGGCAATAACATAAAAACAGAGTAAAACCTCTAATCTACAATGGGGAATATTTGCCGTTGGCCAATGCCTCCTTCGAATTTCTTTATTACTATTGCTATTGCATCGTTAGCCATTTGGAGCAGAGAAGGCAGCTTGGGCGGAGGGCGCCTGGGGGCTGAGCGTGGGTGGCATCCAGGATTCGTGTTGATGTCTTACCCTGCCTTTAAGGTTCCAGAAAGGTCTCATTCAAAGATCATTTCTTTTGATTTACCTTAGCTCAATCTCGCCTTGTAAGGCCACGTGGCATCATATCAAATCTCAAATCACTGTATCTGTGGATCAAGACATCAGTCAGCTTACTATAAACTTCCAAAGACATAAGCTTTTTTCTCGCTTAGCTTTGTCGTCAGGGTTTTTATTATTATTAATATTAGCAAATTTTCATGATTAGTTCCCACTTGACTCACGCGTTTCTCCTGCTCTACAATACACCGCCACACCGCTTCACTAATAAGCACGGATGCGTGTGAAACAATCTCTTCAAGGAGAGTGGCTTTCGGTTAAACTGTAAGACTTGGATATTGGGTTTCACCGTCCAAAATGGTTCGCCGACTTCAATCAGCCCACGGCCGGCGTGTTCTGAAGACGGCCTTTCCTTTATGTGGAATCTAATAGACCGCTTTGGACTTCTTGGCTTCTTGCGTGTGTTCTCAGAGATTTTCCCATCTCTTCCTAAAAGTCTAAATTACCCCTTTTTTCTTAAGAATTAACGAAATTTTCCATGTTGGATCAATTGATTAGAGAGTTTTAGACGTTTTGTTGCTAGGAAGCATTATTGTCATTCATGTTGCGAACTTATTAATCTTATTTGGTTTTGTGTATACAATTTGCAATCCTCCATACATTGAAATTTCCATAAATTTTGTCGTATAATTACCTTCAACTTTCTAATCAATTTGATGATAAATCGATTAAGACATTAACAAAAATCATTGATTATTGCTAATGCAATTGTTATTAAAAATAATTTTTAAAGTATTTTATTTGCATAAATTATTATTTTTATTAAAAATCTTATTTTTGATTAAATTTTGTGATTATGCTGAAATTCACGTCAAGATTTATACTACTATTGAACCAATGCGTGATATCAAACATTCTTACCAAAACATATATTATAATCATGTATGTATACATAAAATAACCATGTTTTTACATAAACAAGTTTGAGTTCAACGTAGAAAAATGTACATTTTGGAGCATTTTTAAAAGAATATTATCCAATACACTATTATTTGAATTTTTAAATTCACAAAACGGATTAAGATGGTGATACATTTTTTAAAAAAATTATTAAAAAATATATAAAACAAAATTTGTGTTACTATTTTAACTTGATTTGTTGAGTCTAAAAATTTTATAAACAATGTATTATATAATTATTTATTTTTAAATAATTAAAAAAATGAAAAAGTAGTTTACCAATTAGAAAGTGTAGGCAAGCACTCCACTCAGCCAAGCAAAACAAAGAATTGGGTAGTTTTGACTTTGGATATTTAGCCCATTTCCTCACTCGCACAATAAGTTTGGGACCAACAGCATCGGGTGCCCTTCACTTCTCTTCTCTCTCCGTCTGTCGTTGTTTTCTCTGTTTTATATACTTTCATCATCTGACCAGCAGGAATCGCAATAATAACATTGATCAGGTGATTTAAGGCGTTTTCTGAGGTTAGAAATGAGTAGTGTGGTTAGGGCTCAAGGAAGCTGCATGGCGATCCGCGCTTTCTCTCCTTCCTCCTCCCTCAACCGCTGTCCTCACGGCTCTGCTTCTTCAGGTTTAATCTCTCCATCTCTGTCTCTCTCTGAAAATTGAAATCTATATACATATATATATTTCCAGCGGTTCTTAATTACTTCTTAATAACCAGTGCAAAGTTGTAGATGATAGAATAGTCGTATTCGCTCAACATGATTACGTCTTAATCTGTTTTTTTTTTGTCGGATTTATGATTCTAACGTAGAACTGAGAATGTTTTCTGTACAACAGAACTTAAAAAAAAAAGGAAAATATGAATATATATATATATGAACGATAATGATGAATGTTTTTCGGTGGGGAGAAGAGCATTATCGCAACGAATCTGGTGCTTTAATGGTGGACTTAGATTCTGTCATCTCCTTCGATCAGAATCTGGAAGTCTGAAACTCATTTTCCTTCCATTCGGCGTGCGAGAAATGCGATCAATTTCAGCAATGATTTTAGCGAATTTTAATTAAACCATTAGAAACTTCCCCCATTGCCCCACTCTTTGTTCTCTCTGACTTCCATTTTGCCGGTTATGGCGCAATTTTAGGGTTCCTGTAGCGGTCCAACCATCTTCTCTTAGTTCCGTCATTATCCGTTCTTTCTCCGTGGTTCCCACCATCAACGGTCCAGGATTAGACTAGACTTGTCCTCATCAAACACATTTACACGTCACCCGCACATGAACATATCCGTCAATACAAACGGTAGATACAAGAGACCCTCTCCCTTACGTAAAGAAAATCGATGATTAGTTTTGACTCTTCTTGCTGGATTTTGCTTTCTTGTCACATTAGAATGTTTGCCCGTCGCCGGAGGAATTTTTTATTATTTATATATTTTTTTAACTAAACTAACACTAAAAAATTTTTAAATATCGTATAATGAGCAAAAAATTGGACACATGTCACTTTTTGGATCCTTCTTGGATGGTTTTAAACATATAGGAATAGTATACCGTATACGTATATTTTAATGATTTTGTTGTGTCAGATAAACCATTTTTCATGTACGTGATTTTGGTACGTTGCTGACCCTCTGATGTGATGTTTGATTTAGTGTTGTTAAAAAAGTCTTTCCGTTAATAATCGCATTTTTTTGAATCAAGTGCTGACATGGGAGACGATATGTGTCCTTGTGTTCATGTCCCACGTTAAGAGCTCATGCGCGTGTCAAAATACTAAAACCCCCCATCGTTTTTATTCTACTCTGCCATACGCAAAATTCTAATTGTTGGGGCTTTGTCGTATTAGAACCATTAGATAATAAGGTTCTGAGCGCGTGCACGTGAACGTTGTCGCTCGGGTGTCCGTGTCAGTTAATGGCAGTAGCCACTAGGCCAGTCATCTGATGGTGGTCCCTACCACTTGTAAAGGAGTTGAGTGCCACCGAGACAAAAGTAAGAACTGCTAAATCCAATCTAATGATTTGTTTCATTGAAGTCTAAAGTTCGTGGATGGACCGACCAATTCTTGCTGGATGCAGCAAAATCAGCTCTGGAAATAGGAAGTTTTCTGAAAAAAATTTTTCACTTTGTTGTGAGAGTCGAGAGTCTTCGACTTCGGCCGACATGAAATGGTCTGGTGTAGCTCTTGGGCCAGGTTGCTAAGGATCAAAAATGGTCTTGCTTCCACTTGTTTTATGGCAGTTTTTTTTTTAAAAAAAATTTACTTCTTTTTTTTGGTTTGAAGCTGTGACTGTAAATAAACTTTGTATGGTGAAATGCTAAAGAAAGACGCTCCGATGGTTGTATGCAGAGGCTGCAACATATGGGACGCCTGCTTGGATTGGTAAGGGCCTTACTTGTGTTTGTTTCAAGCGAAAGGGAGCTTACGAACGGATCTGCATTAACTTGACACCCCAACAGGAAGGTATACGATGATCATTTTTACTATTAACATTGGACCTAAGAGAAAGAAAAAAAACAAAGGTGTATGCATTGTAAAAGGCTAAACAAAAGTTACTTCTTTATTCATGATAATCTGAAAGAAAAAATGTTTTACTGAGTTGACTTGCCACTTTGTCTTGATTGTAGCTTGTTAGGTTCAACACTGTGAAACTAATCACATTGCAGGTTAAAACCTTTTGAAGCAAAAATGCAAGAAGCATAATATTAAGCTACTTTCTGTTTTTGTGATTTTTCTTCCGAAATATCTTGACATTTTTATATTAGTCATCTTATTCATGTTAATTCGTTGAATGTGATAGTTTTGTTTGCAAAATTGCAGGAAGAAAGATTGAAGAGGTTGAGACACCGGATGAAGGTATACTTTGACGGGTCTAGGCCAGATCACCAGGTTTGCCTTATATATATTTACAAATTTTATATGTTACAATGGGGAGATGATTTACACATCAATATTGTCCATTGAGGACACTAACTTGAATAGGAGGATCCTATGTTCTCATTAGTAAAACCAAATCTCCATACACATTAGGATACACAGATGCAATCATGCAATAGCTATGCCCAAAGATGGTATAATCTATGTTATCAATTTTATGTACATTTTTTTGTCAGAAAACATTTTCTTTCAGCTGACTTACTGAAAATCTTCATGACGACAGGAAGCCCTGAGAGCATTATGGTCTGCTACATACCCTGGACAGGAGCTCCATGGCTTGATATCAGATCAGTGGAAAGAAATGGGATGGCAGGGAAGGGACCCATCTACTGATTTCAGGTTGGCTTTACTCTACTGATTTTGATTGGCATATTCTTAGGTTGGCTTTACTCTACTGATTTTGATTGGCATATTCTTTCTTTTGTTCTGTTATCACTGATTTTTTTTCCTGGTCAAACAGAGGTGCTGGATTCATTTCCCTGGAGAACCTGTTATTCTTTGCCAAGACATTCTCGGTAAGTAATGAATCTAACATATCTAATCAACTAGCCATAATTCAGTAATTGTTTGAAGCGACAGTTCTTGGTTCAAGTAATTTGTGCTTATGGCATCAGATAATACAGAGATCACGTTGTGAGAGGATCAATTATAAGTTTAGCAGCCTTGGCTGCCAAGTAAATTAACCACCATTACTTTAAATTTTTCAATCTGAGACTTGTCACTTTTTATTGCAGACATCATTTCAATGTTTATTAACAAAGCAGGGAGGAAAGCGATCTGCATGGGAGTATCCATTTGCTGTTGCTGGTGTAAATATCACATTCATGATCATGCAAATGCTTGACCTTGATGCCTGTAAGTGGAAAATGAATGCCTTAAACTTTGGATTTTTCAACTTCAGAGTATCCCGGCAAGTAATTGGACTTTGAAGTGTAATATTTTAGTGTGACTCCTCTTTCATTAGTCTGACGATGTTGCTAACGCTAACCTAATTATTGCTTGAAATTAGTTCATTTAATGCGAGGATTTAAGCTAATGCCAAGTTATTGTTTGCAGCAAAACCTAGGACATTTATCAGAACAGTTTTCTTACAGATGTTGTCAGGTAAGAGCCTGCAAGGCTGCAACTGATTCTAGTTAAAAAAAAAAAAAAAGGGTTGTTTCCTGTCTAGTGTTGCCTTACCAATCCGTTGTGAAATGGTTCAGATACAAATGAAGCAGTTAGCAATTCTGCTTGAATATAAACCAATACATGCACTAATTGACCGGATTATTTTTCTGTGATTGATTCTCTCCTCTGCAATGACTGTTCAGAAAATGAATGGGCCTTTGACTTGCTTTACTGCGTGGCTTTCATGGTTATGGACAAGCAATGGCTAGAGAGAAATGCCACATACATGGAGTTCAATGTGAGAAACCTAATAACCTTACGAGTTCTTGCTCATATATTGCACCCGTGAAAGTCCTATTTTCCCAACAAGTTCTTGCATAGGCAATTGTGGCTAATCATATTGCTTGTTGTAAAACCTTATGTGCTTGTTTTCTTCAGGACGTTTTGAAATCAACTCGGGCTCAGCTGGAGAGAGAACTTCTAATGGATGATGTCCTACGGATCGAAGACATGCCTTCTTATAGCCTTCTCTGTTAGCAGTAACCAACTATATATTCAAGCGGGAGTCCCGCCAAAGACTAGTTCAGTCCCAATGATATATTTATTTTAACTTCAAAGTTGTACAATCCCTCTTCTCTCCTTTTTTTTCCTGTCAAATGAATCCATAAGCCCGTGATTTAGGTACATCCATACGTGCTAGTTCTTCTTTGAAGAATTCCACCAGTCCAACCCAACTGTTCAAAAATCGTATGAGCTGGTGGAAACGGGGGAAAAATCAAATTGTTAGTCATTTTGGTTTCCAATCTAGTTTCGAGTTTCTAAAGTTCCATTATTGAAATTCTGAAGGTTGTTAATGTCCTCGATGTATTGTATACTATTTGATTCTAACGTGTGGAAAGCCTAATCAGAGTTGGAAACAGACGAAATTCACTACACTTATATTCATCGCTGAATGAGAGGGCAAAGGTGTACCTTAATTTCCCATTATATCTTGTTAAAAAGGTTGAATGAGGTGGAATTTATTGGGTTGAAAACATCTTGAGGGAAGATCACTTGCTAAAGAGTAGGCTGAACCATTTCATCAGATGGTTCAGATGCTACTAGCAGGTGTGCAATGGGGCCTCCCTCAAAGTCTGACTAGTGGCATTTTTGCAGCACAATCTTGAACCCAAAGCCTGAGGAGCACCTGTGTTAGCCTTGTGTTTTAATCAAAAACTCAAAGCCCATTATTCTTTCTCTGAGCATGGCTTGATTGCTTATCAAAGAAATCAAACCAACAGCTTCCACCTAGGTGTCCTCGCAAAAGTGTCCAGCCGCTGGCAGTTTCAAGTGTCCCAGCAGAAGCTATCACCCACGCTTGGATCATCAGATGGGATCATTTCAAGTGCCTCCTGGAATGAGAAGCTCTGCAATGTTAGAAACTTCTTGTAGATATTTACTTCAGGCAAAAGATTTTTCACTATTTCACCCTCCAGATAAGCTGTGGTTGCAATCTGCTCTACACTTTCTGATATGATTATGGTAGAGGATATGGGATGAAGTTGGACAAGATCAGTTAGAAAGAGAAAAGGTTCTACTAGAACTAAGACAGTAGAATATCAATAATGAAGGTGGAAACATGAATGCTTAACTAATAGTACACCAAATGCGAAAAAAAAAAGGAAAATGTCAAGTTTAGATTGTTTGAAGCAGTCAGCAATCAGCATTCTACCTTGAAGCATGATTTTCAATTGTCAAACCAGTGAACCTTACTGTGTGCATGCATTATATATTACGTTCGAGCATATGAATTTTCACAAAATGGTATCATGCAGCATTGGTGGATTCACTCGTAGCAAAAACTAAAAGAGTTGGGAAGAAAGAAATAAAGTTTTCTTGTATGATGAGGTAAGATCATATATTCCTCCGATTACCTATTGAACAAAACATTCTTTTCTTTGATTGTGTGGCAATAACTTGCATGTACTGAAAATGGAAAAAGAAGCACCATTCTTACCTAAAGTTAAAAAAACAGGACAGCATTTCAAAGTCAGTATGATCAATACAAATCCACCATAATCAGACAAAAAGATTAACTAAATCCAGCATAACTGGTTCAATCTTTATGTTCTGGACTTCAGATCTAACATTACGCCCGATTATTAGCTTTGAACTTCCACAAGCTTTTACCTTTTGGGTTAAAGTCAAATAAATAGTAATTTCTGAACTTCCTCTGAATTCCTATAGGAGCCACTCATACACTGACTGAATCGATTAACTCCTGAGAAACCATTTTCTTTTTCTTAAAATCATTAAGACAGCATCTGGAAACACTAAACTACTTCATTCTTAATTAATGTTGAAAAGCTTTGTCTGCAACTTTAACTCTTCCAGATTGCCATACAGCAAGATTGCGCTTTCCAAAGCTATGTAAAACGGATAAAATGATATGATATCCCTGAAACTATTTCTTGTTGATATCCCTGAAACTATTTCTTGTCCCAAATTTCTAATCTTATGCAATAATTTTCAACTGGAGGTTCTCTAGTGAGTATGCTCATATAACATCAATGAAATATTCCCCACAAGAACATTACTAAATTAGAACACAAGAATATGTTAATAAACCTAAAAAGTTAAAGGTAAATCATTATGGAATGCACCAAAACATGGAAATCTCAACACTTGAACTGATCACTTGGATCCCTAGCTTCAAAAACTATCCACTAACATGAAATTATTTTTGGTATAATATCTCGAAGCATTATCTAACCAACTTAACAAGCTGCTATGCGAGATATGACATCTATGGCCACTTAGGACCATCTTTTGGCAAAGTTGGGAAATTATAACAATTAACAAGTTTAGACAAGAAAGACAAAAAGAAAAGAAAAGGCAACGGGTCAGTATAATTCCACATTCAACCAAACTAGAATTCAACATTCATAGTGAGCTGCTTATCCATACCTACTTTCCAATAAGGTGAAATATTTTTCACGAGATGCAGAAGGTGCAGAGCCAGGTAGTTGTTGAGCAAGAAAATTCCATTGTAGCCAGGCCAGCCACCAGTAATCGGCGACTTTCAAATGGGAGTTTAAATGGAGGTTTTGGCAATACAACCCCTTTAAACAGGAGGCTTTCTCCGAGTATTCAACAGTTAGGATCAAACAGCATAAACTCTGCAACTCAAGGTATATCCTTCATCGACGAATGACAGAAGGTGCAAGGAAAAAGGGTTTTTTCTCGACCCAATTTCGCCTCAACTACCTTCAGCTCCCGGCCCTTGTCACCTAGAAGTATTTCGATTTCCTACTATTTTTCTACTTAACATTCACAGCTTGAGTTTTCCTTACCAAAAAGAGAAAAGCAATAATTTAATTTAATTAACTATAAAACATTCGACTACGAGGAAATTTGTCAAGGGAAACCAATATTTAATCCAATTTTTGTTAATAAAAAAGAAAAGCTATGCATCATTTATCTGAATCGGCTCTTCATTTCTGGCTTTCGAAAGAAGTGGTCTATGCGGCGAGTTCCAGTAGGGGCGGGCTTATCAGCAGCGGGCCGCGAACGATCTCGGTCGGTCACCGAGCGAGCAACGGACTGCGTAGACTCGGCTGGCATAGGAAGTGAGTCGAGAAGGAAATCGCTCGTTGGTCTATGCCTTTTAACGGCGGTTCTCAAATGCTCGAGCTTCACCGTCTTTTTCTTCTTCTCGATGGCGACTTCCGCCGATCTCTCGGCGAGGAATCGGAGGAAAAGATCGGCAGAACAAGAGACGAGGAATAAGGCCTCTGAGTTGACCTTGTTGATGTCCTTGTCGAGTTTCATGATCTTTTTTACCCTCCCTGTCGGGAATTCGGGTCGAATCGGAGCGACGGTCTCTTCTTCTGCCATTGATGGAAAGTAAGGAATTGAGAGAGAAAAGAAGACATATAAAAAGATAATTTAGGGCTTTGAATTGGCGGGATTTTTGTGGGAACTATTTTTGTAAGGGTAAAAGTACGCTCAATTCACGAAGTTAAATATATTGCTTTTCAACAATTGCGTAAGTCTTTTTCAGCAATTGATGAGGGTGATTTCGTCCTGTAAATATTTACCCGCCATTTCTCAAGTTTTTTTTCGCGCCAGGGTGAATGAAATAATTTTAAATATTTTTCGTTTTTCTAAAATATCTAAAAACCAAAAAAAATTCTTAAATATTAGTGTTGGGAATGAATCAATTCTTAAAAAAAAATATGAAACTTGTACAATCTAATTAAATATATAAATATTAAATGTACGTTGTTGTAAACTTTTAAGATTTTTTTTTGGTTATAAAACTTTTAACATATTTATTAATTTTATATTTTAACAAAAATTAATTTTACTATAATATTGTAAATTCTATAGGCACTCTTTAATATCATATATAATATTATATTTCAGAAAATGCTAATTGACACCTGTCAAACAATCCAAAAAAAGTTGAATAATTTAAATTTTTTTTTAAGTCTGAACGTTCCTTACTCTTTTTATCTCTCTTTATTTGCAGTTTTTTATTGCACCATAACATTAATCCACTTACACAAAAACTATCATTATCCTAAACTATCATTATAATTTTATTCTTATTCAATTTTAATTATCCATTTTTTTACACCCAATTGTTTAGCAATACTCAAAAATCAATTTTCTTCCGTTATTTTTTTCACCCTCAAGTGTTTATTAGTACAAAAAATTAGTTTACAAATTTTTTTCTCACCTTCAAGCTTCAATTTCAAAATAAAATTTGAAAAAGATTATCTAAATATACCAGTTTTTATTTATTCAGATATTATTCAAAATTACTAATTAACTTGACATGTAAAAAAAGAAATCTTTTAACATCCCATATGAATTGATTCACGACCAATATCTTATTTGCTTCACATCTACCATATCATTCCATCTCATTTTTTATTTTGTATGATTGTTGTATCTTACCTTTTTTTTCTTTTTCTCTCTCTCTTGGTATCTATTTTAAATTTATTTTGTCTCCTACCCTTTTTTTCTTCACTCTGGCTTGGTATCTATTAAATGTTTTTTAGATAGTTAGATTCATTTTTTGAAGGAATATTTTACCTATTTTTTTAAAAATATTTTCCATTTAAAACAATTATCTAATACATTTAATATAATTAGATTGTTATATAAATAATATTCGTGTATATACATCTTTCGCATATGTTTTTGTAATAATAAATTTATTACACTCATTGATATGTATGTGTGTGTATGTGTGTATATATATATATATATATATATATATGTGATATGCTATAATTATATTCTAATATCAAATAAAAATTTTATTATTAAAATCGTACATTGTACGGGATACAATCTCGTTAGTGTATAAAGTAAGAAGAATTTGCTAGGTCAATATTGAATTTTAACGTTGCAATTGAATTTTGTTAAATTGTGTTATTATACATTAAAATTAATTGAACTTTCTTATGTATTTTCAAGTTTGATGTTTAATTTTATTGATTTTTTACTAATTTACTTACCAAAATTTTTTATGAATCATTTAATATCGTTTATTGTTTGATCATAATAAATTATTAAAATTATATATTTATGTAACATTTCTTAATTTGGTATTATATGTTGATGTGAATAAAATATATTTTGTTTACATTTTTTTTTTTAGTATTTGTCAATATGTTTGTTTAATATTTATAAATATATTTGTTAAATATACACAAATGAGTTTATTTAGCTTAAAGGTATAAGTGTTTATGGGTTGAGTTGAATTTATGTGAGGTATTAAGGAATTAATGGTAAGTTCAAGCTTATTTTGGTTGGACTTTTTGAGTCGAACTCGTTTTTACATCCAATTAATAGGTTTAAGCCCACTCAAATGCTATTATTATTTTTTAAATATGAACAAATATTAAAATATATAATAATTAATAAGTATAATATACTAAGTTTAAATAAATTATTATAAAAATATTACAAGATATATGAAATTTTAAATTAAACTAAAAATTAATACAACATTTAAATTAAATTGCATAAAAAATCAAAGTAATTAATAATGAATTAATTTAAAAAAAAATAGTAAGAATCTTAGAACTATCGGGTTGGACAAAATTTTGACTTGAACTTGAAATTGTGAACTTAAGTTTTACTCAATTTTTTTTTATTGTACATTGATTTTCAAGTTCAAAGAATTAATTATTTTGTCAATATTCACTCAAATTTTAGACGAGCCTTCGAGTTTAGGCAGATAATTAGACATTGAACCAATCTACTTAAAAAAAATGCATTCATGAATATCTAACAAACCTTAATATCTAAACATACAAAATATGAACATAATACGAACATTTTTTAACAATCATAAATCAAATATGAAAAATGGTATAAAAATAAATAAACACAAACATAATAAAATTCGTTCCCATTGGATTTGTTAATGCCTAAACATGCAATTATGAGGATAGCATAACAAATGGTAAAGCCAATTTGAAATAAAATCCATTTTTTTAGAATGATAAATGTCATTTTTCTTTTAACTTGAATTCATAACATTTTAAATATCCAAAAATTTTGATGATATATATATATAACTAGTTGATGTCTTGTGCTTTTTGTAGATTGTAGGTGTTTTCAACTAGCAAATGGTTTTTTTTTTTTAATTCGATGTTAAAATGATAATATATTTTTTAAAAAATTATATAAAAATTGAGGTTTCAGGTTCGAGTATTACTAAATACTAGTTTTAAACTCGTGTGATGCACAGAAATACATTAATTGAATAATAAATTTATTGATAAAATATATTTGTTTGAAACTTGGTAATATAAATCATTATGTTTATGAAAAATGCAGCATATGTATATTTAATATTTTTATTTATAATTTGTGTATTACAATACAGTAATATAAAAAAATTATATATAAGATATAATTATGCAAATTTTATAAAAATTAAATCAAACTCATATTGTAATTTATTGAATCAAAATGATATATAAAGAAAATTTAACATGCGTTTGATTTGAAGAAATTGAAAATTTTTCCGTCTTAAAATTAATTTTGTGCATAATTTTTTTAAAATGAAGATTCTTCCATAAATTTTTGTTGAGTTAAAGAAGTAGCAAATGATTCTTGAATATTTATTGCTATCTTTCAATGAAGTGTTACTTTACTCGATTATCCAATAAACTCTATAAATAGAAAAACAGACATAAATAAAACACCAATCTGTGATTTGATTAAATTAATTTTCAATTATAACATATGTTATATAAAAATGTACCAAAGATAGTCATATTATATAAATGTATACATATTTATTCTAATAATTTTCGATATTTAAGTTTATAATCAAAGTGATATACTTTAGACACAGTAAGCTTAGTATTTTCTGTCTCAATATTATAATTTATCACTCTTGTTTTGAACACAAAAATTTCACCATTAGATATTCAAATATCTCTCGAATTTTATAATCCATATTTTCTTAAATCTTCGTCATAGGCATATCATTAAATTAAATTTAATATTGAACAGTATTAAAATAATTGTTAACTAATCAATACTTTAAGAGAAATTTTATAGATTGTCAATATCTTTATTAATTAAATTCTTAGGTTCAGTATGAGAAGTACAAACATTGTTTTTTAAAACTATTAAATGTCTTAACATTCAACTTGCACTTATAAGGTATATAAAACGCTACAATTAAGTTATATATATTAAAATTATAAAATGCTTATATTATCATCATGGAATATTTTCTATTTAATGTTTTAAATATACTAAATATAGTTATTATTTACTTTGGAGTTGAATTATAGACATCAACATTATAGGAGAAACAATGAAATTTTTCATTTACTTCACCGAACTTTTTATTGCACCCACATGACATGACATATAATATCAATCAAAAATTGTGTTAACTTTCATGATAGTTACTCAATTGGTGAAAGATTTTTCATATATATGTGTGTGTGTGTGTGTGTGTGTGTGTGTGTAACACAAATTTAAAAATAGTCAATAATAATATACATGCTTAATTAGTTATATTTTAAAATCATGTTGTATATATATATTATCATTGAAAAAATATATGTTAATCTAATATCTTGAATAGTGACTTTGTGACCAATATTTTAATCTCCAACAAAAGTCTTACAAACATTGAAACCTCATCTGATGCTAGTCTTTTATGCGATGTATGATGAAATTTTATGCTATAATCTCCTTTGAATAAACCAAAGACAAAAAGTTATGAAATTTCAGTTTTTGACTTTTAAGATGTGGGCGTATCAATTATTGATTAAAAAAATAAATGATTACATGCAATTTATATAATAACAATGGAGAAAATTAAAAATTTTAATATATAGATATAGATGTTACTTTTTAGACAATTAAAAAAATTTAATTGATAAAAGCTATGATATAGATGGTATGTTTTGTAATATTAATGTGAAAAGAAGAAATTATTACATGTTACACATTAATTTTAAAAAATATTGTTATCGTTTAGATAATAAATAAAATAATTAATAATCATTAAACGTAAAATATTTTTATATTATTGCATGTTATATATTACATTATCCATACTAACTTTAATATATAAAAATTAGAAAATAAAAAATTAATTGATAAAATTTTAATGCTATATTTTGTAATTTTAATGTAGGTAAAGATAAATGATATGTAATTTTTATTTAATTTTAATATAGATATAGATATGAATGTTTATTTTTTAAAAATTTAAATAGATATTAATCTAAAAAGATAATTGATTTGTTTTGTATTTTTAGTATGTATATATATTTGAAACTTAAAAAGGATAATTATTTTTTTGTTTTAATATATTACATATGTAAAATACTTAGACTATCCACATAGGATGATTTACTTGTAGTCAAATACTTTGGCTTTTATTTATATATATTGGATAATATTGGGTTTAGTTTATAATGGTTATTTGCATAATTTGTATTTACCAGTTTATCATATTGCTAATTCATAGAATGTAATATATTAATTATGATTATAAAATTGAATGAAAATGTACTATTAAAAAATTGAATACGAAATATAGAACTGTAATAAAAGTAATAATTAAAGAAAACGAATATACATGAAAAAAAAAAAAACAATATTAAATCAGCCGAACAAGGCCCATCTTTAGTAGGTGTGAAATCATATGCGCACAACTCATATTATATTGTACTAAGCTTAGCGTTTTGATCCCACGCGCACCCAAAAGAAGATGAAGAAGAAGAAGAAGAAGAAGAAGAAAGCAGGCTTAGCGTTTAGAAATTTGGGTCGTGCCCGGGGTCGATCATATATTACTGGCAAATTGGTTGGGACAGCTTGATTGGCATCGTGCCTAATATTGGGCTGTATTGAATAAGCCCAACTCATTTATTTCATAATTTCTAAGAATTTGTCTTTACCGAAGGAAAACTGAAATTTTAATCATTAATGATCAAAATTCAATCCTTGATAATTTTAAATAAAAAATTGTATTACAGTCTCTTCTCTTCTTCATATTTAAACAATAAAAAACTTTAAAACTTAATCAACATCCAAAAAAAAATCATATATTATTTGAGGAGTAAAAATAATTTTTGTGGACATAATAGTTAATATATTAATTGAGGCTTAATAGCTAAATATATGTTTAATATTTTGAGAAAAATGGATATAAGTTTTTAATTTTTAATTTTATTGTAAAAGTTTATAAAAATTTATTTTACTGTACATAAACTTTTAACTTTTCAAAATAACACAATTAAATAAAATAAATAAGAAGTTAATGTCTTATTTACAAGCCCTCAATAGTAAAAATTTATAACGAATTTGAACTTAATTTTATAAAAAAAATTTAAGAATTTATACAATAAATTTAAAAATTATAAATTTGTTTTTATTTCATGCAAAAAATTTGATGATATATTTAACTACTAAATCTATTAGTTGATTAGTTAAACTTAGAGGTGATTATGGGCTGGACTAGGCCAATTATGGGTTGGACTGGGCTAAACCAGTTTCAACCCATAAAATTAATGAACTTATTCAACCTAATTCACAATCGAGCCGAGTCGAGTCAAGTTCAATTCTTAATTACCTTGAACCAGCTAAGCTCGATAGCTCAATTAGACAAGTTATCAGGCCGATCCAGGCCAACCCAGACTAGCCTTTTTTTTAAATTTTAATTTGTTTTTTAAATTTATTTATTAATTTTAATCAAACTAAATATTGACTTATATTTAATATATTTTTATGGTTTAATCTAATAAATTTATTTTTATAATAAATAAATTATTTAATAAAATGATTGTAATAAAGATAAAGTTATTATAATATTATGTAATAAAGTTATTGTTATAATAAAATAATAAATGATGATATTATAATAAAGTTATTATAACTTATTTAATAAAGTTATTAGTTTAAAAAAATTATAATACTTTTAATTTTTTTTAAATTTCTTTAGAAATAAAAAAGTATTTATTACATTTGAAATATAATTAGACTTATCATTTATCATTTAAATTATAAATAAACTTGTCGATTTGCATTTAAAATTTATTCATTTATTTAGTATGTTTTTAAAATTTTCATTTATTTTCTAAACTTATATCAGTAATTTATATAGTATTTGACAATACAAATGAAAATTTAAAATATACAAAGCCTGGCTGGGCTATTATCGAAATGAGCCGAACCGGGCTGGATTCTTAACCGATTGGATTCAAATTTTGTTGAACCGGCTTTTTTTTGGCTTATAGCCTAATTATACCAGTTCCAAAATCGATTTTCTCGATTCCAGTTGCAAAGTGGCATGTATAAAATGTTGGGAGCTGTAACGTGTTTAATGTACAAACCCCAAAGCCAAAACTAGGCTTCGCTGTCGTGGACGTGGAAGTCAAGTGAGGCGGAAGGAAAGGACCGCCAAATTTCAAGGGCCATCACGGTCATTTTGTGCATCTACGCTTTGCTCCTCTGTTCCGTTCTCACCATTTCTTACCAACTACAAAACCCTAGAGGCTGCCTGCCTGCACTCGCTGTTTGAAACTTGAAAAAACCGCAAAAATGGAGTTTTCTCAAGCCGACTTCGATCGCCTATTACTCGCCGAACACACTCGGAAAACCTCTGAACTTAACTACGCTAATGACCCTCTTGACGCCGAGGTTTTTTTTTTTTTCATTTCTTTTTCTGCGTAAAGCATTGCATATACGCACTCAACTGTGTTCCTATTTCTTTCCTATGTTGATCAATTTTTATATTAATGAAATTTCAGTTATCTTATTCTTTTGTTTTGCTTTAAATTTCATCTTTATCTTAAAAAAAATGCTGCAGAATTTAACGAAATGGGGAGGAGCATTGCTTGAATTAGCTCAATTTCAGACTGTTTCAGATGCAAAGAAGATGATAACTGGTATGCTATATCTTTTCTTGAATTCATTCCGATGTTAGTTTTATTTTTCTCGCTGTTATTATTATTATTGTTGTGCTAATTCAATGAATATTGATCATATAGATGCAATTTCGAAATTGGATGAGGCTTTGATGATAGATCATTCCAAGCACGAAGCTTTGTGGTGCATAGGAAATGCGTACTCCACTTCAGCATTTATGACTACCGATAATGATGAGGCTAAGGTTTCTTTTGATAAGGCTGCTCAGTTTTTCCAAAGAGCAGTAGAAGCGGTAACTTCCTTCTTTTTCTCTATATTTTTCGAAATTCCGAATCTGAAGGTTTTGGAAACTAATTTTGTGGATTTTTTTGTTAATTTTTGTAGGATCCGGGCAATGAGCTATATCAGAAGTCTTTAGAAGTTGCAGCTAAGGTATATACATATAAATATATATATATATATTTATATATATGCACTTGCTTTTCCTTCTTTTACAGTAACTCGAGATTTGTTGATTCACGAGAAAAGGTGTATGCTTCAGTGTAAATAAACCTTAGACTTTTCCTATAAAACTTCAGTTCATATATGTTTAGCACTTTCTAGCTGCATTACTTGATGTGCTAATTATTTTTAAGTAAACTTAGATGATGTGATGATCTGGACTTTAGTTTTTTAGGATAGAAGTCGGTTGCTTCATCAATGATAAGATTATGGCTAGTGTATAATTACAATTACATAATATGATTTTATTGGTTGCTATAGCAGGTTATATAGCAGCCTGTGCTTGATAAGTTTAGCGCAGATTGGCATTTTCCTTTTGTTTTACCCATACATAGATTGATTTGAATTTCTTTAATTCCCTTTGCATCGAATGGCTGTGTTTATTTTCTTGGGAAAAGGAAGAAATATTATCAAAATGAGTGTTGTTTGAGGAGTTGGGTCCTGCTGATACCACAAGTTTAGGCATTGTGCAGACAGCTCTATTCATGATACTATATTTGTGAATTCACTAAGTTTTTACAGGGGGTATCTTGTTTATCTGATGACCGATATATGTCGACGATTTTGTTGTTTTCTTAGGCTCCAGAGCTGCATATGGAGTTCCAAAAGGCTGCAGCTGATCAACAGGCTATGGGTGGGGCACCTTCTGCCTCGTCAGCTGCAAATGTGAGATCTCTTTTTGTTATATTCATCGTTGATTTACAGAGTGAGACTGCATACAATTCATATGTTAATTGGATATATTCTACATTGTGACTGATCCATGAGGCATGGTTGTGTCTTCATTAAAGGACCATCTCTCTAATAAAATATCATTTATCCCTCTTCTCAACTGTTGAATTTCCTTAGAATCTTTCTTGTTATAGGCTGTATATAAAATGGTCTCTCTTTTTCTCTCTGAAATTTTTCCTTGCTTTGCACAAACAATCCTCTGGTTTAGGGTTTCTTTCTTCTTTCTATTTTAATGAAAGTTTAAAGGCTTGGCTTGCACTGGGCTGTCTTAGGGGCTGCCAATATTTTCCTGTGAAGATAAACTGTCTCTTTATCAAAATAAATGTTAATTAAGATTTTGATGATGACTTTTGTGAGGTTTAGGTAATAAAATAGGGCTGCTTACCAGGCCTGATTCTAGTTCTTGGAATTGTAATTGACAAAGAAAAAAAAATTCTAGGCTTCATTCCCAGTTTTTTGGACAGCACACTGTAAATTGATTGATTTGTTAAATACGACATGATTTTTGAGAAGATTTTGTATTGGTTCCCCCCCCCCCCCCCCCCCCCCCCCCCCCCCCCCCCCCCCCCCCCCCCCCCCCCCCCCCCCCCCCCCCCCCCCCCCCCCCCCCCCCCCCCCCCCCCCCCCCCCCCCCCCCCCCCCCCCCCCCCCCCCCCCCCCCCCCCCCCCCCCCCCCCCCCCCCCCCCCCCCCCCCCCCCCCCCCCCCCCCCCCCCCCCCCTAAAAAAAAAAAATCACTTCACTACGAATAAGGGAAATGGTAGACAGCAAATTTTCAATAAACCCCCTAGTTCATGTCTAAATGTACATAAGATTCTGTATAGTTTATTAGGATTCCTTAAGCTCCAGGCCGAGCCTCCCCATATTAGATGCAGAAATTAAGGCTTAGTCGTTACAAGCACTTTTAAGTCTTAACTCTTAACACTTTTCAAAATGCTATTGAATTTCCAGGGATGCTTATGATTGCTCTGCTGTTCCCCCTTGAGTAATAGCTATAATTGATGTGAGATACAACCTAACTGCGATCTGCCAAGTCAGGGAACTACCTTTGAGTTAAACTTCAGAGTTTAAACATTAATATAATCATAATTTTATGCTATAATATATTAGGTCATGAACTTTGTTTTGCTTCATTTCTTTAACGAAGTGCACTGAATTTGATATGAATGTGATTATTTCAAAAGTTAAACTTTACTCCCCTCCATCTGTCACCCGAAGCTGAACCATGTAATAGTGTCTTGGGTCCTGATGTTAGCCAATAGCCATTAATAGGAGAAGCCTCCAATGCATTATAGATTCTTAATTGATGGCTAAGTGGTTTATGTACTTATATATACATCACTTCAAGTTCATAGAATATCTTGCTGATTTCTTTGCTTTATTTTCAGGCTGCTACGAAGAAGAAGAAGAAGAACAGTGATTTAAAGTATGACATATTTGGATGGATAATCCTTGCTGTTGGACTTGTTGCATGGGTGGGAATGGCGAAATCCCACATTCCTCCACCTCCCCCGAGGTAAACAGTTTGCTTCATTGATACTTGAGGTAACCATTCTATTAGAAGGCTCACCTGGTTCGATGTAGTAAATTGGAGCAAGTGGCTCGATGTCAGATTTTGATTTGATAGAATTTTCTTTTCCCTCAATATCATTACAATTTGATTTGGATGGCTGTTGGATATGATTATGAATTAATCATTTAATAGATATAATAAGTATTTTGTTTTGACTTTAGCCTTTCCTTGTTTACCTTTATTTGTAGTTAGTTTAGTATTTTTTTTTCCTGAGCTTTGATGACTTTATTTATGGAGGGATCTATTGTGCTTGTAATAATATTGCAGTAATTTGTTCTGGCTTTTGTATCATTTTATCATTTCTATTATAGAAATTGATGACCATTTAATCAAATTCTATTAGAGAAATTGATGCCATATGGTGTTATTGCCAAGAATGATGAATAATTGTATAAAACGTTGACCCACTTAGAAACATCACAATAACTTTGTAAAAGCCAGTAGTACTAAGGTGAATTGGTGCGAGGCAATTGGTTCTTATAACAAAGTTATTTTAGTGGAAATTATCTTTTGATATCATCTTGTATGTGTCGTGGGTTCAGTTAACTCTTCCAGCCTGTAGTTTAGGTTACTTTTACAAAATCAATACAAAAGTGAACTGCTAGTTCCTTCTTCAATCAATTTAAACAGCAGATGCAATGGTTATTGTAATGATTTATTCAAATAGATTTTTGGCGTTAAATTATATTTTAATTCTTCGACTCTTTTAACTTGTATGAAAGAGGATAAGGAACTGAGGATTCGTCTTCCATGCAAGATTTTTTAACTCTTAATTGGCCTTTAAAGTTAACTAGAAGTGTTTATAAGCTGAGTTAAGCTCGGTTAACACATCTTAAAGCTCTTCCAAGGCCCATCATATCCTGTCCATTTAAGTTTGTTTAATTTAATTTTGTTATTAAAATATCAAAGATGGTTTTCTATTTATATTTTAAAATTAAAATTAGATAAAAAATCATTTAATAATAAAATATTTTCAAGGGTTAGGCTGGACCTCAGCTTAGAAAATCTTGCTTAGATCCAGGCTGGCTGTGGACAGGTCTAGTTCGGTCAAATGAGTCCATCAGTCCACCCAGTTCAACCATGATCTTGATTGGATTGGTTTGACCAGTCTTTTCTGTCTTTGAAAATGAATATGAACTGGCATGGGCAGCTAGAGGAGTTTTAGATGTGTGGTCCAGTTCATGTTGCTGCAATTAGCAACAGAAAACTTCTGGTGCGGAGTTTTTCATGATAGAAGCTGCAATTTAGGAGTTTTGCATCGTAGTATTTCCTGTTGGCATTAACATCTGCAATGATGTTTGGGAAATGATAAGGCCATTTATTGCATGTTAAATGCTACCTCTCAGAAAAAGAAGGGTACAACAACAACATAGTTTTTATGGATCATATTGACTGATCCAGAAAGTTCCACTTTCATTGTAATTTGTAAGTGAAACATCCTGGATTTTATATCCTAAGTAAATACTTCAACTTCACACGAGTGGAGAAGAAGTTATTAAGCAACCAAATGGTCAGCACTAATATTTCCATTTTCTGGAATGCCAAACAATGATGTCAAATATATACCGAAGAATAAAAAAGAAAGAACTCTATTGATGAATGAATATATATATATATATATATATATATATATATTCATTCATAGCTGATCTGTTTGATTTATTAAATTAATGTGAGCTCTCTTAAATATAATTCCACTCTCACTTGCCTATAATTGTGAATATCACTTCTGCTCTTTCTAACCTTGTGTGATGTGCATATGGACGATTGTGGTTTTTTCTGTCTAGTTGTATTGCCCTGTATATCTATAATTGGGATTGTCAATGGGAACACGAGAGTCCTTGTTTGATTTGAAGGGTTATACTTCTTCTGTGAGTACATTTCCATATGCTTCTTTTCAAGATGGCTTGATGCACGTCTCATTTAATGTTGATTAAAGCATTGGCTTATTGAATTTCATATGGATTCCTATCTGACCACATGCATTCTGATCATGAGAAAAACATGGTTGGCAAAATTTGCTTCCTATCTGATGTAATGCACTCGTTGTCGATGGAACATTCTTTGGTCTGCAAAACTGCACACAGATTAAATTGGAAGCAGCTAAGCCTGTTGCTTCATTCCATATTTGTTTGATTATTTCTTTGTCTCATAACTGAAAAATTCTGTCGACGTATAAAATTTTATCTCTATATTGACAAACATGATTATCTTTCCTGGTTTTTCTAACTTAATTAGAGCACTTCTATTTGCTCCACCGAAATAATTGGAGTTGTCAATTTTTATAGGGCACCTTTATTTGTGGTCCTTGCCCAACCTATAGCCTCTCTTTTGGTGGGATCCAGTGCAGGCTCTTTCATTGTTAGGAAATGAGAATGCATTTGATATGATATTACAATCATAAGTGACCTAGGTATCTCAGGACTGTTTGGACCATTTCTCATCCTACATTTTGTTGTCTTACCTTAAAAGATCCACATTTTTTGTCCTCTGCTCTTTATGCCTTCTTGTTGTGATCCAAGAACAGCGAATGTGCTTTGGTTTGACTTTCAAGAGCATTGGAAGGGTGTTGTGTAGAAACACTTAGAGCATCAAATGCCTACAACTAGCAATTGTTATTGCAGATTATAGGCTTTCCATGATGTGCAAGTTACATATCTACATCTGTTTCTATGTTGTAGGTGGTACAAAGTGGAATTTGACTTGGCTAGTTCTGATGTTGGTTTTGCTACTAGCAGGTTCTAAGTTCTTACCAGTGAAACCTTCTGAATTTTGGAATCGATCGTGCTTTTTTGTTCTTAGTATTTGCAGCTTGGGTCTAATCAAAGAAGTTTTCAATTGGGTATAGAGTTATCTAAGCACCAACACTTCATCCATTGGTGGTAAGCCAGCCAATTTGTGCTGGACACCTTGCTATTAGGGGAAGAAATCTTCCCAGGCAATTCTGTAGGCATGGCTTCTTGTGTGGTAGTTGGGAGTTACCATGATAATGATAAATATTAAAGTAATAAAAGCTAACAAAGCATTCCACTTGGGTTAGCTTTTTGGGCACAACGATGCTCCCAGAAGGGTCTGCTATACAATATTTGTTTTGTTCTGCCATATAGATGTATCTTTGTTCGTTTATTTGTTCCAAATAAATCATCTTTAATTGGTTCCTTGATAATCGCCCATTCGAGATTTATTAATGCTTCTGTCAAAGATTTGTTTTAAGTTTGATCCACATATCCTGTTATGCGGTTCTTTTCTCCTATAGATATTAGGCTATTCAAGTAATGTAGGAGTGAGTGGTTGTTTCATATCATTCGCAGCCAATCATTTAGCAAAGCGGCACATTTTCTTTAGAATACTGCCACTCGAATAATGACGAGCTTTGTAAATTCTGTTCGTGAGAAGTCCATTTACTGCATACTATTGTTGTTGAATTAAATATTTATGATTGATTCTTGGATTAAATATTGCCAATTTCAATGCAATCTGGTGAAACATTCATTACAGGCCCCAGTAGTATGGAAGAGAGAGAGAGAGAGAGAGGAGCATGAAAAATTGCTTCATGATCTTAGGGTGTGCCACCGAAGATGTCTTTGATAGCTGGTGTTGCAGTTAGTGCTAGGCCAGGGCAGCTTTAATTCCATTCTATTCGATGGTGATGGGTTTTGTGAACCGTATTGATCCTTTGCTTTTTAGATGGAATGACTAGTGCTGGCCCTACGAATAGGATGTCGAGCATTAATTTGCCAACTTAATTCAATTAATTCATACAATCATTTTTAAAAAGTAACATTTAATAGATTTAAGATTCAAATTCTAGTATTTGCTATTATTTTCCTATCCCAAGCTTAACTTGTCCTAGGAGAAACTGAACTGGGATGTTCATGGGACAGCTTTAAAATAAGAGTGTTTGTCGGATATTGATGCTTATTTGGTTTCAAAGTTTAGAGATCTGGGTATTGTGAAGGGTTGAGCTGTCTGTCTTCTGGCTGTAGCAATCAAATTTCACGTAATATATTATGGATTAATTTTTAATATACAGTTAGTTAAATTTTTTTATTTCATAAGTGATGTTAAAATGATGATATATATTATTTAAAAATATTTAAAAAAATAAAAAATAAAAAAAAAATAAAACATATATAATCATTTTAATCTTGTTTGTATTGGATGTCAAAAAAATTTTACTGACCGTACGTTAGGATAATTTTTTATTAATTATCCATATAAGGGAAATCTAATGTTGCTGAGTCTTCTTTCAAGTTTTCTTTCGTGATTGTTCATCTGTTAATAGCAAATGAAAATTCACCTCCTACGACTACGAGCAAGTTGCCATCGTCCTCACTGTCCGGACAAGATTCTGAAATCGAAGGCGTGCCCATCTGAGTCCTTCGATGATCATTAGGTGGTGGACTAAATTGATGTGTTGGGAAAAAACGTGGGCAAAGAAAGGAATCTAATTAACAAGTAATTGAATGAAATGAAAATAAATTTTTTTTTAAATATTTGGATAAAATTTAAATTTTAAAATATCTACTATTTAAAAAATTTTATAATTTATTATTTTTAATTTGAATAAAATTAATCTCGTATCAGATCGTATCTATGCGTACACAAAAATAAAAATAAAAAAAAGAAAAGAATCTGAACCCAGCAAAGAGTTGAGAAATGGGGGTGTTTATTTTATTTATTTTACAAGATCTTTTGCGAAATACAACGTTAGAGTGGACCTTTGTCCAAAATTAAAAGAGGCGACGTGTCGGTTGCCGATTAAAAGGGTCATACACAAAAGATTGTTGTGTCCCATGCAAGGGTGACTGATGGTACGGACTTCTGCCCACCATTATTGGGATAGCTGGGGAGCATCATTATCCAGCGACGACATCTTTAGGCGTATCTTACATTAAAATTTAAGTGAAAAAAAAGAAAAGAAAAAGGAACGGTTGCTAACAGCTTAATCTTGACAAATATCCCTGAAGTCTATTGTACTAACACTAATAAAGGTCCTAGTATTTTTTTAGGCCCTTGATGAAAGGCTGAAAAATATGTCGCGTGGCCTTCTCAAGTCCAAAAATTTAGTTTAAAGAATGTTTCTTAACTGCCACAATTGCTATCAGTGAATTTTAATAATCGCGTTCTTCATACATAGGTCTTGAGAAACATTTTTGTATTTGGCACATGAAGAGAAAATGGGGGTTTTAGTATCAGAATTAGATGTTATTTGGTCTTCCATTTAAAAATTGGTTCAACATGTGAAATTTTCTGTTATACTTGTAAATTTACATTTAATTTCTTTTTTAATTGACAAGACACAAGAATCAAATAATTTTTTTTTGTCTAGACCATCCGGTATCCCCATACTTTTAGTATAGGATTAATCCGGATTCGAGCCGGACAGGACCCAAAGGACAGCAAAGCTCTCTCTCAAGAGTTTTAACACAACTGCATACCCAAGGACTCGAATTCGAGACCTCTGGTTAAGCTAGAACAACTTCCTACCAGTTGATCTACGTGCTCTTTGGTAATAATTTCTTCTTTCATACATCGGTTTTGAAGAACATTTTCATACTGTTTGCATTGAAGATGTGATAATTAAGATTTTAATATCATTATATGTTATTGAATCTTTTTAATTTCAAAATCTTTCAAATGACGAGACTTTTTCTCGTACACATACATCCAAAATGAAAAAAAACCTTGACAAAATGGGGCCAAAATTATTTTCCTCCGAGGTTTTAGGTTGGCAAATGCTTGATTAGTCATTTTCTGATAATTATGTAATGGTTATGTATGTTTACGGTGATTAGTCATTTTCTGATAATTATAATGCTTGATTAGTCATTTTCTGATAATTATGTAATGGTTATGTATGTTTACGGTGATAAGCTTGTGAATTCTTCATAATTGTTCTTACCGTAGTCCCTTGATGGCTTGAGTCGTTTCTAAATAGAACAACCCCAAACATTAAGGTAATCAATCGAAGTGAGAGTCTCATTCTCAATGTTTTTGTGTTCGACCATATCCCACAACTTTGTCATGTTTACTACATGAGCTGGTCTTTAAGCCAGCCTCATCATTGTTCTTCTCGCAATTATTTTTACTTGTTCATTGTAGAAATGATTTCACTTGAGTTCCTGGATGTTGCCAGCTGCCTTGTTCTAGCCATGTAAAATGAATGGCCCTCTGCCACTCACCTGGCTGCACACCAGCCGTTGGTTAGTCCCTTTTAAAGCTATAAATGGACCAGCTTCTGTCCATATTTGATATCCCTACCAATGGCATCCGAACATAAATAAGACTGATTTCAGATTTGATATGAGGGCTTAGCTGTAAATCACAGCATACAGACATAAAGGATTAGGCTATTATTGAAAAGTAAAACATAAGTGTGGGTGAATCATTTGAAACTTTCTGCTTTATGTTCAAGTGGAATCCAAAGGTCTACCGGCAGCTTTATGAAGCAGGTTTTGACAAAGGAAACCTCTAAGTTGAACTCTGTTTAATTAGCTCAGGATGAGTGCTGTCTGCAGTTTTCTCTTTTCATAATTTAGGCTCAGTTGTGGTGAGACCAGTGGAGCACAGTATTAATAGAGACAAAAAAAAATTGCAAAAGACAAAAAACAGTTTCGAAGTTTTTTTTTTTTTTTTAAATATTTTATTATTGTTTTATTTTTTTCAATCTCATTAAAATCATTCTTACCGCCAATCTAAACTAGTTGAGTTAGCAAAGTTAACCATACCCTCAACCAGAACTGCTTTTCCATGTGCTATATATACGATCGATCCATCCGGAACACAGCATTCTCATTACAGACGTCCCATCTCTAGAGAATTCCATTAGCTTTTTCTGTGCTGTTTTTTTGCAAAATGAAGCTCTTGATGCTACCAATTAACCTCTCTCTGGTGCTCTTTTGCTATGTTGTCGCCAACCAAACACCATGGCCTTTCAGTTTCATTCTACTTTTACTCTCATTCTTATCTGTTTCACCTTTCTTCCTCAACTACTGGCTAGTCCCTGGAGGCTTTGCATGGAGAAACCACCATGCCTACTCTCCCAGCTTCGAGGTCCAGTGGGTTGGCCTCTGCTCGGAACCTTGCCTCTAATGGGTCCACTTGCTCATCGCAAGCTAGCCAACATGGCTACCTCACTAGGTGCAACTAGGCTCATGACATTCAGTCTAGGAGCCACGCGTGTGATCATCAGTAGCCACCCTGACACTGCGAGGGAAATCCTTTCCGGGCCGTCTTTTTCAGACCGCCCTATCAAGGAGTCAGCTCGGTTGCTGATGTTCGAACGCGCCATTGGATTTGCACCCTCCGGCGAATACTGGCGCCACCTCCGTAGGATTGCCGCAAACCATATGTTCTCCCCTAGGAGAATCTCTTGCCTAGAGCCCCTGCGCCAGCAAGTAGCCGATGAAATACTAGTGGAAGTGAGAAAGAAAATGGAAGACAAAGGGTTCGTGGAGCTCAGGGGGATATTGCAAAAGGGTTCGTTAAGTAACATACTAGAGAGTGCTTTTGGGAATTCTGAACATTTACCAAGGGAGGAGCTAGGGTTAATGGTGAAAGAAGGGTACGAATTAATAACCATGTTTAACTGGGAGGACCATTTCCCTCTAAGGCTTCTGGACTTTAATGGGGTGAAAAGAAAGTGCCATAAGTTGTCGGGCAAAGTAACAAGCATTGTGGGTCAAATCGTGAAAGAAAGAAAGAAGGTTGGAACTCAGGTCAATGGTAATGGAAATAACTTTCTTAGTGCTTTGTTAGCTTTGCCTAAAGAGGATCAGTTGAATGATTCCGACATGGTTGCAGTACTGTGGGTAAGAACTTTTTCCCTCTTGGACATATGACACAAAAAAACAAAGCTAACCCATAATCGAAAGCATGTCATCTTTCACAAATACTATCTGGTTTCTTGAATCCTACTTAATTTACTTTGCCATCAACTCGAGACTTGTTCATTCATTGGTTTGTGCTTTCCACGTTCTTAATTGTATTTGTTCAGGAAATGATATTTCGGGGAACCGACACAGTGGCTATACTCCTGGAATGGATAATGGCGAGGATGGTTTTGCACCAAGACATCCAAGCCAAAGTCCAGCGAGAGATTGACACCTGCATCGGCAACCGCTGCGGCCATGTTCAAGATTCTGATCTCCCAAATCTCCCCTACCTCCAGGCAGTGGTGAAAGAGGTTCTCAGGATGCACCCACCGGGCCCGCTGCTCTCCTGGGCCCGCCTTGCCACCCACGATGTCCACGTGGGGAAGTCTTTCGTCCCAGCTGGCACGACCGCCATGGTCAACATGTGGGCCATCACCCATGACCCGTCGATTTGGAAGGACCCATGGACGTTTAGGCCGGAAAGGTTTGTCGAAGACGAGGATGTCTCCATCATGGGCTCGGATCTGAGGCTGGCGCCTTTTGGGTCCGGTCGAAGGGTCTGCCCTGGCAAGGCACTTGGGTTAGCCACCGTGCAACTCTGGCTTGCACGGTTGCTCCACTGTTTCCAGTGGCTTCCGGCGTCGCAGCACGTTGATCTCTCGGAGACTCTGAGGCTTTCTCTTGAAATGAAAAAACCATTAGCATGCCCAGTGGTTCCCCGAGCAGCAGCACAACATGTTTCATAAATCAAGCAATTATAGTCCGTACGTAGAATGAAGCTGAGTATTATGAATTGTGAAAATCTAATATAAATGTTATTACAAAACGGTGTGAATCATAGAAAGTAGCCATAATTATATATATAATAATTAGTAAGAAATTAGTGACTTTGTATACTAGTGTGTTTCTTTGGTTGTCAATGCATGTATTGTAAGGAATCGAAGCAACTTCGACTTGTATATAAACTATAATGAAACTTGTATTTTTAGTTTTTAATTTTGCATGTTTGAAACAAATTCAATAAAATCATCCACTAAAATATTCCAATATCAAAATATATTAGATTAAAAATTGTAACAATATTAAACTTAAACCGTTACCTGTTCTAAAAATTGAACATTTTTTAATTGAGTTAATGTATTATTTGATTTTTTTAAACAATATAAATTGTCAGATTGGTACCTAAAAAAATTATTATATTGTACTTGAATTTCAATTTGGTCAGATATTTTATTCTAAAAATTAATTCGATCAAAAAATTAATAACGTTACCACAGTAATCAGTCAAATTACCTGCAACCGAAAATGAGAAGCTTCCATACACTCACCATTGACAGTCCCCAAAAGGATTCTTTTTCTTCCACTTTCTGATCAACTAAAGAGAAAGCAAATGCAAAGTTCTCATCTATTTTAATCCACAAGCATCAAAAATCCCATCTTGACATGAAAAAAGGAGAATTACTTGAATGATAAATCAACAGCTATATAGATAAGTGACGTTCTTTGTTAAAACAAGCTATGACTTCACCATGCAACAAACCCAACCCTCCGAAACGACACCTTTGAATATGAAGGAGAAAAGGAAGACGTAAAAAGAGGAGATTTCATATATCCCTCACTATTCTTAGAACTGAAGATGATCCTGCCTTTAGTTCTGGGATCCACACTTATTCACTATCAAGGAAAAAACAACTAAAAGAAAAGCCGCATACAATTCATCTCTCACAAAGAACTTGCATCTTCCGGTTAAAATCTATGCATGTCAAAGAGCTTTGAATGATGAGTGCTTTCGCTTGTCAAGTTTCAAATCTTCGGTTGCCATCAATGTTTATGGGTTTCACAATCGCTCTGCTTCTACTTCAGGTTGAAACATGACCGGCCCAGGGCACATCAACGTCGATACGCCCAAGGCGGCGACCAACCAGTTTCCCTCCTTCGCTGCCCCTCTCTCTCCTCGACTTCCTTTCTCCCTTCTTCTTTCTCCTCAATTCCCTTATTCCTTTCTTTTTTCTAGTTTCAATTTAAAAATATTTTTTTTTTTTCAAGTTAAAATATTAATTTTTATTTTTTTTATTTTGTTTAGTTGGATTTTTCCAAGAAATGACATTTTTTTTTTCAAATGGTGCAATATGAGTGGTTGTCGTGATCACGTACTTTGAACTAATTTTGTTTTTGAGGTAAAGTAATTGATGACAGTGAAATTTAGGTGTAAAAGCGACTACTTTCGTTCTACGTATCAAAGTGATAAATTTAGTATAATTTAAGGATTAAATGATATGGTAATCTTTTTTAATTTTAATTTTTTGTTTTATTTTTTACTTTTTCATATTTCAGTTAAATTTTGATAAGACCAAAAATCGAAAATTTTCAAAATTCTTGAGGGATTTGCAATAATGAAATGAGGTCTTTCTCTAGAATGGCGCACAAGATACCTTCCAAGTGAGTGTTTGGTACCTGAGGACAAAGGAGAGGAAAGCAACAATGGCTGGAGCAAGGATAAAAGCTTCGGTGTAGTATTAGATCAAGGATAGAGGAAGCTAGAAAGATGTTAACGATGGAGTTTGAGGTGAGGGCTAGGGAAAGCTTACCAGCTTGTGAGAGCTGAGCAGAGAATGCTGTGAGAGGATTGAAAGGTTAGAGTCCCTTCTCCTCTCCTCCTTGGCTCCTTTTATATCCGTTTAGGATCATGCGCCAGCTTTGCATGGCAAATGAGACATTTTTTTGGTTTGGCAGCGTCTAGGTCCCTCAACCTAGTAGGTGGTCAGGGAAAAAGGATTGTTTGAAGCCGTTACACCATATCAGTAAATATTCCTTCCATTTATATTATGTCACGTAATCACAATATTATAAAAAGTCAATCATTTATTATCAGAATCATTAATATCACAGCAGCATATACAAGCTCGCCAACAGTAGCGTAGCCACGCTTTCAAAGTGGGGTCCGTTGACCCCACTGGATTTTTTAAATATAAGTGTTATATAAATAAATTAGAAAAAAAATACTAAAATTAACCCCACTAAAAAATAAATTTGGGTTAATATACAACTTACCAAAGTAAAAAAAACAAATTGTCACAAAAAAAGTAAAAAAATAAAAATAAAATTTAAATAATATAAAATATATAGAACTAAACAAATCTTATATTGTCTGTCAATTTCAACATAAAAGAGAGAAAAAACAAATAAATAAAATACACAATAATTAAAAAAGATATTTGATAGAGAATAGTACTAAAGACTAAATCATTCAACAAATTAGTCTCAAGATTTACTTTCTGGATTTTTTGCATCCAAGATCAAAGTGGAATAATAAGTTAATAGTTGAGGTATGTATAATTTTTCAAACCCTAATTTTTAATAAAAAAATATTTTCATGTATTAATTATTTGAACAAGAAATTAGATTATTAAATTCTTTTATCATGGTTTTTCATTTTGTTTTTTCTTAAATGTATATAAATTTTTTTGTGTATTGTAAAAATGTTTGAATATTGGTTTGAATACTAATAAATTGAGATAAAAAGTTGTGCAAAATTAGTTTTTTATTATTGACTTGGTAATAAATAATTTTGTTAGTGAAGAATTTGTTGTTTTTTCCTTTTGGGGTTGAATTGTAGGATGGGATTTAAGGTGGTTTTATTTGGAAGTTCTATATTAGTGATAGAGAACTATGTGTTAGTTTGGTTTTTGCTAGCTCTATTCTGGTTGTTTTTATGGACTTTAATAAAAACTAATAACTTAGCAAAAAAAAGAAAGACAAATCGATTGTGAAACTGCATGGGAGATAGTCTGATGAATAATTATTTGGTTGCATATATTGAAAAAAATGTATTTAAAAGTGTTGATAATGAAGTAATTATACAATGATTTCATAATATAAAAACTCATTGTGGACAATTGTAAAAATAATATTTTTACATTATTTTTTATTTGGATTTTTTATGACATTATTATTTTTTAAAGATTATGTATGATTTTTTTTCATCGACTTATGTAAGATATTATACACTTTTGACACCACTGAAAGCGATTCCTAGCTACGCCACTGCTCGCCAAACTCCAGCACTCCAACATCTCACCAAAATTCCAACACTTCAACAGCTCGCCAAAACTGCCTTAGTCTCCAATCCCCTCATTGGTTCAAACTATCACTCATGGGCAAGAGCCATGCGCATGGCATTACTCTCTAAAAACAAGCTGAAGTTCGTTGATGGCTCCATAAAAATGCCAGATCGAAACGATCCACTATACCTTGCTTGGGAACATTGTAACATCATGGTAATCTTTTGGTTACTTCATTCTCCGAGCCCTTCCATTGCTTCCAATGCCTCTAAAGTTTGGCAAGATCTCAGAGACAGATTTGCACAAAGTATTTCAAACAGAATGCTGAGCTGTTAAGGTGCCTCAATGTTGGTGGGGTGAAAACAGAATGGCGAGCTATTGGAGTGCAGCTGGAGTTTTGGCGAGCTGTTGGAGTGTTAGAGTGTTAGAGTTTTTACTATATTATGATTACGTAGCATGATATGAATGAAAGGATATATGCTGATATGGTGTAACGATTTCATACAATCCTTTCTTGGTGGTCAGGTGTCACTGTGCATCAAGGTTGTCTACTGTGAGAGAGCTGGTTCCCCTAGACAAGTTAGGCTTACTTGGTGTGTAAGGCTTGCTGATCCAAACTGGACTGATGTTTATGCTTTGCGCTTCTCGACATACTAGACTTGCCAAATCTGCTTGCCCAAACTAGGTCGGAGAGACTTAGGCTTTATAATTAGGGCCTAACAAAAATTATTTTTGATAATCGATCGATTAATTAAGTTAAATTGATTCCATCTATTAATTCAATTAAAAATAAAATTTAAATACTTAAGTTAAACATGAAGTGTTTAATTCCCTGAATCCTACAGGAATTATCTCCATGCCTATGCTTGGGGGGATACATATCTTCAGAAGAAACAAAATTGGAAAAGTTATGGCATCATCAGCAATTCAGCATCGTCACTTTATCTTTGGAAAACGTCAGAAAAAATAAAATTAAAACTTATAGAGAAGGAAAAGTTAATAAGAAAGGATGGAGATTGTAAAATCATCATGACTCTATTACCAAAAAAAAAATCATCATGACTCCATTAATTCCAATATATTGTCACCATTGATTGATACAGCTGGTTGAGTTGATGACAGATCACTCACTTACATAGTCAAAAATGCCGAGATTTATTATTCTAATATTTTCCAGTTAAGGAATCTTGAGAAGGATATGACATGCAATTCGTCTTCCAAATAAAATAATGCCAAAATAATATAGCAACCGAACAAAGACTCTCTCTCTCTCTCTCTTAATAATAAATAAACTCTTTAAAGTCAGCACTTATGCCATGACTGAATTTACTTAGCTCTGATTTCTGCCAATATATTAGCATTAATATAAGTATATATTCTCCTTCTTCCATCACCCATTAATGGAGGTGTAAATCTATTATTCCTTGATGGGATTAAAAATGTCATGAACTTTCTTTCTTTATATGAAGAGGAAAGGAGAGTTAGCCACGTTTCATGAATTGCTGGGTCATTGTCAAGGTTGGTTTTCTCTCCCCCGACTTTATCTATTAATTTGTTCATTAAATTAAAAGTTTAGAGAAAAGGCTTGGAATTACTTTAAAAATTGCAGAACCTATCTGTTTTTTTTTTTTATCAAAGAGGGTCGTAATATGCAAATATATATTATGGATAACTATATAATATATTATCAATGAACAAATAAAATTAAGATAATAATATGTAACTTTTAAAAATATTTAAAAATAAAATAAAATATGTAACATACAATGGCGAACCGTCACTATACTTTGAGGGGGCCTTGGTCCTCCAAAAATTGAAGAACCCTTGTGTATACACTTGCACAAGGAAGCTCTGTCTTTATACTTTTGAGAGGGCTCCGCTTGGCCCCCTAATGTTTGAACATATGTTTATTTATATTAGATAAATTTAAATTGTTAATTTTATTTATTTATATTTGAGTCATAATTAAATTTTATATATTGCAATTTAAGAGAGATTAAAATGGTATTATTATTTATCAATTTATTATGGCCACTAATAATTATTTACAAATTCTTAAAATTAATAAATTTATCAAAATATTTAAATCACAATAATATAACAGAAATCAAATTAATTTTTTTGCTTTTAAAAAAAAAACTCTAAATTTCTAATCAAGTTCTGAATGTTTTTTTTTCTTTTCCTTTTTTTTTAGTAAAAAGGAGCCCAAAGCCTGTGTGAAATTGGAGAGACTTTTTTTTTTCCAATTCTTTGTAACTTATTATAATTTTTCCTTTCTTTATAATTTTTTTATCTTACTCTATATATTTATATTAAGTTATCTAGCAATCTTTTTTCAACAAAAAAAATTTAGATTGGAAACATTTTATAAGAAGTTAAAAAAATCATAAGTTTTAATTTTAAAGTTTCAATTTCAGTCTCTGAAAGAATATATATATGTCCATTTTTCTTGTTTAAATAAAAAATATATTGTCTAAAAATTTATATATTTATACTTCTTATTTCAATTTTTTAAATTGTTTGAAGAATTAAGAAAGTTTTCAAAATTCATTGCAAGATTGTATAAATGGTAATTTTACTCTGAATTTAAGAATTTTGATATTCTTAAAAGTTTAATGTTGCCATAATAATTTTTTTATAATTTTATGAGTTTGTTGTTCTTTTTATCATTATACTATTTTCATATATATAAATGTATAATATGTGTACGCGCACACATGTCTGTGTTTATGTCTATCAATGCAATGTGTAGATAAAAATATGTTTTATAAAAAATAATATAAAATATTAAATTAATTGGCTCCTTCAAAATCAAATGTCAAGATCCATCATTGTATGTGTGATTATTTTAACTCCATTTGTGGAATCCAAAAACTCCATTAGCAGTGTATTAAATAATTTTATCAGTGTGTTGGATAATTATCTTATATATCATATCCCATTTTATTTATTTATTTATTTTTAATATTTCTTAAAGGGTATATATTACCATCTTAATACTACTTGTGGAATCTAAAAACTCTACTGACAATATATTTGATAACAATATTTCTAAATGGGTTTGTATATGATACACTTGTATAGTTTCTATATACTGTCAATATATCATAGGTTGACACCTCATTAATATGCAAACTAAAAAAATGTCAAGTCTTTAAAAATAAATACAAATAAATTTTTTTTCAATTTGCTTATAACAGCTTATTGATGAGGTGTCAACATCTGATGATTAACAGTATATAAAGATTATACACCGTCAATGTATCATATATAAATCCTTTCTAAATATATTTTATTGAATATACGTTAACTCTTCAATCTCACTTGTAAAATTTAAAATTTTACTGTTAATGCAAAGTAATAAATAACTAAAAAAATTGAATATTTAAAAAATGATATAAATTTAAGAAATTTAATAAAAAATAAATATATAACAAAAAGTGTAATTATTTTTTGATTTCACTGAAAAAAATTTCTGACTATGCCAATACTAGAATTAAAAGAATATGTGAAAAATAAGTTTTAAAATTAGGTTAAGGTGCATGAGTATTTCATCAAGATATTTATTTTTTCTACGTCATGTGCTTTTGAATTTATTTTTCAATCTATAAAATTTTTTCTCAAGTCCTTACTATATGATATTTTTTACTTTAGAAATTAACAAAAATCTTGAATTTTACCCTAATAAGCCTTTCCCTTCTCTCTCCATCTTGTCTGTCTATTTTTCATTCGCGTGCAAACAGGCAGGCAAAATTAGGCTACCCTTCTTCTTTATCGGTGAGAAAGGGAATGGAAACAAAACCTTTTTCAATTTTCTTAGAGTAGCAATCGAACTAACGTGGATTGGAAGCTCATTATTCGCCTGACCATCTGGCCAGAACCTTTATGTCTATAGGGTTCTGTCATGCACATATATCTATCGGAATGCTATGATGGGATTGAAAGATAAGAAGGCCAATAGGGTTGGCCATGTTTTCTTTGTCTGGCGTCTTGTAAATAGAGGTTGAAAAACGACATGGACCTCGTTCAACAGTGGCGTTTAAATTTCGATTTTGATCCAATTAATCAGTCGAATCAAAATTTAATCTGGTTAATCAATTGAATAATGAAAATGATTTTGAAAGTTTTCAACTAATTAAATTAATCAAAATTTTAATAAAAATATAATAAAATTTCAAAATAGAGTTAAAAATATATGAAATTTAAAAATATTTTTAACATTTGAAATTTAGATGGTATCTTAAGTCTAATGTTGTTAGAGTTTTTAATTTAATACATCGGTATTTGAATATTGTGTTAAATGATATTATTTAATTTGTTTCAAATATGAGAAATCAATAATTTAACTTATATGTGTTTTATTGTTTTGATTAATTCCATTAATTAATTGAACTTAATTTGATTGATTAATTATGATATTAAAAATTTTAATTCAATTAACGAAACAAAATAAACTAATTTGATTGACTGAAAAAAAATCTAATTTGATTGAATTTAGTTTTGATCAAATTCAATATGAAATTATTAGAATCCACTGAGTGAACACCTTTGTAGCCTATAAAACTAAGCAATTTATGAAGAAAAATCAATGAGAACTCCAATATTTTTTTTATTTATTTTGCGTGTGTTCCCTTAAAATTATTTTACCGACATATGCGATTTGTGGGGAAAATCATACATTAGGTGCTATTAAATTGTTTCACATGATTTGGCTAAATACATGAATCAAAATTGAATCAAAATACCCTCAACTTTATTAGAGAAAAACAAAATTGACTTGATTTGTACGGATGGCAAAAGGTTATGAAAAGCAAAATTACAAGAACGTGAAAAGAGACTCTAGAAGAACTAGTATTACAACTAACGTAGGTGCAAAACTTTGGGGGCTGCACGATGAACTTGCCCTTACTGTCAGAAGAGGCCTTACAAATCTAATAGTGGAGTTGGATTGAGAAACTGCAGTTAGGTATGTTAATGAGGGTGTGGTTGCTTCTCATACTCACTCAATTATTATTTCTTCATGCAGGAAATCGATGCAGCAGCTGAAAGTGGATAAAGTTCATCACATATACCGTGAGGCAAATTCATGTGCTGATAGGCTGGCAAAGATGGGAGTGGAAGCCTCTTATCATTTTGTTGTGTTTGATGAAATGCCTCAAGTTGTTAAAAGTAATTTCTCTTTTGATTTCATGGGAACTTGTTATAGCCGTGAAGTTATTTACTCAGATCATCCTTGATGAATAAAATGTTGCTATGTTGTTCACCAAAAAAAAAAAAAGAGACATCTTTTCCCTTTTTTTTTTTTAATAAAATGGAAAGCCTCACCTTAAAAGCAACTAATTAAATATTTTTATTTAGAAATTAAGTAATAAGCAATAATTAATATTTATACTTAACGAATAAAAGTAATTATTAATTAATTTTACTATTAAAATAACAAGTATTGAACCGCGCTTTGTTGCGAGAATGTAGAAATAATAATAATAATAATAATAATAATAATGTAATAAAAAATAATGTATCATGAATATATATATTTTTACATATAAAAAATCAGTATATATATTTGCATATAAGAATGTGGTGTTTTAATATTTTTTTCATAATTTAAAAAATAGTAGACAATTATTTACTTAAACATTTTAATATTTTTATTTTTAGTATATATAATATTAAGAAATTTGTATTTTATTAATTATTAAAATTAAATATATAAAATTTAATCACTTACAAATTACATAAACATATTTGCAGGTATAGTTTATATGGATTGTTTGAAAAATATGTAATTCACATGTATTTGCAAGTATTACTTAATTATTAAGTATGAGTTTATATATATGATACACTGATAGTATATCAATATACAGAGCTTGACATCTTATTAATGAGCAAATTAAAAAAGTCAAATCCTTAAAAATAAATAAAAATAAGTTTTCAATTAAACAATCTCTTTAGAGATTGATGTGATATTTTTATAATTTATTATCCTAATTAATAAAAAAAATTTTAAAAAATATCAAGTGACGCGTAAAAAACTCATTACTGATAGTTAAACAATATTTTGAAATTGTTTTTATATATAACTAATAAATTTCTCATATTACCATTAAAAGAATAGTAAGGATAATAGATTTAAATCTAAAATAAATCGATAATATAAAAAAATTATTGTTACGCTCAAAAAAAAAGTTAAAGAGCTAAAAAGATTGATGGCCTTGAAAATAGTTGCACAATAAGCAAGTGACATGTGACAAAATTAGAGGCGTAGGATAAATAATTTCGGTTGAAGAATTTAATTAAAAAATTAAAAAACCAAAAAAATTGAAAACCTTAAAAAATTTATAGAACAAAAAAGAGTTTTTTAAAGGATTTTGTTTTTTAATGATTTGCTTTGTTTTCTAGCCAATGATGACGCAACATTTGGCACAAAATGGACAATAAGATGAACAGTAAAATTATAAGATTACTTTTAATAATAGTTATGGATGTGATCATGCTACATGTTGGAATCAATGATTTTTTTCTTAACCATCAATGAAGGGTTAATGGTTAGGATTAATAACCAAAGTAAATCTTCAATTTTCTGCATAATAAAAATATAGTTTTCAATATTTAATTTTATTGTAAAAGCTCATAAATTTTTATTTTACTATAAATAATTCATCAACTTTTTAAAATAATGCAATTAAATGAAATAAATAAGTTAAAGTCTTATAAGCCTTTAACTTTTTTATTTTACTAAAAAAATATATAATTAATTTGAACTTAATTGCATTATTTTGAAAGGTTAAGAGTTTATACAATAAAATTAAAGGTTGAAGGTTTGTTTATATTTTTTGTAAAAAGTTGAGGGTATATTTGGGTTTTAAACTTAATGGTTATTTCTACTTCATTTTTACTAATTTTAGAACTTTCATTTTCTTTCTAGTGAGTAAACCTGCTCGTGGGTCGGGTTGAACTGAGTCCAAATCACATAATGTAAGCCCAAGCATGAATTTAAAATATGAATAAAATTTGGCACGATTTACTCGAAAGGATACTATAGTGAGTTGGGTAACCGAGCAGGGTATGGGAGGTACTTTGGAGTACTTGTCGTGTTCCGATATCCAAAGCCACTATAGGAAATTTATTTAATTTAATTAAATCACAAATTCAATATAAACTCAATATATTGCAAAACATAAAATATAAAACATCGGAAATTGAATAAATTCTCCATAAACATTTTAAATCATAATCATGTCAATTTTCCAACATCTAAATCAAATAATAATTTCACAAAGTATATCATTCATATCAGAAAGCATATCTTACAAATAATTCAAATCCAGATATATAAATCAAACTGGGAGTGCCTAGATCTAAGTTAACTAGGAATTTACCACCCTAGTATAATTTTAATGGAGACTAAGCTATACCTAATAGACACATGCACTATAATAGATGTATGGCCATAGTCAGGGGGCCACAGTGCGAGCACTAGCTAGGTGTCACCTATGGGAGCTAGAAGACTGGGCCAAAGTCCACAACAATCAAAACAGAATGGAAATGCATGTATCTGAAGATAGCTAAGGGGCCAATAATCTCTAAAACATTTAAATATATCAACAATCTTTAAAATATATCACAGTAAATTCATAAAAATTAATTTCATAAAATTAATAAATTCAAACTTCCAAAATACAACAAAACATAAAACAATATTTAATCATCCAAATTTATTCATTTAAATTCCATAAAATACATCAACATTTTCAATTACACAAAAATAGATAAAATGCCATTAAAATCATTTTAATTATTGAATTTATGATTTAATATTTGTTAAACTATATTAAAATATTTAAAATTTGGATATCTAATTTAATTTTCTCTCTATTTCAAAATTTCATACTAAGTCATGAATTTCATGAATTTCATAAATTTAAGGGTTTAAGTTAGCAAATAAAAATTTCGGCAGCATAACAGTTTATTCAAACCTAACATCTCCTGCATAAAAATCCAACTTTCAACCACAGTTCACAGTAGGGGTGTAATCGAGCCGAGCCGAGCCGATACAGTGAAGTGCTCGAGCTAGAGCTCGACTCGTATATTCGGTGCTCGGTACTCGGCTCGAGCTCGGTCGAGCCTTGAATTCTGAACTCGAGCTCGACTCGAGATCGAACTCGAGCTACTCGAGCTCGCTCGATTCCTCAAGCTCGAGTCTCATGTTTGAATTCGAGCTCGAGTCTCATGCTCGAACTCGAGCTCGAATTTATTTTTATACACATAATAATATTATTAATTAAATATAATAAAACATAAAATTAAAAAAATACAATAAGTCCACAATAACAGTGGCTAAAACATCTACATAAATAAAAGTACCACACAAATGACACTAACAAAAATAAAAATTACAAAGTCTTACATTAATTTGGAATTATAAAAATAAACAAATACAGTAACATCATATAGGCGAAACATTTAGCAGCATCATCTACAACACCTCCAACACCTGCAACAGTAAACAAAATCAATGATTTAAGGAAGCAAATTGTTTGGCAATATAAAGGAAAGAAGTTCTTAAACGACTCATTAAGAATTCATTAAGAATTCTCAGAGTTTCTTAAATGATTTTTATATATACTCCAATTTGCTAAGGCAGAAAAATGAATACCATAAGCAAAACAAATCAAACTAAAGCACTCACTTTGATACCATAAAACTTCTACACTTGAAGAAAATTCAGTACAGCAATTACCCAAATTACAGAGTCACAATTTCCACCAACATTATACTTCAGAGATAGCAAAACAAATCAAACTAAAGCACTCACTTTGATACCATAAAACTTGAAAAGAAGGAGAACAAAAGTAATAAACTTTAGAAAGAAACAGGGGCCTAATAGTAGCAATATTGTGATAAATTGTAAAAGAAAAGATAGCATTTGGTTCATGACAGGATATCCACATAAACTTCAGATCTGGTAAAATAAAGCGAACAAGAGAGTAAATCAAAGATCTAGCACCAAATCACAAGCTTATACCAACCAAACTAGACAATTTGGAATCAAAAAGTACTCATAATTTGCAACTTGACAAACAAAGTCCCTTCTGCACTTGAATATAGCAGAACGCTTAAATGAGGTTACACTTCCTATTTTGGCTAGAAATGTAATGTGGAATATGAAAACAAACTGTAATTTACACTTCCTATTTTGTTGCCTTCCATGGCTTAACCAACATTTCACAATGCACATGCTTTCAATCTTTTTCATGACCGTTATGAACAAATCTTCCACTTTAATTCTTAATTATTAAAACCAGTAAACACTTATCACAAGAAAATACCAATAAACAAAAAATTCTAATCAGACATTTTGGAGACACGGGAGTTTGAGACAATAACACCTTATCACAAGAAAATAATAATAAAAAAAAGAAACAACAAAAGCAAACAAACCAATCTGTAGCATAACATTCCACACCAGAAATTCTACCAAGCTAAAGGAAGAGGCTTTTACCAGTGTGAGGAGTAAGACTTTCGAAAGGGGGTCATCGGAAAGTCAAGTTGGAGTACGCCGGAGACTGAAGTCAAATCCGGTCTGGTGGTTTGGGATCTATGTCGCGCCGTGCTCGTGAGATCTGATTTGAGTGACGCCGTCGGAGATGGAGGCAAATCTGGTCTGGTCAAGGCCTAGGAGTCACGCCGTCGCCGGAGATGGAAGCAGATCTGGTCTGGTCAGGGCTTAGAAGCCACGCCGTCGCCGGAGATGGAGGCAGATCTGGTCTGGTCAGGGCCTAGGAGCCACGCCGTCGCCAGAGATGGAGGCAGATCTGGTCTGGTCAGGGCCTAGGAGTCACGCCGTCGCCGGAGATGGAGGCAGATCTGGTCTGGTCAGGGCTTAGGACTTTGGGTCGCGCCGTGCATGTGACTTGTGCTCTGATTGACGTCGTCAGAGAGCCAGAGAAGGGGAGATCTGGGTTGCACCGTCGCCGGAAGTAGTGTTCGGTCAGAAATGGAGGAAGGGTTGCAGCTGATTTGGAGGAAATGGCTGAGGAGAGGTGAGCGGTTAGGTGGTGTCGAGGGCGAGGAGTGTGGACTTTGGAGTGGAGCCAAGTTTTACATTTACTTTTTTTTTTTATCAGTTACTTTTCGGTTTCATAATATAAAATTTTGTATTTTTTTAATAATATAAATAAATAATAATATAAATAAAATTAAAAATATATATTAAAATATTAGGTGCTCGATTAAGCTCGCGAGCTACTCGATCTGAGTATCTTGATGCTCGAACTCGGCTCGCTCGATAGCTCGAGTAGCTCGAGCTCGAGCTCGGCTCGACTCGACAAAAATCGAGCCGAGTTCGAGTTTTGTTCGAGTCGAGCCCGAGTAGCTTGCGAGCACCAGTATATCATTTACACCCTTAGTTCAAAGTTCCAACATTCACTCCAAAATATTTATTTAATTTCTATAAATTGAAATTCTCATCAAAACATGCAATGCTATATCCCTACGCATCGTACAAACATCCCTCACCTTTTATTTTCTCAGTATCTGATCCCCTAGCACCGGTAGTACTCTCGGGCTTAGAGGCTGCAAATAATTATTCAAAATTGATAAATTTACTATTCTTTTATTTAAAAGAATATTTGATAATTTAAATGCTAATGGATTGTCAATATAATCTACTAAATGCATGCTAATTTCTACCGGTGCAAAATTCTAACTTTTTCTACATAAATCCAATATCTATTCCGATTGCGCCAAAATTCTCAAAATAATTTGTACATTATTTTAAGGCCTAAATTGCATTAAAATGGCCATGAATTCATCCTCCCCTTCATCAAGGCCAAATACTCTTCCTTTTTTTTCCATAATTTGAATTTTTCCAAATTTAATTTTCTATTAATTCTAAACTTACTTATTTGATTTTCCTATATTATTCTCGCATGTTGTTCACATCAAATGACATCATGCTTAACAAGCCTTGGCCGAAATTCATCTTCCATCCCCCACATATAAATTTTCTTCCATACACATTGAATTTCCAAACTTTAAGCTTCCAAATTAATTCTAATCATATTCTAATAATTTTCTACATTATTTTCATATAAAATTCACATCAATTGGCATCAATTCCATTGCCATCAATTCCATTGCCATCAAGACTTGGCCGAACTACCCATAATGGCCAATAATTTGAATTCCATCAATTAGACAAAATATAGCTTGATTTTATGTCTTTCATGTTTTCTACAATTTCTCTACAACTTCTACTCATCAAGTTGCATCATTTTTTATTCTCCATGGTGTTGACCAAAACCCTCTTGTGTCACTTTTCATGATTCATGCACAATTTAAGTTAAAGGAAGCATGAAACATGATGAACATCAAGTACTTAATAAAAATTCATGAAAGAAAATCAAAATTCCACTAAATCTCACCTTAGCCAAATTGTATGAGAGACACCAAAATCAGATTTTTGCTGATTTAGCACTTAATTTGGGCGCCAAATTGAAGAGCAAGTTGAATAGAATGATTTTGGTGAGAAAGTGTGTGATTTTAAGGTGATTTTCTTGGGTTTTTGGAAGCTTTTTCTTCCTTGGAGGTGGCGTTAATGGTGGCTGAGTGTGGTTCTGGTTTACAGCAGAAACGGATGTGGAAGGTGCCGGAGAAGATGAGAAAAGTCTTATTTTATGGGCATACTTAAAGAATTCTTCTATAATTGTCCTTAAAGTTTGATTTAGTTGAAAACAGTCTATTCAACTTCCAAAATATTTTATTTAATCATAATTCAACTCATTTTAACTTCCTCTAATGTTTGATGAAGCTTTTATTGAAGTTTGGATACCGATTTGGATGAAATTACTAAAATACCCCTAACAGTAAAATCGCGTAAATTTCTGTCTTCACATCTAGTTTTCACCATCCATCTAGATATTATAAAACTATATTTTATGAGGAATTGTTTGGTATAATCCATAGGTCCTAAGTCCTCTTAATTTAACTGTTATTTTCGAAAATTCTGACGGCCTATGGACTAAACCGTCAGTTTCTAATTTGTTGCATATTTTTCGAAATATGTAAAAATAATTGAGATTGGGACTAAGATTCTTACCATAATATTTTCCGGCTCCAAATATTGAATCCCTAGATTTTCACCTTCATCCAAACCTCCAAGATCAGTGGAGCCCACTACATGTTTAACCTTATATCCTAAAAGAAAATCAATAATTATTAATTATAAATATTCCATAATTCTCAATTATTTAAATATAATTAAACAATACTCAAAATTTCGAGGTCTCACACCCTTTTTTTTATAATCGGGAGTGGGATTGAAATTGTCTCGAACTCAAGTTTTATAGTATGTTACAACTTTTTTTTAGTAACTTGATCATGAAATTGTCAACTATGAGCTTGTGGCTAAGGAAAAATTGTGGTGTGGTTACAATTTCAAATCCAAATAATCTTAATTCCCATCTACAATTAGAAAATAAAAAATAAAAACAATAGTTGGCAAAGCCACAATAACTTTAACGAAAAAAAGTCATTAGAGATTCTAAGTGTAAGCATTATTAGTTGAAAACGCATATTATTAGAATATATTCTTTGGACCAACCATCTTTTATAAACTAGTACTAATACTAGATTTTTTTTTGAACATTATAATAAAAAATTATCTTATACGTTGTTAGTAAAATTTTTAAATTTTACATATGAAATTAATAAAATAACACATTGTTATAATGTATATCTAAAAAAAATTAATTAAAAAAATAATATACGTAACCGTTTTTTAATCTTATCTATAATTAATTATAAAGAATTTTCAGGCATGCTAGCTACCCCTAAAGTTTCGGCTTTTTAAAGATGCAAATCTCTCTTATCTGTTATGTTTTTTTTTTTCTTTTTTAACTACTTTTAAGGCTGTTATGTAAGTACTGAAAGCAATGTGAAAAGCAAAGGCATTTAGCTTTTTCCTTTGATTTTTAAACATGCATGTACTGATAATATGTCAACTTTATTATTGAAATGGGATCTTTGTAGTTGTTGTGAATTGTGCTGTGCTTCTCTGGCCAAAAAAAAAATTACGCTGTGCTTCTCTTTTATTACATTTGATCCTCTTTCTGCAAGGCTGATGATTTTATTTTAAAAGAAAATAAGTATAAATACTTATCTAATATTGCCTTACGCACATAAGTAATCTAGAAAATTTTTTATTAGGGAATTCGACTTCCGGTAAGGCAGCGGATTGTCCTAAACGGCAGTTGACTGCCCAAAGCCAAAATAGCTTTTGACTCCCAAAAACACTAGGGCAATCGAACTCAAAAATTAAGCATATTTCTCCTTTTTAAATGTCATGATTCTTCATCTTAAAGAAGTTTAATCATGAATGGGTGTTTTCAGTGGTGGAGCCAAAGAATTTATTTAGTGGGGCTTCAATGTATCTAGTAATAATTGTTTAAAATTTTTTAATTGTTTTTAACATGATTTTATATTTTGAAATAGTTTTGTTATCAATATTTTGAAACATATACTTTTCAAGGTATACAATGAATTTATCATTTAACTATTAATTAATCATTCGATTACGTAAATAAAAATTAATATATTCATAGTTAAAAATGTATTATTTACGTAACAATCGATAAAATTAATATTAATGTCAATAACGTATAAAGCAACGAATAAAGTAATGGATATGCTTTATACTTTCGAATCTCAAACATTTTTTATAATAAAATCAAAATTTTTTTCAACCTTAAAAATCAATACTAAAGCACATAAAGTAAAAAAACATTGAATAAAATTTTGTAAATATAAAATACTATTTACATAAATATAATATCAAAACTTTTATATTTAGGCTATAGGGGCCTTGAGCCCCCATTGGGCCCCAAGAGGCTCCGCCCTTGGGTGTTTCTAACATCAATTGGAGTCTATAAATTGTCCGATGAGCGTTCATTTTAATAAAATCTTATGTAATGTTCTACACTTTTTCTCTCAAACTCTGAAATTTTTGAACACTTCTTGCATTTTTTTTTTTGGTTTTTAGTTCAAATGAGTTTACAATAGGAATTCAAAGTGAAATTGAATTCTTTTAGAAGTAGGTATTGTAAGAAAATTAATACAGATAAATACACCCAGGATTTCATGTTTAATCATCAAGAAAAGACTAATACGGAAGCGTACCTGAATCCATTGGAGTTGATATCTTGAGGTTAGAGTCTTCCACGTCTAAACCTTTTGAGAGAATCTGTATCTCACTCAACGATGAGATTTTTTGTGAGAATTGTTTTTTTGTTTAGACTGAGGACCATAACCTATTTATACTTGAAGTATATTTTATTTTATTTTGGCCCATCATGAAAATAAAATAAAATATTGGGTCTCTACACATTGCAAAGCCCATACTAATTGAGATGTCCTAAAGTCCAATAACTTAAACTTTATTTGATCACTTTTAAGTGGACTAAATAGATAGCCTGTAATGTACAATCAATTGATATATGTAGGCCCACTAAATAATTTCCCAACAATCTCCCACTTAGGCCACATATGTCACCTGATAATTGTACATTTTAAAATAACTTTAAGAGCTCTAAACTTGCTATCATCACAAGGCAACATCTCTAAACAATCTGATCCATTAATTATACTAACATAGGATCAAAGCGATCTTCGTTACATATATTCTGTAACTAGACCCATCAATGGTCACGTATATTAATATAATCAACGACATAGATCAAGTATGGATGTATAGCATGGAAATTACATGTAACGTGATCCCTTAAACATGCCTATTTCCAACTGGTCCTACTTTCAAAACTTTAGGCTCAACTGCAATTTGAAAGAATAATAATTTATTTCAGAGTTTCAGTAATAACAACAATACTTTATTCCGATCAGAAAAATGTCTCAATAACAAATGAATATAAATGAAACAAACTCCCACTATACAAACATATCATCAAAGTGAACCACACCCATACGAGCTACATGCTCATGAAACACCTTAGGTGGTACACCCTTAGTAAGCGGATCCGCAATCATGGAGTTTGTATTGATATATTCAATAAATATTTGAAGACTCTGAACTCTCTCCTTAACAACAAGAAACTTGATGTCAATATGCTTTGATTTCGACGAGCTTCTGTTGTTCTTAGAGTATAATTCTGCAGCTTTATTATCACAATAAATCTTCAATGGCTTCTCAATGCCATCGACAACGCATAGCCCAGTGATAAAATTTCGCAACCATATTACCTGGTTCGATGCCTCATAGCAAGCTATAAACTCTGCTTCCATGGTGGAAGAAGCTATGAGTGACTGCTTTACACTATTCCAAGACACAGCTCCTCCAGCTAACATGAAAACATAACCAGAAGTGGATCTTCTGCTATCAAGGCAACCAGCAAAATCGGAGTCTAAACACCCAACGATTTCTAAATGGTTTGACCTCCGATATGTGAGCATGTAATCTTTAGTTTTCTGTAAATACCTCATAACCCTCTTTACTGCTTTCCAATGATCCATTCCAGGGTTACTTAAATATCTGCCAAGCATACCAACTATGTACGCAATGTCCGGACGCGTACCAACTTGAGCATACATGAGACTCCCTACGGCTGAAGCATAAGGAATCTTCTGCATCTCTTCCTTTTCAATATTATTTCTTGGGCATTGAAGCAAACTGAATTTATCACCCTTAGCAATGGGCGTGTCTCCTGATGCACAGTTTTTCATGTCAAATCTGCTAAGCACCTTATCGATATAAGCCTTTTGTGATAAGCCAAGTATTCCTCGAGAACGATCTCGATGGATCTGTATGCCTAACACAAAAGATGCATACCCAAGATCTTTCATCTCAAATTTATTTGAAAGAAATCTCTTGGTTTCATGCAATAAGCCTATATCGCTACTTGCTAGCAAGATATCATCGACATATAACACCAGAAGAATAAACTTGCTCCCACTAATCTTGTGTTAAATACATTGATCAACAGTGTTCTCCTTAAAACCAAAAGAGGTGATCACTTGATCAAATTTTCGATACCATTGACGGGATGCTTGTTTTAAACCATAGATGGATTTCTTTAATTTGCATACCAGATGTTTCGATTCATCCGACATGAAATTTTCTGGTTGCTCCATATAAATTGTTTCTTCAATGTCATCATTGAGAAATGCTGTCTTTACATCCATCTGATGTAGCTCCAAATCATAATAAGCTACAAGTGCCATAATGATTCTAAAAGAGTTTTTCGATGAAACCGGAGAGAAAGTCTCTTTATAATCAATGCCTTCCTTTTGAGTGAAACCTTTGGCAACTAGACGTGCTTTATATCTTTCGATATTACCTTTCGAATCCCTCTTGGTTTTGAAAATCCATTTACAACCAATCGGTTTCGCTCCTTTAGGCAATTCGACAAGATCCCAAACGTCATTATCATCCATTGATTTCATCTCATCTTTCATGGCCTCAATCCATTTATGAGAGTCAACACTTTGTTTGGCTTCACTAAACGATTTTGGATCATCTTCTAGTCCTATATCAAACTCGTGTTCTTGGAGATAAACGATATAATCATCTGGAATCGCTGATCTCCTCTCTCTCGAGGATCTCCTTAATGGCACTTCCAATTGAGTTTGTTGTTGCTCTTCAATATGATTAGGTGGTAACCCAGGAGTGTCTTGATAGTCTGGATTTGCATCTTGAATAATGTCAGACATAATTGTCTGATCATTCTCAATTGCAACTGTAGGAACTGTAACATGTTCTTCCTTAAATACAAAATTCCTAAGTTTGACACCCTCATCATATTCAACATCCTCAATAAACTTAGCATTCCCTGTTTCAAAAAAGGATCTATTTAAGGGATCATAAAACTTGAAACCCCTCGATCTTTCTGAGTATCCAACAAAGTAGCAGCTTACTGTTCTTGAGTCCAATTTCCTTTCGTTAGGCTTGTATGGCCTAGCCTCAACTGGACAACCCCAAATATGTAAGTGCCTAATACTAGGCTTCTTTCCTATCCATAATTCATATGGGGTTTTAGCTACTGCTTTGCTTGGAACTCGATTAAGAATGTACACTGCAGTCTTTAAGGCTTCTCCCCAAAGTGAGTCTGGCAAAGAAGAATGCCTAATCATACTTCTAACCATGTCCTTTAGGGTCCGATTTCGTCTCTCAGCTACACCATTTTGACTTGGAGTCCCTGGCATGGTGTATTGAGGAACGATGCCACATTCTGCTAAATACTTTGCAAGAGGGCCTGGACGTTGTTCACCTGATCCGTCGTATCTACCGTAATATTCACCTCCACGGTCAGATTTAACGACTTTAATTTTCCTACCAAGTTGATTTTCAACTTCAGCTTTATAGGTTTTGAAAACGTCCAATGCCTGAGACTTCTCATGAATCTACCCATAACGAGAATAATCGTCTATGAAAGTAATAAAATACTGTTGACCATTCCAAGAAGCTGTAGGGAATGGACCACAAATATCAGTATGAATTAAATCCAAGACGTTTAAACTCCTTTTAGCACCAGTTTTCTTGATATTTGTTTGTTTTCCCTTAATACATTCAACACAGATTTTGAAATCTGAAAAATCAAGGGAATCAAGAATTCCTTCTGACACAAGCCTCTTTATTCTTTGTTCAGAAATATGTGCTAAACGCTTGTGCCATAACATGGAAGAATTCTCATTAATTAATTTGCGCTTTGTACCACAATTATTTATATGCAAGGATTCATTAATGTGTGAGGCATGAATATCCAATTTATATAGATTATCAACTAAAAAACCTGTGCCAATAAGATTTGAATACTGGAAAAGACTAAATTTTCCATTTCCAAATGAACAAGAATATCCTGATTTGTCCAAAGAAGAAATAGAAATCAAATTCCGTCTAAATGACGGTACATAAAAAGTCTCTTTCAAATCTAAATAGCAACCAGATTCTAACTTTAATCTAAATAAACAAACAGCCTCAACAGGAGCTCTTTCGCCATTTCCTACGTAGATGAATCTTTCAGCATCAGTTGGCTTTCTGCTCCTTAGACAACCCTGCATAGCCACACTTATGTGAGTAGTTGCACCTGTATCTATCCACCAAGTGTGATTGGGTACTAAAGCCAAATTAACTTCAGAACAAACAAAGTTAAGAAGTTTACCCTTTTTGGCAAGCCATTTAGCATACTTGGAACAATCCTTCTTCACATGACCACCTTTACGGCAAAAGAAACAAGTGATCACCTTATCTTGTTTCTGTTGCCCCTTAGGCTGTGAAGTTCCAGTATTTGCAGTGCCTTTTCCTGTGTTCCTTTTTCTCTTTTTGTTGGCAGCAATGTCATTGGAAGAAGATGCTAAGTGAACACTTTCTATCTTTTCTTGTTTCAACCTCTCTTCCTCTTGCACACACTGAGCAATGAGCTCATTAAGAGTCCATTTCTCCTTTTGAGTGTTATAACTTATTTTAAAAGGACTGAATTGTGCAGGAAGAGATATTAAGACCAAGTGCACGAGAATGTCCTCAGACAACTCTAACTTTAGTGCCTTTAGTCTTGTAACAAGATTAGACATTTCCATAATATATTCCCTTATGTTTCCTTTACCGCTATACTGCATTGAAACAAGCTTAGACAGGATGGTGCTTGTTTCGAATTTTTCATTTGCAGTGAACCTGTCTGCAATTCGTTGTAAGAAACTCTTAGCATTTTCCTCCTCAGGCATTGCGCCTCTGATGGTATTCGGAATTGAGTGCTTCATGATCATCAGACTCATGCGGTTTGAACGCTCCCATTTTTCATAAAGTACCCTTTCCATAGCTGTACTATCATCAGCAGGGGCGGGAGATTTGTCAGACTTGATCGCATAGTCTAGAACCATACACCCAAGCACAATAGTAACGTGCTCCTTCCATTTCTCGAAATTAGTGCTGTTAAGCACCGAAATATTGTTCAAATTGGCAGATATAGAAGAAACATTTACTGTAAACAGAAAAACAACAATAATCAGCTCACAAACGATAATTTTGGGCCATATAAGATACCAAGCACAACATTAAAATTTAGTCTTTGGACAGAAATTTTAATTTGTAAGCGGTACTCTTAAACTTTATTAGTAAATATTGATAATCAAATCCTTGCCAACAATATACCTTCCTTTGGGCCGACATATTGCATGCATGGTAAAAAATAATTTTATCACATATTTACTACCTTATTGTGTTTGTAATCCGGCCAAAAAATAACCTTCCTTTGGGTCGATTATTTTCCGCAGGAATTAAAAACACAGTCATTTAAATTCTTAAATGACAACCTTAATTTTCAAAATAAATAAATTAACATAAAAGAGGTCACTTTGGTGGCATTTTATATTAATTTAATTTATTTTGAACTTTATTTATTTTTAACATATTATGCATATATACAAAATATTGAGAGTACACAAATTAATTCACATCAATAAGGAGAGTGAGTACTGTCAATCAACTCAAGATAAGAATATTCTTAGATCCCCAAGAATATAACCCCAAATATTAAAATAATAAGTATTTCAGGGTATTCAATCCCAGTAGACATAAGCCCAATTAAAAACTAACAATAAGGATATGTGGTTTAATACAATATTCAAATAAAGTTTTAATACCCCAAATTTCAGGATTCCAACAATTGGATAAAACATAACATACCAAATATATTCCAATACCTTAGGCTTTTGCTTAAAGCTTAAGGTTCCAACAATTAGCCTAAAACAAAGTTTAACACTTTCAAAAGACTAATCATAAATACCCCAATTGTTGTACAAGCTTATCTTTGTAACCCAGTTATGTTTTCTTAATTTCTTTCAACAAAAAAAATTCCCTTAAATTTGTAACTTAGATTCAACTATATAAGTTACAAAAAGCATTTATCCTTCATCAATCTGAATCAAAACATACAAAATATAATTGTTTTGGATGAATATTTAATTCGGGATTTAAAAACTTTAAGAATAAAATTCATGAAACATGAAACAAAATTTCAAAAAATTGTTCACATGATTTTAATCTTTATTCCATAAGGAATAAAAGCCCTATACACAAAAATTTTAATTCTTAATGATTAAACATGAACAGGCTCTGATACCACTTGTTGGCAAATTAATACAGATAAATACACCCAGGATTTCATGTTTAATCATCAAGAAAAGACTAATACGGAAGCGTACCTAAATCTATTGGAGTTGATATCTTGAGGTTAGAGTCTTCCACGTCTAAATCTTTTGAGAGAATCTGTATCTCACTCAACGATGGGATTTTTTGTGAGAATTGTTTTTTTGTTTAGACTGGGGACCATAACCTATTTATACTTGAAGTATATTTTATTTTATTTTGGCCCATCATGAAAATAAAATAAAATATTGGGTCTCTACACATTGCAAAGCCCATACTAATTGAGATGTCCTAAAGTCCAATAACTTAAACTTTATTTGATCACTTTTAAGTGGACTAAATAGATAGCCTGTAATGTACAATCAATTGATATATGTAGGCCCACTAAATAATTTCCCAACAGGTATTGTATCCTAGGAACAAGATTTTTTGAATCATTTGAAGCTGTGTGAGGAAACTATTGTTCTTAAAATAGCTTTCTGGAAGTGCATTATATTAGCAGGCAAGAATTAATGTGCATTATATGCAAACAAGTGGTGTGAAAGAACTAGACACTTTTTACCAACTTTGATTCCAAAAAATTTTCTAGACTCAATATATTTATTTAACATTCTAAACTCTGTCCGTACATCTAACTCAAACAAGAACACGGTAATGAAGGATCTTCTCGCCTTATACCTCTAATAGGATTAACAATGCTATATCTCTTACCATTGACAATTATATTGTGAGAAACAGAAAAAATGCACTCCATTATCAATAAAATCCATTTAGATCCAAAACCAATTTTCTTAATTACTATCTCAAGAAAATCCCACTCAATTATGTCAGAAGCCTTGTTCATATCCAATTTTAACACCATCTCTTAATTCTTCCCCTCTCTCTTCAATTTCAAATAATGAAAAACTTCACTAGCCACCAATATATTATCTCGAATCTGTTCGACTCCTCCAAATGCACTCTAATATTGTGAAATAGCTTCTCCATAAAAGGATTTAACCTATTGACGAAAGCTTTGGATATGACTTTATAAGAAAAGTTACACCAACTTATGGGCTTAAATTGTGAAACATCTTCTGGAACCTTAACATAGGAATTAGAACAATATTTATTTTGCACAATTCATTTAGTAATTTACCATAGTAAAGAAAACCTTTATTGCATCAAATAGTGTCCTCCACATAGTACTTTTGAAAGAAAAAACCATAATATCCATCAAGACCAGGCGCCTTCATCCTCCTAACTCATACAGAGCTTGCTTTACTTCATCCTTGGATACTTCTCTCTTCCAAATTTCACCTAATTCCTTTATCAACTATAGATGAGTTCTATGCTGTAAAGAATGGGGTGTGCCGCGAGGCGACGAAGAGGAAGACTGGAGTAGACCCTAAAGAATGAGTGCAGCTGCAGATGGCAGTAGAAGGCTGAGAAACAGGTTGAAGAGAGGATTTGAGAGAGTTTCTGGATTAGCTGATTTGCCAAAAGTCCTCTTCAAAGACAACAAGAACTCTTATATATAGGTGTGGAGAAAGGGAGATACATGACTTTGGTATTAATAACATAATAATGAGAATTGACAATTACAAAGCATTAATGCTTTATCTAATGGGAGTTATGCTTTGGGAGAAAATATGTTGAAAGAAATAGGAAAGAGCACTCATACTTCAGAGAAAGGTTAAGAGAAGAACTCTTAATTATCTCCATATATGATCCATCAAGCCAAACTCTCCAAGACATTCCAATAGTGAAGTTAACTCAAGAACCCTGCCCTATTCCGGAGTTATCTTCACTTCTTCTTGAAAGTGTTGTTCTATAAATGAGTTATTCTGAGAACAGGTTATTCTGTGAATAGTTGTTCTGAGAAAGGCTATTATGTGAAGGAGCTCTTCCAATAAGAAGTAATGAGTTCTTCTGATAAGAGGCTATTTTTATAAAGGAGCTATTCTGATAAAAAGTTATTCTTGTGGAATAGTTATTCTATAAAGAAATTATCTTTCACTTATAATATGAAACAAATATTAATTTACAAAATCAAGTATCTACGTCAACAAATCCAACTCCTTACAACATTGAATAGAGTTATCACTATCCTGTATGCAAGCCAGCTTATTCAAAATACCCATTGAGATTGTCTGTCTCAAAGATAAAGTGAAATTTTAGAACATACAAATCCCTTCTTTAAGTCTCATCATCTTTCTCCTTTCCTTTCAAGAATAAAGACAAAAGTTCTAAACCTTTGAATCAAACTTTTAAGTCTCTTTTTTGTTGTCTTGTTTGATTAACTTTTAACTTATTATTAATTTTATATTATAGATTAATATTTTATTATAATTTGAATTTGTACATATAGTCAAATGCAGCTGATACACACACATATATATATATATATATATATAAAAATTATGATGCCTGCCACTGATAATAACAAGCACATTCGCAAAAAGGCGACACGCAGGGATGCATGAATGCAAGCCCACTTCAAATGCTGAAAGGGTTAAGCAAATCTTAATTTGTGAAGCTAATCACTAGCATCTTAAATTTTCTCAAATATTCCTGTTAGATCCAATAAATAATCTACCAGCTCAGTTCACAAACAAAAAATGATTGATTTCAATAATCAACGTTGATTGATTTTTGGATAAGACCGCATCATATAAGACAATTGTAGTAAAGTTGACCAATTTCATTTTGTTTCAAATTTTGATTTGAGCGACATAAGAATATTTGATATCTTAATTTCGATGTCTTTAATTTCACGGGATTGCAATTGGGTACATTTTAATCGGTTTATTGACATTATCTGATCAAGTTCGAGTATTTTATAATTGCGTAACTATCGAATTTAGATAATAATTTTACTATTTATGCTAAGTTTAAGTAGCATTTTATGATATCATATACTCAGAACCCGTTATCTATTTACTAAATGTTTTAATTTTGATAAAATTTTATACTTTTAGAGAGTTTTATTGCTAAGGATTTTAGTAAGTAAATCAGTATTAGAAGTTAAAATAATTTGCTATGAACATTACTTTTTATGTTAAAAAATTGTATTTTAAAGTTTAAGTTTAATTAATGAAACATTATTGTCCAAAAAGGTTTAATGAAACATAATAAAATTAATTGTGAAATTAAATTAATTAATTTTGCTTAAGATAATAAGATTTTTAAATTTTAAACATAAAGTACTAAAATTAAATTAATAAAAATTTTATAATATGTTATATACAATTCTTAACACATTGATAATTTAACATATACTTTAGTATAATGTAAATTTTAACATATATATATATATATATATATATGTAAACTGTTTTATTTGTAACTTTTTATGATAAATTAAAAAGGTTTTTTTTTTCTAGTAAAGGAAAGAATTAAGCATGTCAATATCTATTTAATTGTCAAATATTGTGATTATTAATTGATCATGTTAATCTAAATTACATGCATAAACATTTGAATTAAATATAATAGTTCTAAAAGCATGATAAGAGGTTAGAATGAAAAATGTTTGAAAAAAAACAATATTATATTATAAGATCATGAATAATTTCATTTGTTGGATCATGGTTTATTGAGATTCACTTGCAAATTTAAGAAAGATCAAGAACAACTTTTCATGAGTTGATATCAACTATGTTTATATTAAATTTTCAAACAAAGAATTTTCATTATAAGCTAATTGTTGTATTTAAAACTTTGAAAACTTGGTTATTTTTAATTTTATGTGAACTATATTTTATTTTATGTTGATTTTATCATTTTAATTATTATTAGATGCAAGTTAAATTTATTTAATTGTTAGATTTGGGTTTGAATTAAGTAAATAATTAATTAAATCATCTGAAAATCAAAACAGTGACTTAATAATAGGGTAAACAACTTCGGATAATAAATGAATATAGACTAAATTATTAGAATAGGGTTCGGATAATAAAATTAAAAAATATTGGCTTAATAGCCAAATAAATCCTCAACCTTTAGCCCAAAACGGAATTCAGCCCTCAACATTTTATCGCGTGAAATTCAGTCCATAAACTTTTATTTCAGTGAAAATAAACCCTCAAACTTTTAAAATTATGCAAATAAATCTAAATCTGTTAAATGACACTACCTGCCATTAGTATTGCACACGTGGCAGCCACGTAGCAGCCAACTAAGCTATTCACGTTAGATATACTAACAGTAATTAATGTCATTTAACAGATTTGGACTTAATTGCATAATTTTAAAAAGTTGATGGTTTATTTCCATCGAAATAAAAGTTTATAGACTGAATGTCACGTGATAAAATATTGAGGGTTGAATTTCATTTTGGGCTAAAGATTGAGGACTTATTTGACTATTAAGCCAAAAATATTCAAATAATTATAAAATTTGAATATTTTAATATATAATTGAATTTGAAATTTGATATCACAAAATTTATGAATATACTACCTATTATCATTATTACTGATTTTACTTGAAGAAAAAAATTTATTAATTTAATGATTAAATAATAAAATAAAAAAGTAATTAGATTAGCCAATTTTTTTCCCTTCTTATCCATCAAAACCTTAATTTTATTTTCTTTGACGAATCAGATCAATCCATCACCAATCATGCTTGACAGCACAAAAAAAATCAATAATTACAATTTCCAGAACTAATAAAAAAGCATATCAAATTATCAATAAAATGACAAAAGCATTCGATAAATATTGCTTTTTTTATTGTTTGTATTCTTGAATAACCACTTGCTTTCTTCAGGAATCTTTTGTGTCCATTTACCAATAAAAAAAAAACCATTGCGCTGGGCACCGGTGTCCTGGTGTGTGTTTCACTTAAACTTTTCGTTGAGTTCAGTCCAGCTCACTAATTCTACGTACAGTAAGTTGAAATTGATTAACGACGAGACCTTTTTTTTATATAATTATAAGTATTTTTAAATATTTTACTATATAAAATTAATTTTGTTTAAATCAAAAAATAGTTAAAAATAAAGTTTTCTTAACAGTAATAACTTTATAATTCAAATTATGTTCAGATATCTAAAAAAATTTACTTTTATTTTTTTTAACCATTTGTTGGTTGCTACGAATCATATGATTGCTCTAAAGCATGCACTTTTACCTTTGTATCCAAAATAAGGGTGCACACGAATAGAGTATTTCATAAATGGAAAATTAGACCTGGTCATGGGCGGGCTCGAGCTGGGCTTGAGCCGGGCCCATGACAGGTAATAAGAATAATTAGTCATACCCAAGTTCGGCTCGGCCCGTAATCTGGGCAGATTTTTTTGCCCAAGGCCGATCCCGTTTTTGTGTCATAAGCCCGAACCCGCCCAAATATAAATTTTTTTATTTTTTAAAATTTTTAATTATTTATTTTTTTATTATTTATTTCCTTTAAATTTTAATATAATTTGTCAAAATTTATATGTCAATTTTCATATTAAATATTTATAATCATGTTTTATTAATCAATAATGTTTTTTTATATATAAAAAATTATATTTACTAAATAAATATATAAAAATAATATAATATATTTAATTCGGGCCGGGCTCGGGTTTTGAAAGTCAAGCCCGAGGCTCGGCCCGATTTTTAAACTGGCCTAAAAATTTTGCCCAAGTCCGTTTTTTCATCAAAATTTTTTGTCCAAGCCCGACCAAATTTCAAACGAGCTTTCGGGCTTGGGCGGGTAGCCTGACCCTTGAGCAGATCTATGGAAAATGTTATAAATAGTTACTTTTGACAATTATTTTTATCACTCTAATTCTCATAAAGTCACATCCCATTATTGGTACCGATAACTTATTATATCAAATTACTAATTTCAACTTTCACATTTAATGTGATGTGACTTTTTGAGAGTAAGAGTATTAAAAGTAACTGCCTCTAACATTTTTCTTTCATAAATAAACAAATAATTACGGACAAAAGTGAATAAATATTTTTGGTTTATGTTCGTTAATTAATCATTACAAACGATCATGAATAAATATATGATTCATTTGTTTATATTTGCAAAAAAAACTTATTTGTTCAATAAATCATTTAATGTCTGTTTGTTATTTGGTAATAATAAATGTGTTCGAATTTTTAATTTGGCATATATATATATATATATATATAATGGTGAATACAATGTGTAAAATTTTTAATTTGGCATATATATTAGGGTGAATACAATGCGTGTATAAATTTTTTGTTTAGTGTTCACGAATTTGTTCTTTTAATGTTCATGAACATGAGTTTGTAAACATGTTTATTTAACATTCACAAATACGTAGTCGTGAACATATTCATTAATATTCATAAACAAGCTTAAGGAATACGAACAATATAAAAAAAATAAACGAATGAATACAAACATAATAACGTTCGATCATGTTTGATTCACTGGCACTTCTAATATGAAATTTTCACTTTGAAATTTCAATATTTGAGTGTAACATTATTTTTTTTCTTAGTGCATTTACAAATGTGATCTTAAAACTAATAATAAAAAGTTTTCTAAAAATTAAATTTGATAATTTTAAACACGATACGATAATACGATATAAATTAAATTAATAAAAAGTTATATATGAATTTGATAAAAATTTTAAAAAATTTGTGGTTAACATATTGATACAATTTTTGACAAAATAATTTTGTATTTTATAAAGATGATCTCCGAAATAAAAATAAAAAATTCTAAATGCTAAATTAAATAATTATAAATACTATAAGATAAAACAATATGAAAATGACATAAAAATATGAAAATATCCCAAATTAAGATTAACAAAAACTATATATGAATCTGATAAAATTTAAAAAAATTATTTTACATTTAACATATTGATACAAATTTTGACATAATAATTTCATATTTAGACAATATGAACACGATTTAACATTTGAAAACACCAAATATATTCATAAATGGTCCATTCTATATAAATTGTTCTTGGGTCGGACTACTCGACTAATCTTGAAGACCTATTCAATTTTTTTGTGGATTGGACAAAAGTATTAAACACGTAAAATGAGTTTGGGCTAACAAATGAGGTCTGATTAAAAACAGGTTGAAGCCTTGGTCTTATCTTTACAAGCTCAAGCCTGGTCTTATCCAACGTATATTTCAACTACCATACAATTAAGGAATACTCTATTAATGAACTTTTAAAATGATAATATTCTAGAGTAGTTCGAATGAAACATGTACATAAAATTTAAAATTTATGTTATTTACCATTTTTTATTTTTCAAAATTTAAATTACTTATATAATCATAACTATTTCATAGCTATGATGATGTTAGTAATATATTTTAAAATTTTAATGAAAAGCTAAAATTATATTAATTAATGAAAACATTTTTAAAATTGATTTAATTAATAATTAAGTTGATTCATTTTAAATGTTATAAATAAATGATTTTATAATTGTAATTCTATGAGATAGGGCACATTTAACTTAATATTGAAAAATAACAAAATAAAAATTTTAAGTATTAGTTCAAGTAATGTATTTAAACTTTGATATGTAAAAGGTTTAAAAGTGTAAAAATTTTACAATATAAACATTAAATTGATTTTTTTTAAATAGACAAGTTTGGGTGGACATATATTTTTTTATTTTGTTATTTATAAAAATAGGTTTGAAAAAAATTATTTGACCTGAAATTCTAGTCAAGTTATGCCGAATTAACATAAAATTTTGTAATATACTACTTTAGTCTAAATTAAACCAAACTCGACTTATGAACAAATTTAATATTTAAAACTAATAAGATTGCGAGCGTGGATATGAAATCTAGAGTGCTGGATTCGGACCCGGCCCAATGTCCAGCATACAAAGTTCTTCGGCACATTCGCAGTCTCTTAGGTGGCAGCAAGCTATCGAGACACGTCATCCTTATGTGCAGACAGCGGTGCGAACTTCGATTCAAGTTTTCAAAAAGATTCGTCTCAAGAGGCCATGCAATAATTAAACCAAAAATATTACCAACGTTAAAGTTGTTTCTTCCCATGCCCTTCAACTTTTTCAAATTTATATATTTGAACGAGACACTTTTTTTTCACTTTTTTCTCTAGAAGTTTGATTTAAATATTATAATTATTCTTTTGGGTTTTTAATTTATTTTTCTTCTAATAATTATATATTTCAATCAAACTTTGATGACAAAAAATAAAAAAAATATATTTCTAATTTCTAAGTTATAACTTGTATTTTAAGGGTTAATGAGAAATTATCTAAAGAAACATGGGCTTAAGAGCAAATTTAGGAAGTCTACATACCAAAAAAAAATTAAGACAAAAATGGCAGCGGTAAAAAAAAAGAAAATAACAAGGGCAAAGAAAAATAAAGTAAAAAAATAAAAAACAAATTAGAAAAGGAAATCCCTCTTGAACGGCGTCGTTTGAGGCTTAATCAGGCTAAGAGCAACAATAGGGGAAGCACATATCCTACTCTCCAAACATTGCAATGAATTTCACTCGCCGTATCTAGACGGCCGAGTCATTCGCGTACGCCAAATGTAGCGAGTACTATCTTTTCATCATCAGTTGACCGTAGTTAATTTTCTGATAAGCACAAGATTTTTGAAAAATATTTTCAACGTTGTCCTCAAAACAAAGAAAAAATAAATTCGCATTTTATTTTACGATCTAACCTCTCAATCAGGCAAAAATAATTTTCGATCCTCCTCTTCATTTTCCCTCTCTTTCCGTCTTGGAGGGAAAGGAAAACTCCAAAAAAGAAAAAACGAAAACCCCAAAAACAAAGCTCTCTCCTACTTGTAACAAGTTTTAGGGTTTTAGTTTACTCTTTTTTGCTTCTATTTTTCTCGCAAATTTTTTTATTTGAAGTTGCATGCTCTTCCTTTGCTTCATTTGCTCAAACACTTTGAGCTCAGCTTCTTTACTTCTTGATCTTGTCTGGTTCGATTCTGTTTTCAAGTAAGCAATTTTTTAGTTTAAGGTCAGTTCTTGGTTAAGTTTGTAGCTCTAGTTATTGCTTCCAGATTAGTTTCAATGTACTTTGTTTTTCTATAGGGTTTAAATTTTTGGTCATGCTTGCTCTATTTAGCTTAGCTGGAATGCTCTACTTATGGTACTGGTTCGGTGATTCTTGTTCCATAATCGATAGAGTTTAGTTGATTTGATGCATTTATCATTGCTGGATTTTTTTTTGGCAAAACATTGGAAGTGTTCTTTTGGGGGGAGCTGGTGTTAGTTTGGGTTTTAATTTTGTCCTCATTCAGTGATTTAAGTAGAGTGGTTTGCTTTGATTTTCTTCATCCAAATCTGAAATGTTCTTGGTCAAAGCATATTCTAATTTCGTATGCACTTTTAGATGTTGACTATTTTTGGTAAATGATGTAGAATGTTTTCATACTAGTAATTTGCTGTTATTTTGGATACACGCTACACGGTATTTACCATGTTGAAGTTGGCTTGCATGTTCTAGGGAAATTTGAATTCTTAGGGCTGTAGCTTGAAAGTTAAGACCCCAGAATGAGAGCCTGCATTTTTTTACACTTAAATTAGGCGGAGGGTTCTGAGTAACATCTAGTTTTTAGTGTATAAAGATAATTTTAAATGAGAAAAAGGCGCCTTTTTTTTTAAAGTTATTACTAGAAAGAGTTTAAGCTGAAGGTTTTACGTGGTTGTTTATATAATTGTTTCAGTTCACATTAGTTAGCCAGAACATATGATATTGGGATTTCAATTTCATTTTAAAACCTTTTAGTGTATTTTAAATTCTACGAAATTTGAATCATAACCCTGGAAATTTTAATTATTTATTTCAAGCGCACTGGGTAGTGATAATATCCTGAAGATTGTGAGGAGACTCCCGGTGCAATGCAAACAAGGAAAAGAATTTCTGGAAGAAATGCTTCTCGAGAGCATGCCAGTCCTAAGGCTTCAATACCACAAAAGAAAATATCTGAAAAAGTACAAGGTCCAGAAAAGAAAGTAACGGAGCTAATTACATCTTCAGTTAGGAAGCAGAAATTTGGTATGATGCTAACTTTGTCTCCATAGTTTGTATTCGGTTTAAAAGGAATGTTCCTTGTTTTGGTTAAGAGGAAAACATTGTCGTGGTAATGGTTTATGCGTTTTTCTTAATTTTGGTACCATTAAAATTTTTCAATAGGTTTAATGTAATGTAATTTCCAAGTCAAAGTCTGTTCTTGACTGTCCAATTTGTTGTGTTATTAAATTATGAAATTTATGGAATTTTCAGCCGGAACTGTAACAAAGAAAAATGAAGTGCCTGTTGGGGCTACAAATTTAAATGCTAGAAATGGCTTGCTGCATGATGAAACTTCTGATGCTTGTTTGGGATCTGATTCAGCCAATGGTGCTCACGTAGATGAGAAGGTAATATGTCTAGCTCTATTTTATTTTATGTGGCTTCTTTACGGTTGCTGAGGGAGAGGAGTAATTTATTATGATTCTTATCATATTTTTACTTAAAATGTATTTTTTCTTGGGGCATTTAGTTAGCAAGATGTGAATTCCTATCAAAAAGAAAAAAAAATTAAAAAAAGAACCTTCTATGTTGTTGAGATTTTGATTATTTCTTTAATTATATTGCAGAGCAGGGATCACCATTTGACAGATACAATATTTTCTCCATGCTTTCACAGTCATAAGATTTGTGGAGGGGAGATTGCAGATGAAGGTAGGTTATATTTATCATCATCATACCTGTCATATGTTTTTGCTTTCTCTTAAGTGATCTTAATGCATGTATCCTATTTAGTTGACTTGATCAAATTCTTTTGGAGGGAAGACTCAAAAATCTATCCAGATGGGGGAATAAAGGAGTCACAGACTGACATGCTGGATACTCATATTACTGGAGAAGCTCTTAAGTCTACTTCTATAGAGGAGATGTTTGTCGTAGACACAATTGCAGATTCAGGAGCTGTCCTTTCATCTGAAGTTTCAGCCATATATCTTGCCATGAAAAACTCAAAATTGGACTGTGTTGATGAACATGGTCAAGAGTCTATGTCAACTGATGTCTTTGTGGAGGATGAATACTATGAGGAATTGGTTGACTTTGATCCTTATTTATTTATAAAGAACTTACCAGAATTGTCATCTGTTGTCCCTAATTTTCGGCCTGTGCTGCTACCTAGGCAGACCCGGAGTTGCCCACCTACCACTCTTGTCTTGGACTTGGATGGTAAGAATACTTTTAGATAATTACTTGGATGAATTTTAATGCTTATGCTTGTGATTTTGGCAACATTTACTAAACATGAATTCTGACTCTCAAATCTTAATAATCATGCAACAAGTTTTAGATTTATATTTTAATCTCCTATCAAGTTCTTAGATTTGAATAGTTTAAATGCTAATTATAGTGTAGTACTTTCTGCTGCATTTGCTCTGTAGCTTTTTTCTACTGTCTCCTATTAAAGAAGTCTTTTTTGGTTCTTTTTAGAGTTATCCAGTCATTTCATGGCAGCTTGTGTCCTGCAGCAATAAGTCGTCAAAATCTGAATTTTTAAAATGAATATTGTGTTGCTTGATTAGTGACGTAGCACGTTATAATTCTATGTTGGTGGTTGGATGTTATTTTGCAAGTGTCATTCCTATTCCTTAATCATTTACTAGGCTTTTGATTTTTAACATTTGTATATCTGCTTGAATTTTCTGTCTATAATTGGTGATTAGTTAGAATCCTGGGGTACTGATTGAATTTTACTGCTTGGCAGAAACTTTGGTCCATTCCATGCTGGAACCTTGTGAAGATGCAGACTTCACATTCCCTGTAAATTTTAATCTCCAGGAACACACTGTTTATGTTAGATGCCGTCCTCATCTAAGAGATTTCATGGAAAGAGTTTCCAGTCTTTTTGAGATTATTATATTTACAGCCAGTCAAAGTATTTACGCAGAGCAACTTCTAAATGTGCTTGATCCAAAGAGGAGAGTATTTCGCCATAGAGTTTTTCGTGAATCATGTGTTTTTGTGGATGGCAATTACCTTAAAGATTTGTCAGTCCTTGGCCGTGATCTGGCACGTGTTATCATTATTGACAACTCTCCACAGGTAATTTCAGATTTCCTCTCTTACATGGACCTTGTCTAGCACTTCTGTTGCACCCTGGAAAAAAAAAAGAACTGTGACAAGGGGAAAATGTTACTTTTCAAATACACCAACGCATGCTCAGCATGGATGTCATAGAATTAGCATTAAGAAAATTGATGTTTGCTACGGTTCTGTTATTCAGGCTTAATACAAAAGACACAGACACACAGACCTATGAATATATCTTCTTGTTGGTTACTTTAATTGTGTGGTTGATTGTACTTTGGGATAAAATTTGATGAAACCCATCCTTGCAACCTGTTTGTGGACTCCTAGTCTGTCTTTTGGCGGATAGTTAATATTTTTCTTAAGGAGGGTTTGAATAATTTAATTCTTCCTACGCATGTCTATCTGATGGGATCAATACAACCTGGGTCTGGGGATCATGCCCAAGATCATTGAGAAATCAAGAGTGTGGAGTCTGATATTTTTCCTCCTTTTGGTGAATATCATGATCAATACTATAATGATTTATCTGGATAATGGCACAGAGTTCTCACACGTTTGAAACTGTATGTAAACGTGCCAAGTTCTTAATAAAGTTGGTGCGGCCTGTATAAAGACATGATAAGAATTGTCACTGAAATTTAACCAATGTGATTGTTGGTTTTCTTCTCAGGCGTTTGGGTTCCAAGTAGACAACGGAATACCAATTGAGAGCTGGTTTGATGACCGATCAGATCAAGAATTGCTTTTACTACTTCCGTTTTTGGAGAGCTTGGTTGGAGTTGAAGATGTCAGACCATTGATTGCAAAGAAATTCAATCTTGGGGAGAAAATAGCTGCAGCTGTTTATCCTCCTTTGCATTCGAACAGGAGTGACCCCTTTGAACGGTGAACGTCACTGTATAACTAAACTGCAAATGCAAGCTTTATGGTTTGAATATGATTGATTTGTCCTGCATCATAGACGGTTATCTCTAGGAATACCATTCTGTCTGTTGAGCCCTGAGGGCCTTTACATGATCAAAGATTTGCAATGGAAAGTGTGATTCCAAGTTTTCAACCAGAAAAATGGGAGAAAAATAAATCCAGGTGTAGCCGAGTGTTGGACAGTTGGAGAAGATTAACATAGGTGACAATGTGCAAAACTGCTTTATAGGTAACTCTCATTCTCTGAATGATGCTAGCCTAGAAATATTTTTTGTTGTAATAAATAAATATAGATTTTATAGAGTTATGTTATGGGTTGAAAAGTGATTAAAAGCATCCCTTCTTTCAGAACTGTCTTGAGTAATTGTTTCTAATCAAGAGCTTCTCTAAAAACTGAAATTGGAAATTATATTTTTTTTACTATTTGCTAATTTCTTTATTTAATATTGCAAATTGATGAGTATTCTGGGACATGAAATCAGCTCTCTCATTTTTCAAATGCCTCTATGAGTGCTTGACTGGGATCAACCTCTTCTGACCAACTACTTCGCACGTGGTGAGGTGGAGATGAGCTAACGTAACGTAATCTTCACCCCCCTGCCGTTGCGTTGTTCATCGCTGTTTGAATAATCTGCGAAGCTCGTTTTAAATGGAAAAGAACTAAAAGAACTTTTTCTAAAACTTGAGATTCAAAATATGAGTTTGGTTTAAAACGATCAAAAAAAAAAATATGAGTTTGGTTTATAATGTCTTTTTGCTCTTCTCATATTTGAGTTTAATTTATAATTTTATAAGTTATATGAATTGTTCGAGTTTGATTTGATAAGATTTTAAATATAAATATTAAATATTATATATTCATTTTTTATTTATATAAGTATATGTTAAATATATCAAAAAATAGAAGTTCGAGTTTACTGGTCTTTTAAATTGGATATCAAAGTACTTGAATTATTTGATTTGTTACTGTAATAGTCCGAGTTTTAATTGAAGTTAGTAAACATGTAAAATTTGAGTATTTAAGAATTCGATAATGAACGAATTAAATTTGTGTATTTATTGATTGAATATGAATAATTTTACTCGTTCGTATCCTTAATATGAATATCATTCGTTGAAAACCATTTTATGCTCCCAGAAGCGTCGATACCATTCTTTGAAAAACATGTTAGATGGAGGAATTTTAGGAGACTCGATTGTAAAAAAATTAAAAAAGTGAGAAAAGCTTCACGAGCGAGTTCACTGCGTGGTAAGTTGATACTGTTAGCGAATCGAGATCAACAAGGAGCTGAACTGACGTAATTTTCACGCAACTGTCTCTCGTTTTTTTAAGGCGGGCATTGGAAAAGTGGGTCTAATGCTCCAGCCTCCAATAGACTCTAGAGTTTAGTTAAGAATTAATGAAGTCCAGTTTAGTCGATTTAAAATTATACTTGAGATTAGTAATTTTAATACTCAAAATTTAGTTCGAATTTTATTTTTGAAATTTGAGCTCCACCTAGTAGAATAATTCTCAAATTCGATTTAATAAATTTGATTTTTTTTACAAGATTTAAATTTTATTAAATAAATTCGAATTATTAATTTTCAATCATATATTTGAATGTAAAATGTTAAATTATCATAAAATATTAAAAAAATTGATCAAATACAAATTATCCGAATTGATTATTAAAATACTTGAACACGATTCAATTTATTATACGAATTCGAATTTAATTCAAAGACAAACGAATCAAACTCGAATAATCATTGCTTAACGATGATATACTGACCAAGCAGAAACTGCCATGTCATTCCTCTGAGACTAAAACGGCATTGGTATTATGAAAATGACAATTTCAACCTCATCATTCGTTACATTTCTTTTTTTATCTTTTTTGGTCACGCGTCATCAGTCGTTACATTTCACACACAGCAATTGCATGTATAATTTAACCGTATCAACTATCAACTGCCTTCTTAACCTTGGTTAAATACTTAAAATTCCATTTGCCGATCAACTATAAATACCGCCTATCCAGGTTCATTTCTCTCCCGCCATTACCTACAATTTTTTTTTCTCTAATTTGATTCAAATTTCCAAGCCAAACGCTCTCTCGTTTTCTCTCCATATTTCTCTTTCTCATTCTTTCATTTGAATTCTCAGCTGTTCTCTCTCCGTCACTTAAAATTCTCCAACAATGGTGAGAATTGAAATACCTTTGAATTTCGGTTCATCTTCACGGTCTCACGTTTTCTTCATATCTCTGTTTTATACTCCAATCTCGTTTTAACTTTGATCGGTTTATCGTTTCAGGTTGTTGCACAGAAAGTTAAAGAAGCGGAGATTACCGAGCAGGACTCGCTTCTTCTGGTAATCAGATTTAAACCTTCCAGTTTTAGCTCATTTCTTACTGGCCTATATTTAATGGCTTAATACAGCGTAGAGTTTTCTTGTTCTCTGTTTTATACTAATTTGATTTTTTTTTTGTACTTGTTTGATTGGATTGTAGGTTTTTTTTTTTCAAATTTTGCATTATCAAAATCGGTCTGATAAATGCAACAGAGGCAGAATTCAAAATCTCCATTCTCGTTGTTTTTCGCTGAAATTTAACCATTCTAAGAAACTCCTATCTTAAACACTTTTATATGCACCAAATATACTTCAGATTTGAACATTTTGCGTTCGCTTTGTAACTTCGATGAAGTTTTTGGGCAAAGCTGGCAATGTTTGGTCATCTTAAGTCTGCTTTCCATATTTGTGACTTGAACTGTACAATTAACAGAATTATGCTCGCCGTTTATTTTCTTTAATTTTTTTTCCTGTTATTTCACCTGCAATTTTCATGGAAAAATATGCTCTGTTTTATTTTTCTTTTTCTCTAGTAAATTTGCTGCAAAATAAATCAGAGCTTCTTATTTTTATTGTCAAATGGTTAGACCTAGAAGCTTTTGAAATTGAAGCTCTGATAATAAATACTTTTAAGTTGATCTCATCTTTCTTGATTGATTTGTCTTTGAACAGACGAGGAACTTGCTTCGTATTGCTATATTCAATATTAGCTATATCAGAGGCCTTTTTCCCGAAAAGTATTTCAACGATAAATCCGTTCCTGCTTTAGGTGAGCTTTTCCTTTAGGATTTTCTCAAATTTCTTTTGACATTTTCCAAAATCTGTTTGTCTAATTCTTTAAAAAATTGTGATAATTATCAACAGAGATTAAGATCAAGAAGCTAATGCCGTTGGATGCAGAGTCTCGTAGACTGATTGATTGGATGGAGAAAGGTAAGTTGTTTTCAACTGATTCTTTAATATTTTTTCCTTTTGCCATCGTTTTCGCCACATTGATTTTAATTATTTGATAATTTATCTCTTCTTCTCAGGTGTCTACGATGCATTACAGAAAAAGTACCTGAAAACACTATTGTTCTGCATATGCGAATCAACAGATGGAGCAATGATTGAGGAATACTCATGTAAAGTTTTTGAGTCACCCATTTCATAATCATTCTCGAAGCTTTAGTGGTTCATTCTTGATTTAACAAATTGAATATGCCTTCTCAATTCAGTTTCTTTTAGTTATTCCAATTCTGATGGCCAAGAGGTTTTGATGAATATTAATCGCACTGGAAACAAGAAACATGGAGGGACATTCAAGTGTAACTCCACCACTGAAGTCACTCCCAATCAAATGAGGTGATATAAATTCGATTCATTTAAAATTCTATAATTTTTTTTTTGTTGTTTCGAACTTTCGAGATAGTCTTTTTTAAGTTGTAACTTATTGTGATATTGTTAAATTTTCAGGAGTTCTGCTTGTAAAATGGTCCGTACTCTTGTTCAGTTGATGAGAACTCTGGACAGGATGCCTGAAGAGGTAAATTTTGGCAACTAAGATTTTATTTTACTTTGAACCTTATTTGGTTATATTTAACTGTGATTGTTTTTTCTTCTGTTTCAGCGTACTATATTGATGAAACTCCTCTACTATGATGATGTGACGGTATGCCTTTCTTATTTTACTCCTGAAGGCTTAGTTTCACATACTTGGTGGCTAAGTTTATATAAAACTTTTCAGTTTTTCAATGAAGGATGGGAAATTTATGAATTTTTATTCTGCGTGTAAGCGGATTTGATTGCTTGGTTGTTTCAGCATGTGTTGTCTTCGGATTTTTTTTTTTTTGGTTACAGTTGTCTTCGGATATTTATCATAAATGTTATGAGCTGCCTCACGCTTGTAACGCATATGGAACCCAGGGAATGCTGTTTTCGTCTATGTGGTCATTTTTCCTGTTTCACATAACTGTTTTGGCAAAGCTTTTTAGATTCTTCTCTTCTCCAAATGAAAATATTCTCTTAACAAAACTGATAATGCATTAATCTCCCCAAGCACAGCCATTGGACTATGAGCCTCCATTCTTTAGAGGCTGCACGGAAGAGGAAGCTCATAACCCATGGACTAAAAATCCTCTAAAGATGGAGGTTGGAAATGTCAACAGCAAGCACTTTGTGTTAGCTCTCAAGGTAAGGGTTCAAGGCTTTTTGGATGCTAGGATCAGTTTGTGGTTTGTATATTAACCAAAGCTTTCATAACTGGTAATTTGTACAGGTGAAAAGTGTACTTGATCCTTGTGGGGATGAAAATGATGACATTCAAGATGATGAAGTAAGCCTATGTGCTGACTCTGTTCAAAGAGATGAATCTTCTGACTCTGATACTGAGGTAAAATGACAATATGTTTGTTCAGTTTATGAACCATTGCCCTTGAAAGCATGTATAGCACTTATATGAAACCAACACTTACCTTGTTCAGATAAATTAGCAGTGTTGAGTCTTGTTTAATTTTTCGCTTCTGATTTCAGGTTAATGAATCACAAGAATTTATTGTGGCACCAGTAGGTAATTAAATTGTTTCAGATATCCCACTAGTCATTCTATCCCCTCTCTTGTTCCTATATGTTTCTGCTGGGAGAATTTGATTAGCGAGAAACAATGATTATTCTGCCAGATAAGCAACGACCAGAAGAAGATAATAGCATGGTTGATGAAGGTAAACATTTTAAAATTATCAAATAGGAGTCAGAGACGTTGTATCCCTTGAAATAGATAACACTGAAGAAAGTTTAGTTGTTTTTTCAGTTTTCCTCCCACCTTACCTCTTTCTCTTGAATTTCTTTGATAATATCTGGATTAAGTTCGTTTGCCACAAATAATCTCTTACCTGTTGCATAGATGATACTCAAGATCCCATGGAAGATGAACAACAATTGGCAAGGGTGAAAGAATGGATCACCAATCGTCATCTTGATACTGTTGAACTTACTGATGTTCTCTCAAATTTCCCTGATATCTCAGTGGTAAGGGTGCTGTTTTATTCTCCTAAACTTATTTTTTACCGATAGGGCTCGAAAATAAGTAGTATGGTAGTTAGTTTTTTAGATCCTGCAGTTTCTTTATATTCTTATTGTCATAATAATTCAGACTTTAATCATACTGTTTTGCACAAATCCAGGTTTTGACTGAAGGTAAATGAAAGATGCAGTCCGTTTTAAAGTTTGAACAGAAAGGGAGTCAACTACTGTGTTAGATTTCAACTTCTATAATAACAAGTTTTCTATTTTATAGTTTCTTTTGATTGATTTCAGAAATAATGGACAAACTTGTAAAGGAAGGTGTTTTATCAAGCAAGGGAAAAGACAGTTACTCCATAAGCAAGCAGAAGGTTATTTTCTTTGGGCTTAATTTAAAATTTGTATCCTCGTTTCCAGCTATGATTCTCCTTGATCTGATGAAAGACATTTCCAGAAGTCTGAATATGAGTTCACTGTTAAAGAAGAAATGGATGGGCAACTTCAGACTGTTAAGAAATCTCCAAAGGTTGAAGATCACATGTATATGAAGGTAATCGAGCTTGATTCTGTTTCTATTCTGACTGATTAACAAGAAGGTTAACTGTCTTTTGGCCAATTGTTCTGTTACAATCTGAAACATTGTTCTGCACTGCTTTGGTATGCCTTTCATCTCTGTATGTTTATAATTTGAGTTTTTCTCATTTTGTAACTAAAACCAAAACTTGCACGGGGCTTCTTAATTTTAATTTCAACTCTTTTTCATTTAATGAAAACGCTTTTTTATTTTCTGTTTACTGGAATCTTTCGATAAAGAAGTTATAAGGATTCTTTGTTACAAATTGCATAGGGTTGCCTAATTGTTATCTTTTTAGCTTGCAAATATATCGTAGGGATCTTGTGAGTTGTGACTCTGACTCCTATGGCACATTCTGACTTCACTTTGTAACTTTAGGCTTTGTATCATGCTCTTCCAATGAATATGTGTCGGTCGCAAAGCTTCAGAACAAGCTGGAAGGACAGGCAAATCAAACTGTCGTTCAAAGACTTATAAGTAAGATGACTCGAGATGGTTTTGTTGAAGCTAAAGGCAACCGCAGGCTAGGTATGTATTGCCACCTTAGTAAAGCATGTGCTCCACATGATTTTACAGGATTAATCCTGGTAAATTTACTTAGTCATCCATCCGTTGTTTACACAGGCAAGCGTGTCATCCACTCCATTCAGACACAGAAAAAGCTACAGGAAGTCAGGAGAGCTTTAAACAATGATGCTATGGTGATGATTATAATTTTGTCATTTGTGCAACATTTAATGCATCTTCTGCACAATACCATAATGTTTAATTCTTCTCTAACTCTTCCTAATTGAGCAGGATGTGGATACCAATGAAGCACATAACAAGACCAATCATCCGGAATTGCAAACAACTGGTACACCATTGAACCTATTCCCGATTATTAAGAGTTTACCCCAGAATGTGAATTTCAACCCATGAACATATTTCTCCATTTATCAGAAAGCAACCACAGGGATTTGTCTACCTGCGGTGTCCTCCACTCCATTGGTTCAGATCTCACACGCATGAGGGGCCGATCTGACATAAACCAAAATGGTTCAATCAGGAGTGAGCAGACTATCTCGAAGGCCAGGGATAATGGAAACACCCCCATAAGCAGGGCTGAGGTTAGTGCCAAATTGAAATCATTCCTTTTTCCCACTCCATAGCAAAGTTTTTACTCTCATTTTGACACTATCGTGCAGAGCTAACTAAATATGTTTCCCTCGTAATTGTCTAGACAATAGCTTCAAGAGAGAGCTTTGTCCCAGGATGTGAGAACATCAAAGTAAATGGAAACAGTGATGCGGTAGACACTGCGGTGTGTAGTAGACCATCCCTAGATAAGCGAGGCAGGAAAGCAAGCACGGTAAATGCTTTAAATTCCTTGTTTACTGACTGAATGAAGCTCCGACAGTGGTTATTAGATTTCTATCCTCTCTCATACGTTGGCTCTTGGGCTTTTTATTCTTCGGCAGGTCAAGGAGCCCATCCTTCAGTACATGAAGCGCCAGAAATCTCAAGCTGTTTGAAGCGATGGGGAATGTAATGCCAATGACTTAGCCAAACTCTAAATTGCCTGGTGAATTTCCTTTTCAAGTAAGTAATAGACAATGACTGGTCAGAAAACATATTAATTCCGCAGTTTTAGATTGTTTGATGTTTAGATGTTTAGAAAGTGGTGAACTCTTTCGTTGGTAATTTGACTTTATGGACTGAGATTCTTATAACGTGGTTCAAGAAAAAACAAAGTGCACCCTTAACAACTGCTTCATTTCAATTTTTTCTTTCAATGTCAAAATGATTTCTTCCTAAATGAGAATTTACCAATGCAGAACTTTTAGTACTATGTTTTGTGGTTTATAGCTGGTAGGAGACGGTAAATATTTTTTTTACCCAAAGGTGAGATTTACTATTGTCGACTAGTGGACAAAATAAGATGGCAACCCATGTAATTGGTAGCTTTAGTCAAAATTTTAATAATTCAACTTTGAGATTTCATGAAAACTTAAATTCCCTGAATGAAACAATTGTAAGCTCTACAGTCTAATCAAAAGATAAATTCTCTAAAAAGTTATAAAAATAATTAAATCCGATTATAATATTCTCACGAGCGGATACGGGTGGCTTTTGAAGTTACATAAAGTAATTCCGACGATTGATTTTGTTCCACCTCGATTTTATCAGCACCGCCTTTTTTCTTACTTAGACCCAGCATATTGCTTCATTCAATTCGTGGGCATCCGAACATGCCCAACCAATTCATGCGCAAGATAGCTTGGGCAAGCAGTGCACTCCTTAATTTTTTTTTTCTTTCGATTTTACTTTGACAGAAATTGAACATGAATTGATTTGAAGAATTTTAAGTTTAGGGTTAGAAAATTGAGGGAAAGAAGATACCAAAACAAAAGAGAGAATGATGATGAAAGGGTGAGGTTTATATCAGGAAGAAATTATAATTAAATATATATTAAATATTTTTTTGAAGTAACTTATAAATGTGATGTAAAAATTAATAGGACTAGTGCATTTAAAATTTCTTGATGAACAATTATCATTACTTCATGTATAATAAAGTGAGAATCGAAATTGTAATTTAGAGGTAAACTATGAAATTAAGATTTTATTTTTATGTGTTAATGAAGGCTTGACTTAATGGTAAGAAAGAGACCTTAAATTTTTTTTTTTGTATAAATCACATGGTGTTCTCATAAGAAGATATTGGATATGAGATTAATTTTTATTTGTGCTGCATGGCTGGTTTTGGGTCAAAAGAATTTGACCTAATGAGAATTCGAACATGAACTTCTTGTTATAGATCGTCTACACTCTTGAACTCAACGAGGCCTTAGAATTTTGAGGTCTTATGTTCAAATCTATTTATTTATCTGTATATTGAATGTAATATGATGAAAATGTAGTGTTCAAGTCTATCTATTTATTCGTTTATTAAATGTAATATGTTGATTATAATTGTAACTTTAAATGAAAATGTACTGTTAAAAAAATTTTATTTTTATTTATCTTAAATTTATATCATTAAAAATATTTTTTATTCAAAAAATTATAAATAGATTATCTATCATAATAAAATAAATTACGTTTAATCATATCTTGTTGTGTTAAATGAATTAATTTTAATCATATTAATCGTATCACATATAATAAATATTTGGCTTCATACCAAATATACTTTTAACGTTTATACAAAATAGAATTAAATTATTAACGTTTAATCGCATTGAAATTAGTCCATTAAGTTTTATTTTAAACAATTAAAACCTAAATATTTTAAAATAATAGAATTAAGTATATTTTCTGAAGTTTTTCTAATTACCGCTAAGTTTTAATTACTGTGCAAGGATAATAACAGTTAAAAGATTTAACAAATGTATTTAATTGTAATATTTTGAAACATTTGAGTTTTAATTGCTTAAAATAAAACTTAATGGATTGATTTTCACACAATTAAATGTTGAGGGGTTTAAATTCATTTTGTGATAAACGTTAAGGGCATATGTAGATATTAAGTATAATTTTTTGGTTATTTACTGTTAAAATGTTTTCGGATTAACTTACATGCATATCAAGATTAATCTCTTACCAAATGATTTTAAAGACGCACCCTCGCATTAGCATATTGTATTCAAAAAAATTAATTTTTTTTGAGTGCTTCCCCAAAACTGAAACCTTGAACCTGATTCAAAATGTTACTTGCTTATTAAGGGATCTAACCTTTGTGGTTTATAATAAATAATTTCGTATTTATATTTTAATATATTGATACAATTAATAATTTATAATGTAATCTTTTCGATAAAAAAGTTATGAAAAGTTTCAATTATTCATGTCGTGTTTCACATATCGCCTTTAATCTAAGACTGAAACATAACATGCACGAATACCTAGATTCTTCTTCCTACGTAAATACGAGGCCCAGTCTTATACGATCCTTACATCCAACGTTAGCCGTTAGATCTCAACAACGACCCAGATTAATTGAACGTTGTATGTTGCTTTACAAGGTAAAGATGCGCAATGCCCCGTAGATTTCAGTAGTGCCTTGGTTTTGTGTCCACGCGCTCGAGCATTTCAGAAAACTGAAAAAAAAAAAAAACACTCCAGAGCAAGGATCTTCAGATCAAAAGAATCACAACCATGGAGAAGGTATTTTCATATTTTTTCCTTTTTCTTTTTCTCTATTTTCTCCCTTGCTCTTCTTTGCAAACGTAAGCTTACGGCTTTCTTTTTCTCTCTTTTATTTCCTTTTTCTTTTATCACACTGTTAGCCTGTAGAGCTTGGGAACAAGAAACAAGGCCTCAAGCACCTATCCTTCGTGAGGGTGGCTGCGATCCACGCGCTGGTTTGCGTCTCCAACCTTTACGAGTACGCCAAACAGAAATCGGGGCCGTTGAGATCCTCGTTTGGCACCGTCGAGGCCGCCGTCACTACCGTCGCCGGTCCCGTCTACGAGAAACTTAAGGACGTTCCCGATCATATTCTCGCCTTTCTTGATAAGAGGGTAACGCTTTTTATAATATAAATTTTTTTCTTCTTCAATTTTACTAGTAATTTATTTTGCTGTATCCTGAATTTAATAATTGGATTTATTAGTGACTAAGTATTACTAATTTAGCAAAAAAAATTAGAAAAGTTTTGCCGAAAATGAAATATGAACCAACTTATTCCTAATTTAAAGACGGGATTAATTAAAATAACCGTAGGTAGATGACGCTTCACACAAGTTTGATGAGCATACACCAGCATCAGCTAAGCAAGTGGCTAGCCAAGCCCAAGATTTGGTTCACAAGGCAGCAGAAAAAGCTCAGAAATTAGTAGATGAAGCTCGAGCCAACGGAGCACGGGGAGCTCTGCACTACGGCGCAGCTGAGTTGAAGCAGTTCGCTCTCGCGAACTCAACCAAGTTGTGGATTAAATTGAATCATAACTCAGCTTTCCACTCGGTGGCGGAGAAAGTAATTCCCACAGCGACTCATTTGTCCGAGAAGTACAACTGTGTAGTCAAGGACTTGAGTGCGAAAGGTTATCCTGTGGTTGGGCATCTGCCTTTGATACCCGGTGGTGAGTTAGGTGACGCAGTTAAGCAAACTGAAGCGAAGGACAAAGGGCATGGAGATTCAGTTGTGACTTGTGCGTGTGTTGTTGACTTCTTGTGGTGTGGGGGTAATAGAGGCAATGTGGACAGCGTAATAGTTTGCCATTGTAACTAAATTTGGGTGTTTGTTTGAACTCTTTGCAATGTGAGAAGCTCTATGAATTATGTTTGCTTGCTCATAAATGCTGTCCTAGAGTTTTTGGATCGGATTTTTTGGTCGGTTTTTTCGGTTGAAAAAAAATCTAAAACCAAATTGATCAATTCATCTTAAAAAAACTTACTAACCGATAAAAATCAATAAAAATTGCATCAAAATAAATATATTCGATCAATTCGATTAGAATCAATTTTTTTAATTTTTTTATTATAATAAAGATATTTCAATTTTTAAAAATATTTTTTTCAAAAATCGACAATTTAACCTAATCAAATTACATGATTTGAATAAAGTAGAATTCTATTTCATCTAAATTAGTATAGTTTTGTGTGTAAATAACAGATTTTCTTATCTGTTTTAATAGTTTGAAATTAATTTTACTCGATGCTTTATCACATTTAAAGTTCTTCGTCCTTCTCCAAAAGTATATTTAATGAATGTCAAACCCGAAAGCTCTTTCCACAAATCAATTTACGTTGCTAATTAAATCACAACTCATGAGTTAAATTAGTACAGCTTTGCTATTTAACCACCCCCAAGAGGTGGCTTAAATAGGAGGAGGAAAGATTTTTAACAGCAACAAAATCTATAAACAGCTAATGAACCTACTGCAAAAACCAAGCATACGTAACTCAGCGGATTAAATGTAATTGTAACTGAGAAAAGTTCCATCAACTAACATAACAGATTTCAACATGTATAAGCAGCGGATATTTCTTTTTCGGATAACTAAGGTTTCATTTATCAAAAGAAGTAGCGAAGGAAGGACTAGATATGAAGCTTCGAAAGGTAAGAGAATCAGACATGCTGGCTATTGCAGCAAATATATCAAATCATGGACAATTATTTTCATGCATAAACAGGTCTCAACTCTCAAATGTTGAATCAAACCATAAAACAAGATGACATGTTTTGTAGCAGAAATCAAAAACTTAAACGTCCACTTGCTGCCTACAGACCAAGCCCCAAATCATCTGTAGTAGTTTCTGATTCCTGCATCGATGAAAATATAATTAGTATTTACTTCGGATTGGAAATAATAATTTGTAATTTAATTTTTCATTTGGTGTCTTTCATTGATTTGTAATCACTTGTCAAACCTTCACCACTGTTACTATATAAGGAATTTGTTTTGCAATTATTAGCTTGCAACACTACTGCGAAACGATTGAGAATTACTTTTAAAACTTCTGTGGAAGCAACACATGCTAATCCACAGTTTTAAAGAGTAAATAGAAAATGGTTACAAAGAAAAAAACAAAAAAGTTTGTATATGATACACTGACAGTGTATAGTTTTTATACACTGTTAATACATTATACATCAGAGGTTGACACCTCATCAATTGACAAATTAAAAAATATGTCAAGCCCTTAAAAGTAAATATAAATAAATTTTTTTAATTTATTCAAAAAGGCCTATTGATGAAGTGTCAACTTCTAGTGCATTTACAGTGTATAGAAACTATACACTGTCAGTACATCATATAAAAATCCAAAACAAAATTATCATTTTTTGAGAATGTCCTCTAGCAGATTCAGGTTAAAGTTTGATGCAATTTCTTACACCTCTAGATAAATTACAAATGGTTATCGTTGAAATTGAATTAATTACATGATATTTCCTTCATTCCAAATTTCTAAGAATCATAAAGAGTGCAAATAAGTTGTGAAGGAAAAGTCAGGGTACTGATTAGCAAGTCTAAGATCATGATTAAAACATTAAAACTCCAGTGCAAGCATTGCAATCTGGAGAAACAGCACATAGAAAACAATGATTAAGTTCTAACACTGTGTGAAAAACAACACCAAATAATGATTGGTTGTGAAGCAAGATACAGTGTACGTATTTCAATAAGCATGAACTTTTGCCTCAAACCAAACAGAGCTTTGACCTAAACCAAACCAAGAAAACTGTATATTTCTACTAAGGTGCTCCCAATGATCTAAAATCTAAATTGTTCCCGAAACTTCAGTGTAATGACTAAACAATTAAAACCCAATCTTCAAATAGAAATACCATAAACAAAATCCCAGAATTCAGAGTCTTGAATAATCAAACCTGAGATTCATTTGGAGGAGGAGGAGGCATAGCTGCTTTCAAGAAGGTCATCATAAGGATCCCTGCGGCCAGGCACTTGACTAATCTGAGCATCCCAACGGAGCTGGGCATTGTGGCGCTCAAATGTCCAAAATCCATAAGGTCGCAGAGGATAACTCCACATCTCCTTGGTTTTCTGGCATCGATCCTTCACTTTGTAAACGTGCTCCCTAAATTTCTTATCCCTCTCATTGGGGTCCTCCATTAACCTCAACACTAAATTCTCTGCAAATTCCATTATGAAGCCCATATTCTTCTCTTCCTAAACAACAAGAGTTTGAAACCCTAAGATCAAAAAATAACTCAATAAAAAAATGCATAAAAGCTGAAGCCAACAAGAACAATCACTGTCTAATGAACTCAATAAATATCATAAAACCGAACGATGATTTAAAAAAAAAAGGGGTAAAGAGTACAAACCTGTTAGAAAATTATTTCGCGAGTAGCAGAGCGGGGTCTTCAATTTGCTAAGAACGAGAATGGGAAATCTCAAATCTCTGATGCAAAGTAGATGAAAGAACCAAACTTGGGCTAAGGCTTGATAACTATGGATGTTGCTGTTTGTAAGAGGCCTGCCTCTGCCTTGAATGGGATCAAGAATTTTGAAACAGCCCTTAACTAAGCCCTTTAGACCCTAACTTGGGCTAAGGCTCAAAATTCTCGGCGTTGCCTATTTTACTATTTTGCTTCAAATAAAGGGCGCAGGCCTCCGCCGCTCTTTTTACAGGTTTGAACTCAATTTGAATGAAAGAGAGAAATTCGTTGGAGAAGAAGATTTTAAATTCACAACCTAAGGCTTAATTCAGTTAATTCATACCATTCTTTCGAAATATATCTTTCATTATGTTCGACATTCAAGCCCTAACACTTGCATTTCCTTTTGTTATCCGTAAAACGAGACATATCTTACATTACAAAAATCTTAAATTGGAATCGTACTCTCTTGTATCAAAATTCAATAAAAATTTCCTAGAGAGCAAAATTTGATGGTAATCTCGTTTCTATAAAACATTACCAAGTCTAAACTAATTTGCTATATCGAGACCAGCTCTCACATGGCTTCAAGATGTAAAGCTAAAGCATTTACAGACAATAATAGAATCCTTACAATGAACATTGGACATCTAATCTAATCATGTACATAATCATATACGGAAAATCCGTCATAGAGAGGAGACTCATCATTGGAGTGAAGGAGGGAATAGCAATAATCACAGAAATAACAAGGGTTCTCTCTAGCCCATTTGTCATCTACTGTTACTTTAGTAGCTCTGGTAAGTCTACAAACATTGCATTTCTGAACTCGGGGTTTTAGTTGAAAGATGATTATCGGATAAGCTGCTCGATTTTGTACATCCTCGGGATGAATCAACCTCATGTCCCTAATCACGATTGTGTGCTTGCAGTCACCCTGTACCAAGTGATTTCATCAAACAAAAATTGATCCAAAAGTTGAATACAGATTGTGCATAACACATCTCAAAGGCACAATCGTTGTCTAATACCATATAGAAATTCAATATTTTAAACCTTCAAGTTTCAGCAAAATCAATGGATGCTCGATGATCCGATTAGGTACGTTGATTTGGAAAAATAACTTCCAGTCTACCAATATACCAGAGATATCCAGACAAAACAAATTGACAAGATGAATACCTCTACTTTAGAAGTAAATGAGAGTAAGGGACAAAAAAAGCCGTACCTGATGACAATAGAGATATCCAGCACCAAGTTGAAACCGAAAGTCACAAAACCGTGTCTTGTGCATGTCAACAGCTTTGAAATCAGGCAATCTTGAAGGTGCTACACTGCCTAAAATTGCTTTTTGCTTTTGTTGCAACTCACCAGTTATGATGCTTTCCCATTTTTTAAGAGCCTCATCCTTAGAGTCTCTAAGCCAATCAAATATAGGTTTACCGTAATCTATAGCGGAGGAATCTCTCAAATCATTGAAAAACATATCCTGCAGAAATATAACAGTCAATTAGATACTATAATTAACATAAAAAGTTTTACCACAGGGACAAAGTGGTGAGCAAATCGGGTTTCTTACTTCTATAAGCAAATATCCAGATGGATCATATTGGCCAGCCTTCTGCATCACCTGGTCTGTCAAGCAATATATCTGTCCTTAAGTTCAGTCAAGGTTTGATGGCCCAGGACCAAGAACTCTTGGATCTACAACATTTCAAGAAGATGTCAATACCGGCCGGTAGATGGAAGGGGTAAAAACTGAATGGTCAAAGAAATAATACTGTAAAAATTGAGCACTGGCAACATTATATAAACTAAGCGAATTTAGGCTTTTTATGGTTCTTTAATATGCTTAGGTATTTTCATGTGTAAAATGAAACCTTATTGATTTCATCTTACCAAATACGATCAGAAATAAACCAAGCAGAAGCTTATGATCCAATTGGCTCATAACTCATTAGTAACAAATATAAATGATTTAGAAGAAAAGAAAAATAAAAATCCAATAGAAACAGGAAAGCTATTTAGAGCTGAGAGGCAAAACACCATACCTTTGACCATTTTCGTATGTTATGGTAGACTTCAACACAAAGAACAACTTCAGGGTATACCACTGGTATGTGCTCCTCAGCACAGGTAGACTTCACCTGTCATTCATCCAAAGGAAGGGAAGAAAGAATACTTAAGCATCATAAGAATGAAAATAGTAAGCCCAAGCTTCAGTCCTAAAATTGACTGCCTCAAAACCTCTTAGTGATTGCCATCCTTGTCTTTCCTAAATGATCAGACAGCAAATAAATTTTACTCAAACCGTATGGGAAGGCATCCAAAGGTTTGATTTAGGACATAAGTTGAACTTATAAACAATTCAAATTATCCTTTTAAAAGTAACAAAGTAATGTAAGAATGTCAATGAGATAAATTCCAGCACCACATGAATAAGGACATCGACAAACTCCTTTTATTGGACAAAGTTTTATTAAGACTAAAGTCGGTTTAGTAGTTAGTTGCAGATATCATCTAATAACATATATTGTGAAGCATTCTATATTTATCAAAGTATTAAACAAGTAAAAAAGCATAGTAGAATCACAGAATTAATCAATGTTTCAAGGCAAAAAGGGTATCAAAATAAGCAAATCTTAAAACATCTCGGAGCTCAAGTTCAGCTTTTTAAGTTAAATTTAAAAATGACCATCTGCAATAAATACACAAAGGAAACTTTTGGCAAACCTTTCCACATGAATTCATAGACCGGAGGGATTTCAGCCTTTCAATTTTATCGGAGGATGGAATGGCACAATCACTGATCTTGCTAATGGCACTGAACCAAATTTATAGACAACAGTTAGCAAGGATCAGAAAACATTTATCAGTTAGAGAATATCACAGGCAGATCTCAATACAAACTTCAAAGAATGTAGCTGTGCTGTTGCTTTGTCTTCATCCTGCTTTTGTTTAATCTTTGCAAGTTCCTTCACCTTTTTGAAATACATATTCTAGAAATGCAACAGCAAGAACTTTGTTAAGAAGGAAACTGAAACAGAGATTATGAAATATGTTTGAGAGGGTTATTTTAGTCTTAGACGGTTAATGATGAGAAAATAATTCACATTTAGACTTTATGCAGAATAAAATGCAAATTGTCAAGCAAGTAAACTAAAAATTTAGGAGGAATAGCAAACAATGTAAAATTTCAAAACGTCCAATTTCAGCGTAATTATAAAAGAATAGAACAATAAACTATAATATGTAAAAGAAATTTAATAACCAGTACCATACTTGAACAGGATGATTATTTCTTTTCCTTCTCTTTTGCTTCTTTGAGCCATTCTTCCTTTCCATTGCAACTCCATCCAAATCAGTATCCAAAGGACACTCATTTGATGAATTGTTTGAAGTTAAGGCATTCTCTACTGCTGAGATGTCTAGTTGTGCACGTTCGTTACCAGAGTTTCCATGATAACTGCCATATAAATTGTACAAGTAAGCAAAATTAAAGTTGGAAAATGGATTGATATCTCTCTGAAAAACTTCAAGATCCCTATCTATAGCCAAGAAACAAAGAAAAAACATAGCTAAGGGCAGCAAAAGTAAAATGTCCTTACTCAAGGATAAAGGAGGCAAAAAATAATCATAGAAATTCAAAAATCATGAAAATATATTTGAAGAAATCCAAAAGCACTTTTTAATTGAAAAGGACAAGATGATCAGCAAGAAATACACATATAGCTCACCCCAAACTGAAGCCATTTTCTAAACCCTCAGCAGCATTTTCAACATGCTCATCCTCCTGCAATGAAACCCATAAATAAAATCAGAAAACAAACTAAACTAGAGAAATACTAACTGTACTACTAGATACTATCCTTTAGTATAACATCCGCACATACCTTAGAAGCTTCCTTGAGAGCCATTTCAACTAACTCTTCCTCCTTAATAACTTTAAGGTCATCAACACTGAAAAGAGTAGAATTAATAGTAAAAATGAATCAAGATCATAAGATAGGCAGTATTGCGATGAGAATACATTGTTTTAGGAAAGAAGAAAAAAATGACAATTCTTAACCAGCAGTGAAAAGAACAAAAAGGTGGAAATGAAAATGGAGTAACACTAACCAAATATCCTCAGAATCAGCGAGCTCAGAGATCTCCAATTCAGTCTCTAATTCCTACAAAATTATCGTAAAAACGGAAGAGCAAAGTGAGGACAAAAAACAATGAAGACTACAAGGAGAAACTGAAAAAAAAAAAAAAGTAACCCATAGCACAGTACTGGAAAAGAATGTGATTTTAAAGGGAAAGTTTCATAAACTAAATGCAAAAGAATTTAGTACCTGAAGTTGATGAAGAAGTGAGTTTTGGAACTCCGGCACGCTGGTGAGAGGACTAACGAGATTCGGAATATAAATGGGGCCACCCTTTGGAATTGAGCAATTGGCTTCCTCTTCTACCATGTTCCTATTCGTCTCCATCTTTCTTCCTCCAAGCTTCTTCCTTTTCTGATTGTTTAGAACAAAAAACAAAATCAAAGAAAAACAAAACAGAGACTTTACTAGAAACTGGGTTATGCTTGTCGAAACGAATTGGATTAAAAAACGGTGAATCAAAGAGACTTTACTAAGAACTGAGAGGTAAGTTTGTCAAGAACGGGAAAAGAAAATAAGAAATTGATATTGCTACCTTTGAACGAAAACACCGCTCCAGCGGCACGGCGATTGGAGAAGGCAACTGAAATATAACCTCAACAGTGGATAATGGAAATCTTGAGCGGAAAGAATGAAGTATGGACTGTGACTGTGACCGTGTGCTTAGGTAGTTGGGCCTAACTTTGAGTTCAATTCCATTGGCGAAGAAGGCCCAAGAGATCCAAACTAAATGAAGCACACTTCTAGTTAGGGTTGTCACTTAGGCTACCATGTGGGTGGGGAAGAGACATTTATAAGTGACCTAATTAATTTTTGTGGCATAATGAAAGTTTTTAGGCTGGTGTTAAAACTCGAACTTCGGATTTGTGAAATTTTTTATCTGAAAAGTAAAAACATTGTCCATTTAAGTTAATACTTGAGGTGAATGAGGTAATTAATTTGATTAAATATTAAGAAAAATTGAAGAAAGTAGATTGTAGAATTGATCACGGAATTTTGTAAACAAAGTTAGCCAAAAAAAAACCTATCAATAGAATTCGAATCAAGACCACTTACATAGAGGCGACCAAAGTTACAAAATGAGCTCATCATGAAGTCCAAAACTTGATAACATAATCCCAACTACTCTCAACCAGTCTAGTTTAGTCCAGTTCACTGCACCAACACAAAGGCTCCACACTACGGCATCCATGGCCTGAATTTTCAAAACAATACTCAGTCACAACCATAAAACAGGGACTACTTTATATACGTTGTTATAGAATTAGATAACCAGTCACTTAGATTCTTAATAATTGTACTAATTTAGCATATTTTAAGCATTAATCAAAAGAAAAAAGAATAATTTTGGAATCTCATGAGTGCTGGTTTAAAGATTCTCATTTCCTTGTGTCAGTGGCTTTCTTTTTGTGGTACAATTGCACAAGCAAAAGATATGGTGAGTGAGACTTTTAAAGGAAAATCACAAGTATCATAAAATCCAATATCTTCGTATTGTCAATCAATTCATAAATTAAAATGTTACAATCAAATTAATAAATTATTATCATATCAAATAAGATAAAAAGGGTGAAATTTGAACTCCAAATTCAAGAAATGTTATCAAGATTTTTAATCTTTATACCATATTTTCGTGCTTTGGACATCGAAAATTAATCTTAAACAAAGTTCGGTATACTGAATCATCCGACAAAGACAAAAATCTGTCGAAACGTTCATGTAAAAACCCAAATCAAAATTTCTTGTTCCAAGTAAATGTGAGTATCCACAAGCCAAAGGTAGCTTAAACGAAGAAATGAGAACATTTGGTTTGAGAATGCATCAAAGGGTGCCTAGTCATGGTCCTGCTGATCTTGATTTGGTGTACAAAAAAAAATGGTTGGTTAGATGACAATCTAATCTTAGCTGTTTTGTTCAACCCAAATTATACTCTCCAACTAATAAACATTGCAAACCCAGATTCCGTATCCTGCTCATGTTGTAGTACTATGTATTGGTTTGGAACTGTAGATCCTGAACAAAGTCAATCACCCTTAACAGGAAAGAAATGTGGAAGTACGTATGTTTGGATCTCTATTCTGCCGCAACACCAAATTTTCTTTTTCAACTCTTGAGTGTTGGATTCATGGTTAAGTATCGCGAGCTAATTAGATCTAAAATTTAAGTTTTGGAGTTTAACATTTTCAAAGAAATTAATTTTTATAAATAAACCAAATAATGTGAATGATGTATACCCTTAAAATCGCTTGGGAATGAATTAGTTTCGAATTATGCACAAACTGATTCAAAACATTATGATCGTAGACAAAAATAATCAGTTTCAATTAAAACTGGAATTCCAACCATAATCCCTTAAATCGAGTGAGCATTAAATTTAAAATACTACGTGACATTAGAATACTAGTTTGATAAATCGATTTATGTATCCGATTGAACAGATATAATTAAAAACGAAAGTAAAATCCTTAAAAAGGTTAATCTCGATAAGTAGGTATAGTAGTATATTAAAAATGAAAAAAAATAATAATCATATATTTATGGTAAAATCTTAATAATGTCGGGCGGCAGATTGCATTTAAAGACTACACAAGTACCATATTGTATTGATTCAGTAAAACACACAAAACGTATATCACAGTTGATTAAATTTTCTTTGCATATGTTTTACTAGGACTAAGTTATAAAACCATAGATTTGTAATAACTATTTAGTTTGAAATTATAGCAGCCAGGGAAAAGAGTAAATAATAATAATAACCAAATAAAGAGAGAAAAAAGAAAGAAAAAGTGCACTGCACCACCACCACATTACCACATCATCTTCCACTTGCAAAAAATGCATCTCTCCCACTACTTCCATTTTCTCTTCTTTTTCTTTTTAATTTTCTTCTCTTTTCAATGTTCTTGAATTTCTTGGGGTTAGTCTTTTGGTGTGTTTGAGCCCTTTTTTGACCACCAAAAAGTCAGGGGAAAAAAGGGATTGAGAAAATAAATTCTTCACCTGTTGTAATCCTTTCCCATTGTCTGCCATAGAATTTGCCTGTTTCTCATTAGACCAAGAAAAAAGATTGACATTTAAAGGCAAGGGATTCCATTTCCTTTACCCCAAAGTTAAGCCATTTCTTACATGATTTTAAGGTAGTTTGGTTATTCATTCCATCCACATATGACATACCTAATTTTTTTTTTTTTTATGAAAGACATACCTAATTTTGTTTTATTATTATTTCTTTGTTTTCACAATTAACTTTTCTGCCCTTTTTTTTTTGGCTACACTATTAACTTTTCTTCATCAACATCTAAAGTTGAAATTAGCATTTTCAAAGTATGTCACAATTTGATTTAAAGCATGTATAACACTCAAATTTATAATTTCTTGTTTTTAAAAATGTAATAGTTTTACATATTTAAGCTTCGAACTTCAGCTTTTCTTCAAATGTAAACCAAAATCAAATGTTTCAATTATACTGAAAAAAAGCAATGGAACCTTCAAATTTATGCCATTCCCAACTGCCCAAGCCCAAATTGCAAGGGAAAAAAAAATAAATGGAAATATGCCCCCGAAAATTACTGGATATTGAATTTTTAATTTACCAAATTAAGACGAACACTGCTCTATAGACATGGTACAAAAAAAAGTTTTTAAGGATTAATAAAAAAAAAGAAACAAAAGCCCCCTGATTTCTCCGTTTTACCCCTCTATACAATCAAGGGAAATGTAATACTCTGCCGTTTCAACGACCATGGGTAAATATTTTTTTTTATATAACTTAAAATACACCAAAAATGGCCCTCTTTTTTTTTTCTTTTCGACTTTTTCATATTCTATGGCCTTAAAACTGATAAATTACCATGGGCCCGTTTACATCGCCGTCACCGTTATCAACTCTCGGCGATTGCGTCGTCGTTCACATCAACCGCTCCGTTTGCCTCTCCACCATCACCATCTTCATCGAGCCAGCGCTCCAGCGGCGCGCACTCGGCTTTATGACGAAGTTTCCAATCAAGCGCTTGGCAAGCGCGTGAGCAGTAATTCACAGCCCCGCAAACCGAGCACCGACGAAACTCGTGCTTTCTTGTTTCCGGTCTCCCGCAACCAACGTGCGAGCATAGCCTCAACCCCGGGCCGGGAATCCCGCCCCGAGCGCCGAACCACTCTGCTAAGAACCTGCTAGCCGGATGAGCCTCCGGCGCTGGCACATTGCATCCAAAATCACTCAATAACGGGCATCCAGGCATGGTTGGATGGCGCTGGTTAGGGTGCGGGATCGAGTGTGGGCTCCACGTGAGCCAAGAGCGCGTAGAGATGTTAGATGAAGCTGCTGATGATAAAACCGCCCCTAGCTCTCGGGCGTTGGCTTGGACGAGAAACCGACGGCCTTCGGTGATGTTTTGTCGGACGCCGTAACCGTCCTGCAGGCAGTGACCGAGCTCACGGAGGGCGTCGATGTGGCCAAGAAAAGCAGCTCGAGCGCACAAAGCCACACCGGCTCTTAGGTCCTTGTCGTTTTTAGAGCCGCCGCTGCCGTTGAACTGAACCACAGATAAAGAGTAAAGCGCCGGCGCGTGGGAGCTAATCGCCGCCTTGGCCATGAGAGAGGCTCCACTCCCCCGATTTTGTAAACAGTAAAAACGAATCTGTTGTAAAGCATAAAACAAGTAAATCATTTCAGAATGTTTATATTTTTGAACAAAAATGATAAGTAAAAAAAAATTAAGTTTTTAATAAATAATAATACCAGTAAAATAAAACCATTTTTCCGAGTTAACTCACCATGCCAAGAGTGTAACAAGCTTCAACATTTCCGGCATCAGCGCAAGTCTTCAAGAACCTGTGAGCTGACTCGGACCAGCTTTTGGCTTTAATGGCAAACATTTTCGGAGAGGCTTTGGATAACACCAAAGAATGGCCTGCTAAACTATTTAATCTCTTGCATCTGTTCACAAAACCAGTAAATTCGTAAGAAACAAAAAAACTTTTTCCTCAAAAACAAAACAACCGAGAAGTGCAATGAAACGCCGACGTACGTAATCAAAACGTTGATGAAATCGGAAGGGCACCGGGCGTTTGAGCTCAGTTTGCATAGTATAGAAATGACAAGATCATCGGGCAAAGCATCGAACAATTCAGTCTTTTCGGCAATCCCCGGCGAGAATCTTTGCCGTTTCCGGCAAGCCATGTTATCTCCGGCGAAATCCCTTCTCTTTACTATCATCTTGGCTACACAAACATCGGCTCGAGGGTAACAAAGCCCTCGCCTCGTTCTCATCTCTCCTTTCTCTCTAACCCTAATCCTAAAATCTACCTATCCCTATTTATCTTTAAATTGCGTTTCTTCTCTCTCTCCCTTGCTTTCTCAATCTCTTGTCTTAGCGGCTCAAAAGACAAAGAGACATTAGAAAGCAAACTGAGACCTTATATATAATAAAAAAAGAGTGCAACAACGTCAGAACCGAATTAATACCATAATAATAATTAAAATAAAATAAAATTATAATTACGTTCTTAACCCTAATTAGCAATCGTTTCTTCGGTCAAACGACGTTGACCCATATCCCTCCGTTCAGTTTTAACACAGTAGAAAATGAGAAACCATAAAAAAAACACCTGACTCTGATTACTCCTTTAACTTTCTTTAAAGAGAAACGAGAGAGGTAAAAAGGGGAGGTAAAAAAATATTTACCTTTTACGGTTGTACTTTCTCATTTCTTTTTATTTGTCTGTTTGGGCGGGTAAAAGAGTGCTTCTGGGTTTGTTTCGAAAGCGGTTAAATTTGTTGAAAGTAAAGCAACTAACTTCGGTTATTTTCTGGAATCTAGTTTTGCCTAAGGTTATAAAAAATAAACGTAATTCCGGCGCGTGAACACCGCCGACCGTTTTGGGCTTTGGTTTCGGTAGTGATACCCACGCTCTTTGTTCGCGGCTGCGGAAATAACCTTCTCTTTAACAAACTCAGGTGAGCGTATTCTGAGCTCTCGTCCGACGACTATAAAGAGGTCAAACGTACTAAATATGAATCAGCACGAACAAAGGCTCTGTTTGTTTTCCCAGGTATGTTTGTGATTATTTTTGTTTTATCTTTTTGTTTTTCATATTTTACAAAATTAAAACAAAAGTATGTTTGATAAATGTGTTTTTGTTTCAAAAACTGAAAACAAAATACATATTTCGGAAATAATAAAAAACAGAAATCTGATGTTTTCATAATTTTGGAAACAATTAACTACTGTTATCGCACGAATACTATTCATCCATGCGGTTACAGTAACTCGTTTTAATATCAAAAACTCAAAATCCCTTTCAGCCTTACAATTGAATAGATTCAAACCCAGACCATTTTTCATTTCCAGTTTTTACCGCCTTCACTCATTTGTAATTGTTAATGAAATTTGACCACAAAAATGTAATATCCAAACATGTTTTGAAATTCAACAAAATAAAAATAAAACAAAACAAAATTTTGAAAAACATAAAACACACAACAATCTCAAACGACCTCTCATTTTTTGCTTTTTCCTTTTAATTAATTAAAATCTTATTAAAATTAAATTGTTTATAAATATGTTTTTAACTTTTTAATTATAAAATTTTTTTTTATTTTTTCCTATTTTTGATATTTTTAAATATAAAGAAAATAATATTTCATTTTATATTCTTTTTCGAGGAATTTATTTCAATAATTGTACTTTTTTTTGTACTAAATAAGCCAACTGTCAGAATAAAAGCCTTAAGCATAGTACATTTTTATTGGGAAATAAATTCAAACAAGACAAGATACATACGAGTGTAATGTCTGTTTTATTGGGAAATTTTACTATAAGATCACAAAATATCGATTTTATTATAAGATCATGATATTTTATAAGATATTTAATATCTCATGAGAAATTAAATAAAATTTTAAAGTTAAATAAATATGTTAATAATGGCTTAACAAGTTAACAGATAAACTTAAATTTAATTAAAAAGATTTCAAATTACATTTCTATCTTTTTAAAAGATAAAAAAATATATTTTAATTACATCTTTAACCATTAAAAAAATTAAATTACAATATTATCCGTTAATATTTTTAAGAAAGCTATTCAACGACATAATGTAATTGCCCGACTGCTCATGTATGGAAGTCGACTTCCCTAGTTATTTTACTCAACAGATTGATTCTGTCATATAGGCAGTCGACTTCTTAAATATAACAGTTGACTACCATATTCAATATGAAATTTATTTTACCGTTAATTATCATTTATTTAAACTCTTTATAGTGTTTTTATAATTATTTACATAAAATTTATGCTAAATTACATTAATTTTACTGTTAATTATTATAAATTTTTTTAATATAATAAAATTTAAGATGTCTTATATATTTTATGATAAATGTCATAAATTTTACGATCAATCAAATAAAATTTATGATCAATGTATTACGATAAATCTCATAGATTTTACGATGAATCTAATAAATTTTATGATAAATTTAATTTAATTTATGATGAATCTCAGATTTTACAATTAGTCTCATAAATTTTATGATTATTCTAATAGTTTTAAGTTAATTCTAATAACTTTACACTTATTCTCGCATATTTACAATAAATATAATAACTTCATGATTAATAATCATAATTTTACCATTATTCTAGTATATTTACACTTTCGTTTTACGATGAATCTCATAAATTTACAATTAATTATCATAATTCTAGTATTTTTACACTTATTTTCATCAATTTTAAGGTTAGTTATCGTTTTTTTTTATACTTATTCTAGTAATTTTACGCTTATTCTCATCAATTTTACGGTTAGTTATAGTATTTTTATGTTTATTCTAGTACTTTTATACTTATTCTCATAAATCTTACGATTAATGTCATAAATTTTGCGATGAGTTTGCTAGAAAAGTTTCAAAAAAAAAGTGGAAATGATTAATTAAAATGATGAATAATCAATGGGCAAGTAAAACTAGTGTTTGGTTTGATTTTGGGTTGAGTAAAATCGTTATAAAACGATTTTTACTAAAAGTATAGGGCAGTCAACTGCCCTTGTGCAGTATATATTCTGTTCAAAAATTGCACTTGGGCAGTTGGATGCCCTAGTAGAGCAGCCGGATGCCCTGGGAGGGCAGTCAACTGCCCATACGAAGTGAATTTCGGATTTTAAATTATTTTACGGCAGTTGATTGCCCTGAGAAGCCAGTCGACTGCCCTGCTTGGATGTTGTATTTTGTTTCAAAATTACACTAGGGCATTTGACTGTTATTTTCGAGTATTCGACTACTCTAGTATAAAAGTGAATAAAAAAGCTAATTTTTTTCTAAAGAGTTACAAACTTTTCCTAAAGTTATTTTTTCACTTTAAATGATTAAGAAACATGACCATTGGATTCCAAAAGATCTAATCTTGTTAAACAATTGTGTTGTTGAATCAAACAACGCAAATAAAAATCATATTGCTTGATTGAAAGATCACATCATTTGAAATTATTCTTTATAAATAGAGATGTCAAGTTTAAGATCTAGTTTAAGTTGTTTCATCTTCATCAAACCCCATAAGTGATTTTATTCTTGTACAACAAAGACTAATAAATTTTAAGATGAATTTCATAAATTTTATGAGAAATCTCATAAATTTTATGATGAATACTTTACATTTTTACGATAGATCTAACAAATTTTATAATAGATTTCATAAATTTTACAATAAATCTTGTAAATTTTACAATCATAAATTTTATAATAAATCTAATAAAATTTATGATAAATCTCACATATTTTATGATTAGTCGAATAAATTTTACGATTAATCTTATAAAATTTACGATGAATCTAATAAATTTTACGATGAATATCATAAAATTTACGATGAATCTCATAAATTTTACGATGAGTCTAATAATTTTTATGGTGAATATCATAAATTTTACAATGAATGTCATAAAATTTACGATGAATCTCATAAATTTTACGATTAGTCTAATAAAATTTACGATTAATCTTATAAAATTTACGATGAATTTAATAAAATTTACGATGAATCTCATAAATTTTACGATGAGTCTAATAATTTTTACGATGAATATCATAAATTTTACAATAAATGTCATAAACTTTATGAGACTTTATGATGAATCTCATAAATTTTATGATTAATGGCATAAATTTTACGATTAGTTATCATATTTTTTTCATTACAAAATTAATATTTTTTTTCATAAGTAGGCTGTAAGCAGAACATTAATGAGAGTTGCAAAATATGCATGGTAGTCTACTGCTTTATTATAGCATTCAACTGCCTATGAGAAAATTCGTAACAAAATATTACTGGGTTAGTAGGCAATCGATTGGATTATTTAGCAGTCAACTGCTTGTGCCATTATAACATTCTATTACAAATTTTCTCATAGGCAATCGAATGCTATAATTGAGCAGTCGACTGCCTAAATAAATTTTGTCATGTGCTTGGTAAATATTGAATTTTCATCGTTTTAGCATAACAGTTATAAAACCAGGCAGTCGACTGCCTGCAAACATGAAATAATTAAAAATCTTACTGATAAAAAATATAACGATTCTTGGGTCACTTTAGAATGTGCTGTTTGTAAATCATTGGTTCTTCGCACTTTTCATCGCAATTTCCTTCGTTTATGCAATTTTCTTCCAAAAACTTACCCATTGTTAAAAATATAAGTGGAGAACAAAGAAGAACAACTATTTGATTGAGGTTAGGTTTAAGGTTTAGTATTTATAAAATATTGAAACATCTACAAATTGGATTAAAGATGAAACAGAAAAAAATTGGAATAAAGGAATTTATGATTTAGAATTTAAGGTTTATGATTTAGGAATTAGGGTTTAAAAACAGTAAAAAAGTTTATATGAGAAGAAGAATACTACTGCAATTATAACAAAGTTATATTTGTAATATAAAACTATAATTTTAATAATATTTAGTAAATAATGTTAATTTTAATAACTGGTTTAGTAGGTTATCATGTTAAAGAGTTTTTTAATTTTATAAATATATTCAACAATTTAAATTAGATTTGACTAATTCAATGATTCTAATTCAATGACTTTACAATAAGGTCAATTTTTGTGACTTTACTGCAGAATTTGTCGTGTAATGTCTGTTTTCTTTTTTTTGGACAAAAGAGTGCAATGTCTGTTAATAATGCCTTAAACATAATTTTGGCCTTGGAATTATTCAACGGAAATGAAATTGGTTACAATTTCCAATATTTTCATAGATTCTCTGTCTATGAGGGATGGACATCAATCTTATGGCAATCGTCTTATTAATTGATTTATTGTTTTTTTTAGATTTTAAAAATTAATTAACTATAATTTTTTTATTGATATACGTAATTTTAAGCTTAATAGAAAGTGCAAACTGAAAATTAAATAGAGATATTGTTATAAAAAAATATTCTTAATAAAAATTAAAAAAACCATAGAATATTTAATATTTTAAAATATAATTTAATTTTATAAAAAAATATGTACCCTATTGCCTCACAAAAAAGTTAAAAACAATATTTTTAGTTCTTTATTGGAGATGAAATGTAGTGCACTGTAAATCTGAAAGTAGTAGTACACTGTTTATTTTCCTATGTAACCAAAAAAAAAAAGTACAGTGTATCATTTTTGGGTCAACGGTGTAATTGTAATTGTACCTTTCAGAACAGTTCTGTACACTGTACAGTCTTATTGCTAGGGCCTATATATCCTATATAAAGATAATGCTAGTTTAAATTATTGAATTTGGGTGTTGTAAGTGGAAAACAAATATTAGAAAACACTTTTTATTTAGGGTCTACTAATAATTCAATTTTAAATTAATCGAAACTTAAAATAACATTTAAATATTAAAAAATTTCATCCAAAAAAAGTAACACTTATATGCTCAAAAATTAAATAAATAACTAAATAAACAAATAAAATGTAAAAGCAAAAGCGTACTCGTCAAAAAAAAAGTAGAGCCTATGCGGCAAATAAAATGAAATGTATTTTTCCACCAAAAAAAAATAGAATAAAATGTAAAAGCAAAAGAAAAAGCAAAATATTTGACTTTAAAAGATTTAAGAATTTTTTACTTGAAAAAACAGAAGCACAGAATTTTTAAGCAGCGTTAACGTGACAATGGAATATATATATATATATAATGTATATTATAAATAATAAAAATTTAAATATGCAACAATCTCTTAATTTTACTTGTAAAATTATAAAATTTTACTAAAAACAAACTCAATTTATGAAATTATACGAAAAATTATCTCATACTATTCCTTTTTTTTGGGTGAATTTTTCTATTGATTTGGTTTGCTTTTATTTTCAATTAAAAGAATGTATAATATATTACTAATTTCAAAAACTTAAAATCTTCTGATCTATCAAATTAATAATTTTATTTTTCATCCCTTAAAAATATACAAAAAACGCGAATAACTTGTAGTATTCTACTACACTTCCATAATAGGATTTTGTTTGACTTCGCTGGAACTGTCATAAAAAATGGCATTCGAGTATAGCTTTTATAAAAATATTATTAAGAGAAGTTAAATTATATAAAAGTTTGGTAAAATATTGAAAACTGTTATATAGAATTTTTGTATATTTTTAATAAACAAAAAAATAAAACTATAACCTTTATTAAATTAAATTTCAAGTTTCTAAGTTAAACAAATAAATAAAACAAAATAAAAATTTTGCTAATTAAAATAAAATTAAAAATGGCACAAAATAAATATTTATGAAATAATATAAATTCTCTTTTATAATTTTGTAAATTATTGAAAAACAAAGTGAAAATGTAAAAAAAAAAAACATTTTTTGGAAAAAGCTTCAATTTATAACTTTATCAAAAAGCTTAAATCTATTTTTCGTATAAACTAAAATTTTTAAAATTTTGAAAACTAAACACCTGACTTCTGTTTTTAAAGTAAAAAAATAAACTCTTCCATAAATTAAGCAAGACATACACTAGGTGTGTCAAATTCTATCTTATTTCATCAAACATATCCCAAATGCATATTATTAAATTTATGATTTAAGAATTTTTTTAAAAAAAAATTTTGGTTAATTATCTAATATAATTATGTTATATCTGAAAATTCTTGACTGAACAAATTCTAATTAAAAATGTTAAAGTAGATTTTATTTTTAATATAAGCCAATTAAATAGAGGACAAAATTAGCAAATTTAAAAGGACGGCGGATTTGGTCCCCAAATTTATAGTGTCAAAATAATTGAAACCGAACACTAAAACCTAACCTAAACCATAGAATCCCACTGTACTTTCTTCTTTTTTTTTTCTTAATTATGAAGTTTTTCATATTACATCGGCTACGAAATTAATTATCGCTTACGCTTTGTGGATAATATAGCATCAAATAAATAAATTAAATTTGCAACGTATTAATTTTAATTAATTAATTAGCAATTAATCAGATAATAAGGCAATGAGAGAGTAAACTCAATAATTATTTTCTTTTTTTATCAAAAAAATTTAAATTTTGAAACTTAATAATCAAATATACTCTCAATCTTTTATATAAAATGAAAATAAGTTCTTAATATTTAATTTTATTATATAAACTCTTAATATTTCAAAATAATACAATTAAATTCAAATTTAGCATAAATTTTTACCATAAATAAAAGGTCGAGAGTTTATAAGGCATTAATAATTATTTATTTTATTTTATTACGTTATTTTTTATATTAAAAATTTATTTACAATAAAATAAAATCTTATAAATTTTTATAACAAAATTAAAAGTTAAAAAAATATATATTAATATTATGTAAAAAATTGAGAGTATAAATCAAATCTCGGAGATAGTGGACTCTTCCAGAACACAGAAAACGTTGGCTGTTCTGTCACTCCGCCACAATATTATCAAATCCCGTGACGTCAACCAAAGACGTGCTTGGTACTATTACCAATCAAATTTTATCATAAACAAATGGAAATGAAAAAAAAAAAAACATTCGATTCAAAGCTTATGGATTTTCTAAGGAGACGAGGCTTGGGTTACACTGCTGTGAGCTTGAACCGTGTAAAATAATATTTAGTTCTTTACATTAAATTCATACCGGCTAATTGTATTAACTTTTCCATAAGTTAGGCCATCAACTATTTTTGTTTTGGATTCTTTTGAACAATCATTCGAGAAAATATAATTCAGGAATAATTATTTTGAACAATAATTTTTTATACCTCTCATTAAATTAAGGATTTATATATGATGCACTGATAGTGCATAGTATTTATAAACTATTAATGCATTAAAAGTAAGCATCTCATCAATAAGATTTTATGAGCAAATTTAAAAAATATTTATATTTATTTTTAAGAGATTGTTATATTTTTAATTTGCTTATTGAGAATGTGTCAACCTCTAGTGTATTGACAGTGCATAGTCTTTATACACTGTCAATATATCATATACAAACCCTTAAATTATATATTTAATGTGAATATCTCAACTTGACTTGTGAAATATTACCCATTTTTCTCATAGTTTTATCCCAAAAAAGAAGTCTCACAATTCATATATTTATATATATATATATATATGGGATAATTATCTCACATATCGTCAGTGAAGTTTTTTGACTCCATAAGTAAGGTTAGAATCATAATACGTATTTTGTTTTATTTATTTTTTATTTTTTAAATATTTTTATAAGACATATGTTATGATCATAACCCCACTAGTGGAATTAAAAAACGTTACCAATAATGTTATAATAATAATAATAATAATAATAATAATAATAATAATAATAATAATAATAATAATAATAATAATAATAATAATAATAAAATTTTCACAATATTTCGATATAAGATTCGCTACTGCAATGTCACAAACTCTTATTAGCAATGTTTACTTAACTCTCATTCATTCAAATCTAATATTCCAATATTTGGTGCGATTTTTTTTTTAATTTTGTGTAATAACAAATATCTTTATCCGTTTTACGGTTTAAAACTAATCTTATTTTGAACCAAAAGTGGTAAACGATAAAGCTTTTTCAATAGTGATAACTCTAGGATTCGAACCATATTTAGTGTAATTTTATAAAAAAAGTTTAATTGGCAAATATTATAATAAATTATTAAACTTTTTCAGAAATGTCTCAATAATTAAAATTTTAAGATTTCTTATTTATTCATAATGAGGTACTAAAAGTATAGAAGAGAAGAAGATTTGAACTTTGGACATAATTATTTTAATGAGAGATAATAATTATTAGATCAAATTTTAGTTGTTAATTTAATGTTTTAATATAAAAGAGTAATGCATATATATATTTTATATAAAAGTGGTGAATTTAATAAAAAGAGAGGGAATTGGCTTTTAACCGTCCATTCTAAAGTCATATGTATCGTCCATGCGTGGTATCAAAAAATTATCGGTAGTCGTGAATTTATGGGGTGGGCCTACAAGAGTATAAAATCATCTTAGTTAAGTATGAATTATAGTTCAATTAGCAATACATATTGAATTTATAAAAAAAATTTTTAGATTCAATTTTTACTAAACGTACTTCTGGAGAAGGTAAAAAATTTTAATTGTGATTAAATTTCGAATAATATTAATCTTAAATTATTAAAATAAATAAAGATATTTATATATATAAAAAAAAAACTAGCTAAGCTAAGATCAGTGAAAGGAAAGGAGGATAAAGTGGTGGGATGACGTGGATCTGAAGGAGTGATGTCGACCACTCGTGTCATACAGTCAGGGACCCACCTGTCTTCCCACAGCTCCCTGTCGCAGTGGAGAAAAACACAGTCTGGGATTGCAGCTAACCAATGGGTGGGCCCCTCTCCCATTTCTTTTTCTTTTTCTAATTAAAATGCGCAACCCCGCAATTACCGTATCCGATTTTGGTTCGTAAGTTTCGGATGTCAAATTTCCAGAGTGATTTGTCACTTCTTGTTGTTAGTGCTTACTTGCAGAAGCGGCAACGGCGTCACGCCGTCCTGCCGCTCAATTTTCTCTATTTACACCAACGGCGTTTTTGACTTATAAACTTATTTTAAATTATTAGATCCAAAATTCTATTTTTTTTGTACTGCTTTATGAATAATTAAAAGAAATCTGTCGCAAATGATTTGAAATTTCCGATCAAACACTGATAATTTATGATGTTGGTTCTAAGCCAGATTAAGCTTTTTATAAACCAGGTTGTTGGCTGTCCTAATTTCTCTTAAAATCAATTGCAATCGATAGTAAACAAAGGGAGATTAATTAATTATGCTTTTAAGTTCATATATTGAGAGAGAATAATCTCAAAGTACGAGAAAACTGATTCAAAAATACTCTGATGAGAAGATAAAAAAATAAAACAAAATATTAACAGTAATTATAATATTATATAAATAAAAATATAATTACATATTATCTTCAAAAATAATAAAAATAGTGCATCAAATTCAAATTAAACAGTACTTGGAGGATTTCATTAAGGAATTCATGTTAAAATGAAAAAATTAATTATATATTTAAAAATTCAATTCAGTGGTCAATTGCATGCATCATTTTGTATTATTGATAGAAAAATAGTTTTTTCTAGATAGAAAAATAATTTTTTCTAGATAAAAAAAATACAAAACCAAGTAAAAAGTTTCTTGTAAGCAAAATATCAACTCAAACTTACCAAAATGGATATATTAGTATTAAATAATTGCCCACACACAAAAGATTTGACCTAAACCTTACGGTTATTATCTGAATTTCTACATTAATTTATCCCAGTGAACCAAAACTGATTGATCATCAAATCAAGAAAAATAGGGGCGGCGCAGACAAGTAAATTTTGATTTGACACTTAATAGTAGAGGTTTTAGGTTTAGCTTGTTGATTTTGTGATCAACTTTATTTAGTGTGTTTAAGAAGGTTGACTTAAGATCGATTTCTTGAGAGACAAGTGGGTTATTTGTAGTTTTAATTTTTATGACGATTGATTAATTAAGCTTGTTTTCTAAACTTAGAAGGGAGGCTGAGCTAAGAGCTAGCTGACACAAGTTTAATGTGGTGCTAATATCTCAGAGGAGTCAAAGGCGTACTGAAGTTACCTTCTCGTTTTTGTCTTGATTACTTTTTAGATTTTATCAGACAGAAAAAAGATTTGATGAACGTGTATTGATATTTCTGAGTTTGTTTTGTAGCTTCTTTTTGGTTCTTGGCTGGCTCTTATCATTTCACGAGAATTATCCATAACAATTTCCGCTCAATTCTCTTTCTTTTTTTCAATTTTTTTTTCTCGTGATCGGATTAGATTACAAGAAATTGATTGATAATTTTATTTATATATTACATATTTTTGTTATATAAAATATCATAATTATTATATTAATATTCATGTCGATAAATCAAAATATGTATTTCTAAAATTTTTATTCAAATTTTAATTCTGACATTTTTATATTAGTTTCGTACCATGTTATATCTAAAATAATTACGTCTAATGGGGAGAAAGAAACATTTAAGTTATTATTAAAAGAAAAAAAAACTTTACATTGACAAATTCTAATTAGCCAATCGATAAATTTAATAGAATTGCATATAGTTATTAAATTTGTTTGAAAGATAGTGTGAAATAAAGATTTCGCCTTATCGATTATTAATTTGCAATAAAAAATAGAAGTTATATTTTGAAAAAAAATTAAAATTTTTGCTACTACTTACTATTATTTTCAGCATCTTACAACAATTTCCATAATTTTTTTATAAAAAAAAAGTTTATGTTGCGATAGGTATTTCAAATTATTTTTGCTACAAGAGTGTGCAGAAAAAATATTGCGAATATTTTTTATAGCACTATTAATTATAACGTAATATAAAATTTTTGTTTTTAAAAAAAAATTAATAGAACTAAATTATTTTATTTCTCACTGAAATATTGTTTTTAACTCATTATAGGTTTACGCTCTAGGAGATTCAAACAAAATCCAACGTGCTTGAGAGTTTAATTAATTAGCAAAACCATTAGAATTATACCTTAAAGAATATAATTGTAATTTAGTCTTAACAAAATTTTGTGATAAATTCTCAAAAATGGAAATTCTAAAATCATATAATACTCGGGAATCATCTTCCATTCATCCTTATCATAATCGTTTCATATAGCTAAAGAGCAAAATCATTATGAAATTCACAAGAATCCCGTGCGCATATAACTCACTTCATGGAGGACTGAATTTTCGACTCCCAAATGGAGTAATATTAAAATATAATATTAGTACCAATATAATTTTCGAGAATATATTATTGAAATCTGATTTGATAGCTCTCTGATTTTGGAATAAACAACATGATTTGAACAATAAAAACATATATTATTGACTTAAAATAGTTATTTTATAAATTTATTCAGAACGAGAAAAAAAGGCCAACCAACTTTTTTAAACACGGGACGGCACCTATATATTTATCTTCAATTTTTTATATCTGCAGCCGCTGGAAACTTTATTTTACGAATCATGATATTTATGAATAAAAAAATTATATTATAAAAAATTACATATTTACATATCAATAAAATATTTAATCTTAATCAAATAATAATTTTTAATATAATTATGAATAAAAAATTGTTACCATGTAAAGCCAATATATAATTAGTAGAAAATTAGAAACTCAATAAAATTAAAATTTGAAAAATTTTCCGTTGAAACTAAACCTCGTTGGCGTCAAAAACGTTGTAGCAAGCAAGAATCTGCAACCACAACGTCGTCACGTGGATGGCTTTTGGTTTTGAGTTTAAATTAATAACTTTAAGAATTTATATATGATGCACTGATACACTGTCAATATATCAGAGGTTGACACCTTATCAATAAATCCTTATATACAAATATAAATAAATTTTTTTAATTTACCAATAAAGATCTATTGATGAGGTGTCTATACACTGTCAATGCATCATATACAAACTTTAACTTTAAAGGGCGTTATAACTTAGAATAGGGGGAAAAGGGCGTTTCATTGGCCATTGCACGCTTCCTACAGCCACCTATATAACTCTAAAGCTAGTTAGCCTTAGGGGTTAAGGCAGTGATTGGTTAAAAATTCGGTTTCACTCTTCAACGTTGCATGTAAGCATGCATGCTTTAATTACCTAATTGTTTAATTTGGACTGCTTTATTTCTAAACAACTTCATATGTCAAAATATCTTCGTTTCTACTTTTCCCACCATCTTTTCAATACTTAAATGGCTAAAAACTAAGAATTTCCTATACAACCAAATCTAATCTCCAACTCTTCCACGAGTTAATTCTTTTTTATTTTGCTAAAAATTAGTGTGTATATACACACACGGGAGCGCATTACACAGTAATATTGGTAATGACTAAGCAATATAAGTACTGAAATTTGAATTTTTAATTTATAAAATTTTATCGCTTAAAAAAATGAAGGTATAATTATTGGTTATAAACTTTATTGAAAATGTTTATATATTATGTACAGAAAAAATATAATTGCTATATAAAATTGTCAGTACATTGGAAGTTGATATTTTATTGATAAACAAATTAAAAAAAAGTTGGATTTGTATATGATACACTGACAGTGTATAGTTTTTATACACTGTCTATACACTGTCAATACATTAGAGGTTGACACCTCATCATTTGACAAATTAAAAAATATGCCAAGTCCTTAAAATTAAATATAAATAAAATTTTCAAATTTGCTCAAAAGAGCCTATTGATGAGGTGTCAACCTCTGGTGCATTGACAGTGTATAGAAATTATTCACTGTCAGTGTATCATATATAAATCCAAAAAGATTTATATATATGATGCAATGATAGTGTATAGTTTTTATACACTGTCAATATACTAGAAGTTGACACCTCATCAATAAACCCTTATAAGCAAATTGAAAAGAATTATTTGTATTTATTTTTAAGGACTTGATTTTTTTAATTTGCATATTGATGAGATGTTAACCTCCAATGTATTGGTAATATATAATGATTATATATTATCAATGTATCGTATATAAACTTTTTTAAAAAAATACCAAGTTACAAATAGAAAAAAACTTATTTGTATTTATTTTTAAATATTTAATTTTTTTTATTTGCTTATTCATAAATAATCAATCTCCAGTGTACTAATACTAATAATGTATAAAAATTATACATTCTCACTGATTATATATGAACCCCTACTGAAATTCATCATTACATTAGATCCGATTCGTATAGAAAAGGAAAAAAAAAATGATATTTTAGACAACTAATTAAGAAAAAGAGGAAAGTAGGTTGGTTGGGGTTGGGGGAATCAGGTTCTATAATTAATTTTAAGGCATGGTTGAGAGTGAGAGGGGATTGGGAAGGTTTGCCTGTTGAGTGAGAGAGATGCCTGCTGGCTACCGGTTAAAGAGGTGGGCTCCAAGTAAACTCCAAGCGCAAGTGAAGCATAGCATATGCAAAGGGTCCGGTCAGGTCAGAACGAGGGCATAGCGATCTTTTCCTTTATTTTCTTTTTTTTCTGCTAAATTTGGACAGAATCTGTTAAAGCCGAAGCTGTTACAGCGGGACCCATTTTTTTGTTGGGACGTTTAGAGACAGCTGATTTGTTCCCTCCCAGTGGTGCACGCTTCTTAACTCCACTCGACACGTGGCTCACTCATCATACTCCTCTCTTGTTCGTCGCCAAATCCATTCACGTGCCACGTCAGACTCAGTTTGAGTAATGAGTCAGAGAGTCGAGCAAACTCAAAGCATGAGGTGTTTGCCGACTGCCGTTGAGTAGTCAACCACTTTGATGTACATCCATAATAGTGAGAGTGAAGTTTGCCAATTGCCACCCATGTTTCTGTTTTTGCAAACTCGAAGATAATATGGCAATTGGCACATGCCGTTTCTATATGTGTATATATATATATATATATATATATATATATATATATATATATATATATATATTAGATTTCTAGTTAGGTATAGAAACAAAAGTTTACGTGCAATGTTGTTTACCTTTCAGTATACTTGTAAATTTTGAAAATTGTTAACAATTAAATTTTGATATAACAATTGTTAATTTTTTTAAAAAAAATAAGTTTGATGTTCAAATTCCTTTTCAATCTTTCTCCTTAACTTTCTATGAAAAAGAAATGAAAAGGATCCCTTAACACAACCGAACAGAGATTGAAAATAAACAAGTTTAAGTTTTGTATAAATTTGTTCACATGAAAATAATACATATAGTTGTTAAATTAAAATTTGTAATTGAATATCATATTCTAAAATATATTAAACAATTTTAAAATTATTTATAAATAAGATATAGACATAAAAAATAATTAAAAAGAATTTTATACCATTAATTAATAGAAGTGATTATGTGACATAAATAAGAAAATGATTATTTTTCTTATTCCGAACATGCTTATTAATAATATATATTTTTACTAATAAAAACATATAGTAGCTATGCTATAATAAGAATATATAATGGAAGACAATTTTGTGTTTATTTAGGCCAAAAAGACAATTTTGTTCATTCTCATGAATTTCTATTTGCAAAACTTTTTATAAAATTAGAATTCGATTTGATATTCTTATGTATATATAAAAGTTAAAATATTATACTAAGTCATTTGTTGGCACCCTCACATGTTGTTCCTTCAAACACAAACCAAGTAAATTTTTTACATGATCCAATTAATTTATAATTTTATTTAAAAGTGGATGTGTCCTAGAATATATATATATATATATATATATATAGCACCAATAATATATTTTCAAAAATATTTTAATTTAATAATAATTTAAAAAATAAAAGATAAATTTGAACATATATTGCATGTGATTGTCGTAATTATTAATTTGAATTAGAATGTGTAAATTTTCAGTATTACTTAAAAGATCATATTTTTATTTTTAAGACGTATAGCTTGTTTAGATATGATATTTCTATATTAACACTTGCATTCGCACTTTTTCTTGCATTCACATTTTTTTCAGACAAAAACATCCCTCCTTAAAAAAAAAAAATAAAGACAATGCATTAAAGAGTTTGAAATTCAAGAAATGTTGATGCAAATAAAGAAATTTAAAGTCAATAATGAAGTTAGACTTAAATGTCAACTACGTTTGTTAACATATATGGCAAAATTCCTTTTCTGCAATGATTAAAATCAAAGACAGTTCATTCACAAGAAGCTGATCAGAGCTATCAACCAAACAAGGTCTGCCATATGTTACTTTTCAGTTCTGCGTTCTGATGGGTAATGTTAGGTGGAAATTCATGGCATTAGTTTGGGGAAAGTAGTTGTGCTGCATGTGCACCATGAATCCACGAAAAACAAGCCAATTAAAGATGAAAAAAATCAGTTAAATAATAAAGGTTAAAATAAATGAAAGCAACAGATTTTTTAGAACTCAAGATTAGTAGTTTGGCACAACAAAGTCCTTCGGGGACTGGTTAACGTAGAATTATATCAATCAATTCCTGAATTCTAACGCATTAGAAATAAAGAAAGAAAGAGGCCAACAAGTTGACATAAGTGTTTAACGTTCAATGCTTAATGTTTAATGTAAAGCATTTACGTGAATTTTCATGATCTTTCGTTGATGAGTGATCTGTAAACTTCAAAAAATCTGTAGATGAAAGTTCAACTAACTTGTAGATTTCAATTATAAATTAACTATTTGTCTTGAGAATGCTTAATGTTGAATGTAAAGCATTTATGTTCAAAATTTTCATGATCTTCTATCAATGGGTGATCTGTAAACTTCAAATAGATAAAAGTTCAATGGATCTGTAGATTTCAATTATAAATTAACGATTTGTCTTGATGTTGAAGATGAGATAACCATTCTACTCTTAAATTTTTAGGTAAAAAAAGGTGTTTGAATCTCATTATATTCCTCATTCCTTATGTTGGGATTTGAAAGCATTCATTAATCTAACTTAAACCAAACTTTTATTCTTAATATACAAACAATCAGGAAACTGAGCAAGGCAGAGAATTTTTTGAAGGAGGACGATGGAAGGATGTTGCTTAACGCATTTGCCATTCATTAGGGTCCCTCGCTCCCTCGTAACTGCTGTAAGGATAAAAATGGTGAAGCTGAAGCTGCATGCGCACGCACATGATGTAGCCATTTGGTTGAGTATGATTCAAGCCAATTTCGCTTGTGTATTTCGTGCTGTTAATTACTATAAAAAAAAAATCAAGTACAGTTCTTTTGACCAACCATTAAAAATGGACCCCAAACTCTGAAAAACAACAACAAATGGGTGACCATGTTTTGTACAAGAGTCAGATTATGGTCATGTAGGCATTGAATTTTTGATCGTGGGTTGGCCAGTGTGGCCACATGCAAAAAGAAACCCTACATGGAAAAGAAGACTTTAATTTCTGTTCAAACCATATTTGATTTGATATTGATGATGCATTTTAATAGGTGGTTTGGATTCCGGAATCCATGGAAAAAGATAAAAACTGTGGAAGGATAAAATTATTTTTTCACCATTTGTTTTAATTTTATTATTATTTTATTAAAACAATAAATTTTCAATGATTATTTTTTATTTTTTAATCTCATTGAAATCAATCTCATAATCATTCTAAACTAATTCTAAATTGTTAAATTATCGGATCTAAAATGAATTAAAGGGTTTAACTTGAATATAAAATTACAAAAAATAAATATTCCATAGAATGAGCCAACAATAGTTTAAAAGATCCTATGTAAGCGGAGGCATGACAATTTGAAAGTAATAATAAATAAGTTTCACGTAATAGAATTTGAATTTTAATATCATGTTAGTGTTAGAAATTGATGCAAACAATTATTAGTTTAAGTTGAATAAGTCTTCCACTATGTGTATAACATGGAAGAGTGGTTTCTAGATTTTAGGAGTTAAGTTCCCACTAACCCACTTTATGTTTGTGTACTTAGTGGGTGAATATCATCCCATGAAGTGAGAACATGGGGGAGTGGCTTTCATTTCAGTTCATCTATTTATAGTGTTGCAAATTGAGTTTTTAGTAATGAAGAAGATCCTTTGAATTCTTAGCCAATATTATTTCTTCTATCCTTTTTCTTTGCTTACTCATACTTTGCTCAATATTCGTTTATTCTTGTCAAATACATCCTTATTCTTCAAAACCAACATTTTTGGTATCCGAGCCAGGTTCGATTAAATTGGGTGTTATTCTGTTGTGGTGATCTTTGCTGAAGCAAGTGATCTTTAGTTTGTATTCATCATGTCTAATGGTATGAATACTTTGAATGTTTCTCAATCATTGGTGCCCATCTTCAATGGGGAAAGTTATGCTTTTTGGAGCATTAAAATGAAGACCTTTTTCATTTCTCAAGATTTGTGGGATCTTGTAGAAAATGGATATACAGAATCTGACAAGGCAGAGAAGGCAGCGGAGATGAAGGAGTTTCGGAAGAAGGATGCAAAGGCGTTGCTCGTATTGCAGCAAGCAGTGACAGACTCAATTTTTCCTCGAATCTCGAATGCAGCAAAATCGAATGAAGCTTGGACCATTCTACATAAAGAGTTCCATGGAGATAACAAGGTAACTGTAGTGAAACTCCAAACTCTTCGTAGAGAATTTGAGAACTTGTGTATGAAAAGTAGTGAGTCGGTTCAAGATTATATTGGTAGAGTTTCTCTCATTATGAATCAATTGAGAACTTATGGAGAGAAAATTGAAGATCAAACAATTGTAGAAAAAGTTTTGAGGAGTTTACCTCCTAAATTTGATCATGTTGTTACTGCTATTGAAGAATCAAAGGATCTTTCTAAGTATTCTCTTAATGAGCTAATGGGTTCACTCTTAGCACATGAAGATAGGATGAACAGGTCTGCAGAGAAGAGTATGGAGCAGGCATTTCAGACAAAGATGGAGATCTGTAGCAAGGAGAAAAGCAATGACAATGGTTTTGCAGGTAGAGGTAGAGGAAGAGGTAAAGGTGGCTACCGTGGTCGTGGTAGAGGTCGTGGTAGATCAAATTCAAGTCGCCAAGAAACTGAGAGTGGTGACAAAGAGAATCAAAAGCAGAACCATAAGGACAAGCAGTGTTACTTTTGCAAAAAGATGGGGCACGTTGAGGCGAATTGTTGGAAAAAGGCTAAGCAGCAGGCAAATTTCGTTGAAAAAGAAGAAGATGGTAACTTGTTTCTCACTTTTATGAATTCAAAGGAAAGTAACAGTGATCTTTGGTTTTTGGATAGTGGGTGTAGCAATCACATGACAGGTGTTAGAAGTATTTTTCAGAGTATGGATGAATCAGTAAAGTTGCAAGTCCGTCTTGGGAATGACAAACAAGTGCAGATTGAAGGTAAGGGAACAATAGCAGTAAGGACCAAGTCAGGTAATGAGAGGTTGATTCATGATGTTTATTACATTCCTAGCTTGGCACATAATTTACTCAGTGTGGGTCAATTGGTTAAAAAGGGATATTCAGTTTTATTTCATGATGGTGTGTGTGAAATTAAAGGTAAAAATTCTGATATGCCGTTTGTAAAAATTCCCATGGCTGAAAATAAGATGTTTCCTCTTGAGATTTCTTGTTTGGATGATTGTGCACTTGTTGCTAATGTTGAAAGTGATTCGTGGTTATGGCATTTGAGATATGGGCACTTGCATTTTAATGGGTTGAAGTTGTTGTGTCAGAAAAATATGGTTCATGGTTTGCCTACAATTCCTTTTGCTAATGATTTGTGTGAAAGTTGTATTTATGGGAAACAGCATAGACAGTCATTTCCGGTTGGGAAAGCATGGAGAGCAAAGAAGCCTTTGGAGTTGGTGCATGCAGACATTTGTGGGCTAATGAATACTCTGTCTTTGAACAAGAGTAGATATTTTTTGTTGTTTACTGATGATTTTACTCGTATGAGTTGGGTGTTTTTTCTTGTTTAGAAATCAGAAGCACTTGATAAGTTTCGAGAGTTCAAGGCCTTTGCAGAAAAGGAATCTGGTCATCAATTAAAAATTCTTCGAACTGATAGGGGAGGAGAATTTTTATCCGATGATTTTACCTTGTTTTTCAAGCAAAATGGAATCAAAAGGCAGCTAACAGTGAGAAGAACGCCAGAGCAGAATGGAGTCGCTGAAAGGAAGAATCGAACAGTAGTGGAGATGGCCAGGAGTATGTTGAATGAGAAAAGGCTTGCAAATGATTTTTGGGCTGAAGCAGTAGCTACAGCGGTTCACCTTCTCAACATTTCTCCAACGAAGGCGGTGCGTGGTATGACTCCTTATGAAGCTTGGTGGAACCGCAAGCCTAATGTAAGTGCCTTGAAGATTTTTGGTTGTATTGCTTATGCCATGTTAGCTTCTAATGATCATACAAAGATGGACAAGAAGAGTGAGCAATGTATTTTTGTTGGGTATAGTGATGAGACAAAGGGGTATAGATTGTATAATCCAGTTACTAAGAAGCTAATCATTCGTAGAGATGTTATTTTTGATGAGAACAGCTTTTGGGAGTGGAATGCAGACAAAAATCAGCACTTGTCTTGTGAAGAAAATGAATTAATTGAGTCACAAGATGACGAGAACAAAGCGGCTCAACAGGTTTCCCCTTCACCTAGTCCTTCAAGGTTGTCACCACAAGCTTAACCAACTCCTCAACCTTCAAGGATGATTACTAGAAGTATGTCTGGGGCTCTTCCCAGAAAGGTAAAACCTTGGGAAGAAGTTTATAACTCTAACATGTTCGCTCTTTTAGTAACAGAACCCATGAGTTTTGATGAAGCATATGGAAAAGATGAATGGGAACATGCCATGGAGGAGGAGATTGCTTCCATTGAGAAGCATGATACTTGGGAGCTAGTAGACAAGCCGCAAGGAAGAGATACAATTGGTTTAAAGTGGGTTTACAAGGTGAAGTTTAATGCAGATGGGAGTGTCCAAAAATTCAAGGCAAGGTTGGTTGCTAAAGGATATGTGCAAGAGTATGGTAAAGATTTCTTTGAAACCTTCTCTCCTGTTGCTAGATTTGAAACTGTTAGATTTTTGTTAGCATTGGCAGCTCAAATGAGATGGAAGGTTTATCAGTTTGATGTCAAATCTGCCTTTTTGAATGGTTATTTGGATGAAGAGGTATATGTCGAGCAGCCACAAGGATTTGTTGTTGAAGGCAAAGAGGATAAGGTGTACAAGCTCAAGAAGGCCCTTTATGGACTCAAACAAGCACCACGAGCTTGGTATGGTAGGCTTGATTCTTACTTGTTTGAAAATGGTTTCCATCGTAGTAGTAGTGAGCCCACTTTGTACGTGAAGGAAAAAGGTGATGATGTTCTTATTGTTTGTGTTTATGTGGATGACATTATCTATACTAGTTCTTCTGAAGTTCTTATTACAGAATTCAAGAAGAGCATGACTGATGAATTTGATATGTCAGATTTGGGGTTGTTGCATTATTTTCTTGGCTTACAAATTTCTCAAACTGATGATGGTGTTTTTGTTTCACAAGAAAAATATGCTCTGGAATTGTTGAAGAGGTTTAACATGCAGAATTGTAAGACATTTTCTACTCCCATGAATACAAATGAGAAGTTGACAATGAATGATGGAACACCAAGGGCAAATGAGAAGTATTTCAGAGGCTTGGTTGGTGGGTTGATGTATTTGACTCATACTCGTCCAGATATCATGTTTCCTGTCAGTTTGGTCTCAAGGTTCATGCATAATCCCTCCTTGCATCATCTTGGGGTAGCAAAACGAATTCTTCGTTACATTCGAGCTACAAGTAACTTTGGGATTTGGTACAACCCAGTTCCTAACTTTAAATTGTTTGGTTTTACTGATAGTGATTGGGCAGGTTGTGTAGATGATAGAAAAAGCACAAGTGGTTTCATTTTCAACTTTGGTTCGGGTGCTGTGTCATGGAGCTCAAAGAAACAAGCAAGCACAGCATTGTCATCTTCGGAAGCTGAGTATATTGCAGCTACATCTGCTGCTTGTCAAGCAATTTGGATGAGAAGAATCATGGAGGATTTGCATCAAGTTCAAGGAAAGGCGACTGAGATTTTCTGTGATAACAAAGCAACCATTTTAATGACCAAAAATCCAGTGTTCCATGGAAGGACAAAGCACATTGAGCTTCGCCACCACTTTATTCGAGATGCTGTTGCTGAAGGACTAATCATGATGAAGTACTGCTCAACAAATGATCAAGTTGCTGATGGTTTTACTAAGGGACTTGGTTATTCAAAGTTTGCAAAGTTTCGATTATCACTTGGAGTTGCAGGTTTTGCATCAAGGGGGGATGTTAGAAATTGATGCAAACAATTATTAGTTTAAGTTGAATAAGTCTTCCACTATGTGTATAACATGGAAGAGTGGTTTCTAGATTTTAGGAGTTAAGTTCCCACTAACCCACTTTATGTTTGTGTACTTAGTGGGTGAATATCATCCCATGAAGTGAGAACATGGGGGAGTGGCTTTCATTTCAGTTCATCTATTTATAGTGTTGCAAATTGAGTTTTTAGTAATGAAGAAGATCCTTTGAATTCTTAGCCAATATTCTTTCTTCTATCCTTTTTCTTTGCTTACTCATACTTTGCTCAATATTCGTTTATTCTTGTCAAATACATCCTTATTCTTCAAAACCAACAGTTAGACATCTATTAATGTAGTATTTTTTGTATTATCTAGTACATAATTTAAGAGATTATAGTTATGTAATTAGAATTAGCCCACCCTAATTTATCAAGATAAAAGTTCTAATAATGATGATGATGATAGTTATGTAATTAGAATATGATTATTATCTAAGATTTTTAGATTCTATAAGTAATGTTAAAATGATAACTCATATCTCACTTTATTTTTAAATAATTTTTTTTATTTTTTAAATATTTTCTAAAGATATGTCTTACCATTTAATATCGCTTGTGAAGTTTAAAAATTTCACCGATAATATATTAGATAATAATTTATTAAAATAAAATCTAAAACCTAGTAATTATTGGTATAATATTTAAGATCAACAATTAATTACATAATTACGTAATATATTATATTAATATAAATGAATAATAATATTGCTTACAACAGGGCTATCAGGGTAACCCCCCTCCTACACATGGGTAGCAACAAAAAAAAAACAATAAATGAATAATTTACCATCTTCGGATATTATGTGAAGCCAGAGATGCAGTTTGGCATTGTCTTCCATGCAGAAGACGGTCATATGTGAAATTCAAAAAAATTTCTGAGCCGTTTGATGTAACCAGACATGAGCCCTACACGTGATCACGCCTGTCCCAACCTGCACCGTCACACTGCCAAAGTCTTAACACTTTGCATCCTTTTCATGCTGTTTCACTGATCGCCCTTTTTACGTGACTGTCCATTGACAGTCAAAAAATAAAGTTTTCTCTTTGTGATGATGGCATCTTTGGGTTTTTATTTGAGAAACATCGGCATGGAAACAGCTGATCTTTCTTTCGTAAACGATTGAAATGAGCGGTTTTCTTGGTATTTCAGTCGACTGCTTGGCCGTGCAAGCAAGTAGTAGGTTGCTTTCTGCCTCCAGTTTCAGGGACAATTTTTTGTTTGCCGGCATTTACGTGCATAGTAAGTGAACTTGAAGCTTCGAACAAAGAGTAAAGCCAGGGGCCAGGGCAAGCTTTTCCCGCAGGCCACGGCTTGCGGAGTCAGGGCGGTATTCTTCTTAAGTAGCAATCACCATCCAACGGGGAATACGGGTAACCTTTTAGCGATAGCTCTAGTTGCCGGTTTCCGGTTGTTGGAGATATTTCCAACAAAGTCCATGCAACGGCGATACGAAGCAACGAAAAATCGGTGGCTATCATTCAAAGATCACTTAATCACCGCACAAAATAAGATGGACTTGTAAACTTCACCTAAACAGGGAAGTAAAAATAACATTGAAAATCAGAACACTGGATTAGTAACGCAATATAGCTTTGCATAAAATAAATATAAGTTTTTTTTTTTTTTATGGAAAGCAAATATGTTTTTCATGGAAAGCAAAAAAATAAATGTAAGTTTTTAATAGTTTATTGCACATTAATTAATTAATCAATAAATTTTTATTTTTCAAAATCATATAATTAAATCTAAATTTGATAAATAATACTAACTTTAGTTCGTATTGCGTATGTAATATATATGCCACATGGCAATTCACAAACCATTTCACGTCAACTATTTTGTATGATCTCCAAATAACAATTATTTTTATTTAACAAATTTGAATTTAATTATATTGTTTTAAAAGGTTGAAAATTAATTTATAATAAAATAAAACTTTATATATCGATATAAAATAAAATGTTGAAATATTATATCTATTTTGTATAAAATGTTGAAGGCATAATCGGCTATTAAATCAAAATCAAAATAAAATAAGAGCATTCTTATTATTTATCCATAATAAAAATAAAGGCATCCTTATTAAGATTAATTAATAAGTAGGATCTTTTTTTATTTTCTTTTTTTCATTTATTGTTTCGAAAGTTATATATATTATGTACGTTTGAAATTAGATATTTTTATAGTAGGATATGTATCAATTTTTTAATTAAAAAATTATCTCATATAAAATTAGTGAGAATTTTAAATTTTATTTTTATAGAATTTTTAAATTTTATTAACGAAATTAACGGTGTGAAATATTTCTCTCAAATTATTAAAAAATAATTAAACATGTATTAATTTTTTTAATCCCCTTGTATAATAAAAAAAATTTAATGATCATTGCATAAAAAAATAATTTAATTGTAACAAGAAAAAAAAGAATTAAATTAACAAACCTCCCACACATGTTTAAATTGATCATAACTTTTAATCAATTAATTAAAAACTAGATACGTAAACTAACATACACGCTTTAAAATTTATTTCTACTATACAAGCTAGTGGTGGCGTACGTATTTAAAATTTAAGCAAATCATCTTCTTTTATTAAAAATTAAAAAGGAAATCTTTGATGTTTATTAGTAGATGAAGTAAGTATTTAAATTATCTGCAAAATATTATTTTTATCTTAAAAAGAGGATAGAAATGAGAAATAACAGAAACAATAACTTAAAATAACTTCCTTTTGTCGCCTGTTTAATTTGCGTGTAATGCATGCAGTCCTAATGCCAGGATAAATCTATATTTCCAGTTTATTGGAATGATACAACTTTTTGTCTGTCGTTGGGTTGTTGCTTGCTTAATAAAAAAAGTAAAATTAAGATTATTTTAAAAAATTGTAAACAAATTAAGATATATATTTTTTACTAACTACTATCTTAATCTATGAATTTTATTAGAAAATTCTACAGTAAAGTCGAACTTTTTTATCTTATTATAAGGTTAATATATGCACATACATAAACATAAATTTAGTATTATTAGATGTAAAATATGTTAGAAGTATCGTAAACATATAAGAATAAACATAAATATAATTTATAACAAAATTTTCATATATTTAGGTCTATTGATTCTTAGTGCTATTAGACCTAAAAAATGTTAGAAGTATCCTACACACATGAAAGTAAATATAAACACATTATGTAACAAAAATATCATGTATTTACGTATTGATTATAATTTTCATGTATTTACGATACTTCTAACATATTTTATTACTAATAATACTAAATTTATACTTAATCATATGTGTTATATTGACATTCCAAATTTCCAATAATGTTCAAATCATAAAAATTTTCAAATTTCAATACATTAAAAAAAACAATTTTTTTAAATATATTCCTCGTAATCAATAAATGCAATATTTTTTTTTTAATAAATCAGTAATTGCAATGTAAAGCAAAGGTGATCGATCATGGTCGGTGACTAACTCTAACTAAGATCGCGGACTATGTTGCCATTAATTTAATCAGATTCTTAATCTTAAACACTTTATTATTAGCCAATGATACGTAAATGACATCCGCCCTCTAACAACTGCTGTCTCATTGTTCACGTTTCGTTATCTCATAGGAAGTAGGAATTCAAATTTACTTAGTGGTCTTCTTCTTCTTTTTTTTTTGGTTACATACTTAGTAGTCTTCTAATTATTAATATTTAACATAGAAATAAATGAAATTTATTTATGTTAAATTTAAGTTTAAATCTTTTCCTCATGATAATATTTTCCTATATGGAAATAGAAGTTGTCGAAACGGCTTCGCGCTCGACGATTTTTGAAAAAAAGCGTTTAAAAACAAAAATGGAGTCGCCACCAATCTTTTTTGACTAGGTGTGATTGGCCACCTAAAATATTTATCTTATTAATAAAATCTCAAAATTAATTAAGTTTTATTAAAAAGATAATTTTTGGTCTGCGAAAACAAAGTTGGGTTCGGGGGTACGGTTACGCATGGGGAAGGATTAGCACCCCCACGACGCCCGTTAAAAAACGGTACCATAATAATCATGTGTTATCTTTTAGTTTTAATAAAATGGTCTTGAATTAATATTTAAAAATAATTCCTATTTTATTGCAATCAATTTTATTCTTTTAATTTTGAAACATTTAAATATTATTTTTTATTTGAAATAAGTGAAAATCTTTTATATTGAAAATTATTTCGAAGTACCCCAATACTCTGGTAGCATTTCGGATAATTTCCTCACCTAGAGATTTCTTAAGAATCACTACTTGTGAGTTCTATAGAATCTCATCATCAGAAGATTCACACTCGTTTCAAAAATTATTATGAATGCATATGATGCAAACATGTAGTACATGATGCGCGTGGAACTTAAAAGAAATTTATTTTATTAATGAAACTCTTGATATTGAGAAATTTGGCTAAATATCCCAATACTCTGGTAACATTTAGCTAATTCCTCTCACCTAGGGATCAGTCAAGAAATCACTACTTGTGAGTCTCCTGACATCCCATCCTCGGAAGAATTTCATTAAACTTAAAATTTATTATTAATTTTCTATTTAAAAACTTGTTTTTATTTTTAACAAAAAAATTAAATTATTGAAAAATCATACTAAATATTCCAATACTTTTGGCAACAATTAGTATGACTCTTTTCACCTAGGGATCAGCTAGGAATCACTACTTGTGACTTCCGTAGCATCCCATCATCGGGCAAATATTTAATTAAATTTAATTTTTATTATAAATTTCCTTTTTGGACTTTCTTTTTAAAAACTTATTTATTTTTATTTTTAATAAAAAATAAATTATTGAAAAATCATACTAAGTATCCCAATACTCTGGTAACATTTAGTATGACTCTTCTCACCTAGGAATCAGTCAAGAAATCACTACTTGTAAGTTTCATGACATCCCATCATCGGACTAATTTCATTCATTTTAAAATTATTATTAATTTTCTTTGTTTTTTTACTTTTTTTTAAAAACTTATCTATTTTTATTTTTAATAAAACAAATTAAATTATTGAAAAATCATACTAAATATCCCAATACTCTGGTAACATTTAGTAGGACTCTTCTCACCTAGGGATCAGTTAAGAAATCACTACTTGTGAGTCTCATGACATCCCATCCTCGGACAATTTCATTTAATTAAATTACAAAAGTTTATCATTTACTCAAATTTAAATTTTCTCTTAAATATGATTTCTAATTAATAATGATTAATGAAAATGCAAATGAAAGAAAAATTTTCAAAAAACTTTTATTTTATAACATGCATTAATAATAATAATAATAATAATAATAATAATAATAATAATAATAATAATAATAATAATAATAAGAACAATAATAAAAGCACGAAATAATAATAATAACGATAATAAAAACACCATAATAATAATAATAATAATAATAATAATAATAACATAAATAATAATAATAACAATACAAAAATATATACACACATATATAAAACCCAATAATAATAATAATAATAATAATAATAATAATAATAATAATAATAATAATAATAATAATAATAATAATAATAATAATAATAATAAAACAAAAGGCTAGAAATATACCCAAATTAATTGGGTTAAGACCCAATAGCTAGGAGGCCCAAATTAGACAGCCCAAGGAAAAGGCCCAAAGCAGGTGGGCCGGATCGGGTCGGCAAGCGGGCCAAGCGCGCGGGTCGGTTCCTCCGAAGCGGGTCGGACGCGCGGGTCGGGTTGGATCGCCTGGGTTGGCACGCGGGTTTTCTCCCGCCTCCGGGTCGGATGCGCGGACCCCGGGTCGGGTCTCGGGTCCGCGCGGGTCACCAGAAAAAAAAATTTCACACTATAAAAACCTATCTATTTTTTTTCTTTTCATTTTCTAACAAAAACGAAAAAAAAAAATCTTCCGAGCCTTTAAAGGCTCCTCCCGGCTGGGCCGATTTCCGGCAGCCGCTGGGGTCGCCTCCGGCCGCCGCCGACCGCCGTCGCCGGTGGCCAAAATAAAAAAGAAAGCTGCTTTCCGAAGCTTCTCCCCTTCCTCTTTTCGATTCCGACCACCGTTCTCCCAAAAAATGGTCCTAACCCTACGGATCTGAGGTTGAAACCCTCGGTTTCCTCTCCTTTTTGTTTTGTTTTGTTTTTTTTTTTGGTTGATGGTTTCGGATGATTTGGGGATGATGATGGTTGTTGGTGTGTGTGTGTTTTGTGGTTGTTTTCTTTTGCAGGTGGTTGTGTTTCAGATCTGGGTTTCGGGGTTCTCAGATCTGGGACTCTTGGGCGATGGGTTCAGTTGTGATGATGGTTGTGTCTTGGTGGTTCGATGATGGTGGTTAGTGGTCTCGAGTGAGGGTTTGGTTGTGGCGAGGCTCGTGGGGTTTGGGTAGCTTCAAGCTTGGGTCTCGGTGAAGGTTGAATGGGGGTCTTTTAGAGGGACTGGTATAGGGTTTGCTATGATGGGATAGGGTAGAGTAGTTGGTGGTGGCAGTGGGTTGAGGGTGGCTGGAGGCTATGGTGGCCGGCGGATTCTGGGGAAAGTGAATCTTCGGACTGATGGCAGATTAGACCAAAAGAAATAAGTAAAATAAAAATAAAAATAAAAATAAAATAATAATAATAATAATAATAATGAAAACCAAATAATAAAAATAAATATAAACAAATAATAATAATAATAGTAATAATAACAAAAAGGGAAAAAATTAGGTGTCAACAGCTGCCCCTCTTTGCTCATTACTGAGGATCAGGAATAGAGCAAAGACAATTGACAGTAATTTTGTCCGGCTCATGAATCTTTTTCTTCCCTTTCTTTTCTTTCTTTTTTCTTTCTCCCTTTTTTTTTCTTTTTTCTTTTTTTCTTTTTCTTTTTTTTCCTTCTTTTCTTTGTTTCGTATGCACTCCTCTTGCAGCAGAGGCAGTGAAACTTTAAAGTTTTTCTCTTTTTTTTTTGTTTTTTTTGGAATGCGCTCCTCTTGCAACAGAGGCAATGAAACTTTAAATTTCCTTTCTTTTTTTTGTTTTGTTTTTTTTTTCGAGAAAGCTCCTCTTGCAGCAGAGGCAATGAAACTTTAAATTCCTTTCTGAAAATGTGCTCCTCTTGTAACAGAGGCAATGAAACTTTAAAAATGAAAGATTTCACATTCAAAGATCTAGGAATTCACATCTAGAAATTTTGTCTCAGGAATTCACATCCGAGTGTTTGTTTCGGGAATTCACATCTGAAAATTCAGGTATTCACATCTGAATGATTTGTTTCGGGGATTCACATCCGAAATTTCATTTATCTCGTTCTAACATTGATTTGTTTAATCTTATCTAGAACTTTGTTTGAAGAGCTTCAATTCAAATTTAAACTTTCAGGAATTCTATTTCTTTTTTTCTTCTTCCCCTTTTTTTTTCATTTTTCTTTTTCTTTCCCTTTTTTTTCTTTTTTCTTTTCTTTTTTCCTTCTTTTTTTTTTTGAACTTAGACTTAAATCGGGAATTCACTTCCAATAATTTAAGGGTTCTTGTTTAGAAAATTTCTAATTCGGGAATTCACATCCGAAAATCTAAAATATCATTTCGGGAATTCTCATCCAAATGTCCAGGAATTCTCATCTGGATAATTTATATCGGGAATTTCCCATCCGATTGTTGGTTTCGGGAATTCACATCCGAAAATCTAGGAATTCACTTCTAGAAATTTTCTTTTTTCTAAAAAATTTTATTTCATCTTAATTTCTTATAGAATTCAAAGTTCATCATCTTAAAATCCAAATTTTTGCTTTAAAATTCTTGAAAATCATGTTTCCCAAAATTCCACTCAACTTAAAATTGAAAATTTTCTTACCCAAGGTTAAAAATTTTTCATTTCTTTCCTAGGTGCATGTGATGAATGCAATGCAAAGGTTGTTAAAAAAAATCATGCAAAAATGATGGTAACAAGGTTCACCAGACCATCCCTTCCGTCATCTTACCTTTCATTCTTAAAACTGATTCCACAATCTCCACTGTTTTTCTTTCATTCTTCACTACCTAATCAAATCTAGTATATTCCAATTAGAGACTTCAAGCATTGATATACTTCATTATCATCTCAATTCTCATTTGCCCCATATCTTCCCAAAATTGGTAATGCATGAATTTTCATGAATAGTACTATTCATTTATTTTTCATCACTTCAGTTTCATAACAAATGCAATGTCATCACATTTTCTTGATTTTTATTGGTATGAAATGGGATAAAAATTAAAGGAGGGGTATTTATGATAAAGGGAATAGGAATAATTTTGTCAAAGAGCAAGGCAACTTGAAGGAGAGAAAAGGCAACAATTTTTAAACAACAAATATTCAATCAATCTTGATAGAAAATTTGGGATTCTTTCTCTAACAAATCTACTTCCTTGATGTCCTTAATCTTTTGAGTTAATTGTATTGAGATTAACCCCTATTTGACAAAATGTTTCCACCATGAAAATTTAAGGCAGAGATCTCCTCTACTTGCCAACTTGATCCTCCATCCTTATTTGACTCGAACCGCCCTTTTCGGGTTTTCGATTTGAGTCATTATTTTTCTTTTTCTCTTTTTTTTATCATTTTTCCTTCTTTTCTTCTCTTTTTTTTGTCATTTTTTTTCACCTTTTTTTTATTTTTTATTTTTTATTCATCCTCAACATCCTCATCATGGTCCACGATCAAGGAATCACAATCTTCACGCAATTTCTTGGCCCAGTGTATGGTCCTTCGACTCAAATATTCACATTTGATCAAAATAGACTTTTAAGGCACGTAATGTAGGCTAAGGTGATGGGTTATGAAAGAAAGGACATAACAAGCCCAAAATTTGTGTTTTAAAGGGTTATAAACCAAAGGATCATCTTTTAATACATGACTCATTTAGGCACTTTGCCCCATTCTTCATCCATTCTTTTCCATTCTAATTCCATTTTCTATTTTTCACCTTTTTTCATAAATAACTTTAAAATGTAAAGGGGTTTTCTTTTATTTGCCCCATAAATTCTTTCATAGATTTCAAATGAACAAACTTCTTTCTTTTTCTTCCTTTTTTTTTTTACTTTGCCCTCTCTCTCCCCCTTTTTTTTTTATCATTACTTTGCCCTCTCTCTTCCCCTTTTTTTTTTACTTTACTTTGCCCCCCAATGTGGAGGGTGATCCTTGGTGGGTTTCTTAAAAAACAAAACAAACATAATAGGCTCAAAGGGGTTAGCAATGGATGATTTTCTTACAGTGAAATGTAGGTGAAAGATGGCCATTCTTCCTTTCAAATGTGAAAGCTTTTATCAAAGAATCATTTACTAAGCAGACACCAACTTGCGGAACCATCTGTTACAAAATTGCATGTCAACTCCCACCTTCTCTATATACGAATCATATTTTCATTGCAATATTCATGCTAAGATTTTGGACAAGGTTATCAACACGAATAGAGCTTTGGTAGAGTTCCAATCCCAAATTTATTATCATATTTGATATCATATTTATTGTTTAAAAATAAAAAATGGAGGAAATGTGGTGAGGTATATAGAGGATAAAGCCAAATTTGAATCGAGGAAGAGAGAGAAATGTGACGAAAATGCATATGCTACTTCATTAAGATGATAAAAGATAAATGAAAGTCTATACCTAAAAAGCCATTAAAGTTGGGCCATAACTTTAACCAAAAACAACTTCACATCATCATGGATGACCCACCAAAAGGATCCATTTTCTAGTTATACCCTGGCATGGTTGGGCGAGAGATTAACATTCGATCATTCCATCGTCTCAAGATTCAATAAATCTTTTCTGATCAAACTTTGCACCTTACGCTTAAAAGCAAGACAGCTTTCTATCGAGTGACCCCAGTTTCCATTATGATATTCACATCGAGCATCAGGGTTGTACCATTCTGGATATAGAGGCTCCAAAGGTTTTAGCGGGATTGGGGTAACAAGTTGGTTCTCGACAAGGTATTGGAATATTTCAGTGTAGGACCAAGGGACTGGATCAATGTCGGTCCTTCTTCGTTTGTTTCGAGATCCTCTTTGGTTATTTTGGGTAGGCATTGGTGTCTGGAAACCCATTTGCCAACTAGACTGCGGGATTGGCTGATGGGTATTTAAGCCTGGAGAGGTATTATTTGTGATGGGGTAGTGGGTTTGGTACATGGGATAAGGATGATATGGAGCAAAGTCTCCCACATGTTGCCCCTCATAATTCATAGCATGAACATCTCCTCCATTCCCCGATGTATCACCTTTTCTTGCATTCATGGCGTCATCTCCTACAAGCTTGCCACTCTTGATTGCATTCTCTATTATTTCACCAGAAATTACCATATCTGCAAAATTTTTGGTGGCATTACCGACCATCATTTCATAAAATGGTGCAGGGAGTGTATTGACAAACAGGATGGCGGTTTCCTTCTCTGTGAGGGGGGGTTAAACTTGGGCAGCTATATCCCTCCACCTTCGAGCATATTCTTTAAAGCTCTCCTCATGCTTCTTCCTCATGCCTTGTAAAGATAGGCGGTCTGGTACCAAGTCTTCAATGTGCTTGTACTGAGCGATAAATGCTCGAGCCAAATCTTTCCATGAGCGAATATAGGCTCGATTTAGTTGGGTGTACCACCTGGCAGCTGATCCGGTAAGACTGTCTTGAAATATATTACCAATAATTCATCATTCTGAGCATAGGCAGCCATTTTCTGACAGTACATCTTAATATGACTTGTCGGGCATTTGGTTCCATCATACCTTTCAAATTCTGGAACCTTGAACTTTGGTGGGATAACTACACCTGGTACCAAACAAAGCTCGCTTGCATCCAAAGAGCCATATAAATCCATCCCTTCGATAGCTCGTAATCTTTCTTCAAGGAGATCAAACTTGGTTTGAGACTTTAAATTCTCTGTCGCTGTTGATACACTCATCTTCAATTTCCTTTGTTCTTTAGGATCATCTGAATTATGGACAGAGATTGGGTCTGATGGGTTCCTGCTGGGGTTTGGATTGTCATACCCTGAAAATGGCGTATGCTGTGAAGTATAGACTTGGGGTGGAATGGGACTATGTGGATATGGACATCCACCATCTTGTGCCCGCCTTTCTTGGGTAGTTGCTTCCTGTACTGGCTCCTTTCCCTTACTCATCTTGGTCATCATCTCATCATTGCAGCCAATTGCCCCTTCATCTCTTCTTGTGCCTTTTCTATTTTCTCCATTCGACTAGCTTGTCCTTTTTCCATGGTCTATACTCGAGTGAGAGCCCCAGACTGCTTTATAACCTTTGATGGTCAAGAGGCCTTGAACCTTATTACCACAATTTTCTAATTAGAAAAACTTTATCTTATTTCTTTCAAGATTTTTTTGGAACAAACAAATTTTTTCTTCTTTTCTTTCTCGAAAAATGAAGAGTATTGACATATTTACTGAAGTATAACAAGTGTATGATGGGAATTTTATGAAAATCATGTTATTTGCATATGTATGGAACAATTTTTACTTCCCCCTTTTTTTTTTTACTTTTTTTTTTTTACTTTTCTCTAAGTTTCCTGATTTTACATGTTAGATGTTTAGGTCTTCACTTTAACCAAATCTTAGGGAGGAATAATTTCAATGAAAATAATCAATCAATAACATCTGTGCACAAATTTGATAAAAAGAAAATTGAAAGAATAAACAAATTCAAAATTGTAAAAGACTTAGTCTAGTTTCTCAAAGACTTATCTACGAAATGTGATGCAACAATGCAAAAAGCATACCGAATTTCGAACTGAAATTTGCCCCTTACTTATCATATTCACTTATTAACTTAAGAGGTTAAGTCCGAAACCAGTAAGAGAAGTTGAAGAGTAATCTTAAACCATATCAAAATTGTTTCAAAAACTCTCTCTCTTCTTTTTGTTTTTTTGTTTTTAATTTTTGGTGAGAAGAAACATTATTAACCATGAAATGCTATGTAAAATGTTCAAGCCATGACACAATAACGAGACATTGTTGAAAGACATGTTCAAACAAAATGCAATTTATGCAAAATGCAATTACAATGAAGATCAAATTCTATTTTATTTCACCTAACCTTCATGATTCTAAAATGCACATGACATAATTATCAATATATGTATACACAATGATGATAAAATGAATTAAAATGATATATGTCCTTAACATGTGTGAGAAAAACGAATATTTGTATTCACAATACCTAGACACTAATCTTATTATTCCTTAATCCAATCATGCAAGAAAGATGGAATTCCTAAGTAAACCTGAGCATTCTTCTTCATTTTTCTAAAAATCATTTTTCTCTGATCACCAAAATTTTTTTATTTTCTATTTTTTTTTAAAAATAAAATTCACATTCCCTATTCTATTCCTTTTTCAAAAATTGATTTTATTTCACTTTTATTCCAAATCAAACTTTTTCTTTTATCACTAAAATTTTTTTTTTATTTTCTATTTTTCCTAAATTTCACATCCCTTATCGATTCTTTTTTCAAAAATTAACTTTATTTCATTTTTATTCCAAATCAAACTATTTTTTTTTTGAATTCTTTTCCAAACAAATTCAAGAATAATTTTTTGTTGACAACTTTTTGTTCGAAAATTTTTTTTAAATGAGATAATCAAGAAAAGAAAAACATTTTTTATAACCTTTTTCAAACTTTTAGCATTTTTAAACTCTCATCCAAAATTCCTATACAACCTCAAAAAGATTTTTTTTTTGTGCATGTTAACTTATTCTTTGAATTATTCAGAAAGAAAGAGAAAAAAAATTCAAGAAAAGATTTTGTTGACTCTATTTTACCTTTATTTAGAAAAATGTCAACTCCCCTTTTTTTTATTATTGCTCTATAAAGCGCATTTTTCTATTTATTCCCATTTTTATGTCCAAATTTTTGAAAGAAATCCCTCTTCTCTTTTTTCTCCAAGAAAAATTATTCTCATTGTTTTGAAAAAAAAGTTTGTTTTTTTGTTTTTTTTTTGTATTTCTCACACTTTATTATAAAAACTTAAAATTTTCTTTTTATTTTGCAAAATCTCTTTCCATAATTTTATTATTATTATTTTTTTAAAAACCTTTTTTGAAAAACAAGAAGATTTCAAAAACTTAAATTATGGACAATTCAAACCAAAATTCACAGTACCTTTATTATTGATACGAGAAACGGGATCAAATAATGTTCCCTCTTGTGTCCTAATATCGGGATAATTTCTACAAAAATGGAGCATGGCTCTACCTAAGGCTGGCCTCTTAGGTTTTTCTATATGCTGAGCTGGGTTTTCAAATCTAAAGGTTCCCAAATTATACCTCACTGTCGTCCATACTAGACTAGTAAGATTTAATTTGAGTGGGAGTATTTCAATTGCCATTGCGGAGGTGATTACCTCACGAGAGCAAAGGTACTCTACTCCCTCCTAAGAAAGACTGAACCCGGGTATAGAGATCATGTTATGCAAATGCAAGTGCAAGTGTGTGTATGAGGGAACATTTATCAAACCATAACCCTTATTCTACCCCAACAATTTATTAGCAATAATATATACAACTAAAGAATGCCATAAAATAAACATAATAACTTATTCACACAAATGCAACAAATTATTTAAAATTAAAGAAATTAAATTTAAATATTAATTAAGACCTTTAAATTAAGACTTAGGATAACACATGATTAATAAATGGCTTGACCCTCAAAAAGCGTCCCCAGTGGAGTCGCCAAGCTGTCGAAACGGCTTCGCGCTCGACGATTTTTAAAAAAAAGCGTTTAAAAACAAAAATGGAGTCGCCACCAATCTTTTTTGACTAGGTGTGATTGGCCACCTAAAATATTTATCTTATTAATAAAATCTCAAAATTAATTAAGTTTTATTAAAAAGATAATTTTTGGTCTGCGAAAACAAAGTTGGGTTCGGGGGTACGGTTACGCATGGAGAAGGATTAGCACCCCCACGACGCCCGTTAAAAAACGGTACCATAATAATCATGTGTTATCTTTTAGTTTTAATAAAATGGTCTTGAATTAATATTTAAAAATATTTCCTATTTTATTGCAATCAATATTATTCTTTTAATTTTGAAACATTTAAATATTATTTTTTATTTGAAATAAGTGAAAATCTTTTATATTGAAAATTATTTCGAAGTACCCCAATACTCTGGTAGCATTTCGGATAATTTCCTCACCTAGAGATTTCTTAAGAATCACTACTTGTGAGTTCTATAGAATCTCATCATCAGAAGATTCACACTCGTTTCAAAAATTATTATGAATGCATATGATGCAAACATGTAGTACATGATGCGCGTGGAACTTAAAAGAAATTTATTTTATTAATGAAACTCTTGATATTGAGAAATTTGGCTAAATATCCCAATACTCTGGTAACATTTAGCTAATTCCTCTCACCTAGGGATCAGTCAAGAAATCACTACTTGTGAGTCTCCTGACATCCCATCCTCGGAAGAATTTCATTAAACTTAAAATTTATTATTAATTTTCTATTTAAAAACTTGTTTTTATTTTTAACAAAAAAATTAAATTATTGAAAAATCATACTAAATATTCCAATACTTTTGGCAACAATTAGTATGACTCTTCTCACCTAGGGATCAGCTAGGAATCACTACTTGTGACTTCCGTAGCATCCCATCATCGGGCAAATATTTAATTAAATTTAATTTTTATTATAAATTTCCTTTTTGGACTTTCTTTTTAAAAACTTATTTATTTTTATTTTTAATAAAAAATAAATTATTGAAAAATCATACTAAGTATCCCAATACCCTGGTAACATTTAGTATGACTCTTCTCACCTAGGGATCAGTCAAGAAATCACTACTTGTAAGTTTCATGACATCCCATCATCGGACTAATTTCATTCATTTTAAAATTATTATTAATTTTCTTTGTTTTTTTACTTTTCTTTAAAAACTTATCTATTTTTATTTTTAATAAAACAAATTAAATTATTGAAAAATCATACTAAATATCCCAATACTCTGGTAACATTTAGTAGGACTCTTCTCACCTAGGGATCAGTCAAGAAATCACTACTTGTGAGTCTCATGACATCCCATCCTCGGACAATTTCATTTAATTAAATTACAAAAGTTTATCATTTACTCAAATTTAAATTTTCTCTTAAATATGATTTCTAATTAATAATGATTAATGAAAATGCAAATGAAAGAAAAATTTTCAAAAAACTTTTATTTTATAACATGCATTAATAATAATAATAATAATAATAATAATAATAATAATAATAATAATAATAATAATAATAATAATAATAATAATAATAATAATAATAATAATAACAATACAAAAATATATACACACATATATAAAACCCAATAATAATAATAATAATAATAATAATAATAATAATAATAATAATAATAATAATAAAACAAAAGGCTAGAAATATACCCAAATTAATTGGGTTAAGACCCAATAGCTAGGAGGCCCAAATTAGACAGCCCAAGGAAAAGGCCCAAAGCAGGTGGGCCGGATCGGGTCGGCAAGCGGGCCAAGCGCGCGGGTCGGTTCCTCCGAAGAGGGTCGGACGCGCGGGTCGGGTTGGATCGCCTGGGTTGGCACGCGGGTTTTCTCCCGCCTCCGGGTAGGATGAGCGGACCCCGGGTCGGGTCTCGGGTCCGCGCGGGTCACCAGAAAAAAAAATTTCACACTATAAAAACCTATCTATTTTTTTTCTTTTCATTTTCTAACAAAAACGAAAAAAAAAAAATCTTCCGAGCCTTCAAAGGCTCCTCCCGGCTGGGGCGATTTCCGGCAGCCGCTGGGGTCGCCTCCGGCCGCCGTCGCCGGTGGCCAAAATCAAAAAGAAAGCTGCTTTCCGAAGCTTCTCCCCTTCCTCTTTTCGATTCCGACCACCGTTCTCCCAAAAAATGGTCCTAACCCTACGGATCTGAGGTTGAAACCCTCGGTTTCCTCTCCTTTTTGTTTTGTTTTGTTTTTTTTTTTTGGTTGATGGTTTCGGATGATTTGGGGATGATGATGGTTGTTGGTGTGTGTGTGTTTTGTGGTTGTTTTCTTTTGCAGGTGGTTGTGTTTTAGATCTGGGTTTCGGGGTTCTCAGATCTGGGACTCTTGGGCGATGGGTTCAGTTGTGATGATGGTTGTGTCTGGGTGGTTCGGTGATGGTGGTTAGTGGTCTCGAGTGAGGGTTTGGTTGTGGCGAGGCTCGTGGGGTTTGGGTAGCTTCAAGCTTGGGTCTCGGTGAAGGTTGAATGGGGGTCTTTTAGAGGGACTGGTATAGGGTTTGCTATGATGGGATAGGGTAGAGTAGCTGGTGGTGGCAGTGGGTTGAGGGTGGCTGGAGGCTATGGTGGCCGGCGGATTTTGGGGAAAGTGAATCTTCGGACTGATGGCAGATTAGACCAAAAGAAATAAGTAAAATAAAAATAAAAATAAAAATAAAAATAAAAATAAAAATAAAAATAAAATAAAATAAAAATAATAATAATAATAATAATGAAAACCAAATAATAAAAATAAATATAAACAAATAATAATAATAATAGTAATAATAACAAAAAGGGATAAAATTAGGTGTCAACAGAAGTATTTTATTTTTAAAAAGTTATATAATTTATAGACTTAATAATTTTAGATACGATACAAAAACGATATAAAAAATAAGAAAATAACACAAATTAAAATTTGATAAAAACTTTATATGCATTCGGCAAAAATAAAAAAAAATCTTTTGTTTTTTGCATGCAAACATGAATTGTGTTTATGACATGATAATTTTGATGTTTTACATGATTTTTTTTATAATACAAATACCAAATATAAACATGAAGAATTACTAGATCTAATAATTTATTATTAAAATAAAAAACATGTACAGTGTGTGTAATGTATTTATTTTTTTATTTATTAAATTTGGAAAGAGCATGGCAGCTCAAGGTAACGAAAATTGCCGTCATTCTTCATTCCTAAAATTTGCTTAGGAATAATAATTAATTAAATTGGGATTTGTGAGAATTTAGCGTAACGAACCATAAATGAGAATCGGGCGAGGGATTTAAGGATGTTGCTTATCGCATTTGGCATCTGTTACTTAATCCTTCCCTGCCTCATGCGTCCTGCACAGAATCCCAGTTAGCCTTCAGCCCCTCTTCCGCTTACCCCAAGCCTTGAGTGTCTTTGAAGCCATCCTAACATTCTCTGTTTCCATCATTTTTTTACTAATAAGCTTTGGTCCATTCAAAACCCTCTCTAGTGCTTACATTATATTTTGATATTGGTAAAGTAGGGAGTGCCTTTTTTTCAAAAAAAAAAAAGGGCGGGAAAAGTTATCTTATCATCAAGATCATGACATACCACTGATTAGAGGTGTCAAATGGGCCGTGCTGGCCGGCACGACCCATTTAAATATTAGCCCATGTGTTAATGGATTCGTGCTGGCACGACACTATTTTTTAATGGACTGTGCTGGCACGGTCCATGAAATTTAAGGATGTGACCCGGCACGGCACATGGCCCATAGCACTAATGGGTCGTGCTGGGCCAAGCCCAACATTATTTTTCGTGCCTCAACGTGCCAAACACGGCCCATTAGTAAATTTTTACATTTTTATTATTTTTAAAGTTTTTATTTATTAAGTTAAATAATATGCAATATAAATAAATATAAAAAAATAAAATATACATAATTCAATTTGACAAAATGTCTATATCCACAAGAAAACATAATAATATATATTAAATAAAGATATTGAAATTTACAATTCTAAAAGGCAAAATGCCTATCTCCATTAGAAAAAATAATAAAATTTACTTAATAAAGATATAGAAATTTGTGTTAAAAAAAAAGATATTGAAATTTACAATCATAAAAAAAAGAGCAACACGATAAAAAAAGGCTCCACTTTGTGGGATCTGGGGAAGGTCATTATACACAACCAAAAGACTTTCACTTTGTAAGGTTTAGGGAGGGTCATTGTATATAGCATTCTCTCTGCATTAAGAGAGAGTATTTTACCTTGAACTCATGATTTCCAAATCGCAAAGGAACAACATTTAACTTTGTACCAATGTTCTCCTTTGAAATTTATAATTCTAATATTTAAAAACACAGGCACAAATACGAGACTATAAAACACAAAATATTATTATTATTTTATTTTTCATTCTCTTCACCTGATTATTTACTTATATAATATGGCTTATCTAGTGCTCTAGCTTCTACATTTAACCAATCTTTGAATAAAATAATCTTTAATAATTTATTTTTTGATAAGTTTTTATTAGAAGTGTATTTAATAAAAAGTTATATACAAAATATGTGACATATCATACATTTTATATTTCAAATGAAAATTTTATAAATTTATATATCAATTATTGAAATACTTCATACTTAGATTTGTTAAATATAATTTTATTTATATAAATGGGCCAATATGGCACGGCACATGGGCTTGCGTGCCGTGCCGTGCTAACCCGCGTGCTACGTGCTAGCACTGGCCCTTCATGGGCCGTGCCAATCCATGTGCCTAAAAACCTCTAGCCCAGCACAACACACAAATGTATATCGTGCTTGGACCAGCCCGCCCATTTAAGTATGGGTCGTGCCAAGCACAACCCATACCGTGCCGAATCGTATCATGCCATGGGCCGCCCAACCTGTTTGACATCTTTACCATTGATCCATTACGGATTTTTTAAAATTTATAAATCACCTACTAACGAAAGATCGCGTGAATTTGAATATACATGATTTACATTCAAGATTCAAACTTTAACTATTTGCATCAATTTTGTTGGGTGATTATTTTTAATTTATTATCTATTTAATTTACCCAACAAATTAATATTTGGAAAGGAAGGGCCAATACTACTCATTTCTGAACCTTTTACTTTTGTTCATGAATCGTGTTTTGGGGTTTGGTCTAAGTCAATCCGACAACCACTTTTGCCGGCTATTGGTCATCATGTACAACCACTAGTCATACGTGATATATGCCTTTTCCTTTCACTACTCTGCTGCTTTGCATTAACTTGTTGAACATGTTTAAAGATTTGTTGTATTTCTTGCATGCTATGATACAGATAAAGGAAAATGTTGATTTTTTTAGTTAAAAATTCCTACGAATTTTCTTAACGAGAAATGTTGAGTTTATTAATTCAAATATCTTTTACCTTTCATTTTTAAGTTGTGAAAGCAATCAAATGTCTTTCATGTAAGTCGCCTCTTACTTTGAAAGTATTGATACATTTCAATAAATTTTTTTTTACCATGACCAAAAGGTTCTAATTATGGCATTCTTATGTATATAGTAAAAAAAAAATTAAAATCCAAAAAGAATAATGGCCAGCACGTAACTGAAAATTAACAAATGAAGAAATGTTGAAGAAATCGGATTACTTGCCATTAAATTTCACATGACGGGGGCTTAGGAGGCATCAAAATTTCATTGAAAGTAGCTTATGCAACAACGTGAGAAACCAGTTAGCATTAGTAAGATTGCTTAATGCCTGCCACTTATGGGACACCCTTTACTTGCATGGTAAGTGAAGTTAACCACAATTCAAAGCTGCCAAATTAAGCGTGTTTATCAGAGCTAATCTTCCCCTTCTAGCATCTTGTTTTTTTTTTTTAATTATTACGGATAAGGTACAATTTTATCATTTTACCTACGTGTATAGTTCAAATATATCATTAATTTTTAATTGATGTAGTTTAATTAACATTATAATTTTAAGGCTTAATAGCCAAATAAGCCCTCAACCTTTAGCCTAAAATGGAATTCAACCTTCAACGTTTTATCGCGTGACATTCAGTCCATAAACTTTTATTTCGGTGAAAATAAACTCTCAACCTTTTAAAATTATGCAATTAAGTCCAAATCTGTTAAATGACACCAATTGTCGTTAGTATATCTAATGTGAAAGCTGATATGGATAGCTTAGTTGGCTGCCACGTGGCATGCCACGTGTGCAATACTAACGGCAGTTAGTGTCATTTAGCAGACTTGGAAATAATTGCATAATTTTAAAAGGTTGATGGTTTATTTTCACTAAAATAAAAGTTTATGGACTGAATTTCACGCAATGAAACGTTGAGGGCTGAATTTAATTTTGGGCTAAAGGTTAAGGGCTTATTTAATTTTAATTTTGAAGTGATTTACCATGATACTTCAAATTTTGGAGCAATTACTAATTAGAGAATACTCAGTAAAAATTTTTTGTTAAAAACTGTTTCATAATAATAATAAAAAGACTAAAAAAAAGGCCAAGAACAATTGAAAGCAGTACCAAATGTGATGATGAAATAAGAAAAAAATAGTACAAAAAAATTCGGATTATATGATAATATATTTAATAGAACAAATCATGATTGTAAAACAGTTTTTAACATAATTTTTAATTGAATATTCTTGAATTGCAATAAAATTAGAAGTTCGTGCTAAAATTATTCTAATTAAAAGATTGATGGTAATTTTAAACCAACTACATAAGTGTAATGGTAATTTTGCAATTTATCATCAATTACTAATATTTCTTTGGCAACATTTTCCGATATCCTAATATTTCACAATCTTTTATTTTCTTGGTACTTGGCTACGACAGATTTTCTCTTAAAAAAATTATTTATAATTAGTAGAGCTTTAAATTTTGTTAATGAAATTAAAAAATTATCATATTTCTTATTAAAAAATATTTTGAAAACTAAGAAATTAATCAAATAATTTTTAACTCATTTTATTTAATTCATTGGTAATTTAAAAGATCCATGAACCTAAACGAAACAATAATCCAAAAAGATGCCTTTTACCCTTTTCTTTAATTCATTAGCTGAGTAATTTTGACCAATTTTTTTCATTAATTGATAAATTTACATATAATTATCATCTTTTTTTTTTGTTACAATTTACATATAATTATCATCACGAATTTGAAAAATAGCCCTTAATTATCAGACGTCTCAATTTGAATTTCAGACTATGTAATTATCATCACATTGTAAAGTAATTTGTAAGCACTAGAAACATTATCATTAAGCGCAAAGTGAAGTAATTTGCTGTTGATGAAATTTTGATTCGGGAAGGTGAAAGGGACTAAAAAAAGGAACAAAAGAACAAAAGAAGCATGCCAAAAAGAAGGATTCGATTTTAAAATTAATTGAGTCAAATTCTAACGTCACGAAGTTGATATTGACATGAATAATAGCGTGATTAAGTACTTCAAATAGATCAAAAATTAATTTTAACCATTAATTTAAACTGTCATGATTTCATATCTAAATTATAAAATTCAAATTTTGACATCTGTACTTTTTATTTTCTCGTAAGGTAAAAGCTTCTGCTGTTTATGTATAAAAAAGTCAGAAATCCTCAGCCAAAAGTTTTAATTTTTTATTTACAATTTTCAACTGTGGCTCCTGATGTAACCCTATGTTCTTCCTGAAAGATTTCATTTCTTTTTAGCTAAAACCACACTTCGGGTTCTTTTCCAAACCTAAACTTGAAACAAAACGAAACTATAAATAAATAAACAGAAACTCTCAACATACACTTCAGAAAAACTCAGTTGAAGTCATATATTAAGGAAAAGTGCAACCGGTTTGGTTTAGATTTAAGAAAAAAAAAATATAAAATCAATGAATTGTGCATGAATATTGACGGATATAGCCAATTGAACGTCACCATTGAGAGCTCCATTTTATCTAACTTCTCTGTTGACATGGCTGGCTAGCTAGTAATCATCCATAAACATGAAAGAATCGTTTCGATAGCGAATTAACGATAATAAAAATAAAAAGAATTGACTACGATGAAGTATATATGTGATATATGAATATGATAAAAGAATTTAGCCGTCTGAATAGCCGACAATGCCTTATATATATTCTTTAGGGAAAGCTGAAAAGGTCGGATTAGGTAATTTATAGCCAGCAGTGTTTAATATAAAATTCATGATGCTTGGTCGGCATCTAATCCTTATCAAAGATTAGCTGAGAGACTATAACTTAAAGAAAGCAACAAAGACAATTACATTAAATTTTATATCGGTGTCCAACTTAAAATCAATTACTTATAACATATAAGAAAACACACCGGTTAATTGATTATATAAATGTTGATTTTCATAAAAAAGGGTTATTTCTTGGTTGGTTCTCTTGGATTGTATGAAGTTTATGCATCCAAAATTCTCATTGTAAGGCCATAGAGAATACTACTTTTTAAAGTCCAATAAATATTGGTTAAGCATATGCCAGTTTAAATATGCTTGAGTGATTTGAATGTCTCAACTTTTGAAAGCAAAATCAAAGGCTTGTAAGAAAGTAGTTAACTGATAGAATTCCCTTTACCAAAGTGATAAACTCCAACCATTGCACTTCTCACATCAAAGGAAGGAAAAGAAAGAAAAAACAAAAGGTAGACAACGATATATAGCAGCTTGATTGATTAAACAATTAGTGGTGTTTAGGTGTAAGCAAACAAAATTCATCATATTTCCAAGGGCTCTTCGTTCATGATATGCACATTATTCTGGTCAGCAGAGCAATTATGCTGAATCTATTCCTGTGATCGTCATGATTATCAATTTATTAGTGAAAGCAAAGGGTCAGAATTTTATTATTTGATTGATTTGCTGCAAAACCGTGACGTACCTTCAGATTTGTTCTGGCCTAGTTTAAAATTTTGACTTCCCTATCTAATCTCTGAAAGAGATTAATTTAACAGCAAGAATATGAATTCTATATGTGTTATAGGCAATTTTTGAAAAAGGTTATATTAATCAATATGTACAAGCTTATATCATCAAACCTATGCCTAAAACTTTGTGAAGCTTTGGCTTTTCAAATGTGCCAAATAACCCACTCTTCTTTCATGTCCTTGTCACCAAGCAAATATAAATGGTAATTTTTTTTTTTGACAAAAGAAGTTGCAGCCTTTTAGGAGAAAGAAATTGCAGGTGCTGAGATTTCAATTTTAAACTTAAACTCAGACAATTATTTTTGGTGCTTAAAAAGAATATTACTTCGGAGGAAAAAGGGTCGAGAAAAAATTAAAAAAAATATGTTAAGATACAAGCATGATTGAATGTTGGAAAGATATATTATAGTAATTTATATATAAGTAATTTCGTAGCTACTTAAAATAATCGAAGCTGTGTCGACTTGGCATTTGTTTTGGCCTTAAACGCATCAAAATCTGATGTCCAGACAAGATTAGCACACCAGGGAAAAAAGCATGCTTTATGCGCAAATTACATGTTAATAGATAGGGTTTATCCATGAGTCAACCGCATGAACTTGTTATTTGTTTGCTTTTCAAGTTTTAATTAAAAGGGGGCAGTTAGCTGCTTAAGCTACAAGTAAAAGCTTGGATTATGTTTTCTTTATTAAGATTCTTGTTTTCTAATGCTCTTGAGCATGCAAAAGTTTCAGCTGTAATCATTTCTAATTTGATTAGTGATACAAGTAACAAGCTCTCTTTATCTCAGCAATTTTATTTAATGCTAGTACATAATCTACATCGATCAATATTCAAGTAAATAGCTGTCAAAGTATACATTTTAATTTGTTCAGGGGTGATGTTTAATGTGGTCCATCAAAGATTGTCTCTTTTGTCATGTGCTATTAGACCTTGTCAACCTAAAATCTAGATTGAGGGGTAGGTGTTTTCTTCACACTTATAAACACACCTATGTCCTTCACAACCAATGTAAAAACTCCAACAATTTCTCTTTTAACCCGTTAGGCCATTAAGGGAGTGTTTTTTTATGTGTAACATAAGGAGATGTTCACATAGCTCTTATCATACTTATATTATGTGTTACACTTATAAACACATACTTCATCTTTTTTACTACCGATGTAAGAACCCCAACATCCTCAAAAGCTAGAAGGTGATGTTGACGCCTCCGTTGTGCTCTGGGGGGTTTAATGCAGCTGTCTGAGATGTGGGAAATAGACTTCAGAGCATGGGGGTCTACACCTTGAAATCAAAAGATTGAATTCTCCAACAATCCCAGTTTTAGCAGTTCTTGTAAAACACTCATCAACTGCATAATTGGTTAGTAATGGCATTCTATTGAAAAAACGGCAATTAGATATGGATTTCCTGATTGTAATCTGCAATAATAATAATGCTGCCAGCATGTGAAATTATAATGAGTGTTACAAAACACAAGCCGATGAACTGAAACAACATGATAAAATTTTGGGGCCAAGCAAAGAAGGGGAATCCGACACAATAATCCCACTTTTGTGAGAGGGTTTGGCAAAGTTGTTATGGTCATTATAGCAACCAAATGTCCCATAATGTAGTACTTTCAGAACAAGAACTCACAATTGAGTGCTGTTCTTTCTCCCACTCAAGTCAATGATGCCCATGGAGTAAGGACTGAAGTCTTTCGCTTGTTGACTCCGCAACTGAGGATTTGGAAAAGGACTCGAAGAAGAAAAGAACTTTGGCTGGTAATCTGATTGACCCCACTTTCCTGTCCGAAAGGAAAATTTTTGCATGTTAGTATGATTTCCAAGGCTGCCATTATTAGGCAAAACTGTTGGTTTTCAACAAATCTCACCAGATATAATTACAAGCAGTAATAGCCAGCACATGGCCGTGCATGAAAAAGCAGAATAAGGAATCCGAAGCCTTTAAGTAAAAAGCGGGCATGGCAGCCATGCTCCCTTGTGAAGGATTTGCAATTTCAATCAAAGATGCTTTGATATTGTTGGTAGACCTCAAACATTCACTAATTGCACTTAGATAGATTATTTCTAATTCTGAAAACCCACCGTTTGCTTCCTTAAAAAGGTCTAAACTTTCACGTAATGTGGGGGGTTGGGTCAGCCATGTGAAGAGCCTGTGGCTGTTGATAGAGCAGAGGGGAAAAGTGTGGCAGATTTGCTGGTAAGTCTACCAAACTTCCATTTCCTGGTCGGTGCTTTGCCCTTGTGGGGGCTAATCCTCGATGATTATGTGTGTAATGCAGAACTTCATACCCTTGAAATCACTGGAAAACATAATTATTACCCTGGAAAATCATGTTTACCTGTTTCATTTATCTCATTCAATAGAAAAGTAAAATCAATTTTGATGTGGACTTAATTCTAATTAATGTCAAATTAATGAACATATTAATAATTATGATTTAGGTTAAGTGTGATCCCAATGTTGTTTTTGTATTTAGGTCATTGATGAAATGGGTCAATATATATAAAATTGACACATTAAATTTGATACTTTAGAAAGAAAAAAATGAAAATAACAAATCCCTTCACTCTCATTCTCTCTTATATGCATGTTTAGGGGCAATTAATGGGAAGCATAGGAAAGCGCTTCGACCTTGAAACAACTACGATAACAAAATTGAGTTTTCGTCTGCATTGAGATTAGTTTTAACAATATTTCAATTTTAGTGTTAGTGGTTTAGTGAATTTTCCTTTGGTTTCAACATACCTCTCCTTTGCCAGGTAATTTTCATGTCGCTTTGTCAAAACCTGATGTGTTAAAGTCTTATAGATTTGATGATATTAGTACTTTTCTATGGACGGAGAATTACAGTTTTGGGGACAAAATGGAAAGGTGAGTGTTATAGGAAGAGCAAATTGGATAAATTTATTTTCTTTTTTGCTTTAGGGGTTAAAAGAGAAGCGGGCAAGTTGATAGATGGAGACATGGAATTTGTGGCTGTGGGCCTCAGCTTTATCTGCTTTCAGATTGTCACAAACTGGGGGTTATGATTTTGCCTCAGATGTGAAGATAAGAATGAAGTTGTGGCATCCATGCCGATATGTTACTTCCTTTCTTACCAAACAATTAAGGATCATTACTTCTTTCCTTACCAGAAAAAAAAAAAGAATTAAAATAAAACGTAAAGAATTCAACTGCCAGATATTTGCTTGTCCTTTTCGGCCTTTTGGACTGTTTATTTGGATCTGCTAAGGCCAGAAGAACAGACCGAAAAGTAAGTGCATTGACGAACTTGGGTTTGTTTCAAATAGTTCATTCGATCAGTCTTGAGATAATTTGAATTTATTTTAAATAATTTATTCAATTACTCTTAAGACAACTGGAGTTTCTTTCAAACAATTTATTCTATCTTTTTTAAAAGATGACATCTCCCGAAGAGAAATTCTAGAGCAATCTCTTGGGCTTCCTTCGTATTAAGAAAAAACAGCTCAACAGCCTGGCCCAAGAAAACAGTTATAAAATTTCTTGTTGGTTATTTTAGGAAAAGAGCATGGATTGGGCCATGGCTAATTTTTTTTTACAGGCTTGTAGATTACTCTGTCAATTGTCAGCCTTGCACTATTATTGCTATCTGGATTCGAACTGCGTCTTAAGAAATTAAATTCACCAGCATGTTTTTCCGCTTGGGATAAAAAATCCAACAAGGTCAGGAATGAAGTGCAATTCTCCAAGAAAACAAGAACCCATGCCGTGAACCCATTTGGTTAATGACTTATGATATGTCATATACATTTAGTGAAATTAAATCCATATCACAGTTCGTGTATATAATTCGTGCTTAAATTATGTAAAATTGTGTTAATATTGTGTATTATACGAAATTTCTTTTTTCAAAATTCGTGATGATAGTATGAGTGTTTTTAAACAAGATTGAACAGAGTTTATGTATCGGGCCCTTTTGGCAAGCCTGCCTGGGGTACAATGCCTTGGATTTTTTCCTGATATATGAGCACACAAACTTTGAATGTGAACCACCAACCTGAGATTTATTCCGAATAAGCGCAACAAATGGAGGCAAAGGGGCTTGATATCAGATTCTGCTTGACACATGGCAAACCAGTAGCCAATTGGACATATACTCTCCTATCCTTTAAGATAAGCCATGGATTCATTAACACTTGAATATCATTGCTGCCACACTCCCACTCATTGAAGGGAAAAAAGTTGACCCAAAATGGCCTCAGTCTGTGCTTCTTCCGCTATTGCAGCCGTTGCCATCTCATCCCCCAGGTAAGTTCTCTCTTTACCTTAGTACCAAACCAGCTGCCAAATGTCTTCTTTATGTTTTAAGGTAAATTATAGATAGCTCTGCCGATCAGGTTATGATGTAAGGTAATGTTACAGTTCCCAGAAGAGTGGAGCAGTTGTAGGAGCAACAAAGGCTTCTTTCCTTAGTGGGAAGAAACTAAGATCAGTGAGAAAGTACGAGGCACCAGCTGCAGCTCGAACAGTTCCGGTGTGTGCAGCAGCCGACCCCGATAGACCTCTTTGGTTCCCCGGCAGCACTCCTCCTCCATGGCTTGACGGCAGGTTCAGTAACATTACAGCAGCATTCATTGGATTATTCTATTCTACACTAACCCTTTGAATCCTTCTGCTGCAGCCTCCCTGGAGACTTTGGTTTTGATCCTCTGGGCCTTGGTAAGTTTAAAATGTTATAAGAAGTTGCTTTCGTGAATCCTTCTTCTTTTGTAGTAATAGGAATTCCATGTTTATAATGGGGTTCTTAACAGGATCTGACCCTGAGACCTTGAGATGGAACGTGCAATCTGAGCTTGTGCACTGCAGATGGGCAATGTTGGGAGCTGCTGGGATTTTCATCCCGGAGTTCCTAACAAAGATTGGCATTTTAAACACTCCTTCATGGTACTCAGCTGGAACGGAGGAATACTTCACAGACACCACAACCCTCTTCATAGTCGAGCTCATTTTCATTGGCTGGGCAGAAGGGAGAAGATGGGCTGACATTCTCAAGCCAGGCTGTGTCAACACCGATCCCATCTTCCCCAACAACAAGCTCACAGGGACTGACGTTGGGTACCCTGGTGGCCTATGGTTTGACCCTCTCGGCTGGGGAACTGGTTCTCCTGAGAAGATCAAGGAGTTGAGGACGAAAGAGATCAAGAATGGCAGATTGGCTATGTTGGCTGTGATAGGTGCATGGTTCCAACACATCTACACTGGCACTGGACCTATTGACAACCTATTTGCCCACCTTGCCGATCCTGGTCACGCTAACATTTTTGCTGTAAGTCTCGCTTCTCTTCTAACCATGCAGCTGTCGAATCTTAATGTTTCACATCTGCTCCATCTTCATTGTTAGAACTAGAGGTCAGAACATTCAATTTTGATGATCATTCAATTTTGAATCATTCAATTTTGAATCTATCGAGTCCAGCTCGGCAAGCTTGAATATTTTATCAAAAAGTTTGAGCTTAAAAAATCATACTCAATCGAGTTAGAACCGAGCTTCGAGACTCAAATTTTTGAGTCGAGTTGAGCTTGAGCTTAATATTGAATTCTTTTAACTCGATTTGATTACACTCTTATTTAGAACTAATATGAAATGAACAGACACAAATCTAAATTGACTTGAATTTACCTGTTTTACAGTTACACCAAAAACAAGGGCTAACTGTTGACATTCTCTATTTCAGGCTTTCACGCCCAAATGAGACTCAACCAGGGGGAACCCTAACAGCAATTGGAAATGTTTGAGAAACATTAATGATCATATATTTTCCTACTTAGCAAGAGATGGAAAGATGTGTACTCTTGTGGGGAATGTTTGTTTCAGTAGAAACTGCAATGCCTGTGTGTATTTATAGATGCTCCGCTGATGTACAAATACCTCTGTGGAATTAGATGCCATGAATATTTATTCAGGTTAAGTTTTTAACCAACATTAATTGAAAATTTGGAAACTGGTAATCAAATTCAGGACTCCAAAAGCCTGAAAATGATGCAAAACTCATAAAATCAAGGCTAATTGCCCAATAGAATATAGTCATCTGCAATTGCCAATATTGGACCTCCTAATTAATCTTACTGCTTCAATTTTCAAACATTTGAGGCATTTTTCAAGACAAATTTATGAGATTTTCAGATTATAGCAAAAAAATCTCATGTACAGATCTTATCAGAAAATAATTTACTCATTATTTAACACTTTTGTGTGGAGAATGGGCTCAAATTATAATTTACTTGAAATCTTGAATAATTTTGTTGTAGTCGTTAATCAGTGTCTGCTGAATGATGATCCTAACCCCAAATACGACTTGACCATGTCTTCATGGATATGCAATTTTTATTTTTCTTTCTTGAAGAAACGCAGCCATTTAAATTTAGTCATGAAAAGAAACAAAATAAGGAGGCTTAGCGCGCCATCCGAGGTGGCATAAGAAAGACCAAGTTGGTCTATCGATGACGAGAAATCATGCAAGCACGTGCGCAATCATATGTTGGCAAATCTGACCGGCTGTGTCGGCTCGGCTGACCTAGTCGCCATAAACGATCGGAAGAAGAAGCTTCTTACTTACTTTCATTCTTGTTGCAACGCACTTGGACTCTGGCTAGATAACTGCTTCTGTTTCTATCAACGTTCTTTTGCTTCGGCCATTGTTTCATACAACAAAAAGAAAAAACAAACTTCTCATTTTTTACGTGCATATGTGTGTTTAAATAACTATGCAAGTGATATTATAGCGTGGAAAGTCACTTATAAATCAGCTGTTCTGAGATCAGCTATTTTGAATTTTGTTGAACATTAATTTACTTACTAATTAATCACTTAATTTGGAGACCAGCTATACTGCATTAAAGTATTAAACACTAAGCTGGATTGCAAATTGCAAAGGCTACAGAGAATTCAATGCTCACTTTCTATGTCCTTTCTCTACATTTCCAAATGTATTCCTTTGTCCGCTAAAGAGAGAAATGAATTCAAATTAGTTGTAAATTATTCAATTTTGATTATCACTTTTTGAGTCGAATTTGAACTTGGATTATTTCAGTAATCATTCCAGCCAAATAAAATTTTTACTCGAATATTGATTTGATTACAACAAAGCAGAGACAACAGTAATACAAAGCATCAAAAGCTTCAATTTTTTTTTACCAGAACATATGGAAATAACATTTTAAATCAATTGGTCTTGATTTTCGGGCAACAGCAGCTTAGATTTTCCATAATTTAGTAGCTTAGTAAAATAAAAAAAAAAAAGCATGTTTCATATTTACTCGTCTGAAAAAAAGCAATGAAATTACACTAACTAAAAAAACTATCTACTGACTACCAAATTACTAGTAAGCCATAAACTTCAAATTTTTATAAGAATCTGAATACTGTCATTACAATAGTACAGCTTACTCTCTCCCTCTTGTTCTTCCACTGTTATATTACATAATTAAATTTCAAAGGAAAAAAATATAAAAATATGATAGAGAGTTTTTGGGCTGTCATAATTCCTGAAGAGCCAAAACCCTGTCAATTAGGTGCTCCGATTCGTTGGTTGACGCACAGAAATCTGGACCGGAATGGGGCGGCCCGTACCTGACCCGCCACAACTGCTGCACGCCATGCGACCCGACCCGGCGCAAGTTCGACAGCCGACATCTCCATCGGACCAACGCGAACACATGCACGAGACACGACCCGTGCCGTTGCAAGTTGGACATCTCTGAAACGGGCCGGCCATGGGCTTCTGGTCCATGACCGATTTGACTAACATGGCCCCAGCCAAGACACTCAAGCCGGTGGCCACCTGAGTCAAAACGATCGGACCCATGTCGGTTAAGATTGGATCGGAAGTCTGCAATACAAAGGAGCAAACCAAGAAGGAAGAAACAGAAACTGCAGCAAAAAAGGAAAGAGAAATGGAAGAGGAAATCTTTTGGGAGTAAATAATATTAAGTTTATTTTGGTGGGGAATATAAATAAAAAAAGTGGCCATGGAATTGTACACGTAGAAGCGTGAGCGTTTGGTGGTGCGCGGTTTTGGACCTTAGCCGAGATGTTATCCGTTTTTCTTATTTATTTTTGTGTAAGTATATAATTTTTTATTTATTTTACGATTTAAAATTAATTTTATTTTAACAAAAAAGATAATGGTAAAATATTTTTAACAATAACGATTTTAAAATTCAAATCATATTTAAATATATAAAAAATTCTACTTTCACTTTTTTTTAATTACTTATTGGTTATTTTATATATTTATTTGTAGACTTAGTAATTTGTGTTTATAATTCGTTTTTGTGTCATGTAAAATCGTATTTGTATCGTGTAAAATACGAAAATTTTGTGTTTATACGAAAAATTTAAAATGTTATTTTTAGCTTTTACCATATTCATATATTAATTTTACTTAATTTTAACCTCGTGTCATTTATAAATATCGTGTTCGTGTCGTGTAATTGTGTCGTGTCTAAAATTGTCAGATTTCTTTGTTTTTGTTTCTTTTGACCCATGGCTTTCGGTTGTGGGTGGGTAACTTGCTTATTTCTCTCATTTTTGTTGAATAATAATTTGGGTTTTGGCTTTCATCAGATTTTTTTATGATATGGTTCAGGTGGAGAGTGTTAAATAAGAGAAGCTCTTTTAATAATGACGAATCCAAAATTCAAATCATATTGAAATACTTAAGAAAAAAAATTGACTTTTATTTTTTTTTCAATTACTTATTGATTATTTTATTTATTTGTTTTTGTTTCTTTTGATCCATGGCCTTGGGGTGTGGGTGGGCAACTTGCTTATTTCTCTCATTTTCGTTGGATGATAATTTGGGTTTTGGCTTTCAGCGGACCTTTTTTGTGATATTTGGTTAAGGCATAATCTATTAGAATTGAGTAGATTTAGCATTAAATTTAAATCAAAATCAATTTAAGTTTGATCGTATTATAGTTTGAAAGTTTGATTTTGATTTGATAGAATATTTTAATTGTTTAATTTAATTTAATAAATTTGATTAATATTTTTTAATCATATATTATAAAAATAAAATAATAAAATAATAAATTAATAATCAAATAATAAAAATATTTATTAAAAAATTTAATTAGATATATAAATTATTCGAGTTGAGATATTCAAATAAAAATACTCCTTTCGTCCCAATAAATTTGTCATTTTTGACTAAATAAATTGTCCCATTAAAAATATCACATTGAAAAAAATAACAAATTTTAATACTATATTTTCTCTTTTATCCTTTATTATACTTCAGTTTTAATCATTAAAAAATTTAATGCCTACCACTTTTAAGGATAATTTGATCAATTTGAATCATTTATATGATATGACATAAAAAATCTTTAATCTCCTAAAACTACGTGAATAAATAACAATTTTAATGGGACAGAGGGAGTAGTTGATTCCAGCTCAAATAACTATTAAATCTAACCCAAGAGTTGTGGTTCAGTTGGCAACACAGGCTGAGTTTGTGGGAAGAGTTCTCGGGTTCGACTCCCACTAAACACATCTTTGGGGAGGGTTGAAGAGCCTTAACTGTGATTAAATCTCGAATAGGATTAGACTCAGACCGTTGAGGATACCTGTGATTTACACAAAAAAAACTATTAAATCTAACTTAGCTAGTTGACCAATAACTTTGACCAGGTTAAGAGGCCTCTCCTTTGCTGGCTGAACCTATCAATATTCTTACGGAGAGAAATTTGTTTATTTTTTTTGCGTGTTATATTATTTGGATTTTTACAAATTGTTGTTTTGATCAGCGGTTATGAATTGATTGTCTTTCCTTCTCTTAATCCACGGAGACTGATCCATCCCCCGATTACTTCCCACCATATCCTAATGCTAAGCTGTTTCTTTTATTTTTTTCTTAAATATATATTTTATATATATCGTTTAGATATTCATAGTACTAGTTTTATATACATTCCATTTGTTTTTTTTTTTTTTACAAAATATCCAAACTTCATTTCATTTTTTTTAATAAATTTAACATTATTTTTTTTCAAATATGTTCTTTTTCAAATATGTCAATTTAACATATTTTAAAAGGCAAAAAATCAAAAAAATAAAATTCAAAATATTTAAAGTGAACACAATAGTTTTTCTAAAAAATGAGAATGCACTTAAATATTGTATTCAATAACAATTTTAATATTTTTTAGAATATCTGAAATCCTTATATGCAAACAATCATGAAAAAAAAAGATACTAATGCACAAATAACAATTCTTTTTTTTTAATCTTCACAAAATAATACATCATAAGTAAAAGTTTTATTTCTAATCTCATTTGTAAAATTAATTTTTTTTACTATCAGTTGTATCAAATATGAATTTAAAAAGAAAATATAAAAATGGTCCATACTAATGTACTTGTTGGTAATATGTTTCATTTCTTTTTTTTGTAACAAGATGTTTCATTTTCTTTGCTTAAAGCTATTGACTAAATTGGATGTTTGATTTTAAATCTTAAAAAAAAAAAATAGTAAACCAACATTTTATATGCTACTACTTGTCACATTAATTCTAGAACTTTTTATTTGTTTTATGATATGCTTTAATAATTTTTTTTACGTCCGTTGAAACAGTCCGACATTAGGGTAATATTAAATAATAATGGTTATGTAATGGCTATGATGCATTCAAAGCTAATAAGTCAACCTTTTATCATACTAAAAAAGTAATTTTAATATATAAATTTTGTTGGTTTATTATTGTTTTTTAATTGATATAGGGTTTTTTTATTTCACTCTATATATCCTTTTATTTTGTCGATTCAAGCATATTTATTTATGTTGGACTAGATAGCAAATTAATGAAAAATGACCTTCTTAATAATATCCGATCAAACTCAAATTCAAAACAATTAAAAAATTATAAAACTTTCTTGTCACATGAGCCAATACCCGTTGGTTTTATTCCTTTCTATTTAACTTTGAAAATAGCCAATTACTTCCAAATTGAAGATCAAGCATTAGAGAATTGTCAGAGAGAAAAAAATTTCTATGATTAATTCATTTTGTTAATATATTGAAAATAATTTGTTAAATAATTTTTTTAAAATAATCTTTTAGTTGTCTTTAATCTATGTCCATTGGTATCCTGTGGATTTACCGAATCCTTAGGCATCGTTTTTGTTCTTAGTTTTTTTTTTTTAAAATGGTATCAAAAAAGAAATAAGTTTAATCATGCGTTTCTGTTTTTTAAAAAATAAAACAAAGACAAGAATTTTCAAATTTTTTTTTATATTTCCATTATTTTTGGAAACATATTTTCATTTTTGATACAATTAATAAGTAAGTGAATAGTGTCTATATATTAATATAATATTAATAAAAATATAATAAATTATTTTTTAAAATAAAAATAATATTAAAATTTAATATAAAATATTATTTAATTAAAATAGTTTAAAATTAATATTTTTATTTAATATAAAAAGAGTGAGAAAATGTGAAATGCAATTACATATAAATTATATTAAGCTATAATATCATAATATTATTTAATTTAAACTTGTATAATAGTTTATTGAATATATTATATATTAAATAATATCATTTATTATAATTTTAATATATTTTAAATAATTAATATTATTTCTTAGTTATAATTAATTATTATTTTACTAAAAAATATTATTATTTTGTGCCAAAAAAACAATATTATTATTCAATATTATATAAATATTATCCGTAGCTTATTGGCTATCCAAGGATGTTAATTTATCACATATAGAATAAGCATCGAAATAAATCTCTTATTCAGGCAGAAAGGAAGCAGCGATGTACTTCTAGAATGCAAATGGTATCTCTAAAAGGATTTTGATTGCAGCATTTGAATCACCATTTGATGGATAGAATAATTTTATCATCAAGCTCAAGTCCAGAAAAAATTTTCAAAATCATATTGAAAATAGTCCGTGACAAAGAAAACTTTCCCTTATCCATTTTACATTGTTCCTCCATTGTCAATGCCCCAGGAACAAAATGGATCCTGCATTTTTGAAAAATTCATCATAAAAGAACACAAAAAAGTCAAATTTCTTCTCTATTTCTATATGCAAAGGGATAAAATAGATACCAGAATGATTTTCAAAGCGAAAAGCTGGACGAGTAAATTCATAATTAACAGAAAAGTTTTAGTTTACCAAACATTATAAAGTTATTTTCCTTATATTTTAAACGGTACTTTGTCATGCATACCAAACATATACTAAACATTGCAATGTTTTCTTTTCAGCATTTTAATTTTCAACAATCACATTATATTACAAACATTCTCATAATAAAGCACCAAACTGTCGCATAAATTTGCTCAAAAAAAAAAAAGGGTCGCATAAAGCTAAGTTTCCTGACAGTTACCGGGATGAGCAATATTTCTCCAGCAGCAAACCTTCTGTTAGTTTTAGTTAAGTCACCCTCACGATTTAACTATTGAAAATCATATGGCAGAATCTTATGTTATATAGATAATGGATAAAGATGATGCATGTAAGAATTAATGGAGTTTGAAAAGAATAATGAAACTCACAGCAGAAGACCACATAGCCACCAGAAGGATGACTATGATGCCATTATTTATGGAAGCCCCAGTATGGAGCATGGCAAGGAAAAATGGCAACCAAGAAGCTTAAAGTATGACATGCTAACCTTTTATAAGAGGAAATAGAGTGCTATGCTGGAAACATTGGATTGTTAGAGCAAATATAGTACGTCAAGTGTCTTGTTTGAAAGTTAATAAATCTCGTCTGCTCTTTATATTCTATTTTCTCATATTTATTTTACTATCGTTTCCAACATACAGTAACCATAAATAAAATTACTAGTAACGTTTTGAAAGTTTAGGAAAGAAAATTAGATTTTGACTGTGGCACAAACATTCATTTGGAGGTATATATGTAGCAACCTGGAACCAATGTTATGAAGTTCCTTGTAAGGATAAAACCAATGAATCAAAGTGAATAATACTTCTAACTAGCCAGCTAGTAAGTAAAACTGCATTTACTAAAAATCCTGATGCATGAAATACCGTGAAGAAGTAATCTGTAGAGTACTTGAAGCTGAAGATCAACACAGAATCACCTTGCAACATTGTCAGACGCCAGCCAGAGTTCCCCCAAACACTTCAGTGGTGTCATGGGTCCATGAAGATCAGCCGGTCCCCAATGAAGTGATCAGGGGAACTCCAGAGGACAGCTGACTCTATTTCTTCTTTGCGGATAGATGATTAGGCAATAGAAAGCCCAGCTGCCAATTTATAATGAAGGCTTCTGGCCCTTTGGCCTGCTGGGGGGGCACTTGATATGAAACAAAATCCACACTTGGGAAGTTAGTTGAATGTAGTCGGAATTGTGGGATTGGGAACTACAAATGTTGAGATATAGAATATTCTTGAGGTAAGTGGACTTCAGCTCTCCCCACAGCTTTTCCACTCTTCTATCTTGCCTTCTTTTCTATCCTTTTCATAGTTCAGAAACTGTTATACACAGCAAAAGGATTCCTGTCTCCTGTGACTGAAAATGCTCGATAGAGAATAAAAGTATGGCCAGAATTTTATGACATTTGTCCTCAGATTCCTTCTAAGGATCCATCTGGCCTGTTATCATGTCTAGATTCATTTTGCCTAGAGGATTTAGCAAGCAACTACAAGGAAGTAGATTAGAACAATAGAAACTAGAAGAAAACATTTATTTCAATTTTGGTAGAAACCATTGGCTAAAACACATGAAAAATGGATTCATCGTTAGTTTGGTGTGTTAGAAACTAAGCAGTGTTATTTCCAGTTAAACATAAAATACAGCACTGTTTAACAAGAATTCATTGAGTGCCTCTTGTTCTCTTCATTATAGACAATTATGTTAGGAAATTCTTTAAGTGGGCCTACATATATTAATTAGTTGTACATTATATGCTATCTAATGTGTTTAGTCTATTTAAAAGTGATTAAATAAAATTTAAGTTGTTGGACTTTAGGACATCTTAATTAATATGGGTTTTGCAATGTGTAGAGACACAATATTTTATTTTCATGATAGGCCAAAATAAAATAAAGTATCTAAAGTATAATATATTTTAAGTATAAATAGGTTATGGTCCCCATTCTAAACAAAACATAATTCTCACAATCAAATCCCATCATTGAGTGAGATATAGATTCTCTCAAAAGGTTTAGACATGAAAGACTCTAACCCCAAGAAATCAATTACAATGGATTCAGGTACGCCTCCGTATTACTTTTCTTGATGATTAAACATGAGATCCTGTGTATGTTTATCTGTATGAATTTCTTACAAGTGGTATCAAGAGCCTGTTTATGTTTGATTATTGAGAATTAAAAATTTTTGTGTAAAATCTTAGGGTTTTTATTCCTTATGGAATAAGGATTAAAATCATGTGAACAATTTTCTGAAATTTTGTTTCATGTTTCATGAATTTTATTTTTAAAATTTTAAATCTTGAAATTAAATTTCAACCAAAACAATTATATTTAACATGTTTTAATTTAAATTGATGAATGATAATTGTTTCTTATGACTTATATGGTTGAATCAAAGCCATAACTTCGATAATGTTTTGGTATTGGTTGAAAGAAATCAAGAAAAGGGGTAAGAGTTCTTTCATGGATTTTCTTAATCAAATTCGTCACAATTTTTGTTGTTTTGATTTGTTTCTTGGCATGGGTTTTGTATAAAAAGATGTTAATTTCATGATTTTGGGTTCAATTTTGGCAAAAGGATCGAAAAAAGGGTCAAAAATTGAAGAAAATATGAAACAGACCCGAACAGGTCTGTTTCAGGAGCCAGACTCGGCTGGCTGATGAAGAAAATAAGCAATAACACGTGGGACGTTTCCCACGGGCAAAGGGTGGCTCGTGGGACCCACGCGCCACCATCCCATGGTCTTTCGGCCATCGATTTCTGTAGTTCACAATGAAATTTTATTTTAAAGTTTTTTGCGATTTTTGTGGAATTTTTTAATAGTGTTAAATATTTATTATTTAATATTCATGGTAATTTTAGTGTTTTGATATATTATGCACTTGTTTCTTGAAATTTTATTTCATGATAAAATATTTCATGATATTCTAAGTTGATTGACAGTACTTATTCTCCCTGTTGATATGAAAAAAATTTATGTACTCTCAATATTTTTTATATGTGCATAATGTGTTAAAAAAGTTCAAAATAAATTAAATTAATATAAAATGCCACCAAAGTGACCTCTTTTATGTTAATTTATTTATTTTGAAAATTAAGGTTGTCATTTAAGAATTTAAATGGCTATGTTTTGGTCGGATTACAAACACAATAAGGTAGTAGATATGTGATAAAATTATTTTACCATGCATGCAATATGTCAGCCTAAAAGGCATGTTGTTGGCAGGATTTGGTTATCAATATTTACTAATAAAGTTTAAGAGCATCGCTTATAAATTAAAATTTCTGTCCAAAGACTAAATTTTAATGTTGTGCTTGGTATCTTATATGACCCAAAATTATTATTTGTTAATTATGAGCTTATTATTGTTGTTTGTCTGTTTAGAGTAAATATTTCTTCTATATTTGCCAATTTAAATAATATTTCAATGCTTAAGGACACTAACTTTGAGAAATGGAAGGAGCATGTTACTATTGTGCTTGGGTGTATGGATCTAGACTATGCGATCAGGTCTGACAAACCTCCTGCTCCTGCTGATAATAGTATAGCTACGGAAAGGGCACTTCATGAAAAATGGGAGTGTTCAAACTGCATGAGTCTGATGATCATGAAGCACTCAATTCCGGATATCATCAGGGGCGCAATGCCTGAGGAAGAAAATGCTAAAAGTTTCCTGTAACAGATTGCAGACAGATTTGCTACAAATCAAAAGGTAGAAACAAGCACCATTCTGTCTAAGCTTGTTTCAATGCGGTATAATGGCAAAGGAAACATAAGGGAATATATTATGGAAATGTCTAATCTTGTTACAAGACTAAAGGCACTAAAGTTAGAGTTGTTTGAGGACATTCTCGTACACTTGGTCTTAATATCTCTTTTTACACAATTTTGTCCTTTTAAGATAAGTTATAACACTCAAAAGGAGAAATGGACTCTTAATAATCTCATTACTCAGTGCATGCAAGAGGAAGAGAGGTTAAAACAAGAGAAGATAGAAAGTGCTCATATAGCATCTTCTTCCAATGACAATGTTGCTAATAAAAAGAGAAAAAGGAACACAGGAAAAGGTACTGCAAATACTGAAACTTCACAGCCTAAGGGGCAACAAAAATAAGATAAGGTGATCACTTGTTTCTTTTGCCGTAAAGGTGGTCATGTGAAGAAGGATTGTTCCAAGTATGCTAAATGGCTTGCCAAAAAAAGTAAACTTCTCAGCTTTGTTTGTTCTGAAGTTAATTTGTTTAGTACCCAATCACACTTGGTGGATAGATACGGGTGCAACTACTCATATAAGTGTGACTATTCAGGGTTGTCTAAGGAGCAGAAAGTCAACTGACGCTAAAAGATTCATCTACGTAGGAAATGGTAAAAGAGCTTCTGTTGAGGCTATTTGTTTATTTAGATTAAAGTTAGAATTCGGTTGCTATTTAGATTTGAAAGAGACTTTTTATGTTATAACACTCAAAAGGAGAAATGGACTCTTAATAAGCTCATTGCTCAATGCGTGCAAGAGGAAGAGAGGTTAAAACAAGAGAAGATAGAAAGTGCTCATTTAGCATCTTCTTCTAATGACAATGTTGCCAATAAAAAGAGAAAAAGGAACACAGGAAAAGGCATTGCAAATACTGAAACTTCACAGCCTAAGGGGCAACAAGAATAAGATAAGGTGATCACTTGTTTCTTTTGCTGTAAAGGTGGTCATGTGAAGAATGATTGTTGTCATCACGTATTAAGTTTCGGGGGAAACCTAATAGCTAGACACAAAACTATGGAGTCGCCACCAACCATTCTAACCTAGGTGTGATTGGTCACCTATTCAAACTAAGGATAAGGCTTGGTCTGCGTTAAGAGTTTTAAGTTCGGGAGTACGGTTACGTGTGAGGAAGGATTAGCACCTTCACAACGCCCATCCTAAAATGGTACCAAATAATCTAAGGTTATCCTAATTTTGTCTTTTTACTTTAATCTCGATATAATTAAATATTGAAAAATCTTTTAAGTCTCCTCCATCAAGCTGGTTGGATAACCTAAAAGGTTTTCTCACCTCAGGAGTATTCAAGTAGGACCAATCGCCTTTCTTGAAGAGGCTCCGTCGTCGGATTGTTTAAGTATTTTATACAAACCCTATTTTGACTCCTATCCAATTTCTATTTATTATCTTATCTTATTTTGTTCTATTGTTATTATTTTCTTATATAAATTATTATTTCATATATTTTTATTTCTTTAAATAAACATGAATTATTTGATATTGAAGATTTTCTTAAAGACCTTCCATCAAGCTGGTAAGACCTTAAAGAAACTTTCTCACCTTAGGAATTTTTTAAAAAAATTACTCAAGCGCAATTCCTTTTAAATTCCATCCTCAGAATAATCCACATCCATTAAAATATTTAATTTAATTTAATTTAATTTAATTTAATTCCTATTTATTTTAATTCTTTTTTTTAATTTTAATTCTAGTTTGTTAATTTGATTTTATTCTTTATTATAATGAACTTAACTTAATTTTAACTTACTAATTTAAAATTTTTTATTGATTTATTAAATATTGGAAATATCCTCTTTAGATCTTCCATCAAGCTAGTAAGACCTAAAAGAAACTTCCTCACCTCAAGATATCTAAAAGTACTACTCGAGCGTAGTCCTTTTAGAATTCCATCGTCGGAATTATTAATATTTGTTTTAATTTTTAATATCATAATTAATTTTTTTTTGTCCTTATAGTTTTCAATAATCTATTTTTAATTTATTTTAATTCCTAATTCTAAAATAAACAAACAAACAAATAATAATACATCAACAAAATATAAAATATCAACATGCCAAATCAAATTATTTCATTCACATCAACTACCTAATTTAATTATCAAAGTCAATTTCTCAAATTTTATACCTTAACATCATTTTCTAACTTTAATTAAATTTCCTAAATTATCTTACACAAATTTCTAATTAAATAAATTATATATATTAAATTAAGCTAGTGGGACACTTGACTAATAAAACAAATGATTAAAAGCATTAAATCACGTGGCTTTTACTCCTCTTTAAACAAGTGTATGTCATTTAATGCCAATGCACAAAAAAAATGTCATTTAATGCCAAAAACCTTACCTTTTACAAGAACATACACGCAGTAGTCTAGGTTGGTAATGGAGATGACGATGGCGAGCAGAGCAACAATGATGGGGATAGCAATAATATGGTGCAACCACGGTTCTACTCTATTTTACAGCAATTACATGGGTTAGGTGCTCCAACGAACTGCCTCTTCTCTATTTCTTTTCTTCACTTGTTCAGATGCAAGGAAATTTTCTGCAATTTAAAAGAAAGCAACACAGCCAAAGAGACGACAACAGCTAAATTCCCCTTTGCAACCCTCTGTTTCTCTCTTTTTTTTTTTTAAAAAACCCCCTCCTGGTGGCTTCCTCTGGGAAGACTTTTTTTTTTTTAGCAAAAAAAAGGCGCCGTGGGTCTCTCCTCTAGGTTTTTTCTCGTGTTTTTTTTCTAGGTTTTTTTTGTGTGTTCCCCCCTTTTGTGTATTGTGCTCTCTCCTTTTATAGACCTAGGGTTTTTTTTTTATTTTTTTGTTTTTTTTATTTTTGGTAATATATATAAAATTCAAGAATCAATTTTCTAGGAAAAATATTTTTAGATTTCAAGAATCAGACTTGAATCCGATATTAATTTTGACTTTCCTTTTCACAAAATTTTGATTTTCAATCTTTAATAGTCTCATTTAATTTTACTTTCCTATTAAAATTAATTCTGATTTCCTTCTCTTTTTTTTATTTTCTTTATTTTATTTTATAAAAATCAAAATCAAAATCCAAAATTTATTTCTAAATCTAAAAAATAAAAATTAAAAATCAAATATAAAAACTAATTAATTAAAAATGTTTGAAAAAGAACCGGACAAAAATGGTGTCTACAATTGCCCCTCTTTGCACTTTGCTGTGAAACAGTAATGGTGCAAAGACATAGACAACCATTTTGTCCAAATGCAAGACCTATCAATGATTTTTTTTTGATATTTCCTAGCCATCTCTCTCATAAGGCTAAAGAATAAATGCAAAATGAAATTTCTTAATCTTCCTCTCGTATAAAGATTAAGGAATAAATGCAAAATGAAGTTTCCTAGCCTCTTCTATCGTAAGACTAAGGAAATGAATGTTAGATGAAGTTTTCCTAGTCTCTCCTATCATAAGACTAAGGAAATGAAAGTAGAATGGGATTTCCTAATCCTTTCTATCACAAGATTAAGGAATGCAAAATGAAATTCCTAGTCTCTCCTATCATAAGACTAAGGAATGCAAGATGAAGTTTTCCTGGTCTTTCCTATCATAAGACTAAGGAATGCAAAAATGAATGGGATTTCCTAATCTTTTCTATCACAAGATTAAGGAATGCAAAGTGAAATTCCTAGTCTCTCCTATCATAAGACTAAGGAATGCAAGATGATCATGAAATAAAAGCCCCTTTCACTAGAGGTTATGAGACTTTTGAAAACAAAAAGCTCCTCTCAACAGAGGCATCGAGACTTTTTGAAAAATAAAGAGCTCCTCTCAACAGAGGCATTGAGACTTTTTGAAAAATAACCTTGTGCTCCTCTCACCAGAGGCATTGGAACTTTGAAAAATAATCTTGTGCTCCTCTTACCAGAGGCATTGAGACTTTTGAAAAATAATCTTGTGCTCCTCTCACCAGAGGCATTGAGACTTTTGAAAAATAACCTTGTGCTCCTCTCACCAGAGGCATTGAGACTTTTGAAAAATAACCATGTGCTCCTCTCACCAGAGGCATTGGAACTTTGAAAACAAGAGCTCCTCTCAACAGAGGCATTGAGACTTTTGAAAAATAACCTTGTGCTCCTCTCACCAGAGGCATTGAGACTTTTGAAAAATAACCATGTGCTCCTCTCACCAGAGGCATTGAGACTTTTGAAAAATAACCATGTGCTCCTCTCACCAGAGGCATTAAGACTTTTGAAAAATAACCTTGTGCTCCTCTCACCAGAGGCATTGGAACTTTGAAAATAAAACATTTCATTTCAGAATACCAGTTAACATGGGTTTGACTAGGCTTTCATTTTGATGCCAACAATATTAGGCTTTATTCTCCTTTAAGGTGCCAGCTAAACTGGACTTTACTCTCATCTAAGGTTTTTTCAAAAAGTATTTTTCTCATCATCTTCTCATACCTCATCATTTTTTCAAATTACCATCTCTTATATTTTCTCTTTTCCTCAAAATTCTAATCATTCAAAACTTCTTATCCTAATGTCTTAACATATAGTTCAATGTCCAAAATGCACTAGTGAAATGTCATGCATGTCATGAATATAATAAATGCTATGAATGTTATGCACATGTCAATGTCATGCTCCCTGAATTATTCCATGAATGTATGCAAATGCATTCTCAATTGTGGTAACAAGATTCTCAAGCTCATCTTGCCTTTCTCAAGTCCCACATATCTGCTGAATTCTTTAAATCTCCTTTCATTTAACATCCCATCTTTTATTGAGTCCTAGTCTAGTTATGCCCGAAGACTAGCCATCATGTTTTCAGATTTGTATATTCATCATTCACTTTTGTTTCTTTCTCTCTCTTAGTAATGCAAGATTTCTCAAAAGAATATTTTTTTCAAAAATTTACCCAAAAAAGGTTACTAACATTTATTTATTTTCCTTCCAACTCGACCACCAATGTAATGCACTTATGCATATTCTCCATTTGTTATATGGGTGGTATAAATTTAAAATGACTAAGAGAGATATAGATATTCATTCTTAGAAAAGGAACATGAAATCAAGAAAAATCAATGGGACAGTCTGTTTGGAATAGGGTTTTCAGTATCCATTTAATGAACATTCTGACATTTAATCAAGTCAATCTAAAATTCTTTTCTAAAAGCCCACTCTTATGTTGATATGTTTTTTCATGTAGTGTCTGCCAATCTTGGCCTTTATCAAAACTTTTTTATGCTGAAATTTTCCTAAGCCACCTTTTCAGGTTTTCAACTTAGTGCCCCTTTATTTGATTCAAATTGCCCTTTTCGGGTTTTCAGTTTGAGTCCTCCTTTTTCTTTTTTTTCTTTCTTTTTTTTTTTCTTTTTTCTTTTTTTTTTTTTTCTTTCTCTTTTTTTTTTTTCATATTTTTCCTTTTTTTTTCATTTTCAACTTCATTGGTTTTGACAAACTTCAACCTTCAATGCTCAATCCAAATTCATGCCCCTTAATAGGCGTTCTTGATTTCGATCCAAGATATCTTCTAAAGCTCATGGACTTCTTTATTCAACTTGATCTACTCCCTTTATCTTCCTTGAACCTTCAAAGGATCATTATCTTGTTATACAGGTATGCCTTCATTCAATACATGATTCTTCAATTTAAACATTTACATTTGATCAAAATGGGCTTTTGAAGGCATGTAATGTAGGCTCAGGTGGGGGCTTATGAAAGAAAATGATATAGTAGGCCCAAACTGTGTTTCAAGGTTTATAAACCAAGGGATCACTTTCTTTATTAAGTAAGACATTCAGGCATTTTGCCCCTTCTTGCTTTTTTTAGGGTTTTCTTTTTGAAAAGAAACCCTTTTTTTTCTCTTCTTATTCTTTTTTTTCACAAAATTGGGCTATTTTTCTTTTCTTTTTTTTTTGCCCTTTGATTCATCATGAACACTTTCATTTTTGCCCTTAAAATTTCTTTATTTCATCTTCCTTGCCCCCAATGTGGAGGGTGATCCTTGGTGGGTTATATTACAAAATATAATAGGCTCAAAAGGGGTGATCAAAAGATAATTTTACTCATGCTTGAAGGATAGTGAAAGAAAGCCATTTATCATTTCAAATGTAAGTGCTCTCCTTAAAGATCATTTATCGAACAAAGACAAACTTGTTAGAAGCTTTTGTAAGAGATTCACCTTTCTCGTACAGTTTATCAAGTGCGGATGGTGAGGAACCTTTCCTTCATTGGCATACTATTAATTCATCAACAATAGTAGTTCTTTCAAAATTGAACCCTAGATTTATTGACATCATTATCATCATGTTCATTATTTGGATACTTGTGAGTGAAAGATATGGTGAGTATGTTGAGAAATGGCAAATGAATGGAATAAGAAATTGACAGTGCATCACACTAGTCGCTTTATTGAAAAGGAAATAAATAAAAGTTAACCCATACATAAAATTTATTTCGTGCTTATGGGCTTAAGCACTTTCAAAAACTATCTTGCATTACTTAAAGAAATAAAAGAAAGCAAAAACAAAACTAGAATTTATAGATCTTCAAAATTGTCAGGCTCGAACCCTTCATACCCCCACAAAACTCATCCTTCATTAATATGGTTAGGCAATGGGTTTGCATTCGTAGTCGGTTCCCCTTTCGCTTCAAAACTCAACATACCAGCTTTTATCAATCCTTGCACTTTATACTTTAGTGCAGTGCAATTCTCCAAAGAGTGACCCACGTTCCCGAAGTGATACTCGCATCGAGCATTCTCATCATACCACTTTGGATATGGGGGCTTGAGAGGTTCCACATAAATGGGTGCAATGAGTTGTCCTTTGATCAATTTTGGGTATAACTCAGTGTAGGTCATGGGGATTGGGTCAATGGGAGTCCTTTCTCTTTTTGGCCATGATGCATTATGATTGCCCTCTTGTTTATTGAATTGCTTAGCTGGTTGAATAGTTGGGGCAGGTGTCTGGGGACTAGGTTGAACATTAACCTTGGGGTAAGAATGATAAGGATTCTGAGCAGGATAGTAAGGTTGTGGCATGTGATAAGGGTGTTGTGGGTGATAGCCTCCATATTGCCTTCCATATGCAACAGCATGGACTTCTTCTTCCCTTCTTTTGTTAGCTCCTCCTTTCTTCTCAATATTGTTGGGAGCTTCAATCTTTCCACTCTTGATTGCATTCTCAATTATCTCACCAGACAATACCATATCAGCGAAATTCTTGGTGGCATTACCGATCATTCTATCGTAATATGGAGCCTTCAAAGTATTAACGAACATAATGGTAAGCTCCTTCTCCGAAAGTGGAGGTTGCACATCCGCAGCCATATCACGCCACCTTTGGGCATATTGCTTGAAACTCTCATTAGCTTTCTTTTCCATGCTTTGGAGAGACAGACGATCAGGGGCCATATAAGCAACATGTCGATATTGAGCCATAAATGCTCTTGCCAAGTCATTCCAAGTAGTGATTCGAGTTCCATCTAATTGATTATACACTTGGCAGCAGATCCAGTGAGACTTTCTTGAAAAATGTGAATAAGGAGCTTATCATCTCGAGCGAAAAGCAGCCATCTTCCGACAATACATAATAAGATGAGACCTAGGACAAGAAGTCCCATTGTACTTTTCAAACTTCGGGGCCTTAAATTTGGGTGGAATGATTAAATCAGACACCAAACACAACCCAGTAGCATCCATGGGCCCATATAGGTCTAAGCCTTCAATAGCTCGAAGTCTTTCCTCCAACATATTGATCTTTTGTTGTGACTTTGCCTCCCCTTTCTCTTCTACTTGTTTGACTTTTATCTTTCCAATCTCTCTTGGGTCATCCAAATTAGGTACTTCAATTGGATGAGCAAATTTTTCCCATTGAGGAGGAAGAGTTTGCCCTTGAGCTGGGCCAAACATTTGAGGTATGGCTGTATGTGCAAATGGATATCCTCCTACTTGAGATGTTTGATTTGGATGAGGACCAAATCCAGGAGGGTATGTGGGATCTTCCATGCTACGTTGTTGGACCCCTTCTTGGACAATAGCTTCTTCCATTACTCCTTTGCCCTTGCTCAAGTTCTTCAATAATTCAGTTATTTGAGCCAATTGCCCCCTCATTTCCTCTTGAGCTTTTTCCATCTTCTCCATGCGCATGCTTGATTCTTCTTCCATGATCTTAGCTTGATAACGAGTGTTGTGTGAATGAACCTTTGGTCGAGCTATCTTCGAATCTTTTATTGCCACAATTAAGAATTTATCATTTCACATATGGTGATGCTTGAAAAATTTTGAAAATGCTTTTTTTAAAAACAATGAGATGAATATGAACAAAACAAGATGATGCTACATGCGTATGAATGGAATAGTATGCTAAAAAATTGTCATGTAACAATAATGGATGAGTGATGCATGGGAATGTTTTGGTGAAGAACTCAAGGTACCCTCTTAGTGTCTCATGTATAAATAAAAATCAAACAAACTTGATCAAACATGTGTCCTAAATAATGGGCTTGGGTTGATATGGTTCTATATTATAGTTGGTCTTCTAAATTTCACTATATGCATGGCTTTAGATAAAAGGGCTAAAGGTTCCCAAATTGTTCCTTACTGTCGTCCACACAAGACTAGTAAGGCACCCAATCCTCACCCATTACGGGCTACAAACGGAAAGGTTCAATTTGAGTGGGAGTATTTCACTGGCCTGTGTGGAGGTTATCACCTCACGAAGGCAAAGGTACTATACTCCCTCCTATGAAGGATAAGCCCGGGTTGAGGGCTAATGCATGCACATGAATGTGAAGTGTGTGTATTAAATATTTTATGAAACTTAAAGTTTTAGGCCAAATCTTGATAACCTTAAACTACCTGTTGGCCTGACTCTCTAATGTCCCCAGTGGAGTCGCCAAACTGTCATCACGTATTAAGTTTCGGGGGAAACCTAATAGCTAGACACAAAACTATGGAGTCGCCACCAACCATTCTAACCTAGGTGTGATTGGTCACCTATTCAAACTAAGGATAAGGCTTGGTCTGCGTTAAGAGTTCTAAGTTCGGGAGTACGGTTACGTGTGAGGAAGGATTAGCACCCTCACAACGCCCATCCTAAAATGGTACCAAATAATCTAATGTTATCCTAATTTTGCCTTTTTACTTTAATCTCGATATAATTAAATATTGAAAAATCTTTTAAGTCTCCTCCATCAAGCTGGTTGGATAACCTAAAAGTTTTTCTCACCTCAGGAGTATTCAAGTAGGACCAATCGCCTTTCTTGAAGAGGCTCCGTCGTCAGATTGTTTAAATATTTTATACAAACCCTATTTTGACTCCTATCCAATTTCTATTTATTATCTTATCTTATTTTGTTCTATTGTTATTATTTTCTTATATAAATTATTATTTCATATATTTTTATTTCTTTAAATAAACATGAATTATTTAATATTAAAGATTTTCTTAAAGACCTTCCATCAAGCTGGTAAGACCTTAAAGAAACTTTCTCACCTTAGGAATTTTTTAAAAAAATTACTCAAGCACAATTCCTTTTAAATTCCATCCTCAGAATAATCCACATCCATTAAAATATTTAATTTAATTTAATTTAATTTAATTTAATTTAATTCCTATTTATTTTAATTCTTTTTTTTTAATTTTAATTCTAGTTTGTTAATTTGATTTTATTCTTTATTATAATGAACTTAACTTAATTTTAACTTACTAATTTAAAATTTTTTATTGATTTATTAAATATTGGAAATATCCTCTTTAGATCTTCCATCAAGCTAGTAAGACCTAAAAGAAACTTCCTCACCTCAAAATATCTAAAAGTACTACTCGAGCGTAGTCCTTTTAGAATTCCATCGTCGGAATTATTAATATTTGTTTTAATTTTTAATATCATAATTAATTTTTTTTGTCCTTATAGTTTTCAATAATCCATTTTTAATTTATTTTAATTCCTAATTCTAAAATAACAAACAAACAAATAATAATACATCAACAAAATATAAAATATCAACACGCCAAATCAAATTATTTCATTCACATCAACTACCTAATTTAATTATCAAAGTCAATTTCTCAAATTTTATACCTTAACATCATTTTCTAACTTTAATTAAATTTCCTAAATTATCTTACACAAATTTTTAATTAAATAAATTATATATATTAAATTAAGCTAGTGGGACACTTGACTAATAAAACAAATGATTAAAAGCATTAAATCACTTGGCTTTTACTCCTCTTTAAACAAGTGTATGTCATTTAATGCCAATGCACAAAAAAAATGTCATTTAATGCACAAAAAAATGTCATTTAATGCCAAAAACCTTACCTTTTACAAGAACATACACGCAGTAGTCTAGGTTGGTAATGGAGATGACGATGGCGAGCAGAGCAACGATGATGGGGATAGCAATAATATGGTGCAACCACGGTTCTACTCTATTTTACAGCAATTACATGGGTTAGGTGCTCCAACGAACTGCCTCTTCTCTATTTCTTTTCTTCACTTGTTCAGATGCAAGGAAATTTTCTGCAATTTAAAAGAAAGCAACACAGCCAAAGAGACGACAACAGCTAAATTCCCCTTTGCAACCCTCTGTTTCTCTCTTTTTTTTGAAAAACCCCCTCCCGATGGCTTCCTCTGGGAAGACTTTTTTTTTTTAGCAAAAAAAAGGCGCCGTGGGTCTCTCCTCTAGGTTTTTTCTCGTGTTTTTTTTCTAGGTTTTTTTTGTGTGTTCCCCCCTTTTGTGTATTGTGCTCTCTCCTTTTATAGACCTAGGGTTTTTTTTTATTTTTTTTTTTTTTTTTATTTTTATTTTTGGTAATATATATAAAATTCAAGAATCAATTTTCTAGGAAAAATATTTTTAGATTTCAAGAATCGGACTTGAATCCGATATTAATTTTGACTTTCCTTTTCACAAAATTTTGATTTTCAATCTTTAATAGTCTCATTTAATTTTACTTTCCTATTAAAATTAATTCTGATTTCCTTTTCTTTTTTTTTATTTTCTTTATTTTATTCTATAAAAATCAAAATCAAAATCCAAAATTTATTTCTAAATCTAAAAAATAAAAATTAAAAATTAAAAATCAAATATAAAAACTAATTAATTAAAAATGTTTGAAAAAGAACCGGACAAAAATGGTGTCTACAATTGTTCCAAGTATGCTCAATGGCTTGCCAAAAAAAGTAAACTTCTCAGCTTTGTTTGTTCTGAAGTTAATTTGGCTTTAGTACCAAATCACACTTGGTGGATAGATACAGGTGCAACTACTCACATAAGTGTGACTATGCAGGGTTGTCTAAGGAGCAGAAAGCCAACTGATGCTAAAAGATTCATCTACGTAGGAAATGGTGAAAGAGCTCCTGTGAGGCTATTTGTTTATTTAGATTAAAGTTAGAATCTGGTTGCTATTTAGATTTGAAAGAGACTTTTTATGTACCGTCATTTAGACGAAATTTAATTTCTGTTTCTTATTTGGACAAATCAGGATATTCTTATTCATTTGGAAATGGAAAATTTAGTCTTTTTTAGTATTCAAATCTTATTGGCACAAGTTCTTTAGTTGATCATCTATATAAATTGGATCTTCATGCCTCACACATTAATGAATCATTGCATATAAATAATTGTGGTACAAAGCGCAAATTAATTAATGAGAATTCTTCCATGTTATGACATAGGCGTTTAGCACATATTTTTGAACAAAGAATAAAGAGGCTTGTGTCAAAAGGAATTCTCGATTCTCTTGATTTTTCAGATTTCAAAATTTGTGTTGAGTGTATTAAGGGAAAACAAACAAATATCAAGAAAATTGGTGCTAATAGGAGTTTAAACGTCTTGGATTTAATTCATATTGATATTTGTGGTCCATTCCCTATAGCCTCTTGGAATGTTCAACAATATTTTATTACTTTCATAGACGATTATTCTCGTTATGGGTACCTATACTTGATTCATGAGAAGTCTCAAGCATTGGACGTTTTCAAAACCTATAAAGCTGAAGTTAAAAATCAGCTTGGTAGGAAAATTAAAGCCGTTAAATCTGATCGTGGCGGTGAATATTACAGAAAATATGACGGATCAGGTGAACAACGTCTAGGCCTTTTTGCAAAGTATTTAGTAGAATGTGGCATCGTTCCTCAATACACCATGCCAGGGATTCCAAGTCAAAATGGTGTAGCTGATAGACGAAATCGGACCTAAAGGATATGGTTAGAGTCACTTTAGGGAGAAGCCTCAAAAACTGCAGTGTACATTTTTAATCGAGTTCCAAGCAAAGCAGTAGCTAAAACCCCATATGAATTGTGGACAGGAAAGAAGCCTAGTATTAGGCATTTACATATTTGCGGGTGTCCAACTGAGACTAGGCCATACAAATCTAATGAAAGGAAATTGGATTCAAGAACAATAAGCTGCTACTTTGTTGGATACTCAGAAAGATCGAGGGGTTTCAAATTTTATGATAACTCAAATAGATCCTTTTTCGAAACAGGGAATGCTAAGTTTATTGAGGATGTTGAATATGATGAGGGCGCCAAACTCAAAAACTTTGTCTTTGAGGAAGAACATGTTACTATTCCTACAGTTGCAATTGAAAATAATCAGACAATTATGTCTGACATTGTTCAAGATGCAAATTTGGACTATCAAGACACTTTTAGGATACCTCCCACTCATATTGAGGAGCAACAACAACCTCAATTGGAAGTGCCATTAAGGAGATCTGTAAGAGAGAGGAGATCAGCGATTCCAGATGATTATATCGTATATCTCTAAGAACACGAGTTTTATATAGGACTAGAAGATGATCCAAAATCTTTTAGGGAAGCCAAACAAAGTGTTCACTCTTATAAATGGATTGAGGCCATGAAAGATGGATGAAATCAATGGAGGACAATGACGTTTGGGATCTTGTCGAATTGCCTAAAGGAGCGAAATTGATTGGTTGTAAATGGATTTTCAAAACCAAGAGGGATTCGAAAGGTAATATCAAAAGATATGAAGCACGTCTAGTTGCCAAAGAAAGGTTTCACTCAAAAGGAAGGCATTGATTATAAAAAGACTTTCTCTCCGGTTTCATCGAAGGACTCTTTTAGAATCATTATGGCACTTATAGCTCATTATAATTTGGAGCTATATCAAATGGATGTAAAGACAACATTTCTCAGTGGTGACATTGAAGAAACAATTTATATGATACAACTAGAAAATTTCGTGTAGGATGAATCAAAACATTTGGTGTGCAAATTAAAGAAATCCATATATGGTTTAAAGCAAGCGTCCCATTAATGGTATCGAAAATTTGATCAAGTGATCACCTCTTTTGGTTTTAAGGAGAACACTATTGATCAATGTATTTATCATAAGATCAGTGGGAGCAAGTTTATTCTTCTGGTATTATATGTCGATGACATCCTATTGGCAAGTAGCGATATTAGCCTATTGCATGAGACCAAGAGGTTTCTTTCAAATAAATTTGAGATGAAAGATCTTGGGAATGCATCTTTTGTGTTGGGCTACAGATCCATCAAGATCGTTCTCAAGGAATACTTGGCTTATCACAAAAGGCTTATATTGATAAGGTGCTTAGTAGATTTGACATGAAAAATTGTGCATCAGGAGACACGCCCATTGCTAAGGGTGATAAATTCAGTTTGCTTCAATGCCCAAGAAATAATATTGAAAAGGAAGAGATGCAAAAAATTCCTTATGCTTCAGCAGTAGGGAGTCTCATGTATTCTCAAGTTTGTGCGCGTCCGGATATTGCATACATAGTTGGAATGCTTGGCAGATATTTAAGTAACCTTAGAATGGATCATTTGAGAGCAATAAAGAGGGTTATGAGGTATTTACAGAGAACTAAAGATTACATGCTCACATATTAGGGGTTAGATCATTTAGAGATCGTTAGGTATTCAAATTTCGATTTTGTTGGTTGCCTTGATAGCAGAAGATCCACATCTGGTTATATTTTCATGTTAGCTGGAGGAGTTGTGTCTTGGAATAGTGTAAAGTAGTCACTCATGGCTTCTTCTACCATGGAAGCAGAGTTTATAGCTTGCTATGAGGCATCAAATCAGGTAATATGGTTGCGAAATTTTATCATGGGGTTGTGCGTTGTCGATGGTATTGAGAAACCATTGAAGATTTATTGTGATAATAAAGTCGCAGAATTATACTCTAAGAACAACAAAAGCTCGTCAAAGTCAAAGCATATTGATATCAAGTTTCTTGTTGTTAAGGAGAGTTCAGAGTATTTAGATATCTATTGAATATATCAATGTGAACTCCATGATTGCGGATCTACTTACTAAAGGTGTACCACCTAAGGTGTTTCATGAGCATGTAGCTCGGATAGGTGTGGTTCAGTTTGATGATATGCTTGTATAGTGAGAGTTTGTTTTATTTATATTCATTTGTTATTGAGATATTTTTCTAATCAAAATAAAGTATTGTTGTGATTACTGAAACTCTAGAATAAAGTATTATTCTTTCAAATTGTAGTTGAGCATAGTGTTTTGAAAGTTGAACCAGTTGGAAATAGGCATGTTTAAGGGATCACGTTGCATGTAATTTCCATGCTACACATCCATACTTGATTTATGTCGTTGATTATATTAATATAAGTGACCATTGATGGGTCTAGTTACAGAATATATGTAACAAATATCGCTTTGATCCTATGTTAATATAATTGATGGACCAGATTGTACAGAGATATTTCCTAGTGAAGATAGCAAGTTTAGAGCTTTTAAAGTTATTTTAAAATGTACAATTGTCAGTGACATATGTGGCCCAAGTGGGAGATTGTTGGGAAATTCTTTAAGTGGCCCTACATATATTAATTAATTGTACATTACATGCTATGTAATGTGTTTAGTCCATTTAAAAGTGATCAAATAAAGTTTAAGTTATTGGATTTTAAGATATCTCAATTAGTATGGACTTTACAATATGTAGAGACCCAATATTTTATTTTATTTTTATGATGGGCCAAAATAAAATAAAAGATACTTCAAGTATAAATAGGTTATGTTTCCCAGTCTAAACATAACGTAATTCTCACAATCAAATCCCATCGTTGAGTGAGATACAGATTCTCTCAAAAGGTTTAGACGTAAAAGACTCTAACCCCAAGAAATCAATTCCAATGGATTTAGGTACGCTTCCATATTACTTTTCTTGATGATTAAACATGAGATCCTGGGTATGTTTATCTGTATGAATTTCTTACAAATTATGGATGCAATATCTTTATTCTTCCTTTAAACATGAAAGTTGATTTTTTTCAATCAGAGTACCCTTCTGTAGTATATTGGATGAAGCACAGTTAGTTTTACTATTAGTGTCAGAAGTCTTTACTTTCAATATATTAAAAACAAATGACATTAGCAGTTCTCCCAAACATTGATAATTATACATTTATTTCAAAGTTTCTTAATAAAAAGGAGAAACCAATGAAATCAATCTATATTTCTTCATTTAGCTACTTTGAACACTTTTCCATCCACTAATCAGTAATCATTCATATAATCAGAGAAATAAACAAAAATTAGCTGCTACTTGAAACATAAAATAAATAAATTACTAGCAGGAACTATTTGAAAGCCATTGACAGAGCCTTAAGCTCTTAAGTCCTATGACTCTCTAAAATTGGCATCTCAAAACGGCAAATAGGGCAATAATGGCTCTGCTTCAGCCATTGTTCGATGCAAGCACCATGAAAAATACGAGAACAAGGCATTTCAGAAGCATCTGATACAACCGTGATTTCTTCCGAACATATAACGCAATCTTCGCCTTTGACCTTCCTTTTCTTGTTACTTTCTCCACCTTTGCACATTCATCTCCATCTTCCACTCTAACCCTTTTCAGCATCTTCTTTTTTTTTTGTTACAAGGGAAACATTAAATAACTGGCGATGGGGTGCTTGGATTAGAATCTAAGACTTACAATATACCACAACTCATCTTTAACCACTAGGCCAAGAGGTTGTTGGCCTTCAGCATCTTCTTCGCCGCAGACTCCTGCACTAGAAACATGCCATAGTTACTCGCTAAAGCTGATTCCTCCACAACTCTTCTGATCAAAACCCTCTCGTTGTTAACGTGTTTCTCAACCTTTCCCCATATATCTACATGTAAATGCAAGACTTTACGTCCCCTGCTGAGGGCCTAGCTTCCAATAATTCCATAATGGATAATATCATTATCATGATAGCGTCAAAAGTAAAAGAAGGTGGATTGAGAATTAGAAGTTTTGTTAACATGGCACCCAGAATCTCGTAAGCCTGGACATGGTCTTCCAAAAGATGGAGATCGAAACGAAGAGTTTCTTGGGAAAATTCATGTTGGATCCGATGAAGATGCGGGTTAAACAATCATGGTGGTTGATTAGGAGATCGACGACAATTGTAACTTCAATTTGGACGGAAAGATAAGCGGGATAATGGGTTTCTGGTACAGTCACAGGTGTAAAAGTGCGTGGCGTAGATAATTCCACTGGTAGAACATGGAAGCCATTGGAGAAAGTGTAAGTTTCCCACATGAGTTAACTACTTAGTCAGTAATGTTTTATAGGAAATAAAAGACTTGGGGTTAGTTTCATAACCTCTTAAAACTTCCTATTGTGGTCCTATATTTTATTATCATTATCTAATAAATTTTAAATTATTTTATTCATATCTACAAGTGATAACTACCTACAAATTGAATTATGTTTTTAATGGGAAGATGTATATAAAGAAAAATATAGGGTATTGGGTCCCTAATCTGAGCATTCTAAAAAACACACCATTAGTGAGTTTGCTTAAGATTAGAAGATCAAATACTAAAGGCATGCAATTTTATCGCCGCTCAATATTTTCAGTATTAATGGCGGGAGGTTAGTATCCTGTTTCGCATTTATAATCTATGATGAGTTGTTTTTGGTGTTGACACATTAGATAAATCGATTAAGATTTCTTACAGTTGGTATCAGAGCCTTTAAAACCTCTACCTTGATTTTGTTTGATATTTGGTGCGACTAATTTTCTTGAACTCAAACTTTGACACTATCTTGCATTCGGTTTCTGTACTATGGAGGAGAACTACAATTAGCTTGAACTGCTTATTTTTATTTTCTACACGTTGCTGCTGCTCTCGTTTGCTTTTAATATTATTATCTGCCTCTCTCCTCTTGTATTTAAGAGTAACCTTCTTGCTAATAAAGATGCATTATAAAGCATAAAAAAAAGGGTTATTAATAATAATAAAACGTGTGGTTGTTATGGAACCTTTTATTTGGCAAACAGAGGAAGATGAACATTGTTCTTACGAATTTAATTTGTTTGGGAATTGAGCCTTTGCATTTTCATAGCTAGCTAGGCTACTATTTTTGTAATTGCTATCCACTTAACAATTGAAAAGGCATTCTTTCTTTCTTTTTCATCTATTTTGGTGATTTATTTGGATTAGCTTTCTGTTACTATTTCTAGACAAATAAATTAATCTTGTATTATAATTGTGGACAAGAATTTAAGAGCGTTGATTATTAAATTAATCATAAAAGAATTAAAATTATATCATTATTTGGTTCATGATACATTTTTGTATGATTGAATTTTATGTGTAAGTAATGAATGTATGTATACAATATTATTTGTTCATAATATGTTAATTGTATACATGATTAAAAAATTATTATTTATGCATAAAATTTGATGTCATGTGATCCATATAATTTTTCTTGATCAAGGAATAGCCACAACATCTTTGATTAAGTTAAATTATATATCAAGTATATTCGGTCACATATAGAAAAATGACATTAATTGTAATTAATCATATTTAATATAATAAATTTTATCCTACAGGAATTTTTGTTATATTTGTGTGATTAATTAGGATGAAGTAACAAATTATTTTTCTTAGTTTACCCACAGGAATTAAGAAAAGGAATATAATTTGATAGTTTCATCATAAAGTTTATATATGAATCTGTTTAAATTAGAACTTCGCCCACAGGCAGTTTTATATGTTATTTGATTCATATTTTAATGCATGATTTACATTGGTAAAGCATGATATATGTTTATTTGCCTCAAATTTGTAACATAAGCGTGAATGTTTGATTTATTTGCAGTTATACAACCTCTGAATTTTTCTGATGATAAATGTGATGTTCCCTATTTAAGTGGTGATAACTATAAGATATGGAAGGAGAGAGTTCTTCTTCAATTAGGGTGCATGGACATTGATTATGCCATTAGGAAGGATGAACCACCTGGACCTACTGATACTAGCCCTCAGGGTGCGATTGCCCTATATGAACGATGGGAGCGATCTAATCGCTTAAGTATGATGTTCATAAGGACACGTATATCGGCTAGTATTTTTGGTTCAATCCTTGAGTGTAAAAATGTCAAGGAATTACTGAAGGCTATTGATGAACAGTTTGAGTCTTCGGATAAGGCACTAGCTAGCACTCTAATGACAAAGTTATCATCTATGAAGCTCACTAGTGTTAAAGGTGTGCGTGAGCATATCATGCAGATGAGGGACATAGCGGCTCAGTTGAAGTCTCTTGAGGTTGAAATGTTTGAATCTTTCCTTGTGCACTTTATTCTGAATTCCCTTCCACAACAATATGGACTTTTCAAAATTTCTTACAACACACATAAGCAAAAATGGTCAATAAATGAACTCCTGACCATATGTGTTCAAGAGGAAGGGAGGTTGCTAATGGAAATGGGTGAAAGTGCACATATGGCAACACAAGGAAAGAATAAAGCGCAAGCCAAACAAAAGGGAAAGGGTAAAATACCTATCCAGACTGAGAAGAAAGAGTCCAAGTGTTTTTTCTGTAAAAAGAAGTGACACATGAAGAAGGAATGCAACAAATATAAGGCTTGGCTTGAAAAGAAAGGTAACCTAATCTCACTTATTTGTTATGAATCTAATATGGTTAATGTTTGTCATAACACTTGGTGGATTGATTCTGGTTCTACAATCCATGTTTCAAATACCTTGCAGGGTTTTCTAAACCAAAGGAAACCAATGGCCAGTGAGCAATGCATCTATTTAGGAAACAAGATGCGTTCTCAAGTGGAAGCAGTAGGGACGTGCAGATTAGTTTTAGATACTGGTTTTGTTTTGAATTTGGAAAGAACCTTTTATATTCCATGTTACTCTAGAAATTTAATTTCAGTTTCAAGACTTGTACCACTTGGATTTTCTTTTGAATTTTATGAAAATGCTTTCCGCTTGCTTTATAAATCTAGTGTTGTTGGAAATGGGATGTTGATTGATGGTTTATTTTGAATTCATTTACAAAATAATATTTCAAATAGTATAATGCACGTCCAAGACAATGTAGGTATTAAACGATGTGTTATGAATGTAAAGTCCTCTATGTTGTGGCATCGGAGATTAAGACATATCTCCATAGAGAGAATTAAAAGGTTAGTGAATGATGGAGTACTTAGTACTTTGGATTTTACTGACTTTGATACTTGTGTGGACTGCATAAAGGGAAAGCAGACCAACAAGACAAAGAAAGGTGCCAAGAGGAGTTCAGACATATTAGAGATCATACATACGGACATATGTAGTCCGAATATGGACTTATATGGTCAGAAATACTTCATCTCATTCATAGATGATTATTCACGATACATGTATCTCTACTTGCTTCATAATAAGAACGAAGCATTAGATGCTTTTAAAGTTTTCAAAGCAGAAGTAGAGAAACAATGTGGAAAGCAAATTAAGATCGTGAGATCAGATAGAGGTGGAGAATACTATGGTAGATACACTGAGGATGGACAAGCACTTGGTCTATTTGCAAGGTTTCTTGAAGAGCATGGGATTCAAGCCCAATACATTATGCCTGGATCTTCAGACCAAAATGGTGTAGCAGCAAGAAGAAACTGAACCTTGATGGACATGGTGCGGAGTATGCTTAGAAACTCCAAGCTTCCTAAATCCTTGTGGACCGAAGCTCTTAAAACTACATTGTATATATTAAACCGGGTTCCAACTAAAGCTGTTCCAAAAACACCTTTTGAATTATAGAAAGGTTGGAAACCAAGTTTGCGATATATACGCGTTTGGGGATGCCCGTCTGAAGTAAGAGTTTATAATCCACAAGAAAAGAAGTTGGACCCAAAGACTATAAGTGGGTATTTCATTGGATATGCTGAAAAGTCTAAGGGTTACAGATTTTATTGTCCATCACATGTCACTAGAATTGTGGAATCAAGAAATGCAAAGTTTCTTGAAAATGACTTGATTAGTGGGAGTGATCAATCTCGGAACGTAGTTTCTAAGAAGGATCATTCAGATATTCAAGCTCCCATTTCAAGTGACAAATTGGTTGTTGTTCATAACTTCCCTTAAGTTCAAATGGATGTTGAACAACCAATCATTGAAGCTCCACAAGTTGCTAATGACAATCCAGTAGATCCAGTTGTTCAACAATTACCAGAGACTGTTGAGCAACCAGTTGTGCAACATACTCCACAGGAGGATGCTGACACAACATTAAGACGATCAACTAGAATGAAGAAATCATCAATACCTAGTGATTACGTTGTGTATCTACAAGAGTCTGACTATAATTTTGGAGCCGAAGATGACCCTGAAACATTTTCACAAACCATGAGTTGTAGTAAATCTGAATTGTGGTACAATGCCATGAATGATGAGTTGAATTCTATGGCATCTAATGGAGTCTGGGATCTTGTTGAGTTGCCTAATAGTGTAAAGGCCATTGGATGTAAATGGGTCTTTAAAACAAAGAAGGACTCATTAGGCAACATTAATAGATATAAGGCAAGACTCGTAGCTAAAGGATTCACTCAAAAGGAAGGAATCGATTACACAGAGACTTTTTCCCCTGTATCAAAGAAAGATTCTCTTCGTGTTGTTATGGCATTGGTTGCTCATTTTGACTTGAAACTGCATCAAATGGATGTGAAAACAGCATTCTTGAATGGAGACCTAGAGGAGGAGGTTTATATGAAACAACCGGAAGGATTCTCCTCTAGTAATGGTGAGCATTTGGTATGCAAGCTCAAGAAATCCATATATGGATTGAAACAAGCCTCCCGTCAATGGTATTTAAAATTCCATGATGTCATCTCTTCATTCGGTTTTGTAGAGAACATCATGGATCAATGCATATATCATAAGGTTAGTGGGAGTAAAATTTGTTTCCTCGTCCTATATGTGGATGATATCTTACTTGCAATCAATGACAAAGGGTTGCTGCATGAGGTGAAGCAATTTCTCTATAAGAAATTTGATATGAAGGATATGGGTGAGGCATCTTATGTCATTGGCATTAAGATCCATAGAGACAAACCTCAAGGTATCCTAGGACTATCTCAAGAGACCTATATCAATAAGGTTCTTGAGAGATTTCGGATGAAAGATTGCTCACCAAGTGTAGCACCAATAGTAAAGGGTGATAAGTTCAATTTGAACCAGTGCCCGAAAAATGAACTTGAAAGGGAACAAATGCAAAACATTCCATATGCTTCAGCTGTTGGAAGCCTAATGTATGCTCAGGTTTGCACAAGACCTGACATTGCATTTTCAGTCGGAATGTTAGGAAGATATCAGAGTAATCCGGGTATGGACCACTGGAGAGCTGCAAAGAAAGTAATGAGGTACCTTCAAGGGACCAAAGATTACATGCTTATGTATAGACGAACTGACAACCTAGAGGTAGTTGGTTATTCAGATTCAGACTTCGCTGGATGTGTTGATTCACGGAAATCAACATCTGGATATGTTTTCATGCTTGCTGGGGGAGCCATATCTTGGAGGAGTGCAAAGCAGTCTTTAGTTGCTACTTCTACCATGGAGGTTGAGTTCGTTTCTTGTTTTGAGGCTACCTCACATGGTGTATGGTTGAAGAGTTTCATATCTGGGCTTAGAATTGTGGATTCCATTTCAAAGCCATTAAGAATATACTGTAACAATTCAGCTGCGGTTTTCTTGGCTAAAAACAACAAAAGTGGTAGTCGAAGTAAACATATCGACATTAAGTATTTAGCCATAAGAGAACGTGTTAAAGAGAATATAGTGGTCATTGAGCACGTTAGCACTGAATTGATGATAGCAGATCCTTTAACAAAAGGAATGCCACCAAAAGGTTTTAAGGATCATGTAGTGCGAATGGGACTTGGTTCCATCCTGTGAATTAGTTGTATGGACAACTTTTATTTGTAATGAAACTCTTATTCATTTGTTTTGTTTTCTCAATATTTGGTGCACATATTGGTTATTGAGAATAACAATAAATTTTGGACCTAGAATAAACATAAGGTTTATTCATTAAGTTATGTTATCACATATAGGCTGATATTGAAGAGATGAAATATATTGTAATACATGGAAGATATTACTCATTCTTAGAGGACTTGTCGCCATGATTCATGTATTTTGTTTCTTTAATTTAAGTATAAGGATTCATAGATTATGGATGGAATAACAAGTATAATAAAATATACGGACCAAGTGGGAGAATGTAAGTTCCCCACATGAGTTAATTACTTAGTCAGTAGTAGTTTATAGGAAATAAAAGACTTGAGGTTAGTTTCATAACCTCTTAAAATTTTCTATTGTGGTCCTATATTTTATTATCATTATCTAATAAATTTTAAATTATTTTATTCATATCTACAAGTGATAACTACCCACAAATTGAATTACGTTTTTAATGGGAAGACGTATATAAAGAAAAATATAGGGTATTGGGTCCCTAATCTGATCATTCTGAAAAACACACCATTAGTGAGTTTGCTTAAGATTAGAAGATCAAATACGAAAGGCACACAATTTTATCGCAGCTCAATATTTTCAGTATCAAGGGCGAGAGGTTAGTATCCTGTTCTGCATTTATAATCTATGATGTGTTGTTTTCGGTATTGACACATTAGATAAATCGATTAAGATTTCTTACAGAAAGTTGAAGAGAAAGCTTTTTGTTTCACACAATAAGAAATTTAGAACTCACAGTAGTATTTATAATAGTCAATGGCGGCAGAATGAAATCTTATATGAATAGGAGCAGCAATTCCTATTGGATTAGGACTTACTCTACCGCCATTGCACACTATAAATACCAGCGAGAGAGATTTACCGATTGTGAACGTGATTGTTTGAAACGGAGAGCTTTCTCCTCGAAAGCTTCTTCAATGGCTTCCGTTTCTTACGAGCGCGGTCGCCTCTACCACCGTGTTTTCCAACCCCATAATATTATACCAAAAACTCATCACCCACTGCCTCGTTTAGCCCTCAGCTTTAGTCTCACATTCATCGGCCATTATTGCATAACCGGCCAGTTCACGAATACACTCATAAGCCTACTGTAAGAGTGTTTTCATGAAACACACTGTTTAATTGACGTTAAGTGACCGAAAGGATGGTAATTACGTAACTTCCAGATGCAGCAAAGTGAGGGCCCAGTTACACGAATACTGGGGCGCCAAGCAAAGTGACCGAAAAAATTTGGTTACTTTAATGGAGATATATAAATGACACTAGAGATAAATTTAATCAGAAGAAGAAGGATCAGAGATGGCGTTCAGGTCGGCATTGCGTTCCGCATTCGTAACGGGGCCGTGGAGGCCTCTGCATCCAAACGGGAATTTCCATTCCGTTAAAACGTTGAGGAGCTTTAGGATTTCTGCTGTGAGGAAAGGAAGCTGCGGATATTATGGGACGGTTCTTAGCGCTCGAGACTATGAAAATTACATTTTTTGGAGTTTAACAAGGCAAGAGCCAAGGGAGATATGATTTCATCTATCATCATTTTACATAGCAGCATCAAACTCAGAAAGTATTGAGCAAGAATATTGAAAGAACTACTTCCTCTTGAAAAGTAAATACAAAGGTTCTTTACTTATCTCTCTGGAATTTGTATTCATCAGTTCACGAATGGAATTTGATGCTTACTTAAATGTTGCGTTAAAGCTTTGCTTGGTAGAAAAAAAATAAAAGATGAGGATGAAAAATTTGCAGATCTAATGATTAGATTTTATAACTACTTTTCTACTTTATAGCTTAATCATTGGATTATCAAATTTTTCATCTTCATTCTTTCCTTCCTTCCTACCAAGTAAAGCCTAAGTTTTCGTTTTTCTTTTCCATCAATCTGTCATCGTCTTTTACTTGTAGAAGCGTTTATAGATTTATTGACATAAAAGAAATAAAGGATGAGGATGAAAAATTTACAGATCTAATGATTAGATTTCATAACTACTTTCCTACTTTATAGCTTAACCATTGGATTATCAAATTTTTCATCTTCATTCTTTCCTTCCTTCCTACCAAGTAAAGCCTAAGTTTTCGTTTTTCTTTTCCATCAATCTGTCATCGTCTTTTACTTGTAGAAGCGTGTATAGATTTATTGACATAGAATTTTGGTTTTGGAATTCAGAGGTATCGAAGACAGAAGGGAGAGTCAGGCAAACCACAAACGTTGTTACTGGTGGTACAGTAGCTAATGATTCGACTAATGAATGGCTTGCTTTAGATCAGAAGGTATATCATATCCTCTCCTAATTTCCAATTATCTCAAGGGGTTTCAGGCAATAGTCTTTCACTTGCTTTTAAACTAAATCTGAAGAGATTAAATTCATTTCTATTGGACATTGCTTCATTTGGTCGTCTTTGGTACATGCAGCTTGTTTGACTTAATATGCTGAGGGCTTTGAGATTGTTTTGGTTGCTTACTTGCGTATTTTACCTTGTCAGGTTAACTCATATCCTACAGTTAGAGGATTTACAGCAATTGGAACTGGAGGTGATGATTTCGTGCAAGCTATGGTTGTTGCCGTAGAATCTGTGATACAACAACCAATTCCTGAGGTACCTATACGCACTTTTACTAGTGAAAATGAATTATTGATCAATATGTTGGTTTACTTAGGCATTTCAAAATAGACAGCAGAATATATTATGAGGTAATATTTTAGTTTATATGTAGATGAACCTTAGTGGTGAAAACTACCATTTTGGTTTCGCTTAGGGAAGAAGTGGAATCCATGATATCTCAAGAATATCTGTGTAGATTTATGTAAAAATTGATTTTGTTGGCAGTATGTAGGAGCAGCCTTATTGGCAAGATCAGCTAGAAAGGCTCTGTTAATTGTACATCTATTGCCCTTTCACATTGCATATTTGTGGTTTGTATAGAACAAGTGATTGCCTACCAGTTGGTACACTGGGAATTTGCATAACATCAGCTAAGTATTGCTTAACAGGCAGATTTTAACCAAAGAAAGAACTTGGAAATTTTGATAGAATATTGAAGGATTAAATGGGAGTTTTAGAAACCTGCAGTTCAGATAAAATATTCTATTCAATAACAATTTTGATATTTTTTAGAATATCTGAAATCCTTATATGCAAACAATCATGAAAAAAAAAGATAATAATGCACAAATAACAATTCTTTTTTTTTTTTATCTTCACAAAATAATACATCGTAAGTAAAAGTTTTAAATTTCACTAATTAAATTAACAGGTTAATACATAATTAAATTAAATTTCACTTATGTTACCATTGGGACAAACATGAGTGTAAGGCTCGGGTATTTAAGGGTACTAGGGTTCGATCATCAGAAAACGCACTCAAGGCATTAATCCTGAGTTCTTCAGGAGCCTTGGGACAAAGCCGTAAAGGTGGGCGACCACTCAAAGCAGATAATATGTTGAGTAGTGAGTGTTGGGCGACTGCCTACCTCTCGCTGTCAAGTCAAACCTAGGGCGTATGAGATGCCTAGGGGATGCTCGCCGACGGCCCATTGGAACGGGCGAGGCCTTGACGTTGTAAGGGTAAACCTGAGGCGTGTGGGACGCCTAGAGAATGCTCGCCAATGGTTAGTGAGACGGGTGAGGCTCTTACACTAATAATCAAAGAAAACGCTACTTACAAGAAGGTTGTCAAGGAAATGGAATCAACAATTGGATTTATGGTTTATAATCTTTTGGCCTAGTGTAGATTGGTTACGCAATTAGTTCTAGTGAGATTGAAAAAAACGGTAACGGCATTGGCGGAGCCACGTTATAGCAAGGAGGGGCCATGGCCTCCTCAACATTTTTGATATTTTTTATTTATACTGTTATACATGTATGTATTTTAAATTTTAATTTACCTTTGGCCCCTCCAAAAAAACAAAATGTCTCCTCTTCTCATAAATCCCAAAAAAAATGTCAATCTTTATAAATATAAGAGCTTAAATTTTAAGAAAAAAAAATCATCTATCAGATTTTAAACAAATTTTCAAAGGGTATTAATATTATTTTATACAATGAAAAAAATTATTTGATTTTAATTTTCATGAAATTATTTTATAGATATTATTAATTTAAACTTTGTATGTTAGATATATGTTAAAAAAACTAGTTAAGCATTTTTTTTAATTGCTACAGTCCTATAAAAAATTTAAACTTCACTTAATTATTTTTTATATCCTAAATAAATATTGTTAAACAAAATATCACTTAAAATTCGAAAGAAATAATTAATTAATATTGTTCAAGTTTTTTATTATTAATTTTTTAGATAAACTTGTAATTGTGAAGAATGATTAAATTAATGTGTATTTTCTTATTGATAGATTAATTAATCTTATATCAATGGTTTTTACTACACCATTTAAAAAAAAAATTTTTTTTTAAACAATGAAAATTGTTAAAACAAGGTTCCAAAATAAAATGGAATAAAAGTTAATCTTTATTCTTTGCATTCAGATAAAATTTATTAAAACTTTCAACTCAAATAATTTTTTCTTACAAAAAATAATCATGCACTGTTTTAAATAAAAATATCTGTCTTTCCTCTATTTTCAATAATTATATATTTTTTTCTTTTCATCCTTCATTTTTTTTATCTGTATATGTTTATATATGGAATGTAATGTTTCACATGTATTTTTTATGTTTTTGGTAAAATAATAATATATTAGATGCTAAATAAAAAAATTTAAGCTAGTAACAGATTTTATTGAATAATTAAATTTTTTTATGCAAATAGTTTGGCCCCCCTTAATCCGAAATCTTGGCACCGCCATAGGGTAATGGTGTAATTGATGTGAAAAAATGATGTATTTAGATGCAATCACATTATTGAGGATAAAACAAATGTATTGAAAAAAAAATGACTATTAAAGATATTATATGTAACGACCCGTTACCACATTTTTCACATATTTCTATACAACTTTTCCGGTTGGGTTGTCTGTGATGCCATTAACATTCTACAGTGATAGTAATAAATGATAAACATTTATTTAACAAATACGGAATATGAAAATTTTTTTTCACTATTCCTTTCATCTGACATCCCCACTTGTCCTTGTTTCAATAAAGTAGTACTGTATACTTATGTTTGAAATGTAAAAGAGAAGTGACTGTACCTGTCATATTTAACATAATTTGCCTCAGCGCTTTACACGTAGCTATATCCATTTGGGATATAGTTCTTTGACTCCGTGTCTTTTTATCTGTGGAGTTAAAACAAAGGGGTGAGCGAATCACGCGCTCAATAAAGGAGACGTATGCTGCTTTAAAGAAAGCAAAACTATATGCCACAAAGTATTTATTTTTCCTAAAATCATACTAAGTAGGAAAACAATGGATATTGTAAACAATACTCTCAATACACCATTTCAATCATTGGTTAAACAATTTACATTAAAATGTAAGAAACAGTAAATAGGATTCAGTAAATCCCCTCAGTAAACAGAAATCAATAAGTTGAGCCTAGGCATCACCCTATAAATCAATCATGCTCTCATCGTTCCCTACCCCTTTCCAGGAACACAAGTCGTCCGCTTTTGGGGTGCATCCGTAGGCCATCGCCCCTCACGGCTATCTCGGCTAGATTTATGGCCATAATTTATAGGTGGTCCTCGGGTCCACTTGCCAAGTGACCTTGAGACCGCTGATGGCTTGGTGGGTCCATTAGCCACCTCGCAAATCATAATGCATGAAACTAAGGGCCTAAAGTCTCAAAATCAAATTATATCTTATAAAGCACCTTTAAGGAATTATTTCACCAAATTCATCATTTTCTCAAAATGATTTATTTTTCAAAAAGGTCTTATATAAAATAGTAAAAACTGCTCGCAATCTCACTATTTTTCGTGTGAGAAAGGCATGGGTTAAACTGGCTCGCCCGCGGCTAGTTCGCCCATGGTCATCTCGACCATAGTCAACTGGCCCATAGTCAATTCACCCCAAAAAGGTTTTATATTTTCTGTTTACAAAGATATTAAAAACAACCCATTTTTTGTGTGAGAAATATGCAATTTAAACCTGTTCGCCCATGGTCAACTCGCCCATGGTCAACTCGTCAGTGCGATGAACTAGTATTCGCCCGCCAACCTCAGCATTTAAAAAAACAAGTTAAACTGGCTCGCCCATGGTCAGTTCGCCCATTATAGCATTGCCCATAGTCAACTCGCCCAATGCGGCACCACTATGGTCAACTCGCCCAATGCGGCACTTCCATGGTAAACTCGCCCAATGCGGCACTTCCATGGTCAGCTCGCCTATCTGTGGCTCGCCCGAAATTTTGCTAAAACAGGAATCGCCCGCCCAAAACATCATAAAAGGGTTCGCCCAATTTGGCTCGCCCGGATTTCTATTAAAACAAGGGTCGCTCACCCAAAATCTCATAAAGGGTTCACCCACTTTTATCAATTCGCTCAAAATCAAACATAGGGGTCTGCTTTATAGCTCGCCTAAAATCAAAACAATTTATCAACTACTGCATGTCATAAACCAAATTATTTTCTTAATATTTATATAACATTTTACTCCACAGGACATGCATTTTACTTCACATACTACTCCCTTACCTGGTCTTACGAAGCCTTGCTTCCCAATCGTCTTCCCAATCGCTTTTATCGAGTCCTTAATTCCCGGCTGTAAAATAATTTATTAATACTATTAATATCTTCTTTTCAAATATTTCCAGCACTTTGGTGAGACTTAATAATCAACTAGCTTGCCCAAAAGAGTTCGCCATTTATTACATGGCTTACACGTGGGAGCTCGCCCAACATTCTCGCCATTCTTATATTGGCTTATTCGTGGGAGCTCGCCCAACAATCAACTCGCCATGCCTATATTGGCTTAAATGTGGGAGTTCGCCCACAATTCAACTCGCCATTGCCTATGCATTTGAGTTCGCCATACATGGCTTTCTATTCAGAGCTGGGTTCGCCTGTGAATTAAACTAGCATTGGGCGACCTCGCCCACTTGGACAAGTACTTTCAACTTGGCGAGTTCTTTATTTCCTACTCGCCTCATTGGTGATCACTAACATTCAACATGGGCGATCACAATAGTCGCCATTCTCGTCACTTTTCAGTATTTTCCTTATTTATTTTTGTCTATTTCCAAGACTACATATTGTTTCTAGTTTTCATATTCTCTAAGGATTTAACTAAAAACAAGGCCGCATCTATGTTTTTTACTTTGTAAAACATAGAAATATACCATTGAATATCAAGAGAACCATAGAAATATGGAACTCACCTTAACCAACTGCACTTCCAGAACAGATCACTTTCGGTCTTACGTTGGCCTCCTTTTGCTTATTCCTTTAGCTCATCAAACGATGGAGGAAAGGTTTTGCAAGCAGGTTTACTTGTTTAGCCAACTTAAGGACAAAGTTTAGTAGATCAAGCATGGCAGAAATGGAAGGAACAGAACATAAACTTGCAGTAGGATAGTTTTCGTGAAGAAGATGGAGTTTGCTAAGTCGGTTTTCCTCAAGTATTTCTTTTCATATAGCCATGCTAATCCAATAAGAACCTATCACTTGGCCTTATCCCATTTTCTTTCATTATTTCATGTCTTTCATGCATTAATTAGATGAAAGAGGCAGCTAGGGTAAATTTTCAACCCTCATTAATAGATGTAGACACCTGTGGCCAAAGAAAATCCTTTTTCTGCACCGTTCTTGACTTATGTGCCTCTTTTGTTTTATTCCTCAACCAATAAGGATAAGTTCTTTATTGACTTTAATATCCTCTCTTAATTTTCTTCAGCAGTGTGGCGTACAAAGTCAATTTTTACTGCAATGGTTTTGAATTTATTTCCCCAGATTGCCAGCTTTTATTTCCATTTTGTCCACACGTGCTGATTCCAATTCGCCTACTCAACTTGAGACCTCAGCTCGCCATTCAATTTCAGTTCGCCAACTTAAGATTTGGCGATTACTTGCTAATTTCCTTTTCTTGGCGATCACATTGAGATTTGGCAAGTACCTATTGCCTTACTCGCCTACTAGGCTATCATTTGCCCCTCTATATGGGAGATCACGTTACTCGCCATACTCACTCTTTGGGCGATCAGAGCCCTCGTCTCATTCGGGCGATCATCTTAATCAACATAACTTGGCGAACTTACCTATTCGCTAAGAAGGTAATTAAATCAACTCGCCTTCATCTAACTCGCCATCAACCATTAGCGATCGTCCTATCTTGCTCGCCCATTGGCGAGCTGTTCCACTATTGTACTCGCCCATAGAGTGTTTCACAAAAATTGCTCTATTCACATCCTAAGTTAAGGAGCTTTTCACCCAAGTGGAAATCAACATTCATTATTTATTTAATTTCCATTATCAAATTTTATGAAATTAGGGTCTACAGCAATGTAGAATCAGGTCTTACATTATATTAATATAAAATTTAAAAAAAAACAAAGCGAGAAGAAAGGTAAATTTGAAAATGCAACAACGGGCTCAATTGATGAGCCAAACTGACTCTTTATCTATGGTATCTTGCTCTTAAAATTAGGTGCCTTTCCTCTCTATTCTTTCTTAATTAATAATTATAAGTATTCACTAAATGAAATACTACTAACACTTGTCTAAATTATTTTCTTTAATTTTCACTTAATTCTATTAATTGGTTAGTTTTTTCTGTTCGAATGGATAATGAATTATTTGAATTAAGTTTCAAATTTTTTTATTGTTAATCAATAGATTTATATATAATGTACTACCAGTGTATAGTTTTTATATACCGTTAATGCATCAAAGGTTGACGTCTCATCAATAAGCCCTTATGAGCAAATTGAAAAATGATTATTTTATTTATTTTTAAAGGCTTGATATTTTTTTAGTTTGCCTATTGATGAGTTGTCAATTTCTGGTGCATTGACAGTGTATAGAAACTATACACTGTCAATGCATCATCTACAAATCTCTAATCTATCACTAATCTAATGGTAGTAGTTGTAATTATTTGAAAGATTTATATATGATGCACTAATCGTATATAACATTTATACACTGTCAATGCACCAGAAGTTGATACTTTATCAATAAGCCTTTATAAGCAAATTGAGAAAAATTTATTTGTATTTATTTTTAAATGTTTGGCATTTTTTAAATTTATTTATTGATGATGTATCAATCTCTGATATATTAATAGTGTATAGAGATTGTACACTTCAATGTATCATATAGATATATATATATATATAAACTCTTATTTGAATTAATATTTTGTTTAAAAAATTATTTGAATTACTATTTGAAATGGTGATGCCTCAAGAAGCATGAATTGAAAAGACGATGTAACATGTTCGATCAAAAAAAAAAAGACGATGTTACATAATGAACCAAAAAAATAAAAGAAAAGACAAAGTAACATGACTAACCTAAATGCCCATCCAACGCCCTTTTTTATGATCCCCAACAGTTGATGATGATAATAATAATAATAATAATAACAATAATAATAGTGATGATGATAGAGCTGGTTACAGGCTGGACCGGGCTGGTTTTCACCGGTTTCGGCCCTAACAAAACAAGAACCTATAGGGAACCGGTCCGGTTCGGACTGGTTCTATGTTTTTTAAGAGGCGAACCGGCCCGGTTCGTTGGACCGGTTCCTCCAAAAATCGGACCGAACCAGTTTAAACCGGTTCGGTCCATTTTTTTTTTACATTTAAAATTTTTATTTTTTAAAATTTATATTAATTTATTTTAATATATATTAATATATTTTAATAATTTAATCTAATAAATTTATTTTTATAATAAATAATGTTAATAGTTTAATTTAACAACAATTTATTATAAAGTTATATTATAATTTATTTAATTAATGTAACAATAATGTAAAAATAAACTACTATAAAATTATCTAATAAAATTAATGTTATAATAAAATAAAGTTATATTATGAATATAATATTATAATAAAGTTATTATGATAAAATGATATTTGATTCAAAATACAAATAATGATATTATGAATATTATTATTATATTAATTTTGCAATATCATTTTGCATATCTTTATTTATTTAAATGTATTTATTATATTCATTTTGCATTTAAAATAATCTATTATATTTGAAATATCATTTACTTAATATTTATTCATTTATTTATTTATTCATTTATTTAATATTTTTTTAAAATATTAATTCATTTTGTATTTTAAATATTTATTTATTTTAAACATAGATAAGTATAACATTAATTAATTTGGTATGTAATAATAATAATAATAATAATAATAATAAGAACAACAACAACAACAACAACAACAACAACAACAACAACAACAACAACAAAGGAGAGAGTAGGAGACCAAAGATTTTTTACGTGGAAAACTCCTTTAAAAGTTAGAAGGGTAAAAACCACGGGACCGTAGTCCGTAAAAATATTCACTATGACTAAACTTATTTACAGTTTTACATACAATTTACAAAAAAAAAGATTATTCTCTACTCTTCATAATTTATACGGATTGCCTTGGAAATTTCTTCCTCATCTTCTGAATTATTATCAGCGAATTCATTAGTCATTCCAAGTTTGACATTGCGCGATTCCGCATCAAACCAATCTTTAAGGCATGTTAACATGCACAATGAATCCGGATTAAGAGTGGTTCGATGGTCTCCAATAATTCTTCCACACGTCGAGAATGCGGATTCCGAACCAACAGAAGAAGCTTGCACCGCAAAAACATCTCGGGCCATAGAAGCTAAAACTGGAAATTGTTTTTGGTTTTCTTTCCACCATTGGAGAAGATCAAAGTTTTCATCTACAGAAAAATCTTGACTTAAGAAAAATCCTAGCTCATTAAAGCTAGAACTTCGTCGAGTTGTTGATCTCGATCCCGATCTTCTCGCTGTTCCTTTTAGCTTCATTCTCTTCTTTGTTGCTTCCTTAATTGCGTTTAAAATTCCTTTTCCTTTTTTGCTACTTTCGGTTTCTTCGTATGAATCTTCTTCTCCTCAATTAAAGTTGATTGCTCCATTTCTGTTTCATAAACATTAAACAATTCTCGAAAAAGATTGTTAATTGAGGACTTTTGATCCTCAATAGAATCAAGACCAAGAAATTCTCTATAACAATCAAAAAAATTTTATATATTTACCTCACCTTGACTAGGATCTAGTAAAGTTGCAATACAATAAATAGGAGGAATTATTTCCCAATATTTTTTAAATTTTTCCTCCATATCATATACAAAAGAACTTAAAGTTTCATGATTCCTAAATTTTACAAATTTGTCAAACATTGTGTAGATAATAGGAACAAAATACGGTGTAGTTGGATAAAATTGAGTTGAAAATCTTTCGGTTGCATCTTTAAAAGTAGATAATAAATCAACACAATATTCAATAAAAGTCCAATCTTCTTCAAAAAGTATTAAATGTGTGCTACTTGCATAATTATTATAAAAAAGAGTAACAAGTTTTTTATAAGGTAAAAGAGAAGAAAGCAAACTGTTAGCTTGAAATTGACATATATATTTTGAAATGACAAAAACTTAAGTAAGCTTTAATGTTTTAATTAATATTGTAAATTTGCCTTATCACACATGATTCTCTCAATCCATTTTCAAGTGATCATATCAAACATTAAGACCATGATTTAATGATGCATCCTTATTGGTCTTAATACTTTATAAATGTTTTGAATATTTTAGAAAATAACTTGATTAATTTTTGGACCATGTTTTCATTAGAGAAAGTCAAGAAAAACTCTCACAAAAATGTCAAAATGTTTGGGTTAAATTAAATTCAAGTCTACATCATTTCTAACCCAAAAAGTGCAGGAAAATGGCCCTCTGGAAGCATGGGGTCGATCCCATATGGAAAGGGATTGATCCCTTTTTGGCAGAAGCACTCCAATGCGTCAAATGAAGGAAAGGATCGATCCCTTTGGTGAAAGGATCGATCCCTTTACACCAGAAAGTCCCCAACGGCTAGTTTCTGTGAGATACAACGGCAAGTTTCTGTTTTGGCTCCAACCAACGTCCACAAACCATCCAAGGGACTATAAATAGAGGCTTAGAAGCTAAAGGAAGTAAGAGGAACTACTCAGCAACTCCAAAACACATATTCCTCAAATCCTCAAGCCTCAACAACAAATCAAGAGCTACAAAGTCTTCATCATCTATCATTCTCTTATTCCTTGTAGTGCTTAGCACAAATCTTTTATAGGTTTTCATTGTGCTTAATTTCTGTAATCACTTGCCTACCTAGAGGCCTTTCTTTGATTACATTATTTGTAACCCATCATTCCTTGTAAAGGGGAGGTTTCTCTTAAGCCTTAGAAAAAGAGGGAGGTTTCTCTTAAGCCTTAGAAAAAGAGGGAGGTTTCTCTTGAGCCTAGAAAAAGAGAGAGGTTTCTCTTGAGCCTTTAGAAAGAGGGATTGTAAAGACAAATTCAAGTGCAGTGAATTTGGGGAAAATCACTTGATTAATTTTTGGACCATGTTTTCATTAGAGAAAGTCAAGAAAAACTCCGACAAAAATGTCAAAATGTTTTGGGTTGAATTAGAATCAAAGGCCATATCATTTCTAACCCAAAAGTGCAAGAAAAATGCCTTCTGGAAGAAAAGGATCGATCCCATAGGGAAAGGGATCGATCCCTTTTTGGCAGAATGCCCTGGAAGCCCAAAATGAAGAAAAGGATCGATCCCTTTGGTAAAAGGATCGATCCCTTTATGTCAGAAAGTCCCCAACGACTAGTTTCTGTGAGATACAACGGCTAGTTTCTGTTTTGGCTCCAACCAACGTCCATAAACCATCCAAGGGACTATAAGTAGAGGCTTAGAAGCTAAAAGAAGAAAGAGGAACTACTCAATCAACTCCAATTCTCATTTTCCTCAAATCCTCAAGCCTCAACATCAATTCAAGAGATAAAAAGTCTTCATCTTCTATCATTCATCTATTTCTTGTATTGCTTAGCACAAACATTGTATAGGCTTTTCATTGTGCTTAATTTCTATAATCACTTGCCTACCTAGAGGCCTTTCTTTGATTACATTATTTGTAACCCACCATTCCTTGTAAAAGGGGAGGTTTCTCTTAAGCCTTGAAAAAGAGGGAGGTTACTCTTTAGCCTAAGAAAAAAAGGGAGGTTTCTCTTGAGCCTAGAAAAAGAGGGAGGTTACTCTTGAGCCTAAGAAAAAGAGGGATTGTAATCACAAATTAAAGATAGTGGATTTGGAGAAAATCCTTGGGAGCGTCTCAAGGTAGAGGACGTAGGCAAGTTGCCGAACCTCTATAAATCGCTTGTGTAAATCTCTCTTTCCCTACTCTCTTTACTTTCTTGCAATTATATTTGTGCTTATTGTATTGTATTTGAATTGCATGATTGAATAGCCTAGAGAACTTAGAAAATATTTATATAGGCTAGAGAATTTAGAGAAACCGAAAAACGAGCTTAAGATTAGTTAAAAACCGATTCACCCCCATCTCGGTATAGCCTATAGAGCCAACAATTGGTATCAGAGCTTGGGCTCGAGATTGATTTAGACTAACCTCTATCGAGCAAAACGATCATAAATGGCTCACTTGAATGTAGGCACACCCCTAGGAGAAGAGGGTCATTCATTACTTAGACCTTCACTCTTCAATGATGACAATTACTCTTATTGGAAAATTAGGATGATGTTATTTGTGCAATCTAATGACTATGAAGTGTGGAGAGTAATAGTTAATGGTCCTAGAATCCCAATGAAAAAAGTAGATGGAATAGATGTCCCTAAGGGTGAAGATGAACGGGACACAAATGACATGAGATTGGCACAAATGAATGCCAAGGCTATGCACACCCTCTTTTGTGCTTTAGGTCCCAATGAGTATAATAGAGTCTCCTTATGTGAGAATGCTAAACAAATATGGGATAAACTAGCCATCACACATGAAGGCACAAATCAAGTTAGAGAGACCAAAGTAGGAATGCTCACACATGATTATGAGCTATTTAGGATGAAAGAAAATGAGTCCATTAGCGAAATGTTCACTAGGTTTAATGATATAATTAATGGACTTAAGGCTCTAGGCAAGGCTTATTCCAATGTTGAAATGGTAAAGAAAATTTTGAATAGCTTGCCTAAGTCATGGGAGGCAAAGGTAACCGCAATAGAAGAGTCTAAGGATCCAAATACCTTGTCTCTAGATGAGCTTATGGGCTCCCTACTTACATATGAAATGAAAATGAAAAGAAATGAAGTGCCTTCAAAGAAAGTAGGGGTAGCACTTAAGTTTTCCACTCATGAGGTCATTGAAGATGATAGTGATGAGAGTGGAAATGAGAAAGAAAAAGAAATGGCAATGTTTGCCAAAAGATTCAATAGGTTCATGAGAATGAATGAGAGAGAGCAAAATAGGAGACATCATAGGGGAGAGTCAAGTAGAAGAGAAAAAGACCCCTTAGTGTGTTATGAGTGTAATGAACCGGGTCATACTAAGTTAGATTGCCCCTTACTTAAAAAGGAAAAGGATAGAAAACCTAAGAAGAAAGCATTTGTGGTTGCATGGAGCGATAGTGATAGCTCCGATGAGGAGAATGTAGATGAAGAGGTAGCCTATTCATGCTTTATGGCCATTAGTGATGTTGAGGCTAGTTGTAGTTCTAGTGAAAATAATGATTATACCTTTAGTGAACTCCAAAATGCCTTTGATGATTTAGCAAATGAATTTCAATGCATGAACTCCAAATATAAGAAAATCATTGCTAAATTAAAAATAGAAAATGAAGCCTTGACTAATACTAAGCTAGAATTTGAAAAGAAATTAGAAGAGGCTAACTTAGAGATAAATGAGTTGAATAAAAAGAACTTAAATTTGCATAATTCATTTTCTAGATTTTATATGGGTAAACAAAAACTAGACCATATGTTAGAGACCCAAAGAGCTTTCTTTGATAAAGATGGGTTAGGTTATAATGCAATACAAAAAGAAACTCATCTAAAGAATTTCCTAGTGAGCAAAAATACTATGCATGATTTATCTCTTACATGCTCACTTTACAATAGAATAGGACACTCTTCACAAGCATGCACATATAGAAAAACCACATTTAGAGGAAGAGTAGTTAGAAAAATGTGGGTGCCAAAGCATGCAATAAATAACGATGAATTGTGCTTGAAATGGATCCCAAAAGGATCAAAAATTGTTTGCACTAACTCTCATGGACCCAAGAAAATTTGGGTACCAAAGCATGCATAAATTTGTTTGTTGTAGGAGTGTTAGAGCATGGGAATACAATGGAACAATGGAGTTCAAATGCTCTACACACCCCCATGGAGGTTGCTTATGCCAATAAGAAAAAGGAAGAGCTTGGAAATCCACCCTTGGCAAGGTCACAAAAATTCTTCAAAGGATAGCTCAAGGTGGACTCAACAATTCAAGGCAAAGCATACTCAAGCAAAGGAGTTTTGTAAGCTTAAATCCTATCTCTTCAAAACTCATTTTTGCTAAAATTATTTGTTTGATTTAATGAGGCACTTAGTTGATGATTATTGGTGCATTGTGAGTTGAATGATTGAACAAAAGGCATGATAAATGATTTTTGAGTGCTTGATGAATAGTTCTTGATACATTGAATGAAAAGCATGTTTGATAATTTTGAAAAGATTATTGAAATTTTGTAGTTTGAGCAAGTTTGATATGTTTAGATAATATATTTAATTGCTCAAAAGCTGTCAAATATGTCATATATGCAAAATGCCATGTCATGTGCATTAATGAAAAATTTGTATGTTGGAAATCATGGCATGTTGTTCATAAGATGTATGTTTTAATGATATATGTGCTTAAAACCTATGTGAACAAGTTTGTTTTGACATATTTATGTAATTCAATGCTTTGGTCTGGTCAAAATATACTTAAATCTCGAAATGACTTCCTTTGAGGCCAAAAATGCATTTATTGGTAAAAATCCTTCCAAAATTGTAAAATCTATTGTTAAATGGTTTTTCATTCATACAAGTCCAAAATCATGTTTTACAAATGTTTAAACCCTTACTTGGACTTAAATTACTCAAAAACGGAGTTTTGGTACCTCACAAGTTCAATTTTCTGTCAAAACAACTGCAGAATCTGCAGGAAACATATGAGGGATCGATCCCCCTCCTAAAGGGATCGATCCCCCCAGGCCAGAAAAGGCTCTCCTGCATGTTTTCAACCGAAATTGAGAAGAACTTTTCATTGTTTTGATCCTTTCTCTCTTCTCAACTTAAAATTCATTGTTTTAACTCCTTTTTGATGATCTTTAATATATGAAAACTCATTTTTCATTGATATCATGGCTCAACTTCATCAATTAATATCATTTCCAACAAATGGTATCATCTTCAACAATCAATACCATTTTTCTTGAGCTCACAAGTGCAAAATCATTTTTCTTGTTGAAAACATTCATGAATCTTGAAATATACTTTCAATGAATGCTTAAACATAATTTTGAGAAATATTTCAAGAATTTATGGATATATTTGAGAAATTGCTGAACTAGAGCATAATGAATCTTCTTCATACCTTTTTTGTTCATCTTAGTCAAGCATGCTTATAGGATTATGTCTCTTAGCTTGACTTATCTATTTCACATTAGGTTTCATGATAATTATACATCTAGTGGAAGAATAATTAAAACTTGACCTTAAGAAAATGTAAATTCAAGAATTGGTATAAGGTCATAATTTTCCTTGGCCTATAACTTGTTATGATAAAAGAATCCAAAATGTTTAAATGCATGAAACTTTATCATCCATGTACTTAAATTTTTCTTATGGCCAAATTATTAAAGAACTTGAGCTTTAATGAATCTTTCCTTGCTCATAATTAGTTAAAAACTTGAATTGGAAAATGAGCATAGGATTTTTGTGCTTAAAACCATGGAAGAAAATGTGTTTGCTTGTATACCTTGACTTTTTGAATCTTCCATATGGTATAATTTTTGGTGAATATGGATTAATACTTTATGATAGTGTGCTAATATTCAATTAATCCATATGCATATTTGATGATATGTGATTGTGTTCTTGCATATTTAGAATGATTATTTTCTTGACATGAACACACTACACATAGAAATTGGATTCATGCAAAATATGTCTAAGTTAACCATTAGTAACAATTGGTATTTAGATTGAAATAACAATTAGTATCATTGGCAAACATATTTTCAATAATTGGTAAGCCAAATCTAAATTGCCAATTGGTATGAGCTTTAAATTGACAATTCTTCTTGTACTCTTTAGTTTGAAATGACAAATAGAGAAGAATTCATTTAGGATATTTTTGCATGAAACTCTTGTGTGCTAGAAATTGAAGTTAATTGCTATATGTTTTGATTCTATGCACATTCTTGCTTGAAAGTGATTTATGAGCTCATGCATATGATAAGTCATCTAATGTAAGCTCATAATCATGATGTATTGCCATGCACCTTAGTTGGACTTTAAAGAACAATTGACATACTTAGGTGCTTGATAGGATTGAAATGAGCAAGTCATAGTCCTTAGTAGATATTTCTAAACAACTTGCTTCATTATTTACCAATTGAAAACTTCTTGCAAAATTATTTATCAACAATTGGTATCAAAATTATTTATAAACAATTGGTATAGGATCATAAGTGATGTTCTTTGCATGAATATTTCATACTCTTTATGAACAATTGGCTTATTTATTTATGCTATGAGTCCCATGTACTAACATGTTTCTTGTTGGATGGAGCATATTTTTATCTCTTCTCACATAGCCATGATTTTAGGGGAAGCATATTTCTTTATTTTTCCTTCTTTTTGCTATGACAAAAAGGGGGAGAGATATTAAGGGGGAGAGATAATGGGGGAGAACTAGTTTGAAAATTCCTTTTGAAAACCCATGCTTATATTAAGGGGGAGCTTTATAAAATCCTGCTTTATTTGAGGGGGAGTATTTTATTAAAGAATTTTCAAAGCAAATTTACATTAAGTTTTGTCATATCAAAAAGGGGGAGATTGTTAGCTTTAAATTGACATATATATTTTGAAATGACAAAAACTTAAGTAAGCTTTAATATTTTAATTAATATTATAAATTTGCCTTATCACACATGATTTTCTCAATCCATTTTCAAGTGATCATATCAAACATTAAGACCATGATTTAATGATGCATCCTTATTGGTCTTAATACTTTATAAATGTTTTGAATATTTTAGAAAATAACTTGATTAATTTTTGGACCATGTTTTCATTAGAGAAAGTCAAGAAAAACTCCCACAAAAATGTCAAAATGTTTTGGGTTGAATTAGGATCAAAGGCCATATCATTTCTAACCCAAAAGTGCAGGAAAAATGCCTTCTTGAAGAAAAGGATCGATCCCATAGGGAAAGGGATCGATCCCTTTTTGGCAGAATGCCCTGGAAGCCCAAAATGAAGAAAAGGATCGATCCCTTTATGTCAGAAAGTCCCCAACGGCTAGTTTTTGTGAGATACAACGGCTAGTTTCTGTGAGATACAACGGCTAGTTTCTGTTTTGGCTCCAACCAACGTCTACAAACCATCCAAGGGACTATAAATAGAGGCTTAGAAGCTAAAAGAAGAAAAAGGAACTACTCAATCAACTCCAATTCTCATTTTCCTCAAATCCTCAAGCCTCAACATCAATTCAAGAGATAAAAAGTCTTCATCTTCTATCATTCATCTATTTCTTGTATTGCTTAGCACAAACATTGTATAGGCTTTTCATTGTGCTTAATTTCTGTAATCACTTGCCTACCTAGAGGCATTTCTTTGATTACATTATTTGTAACCCACCATTCCTTGTAAAAGGGGAGGTTTCTCTTAAGCCTTGAAAAAGAGGGAGGTTACTCTTTAGCATAAGAAAAAGAGGGAGGTTTCTCTTGAGCCTAGAAAAGAGGGAGGTTACTCTTGAGCCTAAGAAAAAGAGGGATTGTAATCACAAATTAAAGATAGTGGATTTGGAGAAAATCCTTGGGAGCGTCTCAAGGTAGAGGACGTAGGCAAGTTGCCGAACCTCTATAAATCGCTTGTGTAAATCTCTCTTTCCCTACTCTCTTTACTTTCTTGCAATTATATTTGTGCTTATTGTATTGTATTTGAATTGCATGATTGAATAGCCTAGAGAACTTAGAAAATATTTATATAGGCTAGAGAATTTAGAGAAACCGAAAAACGAGCTTAAAATTAGTTAAAAACCGATTCACCCCCCTCTCGGTATAGCCTATAGAGCCAACACAAACGATGAAGTGAATTCCATTTTGTTTCCACAGGAAGTGGGCTTTAACAGGTATATTATTTGTTATACAAATTTGCTTCCATTCACGTTTATTACTTGGTGTGCGAATCCATTTTGCTAAAATTTTAATTTTATCAATTGGACCTATGCCACTACCAGTACCACTAGAACTAAAATCACTTTGAACACATAAATTTATAATATGACATGCACATCTTGCATGAAAAAATATGTCTTGCATAACAGGGTTTAAACTTTTAATTAAATGAGGAATAGCTGCAGTATTACTCCAAGCATTATCAAAAGTAATAGCAAAAACTCTATTATTTTCTAGTCCACATAATTTACAAACTTTAGTAATATATTTATGAATAGTATACGAATTATGTGCTTCTTCTATTACATCTAAAGATAAAATTCGTTTTTGCATGGACCAATCTTCATCTATCCAACGACAAGTTATAACAAGATAACTTATACCATTAGTACTAGTCCATATATCACTAGTTAAACTAACCCTAGATGAAATATTACTAAGTTTATCAATTAAAGCTTGTCTATATTCTTTAAACATATCCATGCAATCTCTTTTTAATGTATGTCTAGAAACAGATTTATATGTGGGTTGTAAATATTTACAAACAAATTCTAAATATCCTATTTTTTCACAAATTGTGAATGGTTGTTCAGTCCTAACTACAAATCTAACTAAACCACGTCTAGCTTGAACATTATCAAAATTAAAATTTTTTCCACCATCATGCGTATTAATTTGAGATTGTTTACCTTCTAAAATTTCATTTTCTTCGGCATCAAGATTAATTTTATGTATAGTAATTAAATGTCTTTTATACATACTTGTACCGCCACCACCTCTACCGGAGTTATAAGAGTAAACGCCTTTGCACAATTTACAGATTGCACAATATTTATTCGTCTCACCTTCTTTTGCTACAATGTCGAAATACTCTCATACCCTGCTTGTTTTTTTTCTACTAAACTTCGGTCTTGATGATGTAGCAGTAGCAGCAGTGGTGGCAGCTGATGATTGTGTTTGAGCATGACCTCCTTCACGACCACGACCAAACGATGGTGCCAAAGGAAGCTCCTCTTCCGGATGAATATCGAGTTCAATTTCATTAAATGATTCGTCACCCAAATTAGGAATTTCAGTGGAACCAAAAGGTCGAGAAACGGAGCATGAACGACGAAAGAAATTTGACATTTTTATATTTTTTTGAAAATAAATATATGTTAAGAATTAAAAAAAATAGATGTATGATATATATAATATATTTGAATTTGGAAATTGAAACTTGAAAATTAAAAGTAAAATTTGCAAATTTATAAAATAAAAAGAAAAATGAAATTTAGAAAGAAAATGATGAGAATATAAATTTGGAATAAAGGATATATATATATATATAAATATAATATATTAGAATTTGAAAATTAAAAGTAAAATTTGCAAAATTATAAAATAAAAAGAAAAATGAAATTTAGAAAGAAAATGATGATATTATAAATTTGGAATAAAGGAATTTAAGTGAATTTGAGAGAGTTTGAGTGAATATTGAGAGAGTATGTGAGTGAAGAGAATAAGAGTAGATGAATATAGTTAGTAGATTTGAGAGAAAATATAGAAGAAATGTAAAGAAAAATAGAAGATAGAATAGATGTATTTATAGGAAAAAATATAATAAAAAAAATAAAAAAAATAAAAAAAAAAGATTAATGGCCGTTGCCCATCAAAGATATGTGACTTGCCTCTCTAAACAAGGCTGCCACTGCGCGCTTGATTTTAATTTTTTTTTATTTTTTTTTGAACCGGACCGATTCAACCGAAACTGATTCGGTTCTGGACCGAGTTATTTAAAACCGGTCCAGCCTGATATGTTACCGGGCTGGGCCGATTTCGAACCGGTACAATACCGGTTCGGATATTGGGTCGGGTTGGCCCGATCCGATTGCGAACTGAGTCGAGCCAACCTTGCCCAATAAGCAGCTCTAGATGATGATGATGATAATAATAATAATAATAATAATAATAATAATAATAATAATAATAATAATAATAATATCCCTAATAGTTGATAATAATGATAATAATAATAATGATAATGATAATAATAATAATGATAATAATGATGATAATGATGAAGATAATAATAATAATGACAATAATAGTAATAAATATTGCAGGTATACATTGAAAATCACACATCAATTTTGTCTTTCTCTTTGTCTGTGTGTCTAAAACAATAAAACATACAGTTGGTGCATTACATTCTTGGCAATCCACTAGTTTTTTCTTTTAAGCCTTAATAAACCACTTGTCGCCTATATACAACAAAAAATAATTTCCAACCTTTTTAAAGCTAATAAATACTAAAAAATATTACTAATTAATTTGTAATAAAATTATCAACAATAATGACTAAGGTTTCGCTCAGAAATCGTTAAGAGTTAAATTTAAAATTCCATTCTATTTTTATATTTTGTACTTTCTTAGTATTAAAAAAATTGTCAATAATTTGTTAAATGAGTTTTTATAAAAATTGTCATATGCAAAATCTTGTATCTAATTATAAAAATAAAAAAAAAATTCACCAAACTTCACATCCATTTTCTCTCATTTTACAGCAAAATTTAAGCTACTTACCTGCAATTAAGCCCTGTCTATGTTCGTCAATGTCAAAGCAACTCCGCCATCAAAACGCTGCAAAGCTTTAGAAACTATAACAAATTAAATTTAAAAAAAAAGTTAGAAATACACCAATCCAGGAGGAAAAATTCAATTTTCAAACTATAACTTGGAGATATTTATTTATTGTCTCCACTAAAAAGTGGGGACAGAGAGAAAACGATATTTGATAAATCAAATACATGGCTTTAAATGTAAAGGCATAAATGGATAGAATCTTTCAGAGTACATTTGGTTTTCATCCGTTTATTTTTGTTAATTAAATTCAACAAATGAAAACGAATCAGTTTTAGAATTTGTTTGTTAAATGAATAGATCCTGGATAAAGGTTCGTTTGATTCGATAAATTTATTTTTAAAAAATACTTAAAGTTCATTCATTTATAGATCATCTAAAGTTCATTACTGTTTGATAATAAAATAATGAAATTATATGAACCAAAAAAAATAATATTACACATTTATCCTAACATTATTTTAAATTTATAATTATTTTTTAAAAATTATTTTGGTTATGATTTGTTTATTTCTCATGAACACATTTTAAATCTGTGAACATATTCTTTTATATATTCTTAAAATATTAATTTAATGTTCACAAATGATTTTATTTAACTTAAACGAATCAATCCCAAACTAGAATCGTGTATTCTAATATCTAAACAAATCGAATTCAAAAACATATTGTAAAATTTTTTTACCATACACAAACAACTTAAAAAAAAAAACAAATAACTTTTAAATATAGAAAAGTTCATTCATATTTGATTCATTTACACCTTGATTTAAAAAATATAAAAATTTGCGAAAATTAAAAAATCATGTTACCACCACTTTTGCAAATAACAACCATTAAATATGTTAAAATGAGTTTATTCTTGTAAGGCTTTGGTTCGAATTCAAACAATTAAATTATTAAACATTTCTCTTGTAAAAAAAAAAAAAGTAAGTTTATCCATTTGAAAATTAAAAACTCGCTTGATTTTTTAGAACCCTATCCCATATTATTGAACATTTCCTTTGTAACAAAAAAAAGATTTTATTGATTTAAAATTTGAAAACTCGCTAGATTTTTTAGAAGATTTAGACAAAAAAAATCAGATAAATCTAATTAAGCAAATAAAACTTGATAAATAGTCAAAATTGTTGAGCCCAATAAATATTTTAGTTTAAGACTTTGCTTGGTAGTATGAAAAAAAATAAGTGAGGAAAAAAATTTGTTTTGCACCCGAAAAGAAAAAAAAAACTTGTTAATCTAATAATTAAATTTTATGATTACTTTCTTGTTTTGTAACTTAATCATTTGATAAAAAAAATTTTCATTGCCTATTTTTTTATTCCTACCCAGCGTAATCTAAGAGAACAGTAAGCCAAGGTCCAACTCGCCCATTGACAAGCCCAGTATATAACAAAGCCTCATTAATACTAGGCAATGGCATACATCCCACTCAGCTCTCCTAAAAGTCTAGCTTGACAAGCTGGCAATTAAGAAACAGCTAAAAGAAGGCAGTTACATCAAAGGCAACCCCTCAAATAACAGAACCAATGAAGAATTGACATCTGGTGCCTCTCTCATTCCACGATGGTAGTCCAGGCACTACCACTAAGGCGCGAGATCTGTCACCCAAGTATACAAAGGGATTAAAGACCCTAAAAGGGGGATGGCATCTTTTTTCTCACTTGGTCTCTCCAGAACACTTACCCTCTTACTCTCTATTTCCTTGCTGTTTCTTCTTCTTTGGGTATTTTACTGATTTGATCGTCAAAGCATCTGCCAGAATGCTACAGTTCGATCTCTAACCCTCTTTGATATTATTTCATCTTGCAAAGTTGTCCTTGCTCTTAAGAGTATCATAAAATTCCTTCTTCAGCATTACTAACCTCCACAAAACCAAAATATGATTTCATCATTAAGAATTAAACCTAAGATGATTATTTATATAATAAATTTAATATATATATATATATATACACACACACGCACATTATATTGTTAAATAAAGATAAACATATATGTACAGATTTTAAAATTTGAAAATTAAACATATGTTATAATTTATATGGTGGTTTTTTTTTTGATCTTAGGTCAAGATGTATTTGAACCAGCTTGCAAGTTTAGTATTATTTACTCATTAATCATTATAAATTTTTATTTTAAAAAACAACCGTGCTTGCTCAAATCTGAATGCCCCAATATTTTTTTTTATAAAAACGTAACAAAATTTCAAACTAAAAATAATTAAGTTAAATTAATTGTGAATTAAATTAAAATTTTTTTAATACCTTACGTTTTTTTGACTCATTCGAACTGATACATAAATCTACAACAATAGCAACCTGTTGTATGAAAATCTCCTTAGTGTGGATGGTGTATTGCTACAAACAAGTTGAAAAAGAAACTTTGGTAGGCATGACACTTCCAGAAAGCTATCTTAAAAACAATAGTTTCCCCACATTGGTGCAAATGATTTAGGAAACATTTTCCCAGGATACAATGCCTACTCCAAGAGAAAATTAATTGTTTTTTGAGTTTCTCTTTTGAACTCACTTGAACCAAACAAGAGAATAAATAGTGCAAGAATGATTTTTGAGAGAAAGAATGTAAAGGTTGTATTAAATTTCATGAAAGTGGAAGTATTTATAGACTCAAAATGGTGTTAGAAACACCCTTTCATAATTAGACATCATTTGAATGAAGAACCATGACTTTTGGAATGAAAAAACATGTCCAACGAACATATTTTTTGAGTTTTCAAAATGGGAAGTTGGATGCCCAAGAAGAGAAGTTGACTTCCCTAGTATATTTTCAAAACAAAAGTCATTTTTACTTAGGGTAGTTGGCTGCCCTATATGGAAATCGAATTCTCATGCCAAAAATATTTCCAAAAGGCTTCGATACATTCTTCATTCAAAACTCATTTTTATCCTTCCAATTTCATTTCTTTAACACAAATGCAACTTGTTGACACCTAATTTTGTCCCATTCTTGTTATTATTATTATTATTTTTATATATATTTGTATTTGTTTTTATTTTTATTCTTTGTTTTATTATTATTTATATTATTATTATTAATGTTATCTGTTATTTTATTATTATTATTATTATTATTATATATTCTATTTATTATTATCTCTTTTATTATTTGTTTTTTCTTTTTATTATTATTATTATTATTATTATTATTATTATTATTATTATTATTATTATTGTTATATTATTATTATTATTATTATTATTACTACTATTATTATGATTTTTATCTTTATTTTTTATTTTTATTTTTATTTTTATGTTTATTTTTGTTGTCCAATCTGCCATCAGCCCCTCTCCCGAGGCTGTCCATCAGCCAGTCTGCCTGCCACCCAAGCCCTTCTCCCTAGGCCGTCCCAGCCCTGCTGGCCACTCTCCTCTGTCACCCTTCTCTGCCACCCATCTCATCTCTACCAGCCACCATTCCCATATACCAGTCCCCCTACAAAGGCCTTCCCTCAAGCCTCGGACCAGAAATGGGAAACCCCCTTTCCCTTAAGACTCAGTACCACCATCCCAAAACCGAAACCCAACACCAAACGCCATCACCGAGACACCGTCCCCACCAAAAAATCATCCAAGCCCTCTTCACTACCCGTAACCCTCACCAAACCACCATCATCGAAGCCCCAAAAACACCATTACCCCTAAAACCGATCCCGAACCCGAAAGCCCCAAAACTTAGATATAAGATCTAAGCACCCCTAACACCTGCAAAACACAAAACTAGCAACCACAAGCCACAATCAAACCATCAAAAAAATAAACTAAAAAAAAGAAAACGAAAATGACTTCGGTGAAGTGAGATCTATTGGGTTAGAGACGTTTTCAAAGGAAAAGGAAGCTGGAAATGAAAAGAGGAGGTTGAGGAGCATCGAAAAGTGGGAAACTTTTTGTGATCTGGCCACCGGAGACGGCGGTCGAAAATCGCCTCGGTTGGAAGGATCTGAAATTTTTTTGTAAAAGAAGAAAAAAATGAAGAAAGAAAAAAAAAGATAGGTTTTTATAGCGAAAAAAAAGGGGCTAGTAAGATCCGCGCGTGGACCCGACCCGACCCGACTCGAGGATCCTCGCGCCCGACCTGACTCTGCCATCTGCTTGCGACCCACGTGCACGCCCGACCCGGCTCGGGGATTCGACTCCGCGACCCGCTTCCGCTAGCAGATTTGAGCTTTGCTGTTTGGGCCCGAATTTTGGACTCTTTGGAAGGCTTTTTAGGTTTTGAACCCAAATTATTTGGGTATAATTTCTTTTTCCTATTTATTTATTAAGCCACTCATTTATTTAATTACTTTGTTTTCATATCATTGTTAATTAATATATTTTAATAATTTGTTTTAAAAAATAATAATAAAATTAAAATATTAGTTAATATAATTTGAGAATATGAAGATATATAATTTATTTCATTGTTAAAAAATATATATAAAAAATAAAAAAATAAAAAATGTTAAATAAAAAATAGAAATCCATGTGTACCATATGTTATTTATTTGCATCATGTGCATAAATATTAATTTCAATAATTAAACAATTCTCCGAGGATGAGATGTTACGGAAGTCACAAGTAGTGATCCTAGCTGATCCGTAGGTGAGAAGAGTCTACTAAATGTTACCAGAGTATTGGGATATTTAGTATGATTTTTCAATAATTTAAATTTTTATTAAAAATGAAAATAAATAATTTATTTTTTTATATAAAAAACAAAGATAAAAAAATAATGAAATTTAATAATTAAACAATGTTCCGATGATGGGATGTCATGAAACTCACAAGTAGTGATTTTTTGACTGATCCCTTGGTGAGAAGAGTCTACTAAATGTTACCAGAGTATTGGGATATTTAGTATAATTTTTCAATAATTTAAATTTTATTAAGAATGAAAATAAATATTTTTTAAATAAAAAAAGAAGAAAAATTAATAATAAAATTTAAATTTAATTAAATAAAATGCCCGATGATGGGATGTCATAGAACTCACAAGTAGTGATTTCTTGATTGATCCCTAGGTGAGAGAAGTTCACTAAGTGTTACCAGAGTATTGAGATACTTAATACAATTTTTTAATAATAAAAATTTTTATTTAAAATAAATAAAGAAAGATTTATATAAAAAAATTAAAAAAATTCATTTGAATCATTCATTATCTGTTTGCATTATATGCATTCAAAATAATTTTTGAAGCGAGTGTGAATCTTCCAATGATGAGATTCTATAGAACTCACAAGTAGTGATTCTTAAGAAATCTCTAGGTGAGGAAATTATCCGAAATGCTACCAGAGTATTGGGGTACTTAGGAATAATTTTCAATGTAGACACCTAATTTTGTCCGAACAATTATATATATATATATAAAAAAGAAACATAAAAATAAAAATAAATAAAAGAAACAAATCATAAAATAAAAGAGAGTTGACTTCAATGATTTGTTGCCATAAGAAAGATAATAATAATAAAGGAAATAATCAAAGTGAAATAAAATCTAAAAATAAATTACCAAAAATAAAATAATGAAAAGGAAATAAATAAAAAAAAGATGGAAAGGTCAAATGAAAATAAATGAAGAAAATCCCATAATTATGGGATGAATAAACTCATTGATTCATTTTCCAAAAGGAGATACAAAAAAATATGTATATAAAGGGGAACAAAAAGAAAACCCGAAAAGAGGAAAACCTTGAAAAAAAAAAAACCTAGAAACCCTAAAGGAGAAAAAAAGAGACATGAAAGAAAAACCCTAAAAAAAAAAGTCTACTACTCTTGGTCACGAAGGCTACCATCCACCAACACCATCCTTGTTGCCTGCTTTTGCATCCATCATCGCCACCCCTACATGAGTACCCAGACACCCTCAACCATCATTACCATGCCTTGTTCCTCAATTGAAATCTTTGTTCCGCTTGGTACCTCTGTTCTTCATCTTCATCTCGTCTCCTAAAGCATCAAAGTCCGAGAGATACTAGTTTCATCGTCTTCATCGTTTCTGCTGTGCCTCAATCCATCCCTGTCCGCCGCATCAGTACTTGTTGCATCACACAGCAGCATTTTCGTCACCCCTGCTCTTCCTCGTTCTGCTGTTGCTTAGCCCACCTCAATGCTTCCTTACGTCTGGCACTGTTGTCATCGTCGCCCCTTGAAGCCTACGTACCAACCCCTTACCCTGCTGTGGCAATCTTGCTCTCTTCTCCAGTCCACGGCACCAGACCACAACGCCACATCTTAACCAAAGCTGCCATCCCTGAGTCGCTGCACCCTCCACTTTACTTCATCCAACACAGCCCAAATAAGCTTCTTCATTATGGTCACCATTCTGCAGTGACCTTGCTTCAAAAAAAAAAAAACAAACAGAAAAGAAACACACGATCACCTTCATCAACATTACTGCTCAGACCACCAACTGCTGCGTGCCACTTTTTTCTATTGCTGTGTGGAGCTTTGTCTCTGTGCTTTACTCTGCTGCATCTTGCCAAACCGAAGCTATTTCCGTCATCTCTGCTTGCCTACAACGCCATCATCTGCAGCACATTGCCCCTGCACAGTCATCCCTGTTCGTGAAGTCCACGCTTGTAGCTCCATCACTGCCAGCTGCGTCCACCTCCACCATCTCGCCATTTGCTTCTGTTTTGAGAAAGGTGTAAGTCAAGATAAAACAGCAGAGGGAAGATAAGAAAGGAACGTGGGAGAATAAAGAAGGAAAAGAGAAAGTACGTGGCAAGGTTTTGGTTTTTAAGGTATGCATATATTCTTTATTTTATCCTTTTCAACTTTGTTTTCTTTGGTTTATTTATTTCAAAAAAATATATATATGATAATAATAAGGGATTTCATTCTTGTATGCTTATCTATTAGGAGATGTACAACCATATATGTATACGTATGTGTATTATCTTTTTTCTTGGGTTGTCAAACGATTTTTTTCATTTTCTTTTAAAACAAACAAATAAACAAATAATGAGTTATATAGAAATAAATAAATGAATGATAAAAAAAATCATAAAAAATAAAAACATATAAATAAATAAATGATAAATACGAATTAATAAATTTTAAATTCCGATGATAAGATTTCGAAGAAATCACAAGTAGTGATTCTTCAACAATCTTTAGGGTTGAGAAAAATCTGCTAAGTGTTACCAGCGTATTGGAATATTTAGTATGATTTTTCAATAGAATTTTATGAATAAATTTAAAAAATAATAATAAAATAAAATAATATATTTCTCATGTGCATCATATATATTTTGTTTGCATCATTTGCATTCATAAAATTCTAAAATAGGTGTGAATCTCCCAAGGATGGGATTCTATAGAAATCCCAAGTAGCGATTCTTGAGAAATCTCTAGGTGAGGAAATTATCCGAAATGCTACCAGAAGTTTGGGGTATTTCGGAATAATTTTCAATACAAAAGATTTTCATTTATTTTAAATAAAAATAAAATTGAACATAAATAAAAATAAATTTTAATATTTCAAATAATAAATAAATAAATGATTGCAACATAAATGGAATTCTTTTTTAAATGATTAATTAAGACCATTTTATTAAGATCAAAAGATAATACATGATTAAGTGGTACCGTTTTTTAACGGGTGCTGTGGGGGTGCTAATCCTTCCCCACACGTAACCGAACTCCCGAACCCAAACTTTGTTTTCGCAGACTAAAAATTATTTTTTTGATAAAACTTAATTAATTTTAAGATTTTATTGAAAAATAAAAGATTTTAGGTGGCCAATCACACCTAACCAAAAAAGATTGGTGGCGACTCCATTTTGTGTTTTTTTCAAAATCGTCTAGCGATCGAGTCCCCGGACGAAAATCGTTACGACAGCTTGGCGACTCCACTGGAGAGCTTAGAGAGTCGAACCATAATTGATCATGTCTTATCCAAAATCTTAGTTAATGGTCTTAATAAATATTTAACAAAACTCTTCATAAAAAAAAACAAAAAAAAAGTGTGAATCATTTTCATTTTTGCATTTTGTTGATTTTGTTCATTTGCACGCATGACACGTTCATTTGCATATATCAACCCTACACCCGGGTTTGTCTCTTTTAGGAGAGAGTATAGTACCTTTGCTCTCGTGAGGTAATAACCTCCGCAATGGCAAGTGAAATACTCTCACTCAAGTTGAACCCTTTCCGTCTATAGCCTATCATGGGTAAGGATTGGGGTGCCTTACTAGTCTAGCATGGACGTTAGTAAGGAACAATTTGAGAACCTCTTGTCCTTTAGAACTCCAAAGCATACATATAGTAAACTTAAGAGGACCAACTTGGGATAGGGTCCTGTTAACCCAAAGAAAATACCTATTACTTAGGACACATCTTTGATCATCTATGTTTGCTTTTGTTTGACATGTGAGACAGTAATAGGGAATTATAGGTTCTTTAGCAAAACATTTCCATGCATTTCTCATCCATGACTTGTTTTTAGGTTTTACGCATGTAGCATTTTGTTCATTCATTCATCTTCATTCATTTTTCAAGCATCACCACATGTTAAATGATAAATTCTTAATTGTGGTAATAAAAGATTTGAAGATAGCTCGACCAAAAGTTCATTCACACAACACTCGTTATCGAGCTAAGATCATGGAAGAAGAATCAAGCACGCGCATGGAGAAGATGGAAAAAGCTCAAGAGGAAATGAGGGGGCAACTAGCCCAAATTGCTGAATTATTGAAAAATCTAAGCAAGGGCAAAGAGGTATAGTAGTAGAGGAAGTTGCAGTCCAAGAAGGGGTTCAACAACACAGTATGGAAAATCCTATCTATCCTCTTGGATTCGGTCCATTTCCAAGTCAAACATCTCAAGAAAGAAGATATCCACCTACTTACGCTGCTATACCCCAGGTGTTTGGACAAGCTCAATTCCAAGGACCCGCCCATCCTTCCCAAGGCGCAAAATCTACTGATCCCATCGAGGTGCCCGATTTAGATGACCCAAGGGAAATTGAGAAGTTGAAAGCCAAACAAGTAGAAGAGAAAGATGAGGTGAAGTCACAACAAAAGATTAATATGTTGGAGGAAAGGATTCGAGCTATTGAAGGCTTAGACTTTTATGGTTCCATAGATGCTACTGGGTTGTGCTTGGTGTCAGACTTGGTTATTCCACCCAAGTTCAAAGCGCCAGAGTTTGAGAAGTATAATGGAACTTCCTGCCCTAGGCCTCATCTTATTATGTATTGTCGGAAGATGGCTGCTTTTGCTCAAGATGATAAGCTCCTTATTCACATTTTTCAAGAGAGTCTCACTGGATCTGCAGCCAAGTGGTTACAATCAATTAGACAAAAACTCAGATTATCACATGGATGACTTAGCAAGGGCATTCATGGCCCAATATCAACATGTTGCTGATATGGCCCCTGACCGTTTATCAGTTCAAAACATGGAGATGAAAGCCAATGAAAGCTTCAAGCAATATGCGCAAAGGTGGCGCGATTGTAGCTGCAGAAGTGCAACTCCTCTTTCAGAAAAGGAGCTCACCATCCTATTTGTGAATACTTTGAAGCTCCATATTATGATAGGATGATAGGCAATGCCACCAAGAATTTTGCTGATTTGGTGTTATCCGAGAGAAGGAGAGATCATTGAGAATGCGATCAAGCGTGGCAAGATCGAAGTTCTAGCAATACTGAAAAGAAAGGAGGAGCCAACAGAAGGAGGGGAAGAGGATGCCCATGCTGTTATACACGGGGGGCAACATGGACGATACACTCCACGGACACTCTTATCCCATGCCATAACCATATTATCCTGTTCAATACCCACACCAGTCATATCCGCAAATTAATGCTCAGCCTAACTTTCACCTCAAACACCTGCCCCAACTATTCAACCAGTTAAGCAATTCAATAAACAGAGGGGCAATCATAATACATCATGGCCAAAAAGAGAAAGGACTCCCATTGACCCAATCCCCATGACCTACACTGAGTTGTACCCAAAATTGATCAAAGAGCAACTCATTGCCCCAGTCTATATGGAACCTTTCAAGCCTCCATATCCAAAATGGTATAATGAGAATGCTCGATGTGAGTATCATTTCGGGAATCCAGGTCACTCCTTGGAGAATTGCACTACTTTAAAGTATAGGGTGCAAGGGTTTTAAAAGCCGGCATATTGCACTTTGAAACAAAGGGGGGGAAACCGACTGTGAATGCGAATCCATTGCCCAACCATGGAAATGAGGGATGATTCTTTTGAGGTGAAAGGAGTTTAAGCCATGCAAGTTTGGAGATTTATCAGAATTTTTTTTTTTCTGTTATTTCCTTTAAGTAATGCAAGACAGTTTTTTTTAAAAAAAGGTGCCTAAGCCCATAGGCACAAAATAAAGTTTTATGTATGGGCTAACTTTTGTTTGGTTTCTTTTCAATAAAGCAACTAGTGTGATGCACTATCATTCTCTCATTTTCTATGTTTATCGGTCATTACCCATATACTCATCATATCTTTGTTTCATAAATATCCAAATAATGAACATGATGATAATGATGTCAATAAATCTGGAATTCAATTTTGAAAGAACCACTTTTGCTTATGGATTATCAATCTGCCAAGGTGTCCAAGTAAGGAAGAAGAGAATTTGTTCACAATTTTCACCCAAATTCGAGGGTATAGGAAAAGGTGAATCTCTTATAGAAGTTTCTAACAAGTTTGTATTTGTTCAGTAAATGACCTTCAAGGAGAGTATTTGCATTTGAAATGATAAATGGCCTTCTTTCACTATCCTTCAAGCGTGAGTAAAATTATCCTTTGATTACCCCTTTGAGCCTATTATGTTTTTTTTTTTGTGATGTAACCCACCAAGGATCACCCTCCACAATAGGGGCAAGATAGATGGAAAATTATTCATGAGGGGCAAAAGAAAGAAAAAGAAAGCGCCCATTTATGTGAAAAAAAAGGGAAAAAGGGTTTGAATACAAAGAACCCTAAAAGAACAAAAAAAAAAGAAGAAAGAAAAAGATATGAGTAAATTAGAATGGGACAAAATGCTCAAATGATTTTCTTCATAAGAAAGTGATCTTTTGGTTTATAAACCTTGAAAACACTTTTGGGCTACTATATCTTTTCTTTCTAAGCCCTCACCTGAGCCTACATTACGTGCTTTAAAAGCCCCATTTTGATCAATGTAATTGCTTGAATTGAAATCATGCGTTGAATGAAAACATACTTGTACAATGAGGTAATGATCCTTTGAAGGAAGTAGATCAAGTTGAATGAAGAAACCCAAGAGCTTTGGAAGATATCTTGGATCGAAATCAAGAACGCCTATTAAGGGCATGAATTTTGATTGAGCATTGAAGGTTGAAGTTTGTCAATGCCAATGAAGTTGAAATGGAAAAAAACAGAAATAGATGAAAAAAAAAAAAAAAATAAAAGGAAAAAAAGAAAAAAGAAAAAAAAAAAAAAAAAAAAAAAGAAAAAGACAAAGGAGGATTCAAATTGAAAACCTGAAAAAGCAGTTTGGATCAAAAGAGGGGAACCTAAGTTGAAAACCTGAAAAGGCAACTTGGGAAAAGATCACCACTAAGGGTTTTGATATAGAAGCAAGATTGGCAGGCCCAACATGAATGAACATATCAAAAGGAGTGGATTTTTCATAAAAGAATTCTAGATTGACTTGATTGAAATTATCATAATGTTTATTAAATGGATACTGAAAACCCTATTCCAAACAAACTAGCCCATTGATTTTTCTTGATTTCATCTCATGGTTATTTTAAATTCATTCCATCCCTATAATAAATTGAGAAGATGTATGAGTGCATTACATTGGTGGTCAAATTGGAAGGAAAATAAATAAATGTTGATAACCTTTTTTAGGTAAATTTTTTTTTTAAAAAAATATTCTTTTGAGAAATCTTGCATTACTAAAAGAGAGAAAGAAACAAAAATAAAAAAATGATGAAAACATAGATAGAAGAAAGCATGATGGCAAGTCTTCAAGCATAATGGGACCAAAACTCATTAGAAGCTGGGATGAGAAGTGGAGATAGAAGATTTGAATAAGAAGAATCCAGCAGATATGTGGAACTTGGGAGAAACAAAATGAGCTTGAGAATCTTGTTACCACAATTGAGATTGCATTTGCATACATTCATGGAAAAATTCAAGGGGCATGACATTGACATGTGCATAACACTCATAGCATTCATGGTATTCATGGCATTCATTATATTCATGACATGCATGACATTTCATTATTGCATCTTGACATTGAACTATTTGTTTAGACATTAGGATAAGAAGTTCTGAATGACGAAAATTTTGAAGAAAAGAGAAAGTGTAAGAATACAATGAATAGAGAAAATATAAGAGATGGTAATTTGAAAAACAATGAGGAACGAGAAAATGATGAGAAAAATACTTTTTTGAAAAACCTTAGATGAGAGGAAAGCCCAATTTAGCTGGCACCTTAAAGGAGGATGAAGACCAATATTGTTGGCATTAAAATGAAAGTTAAGCCCAGTGAAACCCATGTTAACTGGCATTCTAAAATGAAATTTTTATGTTTAAAGTTTCACTGCCTCTGTTGAGAGGAGCTCTTTGTTTTTCAAAGTTTCACTGCCTCTGTTGAGAGGAGCCCTTTATTTTTCAAAGTCTCATTGCCTCTGTTGAGAGGAGCTCTTTGTTTTTTAAAGTTTCACTGCCTCTATTGAGAGGAGCCCTTTATTTTTCAAAGTCTCATTGCCTCTGTTGAGAGGAGCTCTTTATTTTTCAAAGTTTCATTGCCTCTGTTGAGAGGAGCTTTTTGTTTTCAAAAGTCTTATAACCTCTAGTAAGAGAAGCTTTTATTCCATGATCATCTTGCATTCCTTAGTCTTATGATAGAAGAGGCTAGGAAACTTCATTTTGCATTTATTCCTCAATCTTTATAAGAGAAGAAGATTAGGAAATTTCATTTTGCATTTATTCCTTAGGCTTATGATAGAAGAGGCTAGGAAATATCATATTTTACAAAAAAAAAAATCATTGATAGGTCTTGTATTCGGACAAAATGGTTGTCTATGTCTTTGCACCATTTCTGTTTCACAGCAAAGCGCAAAGAGGGGCAGCTGTAGACACCTAATTTTGTCCGAACAATTTTTTTTATATAAATATATAAAAAAGAAACATAAAAATAAAAATAAATAAAAGAAACAAATCATAAAATAAAAGAGAGTTGACTTCAATGATTTGTTGCCATAAGAAAGATAATAATAATAAAGGAAATAATCAAAGTGAAATAAAATCTAAAAATAAATTACCAAAAATAAAATAATGAAAAGGAAATAAATAAAAAAAAGATGGAAAGGTCAAATGAAAATAAATGAAGAAAATCCCATAATTATGGGATGAATAAACTCATTGATTCATTTTCCAAAAGGAGATACAAAAAAATATGTATATAAAGGGGAACAAAAAGAAAACCCGAAAAGAGGAAAACCTTGAAAAAAAAAACCTAGAAACCCTAAAGGAGAAAAAAAGAGACATGAAAGAAAAACCCTAAAAAAAAAGTCTACTACTCTTGGTCACGAAGGCTGCCATCCACCAACACCATCCTTGTTGCCTGCTTTTGCATCCATCATCGCCACCCCTACATGAGTACCCAGACACCCTCAACCATCATTACCATGCCTTGTTCCTCAATTGAAATCTTTGTTCCGCTTGGTACCTCTGTTCTTCATCTTCATCTCGTCTCCTGAAGCATCAAAGTCCGAGAGATACTAGTTTCATCGTCTTCATCGTTTCTGCTGTGCCTCAATCCATCCCTGTCCGCCGCATCAGTACTTGTTGCATCACACAGCAGCATTTTCGTCACCCCTGCTCTTCCTCGTTCTGCTGTTGCTTAGCCCACCTCAATGCTTCCTTACGTCTGGCACTGCTGTCATCGTCGCCCCTTGAAGCCTATGTACCAACCCCTTACCCTGCTGTGGCAATCTTGCTCTCTTCTCCAGTCCACGGCACCAGACCACAACGCCACATCTTAACCAAAGCTGCCATCCCTGAGCCGCTGCACCCTCCACTTTACTTCATCCAACACAACCCAAATAAGCTTCTTCATTATGGTCACCATTCTGCAGTGACCTTGCTTCAAAAAAAAAAACAAACAGAAAAGAAACACACGATCACCTTCATCACCATTACTGCTCAGACCTCCAACTGCTGCGTGCCACTTTTTTCTGTTGTTGTGTGGAGCTTTGTCTCTGTGCTTTACTCTGCTGCATCTTGCCAAACCGAAGCTATTTCCGTCATCTCTGCTTGCCTACAACGCCATCATCTGCAGCACATTGCCCCTGCACAGTCATCCCTGTTCGTGAAGTCCACGCTTGTAGCTCCATCACTGCCAGCTGCGTCCACCTCTCGCCATTTGCTTCTGTTTTGAGAAAGGTGTAAGTCAAGATAAAACAGCAGAGGGAAGATAAGAAAGGAACATGGGAGAATAAAGAAGGAAAAGAGAAAGTACGTGGCAAGGTTTTGGTTTTTAAGGTATGCATATATTCTTTATTTTATCCTTTTCAACTTTGTTTTCTTTGGTTTATTTATTTCAAAAAAAAATATATGATAATAATAAGGGATTTCATTCTTGTATGCTTATCTATTAGGAGATGTACAACCATATATGTATACGTATGTGTATTATCTTTTTTCTTGGGTTGTCAAACGATTTTTTTTCATTTTCTTTTAAAACAAACAAATAAACAAATAATGAGTTATATAGAAATAAATAAATGAATGAAAAAAAAATCATAAAAAATAAAAACATATAAATAAATAAATGATAAATACGAATTAATAAATTTTAAATTCCGATGATAAGATTTCGAAGAAATCACAAGTAGTGATTCTTCAACAATCTTTAGGGTTGAGAAAAATCTGCTAAGTGTTACCAGCGTATTGGAATATTTAGTATGATTTTTCAATAGAATTTTATGAATAAATTTAAAAAATAATAATAAAATAAAATAATATATTTCTCATGTGCATCATATATATTTTGTTTGCATCATTTGCATTCATAAAATTCTAAAATAGGTGTGAATCTCCCAAGGATGGGATTCTATAGAAATCCCAAGTAGCGATTCTTGAGAAATCTCTAGGTGAGGAAATTATCCGAAATGCTACCAGAAGTTTGGGGTATTTCGGAATAATTTTCAATACAAAAGATTTTCATTTATTTTAAATAAAAATAAAATTGAACATAAAAAAAATAAATTTTAATATTTCAAATAATAAATAAATAAATGATTGCAACATAAATGGAATTCTTTTTTAAATGATTAATTAAGACCATTTTATTAAGATCAAAAGATAATACATGATTAAGTGGTACCGTTTTTTAACGGGTGCTGTGGGGGTGCTAATCCTTCCCCACACGTAACCGAACTCCCGAACCCAAACTTTGTTTTCGCAGACTAAAAATTATTTTTTTGATAAAACTTAATTAATTTTAAGATTTTATTGAAAAATAAAAGATTTTAGGTGGCCAATCACACCTAACCAAAAAAGATTGGTGGCGACTCCATTTTGTGTTTTTTTCAAAATCGTCTAGCGATCGAGTCCCCGGACGAAAATCGTTACGACAGCTTGGCGACTCCACTGGGGATCTTAGAGAGTCGAACCATAATTGATCATGTCTTATCCAAAATCTTAGTTAATGGTCTTAATAAATATTTAACAAAACTCTTCATAAAAAAAAACAAAAAAAAAGTGTGAATCATTTTCATTTTTGCATTTTGTTGATTTTGTTCATTTGCACGCATGACACGTTCATTTGCATATATCAACCCTACACCCGGGTTTGTCTCTTTTAGGAGAGAGCATAGTACCTTTGCTCTCGTGAGGTAATAACCTCCGCAATGGCAAGTGAAATACTCTCACTCAAGTTGAACCCTTTCTGTCTATAGCCTATCATAGGTAAGGATTGGGGTGCCTTACTAGTCTAGCGTGGACGTTAGTAAGGAACAATTTGAGAACCTCTTGTCCTTTAGAACTCCAAAGCATACATATAGTAAACTTAAGAGGACCAACTTGGGATAGGGTCCTGTTAACCCAAAGAAAATACCTATTACTTAGGACACATCTTTGATCATCTATGTTTGCTTTTGTTTGACATGTGAGACAGTAATAGGGAATTATAGGTTCTTTAGCAAAACATTTCCATGCATTTCTCATCCATGACTTGTTTTTAGGTTTTACGCATGTAGCAATTTGTTCGTTCATTCATCTTCATTCATTTTTCAAGCATCACCACATGTGAAATGATAAATTCATTTTTCAAGCATCACCACGGGTGCACCTCAAGGCGTCACAAGGCTGATGGACCCGCCAAGTCATCAGCGGTCTCGAGGTCACTTGGCAAGTGAACCCGAGGACCACCTATAGATTATGACCATAGATCTAGCAGAGATAGCCGTGAGGGGCGATGGCCTACGGGTGCACCCCAAAAGCGGACGATTTGTGTTCCCGGAAAGGGGTAGGGAACGATAAGAGCATGAGTTATTCGTAGGGTGATGCCTAGTCTCAACTTGTTGATTTCTGTTTAATGAGAGGATTTATTAAATCCTAATTTCTGTTTAATCACATGATATTGTAAACTGTTGAGCAAATGATTTGAATGGTGTATTGAGAGTACTATTTACTATATCCATTGTTTTCCTATTTGATATGATTTTAGGAAAAACAAATATTTTGTGGTATATAGTTTTGGTTTTATAAAGCAGCATATGTCTCCTTTACTGAGCGCGTAGTTCGCTCACCCCTTTGTTTTAACTCCACAGATAAAAGACAAGGAGTTAGAGAGTTAGCTTCCAGATGGATATAGCTACATATAAAGCACTGAGGCAAATTATGTTAAACGTGACAGGTACAATCTCTTCTCTTTTACATTTCAGACATAAGTATACAGTACTACTTTAGTGAAACAAAGATAATAAGGGATGTTAGATGAAAGGAATAATGAAAAGAATTTCATATTCCGTATTTGTTAAATAAATGATTTTCATTACTGTTGAATGTTAATGGCTTTGCAGACAGCCCAACCGAAAAAGTTGTATAGAAATACGTGAAAAATGTGGTAACGGGATGTTACACCATGTGTACCATATGTTATTTATTTGCATTATGTGCATAAATATTAATTTCAATAATTAAACAATTCTCCATTGATGGGATGTTACGAAAGTCACAAGTAGTGATTCCTAGCTGATCCGTAGGTGAGAAGAGTCTACTAAATGTTACCAGAGTATTGCGATATTTAGTATGATTTTTCAATAATTTAAATTTTTATTAAAAATGAAAATAAATAATTTATTTTTTATATAAAAAACAAAGATAAAAAAAGTAATGAAATTTAATAATTAAACAATGTTCCGATGATGGGATGTCATGAAACTCACAAGTAGTGATTTTTTGACTGATCCCTAGGTGAGAAGAGTCTACTAAATGTTATCAGAGTATTGAGATATTTAGTATGATTTTTCAATAATTTAAATTTTATTAAGAATGAAAATAAATATTTTTTAAATAAAAAAAGAAGAAAAATTAATAATAAAATTTAAATTTAATTAAATGAAATGCCCGATGATGGGATGTCATGGAACTCAGAAGTAGTGATTTCTTGACTGATCCCTAGGTGAGAGAAGTTCACTAAGTGTTACCAGAGTATTGGGATACTTAGTACAATTTTTCAATAATAAAAATTTTTATTTAAAATAAATAAAGAAAGATTTATATAAAATATTAAAAAATTCATTTGCATCATTTATTATCTGTTTGTATCATATGCATTCAAAATAATTTTTGAAGCGAGTGTGAATCTTCCGATGATGAGATTCTATAGAACTCACAAGTAGTGATTCTTAAGAAATCTCTATGTGAGGAAATTATCCGAAATGCTACCAGAGTATTGGGGTACTTCGGAATAATTTTCAATACAAAAGATTTTCACTTATTTCAAATAAAAAATAAAATTTAAATGTTTCAAAATTAATACAAATAAAAAAATGATTTCAAAATAAATGGAGTTCTTTTTAAAAGTTAAATTAAGACCATTTTATTAAAACCAAAGGATGACACATGATTACTATGGTACCATTTTTTTAACAGGCACTGTGGGGGTGCTAATCCTTCCCCACGCGTAACCGTACTCCCAGACTCGATTTTGTTTTCGTAGACCAAAAATTATCTTTTTAATAAAACTTAATTAATTTTGAAATTTTGTTAAAAAGATAAATATTTTAGGTGACCAATCACACCTAGACAAAAAAGATTGGTGGTGACTCCTTTTTTGTTTTTAAATGTTTTCAAAAAACCGTCGAGCGCGAAATCATTACGACACAACTAAATGAATTTACACATGTTTCTTTGGTAATATGTACAACAATCCCCCACTTATTACCAAAGTATACAAGTGTATGCAATTTATGCAATCCTAAAAAATGTAAGTTGGTTCTTATGTAAGGTATATGTCTAAAGGTGGCCAAGGCTTGAACCTTTAGATTGAATATGAGACAATAGGAAACATATTCATCCCTTACATTGGTTCGTGAGTGTGAAGACCGAGAATTTTCTAAATAAATATAAGGTATCCGAAAAACTTAATTTGGACAAATTGAAATCTAAATTAAATAAGAGATGAAAATGGAGAAAATAATTTTGGATATTTAGAAATCCAAAACTTAATAAGAAGTAAAAATATTTTTGATATATTTATATAATGATATTATATAAATATACTTTGGATAAATATAAATATTATTTGGTGTTAAAAGTGTAAAAAGTATATATATATTTTGATACAAAATATGTATTTAAATACATATTATAAATAGTGTATCTATATATATATATATAAAATTATGGTTATATGTATAATAATTATATATATATATATATTATAGTTATTATTATATGTAATAATAAATATATATTTAAAAAAAAGAAAATAAAGAAGCGGGAATCGGGATAACCCAATTCCCAGCTTCTTTCTCCTCTGTTACAAACAGAAGAGAAAGACAAACAATGGCCGGCCCCTGTCGGCCGAGAGAGGAGGAGGAAGGAGAGAGGGGCATCGCCGACGAGACGAGGGGGAAGACAAGAAGCGACCGGCCGTGGCTCGAAGCGAAAAAAGAGAAGAAATTGAGGGGAAAATCGAGAGGAAAAAAAGAGGAAAAGAGAAGAGGGAAGTGGCGGTGCTGGCCGGTCTAGGCACTGCCACCCCAACCCCGAGCTCGGTGGAGCCGAGGGGAAGAAAAGCAAGGCCACCGACGAGGCAGAGGACAACGGAGGGAGGAAGAAACGGAGGAGAAAAGAGCCGAGAGCCACCGTTTCAGATCCGGCGCCGTCGCCGGTGATGGGGCGAAATCGAGGCCAGATCCGACTACGTGGCAACCTCGGCAAGCTGTGGAGTGGCTGAACTGCAGGAGTGGGTGGCCGTCGGTGACCAAACTGGCCAGCAAAAGTTGAACCGGCCAAGCCAAACTGAATCGACCCGAACCCGACCCGACCCGGTTCAGAAAAAAAAAAGGAAAAAGAAGAAAAGAAAAGAAAAAGAGAAAGAAGGAGAAAGAAAAAGAAAAGAAAAAGAAGAAAAGAAAAGAAAAAGAAAAAGAAAAAGGAAAAGAAAAGGAAAAGAAAAAGAAAGAAAAAGAAAAAAGAAAAGAAAAAAAAGGAAAAAGGAAAAGGAAAAGGAAGAAGACAGAGAAGAAGAAGAAATGGGTAAGGAAAATTAAAAGTTTTTGCTATATTTCTATAGAATTTATTAGAAATTGTCGGATTATTTTCTAAATGAAAATATGTCTCAATTATTGAAATTGTAGCAAAAACGGAAATGAGATGAATGGTGGAGTTTGGCAATACTCAAAAATCGGAAAGTGCGCCAAGCTTTGGCGAATAGGTAAGATACTTTTATAAAGCATTAGTAGAATCATATTGTATGTGGGATTTATGATTTTTCTATAATGCATTGATGAAATGATTTTAATGGAATTGTGATCTTTTTAATATATGATGCTTTAATTGAATCGATATTAAAAATGCTAAGAGGACACACAACTTATGGTGGGGGTCTTAGTAGAGACGTAGGAATTGTGAGAATCAACTGTTGTGGTATAAATTGTGTTTCCCTTGCAGGAGGTTAGGGAAAATTAGGCCGTTATGCTGCCGAAACTCTTAGGAAAACGTTGAGGAAAAAATTTAAGTTTCTCACGTAAATGGAATATTGGAAATAATTATTGAAAAATAAACATTGAAAGAACTTTATGATATTACCGGAAAAGTCTGATATTGAAATCGATGAGAAGATAGATCGTTGAAACACGATAATGTGATTAATTATATGGTTTAATCCTTATAGAATCGATAAATCAAGTAATTTTAATATCACAAACGGTATCAAGTTGAGATTGAGGGGGAATCATTTATTAGACGGATCACGGATAAAAGTGACGATGATTATAGGATACAACTTAAAAGAGAAAAATTGAAGTGGTGATTTAGATGGTCGAATGATAGAATTGCGGAATTATCAATCGAGTGATGATTATAGAATTGATAGATTCAAATAAATGGACCGTCTTGGTGGTATGAACTGAGATTTTTGCAATAATATGGATAGTCGCAAGGAGACTTAAATGAGTGAAATACTGTTGATAGTGGAAATTGGCAAATTCTTTTAAGTGGGTGAATTGCCAATCAAAAATTGAATTGATTATGTTTTATAGATAATTCTAGCATGATATTACATTCTACAGGTCATATGAAAAGTGAATTGAGGATCATGATATGAATGTATGATAGTAAATGAAATTGAACCACAAGTCGAAAATTCTGAATGTGTACCAATAAGTCAAACCATAAATGAATTTGATAAGCGATTATTGATCTTGTGGTTTATGATCCTCGATGTCGACTCTGGAATAGATATCGAATGAGGATATTAGTATTTCATAATTTCAGTATCATGATGGCTATATGGAAACATGGTATTTAAATGCTCATAGATACTAAGAGGATTCACACTAATGATGTGGTTCTAGTATCAATAATGAAATGTACAAATGATTATTATAGTCGATAATTATCGAAAAAGGATATTGAATATCGAATGGTTTGAATACCAAGTGATCTGATTATTAAATAATTAGAGTACTGAGCAGTCTGAATACTGAATGAAATGAATCTTGAATGATTTGAATAGTAATTTATTGATTTGATAGAAAGAAAGTCTTGAAATCGAATAATTGATAGTGATAAAGTGAAATGAATCGCTTCACTGTATTTGATGAGAATATTGCTGAAGTTGCATATTGAAATGTTTTCTAGCATCGCATTTAAGTATGCCTTCTTACAACTTGAAACATTATAATAATGTTTATATGAATACTGAAAAGTATTGATTTGTTTTGAAATGAAAGTATATGATAGATATATATATATAGATATTTTGATATATGAAGTCTCATACAGAATTTTACCAGATGCTTTACATGATATTGAAAAGAAAGCTATAGATTTAAATGTTTTATGAGACTGTAGGCACCTTAAAAAGAATTAAATTCAATAAAGCATAGTGCAAACCGCCTAATTGGAGCTTTGCTCATTAGGCAGAGATACTTGTCTGACAATAGTTGTGGACAGGTCTTAGTCACGCCTGATCAGTGGGACTGAGAGAGATGAGGTCTATGGCCATAGATAGCACCCTAGTTGGTTTCCAGGGGACGATGACATGATTTTCACTGCTAGCTACAGTGATTTAAGTCTTTATTGATAGAGATGATAGGGATCTAGCCTAGTCTCTAACCGATATGATATGAAGTCTAGAGTATGATTTTATTGATATGAACTCTAGACTTGACATGATTTATATTGTATATGAAATAAGTTTGAAATGAAATATGTTTTGAAACAATACATGTTTTTAAACATGTTTTAAAAGTCCATGAGATATGATTTCGACACTTATATGATTTATATGTGATTTTGTGTCGAACATGGCATGATATGCGGTCTAGAGTATAGTTTGATTTGATATGAACTCTAGACCTGATATGATTTAAAGTATATGTTTTTAAAAGTACATGATAAATGATTTCGACACTTATATGATTTATATACGATTTTGTGTCGAATTTAAAATGATATGCGGTCTAGAGTATAGATTGATTTGATATGAACTCTAGACCTAATATGAATTATAGTATATGAAAAATGTTTTAAAACCGCACATGATTTAGACATGCTCCGAAAACGAATACATGAACTGAAATTGAACATGTTTCTATCATGCCTTAAAGGCAAATTTGAAATGAATTGAAAATTCATGTGTTGAGCATGTCCTAAAGTATATATGATATGATTTGAAATGATAATGGTTTATACAGAAAAATTACGTGAATTGCATATTAAACCCTGACATGATAATATGCTTAGTATATGAGAATTCCATGAGGAATGTCATGACTCGACGTTAATGATGTTTCATCTATATGATGACATGATATGATATGATATATGAACATAAGATTGATATGAAGAGAATTCTGATCTTACTCTATCGTGATCATAAATTCCCATACGATAAGTGATATGAATTGATATAAGACGGGAATATGATTGTTAAATGTAAAGTGACTCGATAGGATATCTCAATTAAACATGAAGAAAATATGAGGAGTATCATGACTCGGTGGTAACGATATTTCATCTATATGATGCCATGATATGATATGAAACATGAATATAGAAATACACGAAGAGAATTATGACTTCGTACCACCGTGATCATGATCCACAATATGAGAATTGATAAGAGATGATATGAGAATTGATAAGAGATGATAGAATACAGAAGTATGATTATGAAATGAAAAGTAAATATGAGAATTGATATGAGATGATAGCATACAAAAGTATGATTATGAAATGAAAAGTGAAAATGAGAAGTGATAACGAGATGTATCGATGAGAAAGGATTAACTGTAATTGCATCCTTGCAAGTTTTAAGCATTGCAGTTTAAAACAGTATAATCCTACTCTTGTATTTATATTAGTATCTTACTGAGCCGTGGTTTTGCTCACCCCACTAAATTTCATCTCTTTCAGACTATTGAAGTTAACATCTGCCGTGTGAGCTGCTAAGTGGGCATCGGAGACGGTGTATGGGCTTGGTACTAATCTTCTGAGGTATATTTTTCTTATAAAATACTTGTTTACATGTAAGTCTTAAATTGATGCACAGTACATATTCTGTTTTAACAAGTCGGGATGTAACTAAGAACTGCTTCCTTGCTAGTTAATATTTAAATGAAATGACTATAGGCCACATAGATAGTATAATAACTACATTGACACCGAATACAAACCTTAAAATGAACAAAAAAAATTTAGTCCATAAATTTGTAGACTAAGAAAAGTATAGGTATTAAGTGAAAGTCGAGGCTTTCGGGTCGTGACAGTGAGTTCCTCAAAAAAGGCAATGCATTTTTGTTATGGATAGAGCTGGTTATTGGGCCGGGTTGGCCTGGTCTAGCTCAAAATCGAATCGAGTCAACCCAGCCTAATAACCCAAATCGATAAATCTAGTTCCGAAATCGGCCCAATAAGGACTCTTAGCCATTGCCTATTCAAATGGAGGGGGGACGCTCCCTCCCTCCATTTTTAGTTTTTTTTTTTAATTCAATATTTTTTTCTATAAATACCTATTCATTTCTTTCATTTTTTTCTTTACATTTTCTCTCATTTTCTCTCAAATCTCAACACTCATACTCTCTTAATACTCACTAAAATTAATTTTATTCTAAATTTATAATGTTATCATTTTTCTCTCTAAAATTCATTTTTCTTTTTGTTTTACAATTTTACAAATTTTACTTTCAACTTCCAATACATATCCTACATCTATTTTTTTTTTCAAATTTTAAAATATATTTATTTTCAAAAAAATATAAAAATGTCAGATTTTTTCATCGTTCATGCTCTGTTTCTCACCTTTTCGGTTCTACTGAAATCCCTAATTTGGGTGACGAATCATTCAATGAAATCAAACTCGATATTCATCTGAAGGAGGAGGAGCTTCTTTCGGCACCACCGATAGATCTTAATACTAGTAGTCATGGTTGTAGTGGTTGTACTCAAACACAATCATCAGCTGCGACACTGTCGCTACACCATCAAGATCGACGAAAACGAAGATTACCCAAAACAAAAGAGTAAGGTATGGGAGTATTTCGACATTATAGTAAAAGAAGGTACGATGGATGAATATTGTGCTATTTATAAATTGTGTAAAGGCGTTTACGCTTATAGCTTCTGTGGAAGTGGTGGCGGTATAGGTACGCATAAAAGACATTTACTTGGTGCACATAAAATTAATCCAAATGCTGAAAAAAATGAAATTATTGAAGGCAAACAATCTTAAATTAATATACATGATGGTGGAAAAAATTTAATTTTGATAATATTCAAGCTAGATGTGGTTTAGTTATATTTATAGTTAAGACTGAATAACCATTCACAATTTGTGAAAAAGTAGGATATTCAAAATTTGTTTGTAAATATTTACAACCTGCATATAAATTTGTTTTTAGACATACATTAAAAAAAATATTGCATGGATATGTTTAATGAATATAGGCAAGCTTTAATTGATAAACTCAATAATATTTCATGTATTGTTAGTTTAACTAGTGATATATGGACAAGTACTAACGGCATAAGTTATCTTGTTATAACTTGTCATTGAGTAGATGAAGATTGGTGTATGCTAAAATGAATTTTATCCTTAAATGTAATAAAAGAAGCACATAATTCATATACTATTGATAAATATATTACTAAAGTTTGTAAATTGCATGGACTTGAAAATAATAAAGTTTTGCAATTACTTTAGATAATACTTCGAATAATATTGCAACTATTCTATGTTAATTAAAAGTTTTAACTCAGTTATGCAAGGTGTATTTTTTCATGCTAAATGTGCATGCCATATTATAAATTTGTGTGTTCAAAGTGGTTTTAGTGCTGCTGGTAGTGGTAGCACTAGTGGCATAAGTCCCATTGATAAAATTAAAATGTTAGCAAAATGGATTTGCACCCCAAATAATAAATGTGAATGGAAGCAACTTTATCTAGCAAATAATATACCTGCTAAAGCGTTTTCATTCCCGTGGAAACAAGGTGGAACCCACTTCATCGTTTGCTTTCTTCTGTTTTACCTTATAAAGAACTTATTACTCTTTTTTATAACAATTATACAAGTAGCCCGCATTTAGCACTTTATGATGAAGATTGAATTTTTATTAAATGTTGTGTTGATTTATCATCTACTGTTAAAGGCACAATCGAAAGATTTTCAACTCAACTTTATCCAACTACACCTTATTTTTTTCCTATTATTTATACAATGTTTGATAAATTTTTAAAACTTAGGGATCATGAAACTTTATGTTCTTTTGTATATGATATGGAGGAAAATTTTAAAAAATATTGGGAAATAATTCCTCTATTTATTGTATTGCAACATTACTAGATCTTAGTCAATGGGGGGTAAATATAGAGATTTTTTTTATTGTTATAAAGAATTTCTTGGTCTTGGTCTTGATTCTATTGAGGACCAAAAGTCCTCACTTAACAATCTTTTTTTAGAATTGTTTAAGATTTATAAAGTAGAAATGGAGCAGTTCAACTTTAATCGAGGACAAGAAGAATCGTATAAAGAAACCGAGTGGTGGCAGCAGTAAAGGAAAATGCATTTTGAACGCAATTAAAGAAGCAACAAAGAAGAGAATGAAGCTAAAAGGAAAAGCTGGCAGATCTGGATCATCAACAACTCGATGAAGTTCTAACTTTAATGAGGTAGGATTTTTCTTAAGTCAAGACTTTTCTATAGGCGAAAACTTTGATATTCTCCAATGGTGGAAATAAAATCAAAGATAATTTCCAATTTTAGCTTCAATGGCCACAGATGTTTTTGCGATGTAAGTTTCTTCCGTTGCTTAAGAATTCGCATCCTTGACATGTGGAAGAATTATTGGAGACCATTGACCCACTCTTAATCCGGATTCATTATGCATGTTAACATGCCTTAAAGATTGGTTTGATGCGAAATCCTATAATACTAATATCGAACTTGGAATGGCTAATGAATGTAGACACATAATTTGTCCGAAATTAAATATATTTGGATTGGATCTTGTTTCAGTCTTAGTGATTTAAGATTGGAATTTGCTTGTTAATTAATTCGATTTAATCATGCGCTTGAATTAATTTGCCAAAAAAGAAGAAGAAGAGAAGAACAGTGTCGGTGTCGACACCGACCTAAAAGGCTGTCAGCCAGCTACCCTAAACTTAGCCCTGCCATCTCCACCAACCCCTTGACAAACTTCATTTGAGATTGAAAGTCTTCTGCAAATTAAATCTCAGAAATTTGATCCATTTTTATTGACTAAAAATACATATTAAAAGCTGCTCAAAAGAGATGAAGAAGAAACAAGGGGCGGTTTTAAAAGAATCCCTGTTTCAAGACCCTAAAAACCTTCCTCTAGCCCTCTGCCTTCACGATAGACTCAACAATTTCAAGCAGATTTTCTCAAGCATTTAAGAAGATCCAGAAAATCAAACACTATTGGATCTGAAAGTCATCTGCACAATGGATTACAATCCTTGGATTCAGAGATTTCATCCATTTTTCTTGACTAAAAGTGCCTATAAAATGGCCTGAAGGAGGTCGGAAAAAAACAAAGAGACAGAGAAAAAGGAGAAAACTCAACTGCACTCAATAGCAAAATCTCAATTTCAGTTCAAAATTGAGATATCCAAGTCCAAATCTAAATCAAAACCAGAAGACACATTTAAAAAAAAAAGATACTAAGAAAATTCCAAAACAAAAGAAAGAAACCAATTGCTGTAGTTTGGAGCTCGATAAAACTAGTGGCCAACTAAGCTTAGGGATACACGATAGCAGTAGCAGCTGGAGGCTGAACCGGTGATTGGCAGCGACAAGCGGCTTAGACGGTGACTGGAGCAGTGAAGGGGATGCGTGGACGACGGTGAGCAGTACCCACATCTGTTGCTTTGGTGCGACTGGGAGGAAGAAAGTGTGGTAGTGAGGGCGGCTTTGGTTGGATCAATGACGACTAAACTGCGAAGAGGAGAGACCCATTTTAAAAAAAAGAGTCGAAAGGAAGAGGAGGATAAAACTTACCCTAGCCGAATATTGTAAGTATCCTCTGCTTTCTCCATTTAAGAAATTCTAAATAAACCCCACGTTTTGCTAAACCTACCTTGCCTAAACAAATCTATTAACTAAAATACACTTTTAAATCTTATCTGCCTTCCTCTTGCGCGGGCGAGCTTGCTACGCGCAAGTTCACTTGTATAGGCAAGCTCTTGTGCGCGACTTCATTTTTGCGCTGGCGAGCTTGCTACGCGCAAGTTCATTTGTATGGGCGAGCTCTTGTGTGCGGCTTCACTTGCGCGAGTGAGCTCTTGAGCGCAAGTTGCGAGCTGTTTCGTGGCGAGCTGTTTTGGGGAGACCTCTCACGCGCAAGTTGACTTGCACGTGGCGAGCTGTTTCGAGCGATCTCTCATGCTCAAGTTGTTGCTTGCCCGCCTTTTATTTTGACATGTTGTTTGTGTTGTAAATTGGTTCTGTGCAGTATACTTACAAATGTGAAATACGTTTGTTGGGCTGAAACTAAAATTTTGGTATTTGGGTCTTTGCTTGTATACTTGTTGGGTCAAAGCTGTGATTTAGATTTTAGTTGAATAAAATTTTTACATGACTAAATTGGATGTTTGATTTTAAATCTTAAAAAAAAAATTTAGTAAACCAACATTTTATATGCTACTACTTGTCACATTAATTCTAGAACTTTTTATTTGTTTTATGATATGTTTTAATAATTTTTTTTACGTCCGTTGAAACAGTCCGACATTAGGGTAATATTAAATAATAATGGTTATGTAATGGCTATGATGCATTCAAAGCTAATAAGTCAACCTTATATCATTCTAAAAAAGTAATTTTAATATATAAAATTTGTTGGTTTGTTATGGTTTTTTAATTGATATAGGATTTTTTTTATTTCACTCTATATATCCTTTTTATTTTGTCGATTCAAGCATATTTATTTATGTTGGACTAGTTAGCAAATTAATAAAAAATGACCTTCTTAATAATTTCCAACCAAACTCAAATTCAAAACAATTAAAAAATTATAAAACTTTCTTGTCACATGAGCCAATACCCGTTGGCTTTATTCCTTTCTATTTAACTTTGAAAATAGCCAATTACTTCCAAATTGAAGATCAAGCATTAGAGAATAGTCAGAGAGAAAAAATTCTATGATTAATTCATTTTGTTAATATATTGAAAATAATTTTTTAAATGATTTTTTAAGATAATCTTTTAGTTGTCTTTAATCTATATCTATTGGTATCCTGTGGATTTACCGAATCCTTAGGCATCATTTTAGTTCTTAGTTTTTTTTTTCTAATGGCATCAAAAAATAAATATGTTTAATCATGCGTTTTTGTTTTTTAAAAAATAAAACAAAGACAAAAATTTTCCTAATTATTGGAGCAAAATTTTTTTATATTTCCTTTATTTTTGGAAACATATTTTCATATTTGATACAATTAATAAGTAAATGAATTGTGTCTATATATTAATATAATATTAATATATTTTTATAATAAAAATAATATTAAAATTTAACATAAAATATTATTTAATTAAAAATAGTTTAAAATTAATATATTTATTTAATATAAAAAAGGTGAAAAAATGTAAAGTGCAATTAAATATAAATTATATTAACCTATAATATCATAATATTATTTAATTTAAACTAGTATAACAATTTATTGAATATATTATATATATTAAATAATATCATTTATTATAATTTTGATATATTTTAAATAATTAATATTATTTCTTAGTTATAATTAATTATAATTTTACTAAACAATATTATTATTTTGGGCCAAAAAAACAATATTATATAAATATTATCTGTGGCTTATTGGCTATCCAAGGATGTTAATTTATCACCTAGAATAAGCATCGAAATAAATCTCTTATTCAGGCAGAAAGGAAGCAGCGATGTACTTCTAGAATGCAAATGGTATCTCTAAAAAGATTTTGATTGCATCACCATTTGATGGATAGAATAATTTTATCATCAGGCTCAAGTCCAGAAAAAAATTTCAAAATCATATTGAAAATAGTCCGTGACAAAGAAAAATTACCCTTATCCAATTTACATTGTTCCTCTATGGTCAATGCCCCAGGAACAAAATGGATCCTGCATTTTTGAATAATTCATCATAAAAGAACACAAAAAAGTCAAATTTCTTCTCTATTTCTAAAAAAAAAGGGAAAAAATAGATACCAGTATGGTTTTCAAAGCAAAAAGCTGGACGAGTAAATCCATAATTAACAGTAAAGTTTTAGTTTATCAAACATTGTAAAGTTATTTCCTTATATTTTAAATGGTACTTTGTCATGCATACCAAACATATACTAAAGATTGCAATGTTTTCTTTCCAACGTTATAATTTTCAACAATCACATTATATTACAAATATTCTCATAATAAAGCACCAAACGGTCGCATAATGCTAAGTTCCTGACAGTTAACGAGGTGAGCAATATTTCTCCAGCAGCAAACCTTCTGCTGGTTTTAGTTAAGTCACCCTCACGATTTAGCCATTGAAAATCGTATGGCAGAATCTTGAGTTATATAGATAATATATATTGATGATGCATGTAAGAATTAATGGAGTTTGAAAAGAATAATGAAACTCACAGCAGAAGACCACATAGCCACCAGAAGAATGACTATGATGCCATTATTTCTGGGAAACCCGAGTATGGAGCATGGCAAGGAAAAACGGCAACCAAAAAGCTTATAGTATGACATGCTAACCTTTTATAAGAGGAAATAGAGTCCCATGCTAGAAACATTGGATTGTTATAGCAAATATAGCACGTCAAGTGTCATGTTTGAAAGTTTATAAATCTCGTCTGCTCTTTATATTCTATTTTCTCTTATTTATTTTACTATCGTTTCCAACATACAGTAACCATAAAGTTTAGGAAAGAAAATTAGAGTTTGATCGTGGCACAAATATTCATTTGAAGTTATATATGTAGCAACCTGGAACCAATGTTATGAAGTTCCTTGTAAGGATAAAACCAATGAATCAAAGCGAATAATACTTCTAACTCTCCAGCTAGCAAGTAAAACTGCATTTACTAAAAATACTGTGAAGAAGTAATCTGTAGAGTACTTGAAGCTGAAGATCAACACAGAATCACCTTGCAACATTGTCAGACGCCAGCCAGAGTTCCCCCAAACACTTCAGTGGTGTCATGGGTCCAAGAAGATCAGCCGGCCCCCAATGAAGTGATCAGGGGAACTCCAGAGGACAGCTGACTCTATTTCTTCTTTGCGGATAGATGATTAGGCAATAGAAAGCCCAGCTGCCAATTTATAATGAAGGCTTCTGGCCTTTGGCTTGCTGGGGGGGCACTTGATATGAAACAAAATCCACACATGGGAAGTTACTGAAGTTGAATGTAGTCGGAATTGTGGGATTGGGAACTACAAATGTTGAGATAGAGAATATTCTTGGTAAGTGGACTTCGGCTCTCCCCACAGCTGCTCCACTCTTCTATCTTGCCTTCTTTTCTATCCTTTTCATAGTTCAGAAAGTGTTATACACAGCAAAAGGGTTCCTGTCTTCTGCGACTGAAAATGCTTGATAGAGAATAAAAGTATGGCCAGAATTTTATGACATTTGTCCTCAGATTCGTTCCTAAGGATCCATCTGGCCTGTTATCATGTCTAGATTCATTTTGCCTAGAGGATTTAGTAAGCAACTACAAGGAAGAAGATTAGAACAATACAAACTAGAAGAAAACAATTATTTCAATTTTGGTAGAAACCATAGGCTAAAACACATGAAAAATGGATTCATTGTTAGTTTGGTGTTAGAAACTAAGCAGTGTTATATCCAGTTAAACATAAAATACAGCACTGTTTAACAAGAATTCATTGAGTGCCTCTGTTCTCTTCATTATAGACAAATATGGATGCAATATCTTCATTCTTCCTTTAAACATGAAAGTTGACTTTTTCTATCAGAGTACCCTGCCGTAGTGTATTGGATGAAGCATAGTTAGTTTTACTATTAGTATCAGATGTCTTTACTTTCAGTATATTAAAAACAAATGACATTAGCAGTTCTCCCGAACATTGATAATTATACATTTATTTCAAAGTTTCTCAATGAAAGGAAGAAACCAATGAAATCAATCTATATTTCTTTAATTAGCTGCATTGAACACTTTCCCATCCACTAATCAGTAATCATTCATATAATCAGACAAATAAACAAAAATTAGCTGCTACTTGAAACATAAAATAAATAAATTACTAGCAAGAACTATTTGAAAGCCATTGACAGAGCCTTAAGCTCCAAAGTCCTATAACTCTCTGAAACTGGCATCTCAAAAAGGCGAATAGGGCAATAATGGCTCTGCTTCAGCCATTGTTCGATGCAAGCACCATGAAAAATATGAGAATAAGGCATTTCAGAAGCGTACCTGAATCCATTTGAATTAATTTTTTGAGGTTAGAGTCTTCCACGTCTAAACTTTTGAGAGAATCTGTATCTCACTCAACAATGAGATTAGATTGTGAGAATTACGTTTTGTTTAGACTGGAGACCATAACCTATTTATACTTGAAGTATATTTTATTTTATTTTGGCCCACCATGAAAATAAAATAAAATAAAATATTGAGTCTCTACACATTGCAAAGCCCATACTAATTGAGATGTCCTAAAGTTTAATAACTTAAACTTTATTTGATCACTTTTAAGTACACTAAATAGATGGCCTATAGTGTATAATTAATTGATATATGTAGGCCCATTAAAAATTTCCCAACACTCTCCACCCTTTGCACATTCATCTCCATCTTCCACTCTAACCCTCTTCAGCATCTTCTTCAGCGTAGACTCCTACGCTGGAAACATGCCATAGTTACTCGCTAAAGCTGATTCCTCGTAACTCTTTTGATCAAAACCCTCTCGTTGTTAATGTGTTTCTCAACCTTTCCCCATATATCTACACATAAATGCAAGACTTTACATCCCCTGCTGTAACATCCCAAATCCACAATATAACATAATATTTACTTATAAATTCCACTTACTTATCGGTTGGGCTATCTGTGATGCTTAACAACACGCAACCCTTTAAGTATTTCCTAATACTTTCATTTATATTGCTATACAGAATTATAAATATTACATTTGATTTATTTGAGATTGTTTACATTCCCTTATACTCCAAGTAGTACTGTACAATTTTACTGAATATATAAAAGAATATAATGTACTTTCGATATCGAATATCTGTTGATTCTAGCAGTCGATAATCTCTGAAAGGTAACTCTCTTAATCCAAGATCAACAATCTGTGGAGTGGAAAATAAGAGGTGAGCGACAACATGCTCAGTAAGGAAGATGTATGCTGCTTTATAAAACCAAAACTATATCCCTCCAAACCGTTTATTTTTCTCAACAATAAACCCAGTAGGGAAAACAATGGATATAGTAATCATTCTTTGATATTTAAATTATTGGCTAAACAGTTTACAATATAATGTAATAACCAGTAAATAGGATTCAATAAATCCTCTCAATAAATAGAAATCAATAAGTTGAGACTAGGCATCACCCTATAAATAAATCATGCTATCATCGTTCCCCCTCTCCCTTCGAGAACGGAATAATCATCCCCATAGGCATACAGTAGATCTATGGCCATAATCTCTAGGTGGTCCTCAAGTCCACTTGCCAGGTGACCTCGAGACCTCTGATGACTTGACAGGTCCATCAGCCTCATGAATAACAATGCATGAAACTAGCGGCCTAAAGTCTCAAAAATCACTTTATATCATATGAAAAACCTTTAAGGAATTATTTCACACATTTGATCATTTTTCATATGAGAAAAACATGATTAAAACCTGCTCGCCCATGGTCAGCTCGCCCATTACGGCTCACCCATGGTCAGCTCGCCCATTACGGCTCACTCATGGTCAGCTCGCCCGTTACGGTGAACTAGTGTTCGCCCACCAACATTAGCATTTGAGCTTGACAAGTGCTCGCCTGCAAACCGCCCGAAATCTCACCATTTAAAAATAATTTAAATTGGCTCGCCCCATTATCAGCTCGCCCGTTACAGTTCGCCCATCACACTGGATTGAGCTCACCTGCCTTAATTCATCCACAGTGGCGAACCAACATCGCCCACCGTGGCTCTCACACCAAGCTGACTGGGGGTCACCCATAAAACTTTCTCAAAACAACAAGGACTCGCCCACTGTTGGCTCGCCCATAATTTTATAAAAAGGGTCGCCTATCTTTAGCTCGCCCGGATTTTATTAAAACATGGGTCGCCTATAATTTGGCTCGCCCACAACATCATAAATAGGTCGACTTCGTAGCTCGCCCGAAGTTTATTTAAACAAAGGTCGCCCGCCAAAACATCACAAAAGGTCGGGTTCTTAGCTTGCCCAAGTCAAAACAATTATTAAACTAATACATCTCGTAAACCGAAACATTTTCTCAATATTTTCATAATGTTTTACTCCACAGGACATGCATTTTACTTCACATACTACCCCCTTACCTGGTCTTACGTAGCCTTGCTTCCTGATCGCCTTCTCGATCGCTTTACCAAGTCCTTAATTTGCTGCTGCAAAATAATTTATTAAAACTATTAATATTTTCTTTTCGAATATTTCCTAAAACTATTTTCAAATATTTCCAATCACTTTGGCGAGACTTGAGATTAATCTACAGCTCGCCCAACAGAGCTCGCCATTCGCCCAACAGAGCTCGCCATTTGTTAATTGACTTACACTTGGGAGCTCGCCCAGTATTACTCGCCATTCATTTTGACTTATATGTGGGAGCTAGCCCCAACATTCTTGCCATTCATATAAGGGCTTCTTTGTGGGAGCTCACCCAATCATTCAACTCGCCATGCTTTTGTATTTGAGTTCGCCCAACATGACTTTTTATTCAATGGTGGGCTCGCCCATGGATTTGCATGTGGCGACCTCGCCCACCATACCATGCTCCATATTGTTTGGCTCGCCCATGCTAACTGAGCTCGCCCATTTATCATCATTTCCAGTATTTTCATTGTTCATTCTCGATTAGTTTCCAAACCACATCTTGTTCTAGTTTCTTATATATTCTAGCAAGATTTAACTAAAACAAGGCTATATCTATGTTTGTTACGTTATAAAACATAAAAATATATCATCGAATATCAAGAGAACCATAGAAATATGGAACTCACCTTAACTGAGTTGCACTTCCTGAAACAGAGTGCTTTTCTACCTCACTTAGCTTTACTTTGCTTGTTTCTTAGCTCTTCAATGATGGAGGAAAGATTTAACTGACCAAAGGATGAAGTTCCATGGTTCACGTATGAGAGGAACGAAAGAAACGAAGTTGAATTTGCAGCAAAATAGGATGGGCGAGAAGCAATAATGTGGTTTTTCCTCACGTATTCTTCTTATATAGCCATTCAATTCCACTCAGAACCTACAACCTGTTCTTATCCCGTTTTCTTTCATCATTTCACGTCTTTCATGCATTAAAAATCGAAGAAAATTGTGACAAAAGGAACAGTGGTGAAGCTTCCTGCTGCAGTCCGTTTTTGACAAAATTTTCCTTTTCTCTTCTCCTTCCTCTCCACGCCATTTCCAGCCACTATTATTGACTTACTTCTCTTTGCCATTAATTATCTTTCACATTGCATATAGATTAGTTAAATCACTTGGTGTCTAAACTGATTTGTACAAGAAGAAGCAAAGTGGCGTGAAGTCCACTTATAGCCTCTTTTCTTGACTTTTCTTCATGCTCAAATTTCATAGCTTCCTCCAATAAGCTTCTAAGCATCTTCTTATATTTAATTTCCATTCCTAAAACTTTTTAGATATTCATTCTACTTCACATACACCATATAGAATTTAAATCTAATAAGAATGTGAAGTGAAAATCCACATTCAATATTTATTTTCACTATAAATCCTTTACATTTATGATGTACACGGGTCTCACACCTGCTGAGCCCCCAGCTTCCAATAATTCCATGACGGATAATATCATCTATGATAGCGTCAAAAGTAAAAGAATGTGTATTGAGAATTAGAAGTTTTGTTAACATGGCACCCAGAATTTCGTAAGCCTGGACATGGTCTTCCAAAAGATGGAGATCAATGTAAGAATTTATTTTAACAACTTTATGTGATAATTAGAACACCAAATACTTAGAAATAATAAATTGTACATACCTGTTTAAGTAGATCTTATCTCAAGTGGAAGCAGGTTATCAAAACCCTTACAGGCTAGTCTTCCTCTTCTTCTTCTCCTTTTAAGTGGCTCTCAATAAGTAGATACCAATAACGTGAGAAGTGAAGAGAAGAATTAGCCATATATATGCATATGCATATCTTTTACTAAAACCCTAATGCCCCCCTCATCAAAGGCTTATAGAGTTTTAAGGCCTACACAACCACCATGCCACACTGACCCAACAAGCTGTGCAAAGCCTATACTATGTATGATCACAATTAAATTGGGCTCACTTGCATGTTTCATATACCAGGACAAATCATCAGTCAGTTTTATTAAACCATAAAATCACCAATTAATAATAGTTCACAATAAATTTTCCAACATTCTCCCACTTGGACAATATTAATTTGGGTTTTTTTGATTTAAGAAAATTCAATTTTAGAAAATAGGACTCCATGTTGATTAACTTTATTTTTGACATGATCACAATTTTGAAAACCATTTAGTCCTTGAAACAACATCTCACTGATTACATTCAATATGACAAACTAATATCAAATCATGACAGTGATTGTGCCCTTTATTGACGTAACACCAATCCATGGTTACAAATATTAGTGACCATATCAACAATGGACCTAGTGTGGCTGTGTAGCCAGAAAATAACACCCATGGTGATCTCATTGTAGTAACGATTTTTGTTTGGGGACCTAATCATTAGACGTTAAATTTTATGGATTCGCCACCAATCTTTTTTACCTAGGTGTGATTGATCACCTATTTGACTCTAAGGACAAAGTTTAGTCTACGTTCCTAAAATTAGGTTCAGGAGTACGGTTACGTGTGGGGAAGAGATTAGCACCCAACAACGCCCATTCGATGGACGGTACCAATTAATCACATTTTGTCCAAAAAGATCTTAACTATGATGGTCTTCAATTCTTTATTATCTTATTATTAAAATATTGAGAATTTTCTTAAATATTTTTCGACACTTTCAGTATAATTTAAGAAAGTCTCTCACCTCAAGAGTATTTAAGAAAATCACTTATTCTCTTGAAGAGACTTTGTCGTCGGTTATAATTTTAATATTTTTAGGTAAAACACTTTTACTTCATCTTAAACCTTGACTTTTAAATATTTTAATATTCTATTTTCATATTTTATTTTAGTATTTTAAAATCTCTCCAACACTTTTGGTGAGATGAAAGTTCCTCACTTAGGAACCCTTTTTAGAAAATCATTATATGAAATTTTTTTTCAAGTTAATTATTAAAAATAAGATTTTAATTTTATTACTTGAGATTTTATAGTTAATTTTATCTTCATATTTTATTTTAATATTTTAAAATCTCTCCAACACTTTTGGTGAGATAAATTTCCTCACTTAGGAACTCTTTAAAATTTATTATTTATCATTGGTTGAACATTTTATTATAACCCAATATTTTTTAATTATTTATCTTTATATAAGATTATATATTTTTAAATATTTTAACATCCTACCACACTTTGGTAAGATTTGAAGAAAACTCCCCACTTAGGAGTTTTATAAAAATCTATTTTTTTTGAATTTATTATTTTTCGTAAAAGTTTTTCTTTCATTTATCATTTTCAAATGTCGCTATTATTATTATTATTGTCTAAATTTTTTTTATTTGTTTTAATGTGGACAAATAAAGGCGCATAAGCAATAGTTCGCTATGCGAAAGTCAACCAAGGCGCGAGAGATTGCCCGAAAACACCTCAGTACACGTAAGTCAACTTGCCTCGAAACAGCTCGCCACGAAACAGCTTGCTGCTCACAAGTTAACTTGCGCTCGAGAGTTCGCCCACGCAAGTAAAGCCGTGCATAAGAGCTCGCCATACAAGTGAACTTGCGCTTAGCAAGCTCCCCACACACAAAAGTAAACTTGCGCGTAGTCAGTTCACCCACACAATGAAACCGTGCACAAGAGCTCGCCCATACAAAATGAACTTACGCGTAAAGCTCGCCATACAAAGTGAAACAGTGCACAAGAACTTGCCCATACAAAAAGTGAACTTACGCGTAGCAAGCTCGCCCATACAAAAATGAACTCACTCATAGCAAGCTTGCCCATACAAAGTGAAACAGCGCACTAGAGCTCACCCATACAAAGTGAACTTGCACATAGCAAACTCGCCCACACATAATGAAATCGTGCACAAGGGCTCGCCATACAAAGTGAACTTCCACATAGCAAGCTCGCCCACACACAAATGAAAACCATGCATTAGATCTTGTTCATACAAAGTGAACTTGCGCGTACCAAGCTCGCCTGCGCAAAAGGAAGGCAGATAAGATTTTAAAATATTTTTAGTTAATAGATTTGTTTGGGTAGAGTAGGTTTAGCAAAACGTGGGGGTTTATTTAAAATTTCTTAAATGGAGAAGGCAAAGGATACTTATAGTATTTAGCTCAGGTAAGTTTTATTCTCCTCTTCGCAGTTCAGTCGCCACTAATCCAACCAAAGTCACCTCTCACTACCACGCTTTCTTCCTTCCAGACGCACCAGAGCAACAGACGTGGGTACTGCTCATCGTCATCCACGCATCCCCTTCACTACTCCAGTCACCGTTCAAACTGCTCATCGCTGTCGATCACTGGTTCAGTCTCCAATTGCTACTGCCACCAAGTATCCCTGAGCTTATTCTTTCTTTTGTTTTGGAATTTTCTCTGTCTCCCTCTGTTTTTTTTCCCCGACCTCTTTCAGGCCATTTTATAGACATTTTTAGTCAAGAAAAACGGATGAAATCTTTGAAGTTCAGATTTGCAGAATCCATTGCAGATGACTTTCGAATCCATTAGTGTTTGATTTTCTGGGTGTTCTTAAATGCTGGAGAAAATTTGCTTGAAAATGTCGAGCTCATCGTGGATGCAGAGGGCTATAGGGGAAGGTTCTTATGATATTGAAGCTTTGATTTTCTAGAAACTGCCCCTTGTTTTCTTCTTCATCTCTCTCGAACTGCTCTTAATGTGCATTATTAGTCAATAAAAATGGAGCAAACCTCTGAGGTTCAGATTTGCAGAAGATTTTCGACTACAAATGAAGTTTGTCAAGGAGTTGGTGGAGATGACAGGGCTAAGTTTAGGGTGGCTGGCTGATAATCACAAACATTCTTCAATCAAATTTCAAACAAGGAACAAAAAGAATCAGTAAATGAAGTCACAACAAAATATGCATTGTCTGCCCTTATGCCAAATATTATAACTACTATTGTTCTTGGACTTTCATAATGTCACCTTAATAAACCACTTACAAAATTACTAACATATTATGAACAAAATATTTATACAAGTGCCATACGATAGCTTAAGTATTCCCAGTGACCTTAATGCATATGATATCTTCAAAACAATAATTTTACGGAATTTATAAGTTCTCATTACTTTCCAAAACATGTGAACTCCCACTAATGTTCGCTTCCTTTAAAAATAATTTCCAACTAAATAAAATATAATAGTTAAAAAGACCTTTTATTATTATTATTATTGTTTACAACTTTCAAAATGAGCTCAAAGTATTATTCAAAACAAATGAGGAAGACTATTAAAATTCTATTTTCTCTTAAAAAAAATTTAGGTAAAAATGAATAAATAAATAAATTATATAAATTAAGGCAAAATTCAGGGGAAATTAACAAGGAACTAACCAAATAAATACAAACAAGTAATTTACTTATTTGTATAAAATTTTCTCCTAAAAACTCTCACAGGTGTAATAAGTTTAAAAATAATAATAACAATCTTCCCCTCACGTGTGAGTTCTTAAAAAAAATTTAATTTTTTTAATTTTTTTTATTAAATTCATTGTCAACAAATGACAACAACATACACTTTAAAAATCAATAATTTTAGTTAAACACTTAAATGAATGTCTTAATTGAGAGTTAAACAACCAAAATAAATATTTGTCAAAATGAAATTAAATTTCAACAACTCTCAATTGAACACAAAAATTACCAAAGAGAGATATAATATCATATCTAAAATGGAAAAATATCCTTATATAGAAGCTATCTTAAGGCACAACATATAAAATGTTAATCCTAAGATGTGATAAAGTAAAGTGACTATTATCCAAGAACTTATCACTTATGGCAGATACTAAACTGTGATGACAATTACTCAAATAAACTCAAACTGAGAACAAAGACCAATAAATAAATCAACACATTAACAATTTAATTTATTTGCCAGTCTTGTCAATAATAACTAAGGTGCTTCAAAGACCAATTTATATTTGACAAAATCAATATTTAGAAAACACGTTATACCTTATGTGTTCTCAATTTAAACAATTACAAATACAACGACTGTCAAAAATTTATCCGCTTTGGGCAGATAAATTTCCTAGGTCCATGTATATTTCTATTTTACAATTATAATTCATGATTATCTCCAAATTAAAAACACATAGGTAGTCACATGTAGTAACTTAAAGACAATCCCATGACAGCATAGAAACTTATAATTATTATGGTTCTTTAATTTTCTTATGTTCATTTATATATGTGATCATTCTAAGCGAGATATTAATCTTAATGTACCTCTATGGATTATTTAACAACTTAGAATGCCTAATATCAAATTTAAGCACCTTTCAAAATTATTAAATTATGTTCCATAATCATTCTATTAATCAATAGAACATTTAAACATGTCAAATTACCAAGCAAATTGCCTTAACAATTATGATATTTTCACTTAGGTATCACAATCTTTTCTAGAATGACTTTAAAAAAAAAAGTTCAAAATTAAAATTGATAGAGCATAAAAACATCTACTAACATATATTCTTTATACTAACATGAGATTTAACATAATTTATGAACTTCAACGTAATGACATATGATTAAAATCCATAACACAAAGCAATGATATAATCCATCTCATGTACATGTAATATTTTCAGTGTCGCCAAAAATATAAGTTGCGAGAGAAACTTTTAAGGCAAATTAATTTAACAAGCCTTAACAATAATTTATTTCAATCAAAACCTTAATAACTTAAAATTGCAAAACTTTTACTTGCACTCAAAGACCGAAAACTTTGCTCATACATATAATAACTATCACAATGTATTTATTATTTATTGCCCAGGATTCTATGGTGATATCTCTTCTATCTCGTGACACTGAAGTTATTTCTCAAATAATTACTAATAAATAAATTGCACCCACCATTCTCTCATTAATTATAATTTTATAAAACATTTAACACCTTATGAGAGCATCTTTTGTTTAGTAAGTATTTTATTGAATCACTAGATTTTTAACACTAGTCTTAATTATATGTGAATTACTTTAATATGCAATTATTCAACGAAAGTAATTTACCATAATATAATTGCACTATTTTAATAATCTAGGGCCTTCCCACTGTTTTAATTCCCCAACATAATCTAGATGCTTTTTATTAATTTTAGTACCCAATATACTTAATGTTTGAGATAATTGTGGATTTTAAATAAAAGACATATACCACATATTTACCTTATTAGGCTTTAAAGCTCATGCCTAAAATTCAAATAAAATAATATGATATACAAAATTAATTGCAGTACAACCATTTTAATCAAATTTAATTCGTATAAAACATGCTTTCAAAACAAGCAAACAATAATTTCACAATCCACGTTTTACAAGATCATGACCACTAATCAAAATGAATTTATCAAACCATAATGTATGGCAACATAACAATTTAACAATCTTATTGATCATGGAACATGACAAATATTTCTTATAGATCTATATAACTAAACAGTATTAAAAATTCACAAAATTTTCTCAAGCAAAGGATTTCACAAAATGCAATATTTTAACACTTGAACACTAATCAATTACAAAATTCAAAACTTAATGACTATGTCCAAGAAAACACCCATGACTTGTTAAGCTCTAAAATTCACCTTGACTAAATTATTATATTCTTTTTAATTAGAGCTACTTAAATAGTTTTCAAGACAATAGAATGCAACAATTAACATTTCAGCAATAATCCACACAAATAGCATTCGTCTATTATGTGTTTTTTTTTTTAATCAATCTAAAGAGCCTTGGTGCATCATCACAAACTCCCCTTTGGGCAGAGAATATGACATGCCAATAGGCACTCTACATATGAAGCCAAAATGAGAATATCCTAATTTTTGAAAAGCCTATCCCCTTTGGGCAGATAGATTTTCTAGATTAGTATACCTCAACCATAATGCTTCATGTTCCGTTCCAAATTACCAAATACAATAACCCCTTTGGGTAGGCGATTGCATAAGGTAATCCAAGAACCATCCCATATCCTTATGATTGAAAAATAATTCATTAATATCAATAAATGAGCCATTTTGGCAGCCAAACATTTACATCAATTAATGAAAAACTTTCTCAAAACCAAAAAAAAATTAAAATTGCCCAAATCATTATATTGCATTCTCAACTAGTCGTATGCAATAGACCATCCAATGAAGATACCAAACTTAAATGTATCTCATTAGGTCCTTAAAAGTTGTTCACTCATTGCAAGACACAAATCGATATGCATCTTTATAGAACATTATAAAATCACTCATTATGAGATACCTTAACCAAATGTGTCCTTTTCAATCAATAATTGTTGCATTCAAAACTAAAAGTCTTGAAATTATTGATAAATCAATAATTAACAAATGCACAATTCATATTTATGTATCATCTATCAAAAATATAAATTTCAAAATTAATAATGATACATAACAAATATAATCATTTGAATAAATCAATTCATACAAAAAATTTAAACTCCAGTTATTTCAAATTGTAGACACCTTATTTTGTCCGGAATCTTAATTTGTAAAAATAATTAATTGGATTGGGTGACATTGTATTTTAATTTAGAATTAGGCTACAATTAAGTTAGAATTTTTTTAGATTTTAGAATTAACATTAATTAGTAAATTAAAATTAAAATAGGATTTAGGAATGATGATAAAAAAAAAAAAGAGATAAGAAAAGAAAATAAAATAAAATTAATTTTAGGATAGGATAATTAGATTTTTTAGGATAATTATTTAGATTAATATTAAAGTTGATAGAGTTAGATTAGGATTAACATAAAAATTAAATAGATAAAATATTAAAAATAAAAGATAATTAATAGAATAGGTTGAGTTGTATTAGGACTCTAACAAATTTATGACTATAAAAAGGGGTTAAACCCCATAACTGAGGGGAGGGAATTTAAAAAAAAAATACAGAAGGCAGACGAGTAATAGCAGCATCCACGGCAAGAATCAGACGCAGGCAGCACAATCTTGCCAGCACCTCAGGAAATTGGCAGTAGTCCTGAACTTTGTCAATACTAGCGGAGGAAGGACTCACGTACTTAGAAATCCAATCCGACCAAGCCTTTCAAAGTTTAATGCCAAATTTTTAGTCTCCATCCTACTCGTGCAGCAACCATCTTTAAAAGCCCAAGCTAATTAATTTTTGTGAGCCTTGCATTTATTATTAAGGTAAGTATTCGTACTCCACCTTGCTTTTTGTTTCCGTTTGATATTTTTATATTGCTTGAGTTGCTTTGTTAGAGTAAAAGTGGGAATTTTAAGAAATAAAATATAAGAGTAATAAATCAATGATAAGAAAATTAAGTCAATAAATGTAGGAAGATAAGTAAACCTTAAAATTAAGTAACTAAAATAACAAATGATAGAATGAGTAAAAACTAAGAAAAAATAATTAAAAAGATGATTAAAAATTTTTAGATGTTTAATTAAATAATGGCAAAATAAACATTGAGGATGAGCTAGACCCTTCCGATGATGGAATCTTCGAGGCGATTACGAATGAGTAACACTTGAGGAATTCCTAGGTGAGAGGATCCTTTTAAGTTTATCCAGAATGATGGAAGATATAAAAGGTATTTTCAAAAGATGAAGGTTAAACTTTATTCTCCAGATAATTAAAATAGAATAACACATAAAAAATCATAATCGTGAAAAAATAATAATAAACATAATAGTAAAATTTTTAGAATAATAATAAATAAAAACATAAATTATACAATCAAATCCGATGATGGAATCTTTGAGGCGATTACGAATGAGTAACACTCGAAGAATTCTTAGGTGAGAAGATCCTTCTAAGTTTATCCAGAACGATGGAAGACTTAGAAGGCATTTTCAAAATAAACAAATAATAAATAAAGATAAAAACATAATAAATAATAAAATTTATATTCTAATAAAGATAAAATAATAAATAATAAATAAAGTTAATAAATAATAAAATAATAATTCCGATGATGGAATCCTTAAGGCGATTGCGAATGAGTAACACTTGAGGAATTCTTAGGTGAGAGGGTTCTTCTAAGTTTATTCAGAATGATGGAAAATTTAGGAGATATTCTCAATATTAAATACCAAAAATCCTAAAAATATTAAAAAATATATATATAAAATAATATTTAAAATAAATAAATCAAAGTAATAAAATAATTAAATAAAAAATAAATCAAGGAATAATAAAAAATTCTAAAACACTTCCGACGACGGAGCCTCTTCAAGGGAGTCGAATGGTACCCCTTGAATACTCTTGAGGTGAGAAGATTTTTTTAAGAGTTCATTCAGAATGATGGAGGATTCTTAAAAGAATTTTCAATATTTAAACAATAAAATATAAAGGCCACATAATTAAGACTAAGTTAAAATAACACAAGATTAACATGGTACCAATATTAGGCGTTGTAGGGGTGCTATAACCTTCCATACACGTAAATGAACTCCCGAACCCAAAACTTAAAATGCAGACCAGTCCTAGAGTCATTAGGTGGCCAATCACACCTAGGTTAAAAAAAAAAGATTGGTGGCGACTCCATTTGTTTAAAGTCTAGCGTCCTAGTCTTAGGAAACGTTATGATACAAATAATTAATTATTTAATAATATCTAATTATTAAAAATTACTAGTTTGAGACTAGTCATTCCAAATTTTCATGGAGTTCAAATTTAACCTTTTTTTTAACCATGTATGTTGCATTAAAACTTTGGATCTTAAACTTAATAAAATCAATTTCCAATAATTTTGACCGAGAATATGTAAATATTTTAATCATGATAGAGAGAATACGTGCTAGCGGTAAATTCAAGACAATCCTAAATATTTTATCGTATAATAAACTAGCAGAAAATATGTCCATAAAATGTAATCATTCTTGTTACTGACATAATAACTCATGCCAAAAAATCATGAAAAGTAGTGTGCTGAACAAATTATTTGTTCATCGGACTCTATGCTAACGATTATTTCTAAAATAATTAACAAAAGTAAGCAAGTTCAAAATCGACAAAGCCAAGAGTCCAAAAAGAAGCCAACAAATAGAATTTACTTTTTTTGTGCATAGAATGACCATATAAGTTGAAAATTCAATTCTTATATACTTGCCACCCAAACTCTATGGAAAAAGCTATCATCATTAATGGCGGTATAGCACTAGTACGACTGCAAAGTGCCAACGTCATTTAATTACGTGCCGTGTTAAGTGTTAACCGCTAAATCATCCTTCGATTAAATTAACTTGAGTTATTAATTTATTTTAGACTTAATAACTAAATAAACTCTCAATTTTTAGTCTAAAATAAAATTCAGTTCTCAATATTTTATCGAGTGAAATTCATCCATAAACTTTTATTTCAATGAAAATAAACCTTCAACTTTTTAAAATTATGCAATTAAATCTAAATATATTAAAGGATACTAACTGTCGTTAGTATTGCACATGTGGCATGCCACGTGGTAGTCAACTAAGCTATCCACGTCAACTTTAACGTTAGATACACTAACGGTAGTTAGTGTCATTTAACAGATTTAGATTTAATTGCATAATTTTAAAAGGTTGAGAGTTTATTTCTATCGAAATAAAAGTTTATGGACTAAATGTCACGCGATAAAACGTTTAAAGCTGAATTCTATTTTGAGTTAAAGGTTGAGGGCTTATTTGACTATTAAGCTTTTATTTTATTCAACTGAATACATGAGAACTAGAACTGAGGATGATTCAATCTAAATTCTTCCCCTCGCTTCTTGCAAAACCCACAGATAAAAATCATTACAAGTATTTTATTTTTATTTGTTATTTTTTTGAGCAAATGATAAAAAATAAGAACGTGGCAATCACCTTGATAATAGATTAAAAGGTTTTAATTCAAAAGATGATGAACAACTCAAAACGTATTATATAAAAAAATTATTGGTATGGTTTTAGTTACTGTTTGATGAGTAAGAAAAGCTCCAAAGTTTTATTCCAAACATTTCACTCAGATTGAAATTCAACTAATGCACGATTATGTCTTAAATATCATTTTTAATTCTTAAATTTGTACAAAATTTATTTTGGATTCTAATTTCACTTAAATCTAGCTCTGATATCATATGTAAGAATTAATTTTAACAATTTTATGTGATAATTAGAACACCAAATAATTAGAAATAATAAATTGTACATACTTCTTTAGATAGATCTCATCGCAAGTGGAAGCAGGTTATCAAAACCCTTACAAGCTAAACTTCCTCTTCTTCTTTTCTTTTCAGGTAACTCTCAATGGGTAGATACCAGTAACGTGAGAAGTGAAGAGGAGACTTAGCTATATATATGCATATGCATATCTTTTACTAAAACCCTAATGGCTCCCGATCAAGGGCTTATAGAGTTTTAAGGTCTACACAACTATCATGCTACACTGATCCAACAAGATATGCAAAGCTCATACTATGTATGATCATAATTAAATTGAGCTTACTTGCATGTTTCATATACCAAAAATAAATTATTAACCAGTTTTATTAAACCATAAAATCACCTATTAATAGCCGTCCACGATAAAATTTTCCAACAATCAAAACGAAGAGTTTCTTGGGCAAAATTCATGTTGGATCCGGTGAAGATGCGGGTTAAACAATCATGGTGGTTGATTAGGAGATCGACGGCGATTGTTACTTCAATTTGGACGGAAAGATAAGCGGGATAATGGATTTCTGGTACAGTCACAGGTTGGAAAAGTGCGTGGCGAAGATAATTCCACCGGTAGAACATGGAAGCCATTGGAGAAAGTTGAAGAGAAAGCTTTCAGTTTCACACAACGAGAAATTTAGAACTCACAGTAGTATTTATAATAGTCAATGGCGGCAGAATGAAATCTTATGTGAATAGTAGCAGTTCCTATTGGATTAGGATTTACTCTGCCGCCATTGCACACAATAAATACCAGTGAGGGAGATTGAAGCTTACGTTACCGATTGTGAACTTGACTGTTTGAAACAGAGAGCTTTCTCCTCAAAAGCTTCTTCAATGGCATCCGTTTCGAGCGCGGTCGCCTCTACCACCGTGTTTCCCAACCCCATATTATTATACCAAAAACTCATCACCCACTGCTTCGTTTAGCCCTCAGCTTTAGTCTCACATTCATCGGCCATTATTGCATAACCGACCAGTTCACGAATACACTCATAAGCCTACTGTAAGAGTGTTTTCATGAAACACACTGTTAATTGACGTTTAGTGACCGAAAGGATGGTAATTACGTAACTTCCAGATGCAGCAAAGTGAGGGCCCAGGTACGCGAATATTGGGGCGCCAAGCAAAGTGACCGAAAAAATCTGGTTACTTTAATAGAGATATATAAATGACACTAGAGATAAATTTAATCAGAAGAAGAAGGATCAGAGATGGCGTTCAGGTGGGTATTGCGTTCCACATTCGTAACGGGGCCGTGGAGACCTCTGCATCCAAACGGGAATTTCCATTCTGTTAAAACGTTGAGGAGCTTTAGGATATCTGCTGTGAGGAAAGGAAGCTGCGGATATTATGGGACGGTTCTTAGCGCTCGAGACATTCACTTTTGGAAACGGACTCAGAAACTGAATTGCTCTCACAATGAAAGGCCGTCGTCTTCGACATCCGAGGAGGATGAACTTGATCAAGGCCACCTCAGGAAGCTGTTCTCAAAGCGATTACAGGTTCCCTTCCTCTTTTGAATAAAACTTATTTTGATTTTCTTTTGTATTTGTTTCTGAGTTTATTTCTTTCTTTTTCTTGGGATAAATCATTGTTTTTTTATATATGAATTGAAGTTAGCTAATGAGTTGCTGAGAAATTGGATAAATTGAAGATATTGAATAGAAAGGTTGATGTAGCTTTCATTAGTAAAAAAAATAGAGCCAAATGCCTATGAAAATTACATTTTTAGGAGTTTAACAAGGCAAGAGCCAAGGGAGATATGTTTTCATCCATCATCATTTTACATAGCAGCGTCAAACTCGGAAACTATTGAGCAAGAATACTGAAAGAACTACTTCCTCTTGAAAAGTAAATACAATGGTTCTTTACTCATCTCTCTGGAATTTGTATTCATTTATCAGTTCACGAATGGAATTTGATACTTACTTAAATGTTGCGTTAAAGTTTTGCTTGGTAGAAAAGAAATAAAGGGTGAGGATGAAAAATTTATAGATCTAATGACTAGATTTCATAACCGTTTTCCTACTTTGTAGCTTAACTATTGGATTAACAAATTTTCTATCTTCATTCTTTTCTTTCCTTCCTACCAAGTAAAGCCTAAGTTTTCGTTTTTCTTTTCCATCAATCTGTCATCGTCTTTTACTTGTAGAAGCCTATATAGATTTATTGACATAGAATTTTGGTTTTGGAATTCAGAGGTATCGAAGACAGAAGGGAGAGTCAGGCGAACCACAAATGTTGTTATTGGTGGTACAGTAGCTAATGATTCGACTAATGAATGGCTTGCTTTAGATCAGAAGGTATATCATATCCTCTCCTAATTTCCAATTATCTCAAGGGGTTTCAGGCAATAGTCTTTCACTTGCTTTTAAACTAAATCTGAAGAGATTAATTCATTTCTATTGGACATTGCTTCATTTGGCTGTCTTTGGTACATGCAGCTTGTTTGACTTAATATGCTGGGGGCTTTGAGATTGTTTTGGCTGCTTACTTGCGTATTTTACCTTGTCAGGTTAACTCATATCCTACAGTTAGAGGATTTACAGCAATTGGAACTGGAGGTGATGATTTCGTGCAAGCTATGGTTGTTGCCGTAGAATCTGTGATACAACAGCCAATTCCTGAGGTACCTATACCCACTTTTACTAGTGAAAATGAATTATTGATCAATATGTTGGTTTACTAAGGCATTTCAATATAGACAGCAGAATATATTCTAAGGTAATATTTTAGTTTATATGTAGATGAACCTTAGTGTTTCTGATGGTGAAAACTACCATAATATTTTGGTTTATATGTAGATGAACCTTAGTGTTTCTGATGTTGAAAACAACCATAGTATTTTGGTTTATATGTAGATGAACCTTAGTGTTTCTGATGGTGAAAACTACCATAATATTTTGGTTTATATGTAGATGAACCTTACTGTTTCTGATGGTGAAAACTACCATTTTGGTTTCGCTTTTGGGAAGAAGTGGAATCCATGATATCTCAAGAATATCTGCGTAGATTTATGTAAAAATTCATTTTGTTGGGAGTATGTAGGAGCAGCTTTATTGGCAAGATCAGCTAGAAAGGCTCTGTTAATTGCACAACTATTGCCCTTTCACATTGCATATTTGTGGTTTGTATAGAACAAGTGATTGCCTACCTGTTGGTACACTGGGAATTTGCATAATATCAGCTAAGTATTGCATAACAGGCAGATTTTAACCAAAGAAAGAACTTGGAAATTTTGATAGAACATTGAAGGATTAAATGGGAGTTTTAGAAACCTGCAGTTCAGATAAAATACAATTGCTGAAACAGTTGAAAGTGAGTATCAACTCATGGAAATGTTGAACATCTGGGTGCTAGAGAGTTACTGCCACCATAAGATTGTCACAACGAATGATTCTGTTGCGGCTCTTCTGACAATATATTTGAACAAATGATAAATTAGTTAGCATTTGTGCAACTTTGATCTCAGTTGATTAAATTTCAAGCAGGACAAATAAATTTGATTTAGACAAGGTCCAAGAATATATGTAATAGTGGCATTTCTTCTTGCTGAGATAGCCGACTTGCCTCAAGCTAAAATTTGCTTTAAGTTGATGAATTTATGGCTCGATGACACTGTATCATCCCAAAAGGTTGCATTATGAAGAAAATAAGTTGTTGGTCTAACTGCTCTCTTCAGTATTTATGGTGGAATCAAACAGATTCCTACACTGAACCTTCTTCCTTCCGACTCGGTGAAGGGATTTCAAGGAAGAAGAAGCTCCAAGTATGAACTAGATCAGTATTGAAATATAAACTGTTTCTTTTGCTCTCTCTCTTTCTTTTTATCATGCAGTTGAATTTATTCATCTATGCAAACAATAATGCAAAAGATATATATTACGTCTGATAAGATTTCATAACAGGGTCGGGTGAGGCAGAGATTATCATCTAGGGGAAAATATGTATCTGTCAACATTGGTCCTGTTTGTGTTGTTTCTCGTGAACAGGTCTTTCTCTTCTCTCTCTCTCTCTCTCTTTCACACACACATTCTGGCACTCATGCACGCACGCACAATCAAATGTCAGAATCATTCACCATACGTTGGTTTGCCTTCCTAAAACATGAAAAATATAATACAAAAATCGCTTCAAAAAACTGAGGGTTGTACTTACTATGATAGAACTTGATGTGCTGTACAGGTTCAAGCCGTATACGATGCCATGAGGAGAGATAATCGAATCAAATACTTTTTGTAATGTGATCCTCATTCTTGTTTCATGTGGGGGGCATTGAGATTACCCTTTTCTTCTCCTGGATTTCCTCTGTTTCACCCTTCTCGAGTAGTCAGTTTATGTTCTTTGATTAACCAGAAGGCACCACCATCATAGGCAATGAATCATCATTGAAGTCAATCTATTCTATATTTATCTCTTTGCTAAGCCATGTCAATCTGTATTCGCTGGTGTATATGGTATTTATTCAACAATCAGAAATTAGTCCGCAAATAGCGTACTTCATTCAAAGTATCCATATCCTTTCTTTATTGTGTTTTAAACTTGTAGGTAAAGTCATGCAGATGTAGATGCATTTGATGGTCGTAAAAGAAATACTACTTACCTTGTAACTATTACCTAGCCCTTTGTATAATCTTTGCAAGGGGAGCTTGGCTATATAGCGCAAATGTTAACAACAATTTAAAAAATACAAGCACTGCCAAATAAAAACTGCAAATTCAAACACAGAAGAGAATACCCTGCGAGACCGAATTTCTAATGAAAAAAATGGTCTATCGTCCCTTTTTAATTCCTCGTATATATTAGCTGAAGTAGGTGAACTTGATCAATTAATCTTACTTTCAATGCCCAATTCACCAGGCCAAAATGGCAGTGGTTACAAGGCAAATCCTTTTGAATTAATCATCTTCATCCGCTTCAATAATCTAAAACTAATCCTGTTCAAAACTTCGTTACAGTTAAAGCTCTTCATCCTTCTCCAAATGTGTTTTTAGTGAGGGTTGAACCTGAAAACTCTTCCTACAAACTTAACTTACGTTGCCTGAGCCACAACCCATGAGTGGTAGAAGTTTTTCTTTTACTAAGTTTTTGAATTTTGATAATGTTCTTTCCAACCTTCAAATTAAATTTCATTGTGACATCGAACATGCACAACAGAAAGCACAGAGTGTAGTTCCTGCTCACTTGGCAGCTGAAGTAATCTAAACATTACAGGCCTCGACTTGGAGGTATTCTGGGGCCAAAACACCCAGTGAAATGCAATATGTCCAACAGTATGTCGTTGCAATGGAGTTGTGGAAGATGGAGACAAGATTGATCTTGATAATCGTTACATCAATGAGGAATCCTGCGAGACAATGACCGATGATAAGCGAAAGTCCCCAAGGATTGTCCGCAGCAGAGAATATATATTTTCCTTCTTTCTCCATGACTGGCCTCTCTGATCTTGACAACACCCAATTGGAAAATTTAACTTAATTTCAGGGCAGATTCATTTCAGTACCAGAAATTCAAGCTTATAGATTTAAACTAGATTAGAGTTCTTATTCATCATTATCGTTATCAAAGCCTTTTTCTCATGAGATTAAGGTAGATTTTATGAACCAATAACTAAACTCATATTAGTTCGTCTATATGTATTCTCTTCCTCCACACATTCCTATCTAAGGCCATGTTTATCTAAGTCCATATGCATTAGAGTTCTTATTATTTATTTATTTATTTCCCTTAGTAAAAAAAACAACTAGAATTGAGTTCATAGTTAATGAGATTTTAATGTAAGATTTCAAAGTTTCAAGCCTCTTTCTTGCCACTAGTCTATGACTCATTGGCTCTTGAAGCCACAATTATGGATTATCCTTATTTGGATGTTGAATCCCCTTCACAAATATTAATCTACCAGTTTGCACTTTTCTTATATATTTTTTTTATTTATTTCTTGAAAAATCATGTATGTATGTATCTTTCTTTAGCATTTCTAGTACATCATTGGATTAATTCTTTTGGTCATTTTCAACGGTTCCAAAAAATTCAGAATTCCAAGATGATTGGGATTTGAAAATAAAATATGGACAACAAGAACGACAACACAGACAACAACAACTACAGTCACATTGGAGATGGGATCATCTAATAAAAAGGTTTTAACGTTTCTAATAATCAAGAAAATGCTACTTACAAGAAGGTTGTCAAGGAAATGGAATCAAAAATTGGATTTATGGTTTATAATCTTTTGGCCTAGTGTAGATTGGTTACGCAATTAGTTCTAATGAGATTGGAAATAACGGTAATGGTGTAATTGATGTGAAACAATGATGAATTTAGATGCAATCACAGTATTGAAGATAAAACAAATGTATTATAAAGAAAAAATGACTATTAAAGATATTATATTAATATAAAATTTTAAAAAAAAAGGATAATAGCCAAATAGACCTTCAACCTTTAGCATAAAATGAAATTAAGTTCTTAACGTTTTATCGCGTGAAAATCAGTCCATAAATTTTTATTTCCTTGTAAACCCTCAACCTTTTATAATTATGCAATTAAGTCCAAATCTGTTAAATGACACTAACTTCCGTTTAAACATCTAACATGAAAGTGACGTGGATAGCCTAGTTGGTTGCCACGTGGTATGCCACGTATTTATTTTTAAAAGCTTGATATTTTTTTAATTTGCCTATTGATGAGGTGTCAATTTCTAGTGCATTGATAATGTATAGAAACTATACACTGACAATGCATCATATACAAATCCCTAATCTATCACTAATCTAATGATAGTAGTTGTAATTATTTGAAAGATTTATATATGATGCACTAATCGTATATAACCTTTATACACTGTCAATGCACCAGAAGTTGATACTTTATCAATAAGCCTTTATAAGCAAATTGAGAAAATTTTATTTGTATTTACTTTTAAATGTTTGGCATTTTTAAAATTTATTTATTGATGATGTATCAATTTTTGATATATTAATAGTGTATAGAGACTGTACACTTCAATGTATCATATATATATATATATAAAAAACTGTTATTTGAATTAATATTTTGTTTAAAAAATTATTTGAGTTACTATTTGAAATGGTGATGCCTCAAGAAGCATGAATTGAAAAGACGATGTAACATAATAAAAAAAAAAAGAGAAAGTAACATGACTAACCTAAATGCCCATCCAACGCCCTTTTTTATGATCCCCAACAGTTGATGAATGATAATAATAATAATAATAATAATAATAATAATAATGATGATGATGATGATAAAGATGATGATAATAACAATAATAATAATAATAATAATAATAATAATAATATCTTCAACAATTGATAATAATATAATAATGATGATGATGATAATAATGATAATAATAATAATAATAATAATAAATATTGCAGGTATACATTGAAAATCACTCATCAATTTTGTCTTTCTCTTTGTCTGTGTGTCTAAAACAATAAAACATACAGCTGGTGCATTCCATTCTTGGCAATCCACTAGTTTTTTCTTTTAAGCCTTAATAAACCACTTGTCACCTATATACAACAAAATATAATTTCCAACCTTTTTAAAGCTAATAAATACTAATTAATATTACTAATTAATTTGTAATAAAATTATCAACAATAATGACTAAGGTTTCGCTCAGAAATCGTTAAGAGTTAAATTTAAAATTCCATTCTATTTTTATATTTTGTACTTTCTTAGTATTAAAAAAATTGTCAATAATTTGTTAAATGAGTTTTTATAAAAATTGTCATATACAAAATCTTGTATCTAATTATAAAAATAAAAAAAAATTCACCAAACTTCACATCCATTTTCTCTCATTTTACAGCAAAATTTAAGCTACTTACCTGCAATTAAGCCCTGTCTATGTTCGTCACTGTCAAAGCAACTCCGCCATCAAAACGCTGCAAAGCTTTAGAAACTATAACAAATTAAATTTAAAAAAAAAAGTTAGAAATACACCAATCCAGGAGGAAAAATTCAATTTTCAAACTATAAATTGGAGATATTTATTTATTGTCTCCACTAAAAAGTGGGGACAGAGAGAAAACGATATTTGATAAATCAAATACATGGCTTTAAATGTAAAGGAATAAATGTATAGAATCTTTCAGAGTAAATTTGGTTTTTATCCGTTTATTTTTGTTAATTAAATTCAACAAATGAAAACGAATCAGTTTTAGAATTTGTTTATTAAATGAATAGATCCTGGATAAAGGTTCGTTTGATTCGATAAATTTATTTTTAAAAAATAATTGAAGTTCATTCATTGATAGATCATCTAAAGTTCATTACTGTTTGATAATAAAATAATAAAATGATATGAACCAAAAAAAATAATATTACACATTTATCCTAACATTATTTTAAATTTATAATTATTTTTTAAAAATTAATTTGATTATGATTTGTTTATTTCTCATGAACACATTTTAATTATCTGTGAACATATTCTTTTATATATTCATAAAATATTAATTTAATGTTCACAAATGATTTTATTTAACTTAAACGAATCAATCCCAAACTAATATCGTGTATTCTAATATCTAAACAAACCGAATTCAAAAACATATTGTAAAATTTTTTTACCATACACAAACAACTTAAAAAATAAATAAATAACTTATAAATATAGAAAAGTTCATTCATATTTGATTCATTTACACCTTGATTTAAAAAATATAAAAATTTGTGAAAATTAAAAAATCATGTTACCACCACTTTAGCAAATAGCAACCATTAAATATGTTAAAATGAGTTTATTCTTGCAGGCTTTGGTTCGAATTCAAACAACTAAATTATTGAACATTTCCCTTATAACAAAAAAAAAAGATAAGTTTATCCATTTGAAAATTAAAAACTCGCTTGATTTTTTAGAACCCTGTCCCATATTATTGAACATTTCTTTGTAACAAAAAAAAGATTTTATTGATTTAAAATTTAAAACTCACTTGATTTTTTAGAAGATTTAGACAAAAAAAATCAGATAAATCTAATTAAGCAAATAAAACTTGATAAATATTCAAACTTGTTGGGCCCAATAAATATTTGAATTTAAGGCTTTGATTAGTAGAAAAAAAATGAGGAAAAAAATTTGTTTTGCACCCGAAAAGAAGAAAAAAATTGTTAATCTAATAATTAAATTTTAAGCTTAATAGTCAAATAAGTCCTCAACCTTTAGCCTAAAATGGAATTCAGCCCTCAACGTTTTATTGTATGAAATTCAGTCCATAAACTTTTATTTCAGTGGAAATAGACCAAATCTGTTAAATGACATAACTGTCGTTAGTTTTGCATACGTGGCATGCCACATGGCAGCTAACTAAGCTATCCACGTCAGCTGCCACGTATGCAAAACTAACGGTTGTTAGTGTTATTTAACTGATTTTGACTTAATTGCATAATTGTAAAAGTTGAGGGTTTATTTCCACTGAAATAAAATTTATGAACTGAATTTCATGCGATAAAACGTTGAGGGCTGAAATCCATTTTGGGCTAAAGGTTGAGGGCTTATTTGGCTATTAAGCCTAAATTTTATGACTACTTTCATGTTTTGTAACTTAACCATTTAACAAAAAAAATTTTTATCACCTATTTTTTTCCTTCCTACCAAACATAACATAGGAGAACACTAAGCCAAGGTCCAACTCGCCCACTGACAAGCCCAGTATATAACAAAGCCCAGTATATACTAGGCAATGGCATACATCCCACTCGGCTCGCCTAAAAGCCTAGCTCGACAAGCTGGCAAACAAAAAACAGTTAAAAGAAGGCAGTTACATCAAAGGTAACCCTTCAAATAACAAACAGAGGCAGATCGTAATAGAAGCTAGAGGGGGCCTTGGCCCCCCCCACCCCTCCCCCCCCCCCCAAATTTTTGGGATCCCTTAGTTAGAGGTAGATGGCAAGGCTCCCCAACACTTTTATATATTAAAAAACTTAAATTGGTCCTTCCAAATTAAAAAAAAAAATTATTTATTTTATCCATCAATCATTATTAATAAATACTTAAAATTAATTGATTTATTATTATTATTAAATCAATCATTTGAATTTAAAAAAAAAACCAATTAAACGTTATGAATTTTAGTTTTCTTACCACAATAAAAAAAAAGCAAAGAAACCTACAATATTTTTCTTACCCACCAGTTATAACTTTTTTTATATTTTTATTTTACAATTTATTTTATACTTTTGCCTGCCACTCTAGTTGTCTTAGGACTTGCCAGCCATCCCCTTAAAGCAAGAATAAAAAAATTATAAATCTTTGTTTGTTATTTTATTTTTTTTAGTATATGTTTACATAATCTTGTCATTATATCTTAGGTAATGTTAAAATTTTGGAATAATTATATTTTAATTTCCAGCATACAGTGGGTGAGATAACCATTTTTGACGAAGTTAAGAGCATTGAGAATCGAAAATTAGATGTGTTTTAAATCTGTTAAGTAAAAAGTAAAAACATGATAAATCTTAAAAAATAAAAACAAACATTTAAAAAAAAGGCAAAATATCCTCCAGGTCAATATATATTATTTGATTCTTATTACTAGTTGAAAACCATCTATGTCTTTATATTCTGCATATATATCCTCCAACACTGAAATGTTGACATTTATATTGCATAACGTTATAATTATTATACTTTTCTTTATAAATTAATAAAATTTACAGCTTTATGAACTTATTATTTCTTATTGATATATTACTTGCATATATGTTTTAGGTTAAAAAACATAGTAATGAAACTCAAATGAAAAAATATATAATTCTAAAATTTTAATTGACCCCCTCAAGATTCACCGTTAAGATCCGCCACTGATAACAAAACCAATGAAGAATTGACATCTAATGCCTCTCTCATTCCACAATTGTAGTCCAAGCACTACCACTAAAGCGCAAGATCCAACATCACCCAAGTATACAAAGGGTTTAAGGACCCTAAAAAGGCATTGGCATCTTTTTTCTCACTTGGTCTCTCTAGAACACTTACCCTCTTGCTCTCTACTTCCTTGATGTTTCTTCTTCTTTGGGTATTTTACTGATTTGATCGTCAGAGCACCTGCCAGAATGCAACAGTTGGATCTCTGACCCTCTTTCATCTTATTTCATCTTGCAAAGTGTCCCTACTCTTAAGAGTTTCATAAAATTCCTTCTTCAACATTACTAACCTCCACAAAACCAAAATTTGATTTTATCATTCAGAATTAAACCTAAGATGATTATTTATATAATAAATTTAATATATATATATATATATATACACGCACATTATATTATTAAATAAAAATAAACATATATGTACATATTTTAAAATTTGAAAACTAAACATATGCTATAATTTTATGGTAGTTTTTTTTTTTGATCTTAGGTCAAGATGTATTTGAACCAGCTTGCAAGTTTAGTATTATTTACTCATTAATCATTATAAATTTTTATTTTAAAAAACAACCATGCTTGCTCAAATTTGAATACCCCTAATTTGTTTTTTATAAAAACAAATGTAACAAAATATCAAACGAAAAATAATTAAGTTAAATTAAATGTGAATTAAATTAAAAATTTTTTAATACCTTACTTTTTTTTTGACCCATCCGAACTCATACATAAATCTACAACAATAGCCACATGTTGTATGAAAATCTCCTTAGTGTGGATGGTGTACTGCTGCAAACAAGTTGAATAAGAAACTTTGGTTGGCAAGACACTTCCAAGAAACTATCTTATGAACAATAGTTTCCCCACATTCGTGTAAATGATTTAGGAAACATTGTTCCCAAGATACAATGCCTACTCCAAGAGAAAATCAATTGTACTTTGAGTTTCTCTTTTGAACTCACTTGAACCAAATAAGAGAATAAATAGTGCAAGAAGATAATCTGATTTTTGAGAGAAAGAATGTAAAGGTTGTATTAAATTCCATGAAAGTGGAAGTATTTATAAACTCAAAACGGTGTTAGAAACACCCTTTCATTAGACATCATTTGAATGAAGAACCATAACTTTTAGAATGAAGAAACATGTCTAACGGACATATTTTTGGAGTTTTCAAAATGGGAAGTTGGATGCCAAAGAAAGGAAGTCGACTTCCCTAGTGTATTTTCAAAACAAAAGCCATTTTTACTTGGGGCAGTTAGCTACCCTATATGGAAATCGAATTCTCATGCCAAAAATATATACTTTAGTCCAAACTCATTTTTATACTTCCAATTTCATTTCTTTAACACAAATGCAACTAAATGAATTTACACTTGTCTCTTTGGTAATATATACAACAATCCCCCACTTATTACCAAAGTATACAAGTGTATGCAATTTATGCAATCCTAAAAAATGTAAGTTGGTTCTTATGTAAGGTGTATGTCTAAAGGTGGCCAAGGCTTGAATCTTTAGATTGAATATGAGACACTAGGAAACATATTCACCCCTTACACTGGTTCGTGAGTTCCTCAAAAAAGGTAGTGCATTTTTGTTATGGATAGAGTTGGTTATTGGGCCGGGTTTGCCCGGTCTAGCTCGAAATCGGACCAAGTCAACGCAGCCCAAAAACCCAAATCGATAAATCCGGTTCCAAAACCGACCTAATAAGAATTAGGCCCATTAAGGACCGGGATTAGTTGGTCCTAATTTAGCCCGAACCAGTTTCAGGTTGAATTAGTCTAGATTCAAAATAAAAAAAGAAAAGCCTGCCACTATGTAGGCTAGGGTTGCAGCTAGGGGTGTAAATGATACACTGGTGCTCACAAGCTACTTGGGCTCAACTCAAACAAAACTCAAACTCGGCTCAATTTTTGTCGAGCCGAGCTCGAGCTTGAGCTACTCGAGCTATCGAGCAAGCCGAGTTTGAGTAGCAAGATACTCGACTCGAGTAGCTCGCAAACTTAATCGAGCACTTAATATTTTAATATATATTTTTAATTTTATTTATATTATTATTTGTTTATATTATTAAAAACTTATAAAATTTTATATTTTGAAACCTAAAGCTCGAGCTCCACTCCTTTTCAGGTTTCATTTTTCAGACCAGACCAAATCCCTCACCCCTCCTCAGCCATTTCCTCCAAATCTGCTGCAACCCCTCTTCCACTTTTGACAAAAGACCACTTTCGGCGATGGTGCAACCCAGACCTCCCCTTCTTTGACTCTCTGACGACGTCAATCAGAGCACATCTCACACGCACTATGTGACCAAGAGTCCTAGGCCCTAACCAGAGCAGATCTGCCTCCATCTCCGAGGACGACATGACTCTTCGACTTGACCCAGACCACCCTATCTCTAACTCTCCGGCGGTGTCACTCAAGAGTCTCATATCAGATCTCACGAGCACGGTGCGACCTAGATCCCAAACCACCAGACCGGATCTGACTTTAGTCTCTGGCGTGACTCTATAACGTGACTTTCCAGCGACCCCCTTTCGAAAGTCTCACTCCTCACGCTGGTAAAAACCTCTTCTTTTAGCTCTGTGATGTGTTTAGTACCAGACATATCTCACAATCTGAATGTTACCTGCTCTTTTTGTTTGTTTTGAGTTTGGTTTGATCTATTGTATTTCCGTAAATCTTATATGAATTTATTGGCATTGGAGTTTTCGGATTGAAAATTTAGGTTTGTTGAATTGTCGACGTGCAATGACTTGATAAACTGCTGTAAATTTTTTTTTTGAATTGCTATTGTCGAAGATTCATTGCGTATTATATAATTGTTGACACCTAATTTTGTCCCTTTTTGTTATTATTACTATTATTATTATTTATTTATATTTATTTTCATTATTTGTATTATTATCATTATTATTTTCTTTATTATTATTATTATTATTATTATTATTATTTTATTATTATTATTATTATTATTATTATTATTATTATTATTATTACTTTTTATTAGTATTATTTATATTATTATTTATATTTTATTTATATTTATATTTATATTTTATTTTATTTTATTTTTTTGGTCTAATCAGTCCATCAACCCTGTCACCCATCCCATCACCGCCGGCCACCAGCTACTCCTACCAGCCACCGTTCCCCAAGCCCTATACCAGTCCCTCTAAAAACCATCACCATCGACAGAGAGGATTCTGGAGGGAAGGAGACTCAAGCTTCAAGCTTTCTCCACCGGCCTTCACTCACTGAAAATCCAACCAACACCGAGCCTTTCAACCACCCTCAACCCCATCACCGTGAGCCCCTGCCAACCCAAGCAGTCACCATTTCCGGCCTCAAGCCTCGGACCCAGCAAACACCACCGCCAACATCATCAGCGCCACTGAAACCCCCAGATCCCAACAACCTCTCCCATTACCAGAAAACCCACCACGACTGAGACACCAAAAACCGAACCAACGCCTGTACCGCCCCTACCCAAAGTAACTACCACCACCACCATCGCAACCATCAAGCCCTCAACCACTCGGCCACCGATCCCAAACCTATAAACCACCCGAGACCCAAATCGAACCCAAACCCGAAGCCAAAAATCATATCTGAAAACCTGCAAAAAAAAGAAAACACAAAAACCACAAGCAAACCACAGCCACAACCAGATCTAAAACAAAAAAAACCAAAAAACAAACAAAAAACAAACAAAAAGGGGAGGAGGCCGAGGGTTTCGACCTCAGATTTGTTTGGTTGGGGATTTTTTCGAAGCAATCCGAGGCTAGAAACGAGAAGAGGAGGAGAAGAGCTCTCGAAAAGTCGGAAACTTTTTGACTTTTGGCCACCGGAGACGGCGGCCGGCGTCGGCCGGAGGCGACTCCGGCGGCGGCCGGAAATCGCCCGGGCAGAGAACCTCTTAAAGCTCTGAAGTTTTTTTTTGGTAAAAAGGGTGAAATGAATTAAGAAAAAAAAAAGGGGTGATTTTATAGCCGAAAAAAAAAAAGAAGCGACCCGCGCGTGGACCCGGGATCCGACCCGGGACCCGCGCGCCCGACCCGCTTTGGTGGGAGAGGTACCCGCACGTTGACCCGACCCGATTCGCACCGACCGGCTCCGCCTCGACCCGACCCGGATCCGACCAGTTGGCAGATCGGGCCTTGAGCTTGGGCTGTTGTTGGGCCTCCTAGCTATTGGGTTTTAACCCAATTAATTTGGGTATATTTCCAGCCCTTATTATTATTATTATTATTATTATTATTATTATTATTATTATTATTATTATTATTATTATTATTATTATTATTATTATTATTATTATTATTGTGGTGTTTTATTATTATTGTTATTGTTATTATTATTGTTATTGTTATTGTTATTGTTGTTATTATTATTATTATTATTTATTATTATTATTATTATTATTATTATTATTATTATTATTATTATTATTATTATTATTATTATTATTATTATTATTATTATTATTATTACTAATGCATGTTGTAAAATAAAAGTTTTTGAAAAATGTTCTTTTACTTGTATTTTTACTAATTATTATTGGTTTGAAAATATAAAAAAAAGCAATAAAAAATAATAAAAATAAGTAAAACTTAAATAATTAAATAATTAGTCCGATGATGGGATGTCATGAAACTCACAAGTAGTGATTTCTTGACTGATCCCTAGGTGAGAAGAGTCGTGCTAAATGTTACCAGAGTATTGGGATGTTTAGTATGATTTTTCAATAATTTAAATTTTTATTAAAAAATAAAAATAAATAAATAAGTTTTTAAAAGAAAATAAAAAGATTAATAGAAAATTTAATTTGTTTTATTAAAAATGAAAATAGATAAGTTTTTAAAAGGAAAATAAAAAAAGAAATCAATAATAAAATTTAAATTTAAATGAAATTCTTCCGAGGATGGGATGTCATGAGACTCACAAGTAGTGATTTCTTGACTGATCCCTAGGTGAGAGGAATTCACTAAGTGTTACCAGAGTATTGGGATACTTAGTGCAATTTTTCAATAATAAAAATTTTATTTAAAATAAATAAAGAAATATTTATATAAAAAATAAAAAAATTCATTTGCATCATTCATTATCTGTTTGCATCATATGCATTCATAATAATTCTCGAAGCGAGTGTGAATCTTGTGATGATGAGATTCTATAGAACTCACAAGTAGTGATTCTTAAGAAATCTCTAGGTGAGGAAAATTATTCCAAATGTTACCAGAGTATTGGGATATTTGATTTAATTTTTCAATACGAAAAGGTTCACATTCACTTTTGGAAAATAAAATTCAACTTTTTAAAATAAAACAAAATAAATTTACAAATAAAAATGATTTTGAACAAAAAGATTGCAATGAAATAAAAATTATTTTTAAATATTAAATTCAAGACCATTTTATTAAAACCAAAGGATAACACATGATTATTATGGTACCGTTTTTTAACGGGCGTCGTGGGGGTGCTAATCCTTCCCCACGCGTAACCGTACCCCCGAACCCAATTTTTGTTTCGCAGACCAAAAGATTATCTTTTTAATAAAAATTAATTAATTTTGAGATTTTGTTGAAAAGATAAACGTTTTCAGGTGGCCAATCACACCTAATAAAAAAGATTGGTGGCGACTCCCTTTGTTTTTTTAATGTTTTCAAAATCGTCGAGCGCGAAGCCGTTACGACAATAATCACTTATAAAGAAAGATAAAATATATAAGCATCTCATTGGAATTCTACTCGACTTTCTTTCTTTTGGTCTTTGATATTGATTTCAATATGGTTTTTTCATCATTGCCATTTTTAGTTCCACCCACTAAAGCTTTTTTTTTGTCTAATTCTTAGAATGCCAGGTATTTGCCACTTACTGTAAAACTTTCTCTTTCCATGAATCAATTAGAGTTTCTTTGAATCACTTATTCGAGGCACCCAGCTTATTGTGATGGACTGGGTTTACTTTTGGCTTACAGCTTCTAATCGACTGCTCATATAAAGTTTCTAATTGGGAATTCTTACGTATTTTTTCTCTTCTTTTACAGTGAAAAATGCTATCTTTTGGTCGTGACTTGTCATATTATATTTGTATTGATTTTTTGTGGCTCAAAAGTTATATTTACAAACTAAGTTAATGGTATTCTTGTTTTGTTAAATTGATGAGTTGGTTTGGCACTACTGATTTTGATCCTTTTTCCTCAATAACTATTGTATCAAGGCTGATGACCATATCTTTTCCTACTTAATTTGCTGTCATCCTTAATCTCATCCATGTTTTAAATTTTGGTGCTTAAATACTAGTGCTTAATTATGTCTATGAGGTATAAAGAAATTCCTAAATCATGTGATCTAGTAGTAAACTTAGATTCTTACTTGTTAGCTGCTTTACAAGTGGTGTCTTGTGTGCATGTTTGCCTTATTACTCATGTTCAATGTTTTATGTTAACTTGTAGAATAAATATTGCCTTTTTTTTTTCTTTTACAGTTATAGGTAAAAGATATTTGCTGGAGCTGATAATGGATTAGTTGGATTTGATAATGGATCTATTGTTAAAGGATGTGATGTTGCTTTTTTTTTATGTTGTTTATTTCATAATTTCAAAATTATGTAAGATTTTATAATTTTCCAAACAATCAATGTTGTGTGTGAGTTGTGTGGTTTTAAGTTACTTCTTTTTAGGTAAGGTTTTCATTATTGTTGTTGTTGGATTGTTGTTATTATTAAAAATTATTATATTTTATTATTATCAATTGATAATATTTTTATGTATATAAAATAAATTTAAGTTCGAGCGTTAGAATCAAGTTCGAACAATTGAGCTTAATCGAGCGAGCTCGAGTAGCTCGTTTTCAATCTCAAGTTGAGCTCGAGCCGAGTACCGAGCACCGAGTTTCGAAGTCAAGCTCGAGCACCTCATTGTATTGGCTTAGCTCGGCTCGATTACACCCTTAGTTGCAGCAGCCTACTTTTGCAAGCTGCAGCAACCGTATATGGGCACTCTTAGCCATTGCCTATTCAAATGGGGAGAGGGACGCTCCCTCCCTCCATTTTTAGTTTTTTAATTTTTTATTTTTTTAAATTCAATATTTTTTTTTCTATAAATACCTATTCATTTCCTTCATTTTTTTTCTTTACATTTTCTCTCAAATCTCAACACTCATACTCTCTCAATACTCACTCAAATTCTCTTATTCTAAATTTATAATGTTATCATTTTTCTCTCTAAAATTCATTTTTCTTTTTGTTTTACAATTTTACAAATTTTACTTTCAACTTCCAAGTTCCACCTTCCAATATATATCCTACATCTATTTTTTTTCAAATTTTAAAATATATTTATTTTCAAAAAATATAAAAATGTCAGATTTCTTTAATCGTTCACGTTTCGTTTCTCACCTTTTTGGTTCTATTGAAATCCCTAATTTGGGTGACGAATCATTCAATAAAATCAAACCGGATATTCATCCAGAGGAGGAAGAGCTTCTTTTGGCACCACCAATAGATCGTAATTGTGATGTCCTTGTCACTACACATTCACTTATAACTTTTTCCTTTCACATAGACTTGATTAGACTCGTCCGTCAATGTCTTTCTTCTTTCTTCCTCTTAAGCTTGATATTTAATAGTTCCCTATGAATATTCTTAATTTCAACAAAACATAATAATGATATATATATATATATATATATATATACACACACATATCATTTCATTGCATAGGATCTTACACATCTTACATAACCTAAATTCCCAAAATCTTATATACACCAATGTACTGTAGTACTGTCTGATTTACATAAGTACATAAGTATACCTTCAAGAAGTCTAGGAAGCGTGCCTCGAAGGAACACCGATCCAATAGGCTCTTCTATCTAAAGCAAGGGATTACTACAAGTAGTCTATATGAAAAATATTCGTAAAAGGGTGAGTTTACGCTCAGTAAGAAATATATGTAAAAGAGCGTACTATGCCTCTATATGTAGTTTTCCTGCTTAGCTCTATAATGTCATGTAAAATCATTATAAAGCATATTCGTATATTTTCATCAAACATATAAAAGTTCTTCATAATAGCATATGCTTATAAATCAAGTAAATCATATACTTCTTTCAAATAGCATATGCAAATATACATCTTATACTTTCTTCAAAACATGCATCATATTCTTTCTTCAAAACATGCATCATATTCTTTCAAATAACAGAAAGACTATTCGCATTTTAACAGAATTATGCACTGAATCATGTGGTGTACCCCCGTAAGGGCCAGGAATCCTCCCCTAGCCAATTATATAACACAGACAATTTGGCCAAATGTTGGTGGCTACAATGAACACTAGTCAGGTGACATCTGTAGTACTGAGGGCTGGACTAGAGCTCCTCAGCCATGAACATAGCAGAAGTGCATAATCATCAAGTACTTAATAGTCTCAAAACATTTGTCATATAGCTTTTTGCAATGACATTCATACTTTCTTCAAATCAGCTTTAAAACCTCTTTTTCAAAGGGGGCAGTCAACTGGCTTCACAGGGCAGTCGACTGCTATTGCATATTTTCATTTATCGAAATTATTTTTTTTAAATTATGATATTTTTATTTTCTGAAAACACATGGGGCAGTTGACTAGTCCATATAGCAGTCAACTGGTTTTGAAATAGAATGCCTTTCGAGAAAAAGGCAGTCTACTGGTCATATAGCAGTCAACTGTTTTTTAAACAGAATGCTTCTGAAAATAGGGCAGTTGACTAGTCTCATAGGCAGTCAGCTGGTTTGAAACAGAATGCTTTTTAAGTAAAAGCAGTCTACTGTCCCATATAGTAGTCGACTATTTTGAAACAGAATGCATACTGGAAAATAGCAGTCGACTGACTTATATAGCAGTCGACTAGTTTGTCTCGATTTTTGAAAATCTACGCTTTGGTGTTCTCTAGGCAGTCGGCTGCTACTTAAGGCAGTTGGCTGCTCCTAGCATTTTGGTAACTAGGAGTAAAACCCGAGATTTCACTTTCCTATTCTTAAAACAGCTGGTACTTCTTTCCAAAATAATTTAAAACATGCGGACATAGTCACCCTACGTCCGTTACATAAATTCCTTACCTCAATAGCCAATGATCCACAAGCTTACTTGCATCAACCTTAGCCTTTCACTTCTTCAAATCTGAAATTATTACAACCATTCAGACCTTTAAGAAATCATCATAAATATGCTATACCAACTCAACATGACTCTAAGCCATGGATGGAAGTAGATAAATCAACTTCTTCTCTTACATCGGTTAGTCACCAAATTTCAGAAATTGAGATCTCTTCAATTACTTGGATTCAATCCACCAAACTTCGGATATAGCTAAATCTAGTGACTATGATCGTTTTTCGTTAAGTGAGCTTAACGATTCGATCTCTGGACAAGGGTGTTTGTCAAGGTAATTGAGAATGAAAACTTATGGAAAAATAGGAATGGAGCGAGAGGGAAGCTGGAAAGGGGCTGTCGACTTGGTTGGAGGGAGAAGATGATGATTCATCAAGTTTCATTTAATGCATGATTATCCCATTAAATCATTTCATCTCAGCCCTCGACCATGCCTTCCTTTGACCATTTGACATTTGACCTTTAATTACTCTTCTTCCCTTTTATTGTATCAGCCACATGTCCTTTTATACTAAATAAAATCTAATATTAATTCTTTAACTCATTAACTATCAATTTCATTATTCCTTCAATATCTCATACATCATAATTCTCATATTTACTTAATCATTTCAGTTTGAATTACTTTACAAACATGAGGGAATCACATGAAATTGGGGATTTCACAGTAATACTAGTAGTCATGGTCATGTTGGTCATACTCAAACACAATCATCAGCTGCCACACTGCCGCTACACCATCAACACCGACGAAAACAAAGATTACCGAAAAAAAGAGCAAGGTATGGGAGTATTTCGACATTATAGTAAAAAAAAGGTACGATGGATGAATATTGTGCTATTTGTAAATAGTGTAAAGGTGTTTACGCTCATAGCTCCGATAGAAGTGGTGGTGGTACAGGTACGCATAAAAGACATTTACTTGGTGCACATAAAATTAATCCATATACTGAAGAAAATGAAATTATTGAAGGCAAACAATCCCAAATTAATATACATGATGGTGGAAAAAAATTTAATTTTGATAATATTTAAGCTAAACGTGGTTTAGTCATATTTGTAGCTAGGACTGAACAACCACTCACAATTTGTGAAAAAATAGGATATTTAGAATTTGTTTGTAAATATTTACAACTTGTATATAAATCTGTTTCTAAACATACATTAAAAAAAGATTGCATGGATATGTTTAAAGAATATAGGCAAGCTTTAATTGATAAACTTAGTAATATTGCATGTAGTGTTAGTTTAACTAGTGATATATGGACTAGTACTAACGGTATAAGTTATCCTGTTATAACTTGTCATTGGGTAGATGAAAATTGGTGTATGCAAAAACAAATTTCATCCTTAAATGTAATAAAAGAAGCACATAATTCATATACTATTCATAAATATATTACTAAAATTTGTAAATTGTATAGACTTGAAAACAATAAAGTTTTTGCTATTATTTTAGATAATACTTCGAATAATATCGCAACTACTAATATGTTAATTAAAAGTTTTAACCCAGTTATGCAAGGTGTAATTTTTCATGCTAAATGTATATGCCATATTATAAATTTGTGTTTTCAAAGTGTTTTTAGTGTTGTTGGTAGTGGTGCACTAGTGGCATATGTCCAATTGATAAAATTAAAATGTTAACAAAATGGATCTGCACCCCAAATAATAAACGTGAATGGAAGCAACTTTATCTAGCAAATAATATACATGTTAAAGTGTTTCCACTTCCCATGGAAATAAGATGGAACTCACTTCAATTATGTACTTTCTTTTGTTTTACTTTATAAAAAACTTATTACTCTTTTTTATAATAATTATACAAGTAGCCTGTATTTAGCACTTTATGATAAAGATTAGATTTTTATTGAATGTTATGTTGATTTATTATCTACTTTTAAAGGCGCAATCAAAAGATTTTCAACTTAGCTTTATTCAACTACACCTTATTTTGTTCCTATTATTTATACAATGTTTGAAAAAATTTTAAAATTTAGGGATCATGAAACTTTAAGTTCTTTTGTATATGATATGGAAGAAAATTTTAAAAAATATTGGAAAACAATTCCTCCTATTTATTGTATTGCAACATTACTAGATCCTAGTCAAGGAGAGATAAATATAGAGATTTTTTTATTGTTATAAAGAATTTCTTGGTCATGATTCTATTGAGGACCAAAAGTCCTCAATTAACAATCTTTTTTGAGAATTGTTTAATATTTATAAAGCAGAAATGGAGCAGTTCAACTTCAACCGAGGACAAGAAGAATCGTATGAAGAAACCGAGAGCGGTGGCAGCAACAAAGGAAAGGGCATTTTGAACGCAATTAAGGAAGCAGCAAAGAAGAGAATGAAGTTAAAAAGAAAAGCCGGCAGAGCTGAATCATCAACAACTCGACAAAGTTCTAACTTTAATGAGGTAGGATTTTTCTTAAGTCAAGACTTTTCTATAGGCAAAAACTTTGATATTCTCCAATGGTGGAAAGAAAATCAAAGACAATTTCTAATTTTAGCTTCAATGGCCCGAGATGTTTTTGCGATGCAAGTTTCTTCCGTTGCTTCAGAATTCACATTCTTGACATGTGGAAGAATTATTGGAGACCATCAATCCACTCTTAATTCGGATTCATTATGCATGCTAACATACCTTAAATATTGGTTTGACATGGAATCCCACAATATTGAACTTGGAATGGCTAATGAATTTGCCGATAATAATTTGGAGGAAGAGAAAGAAATTTCTAAGGCAATTCGTATAAATTATGAGGAATAGGCAATAATCTAATTTTTTTGTAAATTGTATGCAAAATTGTAAATAAGTTTAGTCATAGTAAATATTTTTATGGACTACAATCTCGTGGTTTTTACCCTTCTAACTTTTGAAGGGGTTTTCCACGTAAAAAATCTTTGGTCTCCTACTCTCTCATTTTTCTCCTTTATTATTTTTATTTGTTATTATTGTTAAATACCAAATTAATTAATGTTATAATTATACTATGTTTAAAAAAAGTATTTAAAATACAAAATAAATGAATATTTTAAAAACATACTAAATAAATGAATAAATATTGTAAATGCAAAATAATAAGTTTCCTTATATTTTAATGATAAGTATAATTATATTTCAAATGTAATAAATAATTAAATAAGTTTAACAAAATTAAAAAATTTTAAAAGTATTATAATTTTTTTAAACTAATAGCTTTATTAAATAAGTTATAATAACTTTATCATAATATCATAATATCATTATTTATTATTTTATTGTTAATTATTAGATAATTTTACAATAACTTTTAAATTACAGTTAGTTTAATTAAATAAATTATAATAACTTTATATATTATAAATTTATAATTACTATTAACATAAGTTATTATAAAAATAAATTTATTAGATTAAATCAAATATATATTAATAAGTACTTATTTCGAATTAATATATTAATAAATAAAATTTTAAAATAAATATATTAATAAAATAAATTAATAAATTGTAAAAAAAAAAAGGCTGGCCAGTTCGGCTTGGCTTAACTCGATTTTTGACGAACCGGGCTACCAAGCCAAACTGGTTCACAGAAGTTGTTACTGTGAAACTTAAAAGTTATCATTGACGACTCTTAATAATAGAAAGAATATAAAAAAAAATTTTACGTTGTGTGTTCATTCTCACATAACTTTTCACATGTTGTTTTTCAACCTTTCATTACCATTTTAATTACATGAATATGATTCTTTGATCAAGTACCAAAATATAGTAAATTGAAAACTTAAATAATAACAATTCATATATTTATCTATCTACTCTTTTAAACTTTAGTCCATGATTTAAAAAAATTATTTAAAATCACTATCAAGCAATTAAACATTCAAACATATAGATAAAGTTTATATTGCTACTACCATATAAAGTAGTGCAATAAATATTATTTGCATACCTGGATATTTCAAAGAAAATATTTACTCTTCATAACACATACCAGTTTTCTTCTTCATTCTTGAAACATACTTACTATTGTTTGAGTTCAAGATTTGATGAATAATAAATTCGAAAGATGGGCTTTATGTCATACTTGACCATTTGCAAAAATTTCTTCACTTCAGCGATATGAGGTTTGATTGTAGAAGTTGCCATCTTGAAATACTATTGTTTTTAAATTGTTGTATGAAAATCTTCTTAGTGTAGATGGTGTGCTACTGCAAACAAGTTGAAGAAAAAACTTTGGCAGGCAATGCACTTCCAAGCAGCTATCTTAAGAACAATAGTTTCCCTACACCAGTGCAAATGGTTTAGGAAATGTTGTTCCCAAGTTATAATGCCTACTTCAAGAAAAAATCAATTGCACTTTGAGTTTCTCTTTTGAATTCACTTGAACCAAACAAGAGAATAAAAAGTACAAGAAAAGAATCTGATTTTTGAGAGAAAGAATGTAAAGGTTGTATTAAATTCCATGAAAGTGGAAGTATTTATAGATTTAAAACGGTGTAAAAAATATCCTTTCATGATTAGACATCATTTGAACGAAGAATCATGACTTTTGGAATGAAAAAACATATTCAATAGACATATTTTTTGAGTTTTCAGAATGGGAAGTAGGATGCCGAGAAGGTAAATTGACTTTTCTAATGTATTTTCAAAATAAAAACCATTTTTACTTGGGGCAATTGACTACCCCTTTAGGGCATTCGATTGTCCTATATGAAAGTTGAATTCTCATGCCAAAAATAATTTCAGAAGGCTTCGATACATACTTTATTTCAAACTTATTTTTATACTTCCAATTTCATTTCTTTAACATAAATGCAATCTAAATATATTTAAACGTATTTCTTTAGTAATATATACAACACCACCTCCATCAATCCTCGAAAGGACCACCAACAATCTCAATAAGAAACAAATGCCTCACTTTTATTTCAAAAGTACTATAGCAATTAAAAACAAAAATCCTATCTACTTAAGTGAAACTAAAAATTATTTTAGAGTATATAATTTATCATTTAGTAGCGCGCATTCATAATACCTCCGGCTCCAGTTCTTTTTAACTATAAAAACAATACTTATTAAAAAGTTAAATCAAAAAAAAATAAAAGCAATGAGAGAGGGGCGCATTTTAGCAAAACTGAGCACCGTCATCCGTGGTCATGTTTGCAGCGGATGGAATCTCGAAATGCCAGAGTCTCCCAACGCCATTCACCAAGTATTTTCTACACAAAAACACCTCGGCAAAACTCTTCTCCACCCTCCGATTAATATCGTGCAAGAAAACGTGCGTCACACCGGATCCTTTCCTGTTCCTCGCCATAACGGCTGCCGAGAATATCGGTGCCATCCTACCTGGCGCCTGCGCGAAGTATCCACGCGGCGCATCGATCATTATCAAATCCCACTCCGTATCGTAAAACTCATCCGGAAGCCCCGTCAGGGCTAGCTTGCACTTCTCGTTGCCACGTAAGTATGCTTTCGACGGAGAACAGCTCGGTTCCGACAAGTAGTGAGAGAGCAAAGCGTCTGCTTCCTGGAGCTGAGTGCGGTAGGGTACGGCGTGAGCGTTGAGGTTCGGAGCGCGTTTGAGTACTCTCTCGACCCATTTGGGATCCTCTTCAAGGAACATGGTTTTGCCACCCGGATTGAGGGCAGTCCACATGAGGGAGTCGTAGCCGAGTCCGAAGACGAGGAAGTTGCAAGGAGAGCGTTTCTTGAGGACGTCGAAGGTTATGGAGATTTCCCGGATATTCTGTTGCGGGACGATGGTTGACGTGGCGTAGTGGAGGATGGCTTCAAGTTGGACCGGCGTGGTGGAGTTTTCATCTACGGCCCGGGATCTGTCTTCGGCGTGTGAGCATAGGACAGAATAATCGGTGGTTTTCATGAAACTCGATAGAACTATCGCTCCTGCAATAAGGCCAGCGATAGCGATAGGGAAAACCCTTTTCTTATCGGCGAGGGACTTCCGATTCTTAACAATCTCTTCCTTTTTCATTTTTTCAAAAAAATAAAAATCTTGGTCTCAGGTCTGGCGTCGTTTCGCTATATATAAGAGAGGGAAGGAAACTGTATAGCAAGATGAGAGTAAGACTTGTATAGACGCGGAGTCGCGGTACTCGCGGACCAGCCATGGAAAATAAAGAGAGAAATTTTTTTTATTATATATTTTTTTCAATGTCAAAATCAAACATTTTTTGTATTTTAAATATACACATCGAAGTAACTTTATTTTTTTAGGAATTTCTATATGATCACATTTACATGTGATATGTTATAAGTGAATTTTATGTAATGTTAATGAATTGGCATATTATTTCATTTAATTCGTATATTTTAAAATAAATTTTTTAAAAGAATTATTTAATTTATTAATTAATAAATTGTAAAAATGATCAAATGATAACATGTAAAATTTATACAATAATAGTACATTAAATATAAACTTTTAAGTCACACATTTTTAATGCAAATGATATAGGTCTTTCTCACAAAGAGAGAAATTTTTTTATTATATTTTTTTTCAATGTTAAAATCAATCATTTTTGTATTTTAAATATAAATCAAAGTAACTTTATTTTTTTAGGAATGTCTATATAATGACATTTACATGTGATTTATTATAAGTAAATTTTATGTAATGTTAATGAATTGACATATTATTTCCCTTAATTCATATAATTTAAAATAAATTTTTTAAAAGAATTATTTAATTTATTAATTAATGATCAAATGATAACAAGTAAAATTTATACAATAATAGTACATTAAATATAAACTTTTAAGTCACATATTTTTAATGCAAATGATATAGGTCTTTCTCAAAAAAATAAAAATATATTTCCTTTATCAATGAACAAAAAAATAAAAAATATTTTTTATTTTAAAAAATTTAAATAAATAATGGGTTGACGAACCTAAATAAAAAATTTAATATTTTGGATCAATATAATCAACATGTGATCTTGCTTACATTATACGTATTTAAAAATTTTTAGAGTTATGTAACCAAAAACAAAAATTTAGAGTTAAAAGAATGAATTTTAAATTTTCCTATATTACTTTTTCAATCAAAATTATTTATGTTAGATTTAATAAATTTATTAAAATTTATTTTGCAGTTTATAAATGAATTCAAATTAAAAATAATTATTTTTTATTTTTGAATTTTAACAAAATAGATATATAGTGTAACTAATTTTTGAATCAACGATAAAAAAAGAAGTAAAAAAATATGAAAAGCACGTTACTGCGGAAGAACATTTGTCTGATTTTTTTGTATTACATCTCATCATGTCTCACAACGTAGCATTTGATGATTGGGTGATGTAGTCTTTGTGGGGTCCACATTGTCTGAGGCTGTTGGTTCTTAAATAACAATGCGCCCTTTTTTCCATCAGATGCGTTAGATTTGATTACGCGTGTCCAGTCTCCAGGCTGATGATGGTCTAGTGAAGGACAAAGCAAAGCGGAGCAGCGTATATTAATGAGGTTCAGGTTCCCACTTTCCAGTTTTCCGTGTGGAAAAAATAAAGTTGGAATTTGAAACTTCAAAGTTGGTTTGGTAATTTGTGTGCGTGATACATAAAAAGTTTAATAGCTAAATAAGTCTTTAATTTTTAACCCAAAATAGAATTTAATCCTCAACATTTTATTATATGAAATTCAGTCCATAAATTTTTATTTAAGTGAAAATAGACCAAATCTGTTAAATGAACTAACTGTCGTTAGTTTTACATACGTGGCATGCCACGTGGCAGCTAACTAAGCTATCCACGTCAACTACAACGTATGCAAAACTAACGGCAATTAGTGTCATTTAACAAATTTTGACTTAATTGCATAATCGTAAAAGGTTGAAGGTTTACTAGACCATTGAAATAAAAGTTTATGGACTGAATTTCATGCTGTGACGTCCCCGCCACTTCATCTTATCACTTAACTTTTTCTTATTATCTTATCCGACATTAATTGATTTAGTTCATCAGTGCCAATCATTCCTTACCCTTAAGCTAATTTTCTTATAGCTCATACAAATTTATTTACTGTCCATAAACATAAAATGATATATATAAATATCATTCCATTCCACAGGATCTTACACATCGTCTTAACTTACATCCCCAACATCTTATAAACATAATTGCTACTTAAACTTTACTATAGCTGAATTACAATTAACTATACATAAACATATAAGTATACCTTCTATGCTAACCGGGAAACGTATCAAGAAGGTACATTGCGATCTTTCAAAATCAGGCTCCTCTAATCGGAGCGAGGCTCACTTCATGTAATCTGTAGGAAAAATGGTCGTAAAAGGGTGAGTTTACGCTCAGTAAGAAAAATATGTAAAAGAGCGTACTATGCCTCTATATGCATTTTTTCCTACTTGGCTCTATAATGTCATGTAAAATCATTATAAAGCATATTCATGTACTTTCATCAAATATAGAAAGTTCATAATAGCATATGCTTATAAATCAAGTAAATCATGTGCTTCTTTAAATTAGCATATGCAAACACCTATCGTATACTTCTCTTAAATCATCATGGAAAACATACGTCATATACTTCATTCAAAACATACTTCAAGTACTTCTTTCAAATATCATTTACATACATACATACTTCTCTTAAAACATTTTATACTTTCTTGAAATCATACATCATATCCTTCTTTTAAAACTTCTTATACAAGTACACCAAGTACTCTTGATTTCTTTATTCTTCGAAATTGCATATACATATAGTTTTTGATAACATAAAAACTATTTGTACTTTTATCGAGTTATGCACTGCATCATCATCATCATGTGACGTACCCCGTAGGGCCAGGAATCCTCCCTTAGCCGAACATGAAACATAGACAAATTTGGCCAACTGTCGGGGGCTACAGTAACACTAGTCAGGTGTCCTTCTGTAGCGACTGAGGCCTGACTTATGGTTCCTCAACCAAACATACATCATTTCGGGACTTGATCAGAGCCCCTACTATAAACATAAAAGTGCATAATCTCAAAACATATGTCATATAGCTTTTTGCCATGACATTTTATACTTTCTTAAAATAGGTTTGAAAACCTCTTTTCAAAACAAGGCAGTCGGCTGGCCTCATAGGGCAGTCGACTGGCCTCATAGGGCAGTCGGTTGCTGCTTCATACTTTCATTTATCGAAATTCTCTTTATTTAAAATTTCGATATTTTTCATTTTGAAAACACATGAGGGCAGTCGACTGGTCCATATAGCAGTCGACTGGTTTTCAAACAGAATGCTTCTTAAGAAATAACAGTCGACTGTTTTTGAAACAGAATGCATTTTAGCAAATAGCAGTCGACTGTCCCATATAGCAATCGACTGGTTTGAAACAAAATGCTTCTGGGTAAATAGCAGTCGACTGGCTTACATAGCAGTCGACTGGTTTGAACCAGTTTTCGAAAAACAGCGTTTTGGTTGTCTCTAGGCAGTCGGCTGCTACTTAAGGCCGTCGGCTGCTCCTAACCTAATTGGCACTAGGAGACAAGTCCGAAAATGTCATTTTTCCTGCACAAAACAACTAGTACATCTCTCCAAACCACATCAAAACATCATAAAACATGCGGACATAGCTGCCTTACGTCCGTTACGTAAATTTCTTACCTCGATTACTTCGAGAACATGAAATCACTTGGTTCACCAACCCTAACCTTTTTCTTCTTCAAATCTGAAATCATCATATCAAAGCAAACCTTTAAGAATTTGCCATGAACATGTTATACTAATTCAGTACAACACCATACCATGAACATAATTGAACAAATCATCTTCTTTTCTTACCTTTTGCTAGTGACCAAAATCTCAAACTTTGAGATCTCCTCCAATACTTGGATTCAATCCATTAAACTTCAAACATAACTTCATCTAGTGACTATGATCGTTTTTCGTCTAATAAGCTTAACGATTTGGTTACTAAACAAGAGTGTTTGTCAAGGGGAGTAGGAATGGAAGCTTATGGAAACTTGGAGAAATGGAGAGAACGAGAGGGAGAGGGCTGGAAAGGATTGCTGTCGTAGGGGTGATGATGGCTGAAGGGTGACTCATGCAATATGCATTAAATGCATGCAAATCCATAATTCATCTCAGCCATTGACCATGCTTTTGACCTTTTGACCCTTAATTCTCTACCTTTTCTTCTCTTTCCTCTTATTAGCCACATATATCATCAAATTATGAAATCTGATATTTGTTTCATCTTCATCCAATTAAATTACTTCATCTTAGCCCTTAACCTTTGACCATCCTTATTTGACCATTCACTTAATTGGTCTCCTTTCTTCCATATAACACTTATCTTTAATTACACTTAATTTCTGATATTTAATTGTACAAAATCTTACATTTATTTTGCCATACTATAAGCATTCTCATAATATCATAATTTACTTCTTTGACTATTTGACCTTTCATTTCATTACTTCTTCCATGTTCCATACATCCTTCATACTTCATAATTCTCATATCTACTTATTTTCATTTAAGCTAACATGCTTTATAATTATGGAGGAATTTCCTAAAATTGGGGATTTCACACATGCAATAAAACGTTAAGGGCTGAATTCCATTTTATGCTAAAGGTTGAGGGCTTATTTGGCTATTAAGCCTACATAAAATTATGTTAGTTTTGCACGTTAAATATTTTTTAATTTTTATTATATTCAATTATTCATACATAATTTTTTAAAATTTTAATATGTATTTTATTCGATGAACAATTCTTGAATATGTTTGGTTTCTGTGTGTTTACATGAGTTTATTAACTTCAACAAATTATCAAGAATAGAAGAATGATTCATTCGTTTATATTCGCAAACAAATTCGTTTAAAATTTGTTTAGAATTTGTTCGTTTATTACTCTATACTAGCAAAATTTTAAATTACATATTAATTTATAAGTCTTTTTAATTAAACTTGGTCATGGGTCGGGCCAGGGCCATGACAGGTAATAATAATTTACTTGTATGCCCAAGCCCAGCTTGGCTCAAAAATTCGAGCTTGACTTTTAGTCCAAGCTAATTTTCATTTTATACTATAACCTGAGCCTGGCTCGATCCGGCTCGAATATAATTTTATTTATTTTTTATATTTTAATTATTTGTTTTTTATTATTTTATTTCCTTTAAATTTTAATTTAATTTAATTTGTCAAAATTTGTATGTCAATTTTCATATTAAAAATTTTTAATCATATTTATTAATAATAATGTTTTATATACATATAATTAATTATATTACACTTAGTAAATATATGAAAAAATATAATTAATATTAATATTCGGGCCGGGCTAGATCCTGGCTTTGAAAGGTCAAGCCTAGGCCCGACCCAATTTTTAAACAGGCATAAAAATTTTGCACAAGCCCGATAATTGCATCAAATATTTTATTCAAGCTCGACCAAATATCGGGTGAGCCTTCGAGCTTGAGCAGGTAGCTCGGTCCTTGAGCAAATCTATTTTTAATGTGCCATTATTAAAATTGAATATTTAAATAGGATTTTTTAATTCGATATTATATATTTTTGTGTAAATACAATTTGTTTGTATAATTTTTTCGTTTAGTGTTTATCAACATTTTCATTTAATATTCAAGAAAACATGATGATGAATACAATTTGTTAGTATTTTTTGTTTTTTTTTTTTGCCAGAATTGTATTTTTTGTTTAGTGTCTTTATTTGTTTAATATTCACGAACAAGTATTGGTGATATGTTTGTTAAATATTTACGAACACATATTTATTAACATATTCATTAATATTCAAAGCAAGCTTAATGAACACGACCTGAAACACAAAAAATATTAAAAAATATACGAACAAATACAAATAAAATATTCTTCTTGCACGTTTGATTTTTTTTATATTTTATTTATATCATATTTAAAATTATCCAATCAATTTAAAGGGAGACTGGAGAGTGGATTGAAACGTGATTCATGCTCGATTAGACTTGGTATCAAGTTTGAAGATGCCAGGAATTCTGATTTGATGATTTGGAAGTGGAATTGGTCAATGCCTAACTTTTATGTGGACTTGAGAAATTTCTTGGTGGATTTTCTTGTCGTTGATGTAATAACTCCCCACTACGGACCAAAACAAATAAATAAAATTGGTAACTCCAAAGTCCCAACTTTCTATGATTGTTTTCCTTTCAAATCTGGTCAAAATTTTTTTTATAAGAAGAATATTAAATAATTCGAGATGAAATATTTGAATTTAAATTCAAAATTTATAATATATCATAATCTATTTTTAATCACTAAATTAAAAAATTATTGGCAAATCTGATCAAAGTTGCAGTTCTTATAGCAGTTTGGGCATGATTTTCAAAAAATCATGTTATATTAAAAAGGATAATTACATCATTATCTCGCCAATAATAAAATATAAAAAAAAAATTTGTTCATTAAAAACTTTTCAATCAACTTAAATAAACGCATTCTCATTTTTTCTTGTATTCTTTTTTTTCGTTAGTTATTGCTTGTTATTTTTTTTTTTACTCATTACAACAATCTCTCAATCACATCATGCTAGAAGTCAATTAAAATCAAATAAGAGACAAGGGAACTAATTATATATTTGTGATTCTCTCTATTCATGTATATATTAAGATTATTAATAAAACAGTAAAAATTAGGTTTGGAAATTCAACTTATAGTTAAAAGTTAAGATCATTCCCCTTTCAAACTGCAATTAAATTGAAGCCACAGAGTTAGCTCTGTTGGTTCTCGATGTATATGTATATGCTGCAAGTCCACAGAAAAATTCTTGCTAATTGCCCAAAGTGAAAGGCAAAAATATTCTGATAAAGACGATCCTTAATAATATCATCATGACTCTCGAAGTGATGCGCAGTAGTAATACCAAACCAAATACGATGAGTCGTGGGGTCCTGAGCTAATCCTTGGCTAAATCCTGGAAATCTTAATATAATACCTTGCAAATCCTCCTAACCATTATCCTACTGCAATAATTCTTGCTCAGAAGAATGCCCATGTTGTGACAATTTATCTTTAGTGCAAGGGTTCGTAGCTTCAATTACTGACCTAAGTTAAAAATGAATTAGTCTGTGTCAATATTATGTGAGTTACGTATCACTAAAGTAAAGTATACATATAAACGTCTACATCAAAATGCTTATCATATCCACGTACCCTTTTTTTTAATTTTAATCTGTATCTAGACTTAATAATTTGTGTTTATAATTTGTTTTGTATTTTGTAAAATTGTATTTGAATCGTGTAAAATACGAATATTTTATATTAAAATTTGTATAGACATGAAAAATCAAAAATTTTATTTTTAACATTTAACATATTCATATATAATTTTTATTTAATTTTAACCCGTGTCATTTTTATATCTTTTATTCGTATTATTTTTATTTAATTTTAATTTATATTATTTTTATATCTTTTATTTAAATTATTTTTATATTATATTATTATATCGTATTTAAAATTATTAAGTTTAGCTGCATCACTTCATCTTTTTATTCGTACACAACGTTCTCACACTGCGTTTAGAATCAAACCATGCCACGTCTTTCGGGCCATACAGCTCATCCTCATTAAGTGCACACCTTTCTCCGACTTTACTGCTGCCCAACTGCAAGGGGCGGCATCCATCTTTTCTTAAATTTTATAAACATCATCACCGCTGATTTCCCTATGATGGATCACGTCAACGGTCCGTATACAATCCTCAGGGTTTCACGTCCAACTGCCCTTCATTAATATAAAACCTCACCTTCGGTAGTTCTTCTTCTCATTTTTCTATAAAAGCTGAAGATTTTTCAGTCAGAGAAATCCAACTAAAAACCAAAGCAAAAGCAGCGAAGAAGAATGAGAATGGGAGAAAGGAGAGTAGAGGGTTTGATTGCTTTGGGGTTGTGGGTGAGCAGTTTGTGGCTGTGCGGCTCGCTGGGGAGGGTTGGGGCTGATGAGACTGGTTTAGCGAACGCTTGCAGCAAAGATTTCCAGAGCCTCATGGTTTGCCTGAACTTTGCGCAAGGGAAGGTGGCGACGCCGACTAAGGAGTGTTGCAGCACGGTGTCGAGTATAAAGGAGAACAACCCCAAGTGTTTGTGCTATATTCTTCAGCAGACTCAGACGCCCTCCGGGGCTCAGAGCCTTAAGAGCTTAGGGGTCCAGGAAGCCAAGCTCATGCAGCTTCCTTCTGCTTGCCAGTTGAAGAATGCTAGCGTCAGTGAATGCCCGAGTAAGCTCTCTATCACTGTCTCTTTGTTGCATTGATTGATATATAGTAATAGTAGTATTTGTTTCAAGCTAGAAAATGCTTGCTTTTTTACATGCTCAACTAAGAAATTGTTAGATTTCCACTGCAGCAAGAGTTGGGCGTAGGTTTATAAGTAGATCTTGGCAATTTTATACTAGAAGGAACACGCGTGCTAAAACTTTATATAAATATGATAAAAAGCTAAAAAAAACAGTTCTGTGTTAGGCCTGTCTAAATGAATTTTGATACGAAATTTTTGTATTTTATAAAAAAAGAACATGATTTTATTTATACAAAAATAAATTTTATACACGAATTATTAAATCTATCTATAAGTACGAAGGAAATCGCGTCCCTTGAACTAGTTTATAATATAAAAGGTTCATTAAATTAAACACTGAGACCAAAATTGAGACTACTAACATTTCTCTTTTTGTTTGAGACAGGAAAACTATCCCTTATATTATATTCCATGAATTTGAGGAATTTGCCCAGTTTGATACGATCCGGACAGTGAAAGTACCTCCGTAGTCTGATGTGTGAACTGTGCAAAGAGATTGTTAGACTCCGTCATTTATTGTGACAAAAGATTAAATGTGTCATTATAAGTGTAAAAAAAAAAGTCATTATCCTCAGTTTATGAAAAAATCCGATAACGTTTAACATAAATGACTTCGATTAATAAGACAATTGGAAAGAATATTGATTTTGGATATGGCATACCAACTGTCCTAAGGTTCTGTTGTGTTGGCCTCCGCCGTCCTCTAATTAGGACGGTAATTCAATTCAGTACCGAATCAAGGAAGTCAATGTTGTTGTAACAGGAGCTTAAGCTGAAAATGTCGTGTTTGTATGCAATTAACTTAGAAACCGGCGCTTTCTTAAAGTAGAAATTTGTGAGAGTGTATAGTTAGCTACTGGCAGGCAAAACAGCTAGCTGGTCCTAAATTAACTTAATTATGTCTTTTGAATGAACAGAGCTGCTTGGGTTGTCTCCGAGCTCACCCGACGCTGCCATCTTCTCCAACTCTTCCGCGACAACAAAAAGGGCCTCGTCAGCATCCACAGGAACACCAACATCTGCATCAGAGACAAGTGATAGTAAATCCGGTGGAACCAAGGTTGGAACTCACCTCTTTGGTTCCGTGCTACTGATTGCTTCCGCCATGTTTTTCTACGCATTCCCAGCTGGATTTGCTTCCCTATTCTAGATGTGCATGTGAATTGCCGAATTGGGATGTGATTGAACCATAGTGGCTTTAATTTCAGTTTCCTTGGAAGACAAGATCGAAGATTTCCCTTTATATCTATTTCCTATGTATGATGATTTCTTTTTTTTTCCCTATTTAATTATGATGATTTTCTTTTATATTTATTTCCTAATTACTGAGCGTGCCAACGGGCGAGTACCCTCACATAGACCAATCCATCACTTCGGTCCACCGAAGCCCATCAACGAAACCCATTACGCTTCATACACAAACTATGTATACATACATTCAACCAACTATAAATTATCACATTATTAATAAGTTAAAAAATATATAAATCCATATGTTTTTAAACTTTGCTTATTAATAAAATGATACTTTATGATTGTTTTGACTGATTTTGTACAATACCGATACATAATACATCAAATATAAGCCGACGAATTAGTATTTAAAGGTCCCAACAATGATAGGCTTGTGCTAGCTTTCCAGGTCCAATCCAGAATTTATTTCGAGCTTAAGCCCGAACAAGTCCAACCTACAGTCCTATAGCAGACCAATCATCAAGTATCAACAGCCACACCTATCATCTACTTTAATGAATTTTGTGAACAATGGCAGTCAACTATAAGAATTAAGTATCAACAATTTCAAAAAGGAAAAATCAGCTGAGGTATTTATACTATATACATATCAACCATGTCTATCTTACCGATTGCTTCAGAATATCTCTATCTAATATCTCTATCTAAACAAATTAAATCCATAAACCAAGTTAACCCAAACTAGAGCCTTCTCAAACTAGTGCGGCAGCAGAAGCATCATAAAAAAAATAAACAAATAAAGAACACAAGATAACATAAGAGGTGGCGTTGGGTTCAAATTCACATATCAAAATGCATAAACTATAACCCCGTACCAAGGAGAAATTTGCTGTTGCAGTTATCTACCGAGGCCTCCACAGGCAGTAGAGAGCATCTTTCCTGTTGCTTCACCTGCTTTCTCATTCTGATTTAGCAAAAGAGCTTCAGCAAAGCTCTTAGACATTTTCTTTAGGAAGTCGTTCGGAAGTGACACAAGGTTCTGCGATTCACCAACTACATCTTTTGGAGAGGCCATCTGGCTGGTTAGCTGTCTGGCCTTCCTTTCCTGCATTGCTTTCTGCCGGTCTTCATAGAAGTAAAAATCATCTAGGATCGATGAATGACTTTCATAATTTTTAAAAATATTCAACATTTCAATACCCTGTTCAAAATCAACCTGCAATATTATGCAAGGCAGTGTAAGAAACTATTCAAAATAGTTGTTGCAATGGAGGATGCGAAAGAATATACCTTACTTCATTTAAGCAGTAAGATAGAATTAAGTATAATGGTGTGAAAACTGGAATCATAGGAAGGATATATCATCAGGTCTTTACACATTAGCATTCGTATGTGCAATTTTGCTAGCAGGCACAATACCTCCTAACATAGCAAGTTGACTTGCATGCAATACATTCCTACTCATAAGTTGTTCAAATGGAAACAAAGGTTATCTTCTAGCTCTGTACATGTGACTTGGAGTTTATCCAGTTATACATCTTACATTACAACAAAAGTACACAAATACACTAACAATATAACTTGAGAACTACAAAAAAACCTGAGGGCAGAAGCGTAGACAAGTTTCTTGTTGGCTTGGTCAAATCTAATTCAATTCTAGAGTCTAGACCAACATAATCACTTCATCAGCTGAAGTTAAAACAACCACGAAGGGCAGGTGTAATAGCACTAAATTTGAATGTAACCACCAACCTGAAGCAGCTAGAATCAGATCAGCACTCAAAAGTGGCTACACAGTGTCTATCCCAAATGAATCCTTACCTCTTGAGTATCTCTACTGTTGGTAACCGGCTTGCTGTCATTACTTTCAAGTAGAATGTGGCGGAACTGACTGTTGGGGACATCCTTAATAACGTGCCACTTTACCGGGAATTGCCCAGACCACTTATCCTGAAGCCAATAATCCACGCTTTTATCAAAGTCAACAGGTCCCACCATCTCAGCCACCCCACAGAACTGAGCACTAGCATTCACCTGTGTGCATAACATATATGGAGCAAGTAAATTAATTTCATGTTCATTCATGGTCTTCATAAACCTTGTTCATCAAAATGCATTGCCAGTTATTGGTATTCTATCTATCAAATTACTTTAGCAGGTTAGATTAGATGACTGCATCAATTTTTTTTGTTTCTTGTAATCCATCCAACACCTAGAATGCAGCGTAAGGTAGATTACCGAAAATAAGAGAAAGACGGGGTATGTCCCTTGTTTCGCTTTTGCCTCATGATAAGCAGTATCCAATTTTTTGTTGCCAATTGGGGTGCTTGCCCAGACACCATACTTTATGCTCTTGTGAACATTATCTTCACTGTAAGATTTTATCACGAAGAACTTTGCACACACATAATCAGTGACAAAATTCTGTCGGTTGTATAATCCACTGGTGATGCCACTAGTTGTGCCGTTCTTGCTGCCATCGACAATAAAACCTTTGCTAGTTATCTGAGTTTTAGGCTTAAATGCCCTAGGTCCCCTGTTACGCTCACTTAGTGTATCTAGTGTTACAGTACAACTGCACGAGAAATCATTGCAACTCCCTCCTTGTCTTGCCTCATCAAGCGTAGGCCAGTTCTGACCATTTATTCCTAAACTAGAAGTGGAGACACTGCCATAGCCAGAATTTTGATCACTTTGGTTACCAGTGTAGCCTCTAGAGCTGGAGCCAGAACAATAACCAATCCCATGAAATGATCCCTTTTGAAAAGAAGCCTGCATAAGATTTTTTGTAGGTAATAGACTAGAATCAAACTTGGCAGTATCAATTTCAAACACATTGAATATATTATTGAATTGGAAAATAATTAAAAACAACTCAGAAATGGAACCTAATGATGAATCAAGGATGTCCACGAACTCGCCGACTCAACACTTCGCACAAAAAAAATCACAATTATGAGATGACATACAAGGGCTTAGCAAATTAGCTACTATTTAATCTCGAATTCCAAGAGGCACTCTTATAAAAGCCTCAATCTTTTTGAGCTTAAAGCAGATCTTGTTCAGGAGAAAGATGCTAGTGCATTTACAAATGTTGATCCATTGAAAAATTTTTGCTATTCTGAAGAAGCTTGTAAACAGTATCTATGTCTTGTTTTCATGGGAGGTATGAACAAGTCATACCTACTCACAAACTACTCACACTTGTTCGCTATTGATCTGGAGTAGTTGAGAGAGCTGTGTTCAAGTATTTAAGTACTTGTGTAAAGAGCTGCTTTCCATGAATTTTGCTGTCTTTTAGCAAAAGCATAACATGTGCTTAAATTCTTAAACAATGTTAAGAATGCTGTTATTGTTGACTACGCAATTTAAGCACAACACATGCTTATCAGGGAGCCCTAAACTTCATGCTATCAACTTGATCTAAGTTCTTTCATTACCTTTTGCCTAGAAAGCAAATGATGAAAAGCTGAATTTATTTTTTACAGCAAAATAAAAAGCTGAATCTAATTCAAGAATCTGAATTTAACAACATTACATAAATCCCTTTAATTTAAATCAAAATTGCAAGTAAGTCCCTATGTTTCTATTCTCAATTCGGTGGAAATATTCAGATTAAAACATTTCAGTTATAAACAGAGTACTTGCCTCTGCTGACCTGCCATCAGGCAGGATTTGCTTTTCCATTTTAGGGCTGGGGAAAGGGATCCTACAATGATGATAAAGCAACCAACTAGCCAAGTTAAAAGGAGGAAAAAGGTCCCAAGAGTGGCCAAAACTAAATAGGATCAACAAATTAAAGAACAAAGTGGAAGACAGAGCTCTCTTTCTCTTGCACAACTGCCATTGCCTCCTGCCTTCCTCCACTACATCTCCAACCATGCCAGCACCTCACTTCTTTTCCTCTCAACAAGTCAAGGCAAAGTCAGATGCTACTAAAGGCTTATAATTACAAGAATGGGAAAAAAAAAAACTGAAATTGTAGGAAATCAAAGTATTGTATCGAAAAGACTTAAGATAAAACTGTACATAGGTACCCTATTTATATACAAAGAACTTCTAACTAAATAGGAAAGTATATCACTCATAATCCTAGATATTATTCTAATTAATAGAATCTATAATCGAGTGATTCTCTAACCTTAATGTTAGGGATACACATATATACTAATTTCCTAAAATAACAAATTAATTAAAACAGCAGTTGACTTTCCAATAATATTCTTGACACTCCCTCTCAAGCTGGTGAATAAACATTGTCCATTCCCAGCTTGGTTACAATCTTGTGGAAGAGTGGATTGTTAAGTCCCTTGGTTAGAACATCTGCTAGTTGTGATTCGCTTGGTACATAGGGTGTGCAAATGAGACCACTGTCAAGCTTCTCCTTAATGAAATGTCTGTCAACTTCAATATGTTTTGTCCTGTCATGCTGCACAGGATTGTGTGCGATGCTAATTGCAGATTTGTTATCACAGTAGAGCTTCATAGGGCCATCCCACTTGAGTCTTAGATCTTCCAAAATGATCTTCAACCATAGTAGCTCACATACACCTTGTGCCATTGCCCGAAATTCTGATTCTGCACTTGATCTTGCCACAACATTCTGCTTTTTGCTCCTCCAAGTAACTAAGTTTCCTCCCAAAAAGGTGCAGTAACCCGTGGTGGATCTTCTATCAACCACTGAGCTTGCGTAGCCAGCGTCGGTGTAGGCCTCCAAAGTGAGCTTATCACCTTTTTTGAACAAAATTCCCTTTCCTGGAGTTCCCTTGAGATAGTGCAATATTCTATGAACTGCATGCAAATGGAGTTCCTTAGGGTTGTGCATAAATTGGCTCACCACACTAACTGCATAGGCAATATCAGGCCGTGTGTGGGATAGGTAGATTAGTCTACCAACCAGTCTCTGATATGATTCTTTGTCTGTAGCATTGTCTCCCTCTACTTCCCCAAGTTTATGATTAGGATCAATTGGTGTGCTGGATGGTTTGCACGCCAACTTTCCCGTGTCTTTCAAGAGATCAAGGACATACTTTTGTTGGGATATAAAGATCCCTTGTTTCGACCTTGCCACTTCAATGCCCAGAAAATATTTCAAGTTTCCTAGTTCCTTAATCTCGAACTCCTTTGCCAAACATCTTTCCAAGTTCTGCCTTTCCTTTTCATTATTTCCCGTCACTATGATATCATCAACATAGACAATGAGAGCAGTAACTCCCTCTGAACCTGAGTGTTTTATGAATAGGGTGTGATCCCCTTGGCTCTGCTTGTACCACATGGAATGCATTACCTTGGCAAATCTCCCAAACCAAGCTCTTGGTGACTGTTTTAGGCCATATAGTGCCTTCTTGAGCTTGCAAACCTTATTTGCAGCCATGTTTCTATTGAATCCAGGGGTATTTCCATGTAGATTTCCTCTTCAAGATCTCCGTGCAAAAATGCATTTTTTACATCAAACTGTTGTAAAGGCCAATCAAAGTTAACTGCTAGAGACAAAAGAATTCTCACCGTATTCATCTTGGCAACCGGAGCAAAGGTTTCTTGGTAATCTATCCCATATGTCTGTGTGTATCCTTTAGCCACCAACCTAGCTTTGTAACTCTCAAGTGTTCCATCTGCTTTATACTTAACTGTAAAGACCCACTTACATCCCACTGCTTTCTTTCCTCTTGGTAGCTCCACAATCTCCCAAGTATTGTTCTTCTCCAGGGCCTGCATTTCAACATTCATAGCATTCTTCCAATTTTCACAATTTAAAGCCTCTGATAATGTTTTGGGAATGGATATTGTGTTTATGTTTGTAAGGAAACTTCGGTTAGATGGAGAGCATTTTTCAAAGGACACAAAATGGGATATTGGGTATAATGGATGTTTTGTGCACTCTCTAGTTCCTTTCCTAAGGGCTATAGGTAAATCAATGTTAGATAAGGAATCACTTTGAGGAGTAGAGCTAGAAGATATTACCTCATTTCCAGGATTTGAGTCTGATGATTGGTCCGGCCTTGGTTCAGGAGCTAGACTTTTCCTTCTTGAGTAAACCTGTGAGAACCGATTGTTAGTAGTGGCCTTTCCCCCATCTGCTTGTGAACTAGGTTGTAAGGAGGGCTCATTTTGGGTTTGTGAAGGAGGAGGCTCAGGTTTCTTAATTGTAACTTCAGCGCAGGTCTTGGTCTCGGGTTGGAATTTAAAAGATGATGACGGCAAGTCAAGGAGAAAGAAGTCTTGATCCTTATCTTCCACAAATGTTGTCTCCCTCTGAAGATAGGGCTGAGTGAAATATGGTTCTGTTTCAATGAAGGTAACATCTGCTGAGATTAGGAGTTTTTTAGTAGGTGGGTGATAGCACTTGTATCCTTTCTGTGTTGAAGAGTATCCCACAAAGACACACTTGATAGCTCTAGGGTCTAACTTTCCTCTATTTTGGCTATGGACATGAACAAATGAGACGCACCCAAATACTCTAGGAACAAGATGGTTTGTTGTACGGAGACTTGGATAAAAGTGAGACAATACCTCCATGGGACTCTTGAAGTTTAACACTCGGGATGGTAACCTGTTTATGACATGTGTGGCTGTAAGAACTGCTTCCCCCCAAAGGTATTTTGGCACATTTTTCTGAAATAATAATGCTCGGGTAGTGTTGAGGAGATGGCCAGTTTTCCTTTCTGCAACTCCATTTTGTTGTGGAGTAGAGACACAGGATGACTCATGAATAATACCTTTTTGTTGAAAATATGGGGAAAGTGTTTGGTTGAAATAATCTTTTGCATTATCTGACCTAAACCTTTTGATTTGGACCCCAAATTGGTTTTTTATCATGGAAAAGAAGTTTGGGAGGATATCACTCACATCAGATTTTGATTTAAGCAGAAATATCCAGGTAACTCTTGTACAATCATCAATAAATGAAACAAACCAACGTGCCCCAGAAATATTTGGAATTGTAGTTGGACCCCATATATCACTATGAATCAACTCAAAAGGAAAAAGGCTTCTTTTGTTATTGGTGGGAAAGGTAGCACGTCTGTGTTTTGCAAGTTCACATGCATCACAATGAAACTGCTTATCAACTAGTCCTTTGAACAAAGAAGGGAACATAATTTCAAGGGTTGAAAAAGAAGGATGTCCGAGCCTAAAATGGTGAAGCCAAATTGTGTCTTTATTGGTGAGGTTTTGTCCAGAAAGGTAGGTTAGGGGCTGGTTCCACTTACCAACTTTCGATTTCTCTAATTCCTCAAGATAGTATAATCCGTCCTTCTCCTTAGCACGTCCAATCATCATTCCCGAGCCCTGGTCTTGAAATAGACAATAAGATGGAAAAAAAGTTACTTTGCAATTCATGTCATGAGAAAGCTTGGATATTGATAAAAGATTGATGGACAATTTGGGAACATGTAGGACATTTTTCAAAGTAAGGTTAGGACTGATTTTTATTTCTCCTACCCCAGCTACCGTGGCCAAGGAGCCATCGGCAGTAGCAATTTTCCTACTACTAGAACAAGGTGAATATGAACTAAAGTTTTGAAAGGAATGAGTCATATGATCTGTGGTTCCTGAATCAATAATCCACAAATGTTTAAAGGTTCTATCTGAGGCATTTAAAGCGAGAGGTTGGAAGTTTACCTGAATGTATCAATGAATAGGTACCTGAAGGTTTTTCGAGGATACTTAGGAGATTTCTCAGCTTTTCAATCTCTTCTTTGTTGAGACTGCCCAACTCCTTTGGTGCTGCAGTGGTTGTTTCTGCAACTTTTGACATCTTTCACAAATCAAAACTTGCTGAAGGATAGGTGAGAATCAGGGATAAATCGGCAATGAAGGCCAAGCAACAAAGAGAAACCACCAATGATGAAGAACAGAGGAAAAATTCAGCTATGAAGGCTGATAAAAAAGAACACATGAAATACTCTGTTTTGTCTTTAGAAAACAGAGCAAAGACAACAGTGATGAAGGCTGGAACAATAGAACCAAAACCGAGCCTATAGAGATGAACAAAAACAAATTTTCGTGATGAAGGCTGGATGAGAAAATGGCTATGAAGGCCTAAGGCAAAAAAATCAGCAATGAAGCTGAAGAAGAAACTGCAGAAAATCAGCAATGAAGGCTGAAGAAGAAACTGCAGAAAATCAGCAATGAAGGCTGAAAAAGTGACTGATTTCCAAGAAAAAAAAAAACCTAAAGCTCTTGATACCATGTAGGAAATCAAAGTATTGTATTGAAAAGACTTAAAATAAAACTGTACATAGGTACCCTATTTATATACAAAGAACTTCTAACTAAATAGGAAAGTATATCACTCATAATCCTCGATATTATTCTAATTAATAGAATTTATAATCGAGTGATTCTCTAACCTTAATGCTAGGGATACACATATATACTAATTTCCTAAAATAACAAATTAATTAAAACAGCAGTTGACTTTCCAATAATATTCTTGACAGAAATTAACAACAGTCACTAAAAACTCAATGGAAAACAAAAAGATTCCTGTCTATATAGCTTCACAAGTGCAAACATGTATAAAACAACTTATTGCAAGAAAATGAAAAAGAATGCAAAATCAAGCAACAAGAGTTGTGTGGTAATGATAGAGGGTGAAAGGGAGGAGAGAAGGTAGCGATAATGATGGCTAGATAGAGCAAGATGGTTAAAGATGGGAACTGATACCTGTCTTGGTAAGAAGAGCATCCTTGTCCTTTCAAATTTGAATTTGATCTTAATCATTTGTTTAGTTATAACTGCTTTTGGGTCCTAGGATTTTTGCTCAGATTTGTTTTCTTTCCCTGATCCCCCTAAAACTTGGTAGCTACACCACCCTACTACATCATTAATATAAGAACCAGTTTCTCAGTACAGGAGCCAATTAAGCCAACTTAATAACGCATGTAATGTGTTCTATACATAATCAATTTAACCATACTGCAATTAAAGTTCAATGACCTGCTTAATTCCTCCTCCCCACCCCCACCAAGAAAAAAAATGTAGAGAAGCTCAATTAGACAGCTCAATATTAGTTGAACCTTTGCTTATGGCTGAAATGTATGCTTGCTAGAAAATATAGAATGTATGTTCCAAAATTTTTAATGGCCATCTAAATTCTCCAAATAATGCTAGCTTCCCACAACCTAGAATATGTGATAAGTAAAGAACTAACCATTCCAAGGTCATTTGAAGGGAACTCTAGTGAACCAACTCGTTTTGGAGAAACTGCTGGATATGACACATGAAACAAAGAACTCTTCCCACTAAAAGGCTTTGACCAGTCTAAGCAGACACCACCAGCACCAAGCCCATCAAACCCTTGGTATGAGGAGCAACGCTTGCCAGAGCTTCCAAAGAAGTTGCTTCTTCCACCATAAGATCCTGATTGAGGAAGGTAATTGGGTCTCAGCCCAAATCTTTTTCCATCCACTTGTTGCTCAAGATTTACAGGAAACTCTAGATGAGAAAATTGGGCTTTAGAAGTAACATGAGGAATATTTAGGGGAACTGATGGCTGGTGATAAGATGAATCTGAGGTAAGGAAATGCCTTGCATTGCATAAGCGGCCAGGATCGGCAACAGGAGGCAGATGAGATGAAACCGAAGCATAAGGTCTGTGTAAGATTTGCGGGTTACGCCCAAAACCATGAAATTCAAGAGATGCAGTTTCATTGTACATGCCCTGTGTAAGGTGAAGAAAAAGAAATGCCTTTGTAAGACATACAGATAGAAAGAATGTAAAGAATAGTAAATGAGAAGGAAGAGATTGGAGGTTTACACACACGAAAGCAATTTTCCAAGCCCCCAGCATTAGAATATGGAAGAAATGAACCCTGTTTATGAGCTGCATCTCACAGGTAGAGTGAAAACTTCAGCAGCAATGAGCAAAATAAGAAAGAGTGTCATATGATGAAAAGAGGAATTATTCTGCCATCCACGATTGTGCAAACTAGCTACCAAAGCAACTTTAGTCCATAATTTACAAGTCACACCTCACATCCAATTTAGAGTAAACCCTCAATGGAATCTAAAAGAAAGGCATTTTAAATTCTAAATACTAACCAAAAAAATCAACCTCAAACAATCCAAAATCATGCAACTATTAAAGCATTCTGGGGGTAACCTCTAAGTGCACTACAGACTCAGAGATAATTTGAAGAAAGTTCTACTCATTCATTGATCAATATGGAACAATTCTATAGATTCAAAGATTGTTTAATGATAATACTATGGAAATCATAAAGTAATTATACAACGAAGTTCTTTTTAGAACTGTATGCGTATATTTTATCTTCAAAGAGCACCCCTAGCTTCCCAATATCATGATAGATTAAATGATTCATATACTGAATCTATTTTGATTTTACTCTGCCCCAAAAGTCTAAAGTATAAATACAAGAGAAACTGCATACTGCAAAATTAATTACCCTTGCAGTCAGTACTGAAGGAATCTCTCTTTCCTTGGAAATATCCATGTTGTAATCCTTATATCTTGTACATCTTTATTCCTAGATTTCTACATATATATTAACATACACATAATAAAACTCAATGTTTACATAAACAAGACAAAATTTTTAACACAAATGCAGAGGAATTAACCTTCGTCATAGAACCAAGCCTCAGGCGAGTAGACATTGGACAAATAGGCTGCCTTAGAGTCAACCACAGATGGCAAGAATCCTGACTGATGCAAACCGTCCCTACAAGGAGCAACTGTAGCCAAATCCTGCATAACAAATAAAGTAACCGCATCCTCAATTATGGCCAAAGGATACTATCAACAGTCAGCAGATTAAAAATGGCAATATATCTTATTAAGGCAACCAACAAAATGACACAGTGCATGCAAAAATGTACCTTATTACTCAAAATGTTCGGGTTAGCAAGGTTGTTGTTGCCATCCAGAACCAGAACGTTCAATACCTCCGCCGAGTCTGCAATTTCACAAACATTATCAAAATCTTTGATTAACCAAACAAATATAGAACAAAGAATATGTGCATGTCAGCAAACAAGTGCCACAAAAATTGAAACAGAAACAAATAGGAATTAGATGAAACTGTTAAAGAAACAAAGGCAAAATTAAGAAAGGAAAAAGAATAGGCCATAATATCTGTTGCCAAACCAAACATTAATTATTTCCACGATCATCTTCAATAAAATCCTTCAAAAATGAAAAAAAAAATTCTCGCAATAGATTCTACATTTCTCATTCGGTAATTCCGTAAATTCAAACAAGAACAAAGAAAAAACAAAATCAACAATAAATAAACAAAAGCCATAATTGTAGGAGCAACATTGAAAATGAACAGGCTAAAGAGTATGCATTTTTTTCCTTTCATCGTACGAGATTACGATTCAATGGCGACGTACCAGCAGATGTTAAGCGATCAGAGCTTTGTTGAGCCATCGTCATACGATTTTTTAAACTGGAAAGCCGAAATTGGGAGACACAGATTTAGGATATAGAGTTGTTGATAGAATTTAAGAAAAAAAAAAGATTTTGTTCGTTTGGTGCAGTGGCGCTGTGTTAAAAGGAGCAAGAGGGAGAAGAAGAGAGAAGGAGAGGCATTGGGACTGATGCACAGAAAAGGAAAGGAAATGAAGGAAATATCAGCGTGTAGCGTAGAGTTGGCAAAACGCCACTCGTCCACCTGCTCCCCTCTACCCAAGCAGTTTTTTTTCTTATGTCATCACTCTAACTTACTTTAAAAGTTATATAATTTGGATATAAATAGGGAAAATAAACCATCAAAAATAAAAAATTCTTATAATGCCAAAATAAATATAATTATTATTGCTTTTAAAAGAACTAAAATTAAATGTGATGAAATTAACAGGGAATACTATTAGAAGGAGAAGGTTGGCAAGAAGCTCGATAATAAGTTGGAGGAAGGATAAGAAAAGCTGATAGGAGAATGAGCCAAGTTGGTAGTTTGGATGAATGTGTTTGATTTCGATGATATTGAAAAAAAAATTTGTCTATTAAAGATATGTACTTTTAATAAAATAATAAAAAATTTTAAAACAAAAAGCGTAAGAATAATTTTACTTTTTTATCTTTTATCTTTTAACAAAAAAATTTATTGTACCCTCATTGTATCCACATAGAAGGTTCGGTGGAATCCAAATACTTTGTAAAGAAGCTGACATTAGCAATTTGGGAGTCGAGGATGCAGAAAGAATCAAAAGGATTGGTCTAGCGGTTTTGGCTAACGTAAATCATTAGCTCAAGCTATAAGTTTGATTGTGTACAATTATCAGAGCTGTCATTTGTAAGGCCATATGAGCTTTTGTTTTTAGTACCTACAGATATAAGTTAAAATTTTAATTTTTCTTTTTTGTACAAATGAGCAGAGCATATGCTTTTATTAAGTTGAAATAAAAGTAGTTGACATTACAGAATCAGTACTTAAAAGCTCAACTAATCCTTCTGGAGGAAGTTCAAGCTTGACTGAATCTAAAGACCTATCATGTGTCTTGTTGGCAAGAAAATCTGCGCAGCTGTTTGCTTCGCGATGAACATGCTGAATTGAGCAACTCCCAATCTAACTCATCAAGTTTTTGCAAGCTCGTATCAGGTGAAGTAATGGTTCTCGTGCCTTCAAAGGTTGCAATAACTTCGACACCCACATGCTATCAACAAACCAGCATAAATGGCATGCAGTTCAGCTTGAACTATTGAGCACCGATTTAGTTTTCTCATGAAACCAAAAAGCCATCTTCCTCGAGAATCTCTTCCTTGACCTCCAGCTGTCGACTCGCCAGTAGATCCTTTGTGAGATGCATCTACATTTATTTTAAGGCATCGTCAGGTGGCCTAGTCCAGGTATGTCCCTGTCTTGTCCGATGCAAGTTCCTATTTGTTAAAACATGTCCCCTATTATCTGCCAAATAAAGCAACACCTGCTGATAATTATTAATAGGCCATTCCTCGATTTGACAGTTTTATGATCGAAAATATTTATATTTTTTATTTCTTTCCTCTCTGCTTTCTGGTTTGGTGTCTTATAGTCTTTATTGCCATTTCTGAATTTGTAACTACCCAGGTATCCACCTTAATAAGTAGGGAAAAAACACAAAACAAAAAATCATAGTAGAAGGAACACGATTTAACATGCTTCAAGAGCAGGTACAAGCATTAAAATCCCAGCTAGAATCTATGAAGGCTACGGAAGCATCTATTCCTCCATGGTGGAAAGAACAAAGGAAAGGGATTGAAGCTAGGCTGGTCGAAAACCAATGCTACATTAGCAAGATTCTGGAGACATTATTGTAAAAGGAGGCAAGTCCAGTTTAATCTGATCTTGGAGGTAGCCTAGCAAGCAGTTCTTAACGAAATCCAGCTTTGCCTTTCAAGAGAAAAGGTAAGAACCCTGTCAAAATCAGTAGTGGATTGAACATGGAAAATGTAGTTATAAACTGGATAAACTAGGAATATTACCTAGATGTCAACCTAATGGTAACCAACTGAAAACCTAGGATAACACTCTTCTTGTGAAAACCAATGGACTTGTTAATGGAACCGTGACCTTTAATAATGCCTTTACTCCAAGACCCAAGATTAAATTGCCTATATTTGAAGATGAAAATCCCAGAGGTTGGGTGAGGAAATGTTAGAAAAATTTCACCATATTTGCTGTAACACCCTAGGTTTACTTGGCTTGGATTTGTCGTTGATTTATGCGAAAGGTTTTGTGACAAAACCTATTTAGATGTTATTGAAGAATTCAATAAATTGGCATAAATATCTACTGTGGAAGAGTGCTAGGAGAAGTTTGAAGAACTTAGACCATATATGCTTTAGCTTAACCCTTGTTTAGAGTCTTTCTTATACAACTTTGTGAGAGGATTAAAGGAGCTAAAACCAAGGGTTATAGCTAATGAAACTCAAAACCTGGTTGCAGCATATAGACAAGCTAGGCTGCATGAGATGTCAGTAGAAATTGAGAGCAGGAAGCTAGTAGTCCCCAGAATTCCCTCTTCCTATAACTAGAACTATCTTGGAACCTCTTGTACAGCAAGAAACCCAAACTACAAAACTACCAGTACCCCAACAATATACCCTAAGCAAAATTCCACCTCACCAGTATATCCAAAAAACAACTACCAAAACTCCATTGAAAAAAAAAGAAAACGCCAAGCCAATGTTTGACGTGTGGTGAAAAATTTTTTCCAAGTCATGTGTGCAAAACCAAACAATTAATGCTATAATTGGAGGTGAAGCAACAAATAAGTTCAGGATGGGACAGAGGAAATATCAGATGTGGAGCAAAAAACTGTAGAAGAACAAGCTGCAAGGTATGATAATTTGAAAATTTCCATGAATGTTTTAATTGTGAATGTAAACCATAGTACATTAAGATTCAAGGGAGTATCAAAAGGAAACCTCTTAGTGTTCTTGTTGAGTGTGACAACTATTGTAGTTAGAAGACACAAACAGTGGTAAGACAACCTCAGGCGTGCTGCAATCGCACTATCCTTAAGGATTATTTCACCTTACCTAGGTAACAGGAATAGCAAAGAAGGAAAATTAATTTTAAACCCAGCAAAAGAAGGAGTAGAGAAGTAGAGTGTGCTTCGAGTGAAGAATGAGAGAAAGTTTCCAGGAGTGAAGAAGCTGTATTCTGAAGCTGTCACATCCCAAGTACACAGTATTTTACACTTTTTACATATTTTCACCACACATGAATAGGTTGGGCTGTCTGCGATATCTTAATTTTCACATTTGATTCACTGAAAACACGATTTCTGTAATTTAATATAATTAACGGAAATAAATATTTACAAGTTGTCTTTTAATCAATACTTACATCCCCTAATTTAATATAACATTGTAGTACCGTAAATCAGAAGTCTGAACATATAAAATAAAATAAATATACCTCCGGGATCTATAAATACTGCCTCGGGTGCTCAGTATGCAGCCTTTAATCCTCGGATGATATAGTCAACTGGTCACTAAAAATAATCTGGAGAGATAATATATTGGAGTGAGCAAACCACGGCTCAGTAAGAGATTTGTATGCAAATCTTGATACCTTGAAGACTATATGCAGTAAAGTCTTTAAAATATAAAATTTATTAAAATGTTTACTGCATATAAAATGTCATATGATTAAATAAACAATTTAGTAAATCATATGAACCACATTTGAAATTCAGTTTGATTTCCACCGTTGAAATCAATCTCTTTAAACACATGTAGCTGTAAAATACACCGTTCACATGTTTCACAAATCAGTGATAAAACATCAAAATAAATAGTATATTTCCACTTTTCTCATCAAATCCAAACACGTGGAATAATAGTAGAAACTAGGCAACACCCTAATGACATCATGCTATAAGTCCCGTGAGGAATGATAGGGTACACGTGAGATCCATGTAGGGACAGTAAATCATCATAAAGATCTATGGCCATAGTCTATAGGTGTCTTCGGTCGTACACTGAGCAGGTGACAACCGGGACACTGAAGACGGCTCAATGTCAACAGCTTTACACATGAAACACGTGACACGTGAGCATAATATGGGGCCTATCAGTCTCAAAACAGTATAAGAAATCTCATCAACTTTATAGAATTAAGTAAAATCAATAATATCTTTCAGAAAATCCATAAAGGTATAAATCACAGTATCTTGTATAGTAAAAATAGTTTATAAAATAATTACACTGTAGTAATAAAATTTCGTAACTGTTTCTTTTCACCGTAGAGCACATACACACGTGTTTCCATGCTTTCTTTCCAAAACTTTAAATTCAAGGTTACAGGAAATCATTTCCAGTAATTTCATACTTTTTGGAAAAATAGAAATATTTATTTTTCAAAATTAATAGTAATTACACTAAACACATTTCTCATTATAGAACACATGTAGAGACATTTTAGTCTCAAAACAATAGTTACACGATGATAAAGTCTTTATGAAAATCATTACATGTGATAAAACTTCAGTCAATCCATAAAGGAAAATCATAATAAAATAGTGAATATTATACTGAAATAATTTATAAAATATTCACTATTCACCATTTTACTTTACCCATCACATATTCCGCTATAAAACACGTGGGAGGAATTTTCGATAATTTAACTTTTACTGAAATCAGTAACATGAATATTTAGTAATTGATTTTTCGGTAAATTCCTCATTTATGGAAAATAATCAATTTCTCACTTTGAAGGCTAGGATAGAAATCAAGAATGCATCAAGATATTTTATGTCATTTTTAGAATTATTTTTAATAAATTTTGGCAGCATAACAACTGCCAGTGTCCTAGCCTCCCTACACTTTCAAATACAGTTCAACCAACCATATAACCACAAATTCATAGCAATTAGAGGCAATTCATTTTCCAAATAATTTTATAAAATTCATAGCATGAAAAACATGCATTCGGATATCCCTACAAATCACACATGCGTCCCTTACCTGTGTGTCGAGATCTTGCTACGTCGTGCTTCACAGGTACGCCGAACTTTTGACTGCAATTTAATTCATCAAAATCATTAGCTTAATTATCATTTTAATTTAAGCTACGATTTATATTGAAACCATAAATATAAGTAGATTCTCATAATTAAAAATGGTTATTCTTAATGCCATTTTTCTTCCTTTTTCCTTTATGGCCGAATGGCCTTTATCTAATTAAAATTCATTGTTTTCATTTTGAGTCCATATACCACTTAAATGTGCTACCATTTCCCTTGTAAATTTTCATCATTTAAGGAATAAATGTACTATTTTATTCCTTTTATTTCCTCCCTAATAGGCAACCCTCATATGTTAACTATATTTGTTCTTAAATTTAGCCTCTTTTGTTGACCATTTTCACTTGGTCATTCATCACCAATTCAGCCCTCATCACATTCGGTCAACATTAATTGAATTTCCCATGTTCTGTTTCGGTTCCAGCCAATATTTTCTGTTTGGTTGTTCAGCTGTTATATCATTCAGTCAACAACACTTAGTAAGACTAAATTTCCATTCGGTTCTTCCTAGTCATTTTCTCATAAATTTGGTCTTTCTTTCCATGCTAAAGTCAGTCCCTCTTATTGACTTTCATGCTATCTCCATTAAATCAGTCAATGATAATTTATCAGCCTCCAATTTCCCTTCGGTTTCCAGCTTGTATTTCTTATTCTGTTCAGTCCTTTTTGTTCTATTTTCACACCATCACAACCAGTGGCGGAGCCAGAAAATTTATTTACTGGGGGCTTCACTCAAATATATTATATTATAAAAAAATAATAACAACAATATTGATAATAGTATTAATTAAAAAATTAAAATTTTTATATTTAGTCATAATTGTAAAAAAAAATCATTTTTTTGTTCGATTTTATATATTCAAAATTATGTACAATAATTTCGTCACCAATACTTTGGAACATATATTTTTTAAGATACACAACTAATTTATCATTAAATCATTAATCTCTCATTTTGTTACACAAACAAGTTTTCAAAATGTTGTTAAAAATATATTATATGTTGTTATAATAACTAATAAAATCAATGTTAGTGTTTACAACAAATAAACTAACGAATGCATTTTCTCCTTTTCAATCTCCACTATTTTTATTGTAAAATTGTTAATTCTTTTCAATTTTGAAAACTCAATGCTAGTATACATAAACTTATCTACTAAACGTTTCACTAAAAAAGAATTTTGAATAAAATTTAACAATATATATACATACATAAATATATATATATATATATTTTTTGGGGGTCAGTGCCCCACTCGCCTCCATGGAGCTCCGCCCCTGATCACAACCCCACGTTGAAGCCTCTTTTGACCTTCATGACTAACCATTCATTAAAACCATTTCACACTAGGTAATTGCTATTTTCTGTTTCAGTTTCAGCCAACATTTGTTTTATTTTTCTGTTCGGTTCAGCCATCTTTTTCCTGCTTTCACTTCTTCAAGATTCCACGTTTTTGTCTCTTTGAAACCTTTATGGCTAACCTTAGTACTATGGCTTCATGAATATATATTATTATTAATTTATTTTCATGTTAAAGCTCTCTTTACTGTCATTCACGCCACATATATATGTCCACAGTAGAAATTTTTCTGCTTCTTTTATTCACACCACACATGTACACAATAACAAATTCTTTGTTCAGCCACTAACACCATTTTATACTTCCTAACTGCTATGGCTGACTGTCAACATAGTCCCTTATTTATACATAATGTTCTTTTCCACGTTTACTATTGATTTCTATGTCAGCCACGCCATACAACAACTACACATGCAGCCAACGTTTCAGCTTTGCTTCATCTATTCCCGTCACACATGCAGCCAATGTTTCAGCTTTATTTCCTCAAGATTCTATTGCCTAAACAACTATATAAATAACATTCCAACTAGTTTTCTTCAAAACAACAATCATCCATATTTTCAACCCATGCAATTTAACCATATACAAGCTAAGAAGACAGAAAACTAAGGCTGATCGTTACCTTTACAGATGCGTTACTGACTGAAGCAGAACAGGTTTGTTTGCTGGCTTCTTGCACGATTTGGCTGGGGTTTGGTGATGTTTAGAAAGCCTTTTTAAGTAGGGAATAACTTCTATAAAAGGCTTAACCGATTAAGTGAAGTGAAAAGGGGTTTTTAGCATGGAAGAACCGAAAGAAAACCTGGATAATTGGAGGAATCGGGAAAAGAAACTAGAACAGAGTGCAGCTTCATGAGGCGGTGCAATTCTCAGCTGAAAATTAATTGAAGCTGGCTTGTTGGCTTAATCTAATTGGCCATAATTTCATTTTAATTAATTAAAATCTAATTCCATTTATTTAAAGTCCACATTACCCTCCAAGTCACCTTATTTACTTCTTTTTGCCACTGCACAGTCCATATTCTGTCCAGCCCATTTTAATTTTATTTTTCATTTATTTTATTTATTTCTTAAGCCAAATAAATCACAAATTTGATCAACTTTGATCAACCTGTTGGCTCTTATAGGCAATACCGAGAGGGGGTGAATCGGCTCTTTGCTAACCTTAAGTCCGTTTTTCGATTCTTCTAAATTCTCTAGCTTAGATTAATATTTTCTAAGTTCTCTAAGCTAGGCAAGCATGCAATTCAAGTTCAATGCAATAAACACAATATAATCGCAAGTAAATAAAGAGTAGGGAGAAAGAGATTTACACAAGCGATTTATAGAGGTTCGGCAACCTTGCCTACGTCCTCTACCTTGAGACGCTCCCAAGGATTTTCCCCAAATTCACTACACTTGAATTTGTCTTTACAATCCCTCCTTTTAAAGGCTCAAGAGAAACCTCTCTCTTTTTCTAGGCTCAAGAGAAACCTCCTTCTTTTTCTAGGCTCAAGAGAAACCTCCCTCTTTTTCTAGGCTCAAGAGAAACCTCCCTCTTTTTCTAGGCTTAAGAGAAACCTCCCCTTTACAAGGAATGATGAGATACAAATAATGTAATCAAAGAAAGGCCTCTAGGTAGGCAAGTGATTACGGAAATTAAGCACAATGAAAACCTATACAAGATTTGTGCTAAGCACTATAAGGAATAAGAGAGTGATAGAAGATATTGAATTCTAGCTCTTGAACTCTTTGATTTGCTTGAAGAGATGAAGAAATTGAAGAATGATATGTCTTGGGTGCTCTCTCTGTTTCTTCAGCTTCCAAGCCTCTATTTATAGTCCCTTAGATGTATTCTAGCCGTTGGGTGGAGCCAAATCTCGAATATTACCGTTGTCTCACAAAAACTAGCCGTTACAGCACTTTTTCGTCTCGAAGGATCAATCCCATGCCCAAAGGGATCGATCCCTTTTGTCCAGAATCTTGATTCTTGGCTTGAGGGACCTTGGAAAGACATTCTGCCATAAAGGGATCGATCCCTTCCCTTAGGGGATCGATCCCATGCCTCCAGAAAGCTTTTCCTGCACTATTTTGGGTTAGAAATGATGTAGTCTTTGATCCTAATTCACCCCAAAACATTTTGGCATTTTTGTGGGAGTTTTTCTTGACTTTCTCTGATGAAAACATGGTCCAAAAATTCATCAAGTGATTTTCTAAAATATTCAACACATTTACAAAGTATTAAGACCAATAAGAATATGCATCATTAAATCATGGTCTTAATGTTTGATATGAACACTTGAAATGTATTGAGAAAATCATGTGTGATAAGGCAAATTTACAATATGAATTAAAACATTAAAGCTTACTTAAGTTTTTGTCATTTCAAAATATACGTGTCAATTTAAAGCTAACACAACCCTTGAGGGAAGCCAACTTTGCCCTTGTATAACTTCGAAATTTTCGATTCTATCACACCTTTCTTTCGACATTTATAAAATATCAAAATTTATTTATTTATTGGTTTATTAAAATTTTTCATTCTGTACATGTATAGTACAAAATAACGAGTTCTCACAGTAGCCCTCTATTTATAGTAAAAAATGGATGTAGAAAATCTGTAGGAAATCGTAATAAAATCATAATAAAATCAGCACATAATCCGGAGAAAATCAAGACAGGATTTTGACTAAATTTGAGAGAATGTTTAATTAAATCTAAAACAAATCTTGTAAAGTTTTAGAAAAATCAAAACATTAGTTTTTCAAATAAGGTTAAATACTAAAAAATAATTAAATAAAAATAAATATGATAAAAGTCTTTTTAGAAATATCAAAATATCCAACAATACCCCACCTATTTCAAAAAGAATTTTGAAAGAAAAAATATTTTGCTGGGTTAATTATAAGTATAATACTTCGTATCTGGTGTCTTTTGGACTTGAACCAGACCTAGAATAATAAAACTTATTTTACTAATTGGTGAAGGTTTTAGCTTTTTGAACCAATAACTCATTATTGTAAAATAGAGGTCTTATTAACTACACTATACTTTCACAATTCTTTACTGTTCGACGTTATTGTGCGCTAATAAGCCATGCGCGCACCTGGTTATTTAATGAGTGCTCTAGAAATTATGCCACAATTTCATAGGAGTGGCCCCACTCCACACTCACATAGATGTTTTCATCATGTGAATACTGCAATGATATACACCACCCAAAAAGGATATGAAAAACATTAAGAGTTTTAGCTCATCCTCTCAAATTCATACAATCTAGCACTTACACACATCATAGGAATGGACAAATTTATTAGTGCTAGCAGGAATAACAGTGACTTGTTATTACCCATTGAATCTTATTCATGAGATCTCCAATCACAAAGGTTGGGTTACCATCACCATTATTCTCAAATTGGCTTAAGTCTCTTTCCCCTCGATATTTTAGAACTTTCTCCCCATAGGTTTAGTTAGGGGATTGGCCAAATTCATTTATGACTTTACATAATCAACTGATATAATTCCATCATTCAACAGCTGCTTAATTACATCATGTCTTAAATAAATATGTCTATTTTTACCATTGAAAGTTTTGTTCTTTACAATGGTTATTGCCACATGGCAATCACAATACATAGATACAAAAGATGTTAGTTTTAAACCCAATGAAATGTTGGCTAAGAGGTTTCTCAACCACTCAGCCGCATTATCAACCAATTCCAGAGCTACAAATTCTGATTCCATGGTAGATTTAGCTATAATAGTCTGTTTGGCTGATTTTCATGCAACAACACCCCCACCGAGAGTAAAATCATAACCACTAGTGAATTTTGTCTCATCTGAATCTGAAATCCAGTTAGCATCACGGTATCTTTCCAATACAGTGGGAAATCCACTATAAAATACCATAATTCATGGTACTTCTCAAATATCTCATGATCATTAATCATCTCAGCACCAGTGATCATATAGTAGCTAAGGTACGTGTCTCGACTAGTTATCGAACAACTCATAAACCTATATATGTATACATCGGTATCCATTGTCACACAGGTGGACTCCATGAAGTATATACATATACAGGCGCCTAAATGCCACAGGCATAACACAATACCACACAAGCAAATCACTGTGCCATATAGGCACATCATAATGCCACATAGGCATAACACAGTGCCATAATCACGTGACCTTTTAACCTGCACCATCGTTCAACTCTAGCTCTATACAATTATTCCACAAGATTTTAATATCATTTCAATCACATTTATATTTAAGTGCCAATACTAAGACCCCTACCATTACTATGGTCCTCTTAGTATCTAATGAACATTTAAAAATTATTTCACTAAATATTCACAGTAAATCCACAATGTTCAAAACATCAAGTGATTATTAAATTATTTAATCTATGGATTTATCCATATTCATTTCATCACAATACCATCATTTCGCAATCAATTCTTAGCATTTCAAATCTATGCAAATTATTACGTACTAAGTATTATCACACCACGGAATTATATCCAAATTTTCACAAAATATAATCATATTCATCTCACTCTATTTTATTTTATTTTATTTTCTTCATTTAATTGTTCACAAACCATATATCAATTTAAATCATTGTATATATATCGAACTAAACCAAAATCAATGCTTCTACTATATACTTTGATATTCCATTCAACACCAAAAAATAACAAAAATTTAATTTCAATATTGTCTTACATTAAATATACTCACACATTCATAAAACCCCTTTGGAAAGAACTTCAATCCATGTCAAGTATTTATAGTCATGGAAAACATTTGCCTTAAGTGAAATTCTCTATTAAACATTATTCAAACAAAACATTATACTTCAACAAAAAATTATAGTCACTAATTAATCATATTAACCATTAACATGTTCATAGCACTCCAAAATAGACATTTAAATATCACACTTCAAACAAATGCCCGAAACAACAATTTTATCATCAGGGTTAGATACTTTTTCACAACAATTCTAATATCTCAAACACTAAACATCAATTCACATTTCCATACTAATCCAAAATCATCTCAAAAGCTATCATATTGCATAATTTATCATTCTAATAAATCTATACTAAAAACATGATACTAACACATTCTCTGTATATAATTTTTTCACTATCAATTACACAATATAAACATAGCATCAATTTGTATATAAATGCTTACTTATACTTTTTTTACCACGATGATTGCAGCAATCCCTAGAGTACGATCCATTATGATAAGAAACATGTTCAATGCTTCGAACTCTCCTGTAACGTGTTAAGCTCCGGCTTCTAGTGAAACTCATTTTTCAGAAAAGATTCCAAAATAAGCGAGCAACGTTGAAAATTGAGGTGTTTCAAATTTGGGATTTTTGCCGATATTTTTGGGAAAATAATCCTTAAGATTGTTGTAGTTAGAAGGCACAAATAGCAGTAAAACAACCTGAGGCGTGCTGCAATCACACTGTCCTTAAGGATTATTTCACCAACAGGTGTAATCTCCCAAGATTCAACAGGCTCTTCTAGGATTACTCAGGCGAGAGGAACAGCAAAGAAGGAAGATTAATTTTGAACACAGCAAAAGAAGAAGAAAGAGAAGAGAAGAGAAGTAGAGAGTGCTTCGAGTGAAGAATGAAAGAAAGTTGCTAGGAGTGAAGAAGCTGTATTCTGTAGCCCTCTAGTTATCGTAAAAAAAATAGGTGTAGGAAATTGTAATAAAATCATAATTAAATTAGCACATAATATGGAGAAAATCAAGACAAGATTTTGACTAAATCTGAGAGAATGTTTAATTAAATCTAAAACAAATCTTGTCAAAGTTTTAGAAAAACCAAAACATTAGTTTTTCAAATAAGGTTAAATACTGAAAAATAATTAAATAAAAATAAACATGATAAAAGTCTTTTTAGAAATATCAAAATATTCAACAACACTCACAATTTTGTGACTTCAAGATGGGCAAAAGATGGAGTTGAGACAATGTAGACCAGCCCCTTAGCCATTATTGCAGCCAATGGTGAGAAGTTGCATTGCAATGCCAAGTGCAATCAAGTAGAATGATTGATGTAGGGCCATTTTTTTACTCATGATCTTAGAGTTCTACCTATAGTGGGCAGTGATATGGTGAAAAAATTTAGCCCTTTGAAATTAATTATTATATCTGTATAATTAATGAAAAATCATGCAATTGTTATTTATTAATTGATTTTTTAATTTATAGAAATTAATTATTAGATTTGTATAAATGAATTTATGAACATCAAATTTATCATATTGTCTAAATACATGAACCAATTAATCGTATTAAAAATCTATACAAATATAATATATATAAATCAGATCATCATCTACCACATCATTCAGAGGGGTTCTATTCACATCCTATTTAGTGCTAGACACACCCTAAATTAATGAACAATTTTTATTACAAAAAAAACTCTTGTACGTAATGACTATTTTACCTTCATATTCAATAACATAAACCTCAAACTAATTCTCTTCTTCCTCTTCTCACTCTTAACACACCCTAAATAACTAATTCAACCAATTTTTATCAAAAAATCATAACAATAGGGTATTTTTCTAATGATTTAAGCAACAATTTGTTCAAGAAAAAAGATTTAGATGAAATGCATAGGATTTTTGCAGAGGTATGATAGATGTCAGTAATTTTTTTTATTTTTTTTTTTCAATTTTTTTGTTTAAAAGACCCAAAAAAACCTAGGTTTCAAAACTCCCGACAGTGGATTGTCGAGAGTACATTGTAAATCCCAACAATTTACTGTCATGAGTGTCATAACGTATTAAGTTTTGGAGAAAACCTAATAGCTAGACACAAAATCTACGGAGTCGCCACCAACCATTCTACTAAGTGTGATTGGTCACCTATTCAAACTATGGATAAGGACTGGTCTACATTTCAAATTTAGGGTTCGGGAGTACGGTTACGTGTGAGTAAGGATTAGCACCCTCACAACGCCCATCCTAAAATGGTACCAACTAATTTTAGGTTATCTCAAATTTGCCTTAGTTAATCTTAGGTTCAATAATTTAATATTGGAAAATATTTCTAAGCATCCTCTATTAAGCTGGTGGGACAACTTAAAAAATTCTCTTCACCTCAAGAGTATTCAAGTAGTACTATGTAACTTGCTTGAAGAGGCTCCGTCGTCGGATTCATTTTAATATTTTATGAGAAATTCCTAACTTTGACTCCTTCTACCCAATTTATCCTTACCATCCTATTATTTATTAATTCTTAATTTTATTTGTTTATTTTTATGCGAAAATGAATATGAATTATTTTTATCAAAAATTCCTTTTAGATCTTCCATTAAGCTGGTGAGACCCAAAAGAAATTTTCTTACCTAAAGATTTCCAAATCATTACTTAAGCGTAATTCTACTTGGGATCTCATCATAGGAATAATCAATATTCATTCTCAATAACTCCTATTTTTTATTGCCTTATTTTATTATTTCATTAGATTTTATTACTATTTATTATTGTTATTTTATTATTATAGTGAACACGAATTATTAAAATTTTTATCTTCTTAATTAACTACTTTAGTTTTTAATTTTAATTTAATAATGTTTTTAGATAAAAATCACCTATTTTATAATTTTAAAAGGTGAATAAAAATCACTTATTATTGAAAACTATCTCTAGGCCATCCATTAAGCTGGTGAGGCCTTGAAAATAATCTTCTCACCTAGAAAATTTCAAGAAAATCACTTATGCGTAATTCTCTCGATATTTCATCATTGGAGTAATTCATGTTCACTTTCATTATAATTTTCATATCTAATCTTTATTCATTCCATTCCTTATTTTGTTACTCATTATTATTTCTATTATCATGGACTATTAATTATCGTTTCTAATTTTTATAACTTATTCTTGTTCCAATTCAATAACAAATTTACTAATCATTCGTATTTTAATTTTTTTAAAAAATGAATATAAATTACTTTTTATTGAAGACCCTATTTAGACCTTCCATTGAGCTGGTGAGGCCTCGAATAGAACTTTCTTCCCTAGAAATTTTCAAGAAAATTACTTAAGCGTAATTCCCTTGATATTTCATCATCGGAGTAATCGTATTCACTTTTATTATTTTAATATCTAACTTTGGTTATTTCATTTATTTCCCTCCTTATTTGCCATTACTATTTTTATTATATTAATCATTAACATCTTTCTAATTTTATAACTAATTATTTTTAGTGTTATTTTATAATATATTTATTTTTATATATATTTTCTTTTAAAATGAATATGAATTATTTGTTATCAAAAATCCTGTCTAGACCCTCCATTAAGCTGGTGAGGCCTTGGATAAGATTTTTTTTTTTACCTCAAGATCTCTAAAGTACCACTTAAGCGTGATGCCTCTAGAGTTCCATCGTCGAATTGTTTCATGTCTACCTTTAATATCTTTCATTTACTAAATCTTATCATTATTTTATTATTTTATTTTTAACTTTGAATTTTCATTTAAATTTATTTATCTTTATCTTTATAATTTTTTTTCTATAGCTTCCTAAAGAGTCGTATTAAATTTCTTAAATCTTATTCTATATACAAAATTCATCTCCTAATTACTCATGCAAATCAAGTTAGTATTTCATAATACTATCCTGCAAACAGATCACATTCATTAAGTTAAAATGAATTACTATTAAATCATCATTATCTTACAAGTCACTAAATCACATGCAAATTATTTAATTAATTGAATTTATTATTTTAATAAGCATATTGATTATCAAGTTATTAAATTAATTAACTAGCCATGCATGTTAACTTGACGGGGAAACCATTTAATTGATTAACAAACAAATAAAACCAAAATAAAACAAACCTGGAAATCAGTCCAATCCCTCTCTTCTCTAATTGGTCGAATGAAGTTGGCTTGGTGAGGATAATACAGTAGACGTATTGGGCAAGGGTATAAGCTGGTGCGATGAAGCTTCAGTAGCAAGGCAAGCAGGGACGGTGGCGTGGTGATGAATGTACAGCCCCAGTTTGTTTTTTCTTTCCTCTTTCCTTATTTCCTTTGTAGAACACGTTCCTCTTCTTTTCTTGGACTTGGACGGTGCAATGGGAGTGAGCAGTAGTGACTATGCATGGGAGTGGCGTGAAAGTGCAGCAGGTATGGTGCAAGAACAGGTATAATGCAACAGCAAATGGGTTGCAATAGAGTGAGGTACGCAGTGGCAGGACGTGGCTTCTATGGTAGTTTCAAAATGCAATGATGGACGGTGGTGCAGCAAGGGCAAAACGTGCAAGGCAGCAAAGAACGAAGCAGTACAGGCAGTGGTGCGGTGACCAGTAACCAACGTAGAGGCTTGGTCACAATGCCAACATGCAGGGAAGCGATGCGAGGTGGTATGGCTGCAACGTGCAAGGTACAGTGATGCTTTAGCTATGTTCATGCAGTAGCAGCAAAGATGGAGGTGACGATGTGCAGCAAAAAACCAAAATCGAACCCTCTTGGAACCAGGCAGAGACAAACGGGCATCACCTATTATCGGAATGGGACCCCTCTCTCGGGTTTTTGTTGGTGAAGCAGGGCACCGTTCGGCAAGTAAGGTGTAGGGTGGCAGTAAAGATTACGGTGAGCACAGCCAGGGAAGGTTCTCCCGTGACTAAGAACCGTGGAAACTTTTTTAGGGTTTTTTCCTTTTCTTTCTTTTTCCCCCTCCCTTTCTTCTTTTTATTTCCAATTCCCTCATCTACGATGTTAATGTTGTGTATCAAATCCCACAATTTTTGTGCTGATTTTCTCTTTTACCCGATCTCATGGTTGACTCCTTTAATTGAGTTTCCAAAAACTTAGTGCAAATAATTTCCTATTGATTTTTCTTTCCAATCCCACTCTTCAATTTAATTGCTGTGATATATTCTCTAAATCTCCAAATTTGGTAATACTAAGATTCTGATTCTTTTTTTTTTTTCAATTTTCCCTTCTTTGATCACTTTATTTTTGTTATTTTTTTATTTTTTAATTTTTTTCCTATTTTCTATTTTCTTTTCATTTTTATTTTTTTTAATAATAATAAACAAGATAGTAATACAAAAATTAGATTCATCTTCTAATCATCAAACCCAATAGGCCCAATAACATTAAAAGACCCCGGACAAAACGGGGTGTCTACAGTTGCCCCTCTTTGTACATTTGCTATGAAATAGTAATTGTGCAAAGACATAGACATCCATTTTGTCCACATCCATTTTATTATTTTTTTCCTTTCTTTTCAATTTTTTTTTTGTTCCTCCTTTTTTTTGTGTGTGGATATTTACTCATTCTAAAAGAAATTGGTTTTCATCATGAAAATGCTCCTTCGATCAGGAAGGCCCTGAAACTTTAAATTCTCTCATCTCTTAAATGCTCCTTCGACTAGGAAGGCCATGAAACTTTAAAATTTTCCCATCTCCAAAATGCTCCTTCGACTAGGAAGGCCCTGAAACTTTAAATTTTCTCATCTCGTAAATGCTCCTTCGACTAGGAAGGCCCTGAAACTTTAAAATTTCTCATCTCTTAAATGCTCCTTCGACTAGGAAGGCCCTGAAACTTTAAAATTTCTCATCTCTAAAATGCTCCTTCGACTAGGAAGGCCCTGAAACTTTAAAATTTTCTCATCTCTAAATGCTCCTTCGACTAGGAAGGCCCTGAAACTTTAAAATTTTCTCATCTCTAAAATGCTCCTTCGACTAGGAAGGCCCTGAAACTTTAAATTTTCTCATCTCTAAAATGCTCCTTCGACTAGGAAGGCCCTGAAACTTTAAATTTTCTCTCTTAAATGCTCCTTCGACTAGGAAGGCCCTGAAACTTTAAATTTTCTCCCTCTTAAATGCTCCTTCGACTAGGAAGGCCCTGAAACTTTAAATTTTCTCTCTTAAATGCTCCTTCGACTAGGAAGGCCCTGAAACTTTAAATTTTCTCTCTTAAATGCTCCTTCGACTAGGAAGGCCCTGAAACTTTAAATTTTCTCCTCTCTTAAATGCTCCTTCGACTAGGAAGGCCCTGAAACTTTAAATTCTCTCATCTCTTAAATGCTCCTTCGACTAGGAAGGCCCTGAAACTTTAAATTTTCTCATCTAAATGTGTTCAATTATACTCAGAGGTTTTACGGATTGTACCCAGAGGATTTGATGAATCATGCCCGGAGGTCTTATAGATTGTACCTAGAGGTTCAATGAATCATGCCTGGAGGTCTTACAAATTGCACCCGGAGGTTTTAATGAATCATGCCCGGAGGTCTTATAGATTGTACCTAGGGGTTTTAATTAATCATGCCCGGAGGTCTTATAGATTGTACCCGGAGGCTTTGATCTTATCTCATCATTTCAATTCTATCTTCTAGATCATCTTATCATTCTAGTTTCTTCTTTTTGTTATTTTCTATCACATCTTTCAATCCCTTTTTCATTATCCCATCATAACCATATCTTTTTAGTTTCCTCTTTCTTTCCAAAATTTTAACATTTTTGTTTCAAAACTTCATACCTTTTTCGTCACATCTGATTCCTAATCCTTCTCACATTTTCTGATTTTCTTTTTCTTCTTTTTTTTTATAAAATTTTTCAAAATTTTTGTCATCTAATCTTTCAAAACTTTTCATCCTATTGTCTTAACAAACAGTTCAAATTTTTTTTGGTGTAAAAATGCATATAATGAAATGTCATGCATGCCATGAATGCAATGTAAATGATAAATAATGCCTTACCAAGTCACATCATCAATCTACCATATCCCTCTCTTCAAAAATTTGTCATCATTCAATCTTCTCTCTGCCTTATCATTCAATCTTTCAATGCCTCATCATTCTTCTTTCTTCAAATTTAGCAATCCTAAAATCATTTGCCCCATCATCATAGTTCATTTAGTCTTCTTCTTGCCCCACAATTCTTCTTTCTTTAAATTTAGCAATCATCACTCATTCAGTCTTCGCATTGCCCCACAATTCTTACCAAATTAAAATTCATCTATCCAAATTATAACAACAAAATCATCCCAAACTATTCACAAGAACACTTCACCACTTCTCATATCTTCAAGAAAATTCATGCTCTCAAATCAACCAAAGATTGCCCCAAGAATAGTCTTAAAAACACCATTACCACACTTGATTTCTTTAAAACAAAAGCTTGCCCCCATAAAATCACAAAACTCTCATTTTTCACTTCTTCAAGTTTCTTTTTTGAAGACAGAAAATTGCCCCACATAATAATTTTCCAAGATAAAAACATTTGACATTTAAATCTCTTAAAAATTGGTGATTACTATTGAGAACAAATAGAATGAGTCATAACTTGGTCTAGCTGAATAAATGTACTGATTCGATGCATCAAGGATGTTTGGTTATCAAGAAAGGTTCTATTGATCAATGTCTCTTCATCTTGGCTCACAAATGAAACAAATTCCTTGAAAATCAAAATTCCTTTTGTAAAAGTAACTTTTACCGAACACAATCCATTTTAGCATTCTCTTAATTTGTTGATATGTGAACTTTAACAAATGTCAAGACTAGCTGTGATGGCTCAGATTTTTGGGCAAGGATTCAAATCTCAACTCAAATTTTTAAGGTGATGGTTTTTTAATTTCTCAAAAGGTTTTGATTGAAAGCATCACTCCTCTGGTTTTTCTTCTTTCTTATTATTGCCTTCGCATAGTCACAAACAATGGCCTTGAGTTGTTTCAAATTTGCTCTAGACTGCCCTTTCATGGGTTTTCACCCTAGAGCTTCATTCCCTTTTTTTTTTCTTCTTCTCTTTTTTCTTTTTTTATTGATTATTCTACCATGCATTTGAGAATTCAAATTTCATTACAAACTAAATAATGATGATGGTTTCTCAAAGAAAAGCTTTTCAATACAAGCATCTTTATTTGATCAAAATGGACTTTTAAGCACGTACCGTAGGCCAAGTTTTAAGGTTTTCAAAGAATGGATAAATAGGCCCAAAATAAGTGTTTTCAAGGTTTATCGAACCAAGGATTATTTCTTCGATTGTGAACATCTATCCTTCCCACTCTTCGAAGCATTTTTCTTTTCTTTTCTAACCTTTTATTCTCAATCATTTTCTTTTTTTTTTTTTTTTCACATCTACCTTTTTCATTTTTTTTTCAATTTCTTGTTTTTTTCATATTGATTTCCATCTTCACATATCCTTCTTCTCACATTTGCCCCTTAACAAGGGCATCATTTTCTTGCATTTGACATAAGACCAATCACTAATGCTTCTAAGACTCCTCTGATGTATTTGCCTCTCCAATGTGGAGAGTGATCCTTGGCCAAGGTTCATTTAGAAAGAAATCAATAAGCTCAAAAGGGGTAACAAAGGGATGATTTCATTTCAGTAATAGGAATATGAAAGATGGCCATTTGTCATATCAAATATTAACACTTCTATTGAAAACCAATCCTCAAGGTGAAATTTTGGCTTTTGAAATCATTTGAATATCCCTCATGCATGGTTTCACAATCAATTTTTTCTTCTTTTCTTTTCTTTCTTTTGTTGTTTTTTTTTTCACTTCCTTTTTCTTCACTTTTTTTTACAACTCATGCCCAGAATGTATCAACTCAACTTTATGAAGGCCTTATGCAATGATTTTAATTATCATGGTTTAAAATAGGAAAAGGATATCAATCAAATTAAGAATGGCCATTAAAAGATGTTGAGGTTATCAAAAGCTTGGCTTTTTCAATCATTTTGCCCCGAGGTGTAGCGAAGGATGATTTGGGTTAGAAAGTTTAAGTTATGAGAAAGAATTTTGGGTTGATGTGTTTGGGACTTTTAGCTTAGCCTTAACATCTATCAAATTTCCAAATACGAAGTCCTTAAGAGAATGCTTCATGAATTGGTTCTTTAAAACAATTCAAAAAGTTTTGCAAATTCATCAATCATTTCATTGCTCATTGCCTTAACGAAGATCATTGACTTCAAAAGTTTAACATGGTAAGCAAAAATGAATGGAATTCTAGCTTGTGTTTCTTTATGGATTCCAAGTTTTCACTGAATCGGAAAGTATACTATAAATGTAATGGCTAGGTCTATTCATTCTCAATAAAAATCACCAATGTTTTCAAAATTATTTTTATTTCATCTACTTGGAAAGAAAATTATGGAAAGCTTTCAAAACAACTTGAAGAAAATTTCAAGAATCTTGAGAACATCTCACATCCACAAATTACAATAGAAAACTTAGCCAATGGAGGAACAGACTTCCATTGTTCAATAAGCTCTTGATTCAAGGCACCACTACTGATGAGTTCTTTAACCTTTTCCTTCAATTGCCTACACTTTTCTGTTGAATGCCCAATTACCCCCATGTGATATTCACATTTGCTATTTGGTTCATAACTTTTTGATGCTGGGTTTGGAGTTGTTTTCAAAGGCATAGGCACCAGATACTGGTTCTTTATTAGCAAAGGCAATAGTTTAGAAATTGGAATTGGTAATCTCTCTACACTGTTTCTTAGCCTTCTTGGATTGTTTGGTAAGGCAAAGAGTGATCGAGGACAAAAGTTAGGCTGAAAACCATTTTGAGGAATTGACTGATAAGGATATGGACAAAGGTGGTGGGATTGTTGTATGGGGTATGGTAATATGGGGTATAACTTTCATACTGCTTTTCATTAGCCACAGCCTGAACATCTTGACTCTCGTTATTGAATGTTGCACCTCTCCTTGTATTTACCCATTCGATCTTCCCACTTTTTATTCGATTATCTCACCAGAGAGTACCAAATCTGCAAAAGTTTTTGGCGACATTACCAATCATTCTCTCATAGTATGGAGCCCTAAGTGTATTGACAAACAGAATTGTCGTCTCTTTCTCTGTAAGGGGAGGCTAAACCTGAGCGGCAATGTCTCGCCATCTCTGAGCATATTCTCTAAAGCTCTCGGTAGCCTTCTTTTCCATATTCTGTAATAATAATCGATCTGGTGCCATATCCTTTGCATGTTGATATTGAACCATAAAGGCCCTCGCAAGATCCTTCCATGAATGGATGCGTCTTCTATCTAATTGGACATACCACCTTGCTGCGGACCCAATAAGGCTATCTTGAAAACAGTGGATTAGCAACTTTTCATTGTGAGTATGCCCTGCCATTTTTCGACAAAATATTGTAATATAGGCTAATGGGCATTTAGTTCCATCATATTTTTCAAAGTTGGGGACTTTGAATTTCACGGGTAACACCAAATCAGGAACCAAACTCAGTTTCTCCACATCAATGTTTCCATAAATAGTGCTCCCTTCGATGGCCCTCAGTCTCTCCTCTAATGTATCACACATACGATGCATCCCCTCATGAGAACCTAGTTCAATCGCTTCCCTCCTAAACTTCTCTTGCTTGATGGGGTCCCCCATTTGTGGCTCCACTCTAACGTTAGTGTCTTCATCAACCCCCTTCCCTTTTACCAAGCTCATCATCATCTCCACCATCTTAGCCATTTGTTCCTTAGTCTCTTCTTAGGCTCTGACAATCTCTTGTTGCACCTTTTCAATTCCATCAATTCGTGCCAATTGCTCATTCTCCATTGTTCTTGTTTGCAAACAAGTATCGTATGGGTGGCTGACAATTTTCACGACCAAGCTATCTTCTCACCTCTATTACCATAGTCTAAGCCAAGATGCCATGATATGCACATACAAACCTATGCATGAGATGTATGCTCAATTTATGTATGGCCAAAAATGTCTAAATGTATAAGTGCAATATTCAAATAGACATGTTATGCATCGCAAATTCAAAGGAAAGCCTCATGTGATGAACAGACACATTTCGTCTCTTTATTTTCTTTCTTTTGATTTTTTAATATTATATTTTTTGAAAAGAAAAAAAATTTTTCCTTCATGTGTCCTAATCCTTGGTTATCTCTACATGATGAGTTGACATGGCTCTAACTTAAGTTGGTCTCTTAGGTTCTTTATATGCTTGGTTTGGATAAGTAAGAAATCTAAAGGTTCTCAAATTGTTCCTCACTATCGTCCACATAGGACTAGTAAGGCACCCAATCCTCACCCATCACAGGTTACAAACGGAAAGGTTCTATTTGAGTGGGAGTATTTCGCTAGCCATTGCGGAGGTATTACCTCACGAGAGCGTAGGTACTTTACTCCCTCCTAAAAAGGATCGAGCCCGGGTCGAGGGCTTATGCATGCTAATGCAAAGTGATGTGTGTGTATGAAGGAATAATGTTTTATTTAATGTTCGTTTTCTATTAAGATCTCCTAAGCAAATTCTAAGATAACCTAAAACTAAGTATTGGCCTGACTCCCTTAAGTCCCCAGCGGAGTCGCCAAACTGTCATAACGTATTAAGTTTTGGAGAAAACCTAATAGCTAGACACAAAATCTACGGAGTCGCCACCAACCATTCTACTAGGTGTGATTGGTCACCTATTCAAACTATGGATAAGGACTGGTCTACATCTCAAATTTAGGGTTCGGAAGTACGGTTACGTGTGAGGAAGGATTAGCACCCTCACAACGCCCATCCTAAAATGGTACCAACTAATTTTAGGTTATCTCAAATTTGCCTTAGTTAATCTTAGGTTCAATAATTTAATATTGGAAAATATTTCTAAGCATCCTCCATTAAGCTGGTGGGACAACTTAAAAAATTCTCTTCACCTCAAGAGTATTCAAGTAGTACTATGTAACTTGCTTGAAGAGGCTCCGTCGTCGGATTCATTTTAATATTTTATGAGAAATTCCTAACTTTGACTCCTTCTACCCAATTTATCCTTACCATCCTATTATTTATTAATTCTTAATTTTATTTGTTTATTTTTATGCGAAAATGAATATGAATTATTTTTATCAAAAATTCCTTTTAGATCTTCCATTAAGCTGGTGAGACCCAAAAGAAATTTTCTTACCTAAAGATTTCCAAATCATTACTTAAGCGTAATTCTACTTGGGATCTCATCATAGGAATAATCAATATTCATTCTCAATAACTCCTATTTTTTATTGCCTTATTTTATTATTTCATTAGATTTTATTACTATTTATTATTGTTATTTTATTATTATAGTGAACACGAATTATTAAAATTTTTATCTTCTTAATTAACTACTTTAGTTTTTAATTTTAATTTAATAATGTTTTTAGATAAAAATCACCTATTTTATAATTTTAAAAGGTGAATAAAAATCACTTATTATTGAAAACTATCTCTAGGCCATCCATTAAGCTGGTGAGGCCTTGAAAATAATTTTCTCACCTAGAAAATTTCAAGAAAATCACTTATGCGTAATTCTCTCGATATTTCATCATTGGAGTAATTCATGTTCACTTTCATTATAATTTTCATATCTAATCTTTATTCATTCCATTCCTTATTTTGTTACTCATTATTATTTCTATTATCATGGACTATTAATTATCGTTTCTAATTTTTGTAACTTATTCTTGTTCCAATTCAATAACAAATTTACTAATCATTCGTATTTTAATTTTTTTAAAAAATGAATATAAATTACTTTTTATTGAAGACCCTATTTAGACCTTCCATTGAGCTGGTGAGGCCTCGAATAGAACTTTCTTCCCTAGAAATTTTCAAGAAAATTACTTAAGCGTAATTCCCTTGATATTTCATCATCGGAGTAATCGTATTCACTTTTATTATTTTAATATCTAACTTTGGTTATTTCATTTATTTCCCTCCTTATTTGCCATTACTATTTTTATTATATTAATCATTAACATCTTTCTAATTTTATAACTAATTATTTTTAGTGTTATTTTATAATATATTCATTTTTATATATATTTTCTTTTAAAATGAATATGAATTATTTATTATCAAAAATCCTGTCTAGACCCTCCATTAAGCTGGTGAGGCCTTGGATAAGATTTTTTTTTTACCTCAAGATCTCTAAAGTACCACTTAAGCGTGATGCCTCTAGAGTTCCATCGTCGAATTGTTTCATGTCTACCTTTAATATCTTTCATTTACTAAATCTTATCATTATTTTATTATTTTATTTTTAACTTTGAATTTTCATTTAAATTTATTTATCTTTATCTTTATAATTTTTTTTCTATAGCTTCCTAAAGAGTCGTATTAAATTTCTTAAATCTTATTCTATATACAAAATTCATCTCCTAATTACTCATGCAAATCAAGTTAGTATTTCATAATACTATCCTGCAAACAGATCACATTCATTAAGTTAAAATGAATTACTATTAAATCATCATTATCTTACAAGTCACTAAATCACATGCAAATTATTTAATTAATTGAATTTATTATTTTAATAAGCATATTGACTATCAAGTTATTAAATTAATTAACTAGCCATGCATGTTAACTTGACGTGGAAACCATTTAATTGATTAACAAACAAATAAAACCAAAATAAAACAAACCTGGAAATCAGTCCAATCCCTCTCTTCTCTAATTGGTCGAATGAAGTTGGCTTGGTGAGGATAATACAGTAGACGTATTGGGCAAGGGTATAAGCTGGTGCGATGAAGCTTCAGCAGCAAGGCAAGTAGGGACGGTGGCGTGGTGATGAATGCACAGCCCCAGTTTGTTTTTTCTTTCCTCTTTCCTTATTTCCTTTGTAGAACATGTTCCTCTTCTTTTCTTGGACTTGGACGGTGCAATGGGAGTGAGCAGTAGTGACTATGCATGGAGTGGCGTGAAAGTGCAGCAGGTATGGTGCAAGAACAGGTATAATGCAACAGCAAATGGGTTGCAATAGAGTGAGGTACGCAGTGGCAGGACGTGGCTTCTATGGTAGTTTCAAAATGCAATGATGGACGGTGGTGCAGCAAGGGCAAAACGTGCAAGGCAGCAAAGAACGAAGCAGTACAGGCAGTGGTGCGGTGACCAGTAACCAACGTAGAGGCTTGGTCACAATGCCAACATGCAGGGAAGCGATGCGAGGTGGTATGGCTGCAACGTGCAAGGTACAGTGATGCTTTAGCTATGTTCATGCAGTAGCAGCAAAGATGGAGGTGACGATGTGCAGCAAAAAACCAAAATCGAACCCTCTTGGAACCAGGCAGAGACAAACGGGCATCACCTATTATCGGAATGGGACCCCTCTCTCGGGTTTTTGTTGGTGAAGCAGGGCACCGTTCGGCAAGTAAGGTGTAGGGTGGCAGTAAAGATTACGGTGAGCACAGCCAGGGAAGATTCTCCCGTGACTAAGAACCGTGGAAACTTTTTTAGGGTTTTTTCCTTTTCTTTTCTTTTCCCCCCTCCCTTTCTTCTTTTTATTCCCAATTCCCTCATCTACGATGTTAATGTTGTGTATCAAATCCCACAATTTTTGTGCTGATTTTCTCTTTTACCCGATCTCATGGTTGACTCCTTTAATTGAGTTTCCAAAAACTTAGTGCAAATAATTTCCTATTGATTTTTCTTTCCAATCCCACTCTTCAATTTAATTGCTGTGATATATTCTCTAAATCTCCAAATTTGGTAATACTAAGATTCTGATTCTTTTTTTTTTCAATTTTCCCTTCTTTGATCACTTTATTTTTGTTATTTTTGTTATTTTTTTAATTTTAAATTTTTTTCCTATTTTTTATTTTCTTTTCATTTTTATTTTTTTAATAATAATAAACAAGATAGTAATACAAAAATTAGATTCATCTTCTAATCATCAAACCCAATAGGCCCAATAACATTAAAAGACCCCGGACAAAATGGGGTGTCTACAATGAGCAACAAAAGAGACTCAGCAGTGGATTGCCGGACCCATTAGAGGGTCCCGAAAGCCCACTGCAGGGTGCTAGGCAGAAAAAATACCTAAATCCCCACCCAAGAATCTCAAGCCAAAATCATCGAAAAAATAACTCAAATCATAACATTTCAATGCGAAAAAATAAAAAATCAACAAATTTAATTGAAGATTAATACTACATTTACCGTATATTGTTGCAAAACTTGAAGACTTGAAGGTTTTGTCAAAATTTGGAAGAATGGTTTGAGGGTATTTTAGGGATGAACTTAGGTATTTTAGGGTGTAAGTAGTAAGAATGAAGATAGAGATTTAGAGAATAGAGTTTTTAAATATTTAAGGTATGTGTAGTAATAAATAAGGTGTGAATAGAATTACTCTATTACTGAAATCAACCACACATCATCAACCGTGCAAATTATTTTCACTGAAGGCTAGTGTGCTCATAATAGAACAAAGCTTATGCATTATTATTTTATTTATTTGTAACTCTTTTAAAGGAAAAAAAAATTCTTTTAACTTGTAGGCATTTAATTTTTTTTCTTTCCTTTTTCTTCTTTTAATTGCATGAAAAATATCTTTTTTTTTGTAAGCACAAATATTTTCATCTTTTTTACAGTCTAAGATTAATTTTATTCAGGTCGAGAGTGATAAACGGTAAAACTCTTCCAACAACAGGGACTCTAAAACTTGAATCTTGTCCAAGTACTTGAGAAAGAAGTCAACTTTCACTTCTTCCAACCACTTATTGGTAATATCTTATATTTTTGCTTGCGGATAAAATGTAAAATAAATAAATTTTCAAGAATTTTAAGTGGCAACCGATCACACTAAGTTTAATATAAGTACAAGTCCTTCATGCCATTTGATTCAACTCTCTCATATAGCCTCTTTTATTTTTTTTTATTCACACAAAATTTATTTTATTTTAGTAATAAATGTTTATGTTTGACATTCTAATTCAATTTTTCATTAAAATAAATTGTTAGTCTTCACTAATTAAAATTAATGACTGTTAAATTGTTTACTTGTGCAATCACCTACAAAGGACATGTAGGTATAATTTAGTATACCAATTAATGTTAATTCATCAACCATAGGTTGTGGCTTAGTTTGCAACGCAGACTGAATTTATGAGAAGAGTTTCTAAGTTCGACCCCACTAAGCACACCTTTGAAGAGAGGTGAGAAGCTTTAACTCTGACGAAGCTCCAAGCAGGATTAACATCAAACCATTAAAACGGGTGAAGATATCTGTGATTTACACACAAAAAAATTAATGTCAATTCATCCAATGTTATGCTTTTACATGAACAATCAAACTCTTCAATTATCCAAAAAAAAATAAAAACTTATTGCACCATTATATCAACAATGTCTTAAAACTTGAATTGAACTAATCATTGGTTGGAAACGCTTATTCAAATCAATTATAAGTTATATCTTTCATTAGATTGATTTTTTTTATATCATTAGATTGATTTTAGACTATTTTTATTAATATTTAAACATTTCAAAAATTCATATAAATGGTAAAATTTGAATCATTATTTTTTAATATTTTATGTATCACATCATAATCGTGTAGTCAAATTATAAATTTTCATTCAACAAAAATTTATATTTCAAAATCCAATTACTTGTAAGAAAATAAAAAAATTGAATAATAATTTGAGTTTTTATATCTACAACCTATTATAAAAAGAATCCCCATATAACCTACAATTGACATCCATCCCTTAATTGGCTCATAACTCATATATGCCATGTTAACTACTTGTTGCTTGTGGTTGGATCACAATTTATACGCCATTCGACCCGAGATTGTTTGATGGTGGCCCACATAGAACCATGAAGCTGAAGTTGGAATCGTTGCAACTTTTATTTTCCCTTCCTTTTTAAGTGTTTAATGGTAAAAAACATTTATTTGAAAAATCTTCAATAACAAAAATTATTTTAAATTTTGTAATGACAAATTTTAAAATATTTTTTAGTTTGATATAGTCAACTTTACTAAAGTGTCAGAATATTCTTAAAATTTACTCCAATAAAAAAATAATTTTGAATGATCATAAAAATAATTCATTTTTATTTATTAAAATTAAGCATTTTTTAGTTTATTAAATAAATAAAATATTAATAAAAAATAATAATCATATATATATTATATTTCAGAAAACAAGACTAACACGTGTCGCAACCTCATTAATTTCATTTTTTTAATTTCTTTTATCTTAAATTTTTATTTCCTTTTCAATTATCTTTTACAGTTTAAGATTTGATTGATAAGTTAACTGAAAATTAGTGGAGTAAGAAACTAAAAATTAGTGGAGTAAAAGAGGGCACAATAGCCTCATTAATTTCATTTTTTTATTTTCTTTTATCTCAAATTTTTACTTCCTTTTCAATGACACCCTGAAATAAATAATAGTTCCAATGGAACCTTCTCTTCTACAGGGGATTTGTCGTTTATCCACAAGCCAAGCCATTACTTTCTATTCGTTATTCTCTTTATTGCTATTAACAAATTAACAAATCAAATGACCACAACAAAATAAATACTTAAAAGGATGAATCCACTCTTCTTATCTTAAGAATCATTAAATCCTGTACCTATAAAAGCGCGGCTTGATGTATCATGTAAATTGTTTGAAATGCAAGAGTCAAATAATTCTCTGTGGTGGAAGAAAATATCTCTCATTTCTCCCCCGAAAAAATTCTTTTTTTTTCCAAAAGAATGTTGTTATGTTGCCAAGATTTGATTGATAAGTTAACTAAAAATTAGTGGAGTAAAAAATTGAAAATTAGTGGAGTTAGTGGAGTAAAAGAGGTAACAATTTTAATTTTAATTTTTTTTCTTTTAACCTATATTTTGAAACTAATTAATATGTTTAGAATTATCTATTTATCCCTTTTAAATATTTATTATTCAAATTTTAAACATTATTTATTTATCCTATCAAATTATCTACTAATATCTATTTTAAAAAAATAAAATAAATAATTAATTTATTAAATATTTAATTTTCACATATTTATCAAATTTTTCATGATATCATCAATATTAAGTAGATATTAATTTTTAAAATTAATATCTAATTAAATATTTTATATATCTAATCAAATCTTTTAAAATTATTATCAAATCTATTTTAAATTATTTATTATCTATTTTAAAATTATTATCAAAACTAATTATTAAAACCTTCCACGTTTTAATGTCTCTCTACCATCCTCATTCTGAAACCACGTTCTAATAACCCTCTATCATCCACAATCTAAACACCCTTTGCAATCCTTACTTCAAAACAATTCAACCATCTGCTCCACTTTTGTTTCTCCTGTTACAAGTTTGCACATTGTCATAGCAGAAATATCAAAAAGGTAAATTTGCCTGTCATCTTACCCTCCAAATGTTCCTTTCATTTTCCTATTTTTATTTTTTTCTTTACAATTTGTTTTGATGTCGTGTTATTTTTGTTAACTACTATTATTATATTTTTTACCAAATCTATGTTTGCATCTTAATGGCTCTTGCTGTAGGTTCGAGATGCTACCTTGAACACATGACTCCCTGAGCAATTAGCTTTTGTTCAACATAAGTTTTCTTTTTTTTTTTTAAATTCATGAATTTGTGTTATTATGATTTCGTCTCGAGCGCTTTTATTAGTGATAGGTTTGTTCAATCTCAAAGAAGACTTGATAAACTGATATGAAATGTAATTTTATTAATAAAATATATTTTAATTTTAAATAAATTTTAAAATATTTAAATAATAAATATTTTTAATATTTTTATAATGATTCAAATATAAACAATCTGCACTGTTGATCAAATTATGCGTCTACTTCAGGTTTTTAATTTGAAAAGTTGCCCAAAATTTCACAATGATTTGTAAGTGCAGATTGTTTGATCGATAGACTAAAACTTGATCAAGATTACTTTTCCTCTTCTTATTAGAAGCAATTGGATGGAAGAAAAAAATTAATTCAAAAGCTTTTTCTTTTCTTTGTAAATTGTAGATTTACAAATTTTTTGATCTCTTATATAATAACACAAGAAGTTTTATTAACAAGTAAATTATCTTTTTTTACGTAATTAATTTTTTGTTAATTATTGTTATTATATTAATGTATTACTATTATTATATTCTGCATGGGAATAAAACTTTGAATTAAAAAATTAATTTTTAAAATTAATAAAACATAAATTTTTGCACAACAAACATTAATGACTAATGGATTTTACTTTGCTTATGTTTGTGTTTCCATTGCATTGGTCTCTATTGCAAGCAGGCATTGGATTCATATGTATGTAAGATTACAATTAGTAAGCTGAATATACCATAAAGATTAAAAGTAGTAAGCTGAATATACCATTAACTGACCAGAGACAAGAAGTGTACTTGGAGATAATGTTAACCCTCATATATTATATTTCAATAAGTGTACTTTGTTGTGCCGTTCAACCAAGTATATACAAAAATATTTTTACCCAATCAAGGTTGCCTTAACAACAAAAACCATAAGGATCATTTTCGTGCAAATCAAATAAATGTGGTCCAAACCAAACCTATTAGTAAATTATCTTTTTACCTAATTAATTACAAAACTGATCTGTTTTACCTTATTAATCTCATGTTTAGTACTGTTATTAAATTTTTTAACCTAACAGAAAATTTTATTTTACTGTTATTATATACTAACACAGAAAGTTTTAATAACAAGTAAAATATCTTTTTTATCTAATTAATGAAAAAAATTAATTTTTTTAATTAATATTCTATTAACTACTGTTATTCTATTAATGTTTTACTGTTCTTATATTCTGCAGAGGAATAAACCATAAGTATAATAACTTCACTTTTCAAAAATTTTTAGACACATAATTTATATTTAATTAAATGCTTTATCGAATACAAAGAAGATATCAATAGAGATACCTGCTAATTCGTGTACATATGAAGAAGATGATAATTACCCCCAAACACCTGCAAAAAAAATTTGTACACGTGAGTAAGGTTTTACGTTTATTCATTACTTACTTGAATTCTTTGTGTTCTATAAACAGATAATAATTACGTATGATGTAAACATAATTGCAGAAGTATAGCTCCGGCAGCATCATTTGAAGATTCTCAGAACTAAAGACCTTTTTTTTCAATGATCGAACTTTTAGTTTTTAATTTAACTGTTGGACCTATTTTTTTTTGGATGTTAGTGTTTCTTATATTTGAATGCAATATTTATATTTTCTATTTATCATCATTTCTTATTTATTTTTTGCTTAAAAGATTTTATGTCAATAAATTAATTTCTAATTACTTACTTCGATTAAATTACGTTAATTAATTATATATTTAGTTCTATCATCTAAATAAGTAAATTGTAAATAAAATTTACTTTTATTAACAATTACTTTTAAGTATACAAAATTTCCATGCATCGCACGGGTCACAAGCTAGTATGAATATATTATAATATTAATATCCATTACATCGATGGTGAAATTTTTTGACTCCACAAGTAGAGTTAGGATGATGACACATGTCCTTTAAAATATTAAAAAAATAAAAAATAAATAAAATAAGATATGCGTCATCTTCTTACCCCTCTTGTGGTTTGTGGAGTCAAAAATTCTACTAACGATTTATAGGATAATTACTCTATATTATAATATTACTTTTTAATGATTACAAAATATATAATAATAAGTCTTACTAAAAAGTATTATAATTTAAATAAATAAAATAATTTGAGAGAATATCAATATTTTAAAAATAAATTTATTTTTATTAAAATAATTGAATCTAAATCTCAAATTGAATTCGATATATTCTTTTAAAAATTTTTAAATAATTGAATAATTAATTTTTTTTAAAATTTTCTGTCCGCAAAAAAATGTGGGTATCTTTCTTTTTTTTTGAAGTAAATAGTAGAGCTTTCATTGAATTAAAACATCAGGATTACATAGTCCCATAGGTAACGAGCCCTCCCATAGAAGTTTGGACCCTACCTGGCACTCATACTTGCCCAACTCATGAGCGAGTTGGTTGACAGCTCTATGTACATTAGTAAATAAACAAACATCTAGCTTAGCACAAAAGTCCCTAATATTAACCACCAAGCAACCCCCCTCCCAGTAAGAGATGTCCTTGTCATTGATCTCCCTAACAGCCAATAATGAATCACTTTCAATATGAACCTGCTTTAAGCCCCTGGAAACAGCCAGCTCAATTGCCCAAAGAATTGCACAAACCTCCGCATGTAAAGGGTCAACAACATTTACAATTCTACTAACCCCAGATAATAACACCTTACCCGCAGAGTCCCTTGCAACAAAACCCAATCCAACCACCTGATCCTGCTCTCTAAATGAAGCGTCCACGTTAAATTTAATCACTTGGCCCTCGGGTGGGTTCCAGCGTTGGCTACCCACGTTACACCTCTGAGCAGTCTGCACACTCCTTTGACAATTCCTGCTTTCACTCACAAATCTGTTAACAGATAGCAATATGGAGTTAGGTAATTTGCATGTCCCTTCGAATAAGCATAAATTCCTATTTCTCCAAAGAAGCCACATTACATAAGCACCCAATTCCAGACAGTTATATTGTTGCCAAACTTGGAACAGCCCATTCCAGAACTTCAATGTATCAGTCTCCGAGGTGTCATACGTTACAGAAACAAGGACCCCCTTCCAAACTTCAGTACTCAAATGACATGTGAATAACACATGCATCCATTATTCCTCAAGAGCTCCACACACAAGGCATTTTATCTCAATCTCCAATCCTCTACCCTTTAGAGCTGCTGTAGTAGGAAGTACACCTTTCATTAGAGGCCAGAAAAAATATTTTACTTTAGGGAAAACTGACATCTGCCACAAATCCTTCCACACGGAGTCTCGTTGTGTCCTCTATACAACCTCCCTACCTAACTCTCTTCGTGCAACCACATAAGTCGATCTTACTGTAAAGAGACCCAACATCGACTCATGCCAAATAAGCACATCTAAGGAAGGACATCTAGGCAATGGCATTCTGACAATACAATCAACGTCCTCTTGATGATTCAACAGTTCCGAAAGTAGATCCACCCTCCATGAATGACTCTCATAGTCTATCACACTATCCACACGTCTAGGAGTTGGAGAAGGACCATTTTATTTGACTTTATACCCAAGTGGATTAGTAACCCATTTATCATTCCAGAAATCAATGGATCTACCATCACCTACTCTCCATCTTGACCCTTGAAGCAATATTTCTCTTCCAGCTAGTAAGCTATTCCACAAATAAGAAACATTCGACCCTCCTGTAGCTCGTAAGAAAGAACAACCCTTAAAGTAGCGCGCCTTTAGAATACTGTAACACAGAGACTTGTCATCATGAACCAATCTCAAGCATTGTTTAGCTAAAAGAGCAAGATTGAATACTTCAAAATCTCTAAACCCAAGTCCGTCGTCCAGCTTTGAACAACAAAGATCATTGAACAACAAAGATCATCCCATGCCTTCCAATGGATTCAACGTTTACTCTCCTCATCACCCTACCAGAAGTTTGCCATCATTCTATTGAGTTGCTGTATGAAGCACTTTGGTAATTTAAAACAACTCATAAGATAAATGGAAACTGCTTGTGCTGCTGCTTGCAAGAATGTAGCCTTGTTTTCTTATTTGAAAAAAATATATAGAGTGCACTGTGGTGGTAGGTAGAGACATGGACGATCTATAATATGCGAGGTCCCACCAAGTCCAAACACTAGGACCATCCAAATCACCTTAACTCAGTTTAAACGCCGTCAGAAAATCAGACGGCAACAGCCGTTTATAAAAGAAAGAATTTAACTACATAACATCCTCTCCTGTTTGAAGCCCGTTTGAAGTAGGGCTAATTCCCGTTTCTCACACTCTCTTCCCTTTCAAATCTTTTTAACTGAAAGAGCCCTTATCTCCCTCAATCGCTGCTGCATCAATGTCTCAGGTGTTCTTTTCTTTCAGTTTTCTCAATTTCCACTATTTTTTTATTTATGCTTCTAACACTAATAGATCTAACGTTAAGATTATTTTGAATTTCAATTCCCCAAGCTAAGCTAGGGTTTTTTTCCATTTTTTTTCCAAATTCTCTGATTTTTTATTCAGAATGCGAACTGAAATTCGTAAAAAAAAATTGCTTAGTAATTGTTATTTGATATTATTAGGGAGATTGTTTAAGTTTTTTTTTTTTTTGTGGTTCAGGTTGATAACAGAAACTCTTCAGCCGCCAAGCGTGCTAGGACAGATGGTATGTTTTTATTTGTATTTATTTTTGTATACCTTTAGTTGTTTAATTTTGGCAATATTGAAAAAATGTTGTTACATTTGTAGGTAGTCGTAGGGAAGATGATTGGACATGCCCTAGTTGTGGGAATGTGAATTTTTCATTTAGGACTACTTGCAATATGCGCAATTGCACTCAGCCCAGGCCAGCTGATCATAATTCAGTAAGTCTTGATTTATATTAGCCCTTCTTACTCTGATAAGATGTCCATGTGTCAGTGTTTTAAAATATTTCCTGATTTTTGAATATGGATGAATTGTATATTGCTATAATTTTGGCTTATAGGGTTTTCATTTACTAATTTACTGATTGAAATTGTTTCCACTCTATGAGTAATAGAGGAGCAGATACTTAGAAATACCTGGCTTAACAAGTTGCTTTAATGAATTTAATGCTTGGTTCTGAGCTGATATAAAGGAAAAAGATAGGAGAGACTCTTGTGTAGTACCTGACTTCTTGCTTTGCTTTAGCCTTCTGTGTCCAGTGTTTTTGTTTCAAATATCTGTTCATCATAAGGTTTTATATTTGCTTGTTTATCCCTCTAGATATTAACCCTTCTTTATAACTTTCTCCCATTGTTTTTCAAAAATTAAGTTGGTTACTTTTCCTTGCAGAAATCTGCTGCCAAGCCTCTGCAAGTCCCACAGAATTACACGTCATCTGCTCCTTATGTAGGTCCTGGTGCTCCATCTTCAATGTATCTGGGTGTACCGCCTTATGGTTCTTCACTCTTTAATGGTTCCTCTATTCCTCCATATGATGTTCCTTTTTCTGGAGGATCAGCTTATCATTACAATTATGGCAGTCGTCTTTCTGGTGGCAGTCCTTATCGGCCACTGCATATGTCTGGACCTCCCCCTTATTCTAGTGGGTCTATGATTGGAAATGGTATTGGTAATTTGCCTTATCCTGTATATAATTGCTATTATTTTTCCTGCCTTTTAATTTTTGTTCACCTGTTTATATTTTCCTGCAAGTTAAATTGTTGACCAAGAACACACTTTGATCATAATTCATTCTTATCTGCAAAATTGCCCATCCATCCTATGCGTATGGGGTTAGCATAAGTGTGCTTTTAATAACACAGTATTAATTTTTCTTTTCCAGGTGGGGTGTATGGCATACCTCCTTTGATGGACCGGTATGGCTTGGGGATGCCCATGGGCCCTCCTCCAATGGTATGTTGAGAAGCTTAATTCTAGTTTGAGATCACTCTTTATTAGGACTGTCAAATTAAGGTTCCAGGTTTAGCATTTTGTCTCACATCTCTGTGTTGTAGGTTTGGAAGTGTGAAATTGATTTACTTAATGTCTTGGCAACTAGCAATGCGTCCCATCCTTCTTAGATGTGTTCGATTTTAGAGACATGCAGTTTGGTTCTGAAATTTTCATATTCTCTTTGGACCATCTAATCTATATAATTGCACATTTTGTAGATTTGAAATTGTGAACTTCATTTACTGAATGTCTTGGCCGCTAGCAATTCTTAATTGTGTATGCATTCCATCCTTCTTAGGTGTATTGATGTTAGAGACATGCGGTAAATGCATGTGTTTACCACCAATAGGCATACTGCAGATTGGTTCTGAAATTTTCCTATTCTCTTCAGAGCATCTTATATTTTTTAACTTTTGGTGGAGCTACATTGTATTATATGTAAGTCAAAGTTTATGATATCGTATATATTTTTAACCTATAGGGACCAAGGCCAGGATTTTTTCCAGATGATAAATCACAGAAAAAGGGTGTAGGTATGTTATGTCTCTACTGTTTAAGTTCAAGAGGCCATTATCTGGGCATTAGTGCAATTTTCATGCAATAATTTGATTACTTTTTCTTCTAATCCCCTCTAGATGCTACACGCGATAATGATTGGACGTGCCCAAAATGTGGGAATATTAACTTCTCTTTCAGAACTGTCTGTAACATGCGGAAATGCAACACACCTAAGCCTGGATCTCAGGTTTTTATAGATTTATTTTATATATATATATATATATATATATATATATATATATATATATAACAATGTCAATGCAACATTGCTTCTCTTTGTGAGTTAAATTGTCTTTGGTATTTTGAAAACTGAAAAAAATATATGAAATACTGCATTAAATTTTTTTTTTGTGCGGTTATGAATCTATTTCTGATATATAACAATATTCTCTTGTAAATGCAGACTCCAAAATCAGATAGAAATTCAAGTAAGTTTTTTTTTTTTTAATTTGTAAAATTTCATGTTGTATGTTTGAAATTTGATACATCTGTATTTAATGCTTTTCAGAACAAAAGATGCCTGAAGGAAGCTGGAAGTGTGAGAAATGTAGCAATATTAATTATCCTTTTAGGACTAAGTGCAACAGACAAAATTGTGGGGCTGACAAACCAGCCGAGTCAAAGAAGCCCCCCTCACCAACAGCAAATGAAAATGATCAGGTTTGTGGTCTGATGCATTTTCTTTGTTGTCTATTTTGTTACTTGAATTTACCAATTTTTTTGACCACATTTGTACTCAATAAGAATTCTATAAGTTTTCAATACGTCAAACTATTCCTAATTAAAGTATTTTTTTGGCTACATCCTCTCTCTCTCTCTCTCTCTCTCTCTCTCTCTCTATGTGAATGTGCGTGTGAGGCAATTACCATATTACCTGCATTATAGTAAACAGATGCTTGAATTTTACCTTTTTACTTTTAGTTTCCTTTTGTCTTTCTTTCCATTGATTTGCAATTATCTACTGTTCCAGTGAGTACTAGGACATGTTTGAGGGTTGAGAAGGTCCAGAGTTGTCGTCCAGCATTGCTCAATATGGGTGTCTGAAAGTCAGTCTTGTCGTCCTCATGTTGCAGCGGTTGTCAAGTTACTCTATCTTCTCATGATCAGTGTCCAGTTGTTGTATTAATGCTATGGTAATTGTGGTCTTTATGGATTGTTGGTGCGTTATGTGTCAGCCATCTTAATCTGGAAAATATTTTACAGGTTGGTTATGGTTTCTGTTAGGTAGGTTTGTACTTTGGAATCAACTCATCTATTCTAGTGAGCATGTTATTTTGGACTTAGATGCTTTGCTAGCGGGGAAAGAAAACTGCTGGTTGCACAATTCTGGTTTTCATTCAGTTTTGTATTGTCTGTGTTGAGTTGTCATTGTTTCAACAGAAAGCTTCTGTTAGAAACATAAGAAGTACTCAACTTCCAATATTTAATTAGATCTATTGTCACATAATGCAGGGAGTAGGAAATTTCTTCAGTTGTTTTCAAACTTGACTAGAGAAAGTAGAGGCCAATTTTCTATGTTGTGTTTTTGTTTCTGATGTGGTCTGAACAGGGATCTAAATGTTGTGACTTTGAAAGATTTTTTTTAGATCTTTCAGAAATTACGCATTTACCCGATAGGATAATTACCAGAGATATGATTGGTCACTATCTCTCCAATTTTGTACCATCATAGGTGCTAACTCCCCTGCACTTTGCTGTATATAGTATGTGTTTGTCCCTTGTAATTGGCGGGTGGTCATCTTGAGTTGAGAACTCTCTGGTTTCTTACATGTTGCATGAGTACCTAAATTTTCAAATAAACACGGAGAAAATATAGGTTTGATTAATGAAGCTTCAAATTTAAAAACCCCTTGTGATGTCACCAAAATTTCTGGTATGCGTAGCCATGTAATTTTTGGTCTTGATGATTGCATTGTTGCCAGGTCTAGTTGTTATGAGTTTGTATGCAGTGTAAGCACTGGTTTTGTTGGACGACTACCCTAGGATAGTTTTTGCTAGTTTGTGTATATATTTTGAGCTTATATTCGATGTAGTGTTGTACACTGTCTGTGAACAAAAAATATCATCTTATTAATGAGTGATTATAAGAAGTGTGCAAATCTTTAAAAATAAATTAAAATTTTCCATTGATATTTTTATTTAAGGGTCTACATATATATATATATATATATATATATATTATATTATATTATATTTTGCTCAGTAATGAGATGGTAGTTTGCCTTGTATCGTAGCCTGCTTCAGTTTTTTGTTTATTCTTTTTCGGTGAACACCGAGGTTGTAAGTTGTAACTTCAAATAATCATATGAATCTAAACATAAAAGTGAAAGCGTAAGGGCAAAGAACAGTAGAACTTAGTGTTTGTAGTTATAAGAGCATTTTATGTTTTCATCTTCGAGAATAAGGTTTTAGCCGACATTAGGAGCATCATGCAAAAGCTCTTCGACATTTGAATTCATGCATACATATATCCAAATCCAGTGGTCAATGAAAGCGTGTAGGAAAAACACTTCTGCCTCCCATTTTCCCTGTAACTAAAGTTTGATGAAAAGGGTTCATACTTGAAAGAGATGGTCCCTGAACGTAGTTAAAGAATAAACAACAGATCTTAAGGAGAATGGGAAAAATGCAGTTCTCCAATGGATCTTACATTATGTAAGTTTAATTGTGGAAACTAGTAGTTGTAGGATATGTCGGTAAGAACTTTTTACTTTTTATAAGAATATACCGAAACAAAGTGTTTGTCTGGACTGGACACAACTAAATTTTAAAATCATACTAAAGGTATAGGCGGGTATGGATTCGATCGCACCTATGGAACCTTTCATGTAGAGCAAAACAATTTCGCACGTGTCTTCTAGTGAGGGACTGAAGGGGAGGGTTCAGACCGTGGATAGGATAGGACTTTTGTCTCAAGGATAAAATTACTCTTTTATTTTTTTAATCAGATTTTTTTTTGTAATTTTTACTTTTTTAGTTTTTTTATAATAACTTTTAAATATATATTTTATTTTTAAAATAGTAAATTATTTTAAAATAAATTTTAAATATTTAATAATTAATAATAAAAATATTAATTGATATAAAATAATTTATTAATTTTAAAATTTTTATGTAAAATAATTTTATAAATATAAAATATATTATAAATTTTAACTTAATATCCATAATGATTTTTTTTACTACACTCATCACACTGCTGTTATTGCGATTACATTTAAATGCAGATCACCGTCATTGATATTTTTAATTTTATCAAGTCAATTTTACTAACGTCCAAACTAGCACTAAAATTTATTAAAATTTTAATTTGTATCATTTTCTTTTCATTTTTATGTAGTTATTCGATTTAAATACCAAATTTATTGATTGTCAACAAAAAGAGTTGTTCAAGTAAACAACTAAATTTGATGTGGGTCAGGTTAAAGGCTACTGAGCTTTTCTGTAAATCAAGTTAAAGACTATTGAGCTAAATGATAATCTAAGCCCAAGAGGAAAGAGGACTCAGAAGGCCCATAAATGATCCACTGGGTTATTATTTAAGCTGTGAGGCTTAAAGGTAATTACGCACAAAATAACTCCTATAAATAGGTCACAGGTATCATTCTTAAACCCTAAGCTCTATTTGCCTACTGAAACCTTGCCAAAAACCCTGTCTGACTTAAGCATCGGAGTGTGCGCGCAGGGGAAAACCCCTGCACCCCCTGATGGTTTCCTATTTCGCAGATCCTTGGAGACAGACTAACGCGAAGAGCGAGGATCCGACGTCAGCAAACATTTTATTGTTGTTTTTGGCAACAACAATTGGCGCCGTCTTTGGGAAACAAACAAAAAAAGCCATAAAAAATAATGAAAGACGATCTGCGGAAGACCAGGTACGTAGGCTGCGGCAGGGTGCACAAGTTACGCCACAAAATAGTCTGTCGCACGCAAAGTTTCACACGACAGAATAGCCTGTCGCGCGCGAGGTACATGCGACAGAGTCATTCGCGCGCCACAAACATGCTACAACCCTTGGCATGGTGAGAGAATAGCTCTCGCCCCCGAAAGGCTTTGCGAGAGAAAGGCTCTCGCACCCGACAGCGTTGGGCGAGAGACAGCAGTTGGCGAGAGATGGCGATAGACTAGCTCTCGCCCCCCCGACAGACTTGGAGAGCAAAAAGCTTGGCGAGAGATTGCCTCTCGCACCTGACAAAGTTTTGGCGACGCATCATCTATTCTGCACGAGATAGCGTTGGGCGAGAGACAAGCTCTCGCGCCCGACAAAAGCTTGGCGAGAGAGGCATGGCGAGAGAGAATTGGGCGACAGCATTGCGAGAGACTAGCTCTCGCGCCTGAGAAAAAGCTTGGCGAGAGAGGCATGACGAAAGATTGCCTCTCATACCTGACAAAGCTTTGGCGAGAGAGAATTGGGCGACAGCATTGGCGAGAGACTAGCTCTCGTGCCCTACAAAGCTTGGCGAGAGAGGCATGGAGATAGATTGCCTCTCGCACCTGACAAGTTTGGCACTACAGCATTGGGCGACAACCTTGGGCGAGAGGTGTGGATCTCGCGTGCGATAGGTGTTGGCGAGAAAGCCTCCCGCCTGCTACAGCTCCAACACGCTACTTCTCCTTGGGCGAGAGGGGGTTGCTTCAGCGCCGACAGGCATGCATCAAGAGGTGTGGATCTCACGTGCGATAGGTGCTGGCGAGGAAGCCTCCCGCCCACGACAGCTCCCGTACGCTACATCTCCTTAGGCGAGAGGGGTGGTTCGCGCCAACAGGCTTGGGCGAGAGGTGTGGATCTCGCGTGCGATAGGTGTTGGCGAGAAAGCCTCCCGCCCGCTACAGCTCCAGCACGCTACATCTCCTTGGGCGAGAGGGGGTTGCTTTAGCGCCGACATGCTTGGGCGAAAAGTGTGGATCTCGCGTGCGATAGGTGTTGGCGAGAAAGCCTCCCGCCTGCTACAGCTCCAACACGCTACTTCTCCTTGGGCGAGAGGGGGTTGCTTCAGCGCCGACAGGCATGCATCAAGAGGTGTGGATCTCACGTGCGATAGGTGCTGGCGAGGAAGCCTCCCGCCCACGACAGCTCCCGTACGCTACATCTCCTTAGGCGAGAGGGGTGGTTCGCGCCAACAGGCTTGGGCGAGAGGTGTGGATCTCGCGTGCGATAGGTGTTGGCGAGAAAGCCTCCCGCCCGCTACAGCTCCAACACGCTAAATCTCCTTGGGCGAGAGGGGGTTGCTTTAGCGCCAACATGCTTGGGCGAGAGGTGTGGATCTCGCGTTCCATAGGTGTTGGCAAGGAAGCCTCCCGCCCGCGACAAAGCAACTTAGTCCAACCACTAGCCTTTTCTTCTCTGACATCATAACCGCCCCATCACCGCATCCTCCAAGCACCACTGCTTACCACCGAAGCTCCTATTCACCATCATCATCTTGCTGTCCTACTTTGGTTCTTCACTATTGCGGGGCCTCTCATTGCAAATGTGTTTGCTACCGTTTGCATGAAAAAGAAAGCAAAAACGTGGACAACAACAAACTCAAAACCACCACTTGTTTGCTGACTTGCATATCCACAGCTCCCAAAAATGCATGAAGCCCAACTTAAAGGGGTTGAACGAAGACATAGAGGAGAAGAAAATGCAAGTCCGCTAATGTACGACAGGCACCTCCGCAACAGAAGGGCTCCTGCCACGACAGATCAATCCGCCGTACGCAAGGCGGTAGCACAAATATACGAAGACTGATCCCAAGCTGCATGCTAGGCCAATAGGTCAAAGGTAATGATGAACACATTCGACAAGTTATGTCGCAATAAAGCGGTTCGACAGCCATGCGAGCGAGAAAAAGTCACACTGTAGGCATTCTAAACAAGCGAATGGCTCCCGTGAGCCTAGCCTCCTGCACACAAGGCACAAAGCAATGCTTACGAGTGTAGTGTCATGTGGCGAGCACAAGACCATTGGCACTTTTGACGATTGAGTGGCATACGGCGAATACATGACCAACGCCACAGTCCAGCCTTCACAGCAAGGATTGACCGGTAAAGCACGCACCAAGGCGCGAGGAACAATCTAGATCGGCAAGCAAGGAATAAGCCGAAGGGTCTGGCAGAAGGGTGCACACAATGCTAGATGAGCTCACCCAGGAAAGGAAAGAACTAGACGAAGAACTAAGAACAAGCGAGCGTAAGTCCAGGAGAGCTCTATTGGGCGATCCCCAACCAAAGACCTCAGGGAACACGCTAAAGCTCCAAATGCCCCCTCGTGTTCGCCCAGATGTGTAAGAACATAGATGAGCGGTGAAAACCGAGCAGGGCACAAAAGGTCAGACGAGCTAGTGGCCACCACGTGAGTACGGTTATGAATGATGAATAAGAATACAACCATCCTAAGACCCGGGCAACCAAGCCCTTGTCAACCGATATAGGAACTCGCCTAGGAGAGAGAACTCCATGGGCAAGCCGTTTTGGGTGACCAAAGAGAAAAATATTAAGCAACTCTGTACATTATCAAGCACAACGCTCGAGAAAAAGTTCATCTTTGAACAAGAATGAGAACATTGTTCCAAAGAAGAACTTGGGGAGCTATATGATGTAAAGGTACGCTAAAGTAAAAGAGATTGTGCCACAAAAAAATGGAAAGATAAAAGAAGAGAAAGAAAAAGCTGAGGCTACGACCAGTCACGTCTCTGGCTGCAGGTAGTGATCTCTGGCGGCAGAATACAAGAAGTGGGCTACAACCCTGCCTATCGCCCAAAAGTTCCCTGGTGATTGAGTACACGGAATAGGCGGAGCCCAGCCTGTCGCCTGAAAGATCTCTGGTGACAGAGTACAAGGAATGGGCGACAACACTGTCCTCAATTCGGCGAGCACAGGCACGCACATGACAAATTTTGGCGACAAGGTTCCACGTGGTAGACTCTTTCTGTGAGAGGTGGCTCACGCGTGCGACAGCCAAAATGGCGAGAAAGTGGAACCACTATTGAAGATCTCACAAAGATGCCACTCTTTTGAATAGTCAGTTGCATGCAAGACGTTATGATGCTACAGAACAATCTGTCGCTCGAAAAGTGCTTGCTACACTGCAAATTTGAGCGACTACAAGTATGCAATAGGCACTCTGTCCCGAGCTAGCTCAAGGCCACGCGACAGAGCAGTTTGCACAACTATAGGCATGCAACACGACTCGAACATGGGAAACCTTATCTTCTTCATTGTCAAATTGAACTTCAAAGCCAAAAAGAGTGACAGGCCTCGTACAAGACAAGAGCTCCCGCACGCGACAGGCCTTTGGCGAGAGAGGAGCTCCCGTGCGTGACAGGTCCTGAGCGAGACATGAGCTCCCGAACGCGACAGGGGAGCTCCCACGCGCGACAAGCCTTGAATGAGATAGGGGCTCTCGCACTCGACAAGTACCCCACTTTGATAAAATGATAGCGAAGAAAACTAAGTGAACATAGCACCCATAGGCAAGATTCCCCCGCTAACGCAATGCAAGCGAGCAAAGAACACCTGAGTCATGCCTTTCGGCAATGGCTATCAATGCTGGCGAGCACGAAATCCAAACTACTAGTTCGCCCATTAGAAAAAACTTTGGCAAGCACATTTAAATTTGACGATACAAGTGCATGCCCAAGTGCAGGATCTGAGCAGAATGATCTAGAATCTTCTAGACCTGGTGCGCGCACTAATCCGACAGAGTGTCCAAAAGCTTTATTCGGCCCATCTGTCGATCGTCTGACACAGAAGCTTCCAAGAATTACTCTAGCAACCATCTAGAAGTGGCTTAAGAGCCACACACTTGGTCTATCGACAACCACACATGTGAAAGAGGGTTTGTCTATATAAAGGATGTGTCGGCTTCGTGAGTCCTTTAAACAAGACAATGATGTGCCAGCTTAGGGCGTCGAGATCAAAGCTGTGAGAACCAAACTTGCCGGATGAGAAGATGCTGCATCAGCACTAGGATCTTGGGGAGCCGGAGGAGCAATTTCAGAAGTAGGAGCATCGCTCGAGGGCCCGGCCACAGCTGCAGAGTCTAGCTAGGGATCAATGGCAGTAGATTGAAAAATTAGAGCTCGTCACCATCTAACCTTTACAGTGACTCGATAGGCTCGGGCTGATCACCTGCCTCAACATGTTCAGGCTCATTACTCACTTCGATAGGCCTAGGCTGGTCACGAACCTCAGTAACCCTAGGCTGATTGCACGGCTGTTGAGGAAGCCATAGACCTTTGAGATTATCCAGGTCATCCATGGCTCCATCCTCTAAATAATCGTTCAAACCTTGTGAGTCGGACTCATCCTTGGTCCCAGGAGGATGCCTCATTAGTATTGATATGGATAACAAGAAATGAGAACTAGTTACTAATGAGTTAGAAAAAGCACGTGGGAGACATATGAGCGCAGCCAATTGCTTGGATGCAAGGTCAGCGAAGTCCCTTGCACATTGCGATAGTGTTCACCGACCAAGCAAGGACGTATGTGCGGTAGCAAATTTGAGGTACCCTCATATATTATGCTTGTGATTTTCTTGTCTATTCTAACAGCTGTGATCGTATTAGGCAGGTGTCCAAAGGAGGCACTAGCCACTGTCCTGTAAGGCAGCAAGCCAGGGAGAGCTTAGTTCGACATAGTCGAATCAGAAACAACTTGTGGTAAGCTCGCGAAGGTAGATTGCTGGTTCTTATGAGCAAAGAACCAAGATGCAACTTAACGCTAATCCATGATTAACAGCCGAATGTCCAAGCAATTGCACTTTACAGACTCTACAAAGACAAAGACTTGGAACTGTACTAGCGGTAAAAACTTGTTATTATTTTAACATTTGCCGCAATTATGTTCTTGTTCCATTTGATTGGAAATACTACATTATGAAACGAAAGGCCAGTTATTTTTATCTGTACTATGATAATCCTCCATGTTTGATAGACATGTTGCAGGAATAGAAGAAGACGCGAGACGGGCACAAATAAGTCCCTAAGCGAAAAATGCGCGAGATGGGCACAAATAAGACCTTAAGCGTGAAGAAGACGCGAGACGAGCACAAATAAGACCTTAAGCGTGAAGAAGACGCGAGACGGGCACAAATAAGTCCCTAAGCGAAAAATGCGCGAGACGGGCAAAAATAAGTCCCTAAGCAAGAAAGATCAAAAGTCCCTAAGCGAAAAGTGCGCGAGACGGGCAAACAAAAAGTCCCTAAGCGAAAAATGCGCGAGACGGGCACAAATAAGACCTTAAGCGTGAAGAAGACGCGAGACGGGCACAAATAAGTCCCTAAGCGAAAAATGCGCGAGACGGGCACAAATAAGTCCCTAAGCGAGAAGAAGACGCGAGACGGGCACAAATAAGTCCCTAAAGCGAAAAATGCGTGAGATTGGCAAAAATAAGACCCTAAGCGAGAAGATACAAAACGAGGCAAATCAAAAGTCCCTAAACACAAGAGATGTGAGATGGGCAAAACAAAAAGTCCCTAAGTACAAAAGGGTGCAAGATGGGCAAAAATAAATCTCTAAACGAGGTATGTTACAATTTTATCATTGGATATGTGCTACAATTGATTGACAAAGTGCATTTAACGTATTATGTTGGCATTTCGGATATAAGCGATGTTATATTCTTATCAATTCTATAAAGTCCATAAGCACAAAACAGTGCGAGACGGGCAAATGAAAAGTCCCTAAGCACAAAAAGGTGCGAGACGGGTAAACCAAAAGCCTGAAGCAAAAAATGTGCGATGTAGGCTACGCATGTACTTGAAGCAAAAGAGTGCGCGATGTTAGTCATGCATAAAGTGTAAGAGCTTGAAGCGAAAAATGCACAAAGTAAGCCACGTACTCAGAGATGCGCGATGTAGGCTACGCATGCACTTAAAGCGAAAAGTGCGTGATGTAAGTCATGCATAAAGTGCTTGTGCTTGAAGCAGTAATTGAGCGGCATAAGCCACATATGTAAAAGAACTTGAAGTAAAAAGTGCACGAGGAAAGTTTGATTATTATGTAAGACTAATACCAGGTAAATGTGTAGTTGCCTCTGTAGATGAGTTTAAAAATGTGTTGATCAGTTTGTAAAAGACTAAGCTCTTTCACAAAAAACTGGGGAGCACTCTAGATTAACTTCTGCCTCAAAAGGAGCATCGATACTAACCGGCACCCAAGCATGTATGCCATGAGGTGCTATAATTATCTGAATCATCTTCGTCCGAGCCTGTGAGAACCCCGACCATCTCGGGTCGACGAAAAGGCTCTTAAGGGTTGGTAAGATCAGATAAATCTTTGTAAATGCCTATCCTCAGAAAAGGTTCCAAATCCTCAGCATCTAGATCAAGCTTCAACCAATCAAGAGCATGCCGAATACAAACCACATCTGATGAAACCAGATAAAAACATATGCATCCGCTTATGGCACTTCTTGACGATGTGCCCTCATGACCTTAACCCAGATTCGGTTTTCTTCCTCTTGGCTAATAGAAGACACTTGACAAAAGAAATGATGACACGACGTCGTTTCTGTTACAAATAATAATGAAGTTCACTAGTCGAGCCCTCAGGTGAAGATGAAAAGACTCTTGTGATATTCCCAGAAAGAGGACAGCAAAAGAATTTGAAAAGCCCATTCTTTATATACTCTTTCACAAGGTAAACCTGCAAAAGAGTGGGGAGCAATGGATGTGGATCAGGTTAAAGACTACTGGGCTTTTCTATAAATCAAGTTAAAAACCATTGAGCTAAATGATAATCTAAGCCCAAGAGGAAAGAGGACTCAGAAGGCCCATAAATGATCCACTAGATTATTATTTAAGCTATGGGACTTAAAGGTAATTACGCGCAAAATAACTCCTATAAATAGGTCACAGGTATCATTCTTAAACTCTAAGCTCTATTTGCCTACTGAAACCCTGCCAAAAACCCTGTCTGACTTAAACATCGGAGTGCGCGCGCAGGGGAAAACCCCTACGCCGCCCGATGGTTTCCTATTTCGCAAATCCTTGGAGACAGACTAACGCGAAGAGCGAAAATCTTACGTCAGCAAACATTTTATTGTTTTTGGCAACAACAAAATTGAACCCGTAATCAGCTTCCTGGCAGGCATGGAAATACTTGTTAATAATATCAGCGAGTGGGGTTGCTTTGGATAAATGCTTTTCATTTTTGCCTATTCTTTTTTACAACAATGAATTAACAAAAACCAAAATAAATAGCTAAATGATTTCGATGGCCAGATGTGACACTGCATGACACATCCAGATTTCCTAAGCAAATGAATTAACAATGGAAATGCAGCTTGGACATGAATATAATTTATGAGTGTTTGTGCTGCGCACAACAGTTTAAGTAGAAAAACAAAGTTGATCGAATTCGTGCTGTCAGTTCATCTGATTGGAATAAAAGCCCCTATCATAACGAGCCTTGAGCGGCTGGAGCTCTTGGAAATGGTCGTCGCCAGCGCTATGCAAAGTTGTATGCGCTAAGGGTTCAGCTGTCTGTTGTTCCATCTGCCAGTTTTCGGATAAGGCAACCGGAAAACCTTGAGAGATCGCATTCATGGCTGGCTGAGACATACTGGTAGGATTAGCATGCATGGAGTAAGCAAGTGAACCGTGTTTTGGCTCACGAGAAACCCATGTATCATTTGACAGAAGAGAGAGAGCACGATGAAGATCTTGCGTTACACCCATGCTTGAGCTTGAAGCAACTGCAGATTCTTCTACACCTACAAAATTTGACAGAACTTGTAAGCTTGTAAATCATCAGTTCAGTACAGAGAGCACATTTGAAATTTTTAATAGAAATGAAGAGTTCATCAGCTCGGTGACTTATCTGTCATTGAGATCAGCAACATGTATTTCTGCAGCAAAGTTTACATCTTTCTATAGTTCATGTATCATATTCCATAAAAGTTTTCCAAGCTAACAAACTAAAGTAATTAAAATATTTTCCTCTAGGTATGTGATCCCTCATGCAGTATTACTCCATGCCCCATGGAAAGCAGCATGGCAGTTTAATGTACATAGATCATTCCATATATGACTGTTTTTCATCATCAAACACAATCATCGCAAGATATACGGAAGCATTCAGTAGAAGCTTTGCAGCATAAGGATATCAAATACAATAATAATTTTCTTAAATCTGTGAACCAAACAAATAACACTTCACATGGAAGTTGGCTTTATCAAAACTGTTTGCATCTACTCATTCAAATACTTCACACTTCAATTTCATTCCACGTGGCAGTCACTACCTGGTTATTTACCATTTATAATAAAAATTTACTCTTCGTCTTGATATAATTTACGGAAAGAAGTCAAAGCTAACCTAGAACATTTGGAAAGTCAAACCTAAAGTTTGTATGCGAAAGAGTAGCTCTACATGCTGCAGAGGTGTTGAGGTTACAGAAACCATCTATATCATTCCATATTAGTGGCACATCATGATTCTCACCTCATAGATCTCAACAGCCATCCTATTGTGATCGTGTTTATACTTTTCTCTAAAGAGAGAGTATTTATTGTATTATACAGGTGCATTTGATAGATACTTGCGTTAAAATAGCAGTAGAAGATACTAGATCATATTCGTCAACAATCAAAATCCAAATGCAGAGGACACTTATCTCCTAGTAAGAAAAACAACAAACCTCACCTGTATTGCGCTTGCCCTTGGCAGGCAGGAATCTATCGGAATCATGAGATTGCATTGGGAGGGAATTCAACAACTGATTGCCTGGCACTTGCAGCTGCCCATTGACATTTCCAACTTTTGTAGGTACATAACCTTTCAATTGAGAGGACTTCGAGCCAATCGTGCCTTCCCATGCAAAATTTTCATTAGGCCTAGTATGAAGAAATGGTGCTTTATTCCAGACAAAACCTATCTGTTGCTTCACATCTGCATTAGCAGATGCACAACTTATCAAGCCTCGGACATCAGCATGTGCTGAAATATATCATACTTCGTGACCACAAGATGGTACTCAGTTAAGAGATGCTAATAGACAAAATCACAGATATTTCTAAAAAAGAGGTGAGCACTTGAAAGGTGGAACAGCAATTGTATTAGCAGCATGCCATCCAATAAAGTTACTTACAGTGTAAATCTTCCCCAGACTGTTTGATTGTATTAAATTAAAGAATTCAGATATACAATCAAAGAGAATACTTGACATGCTTATGATAACTCCCAAAATATCTCGGTGGACATTTAAATGGCATTAAAATATCAAAAACTGAATGCAGGAATTCAAGAAGCATCATGAACTTGTATCATTATCCGTAGACTTTCTAACTTAGCAATTCCCATGCCAGTAATTTTTCAGATTTTGTACAAATTATTATATATTATTAGTTGCAAATAACGATGTGAAACATATTAATACAAGAAATTCAAAAGAAACCATTACACCACTGACTTTGACCCAGGCATGCACTATTTATAGGAGGACAAGTTAAAGAGGAAAAAAAACAAATCAAGGTACAACTTAAGGAATCACTCAAGATATAATTGACATTATTATTTGCAACCAATATGCAATATATATCAAGATATTCTATTACCATTGACTTCCAAGTACTATTTATAGGAGAATAATGTAATGACTTTAAAAAATCCAGATATGACTTAGTTAATGAATCACTCAACTCCATAATTCGAGAGTTAAAAGAAATAAAAATGGAAAAAGTGTTCAGTTGGTAAATTCCTGTTATCATATGTAGCAGACAACAGAAATTATCTGCAAAAAACATATCAAAGTTGAGTCAGAAACCAGTACCATATGATGATGATGTAAGGCTTGCAGCATTGAAGTGGACTGCTTCTGTCTGTGGTTTGCGGCGCCTTGCATTGTGGTCAGAAAGACGTCGGCGACAGCTCCGCTTCTTTTCATCAAACTCTGACAGGCCATGGAACCTTTGACATCATCAACAACAGGATAATGATTTCAACATTCATTATGAGATAGAATCACAAGCTCAGGAATAAGGAATCAAGTTACTACTATCAGCTAAGAAACCTGAAGTGTTTAAGACTAAGATACAAAAGTACAAATAATCAATAAAGGCAACATTCTTGGAAACCATGAACTTCCAACAGAAAAATCACCAGAACTAAGAAAAAATTTCACCTGCTACACTGCTGGCAGAACCGGCGTTCAAGACCACCTACAATGACTTTGGGACTCTTTGAATGATTTTCACAAACTCTGTGTTTCCGATGGTAATCCTTAGCTGATGAGAGGTCGAGGTTACAGCCTTCGACTTGGCAATGCGGGACATGTGTGCTCTGACAATTGGGCTTGGGTCTCTTTGCAGGGGTAGGAGGTGGTCCAGGAGTCACCGATGAATTCTTAGCATTGCTTCCTGCACAAACATCTTCAAAGTATGTACATTTACCAAGCTTTAAACTGAGAAATGGTTCACCAGAGCCAACTGAAGCCTCAAGTGTTGGGGAAGTACCAGTCAGCTCAACCTTGGAAACTTCTTTCTTGTTGTTAATATCATCTGGGACAGCTTCAAAGGCCTCCCAAGTAAATTTGGATGCTTTTACCTCCCCCACAGATGAAGAATTAATGGATGCCGATTTCGAACTTTTAGACAAAGATGCAGGGCCAAATTCTGAGCCAGAACCACCACTACCTCCAGCAGCACCAGAAGAATAGAGAGACCCAGATTCCATTCTTCCCTCACCATCAATATCCCACTCTCTCTGTCTTAACTTCCTTGGAATTTCAGTTGGTGTTACATTTAACATCATGAGGTTTTCCCAGTCCCATTGCGAGGGGCTTTTGGCATTCCACTCCATCAGAGAGATAGAACTCATAGAACACTTAATAAAATCTTCTTCATATAAAAACTAAGCAACTTTGTCACCAAATCCTGAAGATATAACCTTGAGGCTTATTCAATTCTTATAGGAAGTAAATTGGACAAAAAAAGAAAAAAGAAAAAAAATAATCATGCTAAATTCAGTAACACTATTTATGAAGGAGACCATTTGTAGAGTCTATATAGATTTATAGCATATAAAACAACACATATGCAAAATTAAAACCAGCAAATCAAGAACAAAACGTACCCCTAAGTCTCACAGCATCAGAGCCCAACCATCTCTGTTTCACAGATCTAGAGGGGGCAAAATAGTTTGTTCACTCGTTGCCGATTCTAAACCAAAAAGGTTTGCTGATGCCCCTTCAAATCCACTTCACTCCAAAAAGTGCCAGAGCGGTTCAACTAAACAAGCAAACACTGCTCAAGCCAGGCAATTTTTATGCAGATATCAACCACCATACTTCTAAAACAAAAAACTTAAGGCATAAAAAAGATCACAGATTAGACCTTGCCAATTTGGAACAAACAGAATAACATTACAGCTTTTCTCCTCCTTTCATTATGGCTAACACAAACAAGCTGAAAGCATATTTCCAAACGATCTCCCTATTTGCTCTCATAAATATGTTCGCCTACAACATCAAGATAAATTATATCACTTCAATCCCAAATAAAGATAAATAAGATGTTCCCTAAACCTGCAACACTTGCACTAAATTCCACCACCAAAATCCTAGAAAAATTTACCCTAACCCATCAACTCAAGAACTCAACCCATCTGAAACTAACTACCCAGTTTCCGAGTATTAACAAGTCTCTCCCTCTCCCTCTCTCTCTCTCTCCAATAATTCTAGAAAGCAGTAACAGTACTCAAGTAGATGGAAAAGAAAAGAAACAGAAAATTAACATTTTTACTTTGCTTGCCATACCGTACTCTAAAAACCTTCACACCTTCAATAATTCACATTCAATTCTCTGAGCAATTTGAAAAGGTAGGTCCTTGACTGAGACCCACAACGAGTCAACGACCAATCAACCACGGTAAAAGAAACTCAAAAAAAAAAACCCTAATCTACCATAAATTCAACAGTTTACAGCATTAAAAAAAAATTTACCTCACAGAAAACACTAGAATCAACAAGAAATTCCATAAATGCAACCATATAAATTTATTCTCCAAAAGAAAAATTCTTCGCTTGGCATTGAAAGAAAAACAGAACAAAGAAATAAACTTCACTGAAAAACAATTGATTTTTAGAAAGTAACTGGTCCCCTTCTTAGGTATCACTCATCATATCGTTATTCTTTTTAAAGATTTGAAAATTTCTAACTAGATTTCAGCCAGAAATATAAAGCCAAAACTGAAAAGGAACCTAAAAAAAAAAAAAGGCAGTCATTTTCTTTCACTTTTCCCAGAAAAACAACAACGAAAAAAACAGAGAAAGCAAAAAAAAATTAATTTTTCAATAACCCTTTCTAAAGTTCAAACAAATTCGCCCAATAATGAATTAATGATAATATAAATCGAAGAAAATGCTGTTTCTATCTGAGCAGCAAAAACAATAGATGTTTCCCACTTTTAGAAAATCCGGCACCTCATTATTACTCTCATTATTAATAGAAAAATAGTCTCTCTTTCTCTTTCTTTCTTTCTTTCTTTCTTTCTTCTTTTTACAGATAAAAAAATTGAACAAAAAAGAAAAGAAGGGGAAGAACTCGCTGGTGAGCTACTTACCGATTCGTACTTAAATGGTGGTCAGAGAAAAAGAAGAGAAAAATTAAGAGCTTGAAAAGGAAAGGAGATAAGGCACAGAACAGCCCACTCCTGAGTCTGAGCCTTTTCAGAGTCTGAAAATGGAAGGACAAAAGAGAAGGAGAGAGAAAAAAAAAAAGTCTAGCTTTTTGGAAAGAAATAAAATTATTTCTACTCATTTTATCTATTTCTTGCATTATTCTTATTTCCCATTATAGTATTACCGCTTTTTTATAAAAATAATTACAGATAATAGATAATAATTATAAAATAAGTTTATATTTGAGGGTATTGAAAGTCAAATTTATATATATTACATCAACAAATACGATATATATAAAATTTAAAAATATATGAATTTTTTAAATTAATAAAAACTTTTATTATTATTTATTTTTAAAAATATTTATATTTTTCTTCTTATCAAAAATATTTTTTTTAACTTTATTCATTTACATAATATATTGACGAATTTATTGACCGTCAATATTGCTATTTTTTTATATAAAAAATTTGCAGAAAATAAGTAATAGTTAGGAAATAAGGACACGTGCCGGTAAAAAAGTTAGTTGCAACTTTTGCTGGTTATGGTATTTTTTATTTCTCTTGACGGCATTGAACGGTAGCCAGCCAACCAAGCCTGGGCCAGGGCAGGGCGGAGGACGAAGTTTCTTCAATCGGTCCGAGTTGTCCACTGAGCCAACTCTGTAACTGCAGTGTGATAACGTGGCCGACTCGACTCGACGACGACTCTGGTTGACTACCCGTTTTAGGTCAACACCCTCGATTTTTGGGGTTTTTCCACACTTTTAAATGAAAGCTGATTGTTCGATGTTATATTTCACTTCAGGAATAAAGTCGTTGGTATTAACGCTTATCTATTGATAACTCAAAAATATAGTTCATGAGCTTTTTACTTAATTTAATAAATTTTTATCAATAAATTTAAATCATAATAATTATTAAAATATTATAATCAAATTACAAGTTTAATACTTGTAGTTATTCAACGTGATAAATTATGTCAGAAAAATTCTCAATGCAATCGTATTTTTATTACATACAATCATTTTACTTTTAGAACTGTATTTATTGTTTCTTTTTTAATATGATTGTATAAATCAAACCTTTTTCTTATCTATATGTAGTCAATTGTCGATAAATATCAATTTTTTAAAAATCTAAACATTGTTATTTATAATGACATGATATTTTTTAATTTTTTTAAATATATAACTTTGTTTTTTATTATTCATGTTAAGTATTTAACTTAAAATTAATTAGTTATAAGTAGAGAAATTCAACTTAAATATAAAATCACAATCTCTTAATATTTATAAGATAACATTAGACATGAAAACCTATGTATAAGACGTGATAAACTTAGAAAAGATAACAAAAGCCTATCACATGACAAATTTAAAAATGATAACAGATAAAAAACACATAATGAAATCTATTTTTTTATATTATTTTAAGTCAGGGGCGTAACCAGAAACAAAATTCAGTAGGGTCACATATATGTGCTAATCCATATTATATAAATATTTTTATATTGTATTAAAAATAATTTTTTGACTCCACATACAGGATTAGGACGAGAAACATGTCTTTTAAAAATATTAAAAATAAAATAATATATGTGTCATCATCCTAACTTCACTTGTGAAGTCAAAAAAACTTTACTGACAGTGTATATAATAATTATCCAATTATTATATGAAGTAATCATTTTTAAATATATAAATTAAGTTGAAAATTGCTTGATTAGTGATTTTATTATTTATATTTTAATTTGCAAAAGATATCCTTAGACATATAGAATTTTTTTTAATAAAAAAGAAAAAAAAATTAACATTATATTTATATATAATAAAATGTATGATTTTACTTTTATATAGAACATATATACATAAATATATCTTTATGAGAAATTATATACATCACATTTTATTTTTTAATACTTATTAACATATGATTATATTTAGAGAAATTACCAAATATACTATTAATAGAGTTTTTAAACTTCATAAACGTAGTTAATAAGATGATACATATCCCTTAAGGAATAGTAAAAAAAAAACTAATTAGAAAATAATGTAGGATGCATGATAGTTTTTTAACCATAATTGTGAAATTAAAAATTTTCATTATCAATTTATCAAAAACTAACCTTTATAATTTTACCAAAATATAAAGATTTTTTAAAAATTTTTTTGCAACCTAAATATTAATATTATCATTATAAAAATAAATAAAAATTTTATTTTTGATCATTTACTTTATATTTTTATGAAATTTATTAGCTTCAATATAAAAAATAAAAATTTTAATATTTTTTACATGTATAAATATAACTTGACTAAAATTCAATGAAATCAATTGATCTCACATTTTGTACGTGGCTACGCCACTGTTTTAAGTATTTAACTTAAAACTAATTAATTGTAGGTAAAAAATCCAACTTAAACATAAAATCATAAAAAAATTTAATAGTTAATATTTATGATTCTTCTAAGTCCATGACTACGGTTTTAGGAAATGTCGAATTGATTAGTAGTCAACAATGACTAGATTTCATTAAAATTAAAACATTACAAAACCTGGATTTGTACAAATTATTTCAACATAGCAAACACTCGCAAGTGTCCTTTACCAACAACTTGGATCAGTTGAGATTATAATACTTATAATAACTAAGAATAAAGTGAAAGAGGAAGTCCAGTTTTTGGATTATTTTATAATCGCACTTGTAATCAAACATTAAAATAATACATTGATCTATAACCAAAAATAATAATAATAATAATAATAATAATACATTTATCCAGTGCGCATAATTTGGTCTTAAATGGGTGGACTTGAAAGTTGACAGTGAGAGGTAGCTTCTCACTTCAACCAAGTATTATTATTATAAGATAAAATATGGATAAAATTTGTCTATTTGGACTACCAACCTGTCAGTACTAGTATTAAAATTTATTTTATTAAAATATAAATTTCAAGATTTAATAATTTTTTTCCGCACCCTAAAATATTTATATCCTTTAAAATCGTTAAATTATAAAATATAAATATTATCATATTATAATTTACCTCAATACAACAAACATTAAATTAGTTTATATATATTAAATTCATATGAAAACTTCGTTTATATTGAGTGTTACACAAAAAAGCAACTAATCTCAAGCTTAGATAAAAAAAATGTGTAGCGGCAGGTTTGTTCAATCAATTATTAAAATTAATCCAATATTCATGAAATAAATCAATGAAATGAAATGAGTGTAAAAAAAGAATTTATGTTAATAACCTAAAGTTAGTTCATATATTGATTAATATGGTCTATCCAAATCTATTGAAATAAAAACTATGATGATATTAAATTTAAATATAATTTTATTAAGATTTTAACTTAAATCATTTTCATCGCATCTTTTTTGAAATTATCATATTAATAAATCAATCTATTCGAACATTAATTTATACCATTTTAATAAAAAAAAACTAAGCTGCACGATCTCAATAAACTCATGATTAAAAATCAAAAGATTCCTCATGAGCTAGTAAAATTAAAATTAAATTTCACACGACAACTAAGACTAGGACAAAAGTTCAATTTTTCCTCTCAGTTTATACTTTTCTATTAAAAAAAATAAAATTTCACACTGATTTTTTTCTGACTGTGTTTTGAACGTGGTTAATCGACGTCGCTCGCATGTAGGGATGACAATGGATACCCTATAAACGGGTACCCGGTGTTATCCGACCCGTTTAAGTAGGATTAGAGTAATGTATAATTGGGTTCGGGTAGTAAAATTACTACCCGTCACGGGTTAGGGTAGGGTTCGGGTAGTTACCTTAGGGTATCTTCTATCCGAATCCGATTATAAATAATAATTAATTAATACAATACTTATATTTTTTATATATCAATTATTTATTATTAATGTTTTATTTAATTAAATTAAATCATTATATATTTTAATTATGATTTTTAACTTTAATTTATTTTTATGAGTTAAATGAAATTTATTAATATAATGTTTTAATTAAGTTATTCTAAAATTAATTTTAAATTTAAATTTAAAAATCAAACTTTGACTTAATAAACGGGTAGTTAAACGGGTTCGGGGAGTTAAACGGATATTTATATTTTATAGGATTAGGGTTCGGGTAGCATAAATAAAAATAATCGGATAGTTAATCGGATCAGGATATTATTAAAATTAATCGGGTTCAAATTCGGATATCTCAAATCTAACGAGTACCCGACCCGTTTACATCCCTACTCGCATTGCCGAAAGCATGAAACTGTTATTTAAGAAGGAAAAAAGGCCTGTGGCGCGGAAACAAATAAATGTTGTGTACTGCTGCATGTTTTTAGCATGAGATTTGTTTCGCGAGGGGATTCCATTTCTTTATGTCATTGTGCTCCCTAGAGCGGGCGCATTGGCCTAGTTCTGTGCAAATTCTTGTCAAATTTGTCAACCTGGGGCCTGACCAAAAACTCTTGGGTAAATTATTTGGTTTAGTTAGCCACCAACACTAGGGTATCCCACTTCCAACAGCTTAATAAATTTGCTACCTCTCCCAGTTGCCAATAATCAGCTCAATCAAGTTATGTTTTTTGAATTTAAAGTGAGTGTCGGAACAATTGCTTTCTTTGGCATTTCGGTTCATAACAACACATGCAGCTGGGATTTCGCCTTCTTCTTCATCAGGCAGCCTGCATTTGCAAAACATTTTGTGAAGTTCCAGGAAGAATGTTTAAGGATTATGAACTGCAATGAATCAGACTAAGTTGGACAGACGCCGGACTGCGGCTGCACTGTATGCTTAAGGCACCTTTGCTGCATCTTCAACTAAGGGATGAGACAGGAGGTTAGCCTCTATGACTCTTATCTCAGCTGGAGCTACCTGTGAAGTGCCAAAACTTTGAATCTTAGACCATTTGAAGTGGTCTAAAATATGCCAAGAAGCTTTATTTGTTTCTTATCGATGGAGATTGAAGTTGCATGGATTCGATCCAATCATTATAGCATGCCAAGACTCTTCCTTGATTATATTTTCAGTTTTTAATATTTTCGCGTAAAATGAGTTTTGCCACATGGTTGGTGTGGCTTGTGATATCCAAACTATGCTAATTCTAGACTGGGCCCTGGTCTACGATTTAATCTGGCTAGCCCAAAATGAAACAAGGGTTGCTACCGTGCTAGATGTTGCGGCTCAGGCTAACAAATTGTCGGCTGGGAATTAGATGCAATACTTGCGCATTCTTGTCCGACGCAAATCACATACTTAAGTTTGGTTGCTTTTGTTCTAAACTGCCGTTTTGGCTACAAAATGTCAGAATCTCTAGCTTAACTGAAAACCCTTATACTTGATTAACTCTTTGATGCGATCATCTATGCAAGCAATGTCACCCATTTGTAGCCACCAACGCTTGTCAATGGTCCGATTGGTCTCCTCGTTTTCATAGTAACCTGTAAAGTTCACGAGCATGTGCCAAATCGAATATCAGTTCAATTCAAATGATCTTTATGATATGCAGGAATCAGAATTTTTCTGGTGGTTTTCTTGCATCTTGCATTACAAATTGGCTTCTGACACATAGGTCATCCAGGGAATTCTTCGGAAGAGATCAACCGGTGTCATGATCAATGAACTTGGTCTCTAAATTAGGAAGTATAAACCCTACTGAGCTTTTCTTTGCAATGCCATGGCCTTTAGCAGGGTCTCCATAGGTGAGAGTGATGCAGCATTGCTCAGTTAGTCCATTTGGCAATGGATACCTTATAAACGGATACCCTATAGTATCCTATCCAATTAAGTAGAAATTGCATGAAGAAAGCAGCTAGTGCTGTTGCAGTAATACCAAACTACAAATTAAAATAATCATTTCATCACCTTTTCATAGCTTGGATCATTTGTCGCTATCAACTTGGCATTTCCATAGTTGGTAAAGGATTTACACTGGTGAGATTGGCCAGTGTACTTTGTAAAGGGATGTACTGACACTTTGCATGGGATTGCGAGTGGCAAGGAGACAAGTAAAATGTAAGAACATTGCCGGGGTTTTCTGCTTTGGTGAGAGTTTGTTGTGTCATGTTACATTCACTGAGTAACTGCAATCTTTCTGCAATTTGGCTTTGAACCAACCTTTAACTTTGAAAATAAAACAGAAACTTTTCTATTTTAAATCCATATCATTCATTGGATGCGATCTCAACATCTTGTCACTTAAGAATATGTAAACTTGTTGGAAATATCTTGAAAGACGAATTGATGCATTTTAATTTTTAGACGAAATACTTATGAGCAATTTATAAATAAGGTGGAAATTTGAAATGTCTCTAGGTTGTACAAATATGGGGTTTGGAGAATCCGAAACTTAGTTAAGTTGGTTTATACAGCTTTTTTAAGAGATGATTTTGAATAAATTAGAAAATCAAACTTCAATGCTTGCATCATGTCGCTCTTCTTTATACAAAAATGAATGAAGGTTCAACACAAGTCCAATAAATTTTAAATTCTTCTAATTAATTACCTATCTAAAATTAAGCCTAGTATAGAAAATAGCATTCATTGAGTATTTGGTAATGAAATTACGTGATGTATGCCTTCATATTTATGCCTCACTTTCCTGTTGTTGTACCTTCAAAGCAGAACTTTTTTTTAATCATTCAAAGCTAGAACTTGAATAAATTTTTGCTCTCAACTTTTACTAGTTACACCTTCGAAATATGTTATTGAAACCCTGATCTTGGGTTACGATAAAATTGGTGAGCTCCCTAATCTTCAGCCAATTATTATTTTGCACAATAACAAATTATAAAACCTCATTTCTCTCTTAATTTAATCCTCACCATCCAAAGTAGACAGACTCCTTCTAGATTAGACAATTTATTAAAAACCTTAATTACGTTGTGAATTTTTTGTTTTGTTTTATTTGGGTGAATGGTTGAGGAGATAGTGCCTTGGTAGCTGAGATTTGGGTGTTTTGCAATATTGATTATGTCACATCCTGTATATACCGTATTACACATTTTTTCTCATATATTATATGGTTGGGCTGTCTGCGATGCCTTACTTTCCTTTTTCCTTATACCGTAACTATTTAAAAACTGTAATTTATAATTAAATAAATATTTACATATCGAGAATTTATCTATCGTTTACATCCCCTGTTTAATTTACAACATTGTGGTATTGCAAAATATGTCTGAACATATAAAATAAATGATTATACCTCCACGATATAAACTCGCTGCCTTGGGGTACTAAATGCGCAGCCAACAATCCCTAGATACAAATCACGCAGTTACTAAAAATACTCTGTAAATGTTGAAATAAAAGGGTGAGCAAACCACAGTTCAGTAAGAGAATTGTATGCAAAACTAGATATTTTGAAATCTATATGCAATAAAATCCTTATTTTCCTATAGGTGCTCTAGGGATCAAAATAGGAAGGATACTATAATCGGCTAGGGATCTGGATAGAATAAGGAAGGTATTTTGAAATACCTGTCTTGTCCTGGAACCTAGAAGCGACTATAGGGAGTAAGTATTGTCGTTGAGATCAATTATTTTCCATTTCATTTTATATCCTTTTCAAAATAATGCTTTTTATAAAATAAAGCATTTAAATAAATTAAACTAATATTTATATATTCTTTAAAAAGAATATTAGTTTAAATTATCATAATTCTCATTCAAACTCATTTCACATGTCACTGTAAAAATCATAATTAGTACAGTACTTCATATAGCACAATAAGCTATTAGAAATCATTTTCATTTTCATATAAAACATATTCATATACTTTTTCATTTAATACACATTGTTCATATCATATATCATTTCATATCTCATAAAAGTAGAGACTAAGGCATCACCCAGAATGTAGATCATGCTAGAGAGAAAGTACCAAGTAGGGCAATAATAATCATGTCAGATCTATGGCCATAGTCTAGGATAGTCCTCAGTCGAACACTGATCAAGTGTACTGGGACTGAATACATATCACATGTCACATATCACGTGTCACATATCACATAAGTCTCAAAACAATATTTTCATAGTCATATCACCTTTATGGAAATAGTTAAAATCAGTAAATCTTCAATCAGTCCATAAAAAATTTTATTACTTCATAAAGTGAATATTTATTGAAAATAATTTATAAAATATTCACTTCCCATCTTTTCATCTCATAAACCATAACATATGGTGTAAAACATGTAAGAAGAATATTCTATATTCTCACTTTCAGTAAAATTGGTAATATGAATATATAATTAATATTTTTCGGTATATTAATGTTTTATGAAAAATAATAAATTTCTCATTTTCCAAGGCTAGGAAATTATCAAATCATGTAATTAAATATTTTCTTATATTTTTAGAAAATATTCTAGAAATTTTCAGCAATATAACGTCTGTTATTACCCTAGCCCTCCTACAAATTAAACACAGTTCCAATTTTCACAAATAGCCTCAATTCCACAGATTTTCATGTAATTCATTTCAAGAATATTCATAATAAATTATTTGCATAATAAATATGTATTCGAAATATCGCTACAAGTTATACATGCATCCCTTACCTGTGTAGCGTATTCGAAATCTTACTACGCACCACTCGAAATCTGATTCTTTCGGGCTGCAGATAATTCTATTAAAATTATTAGCTCATTAAATACTTATTTTGAGCTATTTTCATATCTAAATGCAGCCATATTAGACACTGCAATTATTTTTGCAGTATAAATTCTACCGATAGTATAACGTAACTTCTTCGTTTTATATCGAAATTTAAATTCGAGCATACCGACAAACTTCTTATAATTCCTACAATCTAAATCTACCCTCAAATCATCAAAATCAGCCAAGCAAAATGGTCCTCTTATGTTGACCGAATGTGGAATAACAAGGAATTGGTGAAATCTCAACAATTCAATGCTACCATGTTAATCTGCCATACTCATTCATCATTTTGGCATGCATTTCATGTGTGAAAGCTCAAGAATTCCCTAGGTTCCATGCTTGGCCGAATGCTCCTTCAATGGTGGGTTTTTATTTAGTCAACAAAAACCAAATCCAATGGTAGATTCATAATCTACACCTTTGATTTAGTCAAAATATAACTTTAAAATTCAATGAAACATTAAATCATGTAATTTCTTACCTTGACCAAAATCTCTTGGCTCTCCTTTCTCCTTGTTTTCTTCTTTATTTGATGAGCTAATGGTGTCAATGGAGAGAGAAGAGTGTGTAGATAAATTTCCTAGAAGTAACCCTGGTGAGAAAGCCAAGCTTAGTTGGTTTTTGTTGACTTTTTTTTTTCTTTTTCTTCTCTTTTCTTTCTTGGTGTCGTGAGAAGTGAGGAAGAAGAGAGAGAATAGTGGCCGGCCATCCCTTAGGAATTATGTAGAAATTTCTAGACAATTGAGAAATTACCATTTTGCCCATGGTTATGAACTTTTGGGACATTTCTTGCCCTCAAGTTCCATGATCGTAAAAACTATGTTCTTGTGCTCCAAAAATTTGGATTCCATCACCAAAAATTCCTATTAAATATAATTTGATGAATGGAAGTGATTTCATCGACGCGCGGTGCACAAATAGTGAGAAATTATGATTTTACCTCGCGACCCGCTAGCGAATTTTTTTCTGTTTTTATGACTATTTCGAAAAATCCGTTGACACCATGTTGAAGTACTTTTCATGTAGAATAACATGATATTTTTACTTTGTCCCAATTCATTTTGGTTTGGGAGGAATTTAGGAAAATACCATCGGGACATATTCGTCATTTGCCAATTTGTTTGCCAACAACTCCAAATATTGAAAATAACATAATTTCAAGTCTCTAAAATTTCCTCTTTATAATCATTTCACCATCTGTACACTGTTTCCACATTCAGAATTTCATCTGGGTGAAAAATTCAAGTGGGGCCCACATTATTGTATACTTATAATTCATAAAATATTTACAAATAATTCTTTTATTAATTAATAAATGAATAACTGTACATGTACAGTACAAAATAACTGGTTCTCACAGATTCTAATAGGGTGAGGTCTAGGGTCTAATTCCTTTTCCATATAAATTATTATAGTTAAACTGTTAACCCAAAAAAATTATGCAATGTACTTTTTTTAAAAAATGATTATATATATTGTAAATCCTATGTATCAATGACAATTAGGGTTTGGTTTAGCTGGGCATATGTCATCATCATAGTATTGCTTGTGGTATATAAAAATTTCACTGATAGTGTATTTGATAATAACCATATATATATATATATATATATATATATATATATATATATATATAAATTTATACAATAATATACAACTACAGCCATAAACTTAAATTGGAATAAAAGTGTCTAATATGCCAAATTTAAGTTTCACAAGATATATAAATAAACAATAATCCCAACATAATAAATTTCTAATTTTCCAATCACAATACAAATATTTAAATTTAACTAATTAAAAATATATAAATGTAGGGTTTATATATGATGCACTGACAGTGTATAGTTTTTATACATTATTAATGTACTAGAAGTTGATACCTCATTAATATGCAAACTTAAAAAATATCAAGCCTTTAAAAATAAATACAAACAATTTTTTTCAATATGCTCATAAGAGCTTATTGATGAGATATCAACTTTTTATATACTGATAGTGTATGAAAACTATATACTATCAATGCATCTTATATAAATCCATAAATGTATGCGTATAATGAGATTACAAAATAGTATAAGGCTACCCTCATTTTAATAAAATAAAATCAGTTTACTATAACTGATTGAAGTGAAATTCATAAAACATATTAAGTTATGTCATTCTCAATTCTAACCTTATTGAAAAAACTAGTTATATTAAAAATATTCATCCAAATAAAATACAATTAATTTTAAACAATTGATTAACAACTTAATTGATTGCAATAAAAAAAAGATAGATTTAATTAAATATAAATATTTATTTTATGTTTTAGAATTTCCCCATGTATTTAGAGCCATGGGACTTTAAAAAATTTTCCTGTTTTGGGCGTGGCTCAGTGTAACGGTCCAGCCTCACCCCTGTATGGGCTATCTGGCACCGTTACTCATCCGTACTATCCGCTCTGGGGCCCACTGGCACCCGCACGGTTTTATCGGGAAACACATTCCCAATTCGCGTCCACCATGACTTGAACCCCTTACCACTTGTAAGTGTCAAGTCATGACTAACCATTGGACCTAGTCCAATGGTTAGTCATGACTTGACACTTACAAGTGGTAAGGGGTTCAAGTCATGGTGGACGCGAATTGGGAATGTGTTTCCCGATAAAACCGTGCGGGTGCCAGTGGGCCCCAGAGCGGATAGTACGGATGAGTAACGGTGCCAGATAGCCCATACAGGGGTGAGGCTGGACCGTTGACACTTACAAGTGGTAAGGGGTTCAAGTCATGGTGGACGCGAATTGGGAATGTGTTTCCCGATAAAACCGTGCGGGTGCCAGTGGGCCCCAGAGCGGATAGTACGGATGAGTAACGGTGCCAGATAGCCCATACAGGGGTGAGGCTGGATCGTTACAATAAAACGCGCGTTTTATTGTAACGGTCCAGCCTCACCCCTGTATGGGCTATTTGGCACCGTTACTCATCCGTACTATCCGCTCTGGGGCCCACTGGCACCCGCACGGTTTTATCGGGAAACACATTCCCAATTCGCGTCCACCATGACTTGAACCCCTTACCACTTGTAAGTGTCAAGTCATGACTAACCATTGGACCTAGTCCAATGGTTAGTCATGACTTGACACTTACAAGTGGTAAGGGGTTCAAGTCATGGTGGACGCGAATTGGGAATGTGTTTCCCGAAAAAACCGTGCGGGTGCCAGTGGGCCCCAGAGCGGATAGTACGGATGAGTAACGGTGCCAGATAGCCCATACAGGGGTGAGGCTGGACCGTTACACTCAGACTGCTTGATTTGGGCTATTTGTCGAACAATAATTGTGTTGACCCATTAAAAGTAGACCAAAATTATAAGTACCCAAACAACCCATGCAAATAGATTTCTGCTGCGGAAGTTAATTAGTACTATGAAAAAAATAATCAGTAAATCTAAAAATATTTATTTTTAAAAAAATTATTTTAAAATTTATGAATTAAAGAAGTGGTATGTTATTATTTATTGATAATTTTTTAATCTAAATGTATGCTTCTTTTATAGAATAAATGCATAATATTGGTTGACGCCTAAAAGATTGTGAGCTCCTGATGCTGGATCATCTCTTTCATTAGATCAATTTGCAAAGCAAAAAGTCCACTAGGGGTGTTTCAAGTAAGATTTGCTCAGATGGCTAGGTCGCTAAACATTAAAGAAATGGAGTCGCCACCAATCTTTTTTTTAACCTAGGTGTGATTGACCACCTAAATGACTCTAAGGACTGGTCTATATTTTAAGTTTTGGGTTCGGGAGTTCATTTACGTGTAGGGAAGGTTATAGCACCCATACAACGCCTAATATTGGTACCATTTTAATCTTGTGTTATTTTAACTTAGTCTTAATTATGTGGTCTTTTAATTTTTTGTTTAAATATTGAAAATTCTTTTAAAACTCCTCCATCATTCTGGATGAACTCTTAAAAGACTCTTCTCACCTCAAGAGTATTCAAGGGGTACCATTCGACTCCCTTGAAGAGGCTCCGTCGTCGGAAGTATTTTAGAATTTTATTATTCCTTAATTTATTTTTATTTAATTATTTTATTACTTTTATTTATTTTAAATATTATTATATATATATTTTTAATATTTTTAGGATTTTTGGTATTTAATATTGAGAATATCTCCTAAATTTTCCATCGTTCTGGATAAACTTAGGAGAACCCTCTCACCTAGGAATTCTTCAAGCGTTACTCATTCGCAATCGTCTTGAGGATTCCATCATCGGAATTAATTAATAATTATTTTTATTTTATCTTTATTATTTAATTAGAATATAAATTTTATTATTATTATGTTATTATCTTTATTATTTATTTATTTGTTTATTTATTTTGAAAATGCCTTCTAAATCTTCCATCATTCTGGATAAACTTAGAAGGATTCTCTCACCTAGGAATTCCTTGAGTGTTACTCGTTCGCAATCGCCTCAAGGATTCCATCATCGGACTTATTTTATATAATTTATTTTTATTAATTTTTATTTATTATTATTATTTTCCTATATCATTGATATTACTACTATTATTACTTCATTACTATTTCTTAACTTTCACTTTCATGTTTTCAGTTTATTATATTTTATTATTTATTTGTGTTATTTATACAATCATTATTCCAACTCTTAGCATTCACGTAAGCATCTAATACTTATGATTTACTTTTTATATTCTTTTAATCATTTGTCTATACTTACCTGATCTTATTTTCTTAAGGGAACAACTCAAAGTCTACATGAGCAGACTAATCAAATCATTAAAAATATAAAAAGTTGTAGGAATACCACTTGTCTTTTGGTGCTGACAGAGAACCGTGGGCCCAGACCGAAACTATCCTTGAAATGAAGCTAGGCTACCGCCAACTGGGAGCTTTAACGGGATGGGATGATGTTCAATCGTTGAGGATGCCGGGCAGCAAGCTGAAAGGGGCGCAAGGCAACGTCAGTTCTGCTTCAAAATCTTGTCACAGCAGCAGCGTTCAGAGTAGCAATGAAGGTGCCGTGTACAGCATGGAAAGAGCAAGCTATGGCTCGATGTTACACAAAGCAAGGAGCAGCAACGAAGGTTGGTACGGTTGCAAGGTTGCAGCGGCGCAGAGAAGGATACTCTGGTGCAAGAGAGGTGATGAAGGTCCGGTGTAGCAGCAAATAGACAATAACCTCACTTCTTGTTGGCTTTCTTTTCTTTTTTTACTGTATCTCTGTTTTTTTCATCATGTTCTTTTTCAGCTTTCGTCTACTTGTTGGCGCAGCTTACGGTTCAGGTTTTCCTCAATGTTCCAAGTTCGGCAAATTTTGGTGCAGCAACTATGGAAGCAACAGCGACTTACCTGAAGGTGACAAGCATATCAGCGGCGCAGCATGCATTGACGGGAGCAGGACTGGTGGCGAGACGAGCGGCGATGATGCTTACTGCAAGTCGAGCGGTGGAGCTGTGCCGAGGACAACTTGGTGGTGACGATGGCAAGGTGGTGAAAGGACCGAGCAAGGAAGATGGCACCTAGCAACAAAGCAGGATAGAATCGCAGGAAAGGGGTGTAGCAGAACAGGGTGGATGTGCTGGAATCGGCAGCTAGCAGCGGTTGCAGAGATGTATCAAGCGATGGCGTCAAACAGGGAGGCTGGAACCGTGACAGGGATGGTGCGAGCTAAAGAGGACAGTGGGTTCTGGTGCAAGGTTGTTGTTAGCTTTAAATTGCAATATATATTTTGAAATGACAAAAACTTAAGTAAGCTTTAATGTCTTAATTCACATTGTAAATTTGCTCATCACACATGATTTTCTCAATTCATTTTCAAGTGATCATATCAAACTTAAGACCATGATTTAATTACATACTCTTATTGGTCTTAATACTTTGTAATGTCTTGAATATTTTAGAAAATCACTTGATGAATGTTTGGACAATATTTTCATTTGAGAAAGTCAAGAAAAACTCCCTTAAAACTTATAAATGGTTTGGGTTGAATTAGGATCAAAGGTCATATCATTTCTAACCCAAAAGTGCAGGAAAAATGCCCTCTGGAAGAAAAGGATCGATCCCCACTGTAGCAGGATCGATCCCCTTTTGGCAGAAAGTCTTCCCAAGGTCCCTGAAGCCCAGAATTAAGATTCTGGACAAAAGGGATCGATCCCCACTGTAGCAGGATCGATCCCTTTGCACCAGAAAGCCCCCAACGGCTCTTTTCTGTGAGACACAACGGCTACTTTCTGTTTTGGCTCCAACCAACGTCCACAAACCATCCAAGGGACTATAAATAGAGGCTTAGAAGCTAAAGGAAGGAAGAGGAACAACCAAGCAACATCTTTCATCATTTTATTCATCTTCCTCAAGCCTCAACATCAATTCAAGAGATAAAGAGTCTTCATCTTCTATCACTCATCTATTTCTTGTATTGCTTAGCACAAACTTTGTATAGGCTTTTCATTGTGCTCAATTTCTGTAATCATTTGCCTACTTAGAGGTCTTCCTTGATTACACAACTTGTTATCCAATTCAATCCTTGTAAAAAGGGGAGGTTTCTCTTGAGCCTTAGAAAAAGAGGGAGGTTTCTCTTGAGCCTTAGAAAAAGAGGGAGAAGAGGTTTCTCTTGAGCCTAGAAAAAGAGAGAGGTTTCTCTTAAGCCTGTAAAAAGAGGGATTGTAAAGACAAATTCAAGTATAGTGAATTTGGGAAAATCCTTGGGAGCGTCTCAAGGTAGAGGACGTAGGCAAGGTAGCCGAACCTCTATAAATCACTTGTGTAAATCTCTCTTTCCCTACTCTCTTTACTTGCAATTATATTGTGCTTATTGAATTGAATTTATATTGTATAATTGCCTAGCTTAGAGAACTTAGAAAACACTCAAATAGGCTAGAGAATTTAGAGAAACAGAAAAACGGGCATAAGGTTAACTAAGAACCGATTCACCCCCCCTCTCGGTATTGCCTATAAGAGCTAACAGTTGTTATCAGGAATTGTGGCTATTGCAGGGATTGACACAAAGAAACTGGCGATGCGCGCAAAGGCAATGGTTATGTAGTTCGGCTCAAGCAGGAGAGTAAGGTAAAACAGGGACAGCAATGATGATCCGGCAACGGCAGATGATGAGGGTAAGTAGTGCACTTCGACGATGGACGGCAGAGCAGTGGGTGCAGTGGAGAAGACGATGTCAAAGCTTGGTGTAGATACAATAGAAGTTCAGTATCCCCTCTCCTCCCCCCTAAAGTTATGGGTTTAATCCCTTTTTATAGTAATGAACTTGTTAGAGTCCTAATACAACTCAACCTATTCTATTAATTATCTTTATTTTTAATATTTTATCTATTTAATTTTTATGTTAATCATAATCTAACTCTATCAACTTTAATATTAATCTAAATAATTATTTTAAAAAATCTAATTACCCTATCCTAAAATTAATTTTATTTTCTTTCCTTATCTCTTCTCTTTTTTTGTTTTATCGTCATTCCTAAATCCTATTTTAATTTTAATTTACTAATTAATGTTAATTCTAAAATCTAAAAATTCTAATTTAATTCTAGCCTAACTCTAAATTGTCAAATTAAAATACAATGTCACCCAATCCAATTAATTATTTTTATAAATTAAGACTCCGGACAAAATAAGGTGTCTACAGCTGCCCCTCTTTGCACATTTTCTGAAAATCAGGAATTGTGCAAAGACAATTAGACAACCATTTTGTCCGGATTTTTTTTTGATTTTTTTGTTTTTTTTGTTTTTTTGTTTTTTTACAAAATATTTACAATTTTTAAGAAACATTTTGTTCCTCTCACCAGAGGTTGTAAGACTTTGACAAATAACCTTGTGCTCCTCTCATCAGAGGCATTGGAACTTTCGAAAATAACCTTGTGCTCCTCTCACCAGAGGCATTGAAACTTTGAAAATAAAGAGCTCCTCTCAATAGAGGCATTGAGACTTTGAAAATAAAGAGCTCCTCTCAATAGAGGCATTGAGACTTTTTGAAAATAAAGAGCTCCTCTCAACAGAGGCATTGAGACTTTTGAAAATAGAGAGCTCCTCTCAACAGAGGCTTTGAAACTTTTTGAAAAATAAAGAGCTCCTCTCAACAGAGGCATTGAAACTTTTTGAAAAATAAAGAGCTCCTCTCAACAGAGGCTTTGAAACTTTTTGAAAAATAAAGAGCTCCTCTCAACAGAGGCTTTGAGACTTTTGAAAATAAAGAGCTCCTCTCAACAGAGACATTGAGACTTTTGAAAATAAAGAGCTCCTCTCAACAGAGGCTTTGAAACTTTTTGAAAAATAAAGAGCTCCTCTCAACAGAGGCTTTGACACTTTTTGAAAAATAAAGAGCTCCTCTCACCAGAGGCTTTGAGACTTTTGAAAATAAAGAGCTCCTCTCAACAGAGGCTTTGAAACTTTTTGAAAAATAAAGATTTCATTTCAGAATGCCAGCTTACATGGGTTTGACTGGGCTTAACTTTCATTTTGATGCCAACAATATTAGGCTTCATCCTCCTTCAAGGTGCCAGCTAAATTGGGCTTTATTCTTATCTAAGGTTTTTCAAAAAAAAATATTTTTTTCATCATCTTCTCATACCTCATTATTCTTTTAAATTACCATCTCTTATATTTTCATCCTATCCATGGTATTCTTACACTTTCTCTTTTCTTCAAAATTTTCATCATTTAGAACTTCTTATCCTAATGTCTTAACAAATAGTTCAATGTCAAAATGCAGTAATGAAACGTCATGCATGTCATGAATATAATGAATGCCATGAATACCACAATGCTATGAATGTTATGCACATGTCAATGTCATGCCCCCTGAATTATTCCATGAATGTATGTAAATGCAATCTCCATTGTGGTAACAAGATTCTCAAGCTCATCTCATTTTTCTCAAATTCCACATATTTGCTGGATTCTTCTTATTCAAAACTTCTATCTTCACTTCTTATCCCATCTCCTATTGAGTCTTGGTCCAATTATGCTCGAAGATTTGCCATCATGCTTTCAAGTTTATATTTTCCATCATTTTTTATTGTTATTTCTTTCTCTCTCTTAGTAATGCAAGATTTCTCAAAAGAATATATTTTTTTCAAAACTTTACCCAAAAAAGGTTACCAACATTTATTTATTTTCCTTCCAATTAGACCACCAATGTAATGCACTTATGCATATTCTCAATTTGTTACAGGGGTGGAATAAATTTAAAATGATCATGAGAGGTATAGGTATTCATTCTTAGAAAAGGAACATGAAATAAAGAAAAATCAATGGGATAGTCTGTTTGGAATAGGGTTTTCAGTATCCATTTAATAAAATTCTGATAATTTCAATCAAGTCAATCTAGAATTCCTTTCCAAAAGCCCACTCTTATTGATATGTTCTTTCATGTAGTGTCTGTCAGTCTTGCCCTTGTATCAAAACTTTTTGATGATGATATTTTCCTAAGTCGCCTTTTCAAGTTTTCAACTTAGGTGCCCCTTATTTGATTCAAACTGCCCTTTTTGGGTTTTCAATTTTGAATCCTCCTTTTTCTTTTTATTTTTCTCTTTTTTTTTTCTCTTTTTCTTTTTTCCATATTTTTATTTTTTCTTTTTCTTTTTTCTTTTTTTTTCTTCATTTTCAAATTCATTGGCTTTGACAAACTTCAACCTTCAGTGCTCAACCCAAATTCAAGCCCCTAATAGGCATTCTTGATTTTGATCCAAGATATCTTCTAAAGCTCATGGGTTTCTTCATTCAAATTAATCTACTTCCTTCAAAGGATCATTATCTCATTATACAAATATGTCTTCATTCAATACATGATTCTTCAATTTAAGCATTTACATTTGATCAAAATGGGCTTTTAAAGGTATGTAATGTAGGCTCAGGTGAGGGTTTATGAAAGAAAAGGATAAAGTAGGCCCAAAATGTATTTCAGGGTTTTATAAACCAAAGGATCACAAGTAAAACACTCAAGCATTTAGTACCTTTCTAGTTCACTCATTTCTTTTCTTGCTTCTTCTTCTTCTTCTTTTTGGGTTTTTTTTTTGAATTTAAACCCTTTTTCTTTTTTTCTTTTTTTTGTTTCACAAAATTGGGTTTTTCTTCTTGCCCCTCAATTTATCATGAACACTTTCATCTTTGCCCCCAAAATTTCTTAATAAATGATTTTCATCTTCTTTGTCCTCAGTGTGGAGGGTGATCCTTGGTGGGTTATATTACAAAAAATATAATAGGCTCAAAAGGGGTAATCAAAGGATAATTTTACTCATGCTTGAAGGATAGTGAAAGAAGGCCATTTATCATTTCAAATGTAAATACTCTCATTAAAAATTGTTTACTGAACAATGACAAACTTGTTAGAAGCTTCTGTAAGAGATTCACCTTTCTTGTACCATCTATTAAGTGCGGATGGTGAACAACCTTTCCTTCATTTTCTTGCTTTCACAACATTAGCAGACTAGTAATTCATCAACAGTAGTAGTTCTTTCAAAATTGAATCCCAGATTTATTGACATCATTATCATCATGTTCATTATTTGGATACTTGTGAATGAAAGGTAAGGTGAGTATGTGGGAAATGGCAAATGAACAGAGAAAATGAGAAAATGACAGTGCATCACACTAGTCGCTTTATTGAAAAGGGAATAAATAAAAGTTAGCCCATACATAAAACTTTATTTAGTGCTTATGGACTTAAGCACTTTCAAAAACTATCTTGCATTACTTAAAGAAAAGAAAGCAAAAACAAAACTAGAATTTATAAATCTTCAAAATCGCCAGGTTCGAACCCTTTATGCCCCCACGAAACTCATCCCTCATTGGTATGGTTAGGCAATGGGTTTGCATCCGTAGCCGATTCCCCTTTCGTTTCAAAATTCAACATGCCAGCTTTTATCAGTCCTTGCACTCTATACTTTAGCGCGATGCAATTCTCTAGAGAGTGACCCACGTTCCCGAAGTGATACTCGCATCGAGCATTCTCATCATACCACTTCGGATATGGAGGCTTGAGAGGTTCCATATAGACGGGTGCGATGAGTTGTCCTTTGATCAATTTTGGATACAACTCAGTGTAGGTCATGGGGATTGGGTCAATGGGAGTCCTTTCTCTTTGCGGCCATGATCCTTTAAGATTGCCCTCATGTTTATTGAACTGTGTAGCTGATTGAGTAACTGGTGCAGGTGTCTGAGGAATAGGTTGAACATTAACCTTGGGGTATGAATGGTAAGGATTCTAAGTAGGATAGTAAGGTTGTGGCATGTGATAAGGGTGTTGTGGGACATAGCCCCCATATTGCCTTCCATATGCAACACCATGGACTTCTTCTTCCCTCTTTTTGCTAGCTCCTCCTTTCTTCTCAATATTGTTCGGAGCTTCAATCTTTCCACTCTTGATTGCATTCTCGATTATCTCACCAGACAATACCATATCAACAAAATTCTTAGTGGCATTACCGATCATCCTATCATAATATGGAGCATTCAAAGTATTAACGAACATAATGGTAAGCTCCTTATCTGAAAGTGGAGGTTGCACCTCCGCAGCCATGTCACGCCACCTTTGAGCATATTGTTTGAAACTCTCATTAGTTCTCTTTTCCATGCTTTGGAGTGACAGACGATCAGGGGCCATATCAGCAACATGTCGATATTGAGCCATAAATGCCCTTGCCAAGTCATTCCAAGTGGTGATTCGAGTTCCATCTAATTGATTATACCACTTCGCTGCTGACCCAGTAAGGCTTTCTTGAAAGATGTGAATAAGAAGTTTATCATCTTGAGCATAGGCAGCCATCTTTCGACAGTACATAATGAGATGAGACTTAGGGCAAGAAGTCCCATTGTATTTTTCAAACTCCGGGGCCTTAAATTTGGGTGGGATGATTAAATTAGACACCAAACACAACCCCATAGCATCCATGGGACCATATAGGTCTAAACCTTCAATAGCTCGAAGTCTTTCCTCCAACATATCGATCTTTTGTTATGACTTCGCCTCATCTTTCTCTTCTACTTGTTTAAGTTTTATCTTTTCAATCTCCCTCGAGTCATCCAAGTTAGGTACTTCAATTGGATCAGTAAATTTTGTCCCTTGGGAAGGGAGAGTTTGTCCCTGAGCTGGGCCAAACATTTGAGGTATGGATGTATAAGCAAATGGATATCCTCCTACTTGAGATGTTTGACTTGGATGAGGACCGAATCCAGGAGGGTATATGGGATCTTCCATGCTACGTTGTTGGACCCCTTCTTGGACAATAGCTTCTTCCATTACTCCTTTGCCCTTGCTCAAGTTTTTCAATAATTCAGTTATTTGAGCCAACTACCCCTTCATTTCCTCTTGAGCCTTTTCCATCTTCTCAATACGGACACTTTGCTCTTCTTCCATGATCCTAGCTTGATAACGAGTGTGATACGAATGGACTTTTGGTCGGGCTATCTTTGAACCTTTATTACCACAATTAGAGTTTATTATTTTTCGTGTGGTGATGCTTGAAAAAGTTTGAAATTGCTTTGTTTGAAAACAATGATTGAAGATGAACAAAATGAGATGATGCTACATATGTATGAATGGGATGGTATGGTAAAAAAGTTGCCATGTAATAATAATGGGTGATTGATGCATGAAAATGTTTTGGTGGAGAACACATGGTACCCTTTTTGTGTCTCATGTATAAATCAAAATCAAACAAACTTGATCAAAAATGTGTCCTAAGTAATGGGTACTTTCTATAGCATAGGTTGATATGGTTCTATCTTACAGTTGGTCTTCCTAATTTCATTATATGCATGACTTTAGATAAAAGGGCTAAAGGTTCCCAAATTGTTCCTTACTATCATCCACTCTGGACTAGTAAGGCACCCTAATCCTCACCCATGACAGGCTACAAACGGAAAAGGTTCAACTTGAGTGGGAGTATTTTGCTAGACCATGCGGAGGTTATCACCTCACGAGAGCGGTAGGTACTCTACTCCCTCCTAGAAAGGGCTGAGCTCGGGTCGAGAGCTTTACGAATGCAAATGCAAAGTGTGGTGTGTGAGAAGGAACTTCATCTTATTAATTTCCACAAAGCACTCAAGAAATCAACAAAAGAGCATCAAACAACATCAAAACTTTCCAAATTTAGACCACCAAACTTAGACTTAGTATAACACAAGATTAAATTATAGCTCGACTCTCTTAATTGTCCCCAGTGGAGTCGCCAAGCTGTCATAACGTTTCCTAAGGCTAGGTCGCTAGACATTAAAGAAATGGAGTCGCCACCAATCTTTTTTTTAACCTAGGTGTGATTGGCCACCTAAATGACTCTAAGGACTGGTCTATATTTTAAGTTTTGGGTTCGGGAGTTCATTTACGTGTAGGGAAGGTTATAGCACCCCTACAACGCCCAATATTGGTACCATTTTAATCTTGTGTTATTTTAACTTAGTCTTAATTATGTGGTCTTTTAATTTTTTGTTTAAATATTGAAAATTCTTTTAAAAATCCTCCATCATTCTGGATGAACTCTTAAAAGACTCTTCTCACCTCAAGAGTATTCAAGGGGTACCATTCGACTCCCTTGAAGAGGCTCCGTCGTCGGAAGTATTTTAGAATTTTATTATTCCTTAATTTATTTTTATTTAATTATTTTATTACTTTTATTTATTTATTTTAAATATTATTATTATATATTTTTTTAATATTTTTAGGATTTTTGGTATTTAGTATTGAGAATATCTCCTAAATTTTCCATCGTTCTGGATAAACTTAGGAGAACCCTCTCACCTAGGAATTCTTCAAGCGTTACTCATTCGCAATCGTCTTGAGGATTCCATCATCGGAATTAATTAATAATTATTTTTATTTTATCTTTATTATTTAATTAGAATATAAATTTTATTATTATTATGTTATTATCTTTATTATTTATTTATTTGTTTATTTATTTTGAAAATGTCTTCTAAATCTTCCATCATTCTGGATAAACTTAGAAGGATTCTCTCACCTAGGAATTCTTTGAGTGTTACTCGTTCGCAATCGCCTCAAGGATTCCATCATCGGACTTATTTTATATAATTTATTTTTATTAATTTTTATTTATTATTATTATTTTCCTATTTCATTGATATTACTACTATTATTACTTCATTACTATTTCTTAACTTTCACTTTCATGTTTTCAGTTTATTATATTTTATTATTTATTTGTTTTATTTATACAATCATTATTCCAACTCTTAGCATTCACGTAAGCATCTAATACTTATGATTTACTTTTTATATTCTTTTAATCATTTGTCTATACTTACCTGATCTTATTTTCTTAAGGGAACAACTCAAAGTCTACATGAGCAGACTAATCAAATCATTAAAAATATAAAAAGTTGTAGGAATACCACTTGTCTTTTGGTGCTGACAGAGAACCGTGGGCCCAGACCGAAACTATCCTTGAAATGAAGCTAGGCTACCGCCAACTGGGAGCTTTAACGGGATGGGATGATGTTCAATCGTTGAGGATGCCGGGCAGCAAGCTGAAAGGGGTGCAAGGCAACGTCAATTCTGCTTCAAAATCTTGTCACAGCAGCAGCGTTCAGAGTAGCAATGAAGGTGCCGTGTACAGCATGGAAAGAGCAAGCTATGGCTCGATGTTACACAAAGCAAGGAGCAGCAACGAAGGTTGGTACGGTTGCAAGGTTGCAGCGGCGCAGAGAAGGATACTCTGGTGCAAGAGAGGTGATGAAGGTCCGGTGTAGCAGCAAATAGACAATAACCTCACTTCTTGTTGGCTTTCTTTTCTTTTTTTACTGTATCTCTGTTTTTTTCATCATGTTCTTTTCAGCTTTCGTCTACTTGTTGGTGCAGCTTACGGTTCAGGTTTTCCTCAATGTTCCAAGTTCGGCAAATTTTGGTGCAGCAACTATGGAAGCAACAGCGACTTACCTGAAGGTGACAAGCATATCAGCGGCGCAGCATGCATTGACGGGAGCAGGACTGGTGGCGAGACGAGCGGCGATGATGCTTACTGCAAGTCGAGCGGTGGAGCTGTGCCGAGGACAACTTGGTGGTGACGATGGCAAGGTGGTGAAAGGACCGAGCAAGGAAGATGGCACCCAGCAACAAAGCAGGATAGAATCGCAGGAAAGGGGTGTAGCAGAACAGGGTGGATGTGCTGGAATCGGCAGCTAGCAGCGGTTGCAGAGATGTATCAAGCGATGGCGTCAAACAGGGAGGCTGGAACCGCGACAGGGATGGTGCGAGCTAAAGAGGACAGTGGGTTCTGGTGCAAGGTTGTTATCAGGAATTGTGGCTATTGCAGGGATTGACACAAAGAAACTGGCGATGCGCGCAAAGAATTGTTTAAAGTTTATTTAAAGATTGTTCGTTAAGTGAATTATTCAGTATTCATATGCAATTTGATAATAAACTGGCAGAGCAGTGGGTGCAGTGGAGAAGACGATGTCAAAGCTTGGTGTAGATACAATAGAAGTTCAGTATCCCCTCTCCTCCCCCCTAAAGTTATGGGTTTAATCCCTTTTTATAGTCATGAACTTGTTAGAGTCCTAATACAACTCAACCTATTCTATTAATTATCTTTATTTTTAATATTTTATCTATTTAATTTTTATGTTAATCATAATCTAACTCTATCAACTTTAATATTAATCTAAATAATTATTTTAAAAAATCTAATTATCCTATCCTAAAATTAATTTTATTTTCTTTCCTTATCTCTTCTCTTTTTTTGTTTTATCATCATTCCTAAATCCTATTTTAATTTTAATTTACTAATTAATGTTAATTCTAAAATCTAAAAATTCTAATTTAATTCTAGCCTAACTCTAAATTGTCAAATTAAAATACAATATCACCCAATCCAATTAATTATTTTTATAAATTAAGACTCCGGACAAAATAAGGTGTCTACAAATACCAATTACTTATTTGAATAATTGGAAAAACTAAAGTATATGGATACAAAAAATACTTTTGAAATAACTTGTAGTAGTATATAACAAATTTTCACTTAAAACTAAAAAGTAACGTGATCTAATAAAATAAAAGGTATTAAAATATGATAATAAAAGTGATTGTTCCTAACATTTTTTTTCAAAAAAATTAAAGATTTTAAACGTCCTTGCCTCATGGGTCCAATTGACTCTAAACCTTAAATTTTTTGAAGCTTATCGGGCTTCTGCTCTTAAAACCCAATTACATTGAGTAGCAACAATGTCTGATTGGACGAGAGAATTTTATTTTTATTTTGGACAACAATTGAGTTTGCAATTTTATAAACAACAAGGGGAACAATCATACAAACAAACATTAGTGCCTAATTACTTTTCTTATTGAAGCCATAATGATTTCGCAACACATATACTTATATGCACGAGTCAAAAGCAGTTTGGGACCAAATGCAAGCAATAGTGTAAAACCAGGAACAGGAGAGCAAAACCGGATATTAAAAAAAAAAAAGAAAGGCAGAAGTAAAAGAAAGGAATCCATGATGATGATGAACATGATGAGCCATAATTCTCATACCCAGCAAAATCAAAATCATCATTATTGTTCCTTAATCCCTTCCCCTCTTACCCCATAGCCCTCTGCTTTCCCTCTTCCCTTCATCATGACATCCCCTCCTATTTTCTTTTTCATATCTTTTAAGTTTATCCCCTAAATTTTACACTCTAAAATAAGAATTGCAATGAGTACCTTGTATTATTCAATCTGATTAAATAATATTAGAATATGTTATAATTGAATTCGGGTAAGATTCATATAGTCAAATTATTACTCTATTGATCTTGCTTGTGAAGTTATAAAATTCTATTAATGGTAAATGAGATAATAATTCAATATTCATATAACATATAATTAAATTAATTTACTATTTTTGTAATAATGATTTTAATTTTATTTTAAATTTTAAGAGTTGATTTAAATTTATTAATTTAATTATTTAATAACATGTATTAAAATTGATTTTGAATGTTAAATTTTGACTTAATAAACGAGTATTTAACGGATTCAAATAGTTAATAAGTATTTTTATATTATGTAAGTAGGATTAGACTTTGGGGTTGCAAAAACTATAATATTCGTGTAATTAATCAAGTTTGAATATTATAAAACAAAATTGCATTCGGTTTTGAATATTTAAACAATAACAAATACATTATCCATTGTCATCTCTACTCTAAAATCTAAACCACCCTTCAAGTATAAATTGTTATACTTAATTAAATTTACTATATGAATTTCTAACGTTTTGTTGCAATTATTAAGTTTTAAATTAATTGCTTTGTTAATAAAAATAATAATGAAGATGAAATGTGAAGTTTAGATAAGCAATTAAGGGAAGCAAATATATTGAATGCTCCAAGTTCTACGTTGAAGCAACCTCGTCATTTCCCACATAACTTTCGCCCTTACCTTTCAATCAATTCTGAAACTGAACCCACAACTGTTCTGTTTCTATATTTTTCCAGGAAGCCAGTAGCACCTAGCCACGTGTCCACCAAACTTATTCACAATCTTTTTCAATGAATATTAATATATTTTTTTTCAGTTGGCAATTTCTCTGTGATTGTTATTACCCACCAAACCAACCTTAAATGGAATTTCATCGAGTATTGAATCGATAACCAAAAATTAACCTTAGTTTTTTGTTTTTCTTTTTTGATCTCTTGAGTTGCCATGTGACATTTCAATCCATTGATTTTTCACCTATTTATATCATGATTGTTTTGTTAAATAGTGTAAAATATAAAAAATTATTTTCTTCTAATTGGTGTTAATAAATCGAATGTGAGACAATTTTTTAATTTTTTAAATCTACATATAATTTTTTATAAAATTTTCATATTATTTTATATATTTTATTATTTTAATATTATATTATTGCATTGCGTTTAAAATTACTAAATCAACTTCTTTAAGGGTTTGCTTGGTAAAAATGATGAAAAGAGATAAAGATGAAAAATTTACTAATCTAACAATTAAGCTACAAAATATGAAAGTGGTTATGAAACTTAATCATTAGATTAACAAATTTTTTATTCTTATATCTTTCTTTCTTTTCTACCAAGTAAAACCTAAAATTTGTAAGATGTTTTCGAAAGGGCAGTAAAGTTGCCATTTGCTCTCATTTCAATTTGTTTACTTATTTTTCTCTTCCAAAATCATTTTAAATTTAATTTAAATGTGTAAAACCTTTTCTTGGAAAGTTCTTTTCCTTACTCTCACAATTTCTATATTTTTCAGGTAAGATGCAACATGTAATTATGTAAACCATAAAAGCAATGGGCAACAACCAAAGGCATTTCAATTAATGATGTTTTATTGAAATTGTAGCGTACCATCAAAACTATTAGTGGTAATTAGTTTACCGTATACATTGCTTATTGTAATAAAATGAATTTTTTAAGGTCTAATTAATATTAGGGTTGAAACTGGCATTTACGTTCAAAAATTGTTTTTATCAAATTTTAATACGAAATAATTATAAAATTATAAATGGTTTTTCTGTCTAACCTGATTTGCAAACCCAAATAAAAAAAATCTTTAAGATGTATTTTTACCATTCAACAGTAATTTTGTAGATAAAATGATTATACTATTCTCTCATGAAAGTTCTGAACATATTCCTTTTGAACATTTTAATTCATTAAAACATGTTTTGGACATATTTATTAGTTTAAATTAGAATTTTTTCATCACAATATTAAGCACATTTTTTTTTCAATTTTATTTTTCAACCACAACAACAATGTTAAATTAGACCTAAATCACGTATCTATAAAGATGAGTTAACCGTATCTATAGACACATGTAAGATAGTTAAAATATTATTTTAAAAGAATACATTTGGGTTTAATATAATGTTTTTATCAAATTCAAAAATATATCAACTATATTTTTAAATACCATTATTTAGTGTCATTAGACAATGATTAGCATTTCCCAATAAATAATTAAATACTACACATTTTTGAACTCAATAACTCAATATCAATTTTCGTTTAATTAGCCAATAACCTCTTGATCTAGTGGTTAAAAATGAATTGCTACATATTGTAAATTTTGATTCAAATCCAAGCACCACCAAAAATGAAAATTAGAGGAAAATTAGATAAAAATATGAAAAATATATGATTTGTTTTTAAAAGTGTGCTAAGTAATAAAGATGAAAAAAATGAATGAAAAACATATTTTCATTCATTTTATTGTTAGGTAGAATTGAAATGCGATAAAAAAATATTAGGGGTAATTCAATATTTTCATTTGATTTATTTACATGACTAACAATTTTTTTCTCATTCTCCCCAAATCGGAGATATTAAATTATGTAAGAAAAAAATACTCATCCCTCTCATTTTATTTCTTTCATATATTTTTTTATATCCTGCATTCTCAAAATTGATTTTCCTCTATGTTCTTTTACTAAAATCTTTTCCATCATTTTTTTTTCCAGTTGTACCAAACAAATCAATCGTTTATCCCATTTTCAAATATTCTAACAAGCATTGATTTGTTTAATATTATATTTCAATAGGGAATTCTTTGGCCCAAAAAAGAAAATAATATTTTTCAATAATTTTTTAAAACTAAACAATTATTTCCACTAAAAAAAACAATTATTTATTACAATTAAAGGAAAAGGGTAAATGTGTCATTTAGAGGGAAGAGGAGGGGAGGGCAGAAGAGCATCAATATCATAATCTGGTAGGTACTTCCGTAAACCAAACAAAATCATCATGGAATGTGAAAAGTGGGTGGGGACAATCATGCCGTGTGCGTGGAACGAAGAATCGAGTGAGAGAGAATCTGCCTGGAGAAGATCTGATCTCAGCCGTTGATTTCCCTTTCGTAAAAAGCCAAAGCCGGTTCAGAGAAAGGTCATTTAGTTGTCTTCACCAACGCACACATTAACACATGGAGTTAAAACTAAAATTAAACTGGGAAATTATCTCATTTAGATATTTTATATAGATTTTTAACTCTTATTAACGAAATTAATAAAATATACAGATTTAAAAATATATTAAAAATAAGAAATTATTAAAAAAATAAAATATTTTTTATTTTATCATTATGCTGTGATTTCATTTATACTAAAAAATATAAATCATTTTTGAGCATCTTATCCTATTGACTCGACTGATTAAAAGACGTAATGTTTTATTCATTATCAAATTTAGTGATAAAAGATGTTAAGTCGATTTTGAATCTTTAAATTCATCGATTTATCGGACAAAATTGATTAAAAATACTAAAATTTAATTCTACGAGTAGCTTTTATTTTTTGAAGTACTTATGTTTTGTGCAACTTTTATAATGATTGTGAAGTTCTTAGTGATCATTGCAAGATCTGCTTGATATTTGAAGAATGCATAAAAGTACTCAATTTCACTTTAATCTTTTCGTCAAAATATTATTTTAAACATAATATAAAGATTTAATTTTAATTCTTTACGTATAAATGCATTTTACTATTATGAAAATTATGAAATAACCGAGTGAAATTCCATACAAAAATTGAACTTTAATTTTTTTTGTTTATCAACATAGAGATGACAATAAATTTAAAAGGTTTGCTCTGTTGTGTAAGATCAATTTTGTGCTTAAACTGAACCTTAATTATTTTTTACAATATCTAAATATTTTGATTTTTTACTATTCAAATCTTACTCATACAATATAAGAAAAATGTGTTAATTACTTTAACCTGTTTATTAAGTCAAAAATTAACTTTTAAATTTAAATTTAAAATGAATTTTAATGCATATTAATAAGAAAATTTAAGCTCATAAATTTAAATTAACCCATAAAAATAAATCAATATTAAAAAATCATGATTAAAATACTTATTGAATTACTTTAATTAAGTATTATATTAATAATAAATAATTTATAAATAAAAATGACTAAAATAACTATTTAACCCAATTATTATCTATAATTGAGTTCCTATAGTAAAATATCTTTATATCATTACTCGAACTTATAACAAATAATACAGATACTATCTAAATCTGATTATTAAAGACTTTTATTTATCAGGGATTATTAAATAGTTTAATCTTGGTTAATCAAATTGAATATGCAAAATATTAGTTTATAAGCTATCTATTTGCAAGATTCAATAGTAATACTAACTAAGGTTCTACCTAATTAAAAATATATAAAAATAAAAAAGTGCTAAGAGGGCAAAATAGTAAAAAGAAAAAGACAAAGTGAAAAAGAAGGAAAGATAGACACTCGAGTAAAAATCAAGTGGGATCATTACGATGACAAAGTTGCGTGCGGGTCAGAATAATGACTGGAAATTATCGAAATGGGCCAGCTGACGTGGAGTCCGATGACTGGCAAACCCCCATGAAAGAGAAATAAAGAAAGCAAGCAAGAAAGCAGCATTTCAATTAAAAACGACAGAGGAAAAACTGAAAGGAAAAAAGAAAGGAGGAGAGTTGTTTTTTAGGGAGGAGAAAAGGGAAAGGAAATTTCATTTTTTGTTGTTTGGGAAGGGCAATTGGGGCATGGAAGGGCTGGCCATGCTCAGGCAGCTCATCGGTCAGCTTCAAGAGCTCTTGCAACTCTACGGCTCTCCTCCTCCTCTTCACCTTCTTCACTTCCACCGTACCACCGCCGACCACCGCCACAGGTTCCTTTCCTTTCTTTTCCGTTATCTCTTCCGATAGATCTCTTCAGTTTCTTCGTCTTGCTCTCTGGCCTCGCATTTCTCTGTTTTCGTTTCAAATTTTGTTTCCTTTGTTCGTTCGGATTCTGTCGTTTCTCGGTTCTTTTACGATAATTAGGTGATTTGGAAGTAGATTATCTTGTAATCCTTTGTTTATTCAATGCTAGTTTATTTCCTTTCATATTTCTCGTTGGTTGAGATTTTCGTTTAATTGCTGTTATGCCACTGTCGTGTTTTTCTGTCAATTTTTTTCAGGGGCTTTCACATGTTTATCACATTAGAAATTTTTGGGGCATTTATTTCATTATTTGCCTAATTTTGTACAAAAATTAGTGAGTTATTGAGTTGTACCGTTATTAAGCTTTCACCGTTACGCTTTCATCGTATTCCAATCATGGAGATTCTCTTTTACTCCTTTTTTGCTTTTGATTTCCTTTTACCCTTTTTCAATTTTCAGTTTTTTTGTTTTTCGTTTTTTGTTCCCTCTTCTTTATTAGGGGTTGGTGCTGTTTTTTACATCTTGTCATGGTCAACTTTGAACTTGTTGACCTTTGCCTTTAGATAAATGATACTACTTGAATATCTCTTCCTGGTTGATTAGTTTGTGATTATGGTTGACTATGGATATTGAATCTCATGTATTAACTATTTGCTATATGATTTTCTCAGAAAACCCGGGCTTAAAACCTATAATTCTTGGCTTATTAGCTCTGCTCTTTTTCTTTTTCCTTCCTAAATGTTAAGAAAAATAGAAAGTTAACTAGTAGTTCAACAAAATTTATTTGGTTTCAATTAACAAAGAGTTGTTGGACTCTACTCGTGGCAGGGTCTCCTTAAAAACTTTGAAGTTTACAAATGAATGTGGAGTGGAATAGCACCTTGGTTAATTCATAATGCTTTGCTTGTCTGTTCTGGTTTCTTTTGTCTATTCCACAGTAGGTGTCTCTCTCTGTCTATGTATCTTCCTGCATATGTATGATTTCTGCAAAAGAAATATTGGCCATGTAACTGAGCACTTGGTTTGAATTTTCTTTTAATAGTGCTTCTAGTTGAATAGGTGGAAGAATAAAGGTCTTTGGCTGTGCAATGAATTGAGTTTGAGCTCTTTCACAAGATACCATAAACAGCCAGTTGCACATGTTCTGGATCAATAACAATGGCTAAAAAATAGAGACTGACCAGTGAAAGCAATCACAATGAATTGGGAGAATTATGTGTACCTAATTAGGTAGGTAGCTTTGTCATGGTCCAGTCATACATTTGCCTTCTATATTTGTTTCATCTGTTTCTCATTTGTTACAAACTCTGATGAGTAATTTGAATATTTTGTCTGTGATTGTGATGCAATTCTGTTGAAGATCTAGACCTTGTGTTCATGTCCTTGATCTTTTGGTCCAAATTTGAGCAAAAATTTAAACTCCTAAAGGAGCTTCAATTTATACAATGATTAGTTATTAGAGATCGCTGGAGGCCTATCAAGCAAGCTATTCTTGAAATTCAAAGGACTAAGTGTCAATACCTGTTATATTTCAAATATATCTTCTTTCATCTGTTAATCATGTAGTGTATGTTATAACTATTATAGGCATCTTGTATCCACATAGTCCAAATATTAGTGGTTGAGGTGATTTGCAGAGTTGGTCAAGATCAATATCTCTAAGGTACATATATCTTCTTTCATATGTTAATCATGCAACATTAGTCTATGTTATAACTAGAATGTGTATCTTTTTTCCACGTAGTCCAAATATTACTGGTGGAGGCAATTTTCGAGGCGGGTCAAAATCAATATTTGTAGAGTTCATTTTGAGGTTCTTTTCTAACAAAAGTGTTGGGTGGATTAGATCTATCTTGCTAAGGCGCATTTTGAGGTTTTTTTTGTTTAAATGAAAATGTTAGGTAAATGCTAGTGAGAAATATCTTAAGGTGTGTTTTGTGTTATTATGAGACGTTAAGATGCATTTACTTGTTTGGGAACATGATTTTATATCATTGCTGGAGCATACAAAGCTTGTGGCATGATAGTTTTGCTCGGGCTTAGCTTTATTTTTATTACAAAATGGCAATAAAGATGTTTTCCTGGCATAGAGCCTTTACTTAAATCAGGTGACAGGTTGGATGATCTAAGTTCAAAGGTGATGTGAATGTTGAAATCCAGATGGATTGCTAGTTACTTGCATAATCACCTACTCAATTTGGTTATAATCTCTGGCATTAGTCTGTAGGTTACCTACGAAACATGTTGCTATGCAGACGCTAGGCTTCTCTGGATTTCCTATTTTATTTGTGGGTAATGGAAGGCTGTAGTGCATTAGTTGTCTTTGTAAATTTAATTAGTTGCTGATATCTCTGTCCTGGTTGCTGATGGGAGAGAATGGTTAACTAGCATGTAAAGGATGTGGAGAACATATGCAGTTTCAAATGTGATCCCAACCATCTTATATTGGATGCAAGTACTTTTATATTATGTGGTTTTGAAAATTTTCTGCTATTATTTGTATTGTTATGTCATCCTAAGAATTTTCCTAAGATTCTTTGGTCTTTGATCAATTTACAGACTACAGTGCTGACCTAACTCTCTTGAAAATTTATTGTAAATGTTGCGAAAACAGTCTTTTTTTTTTCTTGGTGTGCAAATGTTTCTTAAACTACCACCATTCACTTACAAAGATTATCTGAGATCTCTTTGCAGTCTGCATCATTTTGTTTTTATGTATCAACTTAGCTGGTACAGATGACTGGGAATTAGGGACATTTGCTGCATCTATTGATCATTAATGTTGTGGGGAAAGTTGATGAACTCTCGTTAGGCCTGCATATACTAAACAGATCATAATAACTGTAGATATGTACCATGTGAATCATGATGCACTCAATGGTGCAATTGGTACCTCTAAATATTTAAACATTTTTAAGCTGAATGATCTACAATTTATTGTAGTTAACTTATCTAGGAATCATTCACGTTATTTCATGTTTAAGTGGAAAGTAGGAACCATGACTAACTCATGTCAGCTTTCATACAGCTGGTGCTTGCCCAATATCGATGATACATCTGCAGACGATTACTACAGTCTCATAATGGCTGCTGGGAAATCTGGAAACTGTCAGATGTTGGAACCTTTTAAGCCTCCACCAATCAAGAAATCACGAAAGGAGCGGAACCAAGGGAAATTACCTGGAAGTAACCCTACGCCTGACGTTATGGAACAAGAAATTTGGAAAGAATTCCCTGAAGACCTTTTGGAAGCTGTCGTTGCTAGACTTCCCATTGCTACATTCTTTCGCTTCCGCTCAGTTTGCCATAAATGGAATTCCTTGCTAGATTCACAAAGTTTCTCTCAGCATTGTGCCGAAGTCCCACAAGCCAATCCCTGGTTCTACACCATTACTCATGAAAATATGAATGTTGGAGCCATTTATGACCCTTCGATGAGGAAATGGCATTATCCAACAATCTCTTTTCTGCCAGCAAAGATGATTGCTCTGCCAGTTGCATCTGCAGGTGGTCTTGTTTGCTTTCTTGATATTGGTCATAGGAACTTCTATGTCTGCAACCCTTTGACTCAGTCATTTAAAGAGTTGCCAGCTAGGTCGGTTAGAGTGTGGTCGCGTGTTGCTGTGGGAATGACACTGAATGGAAATTCAACCACTGGAGGCTACAAGATCCTGTGGGTGCGGTGTGATGGAGAGTATGAGGTTTACGACTCAGTGAAGAATTCATGGAGTCGACCAGGAAACATGCCCTCAAACATTAAGCTGCCGCTATCACTGAACTTTCGGTCACAAGCAGTTTCCATTGATAGCACACTTTATTTCATGCGGTCAGAGCCTGAAGGGATTGTGTCCTATAATATGGTTACTGGGGCATGGAAGCAATTTGTTATCCCAGCCCCACTACATCTGAGTGATCACACACTTGCAGAGTACAAGGGCAGGATCATGCTTGTGGGATTGCTGACAAAAAATGCCGCCACCTGTGTCTGCATATGGGAGCTGCAAAAAATGACGCTCTTGTGGAAGGAGGTTGACAGAATGCCAAACATATGGTGCTTAGAGTTTTATGGGAAGCACGTTAGAATGACTTGCTTGGGTAACAAAGGTTTGCTCATGTTGTCATTGAGATCAAGACAGATGAACCGATTAGTTACATACAATGTAATGAGCAGGGAGTGGTTGAAGATTCCAGGATCGGTTGTACCACGGGGGAGAAAGCGACAGTGGATAGCATGTGGCACTGCCTTTTACCCATGCCTCACTGCTACTGCTTGATTCAACCCTTCTTTGTGTTTTTGGCAGCAGCACTGGCATGTCGATGAAGGTTTTGCCAATTTTTCCAAATTTGCCATTGCGTTCATGCTTGGCTGCTAGCAAGCTTTTGCTGCTAGTTCCTCTTCGGCCGGATTTTCTTCGTTGGTTTAATGGAGTAACAGGAATGTCCTTTTTCTTTATTTTCTTTTTTGTACAAACATGTGGATGAATAACTTCACTTTCAGAAGATGCTTCTTTAAGTGCACCGGATCTTAATGAGCCATGCAAAAGCCCTGCTAGACTGTTTAAATATGGCGAATTATGATAATACACACAGAATTGGGTGGTGGATTGCCTTTTGAATCTTGATAGTTTATTACTCGACAGAAAGTTTTAGTCCTAAATATTATTTGGACGGCCAAGCGGTTATTGTAAAATGATGATTGCTGGAAACCTCTTTTAGCCTACTGTTTGATCACGAGAACCAATTACACGTTTAATGGACCTCCCTTTCCTTGAAAAGAGGACTTTCTGACACTTCGCCACAACTGCATCTTTTCCTTTGCCCCCAATTGTCTGCCCTCTTAAGACCTAAAAAGAACCGGCAGGAAGTCAGTTTTGCCCGTATAAAGTTAACGTGGTATTACCATCCGTGGCCCAGACAAAGTTGAATGGTGAAGCATATGGTTTGAAACTTTGAATAGAGGAGCCGAAAGCTGCGAGTAGGTAAAAGAGCTACAGATGTTACTATTTGCTTTTGAAAGTCGAAACCTATTAGATGCCATTAATAAGAATGATTGCATGAATTATTTGATTTATGTTTTAAATTTTAAATTTATTAGATGTCATCTTTTAAAAATGATTGTATAACCATTTGAATTATTCTTCAAATCTTAAATCGTACTGAATGTCTTTATTAACAGTGATTGTATGAACCGTTTGAATTACCACAAACATCAAATCTATAGGATGTCACTTTTTAAGAGGGTGAAAGAAAAAACTTTCGAGCTCGAAAATGAGCTATATTTTAGCATCAATGGCAGCAAAAGGAGCTAAAACACTCGGTTTGTAATTTTAAGATGAGATGGTTTGATATCAATTGTTGAAATTAGCTTTAAATTCACCAATCAAATATTTAAATGCAGTAACTGAATACAAACAAGAACTCAATTCCGCTAAATCAAACTATTGCCGTTTTGAAGCGCACTCCAAATGCTCTCCCTTAACCATCGTTACGCATGCATAAGAGAGGTGGATTGCATTTGATCTATTCTCCAAATCCCACTTCTTAAGTGATTGCATTTGAACTAATTTCCAAATCCCGAACTAATTTCAACTAGAGGTGTCAAATGGGCCATGCTGGGCCGGCACGGCCCATTTAAATATTAGCCCATATGTTAATGGATTCGTGTTGGCACGACACTATTTTTTAATGGGCCGTACTCGCATGGTCCATGAAATTAAGGATGTGGCCCGGGAAAAAAACATGGCAACCTAAAAAAATTAAACCACAGCATTGCCATAGCACTAAAAAAAATGGGTCGTGCTTGGGCCAAACCCAACATTATTTTTCGTGCCTTATCGTGCCAAGCACAGCCCATTAATAAATTTTTACTTTTTTATTATTTTTAAAGTTTTTATTTATTAATTTAAATAATATGCAATATAAATAAATGTAAAAAAATAAAAAGACACATAATTCATTTTGACAAAATGCCTATATCCACAAAAAAACATAATAATATATATTAAATAAAGATATTGAAATTTACAATTCTAAAAGGCAAAATGCCTATCTCCATTAGAAAACATAATAAAATTTACTTAATAAAGATATTGAAATTTGTGTAAAAAAAAAGATATTGAAATTTACAATCATAAAAAAAAAAGAACAACACGATAAAAAAAGCTCCACTTTGTGGGGTCTGGGGAAGGTCATTATACACAACCAAAAGGCTTTCACTTTGTAAGGTTTAGGGAGGGTCATTGTATATAGCATTCTCTCTGCATTAAGAGAGTATTTTACCTTGAACTCATGATTTCCAAATCACAAAGGAACAACATTTACCTTTGTACCAATGTACTCCTTTGAAATTTATAATCCTAATATTTAAAAACACAAACACAAATACAAGACTATAAAACACAAAATATTATTATTATTTTATTTTTCATTCTCTTCACCTGACTATTTACTTATATAATATGATTTATCTAGTGCTCTAGCTTCTACATTTAACCAATCTTTGAATAAAATAATCTTTAATAATTTATTTTTTGATGAGTTTTTATTAAAGTGTATTTAATAAAAAGTTACATACAAATATGTGACATATCATACATTTTATATTTCAAATGAAAATTTTATAAATGTATATATCAATTATTGAAATACTTCATACTTAATTTGTTAAATATAATTTTATTTATATAAATCGGCCAATATGGCACGGCACATAGGCTTGCGTGTCGTGTCGTGCTAACCCACGTACTACGTGCTAGCACTGGCCCTTCATGGGTCGTGCTGTACCAATCCATGTGCCTAAAAATCTTTAGCCCAGCACAGCACACAAATGTATATCGTGCTTGGACCAGCCCGCCCATTTAAGTATGAGTCGTGCCAAGCACAACCCATACCGTGCCGAATCATATCGTGCCATGGCCATCCAGCCCGTTTGACACCTCTAATTTCAATTCTTCAAGTTTAAATACCATTCAACCAAATAAAATTATTATTATTATTATTATTATTATTATTATTATTGCATAACACATCATGTTAAAACTTTAAAACGGAAATGGCGCAGAGTGCTGGCATTAACAACCTTTATCCGGTGAGTCTGTTGGTTTAACAACATCGTGCAGGGGGAACAAATAGGAATTTAATGAATGCTTTTAGTCACTCTCATTCATTCACAGATGGAAACAGGCAAAAAGTAGCATATAAAAATAGAACTAAGAGACGAGAAGGGTTTTATTCGAATTCTGAATACTTCACAACACGAGTAAGCATATAGTAAACGTATCATCAGCTCCCTACAAAACTAACAGAAAAAAGGACATGACAAGACAAGTCTCCTCTGCCATTTCTTGACATGGATGATGCAGACTTATGCCGTTCCTCCGCTGGTCGCTGTCCTGATAATCTGGAAGAGAGCTGTTATAGAGAATGGAAAAGAACTTGATCAGCTAGTCATGTATGGTTACAGGATAAGCAGAATTTTTTCTTTACCAACCGTCCCTGGTGAGAGTAATGCTTGATTATAAGGTGTAATTGTAAGTGTTTTTAACAGTACCCTTGAAGATTACAACATACCACAAACATAGAATCGATGAACAAAGCAAGCTGAAGGATACACAAGCAGCGCATATCATGCTAAGATGAATAAGATCCAAATTCTTCCATTATGTAAGAAAAACTAAACAAGCTAGATTTTTCACAGAAGAAACAAGACAAATTATCCATGCGCATGCACAAAGCAAAGTAACTAATGATCAAACTCATATTAATTATCATGGATGACAATATTAGTGCAAAACTCACCTTTGTATTTGCTATATGAAAAAGTGAACATGGAATATCTTAAGAAATATGATGGTGAACAAATAGAAGCCAAGAATTTTACATGATCCAATGACAACGAATACGAAGAACCCAAGCAGCACAGAGCAACAGTACACACACAAAGCAAAGAAAGACATTATCATGGATGCGCTGACAGTGCAAAACTCAAGTCCTGCATTGGCTATATGAAAAAGTAAACATGGTATCCAAGGAAATATGATGGTGAAAGGATTAGATGCCAAGAATCTAACATGAACCAATGACAACGAATATGAAGAACCCAAGCAGCACAGGGCCGACAGGATAATCCTTCCCCTTCTTTGTGGCTGTTTCAGGCACAGCCCCTCTCTTTCTTATGTTCTTCTCGAACTTCTCCACCTTTCTGTCTGCAAGGCGCCTTGATGTTGTCTGAGCAAAGCAGAAAAAAGGGGCAACATATAAAACAGGATAATTTTGTTTAAATGAAACTTTTACCAATTACAGAAAGGATTTTCTTTTTTACGAATTTTAACATTTATACAATATCCATGAGAAAAACACTGGTTTTTTTTCCAATCACTTCATTAACTTTAAAAAGAAAGAGATTTCCTATTTGCGTACGGGCCATGTCAACAGTTCTAGCCTCACGATGAAAATTACTAAAGAAATAATGCAATTCTATTTTGCAACCAAAAACGGTTAAAAAGGTCCGTCTAGCTTAAATTATTCAAATAAATTCGAACAAATACATGATCAAACCATTAGGCATATAAATCTGCTAAATTGAGATCTACAAAGCTTTTGATTCCTTATCAAATCTCTGAAATCTACAAACAATAATTTCCAGGTGGATTCGAAAAGATAAATGGGCAGAAAAAAAAAGGAACTATAGATCAGATCGATTCAGATACAAGCAGATCAAGAAAAAAAAATTTAACAAATTAATAAGAGATAACTGTGAAAACCGGAAACAAAAGATTCAAGAAAGAAAACATTTTTGAGAAAAATTAAAAGAGGAAATAAAAAAATTACCATGTTGACAGAGAGATCAGAATGCCGGAGCCGATTGAAGCGTGTAACCGTAGGAAAATTTCTGGCGATTTCTTCTCTTTCTCTCACCCTTTCTCGCGAATATCTCCGGGCCTTGATATGGTCTTGAGTCAACTAATTCGTCCTCTTTATATAGAGCTGAAGAGGTAGCCGGGCGTAGCGTCACGGACTTCGCTCTGATTGGTCGTAAACCCAATCGGGACACGTGGTGCATTTTAATTGGTAAGTTGGATACACGTAGACGCGATGGATTTAAAAGCTCGGTCAAACCGTCTTCCAATCCAAGTAAATTCTCCTTTTTAATTTACAATAACTTTTTAGAGAATATTAAAAATATTTAAAAATTAATTAAAATTTAAAAAATATGATAATTTTTATTTTTAAATATGAAATTAAAGTTTTTATTTTTAGTGTATAAAAAACTAACCCTTAAAATGTACTAGATGAATTTGTCCTATTGTACTTATGATTCAATTGAAATTTATGAATTTATTAAATTTTTATCTATAAATTTTTTAAAATTTACAAACCGCTTACTAATAAAAACAGTAAACATTCAAACTTGAGTATAAAACATTCAAGAATCAAACTTTAAGATTTAGTTTAGTGGGAAGCATAGAAAAAAATGATAATAAAAATTTGCTAATCTAATAATTAAATTACAAAATAAAAAAATATTTATGAAATCTAATCATTAGATTAACATTTTTCATTCTCACCTCTTTTTATCCTTCTTATAAAGCAAAGCCTAAATACTTAAAGTCAACTCTCATTAGTTTATAATTTTATTTTAAAAATATATTTTAAGACATATATATATCATCTTATTGGTTTAAAAAAAAAAACCTTTATTTTTAAATGATGGATAACAAAAAAAAATTGATATCAACTAAAATTTGACAAAAACATTATATGAATTTAAAAAACTAAAAGAATATTTACTAAACACCAAGTATAAAATATAGAATTATCAGGTCTAATTTCAGAAGGCCAACTGGTATAGTGTCGAAGAGTTATGGCCTGTTGGGACGCTGGAGACTTGTTCAATAATCGCGTATCCATTAACGCGTATATCACCGCTGTGCTATTTTACGTAAAGCGGTGGATGACAGGCAAACTTCAATACATGCGTTTAAGGGCGATCTAAAGCCAGAAATTAATATGATTTGGGATGAAGCAAAGTTCTTGGGGATTTAAGCATCAGCATTCTTGCCCCCAAGATCAATGGGATTGAAAAAGGTAAATTCTGAAGTTCAGATGAAAGTAAATAATGGCTATAAATATGATTTTAGCAGTGTCTCAACTCACAATCTACAATGTAATTGAACCTCTAGTCTGAACTAATGGTACAACTCTACAGCCAAGTACAAAAGAACGTGAATCCATGATGTCAAATATTAATCGGATGAGAACATTGAGCAAGAAAAACACAAAAACTGAAAGAGTAAGAGTGCCAGCAGCCTTCATGTTAAAGAGTTATGAAAGAGAAAGAGGTGTTTTCTAGGCTGAAACAGCATAGAATGGCATGTCTGCTTTCATAACCCTAAGAAGCTCCATTTACCAGAAGTGGCACCAGAATGAACTTTCACGATGAGCTGCAGGAAACCCGGAAAACCTGTGGATCTACTTTTAAAATATCAACTTGCAGATCATTGCAAGATTGGATGCATTTTGAGGTCATTTAACAAGTTTAAGCCAGAAAACAGCCCAACATTATATGCATTAGACGACCATGAAATCAGTTCCACCAAATTTTACGACAGTCCATCCATATCATCTGTCCACATCAAACCGGTTAATCCCGAACTCAATTAATCAGCCTTATACAGAATGCCCCACTCTCTCATCTTCTTAAGTATTTCTAACATTGGCTAAAATTTCTATATCTTCAAGAACTTTAGAACCACTATCCTCTTCCTACCTAGGTTTTTTGAAAGTCTCCCCTCTATCATTAGCTTGTTCTACATCCACAATATTTTCTTCATTAATCTTCTTATCATTTTCCAGAATCTCTTCTTCCTTACCCTCTATAATTACCTGAAGAAGTTCCACTGGTGTAGCAGCTGGATCTAGCTCCCGGCATCCCTTTGGAGCATTTGGAGCCTCTTGACCTGTAAGCAAGTGTGAAGGAACATGATGAGAGAAGCGAAACATCTCTTCTCTTGGAATCCTTCTAATTTCTCTATGGTCCAGATGTCGGTGAAAGACTGTCTTGAAACCAGCAACCTTGATGAGGGGAATAACTGTGACACCTAGTTCTTCATTGTAGTCATCAAGTACTTCTACCATATCATACTTGTGTATCACTTCATCGGCTGTTAACTCGTTCCAATCAGATGACCAGTGCCTATAGATAGCCCAAACTTCACCCTTTCTTGGATGTATACAAATGGCCCCTCGCATCCCTTTTGTCCACCTAACCTTGTGAGAAAAAGAATTAAGTGAGGTGTTGATCTCGTGCCTGCCTATTCTAAACTCCCCACAGGTTTTTGAGAAACCAGAACCTACCCAGTTAAGCAGACCCAATTCACTGTTTGTTTTTGAATTAAGCCAGCTGATCCGCATTTTGAATGGATTCAGAGAAATAACATTATGGATCATAGCATAATATCGAGGCATCCCATCATCATCATCATATGCAGCCCATACCTGGTTATTTTCAAAAGATCTTTCAGTTCGATCCTTGTCAAAATCATGAAAATCAGGATCAGGGACATTTATGGACATTGCTTCCACTGTTTCTGCATCAATATCTACACCAGAACTGCCAAGAAAAGACTTGACACAACGATCCCCATTGATTTTATCAACAAAACCCTCTGACTTTTTCTGATCCCGTGCTTCATTGTTTACCAAAGATTTATTTTGTTTCTCATTTGCATTTTCATCGCCTATAATATCTTTGGATGCAGTCTTAGCTGCCGACGATGAATTCCACTCATTCAGTTTCTTTCGAATTTCTCTCTTGGCCTTCTCCACCAGCAGATTTTGAGTTTCTATCTGCGAGATATCTCTTGCAATGTTGTGCTTAGAGGTTCCATTGATCCAACCTGTTTCTAAACTACCTAGTTTAGATCCAGATAGATTAGCTGTACCTCCATTTCCTACACGCATTTGATTGGTAATATTAGTTCCATGGGCGGTTGCACTACCATCTTCCATGCCTCTCTTTCTCTTAGCAGTTTTAGAGGCATGATGCTTTTTCCGCATGGCCTCTTCTTTTTTTTTAGCTGCCTGTGCTTCCTCCCGCTCTCTCCTCACTTTTTCATACGCCTGCTGAACCACAGTTGCCGCTTGAGCTGCAGTTGAAGCACCACCTGTCCTAGAAAAAGGGCCCCATTGGAAGTTGCTTTGATTATATGAGTCATGACTACAGAATCCTGGGGCATTAGAAGAGGAGGCATGGTTTCTTCCTGAATTACTTGAGCTTTTCTTACCTGCTTGACTATTTGAGTTCTGCCGCTGCTGTGAAAAATTCCAAGGGGTAGGGGTAGATGTAGTTGGAGGAGCGGTTTCTACTGCCAAAAATGGCTCATGGCAGTTTGGGCACAGTAGATTATGATTAAGATATACTCTCAGATACTCATACTGCATCTTGCATCGATGACAGACAGTCCAGAAGGTATGTGGTTTTGGCTTATGAGAGGATGCAGGGTTCGAAGACTGACCAGCAGGTTTTGAAGAATGACCAGCAGGCTTTGAGGAACGATCAGCAGGGATCGAAGACTGAGCAGCATGTGCATTACTCTTGGAAGTCTTCACACTTGAAGTGGTGGTTTTGGTGAAGTTGTAAAACCCATTTGCCGCTTTTGATGCTGTTGAATCTCCACTAGGGGTTGAAACCTTTTGTATTACTTTCCCATTCCTCTTCTGGTCATAAGCTGCTCTCTTAGCCTTATCAGACAACAAACTCCATGCCTCCGAAATAAGTTTAAATGCCCCATCAGCACCAACAGACTTATTTTTATCAGGATGAAGCATTAGAGCCAGCTTCCTATATTGTTTCCTCACCCCATCATCATCAGCTTGTGGATCCACACCGAGAATGGCATACCAATCTGCTTCCCCATTGATTTTGTTCTCCGCAGAAATATGAACATTGAGTGTTGCTATCATTTGGGGAATACCCTCAAGTCCAGGATACAAATTCTGGGCCTTCAAAGCAAATTTCTTTGCCCCCTCAATATCCTTCGCCATGAACTTCTTCTCCGCAAGCTCTTTAGCTCTGATGGCCTCATCCTTATTGCACTCCATTCCCTTTTAAACCTTGCTCTCTAATAAAAGAGCCACCGGTAAACTCTTAAAAGTTTCACCCACCACACTTATCAATTCCTCAACTTCTCAGTTCTCTATTCATTTAGACAAAAAGGAAAAGTCTAATGGAAAACCGATACAAACATAAATGACCCAAGTAAGAACACTGCCCAAAACCATAAAAACAGGAAACATCAGAGCACGAAAAGGAAAACTAATTGAAAATAGCAAGCAATTATCAGCAAGAAGAGAACTTCTTAAGGTTACTCATTTCTGACATGTACTTGCAAGCCAACAAATTCGAGCATCTGAAAAGAAATGCAAAACAAGTTCTTTCTCCTACATGAGCTATCTTCTGGCAATTATTGTAGACAAAGAGACATGACATGGGAATAAAGAGACGTTTAAGAATAAAACTAATCAGAACCAAGTTACAAAGAAAACTAATCCGAATTAACAAGCAACTAACATCCATGGATCTACGTTAAATCAAGTTTCAAGCTGAAATTATGCAAAACAAAAAACAAAACAGGGGAATCACAATTTATCAATCAAGACCCATAAATTTTTTAATATCAACTGATCAGCTTATGGAGAAATATTGAATAAAATTATCACCTTATAACAATAACTGAGCTAGTGATGGAACATTCTTTCGTATCAGAGAGACACCATGGACATACCTCCATCACCAATTTTTTTTATGCCCCTGTTTTCTCTCTCACATCTTAAAAAATCCCCCCAAAACTGGACCTTTTCTCAAACCCCCTCTTAACCCAGACAGGACAGGCCTCTTCGCAAATAGCAGAAAACCATAAAAACTTTTAAAAATTTTGTGCTATGGGGGCTTTTCTTTGTCTTTCAATTTGCATTTTTCTTGTTAGCCCTAACCATTTCATTTTTATAATTGGTTGGAATCTTAACCATGGTTAAATTTTAACTCTTCAAATGGGTTTATAACTTTGTCAATAACCAAAATATTGACAATTTTTTAATTGTGATCATTTTTTTTAATTGTAATTTTAAAAATTTTACTGATAATGTATTAGATAATAATTTTTTAAAATAAAATAAATATTATTATCTCATATTCTCTTAAAGTTAAGTTTTTTTAACTCCTCGAGCAATGTTAAATATATGACAAAAAATATTAAAAATAAAAATGAGATAATGACCATTGTTTAATCTTGTTTGTAAAATTAAAAAACTCTATTACTATTGTATAGATAATACCTTATAAAGTAAATAAATAATTAAATAAATAAAAGAAAGTCTCATAAAATGAGATAGAGAGTTCTAGAAATTCCTAGTTTTTAAGTAAACACCAATTAACTAGGGTTAAGTATGCTTAACAAAAATAAAACTAGGGTTAAGTATAAGAATTTTTTATTGAGTTAGTGTTAAGATTAATTTAAAATAATATTATAAAATATTTTATGTTTAATGTACTCCTAACATGATAAAATTTTGACCACTTATAAGGCATAAAGTGTTTTTAGAAAAATTTATATTAATTGTATTTAATGATTAGTTAAAAAATTTTGTATTAATAGATCAATTAATTAACAAGTCAATATGAAATTTTGTGGTTTGATCGATCAAAATTTAAAGATTCATAACTTGATTAGACAAAATTCTCAAATTATTAATTTTATTTTAAAATAAATTAAAATAGATTAGAGATAATATCAAATCAAGTCAATCAAATTTTAAATATTATGTGTCATCTAACCAAATTTATCCATGTGTCACCAATTTTATCTCTAGTTAAACTAAATAGTTTAGAGATAATATCAAACCAATCAAATTTATAAGATTATAGTTAATGGAATCAAATTTTATCCAGAGTCACCAATTTTATCTCGAAATAAATTAAAATAGTTTAGAGATAATATCAAACCAATCAAATTTTCAAGATTATATTTAATGGAATCAAATTTTATCCATGAGTCATCAATTTTATCTTTAGATAAATTAATTTTATTAAAAATATATATATCTTAATAATTTTTTTCCAATTTCATTGGTGTCAATTGTACTACCCATCCAAATTAGCCTAAAATAAATTTAATTACCAAATGAGCGAATCGGATAAGGTTCTGGTTTTGCTATTTTGAATCTTATCATTTTGGGTTAAGAAAAAATTGAATTAATTTGGGTTTGGGTTAAGGAAGAAATCATTTATTTTGAGTTTGGATCAAGTCGAATTTGGGTCAATTTGGGTTAAGTTTAATTCGGGTTTGGATTAAGTCGAGTTTCAGTTGTTGACTTTTTTAATCAAATCAAGTTAGTCGGTTTGGATTCAAGTCCAGTGGATAGGTTTTTCGAGTTAGGCCCTCATCACTTTTAGTGTAATGTGTCTGGTATGAAAACAAATTGGAACTATATTTTTATGAATCACATAACTCACAAAAATAAATTTTTCTTCTCAGATGACCTATAATAAAATTGGAATTAAAATATTTAATAATTAGTATGATAGTTTTCTTTAAAATATATTTACCAATATTCATAAATTAATTACGTTTTTTTCATTTTATTTCTATTATCTATAATAATTATAAACTCTGGGTGTTTGAAGTGATTTAATAATCCTGAATTGCTTATTAAAACTATAATAGACTACAATACATCTCTTTAATTTTTTTTTATTTTTTATAGAATAATTGAGGCCATTAAGTATAGGAGATATAGCTTCCATATTCTGTGATAAATTGGCCATTAAATAATTCTACATTAGCTCTTGTAGAATTTTATTTATGGTTAGGTTCAAATAAATGTAATATAGAAGCGAACATTTAAGTTTAACTAAATTCAAAAAATATAACACTCGTATTATTGAAAAAAATTATATTTTTACCATAATATAATAGTTTAATCATTAGTTCTGACATTTGAATATTTATTGTTAGCCTTAGATTTAAGTTTGAATTTTTATGAGTTTGAGTTAATTTAGATTCGGATCAATTCGAGTTCAGGTCAGGTCGAATTAATCTAAATTTGAATGAATTTGAGTTCAGATCAATTTGGTTTGGATCAAATTGGATTCAAGTTAATATAAATTCATATCAATTTAGGTTCGGATCAATTCGAATTTGAATTAGGTTTGCATTGTTGACTTTTTTTAGTCAAATCGGATTAATTATATTTGCATTTGGGCCGATTGGGTTGATTTTTTAGGTCAGGCCAGTTTTTACCACATCTATGACAAAGTCTTGACCTAATAATTGTTATGTTTTCTTAAAATGTATTAGGTCCAAAGTTCGAATCTTCTCCTCTTTATGAACCAAGAAAAAAATAAAATAGAAGAGATTGAGTTTTTTCAAGAATTCTCTCTCACCTTGTATCATCTAACATTATAAATTGAAAGACCTTCTAAGCATTTAACACAATTTTAGGAAAAAAAACTTTAAAGTTACATGTCATCAAACCAAAATTTCTCTAAATAAATTAAATTAATTGAGAGATAAAATGAAAGAGATTAAATTCTTTAAAAATTCTCTAACGTCACAGTTTTTTTTTTTGTGTAACCATAGGTATTTTTATTCGTTTTACGATTTGAGACTAATCTTGTTTGGATTGAAGGTGGTAAACAATAAAACCCTTATAATAAGATTCAAACTATAAGTTTACTTTCACTTATTTTAACCACTTGTTGGTGTTACTTTACATGCTCTAATACTATAAATAGAGAGCTTTTGGAATTTAAAAAAAAAGGGTAAAATTTTCGAAAATCCAAGTTTAGGAAAGGGAGATAAGAAGAACAAATTTTTTGGAATTTCAAGAAACAAAGTCAAACTATAAAAAAAATTGAAAAGAAAGAGGATTTGGATAATCAAAATTTATGAAAAGGCTTACAAAGTCTAAGAAAGAAGATTTGAAGATTAAAATTTGAAAATCTAAAAATATCTAAATTAAGGCCAAAATTAAAAAATCACTAAAAATCCTTAAATTTGGGATCAAATTTTAAAATTTTCAAAGATCTCAAGAAAATCATAAATTATAAATCAAAATTTATTAAATTCAAGAACAAATTTTCAAAGCTCTTAAAGTAAATATCAAAATTCAAAATAAAAAAAAATCCTAAAGTTTAGATTAAAATCTAATATATATATATATATATATATTATTACAAGGTACATAACAAATATGGTAAGATGTCTACATGGATACTTACTTAGACATTCTCTTTGAATGTCAAGTAAGTATCTATTAACTTATGTGTAAGTCAAAATAAATAATAAATATTAAAATTTATTAACTTCTCTACCTTTCCACTTTCCTAATTTTTTTTTAATTTCTCAATCTTTGTAATAATATTATCTTAAAGTAATTTTAAACACTATCTAATCCAAAAAAATTAAAAATATATAATTTTAATATTATCTTTTAAAGACTAAATAAAATATTAATTGATATTTATTTATATTATAAAATAAATAATTTTAATTTATTTAAAAAAATATATTTAACTAAACCGAAAAGTATAAAAGTAAGCTATCGATATCATGTATATTATTTAAATATTTTAAATTATTATTTTTCTAAATAAATAAAATTCATGTATAAAACGTATAAATATATATGTCAAATTAAATAGATAAAATTAATTCATGCATTGCATGAATTATTTTGCTTTGAGATATAAATACGTTATAATTATTCTTTTATATATTTATACATTAATTATATAAAAGAATGCGTATGTATATTATATATATATATAAAATGCATATCTATAATTATAATTATTTAGGCCAATAATAAAAATATACCTTTAAATGTTGCTTTAATATTTGAAAATTTTTAAAATATAATTTTAATTTTTATTTAACATTGTGTTGATGTGCTTAATATTATTTATAATGTTTTCATTTTTTTTATACGTCTTAATATTTGTTTATCTTATATTTTGAATTTTATAATTTTTTAATTAAATATTTAATTCTTTTATGATTAGATATTTTTATTATATTATATGTATTTTATATAGGATTATTATCTAATACACTATCAGTAGAGTTTTTAGACTCCATAAGCGGCGCTATACTGATAATACACTCTTTATGAATATTAAAAAAATAAATTATTTTAACATCGTTTATAAAATTTAAAAATTTTACTAGCTATATATTGAATAATAATATTTTTATATATACTTTAAACATATAAATATATATTATTAGTTTAAATATTTACAGATTTAAATAATTAAAATTTATTCGTACATTATGAGTAAAAATAAGTTTTTTCATAAATTTACTTCACATTTAATAAACTGAAATTATTATTTATTGTTTTATATTTTTAAATTAGAAATTTGCGTGTACGGAATTATTTTCCAAAATTTAATGGAAAATAATTATGCACGACGGATACACGTGCCTCCACGAATTTGCATTTGGTGGGCAATGATGTTTTGGTACACTAAAACCGTTTGATTAATACAAGTTACAGCGACAACACCTGAAAGCAACGGCCGACGGCGAATCAGCAACACCGCTTGGACCCGAAATATGCGGCTTTAATAGAGCGAGTTTTCACGATGTCTGGTCTGCCACTTTATCTAGGAAAAGCCCGTACAAAACCCGGAAACCAAGCCCAAATTCATAGTTATTAGTGGGCCTCCAAACCCGACCTGGAACAACCCAGTGGCAATGAAATTCCCTGTTCTGGAGATGGATTGCCCAATGGCTGATCATGCTCGTCCAATCTTGATCAGTGGACGCATGCGTTCTTCAGGTGACAATAACCGCCTTCTTTTGATCATTTTCGTCGTAAATTTTACATTTTTGTATTACAGTGTTGCTTTTATCTAGTTATCTTGCTAATTTGGAAAAGAACTATTTGCTTTGAAATGTTGGGTGTTCTTCAACGTCTCAAGCAAACACTCTTGCCTTTTTGCTACATTACAATGCGCGATTAAGCTTGAGTTTTTTGAAATATCATGTTGCTCAATGGTCAAAGAACCAAGTCAAATTGATTGGTATTGTTGATGTATTTTTCTAACAAGTAGCCAGGTGTTGGTGTGACACTTTATTTTTTCTTTTATGGAATCTGAGTGCTTTCATGGTAGATATCGTTTCAATCATCATCACTTCTGTGATAAAAAAAGTTGCTTGACGCTTTGTGGAGCTATCAATTGGGAGGGTTGGCAATTGGTCTTGGTTCAATGAAAGGACTCTGATAATATTGATATTAAGGGAGAAATGGGCTAGGACCCTCTATCATTGCATTTATGTATTGCTGCTTGGACTGGTTTGGAGGTTAAAATCATTGACTAGTCCATTGAATTCCCAATCTTTCTGGGTTCAATGTTTCTTTTCTATTTGGATGAGAACGGAACTTGCCAGCTTGGGTCATCTTGCCATAGTAGTGAGTAAACCTGCTGGTAAAAGTGTATTTTAGGAGAGTCTAATTTTAATGTCCAGGCATTTTGATCAGTGTCTTCATAGCCTTCTTTAGAAGCTCATCCATAAATGCTTTGGGTTTTTTATCTAAAAAAGACAGTTTAGTGCACAAGACTCTCACATCGTGAGGTCTAGAGAGAATAATTATATGCAGCATTCTCTCTGTATTAACAGAAAGGTTGTTTTTGCTTGAATTCATGACCTCTAAATTACTAAAGAACAACTTTTACGGTTGCACCAAGGTTTCTCTTTTTTGGGTTTCTTATCTAATTAAGTGAAATCTATGGCTGAGATCAAGTGTTTATATGACATCAACCTCCTTGCATGAAGCAAGTGCCCTGTAGTGTGAGACCTCCCAGCATTGATGATTCCTTTAACAAATACTACTAAATTCAGATTTTCCCTTTTCAAGACATGGGAAAGCCAACCTTCGAAAGAACATGAGATAACAACAGATTCATCCACTACTTGTTAACCCCAGTTACAAGCTGCCTAAGGAGCTTAGCTGTAAATCCCTTCTGATATGTCATGCATTCTTGCAAATCTCAGCCATCCACATGCTTTGGAGTTAAAAAAAAAAAAGAATTATTCCAATCACCAAAAGAAATCAACGGATAATGTGAGAAGCTCTGTTGTCATACATAAGATGGCATTACCAGTAATGGAAATGCTGGTTTTGCCAACAGCGAATTCTTGGCAAAAGACAAGATCTTCTTGCCCAAATCTCTCGCTTTAATTTTTGTATGATATAATTAATGGACCTCCCCAAGAACATTGAAGCCTTAGTATATGGAAATTTGTGATTCAGCTTCTTTAATCTCAAACAGGTTCTGACAACTGCTGCTGTTTGTCTTGCAGCATTTTTGCTGAAGCAAATCTCAGATTCTCTTTCTCTCTTCTTCTCTTTGTTGTTTATTGCTTAGAGGAATCCCTTGGTCATTTTCTGCTTAGCAGAGTTAATTTGTAAGTATTACATGCTAGTCTTTCACAATTTCAATCTTGACAAGATTTATTGAAATTTTGATCGCTTAAATTGTTGATATAGTGTCTTCTTTATTGATATTTCTGTTGCAATTTTATTTTAAATGCTAATAGTTTTAAGCTTTGTATATGTTTCAGGTTTGCATGTCAGTCTGCAAAAGTATTATTTGGACAGAACTGGTTATGTTTGGAATAATGCAATCGACCTTTTAAACTTTACGCTAGTGATAATGCTCTAAGCCTTGGAGTTTGGGACTCACTTGGGGAGCCAGTTAATCTGTGGTATCTACTTTAGATCCTAAATTCATAATTGAAGAGTAATAGACCTATTTCTAATCCTATCTTTATCTAACACCAAATACTTCCTCTAATGCTTAGGATCTTTACCATAGTCTTTGACATGTTAAAGCTCAAGGAGATTGTATTTCCCTTTTTTCCTTTATTGCTTTGGAGAAACAGTCTTTGGCTTGTTTGATAGAGGAGAAAAAGAAGGATTATTTGATCAATGGGACTCTTGTTGTTAGTATGAGAGCTTGGGCGGCTGCTGTTTGTATGTTAGCCTGGTGGTTCCTGAGATTCTGTTACTCTCCTTGTTCTTCATGTTGGAACTCATGTGGTCTGAACTTCAGTAAATTGAGACACTAATCTGGCATGGACTGCGTTGAACATGTTTGTACTTTTATGGTGGATACCTTTCCCACGAAAATATAGATCATACTCTGCAGTTTAGGACATCACTGGGAATTCCCTGCTAAGAAGTTTGGTGCTCTGCAATGAAGACCAATCATTGTAACGGTGGGGACTAGTTCTGATCTTTTCTAATTCAATTTCTGGGTCAACTAAACGTAATAGGAATATACAGTAAAATGTTATTGGTGCCAAAATCATCTCTGTGCCCAATATTTAAGAAGCAGCCTCCATTTAGCCCATTTTACATGCTTAAACCCGTGAATGTAGATGGTAAGCTGGTAATTGCTATCTACTTCGTAACTACGAATTTTTCCTTCGAGCTATACCAAGTTTATCCCATTCATTACCATTTGTTTGTGCATTCAAGGTAACTAGCTGGCAACGTTCAGATATGATATCCATTGACTGGTTCCATACCAACTGCATTAATGCCTTTGCGAGAAGCCTTTTAATGAATGCTTAGCTTAGTGCAGCCCTTTCTCTACCCTGTGAAATACGTATTTAATTTCTAATTAGATCCTAGTTTGATGCATGTGACTAGAAAATGCTCGAGAATTGCTGTATCATTGCAGGCTATCCAGCTTTGCTTACCAAAAGGTCACTAGAATGGGCGACAACACTTATCTGCAGTTTTGGTGAGGATAGGACCTGAATTTTTATGGGGTGACAGAATTTCACATGTAAGTATTTCTCAAGCAGCCTTTTCTATCTTTTGATTGTAATTCTTATACCTATATTGATGCCACTTTATGTCACTTCATGGAAAACTGTATTTGAAAGAAATGGGAAAGGCTAAGATAAAGTTCACGACCCCACGGTTCCTAACTTGAAAACCTGGAGCCAGTGTGTATCATATTTAATATTTTGCCCTTCAATAATTCTACTTTGTCAAATATTATTTGTCCTACTTGCAATGCATCAAATAGTCTTATTTCTTGAATTGACATGGTCCATTTGAGTTAGCTTACCTGAGGTATACTAACGTGGTCAATGATGCGAGGTGGGAAGTTGGGAACTTCCCTCAATGTTTTGCTATTAGAAATTCGGAACCATTTTTCGACTTACAGAATATCCTCGTCAATGAACTCGACCACTTGGTTAATGTTGCATGCAATGATTTTGATGTGGGAGGTTGATATCTTATTCTCTTGCTTGGTGTTACTTGCTTTTTCTTTTCTTTTACCAGAACAAGAATGATTAAAACTACCATCTACTTTGCCTGCAGATTGTGACACGATTGGCGGACCCATGTCAACACCAGCATTTCAAAAGGTTCTGTTGATGGATTCTTCATCGTATATTGCCAGAATTCCAATTGCTGCAAGTGCTTTCTGCACCAGCCGTGGTGCCTAGTTGATCATCAAACGTGAGTCCGTGACGCACGTAAAGCAAAAAAGGTACCTCTTTTCCCATTGTTCAAAAGAGTGTCACGTAACACGGCCAACTTTGTCTGTATATTCCTAATTCATCTCCTTTTCATGAGCATTACAAAAAAGGCATGCTTTGTTCACCTAGCTTCCCGGCTATGTAGGTCAATTACACATTGAAATAATAATGTCTCTTACTGGTTTTGGATTCATACATTGAAAAAGTAATCTTCAACTGCATATCACGATTAACACACGAAAAACTGAAAATGACATGATCGAACTGTTACACATGGATCTTCAGGGTAATAGGAATGTTGGCCATTCCGAAACTACTGTTCTGAATAGCTGATGGTTCTTGCAAACTGGTCTAGACTCTAGACTTTGTTTGGAATTTGGGATTGAAACGTGAAAACATAGACAAGACAGTACAGAGACCACAGACATCGACCAACTTTCAATCTGGTTCGCATAATTCCATCGGACTTGTGGTTTCAGTTGCATTGTTTGGATAAGCCAAAAAAGGAATGCTGACGATTGGTGCGGCTATTGCGGTATGAGTCATCCAAAAGAGAAGCCAATCTCAGTTGACGGGCGTGCGGCTCTTAGATAAAAGGCATATGCCTTAACCCCATTTTCGTTTAGATTAATGATAATCCCATGCATTAAGCAAGTGCAAATTCTTTTAATGTTTGATTTGCTGCCACGATTATTTTTATGCTTCAAGGATTTTGTGCTAGCTTTTAGGCTAAGGGAGAGAATAAGTTTGGCAAATTCCCACCAATCGATCACTTGGAGGCGTCGCCATCATAGACAAATTAATGGGAGCATTAGTCCACCATGGAAATGCTCTGTGAACAAATACCTATTCACAATCCAAGCCGTCTCAGATCAGTTCTTTTCACGTTGCCTGATCCGATGGACGGTATTACATCAAGTGTAGATGTTACTAGACTTGTCCAAGAGTCGGAACCATTGAAGGTTGACTGTAAGTTTGATTTTTGAAAGAGTTTTACAAAAATATCAGATGCAATTAACGGATTTAGACAAAATTTTTATGTCTAATCAAATATCTAATATAAAAATTGACATATACTTTTTTGACAAATCAAATTGAAAAAAGAAATAAATAATAAAAAAACAAATAATTTAAAATACAAAAAATAAATAAAATTATATTTAGATCGGGCTGGAATCAGATTTGCATGTTAAAAATAAAAAATGAATTTGGATTAAAAATCAAGTCCAAATTTATGGGTTGAGTCAAGTTCAAACTTATATATAACTATTATCCTATGATGTAGACTTAGTACAAACTTGATCTGACCCGATCTATAAATACTTTTAGATGTCACATGGTCATTATTCTTTTTTCTTAAAATTAATTTATTGGATTATGCATCGCTCACAATTATACGTTGAGCGATTGCTAACGTGGAGAATGGAGATGCTTCCTTTATGGGACTTTAATCAAAAGCTTTTGATTCCTCCTCCCTGTTCACGACAGCAACTCGTCAACTGTTTCTTTCGACAATGGGTGGGTGCAAATGCACCGCCGTAATCTGTGACGCGTGGTTTGTTTGTTAATGTAGCATACTATGTATGCCATTTGCCAGGGTTCATGAGAGTGACCCATGTCTGTTTAATTATTCAGCTTTTGGTGTGACATTGAACCTTGTCATCCTCTTTTGCTTCCATGGTTTGCAAGTTTAAACTGTGTTTTTCATGTTTGAACAAACTTTCTTTCAGTTTTTTTATATTATTATTTAATATTAATTAATCTCTTTCCATCTCTTCTTTTCTTAAGCTTAATTTTAGCAAACTTTCGGAATTAACAGTAATTTGAAATCCCATAAAAAAAATACATAATTTGAATGCTTCATGATGAAAATATGTGTGGAGATCCACTCTTAATCTATTGGTTTTCATATAGTTTTATATTAATTTATAAAAATGAGTTCAAGTATCTATATATATAATATTACAAAATAGAACGGTGCAAAATAAAATAGAGTCACACTAAACATGTTGAGATTGAACTTTGATATTTTCCGTGAAAAATCGAATTCAATTTGTGAGATAATGTTCATTTTGATCCGAAAGTTTAATAAATTTATTTAACAAAAGATATTTCATAAATATAAATTTAAATTTTCACATATATAATATTAAAAAAAATTACAATATCATGATGTAAGATTCAAACATTACCATATTGAAATTTCACTGTCGATTTAAAAAAAAGAAGGTAAATAATGGTTATTAACATTTGTCTTTTCTTTTGTCCAACCACCTGTGAAACAATCCATTTTCGCTAGCCTAACCTCCAATTCCTAGTTACTTTAACCAAGTAAAACTTGCTTGAAATGCTCAAAAGGCTATGTTGCACGTACTCTTTGTTTTCCTTGAAGTATTCATGCTCGTTATTTATGGCAGAGTGGACGCCGAAGATGGACACCAAATATATGAAGAAATTTAAAAAACTTCAGCTTGCTTGTGTTTGACACATGTCCTACACCCATGTGAGTTCAAGAGAGCTAGTTAGGAGTAAATTTGTTATAATATTTTAACAACAAGAGTACTATTTAACAACAGAGCATTCTTCTTCTTCTACTTCTTTTTCTTATTTTTCTTTACTTTCTGTTACAGGCTGGTAGCCTATAAATACACATGTGTACAAGCCATTTACAATACAAATAAAATTTCATTTTAGTCTCCACGTGTTTCTCGCATTGTATCAAAGCGGGAAAATTATTCCCTCTTTCGTTTGAATTTTTCCCTCTCGACAGAGCATTTTCCTCTCTTTTCCTCCTTCCCAAACACTCGTTATGAGTAACTCACAAACTGAGAAATCCTCCTCTGGTCTATCTGTTACCACAAGTAACCTTGAAATCATGCCCCTACATCCTTAGAACGAAAGCCCTTCTCTGGTTTTGGTATCCTTAGTTTTCTCCGGCTCCAATTATCATTCATGGAGTCGTGCCATGAAAATGGCGTTGCTCTCCAAAAGCAAATTCTAATTCGTCGATGATCTTTGGAAGCTCCCTCCAAATCTGATGCTCTCTATCGGCATGGGAAAGGTGTAACACTTTAGTTCTCTCTTGGCTTTTACACTCTGTTTCATCATCTATTGCCAAAAGTATCATCTGGTTCGACACAGCTGCTGAGATTGGTCGGATTTGAAAGCTTGTTTTTCTCAGGGAGATGCGTTTCAAATTTCTAATCTCCAAGAAGAGATTTATTCATTTCAACAGAATAATCTCTCTGTCACCAATTATTTTACTCAGCTCAAGGTTCTCTGGGATGAGCTAATGAATTTGCGGCCTATACCTAGTTGTTCTTGCAATCCGAGATGTGCATGTATGGCTCTCACAATGGCAAAACAATATCAGGAGAATGACTATGTAATTCGTTTCTTAAAAGGATTACATGAAGGATTTGCAGTCGTTCGATCACAAATCCTACTCATTGAGCCGTTCCGCATATTACAAGGTGTTTGCAATGGTTCTGCAACATGAACGCCAGATTCATTCTTCTACATCTGCTCAGAAATTTGAATCTAATGCTTTTGCTAACAAAGCATTTACTCCACCTTCTCCTGGTAATCCTTCTACAAGGAAGATGAATTCTAACACAAGGAGCCTCTGTGTACATACTGTGGTGTTTTAGGCCATACTGTAGAAAGATGCTTCAAAAAGCATGGATTCCCTCCAGGTTTTAAGTCTCGATCTCGGATTGGAACAATAAATCAAGTAGATGCTAATGTGGTGAACATTGATGAAACAACCACTCGCACCAGTCCTCAAAAGTCGATTGCATCTGCTTCTTTCCCATTTACAAAAGACAGTACACCAAGTTGCTTGAGTTGCTTTAATCGGCTAACACTGATTCTTCTCCAATTTCTTATGCTAATGCAACAAGCAAAGTTGTGTGTTCTACCTCACCAACACCTCAAATCTCATCTGCTTTAGGTAAAACCACTCACCTATCTCCCTCCATTTTCATATTAGATATGGTGCCACTGATCATATCATAAGTTTAATTAACTTGTTCACTTCCTATACACCTGTAGCTAATTCCTATGTTCAATTACCCAATGGCCAACATGCACCTGTTACACACATTGGCATCGTAACATTATCATCCAACCTTGTTCTGAAAATGCTTTACTTGTACCTACATTTTCTTTTAACTTGATTTCTGTTAGTCAGCTCACCCAATCTTTAAATTGTTTTGGATATTTCAATCTGACTACTATATCATTCAGGATATTGTGAACTGGACAATGATTGGATTAGCTAAGCAATGTCAAGGCCTATATCAGTTAGTTTCACCCTCTGTGACTAAGTTTTCAACCTTACAATATCCATCTTCTTATAATGTAGTTGCTTCATCACAGTCATTTGATGTATGGCATTATAGGTTAGGCCATGCATCTACACCAAGGATAAAATTGTTACAAGTTTTAGATCCTGCAATACATATACAACATGTTTTCCCTTGTGACACTTGTCATTTTGCCAAGCAAAAGAGAAATGCATTTCCTATTAGTCATTTTGTTTCTGCTAATTGTTTTGATTTGATCCATATTGACATTTGGGGCCCTTATCATGTATGTTCTTTGTATGGACATCAATATTTCTTGACTGTTGTTGATGATCATAGTAGGTATACATGGACTTATTTCATGAAAAACAAAAGTGAAGCTAGACCATTAGTCCAAAACTTCTGTACCCTTATTGAAACCCAATTCAACACCAAAATCAAGGTCATACGTACTGACAATGGCCAAGAGTTCAATATCCCTTCCTTCTACCTATCAAAGGGAATTATTCACCACACATCCTGTGTTCAAACCCCTCAACAAAACAGTAGAGTTGAGCGTAAGCATCAACATATACTAAATGTTGCAAGATCATTACGTTTTCAAGCTCATTTGCCTGAGCATTTTTGGTATGATTGTGTAGGTCATGCAGTGCATTTAATAAATAGACTTCCTTCTCTTGTCATAGCCAACAAAACACCTTATGAGATGCTATTCAACAAACCTCCTGTTTTTTCTCATCTTAAGGTGTTTGGTTGCCTTTGTTATGCCTCTACCTTAGCACAGTCCAGGTCCAAGTTTGATTTTCGAGCAACAAAATGTGTTTTCATTGGCCATCCTGCTGGCACTAAAGGCTTCAAATTGTATTCCTTAAAGTCCCATTCTGTTTTCCTCTCCCAAGATGTCATTTTTTATGAGAATGTTTTTCCTTTTGCTTCTGGCACTAATGATCAAAGTGTTCATGATGACTTTCCCTTACCTTCTACCCCTTTCATATCATCTTTCATGATGATTCTAACCATTGATTCTCAACCAGATCATTCTTTTTCCACTGCCACCTTTGACCAATTTCCTATTTCTGACCAATCTTCTACTTCCCATTCCGACCTTGTTCCCTTAAGGAGATCAGTTCGCTATAAACAACCTCCTCATTACCTTCAAGATTATCATTGTGGATTAGTTAATTCCAATCATTCATCAGTTTCATGTTCTGATAATGCAGAGTCTAGGTTGATTTATCCTTTATCTTCTATCATCTCTTATGATAAATGTTCAGCCTCTCATAAAGCCTTTTCCATTGGTATCACCACACTCACTGAACCACAAACTTATGCACAAGCCATTAAGCATGATCATTAGAGAAGTGCAATGCAAGCTGAACTGAAAGCACTTCAAGTAAATCACACTTGGAAAGTTACTGATTTGCCTACTGGTAAAACACCAATAGGATGTAAATGGGTTTATAGAATTAAGTACAAGGCTGATGGCACGATTGAGAGATTTAAAGCAAGGCTGGTGGCTAAAGGGTTCACACAACAAGCAGGGGTTGATTTCATAGATACCTTTTCCCTTGTTGCTAAAATGACTACCATTAGGACCCTTCTTGCTATATCAGCAGCTAAGGGATGGCATTTACACCAGCTTGACATCAATAATGCCTATTTGCATGGCAATTTAATAGAGGATGTGTATATGACCCTTCCTCCTGGTTATTCTGCTAGCAAACCAGGTCAAGTTTGCAAGTTGTTGAAGTCTTTGTATGGTTTGAAACAAGCTGGTCGACAGTGGTATTATAAGCTCAGCTCCGCCTTGCTATCCCATGGTTTTAAACAAGCTCCTTCTGATCACTCTTTGTTCTTCAAGAATAGTGGCTCTTCTTTTATTGCATTGCTAGTTTATGTAGATGATGTTCTACTAGCAAGTAATGACCTTGTACTCATTGATGATATGAAGACCTATCTTGATCAAACCTTCAAAATCAAAGACCTTGGAACTTTGAAGTACTTCCTTGGTCTTGAGGTTGCCAGGACTACGAATGGGATCAGTCTATGTCAACGAAAATATGCTTTGGAAATCTTGCAGGAAGCTGGTTTTTTGGGATGCAAACCAGCTCCAACACCTCTCGTTGTTTCTCAAAGACTCTGTCAGAATCTTGGTCCTGAACTTGAGGATCCCTTAATGTATAGAAGACTGATTGGTAAATTGCTTTATTTGACAACCACACGCCCTGATCTTTCCTTTGTTGTTCAACAACTCTCGCAATATTTGGAGAAGCCTACCACTGTGCATCTTACAGCAGCACACAGAGTTCTTCGTTATCTTAAAAACAACCCTGGTCAGGGATTATTCTTCCCAGCTATATCCAATCTTCAACTGAAGGCTTTTAGTGACTTTGATTGGGCTGGTTGTGCTGACACACGGAAGTTGGTTACTGGTTTTGGTGTCTTCTTGGGGGATGCTCTCATTTCCTGGAAATCTAAGAAACAACAGACTGCTTCCAGATCCTCTTCTGAAGCTGAGTACCGAGCCATTGCTTCTCTGACATGTGAGCTACAATGGCTTCTTTACTTGCTTCCTGATCTTCAGGTATCACGTCCTGCTCCGGCATTACTATTCTGCGATAGCAAGTCTGCTATTGCTATTGCTGAAAATCCAGTGTTCCATGAGCGCACATCGTACATTGAAATTGACTGCCACTTGATTCGACAAAAACTTCAAGCTAGAGTAATTCGCTTATTACATGTCTCCTCTTCCTCTCAGTTAGCTGATTTATTCACCAATGCACATCCTTCCCCTACCTTCCATTCTCTTATTAACAAATTGGGCACTCACAATCTCTTTACTCTAGCTTGAGGGGGCTAACGACAGAGCATTCTTCTTTTACTTCTTTTTCTTATTTTTCTTTACTTTCTGTTACAGGCTGGTAGCCTATAAATACACATGTGTACAAGCCATTTACAATACAAATAAAATTTTATTTTAGCCTCGCACGTGTTTCTCGCACTATTAATTGATGATTTTATTATTTTCATAAAATAAATTGATAACTTAATCTTAATAAAGAAAGTACAAAAAACCTCAATTAATTAACTGTGATTCGTTTTTGTATAAGCTTTGCACATCGTACATTGAAATTGACTGCCACTTGATTCGACAAAAACTTCAAGCTAGAGTAATTCGCTTATTACATGTCTCCTCTTCCTCTCAGTTAGCTGATTTATTCACCAAGGCACATCCTTCCCCTACCTTCCATTCTCTTCTTAACAAATTGGGCACTCACAATCTCTTTACTCTAGCTTGAGGGGGCTAACGACAGAGCATTCTTCTTTTACTTCTTTTTCTTATTTTTCTTTACTTTCTGTTACAGGCTGGTAGCCTATAAATACACATGTGTACAAGCCATTTACAATACAAATAAAATTTTATTTTAGCCTCGCACGTGTTTCTCGCACTATTAATTGATGATTTTATTATTTTCATAAAATAAATTGATAACTTAATCTTAATAAAGAAAGTACAAAAAACCTCAATTAATTAACTGTGATTCGTTTTTGTATAAGCTTTGCACATCGTATGGGCCGGTCAAGGTGGTGTAATAATAATTGTATAATCTTAAACTCCATTAAAAAATATTAAAGTTTCATTATAAATATATGATTAAATCCTCTTTTCTCTTTTAACGTCCATTGAAAATCATTCTATAAAATGAGGAAAAGATTAATCTAATCAAGTTTAGCAATTTGCTTATAAATGTCATTTAATTTATTTGATTATTTAGTGTTTTAATTATCATATACGATTGTTAGATTAATGTTTACAAAATCAACTAAAAAAATCATAAACAAAACGGGCAAGACATGGGCAGCTATCGCCTATTGCCGGTCAAAACAAATCTCGTCGGCTAGCTTTAATTTAGTTGAGTCTGATCATTCTAAATTAAAAAATAATAATAATCTAAAAAGAAAAAACAAAATTCCGTTTACCATGTGAACCCTCATTGGCTGTTTCAAAAGGCATGGCGGGCAATGGCCTAACCCCATCGAAACAATTTCCGGTCTAAATTTTTATCAATTATAAACTTTTATTATTATTATTAAGTTTAATAGTCAAATGTATTTTCAATATTTACCATAAAATGAAATTAAGTTCTCAACGTTTAAATATATGAAAATCAGTCATCAACGTTACAAAATAATTTGAATTAATGATATTTTCGTTAAATTCTTTAATTTTCGTTACCTCTATCAATAATAAAACTTAACGGAAATTAAAAGATTTAACGAAAATATTTTTAATTCAATTATTTTGTAACGTTGAAGACTGATTTTTATATATTTAAATATCCAAGACTTAATTTCATTTTGTGACAAACGTTGATGATACATTTGACAATTAAACCTTATTATTTTTTTTTTGTGAATATAAACCTTTATTATTATATTATCTTATAATCAAGGTCTTTGTTATTCCAGGCTTACTCATTTTTTTTTTATATAAGACAAGGCCGAGAAGCACCAGACAGGCAGACACCACCATGCTTCTGCCATTATTTTATCTCCAAACTTTGACAACGGTTAAGAGAAGCTTCATTAGAGTACCTTGTTTCATTCATTGACATCAAAATTCGTGCAACACTAAATCTATTTAGTCAGCGGAGTATTAAATTCTACGAGAAGAGTGAAAATGAGACATGTAAAAAAAAAATTATTTAGGAGTTATTCACGATTCTATGATAATTTGAAGGTGGTTCATTTATTTTTAAATTGAGTTCAAATTCAAGTTATTTTAGTAATAAATCAAATTTGAATATTTTAATATTTAATTCGATTGATTCACAAGTCTAATAGAATATATTTAATTATATATAATATTTTATTGTTAATTCATCATTTTATCCTCGTAACTCAAAAGCACGTAGATCAGCTGACAATTGACTATTCTAGCTTAATCAGAAGTCTTGAGTTCGAGCCCTAGGTATGCAGCTGTGTTAAAATTCTTGAGGGAGAGCTTTACCGCCCTTTTGGTCCTGTCCGGCTTGAATCCGGATTAGTCCTATACCAAAATGGTGTGGGGATACCGAGTGATTTTGACAAAAAAATCATTTTATCCTCGTGATATATGATTAAAAATTGATAAATCAAGCTTATCTAGTCGAGTTTGAGAGGTTCGAGTATTATTTCTATTCGAGCTCGAACTTAAAAAATAAACTCTATCAAGCTCGAGCCAAGTTTTGAGTTTCAACTTGAATAGAGTTCGAGCCTAATATTGGATCATCTCGACTTAACTCAAATACACCCTTATCCACAAGCAGAGTTAGAATAATGACATATACTCCACTTTTTTTACATATTTTTTAAAGGATATGTGTATCATTTTTTTTGTTACAAGGGAAATGTTAAATGTCTGCTTGAGGATATGATGGGGTTGCTCGAATTTGAATTTAAGACTTACAACACGTTATAACTTATCATTAACCACTTGATCAATAAGTTGTTGGCAATATGTGTATCATTCTAATTCTGTTTGTAAAGACTAAAAACTCTACCAACAATGCATTAAATAGTTATCCAATTATTCTTTTGTTTTTATCGTGTTTATTTAATGTTAGATTTTATAAAATATAAAAAATATCGTATTATAATTTATGTCAACATGTTAATAATTAAATATCTTATTCTATTTATATCAAATTCATATATAATTTTTATATAAAAAAAACTAACTTGTACTATTTTCATAATTTTTTCTTATTGCTTACTTATTGTTCAAATATAAGATTTATTATTCTTTTTTAACAAATTTATATATAATTTTTACCAAATTTTTATTTTTCGCATTTTTTATTATATATTTACTGTTCAAACTTCAAAACCACCGACTCCTACCTTTTATTTAAATGTCTAAAGCTCCATAATTTTTTTTTCGAACTTTTTGTTATTAATAAAATGAACTGTTCAGTTTGATGAACCAACATCCTTTTTTTTTTGTGTAAACCATAAGTATCTTCATCCGTTTTAACGATCTGAAACTAATCCTATTTGGGGTTTAGTCACAATTAGGCTTTTCACTCTTCCCCAAATGTGTATTTAGTGGGAGTCGAATCCGAGAGCTCTTCTCACAAACTCAGCTTGCATTACCAACTGAGTCACAACTGAGTCTCAATTGAGCCAACTGTTCAGTTTGAAGAACCAACATCCTTAATCTATACATACATCTATTTTTGTCTCATAAGCTCCTCTTTGCATGCCACATGACTTTATTTTTTTGAGGCTCCCTTTTGCATGTCACATGTCTTTTTTTTTTAAGGTAAAATCATAACATAAATTTTTAATTTTTTAATTAGTTTTAATTAATATCTCATTAGTTTTAATTTTTAATTAATAAAATATTAATTTATTTGTATAATTCTGAAAATTTAAAAATTACAAAACTATAAAAATCTAATAAATATTACAAATAATATAAAATTTCAAAAAAATGATAAAATTATAAAATGAAGCAAAAAGTTTCAAAGATCATTTTTTAAAAATTAAATACAGATGAAAACAAAAAAATTATAAAAATAAATCAACGAATCAAATTCAAAAATTTTTCTTTAATTATGAAAATCGAATGTTATAAAAGATGAAATAAAGTAATAAATAAATAATTTCAATATTAAACACTTAAAGACTAGAAAAAAAAAAGAGTGGTGATGGAGTATTAGCCTAATTTGAATTTATCTTGATATAAGCAATTTTGGGTCAAACTCAATAAAAATTTATATATTTACAAGGTTTTTTTTTTATTTTGGTCTTTTTAATCTTCTAATTTTGTGTTATAATTTTTTATTTTTCAAAAAAAATATTAATAATAAATAAGATGTTTAACTGATAAATTAAATATTATTATTTTTATTTAAAAATTAATATTTTAAAAATAATTATCTTGATTTATTATTTTTAATAAATACTATTTATAATTTTCTTTGAGAAAAAATTACCCATGCATAGTAGGGGTTTCATCCTAGCATATTACTATACGATGAAATATGGCATTATGCTTAAAAAGAAAAAGTGAATTTTTTTTTTGTTATTCACGAGATATTCTCGTATCCTTTTGAATATGAACTAATTTTTGTTTCACTATGTAACTAGTGTTAACATAAATAAATTTAATTTGATAAAAATTCAAACATAAAATCTCTCGTTACGAATGACTCTCATTTAATAATTCGACGAAATTTTAGAGTCAAACCTTTAAATTAAAAAAAAAAAGTGAAATTTTTGTTATCAGTAAAAAGAACATTGTACCTTCCTGCCATAAAAAAAAAAACATTGTACCTTCCGCCTAACCACCGTTTCTTTGCCGGCCCCATAAATTAAGATCTGCTGTCTGTTCATGCAAACCATGACTTTTTTCATCATTAATAAATCTAATATGCTATTATTTTTTTTATTATTCCATTTTCTAAGTTTAAATTGTCTGTCACATTGTTGTCTGCACATTTTCATGACAAAAGAACATAAAAAATCCTTTTTTTCTTGATATTTTCTTCGTTTTGCTTTGACTTTGACAGTAATTTTGCTTTTTTTCAAGCATATCCATTGTCCCATTGGTTTTTTTAATTTTGAAGAATCTTAATTTTAAGTGCCAATAATGATGAAATATAATTTCAAATGACCCCACTCAATTAATTTTCTTAACGAGCAGAAAGAGTACGAACATTCATATTAAATTAGTTGCTAGGTACGAAACCCTACACGTCTGAGTGAATATCGCTTGATTATATGTTTTTTTTTTAATTTTTTAAACATGATTAATGTTTGAGTTGAAACTGGAAACATGAGAGTGGATTGTGATAGGTTAGCACATTTATATAATATCAAGTATAGTATTCATGTATGTTTATTTTATCGGTTAAAATTTTAAATTTTCATACATTTGTAAATAAAATTAAAATCTTATTACATTTTTCGTTTTTTATTATATTAATTTATTATTTTTTTAAATATATCTGAAAGGTTTATCCGAATTGTGGTAATCTTTTAATTTGTAAGTGAAATTTAAAAATTATATGAATAATATCATCATATCAATGGATTATTAAGTAATAATGATAGAATTAACGTTTCCTTTTTATTGAAATAAATGATTATGAATCTCCAATATTTGCCAAAGAAATAGGCATACAGAAGCCTAGTCTACTAATAGAAAAAAGGTAAAGAGTGGTAATTAGTTGCATGAATCTTATCAATTTTGTTCGTTTCATATATGAACTTCGAATTACCGTTGAGGTTATATTGAATTGATAAATTTTAAAATAGAATTTTTGAAAGAGAAACTATTAAATACATAAAGTTTTAAGATTTCATAAATAAAAATAAAAATAACACGTATCTTTTAAAAAATATTAAAAATACAAAAAAATTAATTAAAATATTAAAGTATGTGATAATTTTTTAATTTGTTTGTAGAACTCAAAAGTTTAACGTTTAGTGTATAAAAAATTATTTCTTTTTAAAGAAATATTGATACTTTTAGAAAAAAAATTCAATTATTTGAATAAGATAATGAAAAAAATTTATTTGATTTTTTAACTTTAAAGTAACAAGCAAAAAATTTATTTGATAATAAATGTAAAGGAAGCAAAGACAGAAGTTGATGTGAATCCTATAGCCTGAGCAACTGAGCAAATCAAGCAAAAAGCTGCAACCAATATGAGAAAGAGTAAGTTTTTTTATTTTTTGTGTAAGTATAAATTTTTTTATTTACTTAAATTAAAAGTGATAAATAATAAAAAAAAATTTAACTATAAAAATTTCACGATTCGAACTCTATTAAATGTCTGAAAAAGAATTACATCTATTTTTTTCCATCACTTACTGATATGAGAAAGAGTACGTTGAGGACAAGTTGTTAATAAGCAATTATCAATTATTGAGATTCACTTCATTTTTTCTTTTAGAAGTTTTCAAAGCGTTTACAAGATAAAACACAAACACCCAATCCAAACTGTTGTAAAACAACATCAGGACAACACAATGCTTCGTCCTCACTCCAAGACACTGCTGTAACCAAACAAAAACTAGTAAATTACACAAGGACAATAGGATGGTGACAATGGCATTTCCAAATCTTGAAAAAGGGTATACAGCTATATCTAACCGAAAATAAAGCCAATAAACCAATTGCACGAGATGACACAAAAAAAAATATGAACTAAAATTTTAGTAAAAATTAGATATAAGTATAAAATAATTCAAATATTAATTTGATATCTAACGTATCCATACGAATTATTATGTAATAATTTTATGTTTTATATCATTTGACATGACACAAATGCTATGCAAATATAAAAACTATCAAGTCTATTTGCAATAGTCATGCTTTTGAGTTTAAAGTATGAAAATTATATAAATTTGATGTATAAGTTTTAGTATTTATATTTTTTTAAATCAAAGATCTTTCATGGATAATTTTTTTTTTGTTCATAGGAAAGTATAATTATACAACGAAAAATAAGAATGCGAACATTTGACAGAATCTCTCTTAAAGAATAATAACAACTATTAAATCAAGTTTTGATTGTTAAAAAAATATTTTTTTCATGATCAATAAAAAAAATAACTCATCACTTAATTCATTTGTTTCAACATAAATGAGATCAATTTGAAATTTTATTAATTTTTTATGAGTGTTAATTTTTTTTTGAATGATTATTATAAAGAATTAAACATTGTATTTTATCTAAATTAAAAAGAAAGAGAAATTATTTTGCTATATTATCATTGAAGTTTTTTAAATTTTACAAGTAGAATTAATAGAGTACTACATATTATTAAAATATATTAAAAATAAAAAATTAATTAAAAATTAATGAGACATATGCCAATCTTTTAACTCCACTCCCAAGCTCAATTTTTTTTATATCATTTTTATCCAATATAAACTCTAAAAAAATTAAACAATTTACTTATTTTATTTTTTTTTCAAGATTTCAATTTTATTTTAAAAAATCAGCATTATTGTTTAGTTTTTCTTGTCATGAAACCTTTGGCTTTTAAACGTTAGCAAGTCAATCAAAGAGGAAAAAGAAAAGCTTCCAAAAAATAAAAAGACAGAGGCAGCCCCTGATTGAACACGTGGCAGATAGGTGCCACTGATTAGTGACACGTTGGAGACTGGGATTGGGAGGAGCAAGAAGAGAGGGACCGGGGCGCTGACGTGGGACGTTGCCATCGCATCGCAGAGAGCTTCCCAGACGACACCAGACAAGAAGCGGGTTGTGATAGCCTAATCACCTCCCTTAGTGACATTGCCTTGATTAAAGTGCCGTCCTTTTCGCCACCGCTTTTTCCCCTTAATTACTATTTTGCCACTATTTCCGCCAAAAATCACCTCTTTCTTTTTACGTCATTGCCCCTCCCGCTATCTCCTTATTTCAAACACTCCCCACAGCTAGAAAATTAAGGATGTGTGTAAATCGAATGAGACGAAAGGTATTTCAATGTTAATTTTTTCGAATCAGATTTGAGTTTAAATAAATTTAATTTTTAAAATTTGAATTTAAATTAGTAAAATATTCAAATTATTTCGAGCTCGATTTGATAGATTCAATAAATTCAAATTATCTTTTTTAATATTATATTATTTTATGAAAGTAAAATGATATATCAAAAATAAAATATAAAAAATATATTAAAAAAATTTGATTAGGCTTAAGATTCTTTTGAAAAAAGTATTAAAATATTTGAATTTGATTCGATTTATTACTCAAATAATTCAAATTTCAGCTCAATTTAATATGTTTTTTTTTTTGGTTACATCAATTTGATATGTTTGAACTTGGATTGATAAGCTCAATTTATGTCTTCCAATCACATATTATTTTATAAATACAATATGATAAATTAATAATAAATTTTTAAAAAATATATATTAAAAAAATTCGATTGAGTTTACCACTCACTCAAATTAAATATTCAAATATTCAGATTTAATTAAATATTTATCATTCGAATAATTTGAACTCAAATTTAATTAAAAAATAAATAAATTAAATACAAATAACTCAAAAATAACTAAATTCATTTACACTTTTACACGGAACCTAGCTCCGTTTATCTTTAAATGAGTTGCTTCTTCATCCTTCTTGAAACGTGAACAAAAAATAATTTTAAAAAGAGATATACATACATAATAAAAGAAGAGATGCGCGGGCTCAGCCCTAGCTAGCTATTACCCTAAGTTCTTTTAATTATTATTACTTTTTATATGCAGAGGAGGGAGAAGATTGGTTGGCTACAACCACATTATATTCTTGGTACGGTAAAGCTTATTCTATGATTGGTGGGGTTTGGCTTTTGTTTTTGAAATTGTTAAATAAAGGTACCGAGGTGTCACTAATACAAAAGAAAGAAGAATTATCACGTTGTTGGCGCGTAAAAGTGCCAATTCCAAATGCCATCATCATGTCCCGACGCAAAAACATTTGGAAAAAGTTTGTTTTTTTTCTTTATTTGGAATAAAATTATAAACAAGAATTTTGAGGAAATGGACAATGTTAAATCCAATAAACCCAATAAAAAACTAAAAAATCATTGAATTCTGTTCACAATAAAAAATAAAATGAACAAGATATGATTAATATATGCATGTATTTCTCTGAAGTTTCTTTTGCCTTCTTTGTTTTCCTTTTTGTTACGTCACAACATGTTTTGAGATTTCATTTCTATAATTTTTATTTATTTTTTTAGCAAATCAGATCAACTTCCTACAAGTACACGTGAAAAACTTGCCTCTTCTTGATGATGAGAGTGAAATGGTATAATTAGGCTTTTAGCATGTAGTAAAAGCTAGAGAATGGTGAGCGTGCAACTAAACAGAGGTTCCCTGGCCTAGGTTTCATTATTTGGAGAAGACATAATAACACCTTGAGAGGTTTCAATCATGGGAAAGAGAAAGAGAGATGGGGAGGAAAGGGAAGAGAGGATGGGCTTTGGCCTTGATCTCTTTGCATCAAATGCCAAAATGGGTGCAACCGTGCAAAAATAGTTGATGTTAATGGATAGAAATTTTGTTTTCATGCAAGGGTACTTTTGTCAACGTGAAGTACAGCCATACAAAGCTAGAGAGTTTACAACTTGGCGTGTAGAAGTTGTCCACTTGAGGGCATGGATGGATTGGAGAATGACTAAATCTACTCCTTTTTTTGCTCTTTATATCCCTATCACTCTTTAAATAAACAGTAACAACATAAAGGAAATGGGATAGGAAGAGTAAAAACTGAGGTCTGTATAGCAGCTCTCGATGGATTGGGATGTGAACTCAAAGTGGATTGGTTTTTCTCATTTTCTGCCTTGCGGAAATATGCTTTTTTCTATTAAATTATTTACCAAATAACGATTTAATACTAGTCTGGCAGTACTACAGTAGAAATAATAGTATTAAAAAAAAATAAATTTGTAACCATTGAAGTTTAATTTCTTAGCTGTAAATGGTGTGGGATAGAGATAATGGACTGTGCTAGCGGACATTTCTACCACCATATTCTTCTCATCTTTCTTTCCCAGATTCTTTCAATCTCAAATGTCCATGAATCCACTCTTGTTGGGTTCTTTTTCTTCAACTACAGCAGCAACTTGTAAGGGTAGTGTCACCTTTAATAGTACCACCAGTGTTAATCTTGTTTTAGCCGTAAGTTCTGTTGGTAGATCTCTACAGGTTGTTACAGGTGAACTCTGGGGTCAAACGTTAATACCCATGTTTGATAGTTGTCTTCCTGTTCGTTTTTTAGGAATTTAGGGGCTTTCTCTTCTATAAACTAGATTTTCTGTCAGATTCATTTGCCTGGGGGAAGAAGAAAGCTTAGCTATTTTTTATTGATTTGATATTAAATTTGGATCTTTGTTTACTGGGCACTTTGGCGCATTTCTTGTTCTGCACTCTGGTTGGGAGTTGACAGGATAAAAACAAATTCTGTTTAGAATTAGAAACTCAGAATCTTGAAGGATTCTTTGATTCTTTTCTGTGGTACTTGCGAAAATTTTTATTGTCATCCTCAGTTCTGGGTTTTGTATTTTGCATTTCTGAGTTTGTAGGCTATAGTGCTGGACAAGATAGCATCTTTTTTTCTTTTCTTTGTCGTACAACTCCTTCCAATCAGTCTGTCTTGTAGTCAATTTGAGTTTGCTGGGTTTTTCTTCTTATCTCAAGGTTCTTGAGTTTCTGGTGATTTTGGATTTTACCAGAGTTTCTATGGATTTGACAGTGGGACTATCTCTCTCTCTCTCTTCTAGCTAAGTAAGACCCACTTCGGCCTAAGAGTACAGTTTCCTTAGCTGGGAATTGGTCACTGTTTCTTGGATGAGTCTACTTCATGTATTTAGGTTTGGTTTAAAGGTGGGGCATCTGCTTTGAATGTTATGTTGCTGGATAGCATTCATAATCTCCATGAGCTGGTTCGTTAATGGTGAATTTAAGGACTCAAAGGCTGGTCTCCGTGGTGATAGTGGTAGCAAGATGTGGTTCAAATGGTGGGATAAAGTTTCAAGCTATAGCTTCAAGATCCAACAGTACTACTACCAGTATATTGGTTCCAAGAGGGTTAGCAAAACTTGTTGGAGAAAGCTTTTGTTTTCATGGGTGATTGGTTGGACAGTAGCTTCTATTTGGATCTTCTGTTGTATGAGCTCTCAAGCTACCGAAAAGCGGAAGGAGACACTTGCTAGCATGTGTGACGAGAGAGCTAGGATGTTGCAGGATCAGTTTAATGTGAGCATGAACCATATCCAGGCTATGTCCATTTTGATCTCAACTTTCCACCATGGCAAAAACCCCTCTGCTATTGATCAGGTAAGTCAAGTCCTCTTCTTGTAAAGTTTACTTAGGATAGTAGAATTAATTGAGATAGATAATTATGCATTTTTAGTGCTTGACTGCCATCAGTTAGTGTCTTCCATTTCTTGTGCTGAATTCAAAGTGTCAATTTGATGCTTTTTCCTAATTTAGAATGGAATTGAGCTACGTGATCTGGATTAATCTGGGATCTCACCTGATGTGATTGATTGCCTTACTATACAATTTCAACCAAAATTGTTACTCCAGAATTTTAGATCAAATAAGAATCTTGCTAACTTGATATTGATTCCTGCTTAAGAACTTTAAACATGGTTACTTAAGATTAAACCAATATCTGAGTGTTTTTAGTTATAAATTATGATCAGTTGTTTTTTAGTCAACAAAGGAAACTCACTTTAAGAACCTGTAGAGGACTTTTGCGAGGTACACAGAGCGAACTGCTTTTGAGAGGCCCCTCACAAGTGGTGTGGCATATGCTGTAAGGGTGCTTCACTCTGAAAGGGAGCAATTTGAGAAGCAACAGGGCTGGACTATTAAGAGGATGGATACCCTTGAACAGAATCCAGTTCACAAAGATGACTATAATCCTGACCTCTTGGAGCCATCGCCAATTCAGGAAGAATATGCTCCTGTAATCTTTGCACAAGATATCATTTCACATGTGGTTTCTCTTGATATGCTGTCAGGAAAGGTGAGTTCCTTTACTATTTTCTAAAAGGTTCTTGTGGCTTTTTTTCTAGCCATAGCCAACGCTGATAATATCACTGAGAGCTGTACTATTTCTAATTAAAGAAAATAGCATAGAAGAGAAACCCAAAGTTCCCTGGATAACTTCTACTAAGCTTGACAGGACTGAAAAGTTAATTTGATTGCTTTCTAGTTTGGAAGAATACTAAGTATTTCAATCTCTCACGAGCTTTGACACTGGTTGAACATGGAATTTTGAATTCATTCTTTACAATCTTAAGCTGTGAATCTTTAATTTCTTGTATACCAACAGGAAGATCGTGAGAATGTATTACGTGCAAGAAAATCAGGAAAAGGGGTGCTAACAGCTCCTTTTAGGTTACTCAAAACAAAACGTCTTGGAGTTATCTTGACATTTGCTGTCTACAAGAGGAAGCTTCCCTCAAATGCAACTCCTAATGAGATGATTCAAGCAACTGATGGGTATGTTTAATCAATGTCTTCTTGTTTTATGAAAATTAGTGGGGAGATGGATTCGTTAGGTTCCCCATCTCTGGAGATATACATACATACATGCATGCACAAAATAGGCAAAAGTTGGAAGAAGAAATCCAATAGCTTAATGCCTCTAAAATTGATCATATGCATACATCAATCAAAATAAATGCCATGCAGAAAAAGGTGAAACAAGCTCTTTCCCTTTTATCAAGAGCTTCCTGATGTAATGCTCTAGTTAATGGCTTTAATAAGATTATCTCATTCATGATAGTTTAGGAGAAGTTATCCTAATACCCTCCTTGCTCAATCAGGTATCTTGGTGGAGTGTTTGATATTGAATCACTTGTGGAGAAGTTGCTACAACAGCTTGCAAGTAAACAAACAATCCTTGTGAATGTGTTGGATACGACTAATCAATCTTACCCTATCAGTATGTACGGCTCAAATGCATCAGATGATGGGTTGGAGCATGTCAGCCACCTTAATTTTGGAGATCCTTTCAGAAAGCATGAGGTGCGCTGCAGGTAGTCCATAGATCTTTTATCATTTATTGATATGGAGTTCAGCTTCTCTTCAATATGGCCTTCTATTGTTGTTTTATCACTTCAATTGAACATAAATTCTGCCATTTTTTTAATAACAGAGGATTGTAGTAAACTGGCCCTTGCAAGTGACATGTCAACCTAAATGAGTTTCACTGTTATCTATGTCCATAAAACAAGGTTAACTTAATCTATCAGAGAGGTTCTAAATTCATTTTTCTCCTTAAAAAAGAACATTTCAAATGTGAGGAACTTGAATATGAATCATGGAGTAAGTTTTTTCTTTGTATAGGTTTAAGCAAAAGCCACCATGGCCATGGCTAGCAATAACCACTTCGATTGGCATCCTTGTGATTGCATTACTTGTTGGACACATATTCCATGCAACTGTTAATCGAATTGCCAAGGTGGAAGATGATTGCCATAAGATGATGGAGCTCAAAAAACAGGCTGAGGCAGCTGATGTTGCCAAATCTCAGGTATATTATATATCTGATTTATAGTCTACGCTCTCTGACCTGTTATGGACATTTTATCCTAATTAATTGTGACCTTTTTGCAGTTCCTTGCTACTGTTTCCCATGAGATCAGAACCCCAATGAATGGTGTTCTGGGTGAGCCGTGAAACATTCATCTATTTCTCTGAAATTATCTATGTGCATTTAATATTATGCTTAGCCATGACAATGAGGCACTTTTTGTTACAGGAATGTTGCATATGCTTGTGGACACAGATTTAGATGTTACACAACTAGATTATGTCAGAACTGCACAAGCCAGTGGAAAGGCTTTGGTTGCACTTATAAATGAGGTTTTGGATCAGGCTAAAATCGAATCTGGAAAGCTAGAGCTTGAGGAAGTGCAGTTTGATGTAAGAGCAGTCTTGGATGATGTTTTGTCACTCTTTTCCGGGAAGTCTCAGGACAAAGGAATAGAGGTGAGATACCTATATTGCACTTACCTGATTCACTCACCCCTCGTTTTTCTCTTTTACCCTTTATGCGGTGTTCATCCAGGACTCTAATGTATATTCAATTTTGTATAATCAATTTACGGGTGAGTGCAGTTGGCAGTTTACATCTCTGATCGAGTGCCCGAGTTGCTAATTGGAGATCCGGGGAGATTCAGACAAATCATCACCAATCTCATGGGAAACTCAATTAAAGTATGTGATTGTTTTTCCATTTATGATGCTTATAAAATTTGTTGAAACTTGAATATATGTATAAATTTATATAAATATAAATACATATATATATATATATATATTATTTATCTGGACTATGCTTTAGTAGCAATAAACTTGTTACTTTTTTGTTGCAGTTCACGGAGAAAGGGCACATCCTTGTTACAGTTCATCTTGTGGAGGAGGTGATTGATTCGATAGAAGTTGAGACAGATTCTTCGTCGAAGAACACTTTGAGTGGTTTTCCTGTTACAGATAGACGCAAGAGTTGGAAAGGATTTAGAACTTGCAGTCAAGAAGGATCCTTGCATCCTCTCTCTGACAGCATTAATCTTATTGTGTCCGTTGAAGATACAGGAGAAGGAATCCCTCTACAAGCCCAGTCTCGTGTTTTCACTCCTTTTATGCAAGTGGGTCCTTCTATTTCCCGAACTCATGGAGGCACAGGCATTGGACTAAGCATAAGCAAGTGTTTGGTTGGTCTAATGAAAGGAGAAATTGGTTTTGTGAGCATTCCTAAGATTGGCTCCACCTTTACATTTACTGCTGTTTTTACCAATAGCTGCTCTGGTTCAAAGGAGTACAAGAGCCAGCAAATCAACAACCAGCCTAACTCTGTTTCCTCAGAGTTTCTTGGGATGCAAGCATTAGTTGTGGATCCTAGACCTGTCCGGGCCAAGGTGTCAAGATATCATATCCAACGGCTTGGAATTGATGTTGAAGTAGTTTCTTATTGGAAACAATGTTTATCTAGCATAAGCAGTAGGAATAATGCTATCCACATGGTTCTCATTGAACAAGAAGTTTGGGATAGGGATCCGAGCAGTTCAGCTGCCTTCATCAATAACTTAGAGAAAATATATCATGGTACTCCTCCAAAGGTATTCCTTATGTCTAACTGTATCAACTCTTCCAGAGCAAATACTACCACTTCCAGTGTCCGTAACTTGACTGTCATCCCAAAGCCCTTGAGGGCTAGCATGTTAGCTGCATCTCTACAACGAGCCATGGGTGTTGTGAACAAAGGGAATCCCCATAGTGGGGAGTTACCTACCTTGTCTCTTCAGAATATTCTTCTTGGGAAAAAAATTCTAATTGTAGATGACAACAATGTGAACCTAAAAGTAGCAGCTGGTGCATTGAAAAAATACGGAGCTGATGTCGTTAGTGCTGCTAGAGGAATAGAGGCTATTGAAATGCTTACACCACCTCACCAGTTTGATGCCTGTTTCATGGATATCCAAATGCCAGAAATAGATGGGTATGTAATCCCTTATTGCTTCTAGAACTTTCCGATGTGATTCTGATTTGGAAATTAAGTTTTGAAACTTTACAAAATAAGATAACAAATAAGGGTAAAAAATCTTTTCTCTAGTTGGTGCAATGAGCATTGAAGTTGCTGTTTGTGATGTCTTATGTTTGCTGACTGCTGTTTGCATTTCAGTAGTTTATTGGTTTGTTGATAATTCTCAATCGATTATATTCTAACTTTGTCATGTTTTCTTGGTCCCTCTATAGGTTTGAAGCTACAAGGAGGATTCGGGAAATGGAACAGAATATCAATAATCATATTCAATTTGGAGACTTATCAGTGGAAACTTACAACAATGTTTCAAACTGGCATGTACCATTATTGGCTATGACTGCAGATGTTATTCAGGCTACCCACGAGGAATGCCTACGGTGTGGCATGGATGGATATGTGTCAAAACCATTCGAAGCTGAGCAATTATATCTGGAAGTTTCACGATTTTTCTAACAGGCATCAGATCAGAATCTTTTGGAAGGACTTCTGCTGATGACATGCCAATGTCACCACAAGGACTGCCCTTACTCTGGCATGCTTTGGGATACTTCAATAAATTCTGAATCTTCCCAAGAGTGAGTTCCTTTGACCTCATCTCGAACTCTCTGCATTTTGAAGTAATTCCCCTCAAAAGGTTTCCAAGCCTGAGAAAACTGTCATTATTTCTCAAACCTTCACAAAATCAAGCATCACAATTTTTTGTTTAGTGGTCTGTTGACGACATCTTCCCACGATCGATGTTTTTGCAGGGAAACATTTGTTTTGTGGCAGTGTATATAGAATCATGCTTGAATATGGGATTGAGTATTCTTGTATTTTACAACGCAGTTAGCAAAGTCTGTTGATTTTCTTGATCATAAAGTTGGTCGGAATTCCAAACCCTTTCAGCAGGGTGGTGAATTGAGATATCTGCTCGGGTAAAAACTCAAAAACATACCACTTGGAAATGGATGGAAGAAATCCAATTCCTCAAGTGTATGTGTTAGTAATAAAAACTCCGGCAATTCAAAGATGTTCAGCTGCATTTCTGGACATATTTACTGTCTCATGGTGACCAATTCAGTTGAAAGAATTAAAGATTGCTTGCATCTCAGCAACAGAAGGGGAGATTGCACCTTGTACATTAACCTTGTAATAACAATGATTGATGTATACTTGCATTAGCTTTTTTTTCTTTTTATACCTTTGTTCCAACCATGTTAAGAATGTTTTGAAACTAGGAAATAGGAATCCATGTTGAAACAGTTACAATATATCAATTTGAGCAAGCAATATCCTGATTTTTGTCTGAATTTTACAAACTTTCAGAGCCATCTAGAATTTTTTTATCAATACTTTTGTAATCAAATTAGATAGAAATCACCATACATTTTCAGTTACAATGCAGAATGATTATAATCTTTTTTCTCTTTTGAGAATCAGAATGATTGTAATCTTGAGATGCTTGCTTCTTTACAATGAGAATACATTTACAAGTAAAAATTATAAATCCCAATTGAATAATTTTGGACATATACTACATAATACATTAGTTAAAGGAAACTAGTAATAAGATACCAAACAAACAAATTTGGAGAAAATGCAGTATATAATTTTCGATTAGGAGCGGATCAAATGGTTAAGAAAAATAACGAATATGATCAAATTAAAAATTTATTTCGATTGAACGACTCAGCAAAGTCGATATGTCCGAGTGGTTAAGGAGACAGACTTGAAATCTGTTGGGCTACGCCCGCGCAGGTTCGAACCCTGCTGTCGACGAATGATTTTTGCTAATTTTTTGTGCAATAAGGCTATAAAAAGCTTTATTTAATTTTTTGTTACAGTAAAAGCTTTACTTTTATTTCTTTTGGCTGTTTATTCTATGCGAAAAAATTCAAATGATTGGTTTGTCTTATTAGGTTTTTGAGTGAGAATAATCCATAACAAAAAATTTTATATTTGAATATTTTTTGTTCAATAGTATAAAGTTTTATTGAGTTTCTGAGTGAGAATAATTCATAATCAAAAGTTCATATTTGAATATTTATCAGGTCAAATTTTCTTGAATTAATACAATCACAAAGCACAAACATGTGATATTTGAAGATACCTCATAAGTACACAAAAAAAATAAACTAGCAAATAATATGATGGGAGTGAAGAGAAAAAAAGCACATGATATAAGAAGTAACTATTTGATGCATGGATACTCTATAATTTTTTAAACTTTTAGTCAATTATAGAATAATATTTTTTAAAGAATACAATTAAAAATTATATAAGATATTAAAAATAAATATCAATAAAAAAATTTAATTTATTTTTAAATTTATTTATTAAATAAGTGACAGCTCTTGGTTGCATTGGCTAAGCCCCAATCTTCTATTCAAAGGAGTTTAACTCAATTGGACATCCACCTATCTTACCCTTCTCTTTTTATACATTTTTCACATTAAATTTTTAAATCACTCAACATTTATATTAATAGCGAAAAATTTTAAATTTTATAAAAATGGAATTAAAAGATCATTAGATGTCTCAAATTTTAAACTATATATATTTAATACATTGTTAGGTCAGTATAAAAATTTTATACACGATCAATAAATCATAATATGTCACGTAATTAATTCATAAATTTAAAAATAAAAATTTTGAAAAATAAAATATTATTTTTTAAAAAATTAAATAATATTAAATTTATTAATCAAATATTTTTTATTAATAAATATAAAATTAAAATCATGCTTTAAATAAATTTTATCAAAAAAGATTGGCTGCGTTTCATCGACGCGCAAAGAGGCAACCGCTTGCTCATAGACAGTAAAGAGAGTGTTTTTTTTTTTTTTTTGGGACAGACAGTAAAGAGAGTGTTTAAAAGAGGAGAGTATACAATAAAACTAAGCAGGCAGCCAGCCACCCGTTAGATTTGTTTTGTTTTTTATGATTCAAAATCAGCCGCTAGATCAATCCTCCTGTAAATATATATACAAAAACCCCTCTTACTTCACTCGTCTTTTCTCGTTCTTTTGCCTGCTGTTCCGCTCCTCTGATCCTCTCTCTCGCGTGAATTTGAAGCGACTGTTCAAACTCAGATTAATAAAAATGGATCCTGACGCATTAGCGAAGGCGTTCGTGGAGCACTATTACACGACGTTTGACGCGAACCGGGCCGGTCTAGCCAATCTCTACCAGGACGCCTCCATGTTGACCTTCGAAGGTCAGAAGATCCAAGGCTCTCAGAACATCGTGGCTAAGCTAACCAGCCTTCCTTTCCAGCAGTGCCAGCACAATATCACTACTGTCGATTGCCAGCCTTCCGGTCCTGCCGGAGGCATGCTTGTCTTCGTCAGTGGTACCCTCCAACTCGCGGGCGAACAGCATGCTCTCAAGTTCAGCCAGGTAGCTCTCTCATGTCTTTGCATCTTTCTCTTTTTGGTTTTTACGGCTTTAGGGTTTTGATGTGTAATCTGGTGATCGATCTAGGACTAATTTATGTGTCACTATTGATTTCGCGATGCGATTTGTTAGTGATGGATCTTTGAAATTGAGTTTGATCTACTGTGAATTGGAGTCTGGGTTGAATCATTGGGGTTTTGATGTATTCATCGGGATCTTAATAATCAAATTAACTCTGATCTTTATAATGCTTACTGCTCATTTCATTTTCAGGAATTGCATTTTTTTCATTCATTTTGAATCTATAGTAATTGAATTAAAAAGGGAATAAAATGTAAGATAATGGATATAGTGAGCATTGTCGATTTCATCAAACTGTGTCATGAATACATTTCCTAATTTATGAATATTTTGGATCCACCATATTGCCAAAGAACCTGTTGTTTATTTATTTATTTTGTTATGCACTATGAGCCTCTGCATATTTACATGTTCATCGTCATTATTTAGGGCAATTATTTTGACTCTGTGGGTTGTGGATATTCCTATTGTCCTGCCGTAGGTGTGAATAACTGTATGATTAATGTTGATAGCAATCAAGAGATTTCTTACGTTTCCTGATGTTTGTTATCCTAGTGCAAGCCTTTGCTAGTATATTTTTTCTGCTTGACTGCTTATGTATTTCACATGATTGACAGAGTGCGCTCTTGCTGCTTCTCTGAACAATTATCTGGCATCTCTCTCAATGTTGTTTCTTTGGACTACTGGATTAATAGAAATCCACTGTGACATCTCTTCTCCTCCCCAGGAGACATTGATGATTTCCTGTGGCTAATGTCTTGTTTCCAGACTTCTTTAAGTTTCATTTACTTTACAGTTAACAGTTCTATGTTGTTCTGGTTATTTGTGCACAACATGTTTTTATCTTTTGTTTAGAAAATTAATGGATTTCTCATCCACCAATGCATCTGTTCTGATATTTTGATATCTTCTCATGCTTTCTGCTCTTAGATGTTCCATTTGATGCCAACACCTCAGGGAAGCTTCTATGTGTTGAATGACATATTCAGGTTGAACTATGCATGAAGACTCAAAGACTTATTCAGTCAGATTAAAGCAAGGGATGGGAATACAATGCCAAGGATTTAAACAAGTTTGCTTATCTCTCTGTTCAGTTTTAATTATTTTAAATGAAAAATGGAAAATTTGGTTGTGTTGATTTTGTTTTATCTTTCATTATGTTTTCCATGTCTCTCCGTATTTCAGAGACTTTGCTGTGATTGGTTGAGTTGGTGAAAGACGCTGTCTTATGAATGAATTGGATGTTGGATTTTTGATCGGGGACTTCTTTTACTTAAGCTTATATCTCTCAGAAACAGATATTCCATCAATGAATCACAGATTTGCAATTGTATGCTTACACTGAATGTTTTATATTTTTGTTTACAGTTAATTGTCTCTAGCCATTATATTTAATTATTGGAAATTGATGGTGGATCTAACATCAGTTTTATTATTGGAAATTGATGGTGGATCTGACATCAGTTTTACCAATAATGGATGATCAAGCTTCCGCGGGATTATTTCCAGAGGAATGCATACCCCCATGGATGTCTTTTTTTCAGGTAGGAGTGCACAGTGGAAATGTACATACTGGATTTGGAAAATAAACAACAGCAATCATTTATTTTTGGAAACTCAAAGTGAAAATGATTCAATGAAATTTGATTCTTCGAATCCCAGACATCCTATTTGATTCCCATTGGTGAAGTATATTATTAGAACCTTTAATTCACAGATTGCAAATCAAATATTATTTATTATATCCGTACTTTGCTATAACGTTTCAACAGAAGAAAGAAATAAAAGATGGAAACAACGTTCAAACTTCGTTCTCCTCTGCTCTTCTTCGCCACTGATTCAACCGGGCTAGAATTGCCAATGCTGAAACCTTCAATGGCTCAGTGTCCTTCACTGCTTGATCCCAAATGTGGAAACTCAACGTGGGGAAGGTCTTCAACAGGTTGATCGTGGTGGTTTTTCTCTGCTTCACGGACAATATTAACCCCAGGATTTGGCAGCATTCCTGCAAGCATGCTTCCAAACGATCCAAAAGGGTGAGTCAAACTGTTTTTAACCTTGAGAACCAGAGACACTTCAGAGAGCTGCCAGATTACAGTGACAACAATCATCACTGAAAGCAGGCAATGGGTAATAGCATTCTGCTTCTTCACAGCTTTAAGCTCTTTCACTATCTCTTCCACACCAATTTCCCCACACCCACTTTCCACTTGGCTGCTATTTTCACTCTTTGCCTCTTCTTTATCAACTTTTCGAGAAGTTATCTCTTCTACTAAAGTTAGTCCTTCAGATTGCTTGATTGAACTATCTCCTTTTAATGATTCTAACTGTTCAACAGAAGTAAAACGTTACATCAGATCAGATATCCAGACCGTTTTTGAATTCAACAAAAATCCAGGTTACTGGGGATTTAAAACTATGAGGTTGATGTTTCTGATGAAAGGAGAAGGACTTTCTGTTTGATTCCTACGAAGTTGCTATGAATGAATTGTCTGGTTTTGGTTTTAGATTTGTCATGTTACCTGGGAGAGCAATCTGGAGAGGAGCTGCTCATCAGCGTCTTCAGAGAGTTTAGCCCCAGAGGTGTCTTTGATTCTCCTTTCTTCTATAAGTTTCTGGATTGCCTGATTGATTAGCTCAATATCTCCGTATGATTCCATTTGAAAGGTTGAGGTGGAGATTTCACTATTTTGGGGAGTCGGAAGTTCTGGTTGATTGTTTGCTCGGCTTGGAGCTTTGACAGGCGGAAGTTGAGGTTTCTCGGCAATCATGTGAGCTTGTCTGGCCCACTGGCCCATTTGGGAGTATTGGAAAGGGTCTAATCGTATGAAAAAGTCATTCAGTCAATTTATTCTAAACTTTTATGAAAAATTTTCTCATGAATTTTTTGTCATAATTGGAAGTAAGGATATAATTTACCTGAGTCGAGACAATCCAGTACCAAGCTCGAGCTCGGCTCGACTCCAAAATTTAAGATTCGAAACTCAGCTTGAGCTCGATCAAGTTTGGTTTTTAAAGCTCAAATTCAATTCGATAAAGTACTTAAATCATTTGAGTTCAATTCGATATATTCGAACATGACTCGATAAGTCTGATTAGTTAATTTTTAACTATATATTATGAGGGTAAAATGATAAATTAATAATAAAATATTAAATATATATTAAATAAAAGTTCGTTAAGACTCGTGAGCCGTTCGAGCCAAGAATTAAGAAACTCAAACTCGGCACGACTTTTTATTCAAGTAGTTAGAGTTCAACTAAAAAAAAAGAGTCAAACTCAAGTAACTTATGAGTAACTTGACTCGTTTACTCTCCTAATTAGAAAGGAAATTAAGTTTCTCACAACTCTAAAAAGTATATTGTCCATTTATCAATATCGACATGAATATATTGGTGAACCGTTTAGAATGATAAGGGTAAGCATCTGTTGATAGAAAGGGTAAATAAATCAATAATTTTTTTCATAGAAGAAGCTGTAGTTTGAAAATAAAATTACAAATATTAAGATTTGAATCTTAAATTTTCTAAATATCATCTTTACTGAATATTTATTTAAAAAGTTCATATTGGTTGAGAGACTTAACTCATGGCTGTGTGGTGTGGACTACAATCGGTGCCCATATAACAGAGATGGCACGTTTTTATCTTAATGGCACACGGCTCTTTTTGTCACAGTATTACTCTATTATTCCTCAAAGGATGCGTGTGATAACAATTTTGAGTGAAGAATTGTTATCTTTCTTCAAAAGAGGTTAGGTTTAAAACTTGATTCTTCTTATTCTTTATTTTGGAAAAAAAAATCTTGTTGATTTTGAGCTACTGCATACAGATAAAGAAAGAAAAGAAAGTAAAAACAATATATTAGAAAATTTTAGATAGATTTCTAAATCCTAATCACAGTATGTGGAGATTTTTACAGTAAGTTTATAAATTTTAACCTTACTGTAAGGTCAGAGAATAATAACCTTTAGATTGGTAATACTTAATCTAAACCATTAATTATCTTTTAAAAGTTAAATAAAACTTAAACCTGGTAATTTATTAAACTAGTTTTCCAAATTATAATTATATATTAAATAATAATAAAAAATATAAGAGTGTATTACTAATTTAACCTTCTTATAATTCCCATACAAATAAAAGTCCTTTAATCTATTTCTTCTTCTTTATATTTAGGGCTTCTTTATTTGTTCCTATTTATAAAAGATTCTAAATACTAAACCCCAAATTATAAACCTAAATCTTAAATCTATTAAACCTTAATTTTTATGAAATGAATCACTAAAATTAATGAGAATAATTGAAATAAATCACCTAAATATTTCAATTTAATACATATTATCAAGAAAAATTAAATTAATAAATTTACATTTGTTTTGGAAAAAACGTGGATGAAAACTAAAAATATTATTAAATGGTAACCTATTCGCTCAAAGTTGCTGACTGGAAGGGCCAAGGGCTGCGTAAAATGTTGATTTCTTATGGTTAAAGAAAATAACGTAAGAAATCAATATTTTACCAGGACGATTCTTTTTAGTTGGAACCTCATAATTGTTTATTATATTGAACAATTAGTTCATGGGGTGGTTGTCTTCTTGGTTGAGATCGAGCAAATTTTACCTGGGTATAAAAAAAAATTTAAATGTGCAGTTGACTACTTGTTGAATAAAAAAATATTGTATAAAAAAATACATGAGTAGTCGAATGTGAAAAAAAAGCATTTGATTGTTCATATATTTCTTTAAACAATAAGCTTGAATTACATGGGTAGTGGATTATCTGTAAAATTGTTTATAATCATCGTAAAATAAATGAAAATAAGTATAAAAATACTATAATAAACATAAATTAAATGTAAAATTTATGATATTTATTGTAAATTTTATAAAATTCATCGTAAAATTTATGAGATTCATCATAAAATTTACGATATTCATTGTAAATTTTATTAGATTTATTGTAAAATTTACGACATTCAATGTAAAATTTACTAGATTCATCGTAAAATTTATGACATTCATCGTAAATTTTGATATTAGTATAAGGGTAGGAAATGATAGCATTTATAATATCAATATTTAATTTACATCATTGTTTAAAATTTAAAGATAACAAAATTTAAGCCTGATTACATGTTAAACTAATTTTTTAAAATTATCATTATATTAATAAAAATATTAATAATCATATTACTAATAGACTTATATCAACTAATGTCTCTTGCACTTGTAATATTCACTAATAAAAAATAGCAAAAATATTCACTTAATCGGCTCACAAATGCTTTCAAACATAATTAAATACAAATAATTGTTGAATAGCTTGTAATAAATACAAGGAACAAGTTCCCACATTGCTTGTAAAAGTGTAAAGTGATTTATTTATAAAGGGAAATCAACTCTTGAGAGTAATTTGGAGTCAAAGAGGAAATGGGCTTTGACCATTTGGCTTGGGCTTGAGCTTGCTTGGCTTGGGCTTGGGCTTGGGCTAGAGCTTGGGCTATTTTAAAAAGTCAAAGATGGGCACTTGGGCACTTGGGGCTCTTGGCTCTTTGATTTAATCCGAATTTTTTATTTTTGCCAGAAATATTTTAAATTCTTTTTGAATTTAAAAATTGTTTTAAACTGTTCAACAGACATATTTTCAGTTATATGTCTGGAACAGTTATGTCTGAAAATGAATGGTTGTTGTTTAACAGACAATCACAACCATTCATTTAAGCCTCTGCACATTCTATATAAGTGTTGATTTTCCAGAAACTCTTTACTTTACATTCTGACTTTTCACAATATTCTGAAGGCTTTGTTGTATCCTGGGGTAACTTGCTTCTGTGTGAGGCAATATTACACTCAAGAAAGTGTAATTCTACACGCCTCAAAGCCATATACTCTGTTTATTTTCTAACAATTTGAGTGTAATATTGTTTTTTGATATGGCAATGGTTACCAATCCTGTGTTTATCAATCAACAAGATCCTGTCAAGTTGAACCAGTTTGATGGGACAAACTTCACCAGATGGAAGGACAAGATGAAGTTTCTGTTGACAACTTTGAAGGTGTCCTATGTTCTGGATCCAAATTTGCAGCCACTGGCAGACCCTACACCAGATGACACAGATACAGTGAAGGAAGAAAGAAAGAAACGTGCAGAAGATGAACTGGTGTGTCGTGGTCACATCCTCAACTCTCTTACAGACAGACTTTATGATTTATACTCCAATTATACATCACCAAGAGAGATCTGGACTGCCTTGGAAACAAAATACCAGAACGAGAAAAAAGGTACAGATAAATTCCTGGCATTAAATTATTTTGATTTCAAGATGACTGATAACATGCCAGTCATGGATCAAGTCCATGAACTACAAATACTGGTTTCCAGACTTAGAGATTTGGAAGTGATCATTCCTGACACTTTACAAATCGGAGCAATTCTGTCCAAGTTGCCTCCGTCATGGAACAATTGCAGACACCAGAAAGTTTCACACTGGAAAAATTCCAGACTCATCTGCAAATTGAGTGTGAAACTCGACTCAGAGATGAAAAACTCCAGAAAGAGAAGGTTGTGAATTCAAATGGGAATTCACAAGTAAATGCCATAGGGAGCAATTCTGGAAAGTCTGCAAACAAGTCTGGAACGAATCAGAACAAATTCAAAGTCCAGAAAACTGGTGGATTTAAGAAGTTTAACAACAACAAGAAGAACAAGGCCTGCTTTCATTGTGGAAAGAAGGGACACTACATTAAAGAATGTATAGTCAAAATTGCAGAAGACAAGAAGAATAAAGACAATGGTTCTAAACAATCTGCTCAAGCCAATATGGTTGTTGAAGATGACATGAACTTTGTTACCATGGTTACTGAATTGAACATGGCAACAAGTGAAGGAACCATGGAGTGGTTTCTTGATTCTGGAGCCACAATTCATGTATGCAACAACAAGGAATTCTTCAGCACTTACACTGAAGAAAACAGTGAAGTTTTTATGGGAAACCATGCTCCTGTCAAAGTGCTGGGAAAAGGGAGTGTGATGCTTAACTTCACTTCTGGACAGAAACTAACTCTTCTCAATGTGCACCATGTTCCTGATGTCAAGAGGAACTTAGTTTCTGCAAATCTGTTGTGCAAGAGAGGCTTTAAGATTGTTTTAGAATCTGATAAGTTTGTAATATCTAAGAATGGTGTGTTTGTAGGAAAGGGATATTCCCTTGATGGCATGTTCAAACTCAGTATTAATAAAATAAATATTGCTTCTGCTTATATCGTTGAATCTTCTATTCTGTGGCATACTAGATTAGGACATTTAAATTATGCTATGATTAAATACATGACAAACCATGATTATATTTCTTGTAAGCATGATCACCATGATAAGTGTCAAATCTGTGTAGAAGCTAAGATTACAAGAAAGCCTTTTCCTAAAGTAGAACATGAAACAAAATTGCTGGAACTAGTTCATTCGGATATTTGTGAATTAAATGGAAAATTGACTAGAGGAGGAAATAGATATTTTATAACTTTTATAGATAATTGTTCACGTTTTACTAGTATTTATTTACTAAGAAACAAGGATGAAGCTTTTGATAAATTTAAGGAATTTAAATCTAAAGTAGAGAATCAAAAGGAAAGAAAAATTAAAATTATAAGGAGTGATAGAGGTGGTGAATATTTCTCAACTGAATTTGATAAGTTCTGTGAAGATCATGGAATAATTCACCAAAGATCAGCTCCTTTTACACCCCAACATAATGGTTTGGCGGAAAGGAAAAACAGGACCCTAGTTGATATGGTAAATGCAATGATTTTAAATGCTGGATTACCTTTCAACTTGTGGGGTGAAGCTTTGCTTACTGCCTCTTACATACATAATAGGGTTCCTTCAAAGAAGACACATATCTCACCATATGAAGTCTGGAATGGAAGGAAGCCAAATTTAAGTTATTTTAAAGTGTGGGGGTGTATTGCTTATTATAGACTTCCTGACTCTCAAAAGATTAAATTAGGTTCAAGAGGAATTAAATCTGTTTTTGTAGGTTATGCACAAAATTCAAAAGCATATAGATTACTAGATTTAGAATCTAATGTTATTGTAGAGTCTATACATGTTGAATTTTTTGAAAATAGTTTTGTAAAAAATCAAGTTAGGCATGAACCAGAAAATGATCAAAATATGTCTACTGCCTATGATTCCTTAGTCAAACGTAAGGAAATAAGTGAACCATCTGAACCAAGAAGAAGTCAGAGGCCAAGAAAAGAAAAACATCTTGATTCTGATTTTATTTCTCCTGATCATATTACCTTTCTAGTTGAAGGTAGTAGAGATAGAATTATGAGAAAAATGAAGATATTATTAAACATTGAAGATGAGCCCAAAACTTTGAGTGAAGCTTTGACTTCAAGAGATTCAGCTTTCTGGCAAGAAGCTGTAAATGATGAAATGGACTCTATCATGTCTAATAATACGTGGATTCTGGTAGACTTACCTCCAGGATCAAAGCCTATTAAAAATAAATGGGTTTTCAGGAGAAAGTATAATTCTGATGGTACTATACAAACCTTTAAAGCAAGATTAGTTGCTAAAGGTTTTACTCAAAAGAAAGGCTTAGATTATTTTGATACTTATGCTCCAGTAGCTAGAATAACGTCTATTAGAATTCTTTTTGCTCTAGCTTCTATATTTAAGTTGCATATTCACCAAATGGATGTTAAAACTGCATTTTTAAACGGTGATTTAAAAGAAGAAGTTTATATGGAACAACCCGAAGGGTTTGTTTTACCTGGAAATGAACATAAAGTTTGCAAGCTTGTTAAATCTTTATATGGTCTTAAACAAGCTCCTAAACAATGGCATGAGAAATTTGATTCTGCTATTTTATCCTTTGGTTTTAGGCATAATTCTGCTGATAAATGTATTTATTCTAAATTTACTAGTGATTATGGAGTGATTGTTTGTTTATATGTGGATGATATGCTTATATTTGGTACTAACATGCTTGGTATAAATGAGACTAAGAATTTTCTTACCTCTAAATTTAAGATCAAAGATCTTAATCAAGTAGATACAATTTTAGGAATTAAAATTACAAAGAATGATAATGGATTTTCATTGAATCAAACTCATTACATAGAAAAGCTGTTAGATAAATATCAATATCTTAAAATAAAAGAATATAGTACTCCATATGATTCAAGTGTGAAACTTGTCAAGAATGATGCTAGACCAATAGAACAATTAAAGTATGCTAGTGTTATAGGAAGCTTGATGTATGCTATGCATTGTACTAGACCTGATATTGCTTACACGGTATGTAAGTTGTCAAGATTTACAAGTAATCCTAGTATAGCTCATTGGAGGGCAGTTGAAAGGGTACTTGGTTACCTTAAAAGAACTGCCAAATTAAGGTTGTGCTATACAGGATTTCCTGCTGTTTTAGAGGGTTATTCAGATGCAAGCTGGATAACAAAAGCTGGTGATAATATATCAACTACAGGTTGGATATTTACACTAGCTGGTGGTGCTGTAAGTTGGGCATCTAAGAAACAAACATGTCATGCACACTCAACTATGGAAGCTGAGTTTATAGCTTTAGCAGCTGCTGGTAAGGAAGCTGAGTGGCTAAGAAATATGTTGTTTGAAATTGAGTTGTGGCCACAACCAATGCCACCTCTTTCCTTACATTGTGATAGTGAGGCTACTATGTCTAGTGCTTTTAATAACATTTATAATGGTAAGTCTAGACATATAAGCCTAAGGCATGACTATGTTAGAGAGTTAATCTCAAATGGTACCATTACGATCATATATGTAAAGTCTGCAGAAAATTTGGCAGATCCTCTTACTAAAGCTTTGCCAAGGGATAAAGTGTGGAGGACTGCATGTAGTATGGGACTAATACATAACCCTTGAGACACCAATAATGGTAACCCAACTTTGAATTACCAAATCGGTAATTACTAAAGTTTAATGGGTAATAACAAGTTATTGATCAGTGTCTGTTGTGGCACTTATAATAGGAGTCTCATACTTGAATTACAAGTGAATGCCACTGTTACATTGAGAGGTTGAGTTTAAGCTCTTAATGGAGATTATTCTGAAAATTGTCCAAAGTAATAGGGACAATAAAAGGATCTCCACCTATGTGAATATGAAGTGGTGCCGCTTCAACAAGAGTATAAGGGTTTTACTCTTGAAATATTCACAGAAACTGGATTGCTAGCACATGGCCATTGAAATAGTGCTAGGAGCAAGTAAGAGTTTGTGAAAAGTGACAAATTGATGTGTGTGGTACTTTCGATCCTAATAGTAAGAAGTCATGGTTTAATCTTAGGACACTATGTACTTTTATTAGCATCCTAAAGTACTTACACTAATTGAAGGTTTAAATCAATAAGATACCTTCTTGTATGCATCATATTTGTTGTATTACAAGCTAGTGGGGGATTGTTGAATAGCTTGTAATAAATACAAGGGAACAAGTTCCCACATTGCTTGTAAAAGTGTAAAGTGATTTATTTATAAAGGGAAATCAACTCTTGAGAGTAATTTGGAGTCAAAGAGGAAATGGGCTTTGACCATTTGGCTTGGGCTTGAGCTTGCTTGGCTTGGGCTTGGGCTTGGGCTAGAGCTTGGGCTATTTTAAAAAGTCAAAGATGGGCACTTGGGCACTTGGGGCTCTTGGCTCTTTGATTTAATCCGAATTTTTTATTTTTGCCAGAAATATTTTAAATTCTTTTTGAATTTAAAAATTGTTTTAAACTGTTCAACAGACATATTTTCAGTTATATGTCTGGAACAGTTATGTCTGAAAATGAATGGTTGTTGTTTAACAGACAATCACAACCATTCATTTAAGCCTCTTCACATTCTATATAAGTGTTGATTTTCCAGAAACTCTTTACTTTACATTCTGACTTTTCACAATATTCTGAAGGCTTTGTTGTATCCTGGGGTAACTTGCTTCTGTGTGAGGCAATATTACACTCAAGAAAGTGTAATTCTACACGCCTCAAAGCCATATACTCTGTTTATTTTCTAACAATAATTATGATGTTTGTGTCAGAAAATCATTAACAGCCATAACATTTCCATGGGCCATGGCATGTTTAGGTTCTGGCTTTAGAGACTTGAAGATGAAGCGTGAATAAAAGTTCAGTGGGCAATCGCATGCCCAAAAATGGCATTCGACTGTTCATTTAGATGTCGTTTGAGATTATTGTAAGTTTTATGTTTTATGTTTTTAAAAATTTTGTTTTGTTTTATTTTCAATTTATGGAAATTTAAAACACGTTTGTTTGTATATTTTTTATTGCAAAATTTGCAAACAATAAAGGGTAAGCTAAAGCAGGTAAGGTTTAAGTAAAAAAAGGGACAAGGGTTTGATTCCCATTACTTACAGTTTTTAGACAATTTGCTAAGTTTTTCATGATTTTTTTAGCCAAAATTTTTACTGTAGCCGAACGAGTATTGTTCACCCATGTAGTAACAATGCATAAAACACTTCCCAAAATATTGAAAACACCAAAATCTTGTTTTCATCAATTTCCAAATTTATGTTTTTGTTTTCTATTTTTTAAAACAAAAACATAACTATAAAACGTGATTTTTGTTGTATTTGTCAAAAAATTAAAAAAAAAGGCAAAATAGCCAAAAAAGCCTTCAACGTTTAAGGTAAAATGGAATTATGCCCTTAACCTTTTATTTCATTGATATCAGTCAAAATTATTTTATTTTTCTGTAAATCAACCCAAAACATATCAAAATCATGGAATTAAGTATAATGCCGTTAAATACCATTAACAACAGTTACTTTTATACATGTGGATGCTGATGTGGCGCTGACATGTCAATTATTGATGATGTGGCTACTGACAAGGATGACGTGGCATTTTTCAAATATGACGTGGCATTTTTTTTAACAAAGTTGACATGACTTTTCAGCCATTAAATAGCTATTTGGACATTTTTTTAACCCTGACAACACCAAAACAACATCAAAACATAGTTATTTGAACAAAAAAAAGATCAAAACAGAATTGATGATACTAGACCTTCTGCAATCCACAAAAAACTGGAATCAAGTTATATTCATATTCATTTCATCAAGGGTTTACATTACTAAATTTCCCACCATAAATTAGAAATTAGCCACAAACACAAAAACCCATAAACAGGAAATTAGCCCTTATACAGAGAAAACCCATTTGCTAGAACAAACTGGAATTAAGACTAAAACTAAAGATCAAAAGCCAATTAGCATTATATATCCACCATATCCAGATAAGTTTTTCTACAAAATCTAAATCTACATTGTCCATGGAACTTACAAGTTTAACAAAAGAGCTTCTTTATGGCAGCTAGCAAATCATCATGGTCGTCCACTTCAACAAAAAATAAGCATGGCCTCTCACTTCAACAAAAAATCACAATGGTCCTAAATCTGATTCCTTCATCAAGAGAACATATATATATATATTCTATATAAAAAAAAGAACACACATAAATTCATTTGAAAGAAGACAAGTATCTAGCAAAATTCAAAATACTCAATATACTTACCAGTATTCAAAAGATATCATATCACTTTTTCCTTTCCTTTCCATCTTACATGTACTGGTTCATACAGCTTACACAATCTTCATAAAAAATAAACAAATTACAAATGAAAACACATCCAAACAACAAAAAAACACAGCCTGGTTAATGTGTAATCTTCAACATTGCCTAAAAATGAAGCAAAAACAAAAATCTGAAAAAAAAAACAGGGGAATAACACCAAAATCTAAAGAAAGCAAAAACAGTGGAACAAAATTTTAGTACCTAACAGATCAGTCCACTACCAAATAATTTCAGCACCTAAGGAAACAGTGGAACAAAATTTTAGCACCTAACAGATCAACACCAAAATCTGAAGAAAGCAAAAACAATGGAAGCAGAATCCAAAGCTCCTAAGGAAACCCTCAACCCATACCATGCAAAAAGGATCTCAACCATTAACAACTAACCATTAACCAACAGTATATCAATTCTCACAAACAACTAGAATACCTTCATGTCACAAACAATTGCCACTCATATACAAGATATTTAATAAAAATCAATATATATAAGAAATGGCTTATTTTTATTAAATATATAAGAAAAACATAAATAAATGAGTCATTAACAAGTCTCAAAATCTATGCCGTGTACATCTCACAACATAAAGTCTTGATAAATAGAAGAAATGAAAGCCAAACAGATTGCATGGCATAGGAATGCAAGGAATGAAAACATATTCAGAAATTGATATTTTTATCTTACAAATCATTGTACCCCATAACCAATACATTATATTCAGTTCAACACTCAGTTTCCAGAAACACGATGTGCCTAAAAGATTTGGAATTGTCCTTTTAGTTTTGCTCCTCAGGTTTTTTAGCAACCAAGAGGAAGATAAATGGTAAAGAAATAGATACAAACAAAATAAGCGTGATGAAACAAATACACACACATGATCATCTATAAAAAAAAAAGGACATGACCAATAACTCAATACATAAGACGCCTCAAAATGGCAAAAATGCAAGTAACATTTTTTATTCTTTCATAGGAAAAGCTTCACAATCGTAATTTTATAGTTACTTGTAACTTGAAAGCTACTTAGTTAGTTGATCAATCCGCGCCCCTTCCATCAACAACTAAACAAAACATTTTATTGATATTATTAACATAGTTTAACTCATTTCGGCATATTTTCTTCACCTTTTACATATGTAAAAGAAAAGAACCTGAAAGTTGCTTATCTAACTTACAAAACCTAGAATTTTCAATCACCAACAATCAAGAAAAGCAATAACATATCCTAACTTATCCTGAAAAAAAAATTTAAAAGAAAAGAAAAGAAAAAGAAGTGCTTCTATCAAAAACCTGAAAGATGATATCTCACACTTGTATAAAAAAATCCCAATTATCTAGAAAAAGTGTTCAAAACAGTTCTCTCCAGTTTTTTTTATTAACTAGTTACAAAGGGACAAATTCAAATTCCAGCAAGCATCCTACTTTTACAAGCTCCCTTCCAAGTAATTTAAGGCCAAAAAAACATATATTCCAAGGTCAAAATTTGCATATCTAGAACTTAGACCTTATTATCAAAAACATTAACAGAACAAAATTTGTATATCTAGTAGACATTAAATCTGCATATCAACATATAAACATTGTTCAAAAATCACAACACATCTAGTGGATATCAAAACCCAAATTGCATATCAACATATCAATAATCTAGTAGATAATCTAGCCCATAACACATCAACAATCACAGTTCCATGTAGATATCAACATCCAAAATTAAATTACATATGAAAGAAAGAATTTTTACCTCTCTTGAACCATAATTTGCAGTACTTTCTCCCAAACCAGTAGTGGCAGTTTCCGTGCCTGAAGCATGCCTTTCTCTTCCTTTTCCTCTTGCCCTTCCTCTTCCAACAGTTTCTGTGATTGAAGCAGTAGTAGTTTCTATTAGTCCCATGCCTTTACCATTTCCCCTTCCTCTACCTCTGCCTCTTCCTCTTCCTCTTGTTGATTCAGTTGAACCAACTATTTACTGTGGAACCTAAGAAGAAAACACTACTAAAGTTAGAAAACAACTTTAGCTAGCCAAATGAAAAATTAAAAATTATTATAGAAGTCACTTATAGAGCTAGATAAACAAACAAAGTTGCTTCTTTCAGGGCAACTAGCTTTGTTGTGTCCTGCTTGTTTGCACAGACGACAAGTCATGATCATACCTTTTCTAGACATCTTATATCTATTCTTAGGCTCATCATGATCTGGAATTCTATTTCTCTTGGGCCTGCCTGGCATTCTTCTAATTAAAGGAGGCTGCATTTCTTTTAACTCAGATTTTGGCCATTCATTCTCACCATTAATCGGTTGTAGAGTTTGCTCATAAGTCAACAAGTATGCTTCCTTTGAGTAGCACTCATGGATGTAATTGTCAGGCTGACCGCCATCATCAAAAATAGTGGCATGGCAGCATGGGATACCAATTAGATCCCATAATTTGCAAGCACATGTTCTTTTGGTGATATTCACCGTAAACAGCTTTCGTCCACACCTAACCTCATACCCATCACTTGCATTAAAAACAACACGCCATTGAGTTGCTTCATCCATATTTCTTGTCAACTTTTCCATCACTAATGGACCATGATTCCCAACCCACTTTGCTACGTACTTCTTTTTTTCAGCTATCCTAGCCATCATAGCTACTCTAATATCCTCAAGCATAGTGATAATGGGCTTATGTCTAGCTTTGACTAGAGTGCCATTAAATGTCTCACAGAGGTTATTGTGATAGACATCACACTTAAACTCTGTTTTGAAGAAAGCCTTGAACCAATATCTTGGGGGATATCTCAACAAGTCTTCTTTTGCAGATCCACAATTATCTTTCTTGTGCAACAACTCCACCATATCTTCAAACTGTCTTTCAGTTGTTGCATTTGCACACATCCAGAAAAGTTTCTTCATTATTTTTCCTCGATGGCTCTTGCTTCAATTCGCATGGATATGCCTAGCACACCTCCTGTGCTCAGCATTGGGGAACAATTCGTCTATAACATTAACAAGTCCCTACAAAACAGTAAAAAAGTTAGAATTACTACCAATCAAGTATAATTAACATAATCTAAATTCAATAAATTAAATGAGGCAAATAACCATACCTTCTGCTGATCACTAATGATAGTCCAAGGAGCACTGTCAGTTATATCAAGATCTGATTTCAGAAAATTTAGAAACCACATCCAAGAATATGTATTCTCATTCTCTACAACAGCCCAAGCAATAGGATACATCTGATTGTTAGCATCCCTACCAACAGTAGATAGTATTTCTCCTTTAATTGGGAAACAACCATCTAAACCAATCATTTTCCTACAACCAGCTTTGAATCCTTCCTTAAGGGCTACAAAACAAAAGTAAATTCTCTAAAAATAGGGTGGAGAAGTGGGACAATTCTCTCTGTCTTTATCACAACAGTTCTTTTGAGATTTTGGTTCAAGCACTCATCAGCATAGTCCCTTAGGCTAGAGAACTCCATGCTAAAGGCATCTTGCATGCCGGCTAATATAATCAACTTAGCCCTTCTAACTTTGTCAGGAGAAACTAACACCTTTAACTCTGATACCATATGAGCCCGTAACTCAGTTTGCTTCAAGTTTGGCTCTGTCCTTATCTTGTCTTCAAATTTATGAGCCAACCATTTTGCAGAAAGTATCAATAACTTATACTTGGAGTTACATTTGTGTACATTGCACAAAACCTTCACTTGGAAACATTTCAACTTCTCTTCATAGGAAGCAGTGCACTGGAAAGGGCACGTACTAGCACACAAAACCCTCACTCTCTTAGGCTCATTCTTTGCAAACCGAACATCCTTCTTAGTGTAAGTAGCATAATCAACCATAGCCTTTTCAAATTGAATCCCATCTTCAAACAACATACCTAACTCCAAATCAAGGATAAGGGACTTTGGATCATATAAAGGAAAATTACTTTTCTTCCTTGGCACCATTTCAACCTCCTCACCATCTTCATCTTTCTCAGAATCATAACTAGGAGGCTCGAGAGAATCAGGATACTCCCTAGAAGATCCACGAATGTTATGATCACTTTCAACGATAGAAGGTGGAATCGGCCTCCTTGCACTTTTTGTACCTTTGTTTGTTTCACCTACACTTGACCTACACTTTTTCAAAGTAGGAGATCCGGGCTCATTTGTTTGCTGCTCATTATTAGGCCCTGTCTCATGTTCAGTTCCTCCTTCCTCTTGATTCTTCTTACTACACCATTGCTTAATAGTTTCCCTTGCTTCTCTAACCTCATCATCATCTTTTGATAACCAAGTTACATCACATAACAAGTCACTATCACTTTCCCCACCATCCTCTCCAAAATCAAGATCATCAATTACTGTTTTTGCCCTATTGCTGGGCTCAACCAACCCTTCATCAGTCTTATTGTAAGGCTCATCTAACCCTGCACCTGCCCTACCCTTGCCTTACTACTGGGCTCAGCTAGCCCTACCCCTATCTTACTACTAGGCTCAGCCAAACTTGCCCCTGCCCTTGCCCCACTATTATGGTCAGCCAACCCTGCACTTACCCCACTATTTGCCTTAACAGCCTCTGCCCTATTATTGGGTTCACCTACCCCTGCCCCTCCTATATTTGGCTCAAATCCAAGTAATAAAGGGGGTGCATCTACCAAGACAGGCTCGTCGACCCTATGATCCACATAAATATCACAACTACCCCAATGAACACATATAACAATTAGATCAATTGTTGAAGTGTCATCACATAATAACTTTAACCCTTTCTCCAAATCCTCATCAGGAGCCTTATACAAAATCCTACCAACATTAGCATAATTTCCTGTCCTAATTAACTTCACTAAGTGAGGATAACATATTAGATCGGGATCATATTCAACCTCATCTATCTCATAATTTATATACATCAGAATAAGATCCCGTACAAAAGTCCCCCTGGTTTATTCTTAAATTGATAGTCTTCCACATCCTGCCAAAAAAGATAAAATAGCATTAGTAACTAAGAAAAAAAAATACATAAATTAAATACTTTTAAAAAGGGCATACAAGTAGGGCACATGATGGACCACATTAGACATAAATAAAAAAAAACATAATAGACAAAGCATTTAGGACCAGTCAACATCCTAAAGGAATGTAACAGCACATTGAACCCTTTAACACTATGAAAAGTTGAAGAACCTAATAGCATATTAGACCAGGCAACAATAAAAAATTCCTAAAGTATATAAGAGCATCTCTTACCTTTCTATAAGTTTATAGCAAACCTTTCTCCAGCTTTGAATCCAAAAATCAATCAGCCTTTCTCCTTAAGACCATATATCGACAGATCCTTTCTTTACAAACCTTAGATAACCCAATTCCTAACTCCACATGCCTTAAACTATAATCACCAAAAACACAATACCGTAGAAACCTGAAAACATAGAATCCTTTTCTTCAACAAAACCCAGATCCAACCTCGACAGAAGATTTCTTACTTCAACAAACCCAGATCTAACCTCGACAAAAGGTTCTTTCTTCAACAAAACCCAGATGTAACCTCGACAGAAGGTTTCTTTCTTCAACAAAACCCAGATCTAACCTCAACAAAGGGTTTCCCAATTTCAAAACCCAAAAATTTTGAAAGCCCTTCCCCTAAATTTTGCTCTCTTGAAAGAAATCGCAAAATCACGTAGAAACCTAAAAACACAGAATCCTTTTCTTCAACAAAACCCAAATCCGACCTCGATAGAGGGTTTCACAATTTCAAAACCCAAAATTTTTGAAAGCCCTTTCCCTAAATTTTGCTCTCCTGAAAGAAACCCTAAAATCGAACATCAAAAAGATTAATTTTAGCCTCGATTTAGAGTTTTCCCAAAATCAATTCCCAAAATTTTTGAAAACCCTACCCCTTGATAACCCTAAACCCTTGAACCAAACATCAAAAGCAACACCAAAAACACAAAAAAGGCCAAATCCGATATGCTTTCAACCTCGATTTAGCTTATCCCTAATGTTGAAACCTAAGTTTTCTGAAGCCCTTCCCCTAAATAAACCTCAATTCACTGTCACTATAACAAAACCCAGAAAGGAACCCAAATTGAACCCCAAAAACTAATCGAAACCCAAATTTCAATTCTATTTCTACTTCCCCAATATTGAAAACACAATTTCCTGTTGAAAATCTCCTATTTTTTCTTTTCGGATGAAACCGGTGGTGAAAACCCTTTGACCTCGATAACTTTCTCTAGTTTTTCATCTTATTTCCACGTGGCATTTTAATCACATCATTTTTTATTTTTAGCTTTAAAAAATGCCATGTCATTTTTGCAGCAGCCATATCATCTTTAATTGTAAATGTCAGCGCCACATCAGCATCCACGTGTATAAAAGTAACGGTTGTTAATGGTATTTAACGGCATTATACTTAATTCCATGATTTTGATATGTTTTGGGTTGATTTACAGAAAAATAAAAAAAATTTGGACTGATATCAATGAAATAAAAGGTTAAGGGCATAATTCCATTTTACCTTAAACGTTGAGGGCTTTTTTGGCTATTTTGCAAAAAAAAAAAACATAAAACACTGTAGACATCAACTTTTGTCCGATCATGTAAGAAATGAATATGATCCAAGCTCAATATAATGGGCTATAATAAGTCTAATTGGACATTTAAAGTCCAAATTAAAGTTCATGGGCTTAAAAGGCCCAAAAAGGAAAGTGGGCTGATGTTTTTTTTATTTTGTTTTTATTATTATTATTATTATTATTATTAGTAGTTTTTCCTTTTCTTTTCTTTTTTTTTCCGTTCCTTCTTTTTCTTCTTTTTCAACCACATTTAATGGAAATGTTGACAAAACAGACCGGAACCCCATCAACCCATTGACCGGCAACTGGTTTAGGCTAAAACCACCATTGCCAGCCACCTAATTCCACGGAAGATCCACCCGAATCCACCGCAACCTACCATTTCTAACACTCCCTACTGGAACCGAGAGACAAAAACTCAGAAATGTTTGACTCTAATGCACTGGACTAGATTAAAAAGGGTGTTCTTGAATCTGTTTGAGGGGGGAACCCGAAGGATTGATGCAAAAAAAAAAACTTTTTAAACTCAAGCAGATTTACAAAAAAAATCACCACCATCTATACCAACCCCCCAACCAAGACACCACCACTGTGAAGCCACCAACCACCGTGAAGCCACCAGCCCATAACCCTCTCTTGAACCACTACTTCGGCCTCATCCATCACCATTTTCAACACCCTATACCAGACTCAAACTACCCAACCCACCAGAACAGCCACGAACCACCATCCCAACCATCGCCTTCCTCATCCATAAACCACCATAGACCACTACCCAAGAACCATTCACAACAAACCGAAACACATCAAAAAAAAAAAACAAAACACAGATCTGGAATCCAAAGCCTAAAACTAGCAAGAAAACAAAGCAAGCAAAAAAAACACATGAAGCCCGAGAGCTTTAAAACCCAGATTTGAAGTCCTAAGCTCAGAAAGCAAAAGTATTAAAAAAAAAAAGGAGGGAAAGAGGCTTTCGGTCTAGTGTAGATCTGCTGGATTACGAAGTTTTTTTTGAGAATCGGAGGTAAGATTCGGCTTGAGGAGGAAAAAAGGAACGTTTTCACGTTCTTGGGTGACTCGTCGGACGCCGGAGTATGGCGGCGCACGGCTGCTCATGGTGGTCGGCAGCCCTCGGCATTTGGGAGAAATTTTTTGAAGTTTTTGGTGTTTTTTTTTTCGGCATTTGGGAGAAATTTTTTGAAGTTTTTGGTATTTTTTTTTTTGCAAAAACCGGTTGCAAATGAAGGATTAAAAAAATTTTGGGTCTTTTATAAAGAAGCAAAACGGGGAGTCTTTGGCTGGTTGACCCGCGCCCCTCGTCGACCTGGATCCGAGATCCGCGCACCCTGTAACCCGACCCGCTCGCGACCCGCTTTAGCCCAGCAGAGTTGGCCCGTTCTTGAGAGCCCTTTTGGTGTTGGGCTTTGGTGTTTTTGGGCTGCTTTAAAGAGTAATTTGGGTATATATTTCCACCCTTTTATTTATTTATTTATTTACTTATTTATTTTCTATTTTGTTTGTAGATAATTTATTTCTTGTGCTTCCAATATAATTTCAGAGTAAAGACATATATTTATTTGCATGTAAAATAATTTAGGATTTATAGTTATTTATTTAATTGCATGAGATTAATTTTAATAATAAAATTATACACTTCTTTTAGAAAAATAATATGTATAATATTTTTTTCTTAATAATATAAATTTTCTTAGTACTAGGCAAATTATTAGGTTTCAAAATGTATAAAAAATAAAATTTTAAAAGAAGTATGAAATCCCGATGATAAGTCTTCGTTGAACTCGTAAGTAGCGATTCTTCGAAAAACTTTAGGTGAGAGAAATTATACCGAATGTTACCAGAGTATTGGGATATTCGATATTATTTCTCAATATTCAATTTCATGCTTATTTTTAAAAAAATATTTATAATAATAAAAAATATATAAAAATAACAAATCAATAAAAATAAAATAAAATAAGTGGAATTATTCCGTTGATGGGATGTCATGAAACTCACAAGTAGTGATTTCTTGACTGATCCCTAGATGAGAAGAGTCGTACTAAATGTTACCAGAGTATTGGGATATTTAGTATGATTTTTCAATAATTTAAATTTTTGTTAAAAATAAATATATTTTTTAAAATAAAAAAAAGAAAAATAAATAATAAAATTTAATAATTAAAAAAAAAGTCCGAGGATGGGATGTCATGAGACTCACAAGTAGTGATTTCTTGACCGATCCCTAGGTGAGAAACTACTAAATGTTAACAATTACAGAGTATTGGGATATTTAGTATGATTTTTCAATAATTTAAATATTTATTAAAAAATAAAAATAATAAGTTTTTAAAAGAAAATCCAAAAAGGAAATTAATAATAAAAATTAAATTTAATTAAATGAAATTCTACCGAGGATGGGATGTCATGAGACTCACAAGTAGTGATTTCTTGACTGATCCGTCCTTTATCTGCCTTTTATTTCATTGTTTGTATTTTATACACATACTGATTTGTATTTGTTTTCTTGTTCTTTTTGCATAAATCTTCTTGCATCGCATAGTCACATAAAGGGGGTATTTTAACCATGGCTCTCTTCAACGAGGAATTTTTCACTGAATCCATAGAAAGGCTAGCTTGTTCATCATCTGTGAACGTTCCATGTGATTCCTACCGGGAGGTGCAAATTTGGTCTAAAAGGTTCAACAAGTAAAAGAGGATTGCTTGACTAGGAATTTCTTGTCCTCGCTCCCACAAGAAGTGAATCTGAACCTCTAGCAAAATAACCTAATATATTTAGCCAACTTATGGGATCAAATCAGTGAAGAAGGGAAGAAGGATTTCCATGGAAAATATGGCCAAATAAAGTCTTTGATTGCTGTAAAAGTTGAAGAATCACTGATCAGAGCTGCTATTCAGTTTTGGGACCCCTCCTATAGGTGTTTCTCTTTCAATGGAATGGACTTGACACCCATAGTAGAGGAGTACTCCGTCCTGTTAGGTATCGACTTGAAATGTCCGGATAAAATATATGTTCGAAAGCCAATGTCCGGATACTGCAAAAAGCTAGCCAAACTTATGAGAGTCAGACCAGAAGACATAGAATCCCATAAAAAGGAGAAGGGATCCAATGTTTGTGTGCCATGGGATTTTCTTCATGAATTCATCATGGGACATCTTAGTAACCAGCAAGGGTTGGCGGGTTTTGCTTTAGCGATCTATGGTTTGGTTATCTTCCCGAAGGTGTTAGGACACATTGAAGTAGCAGTGATAGACTTTTTTGAGCAAATTGAGAATAATGGGAATCCATCACCTGCCATACTAGCCGAAACCTTCAGGTCGTTGAATTACTGTAGGAGGAATGGAGAAGGGCAATTTGTGGGATGTGCACAGTTATTGCATGTTTGGGCCAAAAGTCATTTTAAATGTGAGGAACAGGCTTTCAAGAGAACTTTCCTACATCATCATGCTCCAGTTAAAGAGTTCAGCAACAGTAAGTGGCCGAAGCCGAAGAGCAAGGAAGAATGGGTGGATTTTTTGCAAAGACTTGGAGAAACACAAATTGTATGGATGACGCCTTGGATGCCTCATGTACCGGTCTTATATCGATGCGGAGAAGAATCATGGGTGCAACTTCTAGGACCATAGGGAGTGGTAAGCTACGCGCCACTTATGGTACTAAGACAGTTTGGAGCTAAACAGTTTATTCCACTAACACATGGGCTTAGTGATTTGGAATTTTCTTATGGTGAGCCAAAGGCAATGAAAAAAGGAGAGCAAGTGGTCCGATCATGGAAACAAGCACGAAGAATCAACCTTGGGCCTCTCTCTGATAAAGTTACCGCGGAATACTTAGTGTGGAGGGCAAAACAAGTGAGGGAGGTAGTTTTTCTCCCAAGAGAATGCAGCATGCCTTTAGAACTGGAAGTAGAAGTATCCGAGGCCGAAATCGCTAGGCAGCAGTTCAAGATAGATGAGGAAAGGTGGAAGCAAGAGAATTTGAGGCTTCGGAAAGAGATGGAACAGCTCAAGTACGAGGCAGAAATGCGAGAAGCCAAGCTCAAGAAGGTCCAACAAGAACATAACGTCACCAGCAAGGATCTCAGAAATCTGCACCTAGAGAACAAGAAGATGAGATCTGAAAGAGGGTTGGAATAATTATGCAAACTTCAAATGAAAGGAAAAGGGAATTAGAAGACTTGCACAAAAGGGTAGAACACTGGGCACACAAAGCCAAGAAGAGTGAAGAAGAAGTTGTCTATTTGTCCCAAGAACGACAAAATTGCGAAGGCATGTACTCAGCAAGTGCAAGGAAGTTAGCCCAATGTCAGAAAGAGAATGAGGAACTAAAAGAGAAGTTGAAAAAAGGAAAGCAAGTCGAGATAGATGATGACAAAGCTATGTTGCAACAAAAGGTTCAACTGCTAGAGGAGCAGCTACAGGAACATAAGAACCACATTAAAGTGATAATAGAAGATTAGGAACAAAGTGAAAACAACTGGAGATATGGATATGACATGGCACAAGATGTGAGCATGACATGGAGAGGAGGAAGTCTGGGAAGACAGCGATATATTGAGCACTTGGCCACTCAAGTTTGCAAGGCCGTGACAAAGGCAAGGGAGATGGTCGATAAAGCTGAAACCCTGAGACGAGAAATCCTCCCAACAGAAAAATACGGGCAAAGGTTGCTGAACTTTTTAGATGAGGCTAAGGATCAATATCAGCAAGTTAGTCATTTTTATGGATATAATCAGAATATGATCGGAATGTAACAAGTGACTTCTTGAATGAATGAAAGTTCCCTTTTGTTGAAATTGTTATGGCTTAAATATCCCTCAAAGTGTCATTCATTTTGCATCACATTCATTCATTTAATATCACATTCGTTCATTTATTCATTTGGTTTAAATAAAACGTAATATTTCAAAGTTGCATCATGTAGTAATTAGCTTATTATTATGGTAATTAAGATTCAAGGATAGCTCCAACGTTCAAGATTTCAGCCCAAGTTCCCAAACACTCATACAATACCCGGTTACGTTCAAGAGCAATGGAAGAAGAACATGATAATAGGATGGACAGAATGGAGAAGGCACAAGAAGAAATCCGAGGGCAGTTGGCCGCTTTAATGGAAATGATGACAAGAACGAACCGAGAAAAAGAAGTGGCTAGAGAAACACCTAACCAAGGGACGGATCAGCCTCGGGAAGATGACAATCCTCAATACCCTCCAGGGTTTACCCCTCCCCATGCCTAATCTTCACAAGGCATACCTCCACCTCCACCTCTTGCACAGCCTATGAGCGGTTATGCATACATGTATCCGGGTGCACCAAGCGCCTCAGGACAACCCCAAATTACAATACCAATACCTCCAACCAAAGGGGCAAGACCTACAGATCCAATTCAAGTCCCTGACTTATATGATCCAAGAGAGCAAGAGAAATTAAGGGGTAGCGTGTCGGAGGTAAAAGGCGATTCAAACTCTAAAAAGTTTAGCATCATAGAGGAAAGGTTACGGGCCATCGAGGGCAGTGATTTCTACGGATCAGTGGATGCAATGGGATTGTGCTTAGTCCCGGATGTGGTAATCCCTCCTAAGTTTAAAACTCCTGAGTTCGAGAAGTACGATAGGACCAAGTGCCCCATTACTCATGTGACAATGTATTGTCGCAAAATGGCCGCTTATAATCATGATGACAAGCTGTTGATACATGTGTTTCAATACAGACTCACGGGGTCCGCTGCTAGGTGGTATGTGCAGCTAGATCGTACACGCATCCACAATTGGAGTGACTTAGCTAAAGCATTTATTGCACAGTACAAGCACGTCACGGATATGGCCCCAGATAGGTTATCTCTGCAAAACATCGAAAAGAAGGCCAATGAAAGCTTCAAGGAGTATGCTCAATGTTGGAGAGACATCGCATCCCAAGTCTAACTGCCTCTAACTGAAAAGGAGACAACGGTGATGTTTGTCAACATTCTGAAGGCGCCATATTATGAGTGCATGATAGGGAATGCAACGAAGAATTTCACTGACATGGTCACACCGGGGAAATAATTGAAAATGCAATTAAGAACGTGAAGTTGGAAAGCAGTGATTCAAAGAAAGGTGGGTTATCCAAGAAGAAGGAGGTTGAAACCCAGGCAGTCACCCAAACAACACCTCGGTATAGAGGATGTGCACCTTATTCACCCCGGTTTCAGCCACCACCTCAACCTTACCCAAATTACCAACCCTATTTCCCAACCACAAACAATGTCTCATACGCTCCCTACCAAAATTCTTTCCAACCACAGACGTTTCAACCAAATCTTCGCCCTCCAGCACCTTACTATACACCGACACCTACACCTACGGCCCAACCTTACCAGCCAAACAGTAACCCAACTGCTAACCAAAGGCCTCCCCAAAGAAATATTGAAAGGCCTCCCATTGATCCTATCCCCATGTCATACACAGACTTATTCCCGCAACTTGTGAAAGGCCATATGATTGCCCCTCTTTATATGGAGCCAATGAAACCACCTTTTCCAAGATGGTATGACCCCAATGCTCGATGCGATTATCATAATGGGAACCTGGGTCATTCTACGGAGAATTGCACGGCTTTGAAATATGAGGTGCAAGATTTGGTCAAATTAGGGAGGTTGACTTTTTCCAAGGAAGTGGAGCCCAGTATCAGTGCTAACCCACTGCCCAGCTACAGTGGAGGATCTGTTAGTGCAACTGAAGTCGGGAGGAGAAATCGCACAAAGAGGAAAGTAGAAGAAATCAAGACTCCCATGAGTAAAGTATTTGACATTTTGGTCCAGGCCAAGATGATTCAGCCAGTACCGTTAGACTCGAAGACTTGTCAAGATGAATTGAGCCCAGAACAGACTTGTGAATATCACATGGGACATGTTGGCCATTCTGTCCAAAATTGTCATCAATTTCGACATGAAGTCCAATCATTGATGGATTCATTTTTGATCGAGTTCCATACGGGGGAGGAGGAAGATGTAGTAAGCACTGCCTCGAATGAATCTTCGGGATGTGGTTACCCATGGGGAAAACCAATGACAGTGTTTTATAAGGAAAAGTCGGGTCCCGAGAAGGAAGAAGCTTATGTTGTTACTCCTCCCACCATGACAATCAAAGTTCCAAGGTCTTTCCCTTACAAGAGCAATAAGGCCGTCCCTTGGAAGTATGAGTTTAAAGCAGTAATTGGAGGATCAGGCAATACAGACTCAGACACGCCAGATAATGCCAACATAAGTGGAGTAAGGGGAATCACACGAAGCGGAAGATGCTACACACCAGAAATGCTAGAGAAGGCCCGAAAAGGAAAATCAAAAGAGGGAGAGGAGGATTGTCAGATGGAAAAGGGAGAAGAACGAGTCTTGCTTTCCAAAGACCAAGGGGAAAAACTACAAGAGCCGGTGTCGGATGAAGATGCAAGGGAGTTCTTAAAGTTAATCAAGCATAGTGAATATAGTGTAATCGAGTAATTGAATAAGATGCCTGCTCGGATTTCACTATTATCTTTGATGTTGAATTCAGAATCTCACCGGAACGCCTTAATGAAGGTTTTGAATCAAGCCTATGTGCCTCATGACATCCCGGTTGACAGTATGGACCAGTTAGCAGGAAATATAACAGCATCAAACTTTATATCTTTCACAGATGACGAAATTTCGCCGGAAGGGCAAGGGAGTATTAAGGCCTTGAACATCACTACAAGCTGCAAGGGTCACACAATTGCCAAGGTTTTGATTGATAATGGCTCATCGATCAATGTCATGCCTATGGCCACTCTAAAAAAGATGCCTGTTAACCTGTCTTACATACAACTGAGTAACATGGTTGTGAGGGCATTTGATGGTTCTAGAAGAGACGTGATAGGTGATATAGAAATCCCGATTGACATCGGGCTGGTCATTTTCAACATCCAATTCCAAGTGATGGATATTTCGCCGTCATACAGTTTCTTACTGGGGAGACCATGGATCCATACAGTAGGCGCTGTTCCTTCGTCACTGCACCAGAAGGTGAAATTTGTCGTTGGTGATAAACAAGTATCTGTTTCTGGAGAAGAAGACCTCTTGATCACCAAACCCTTATCTGTGCCCTACATTGAGGCCGTCGAGGAAGCATTAGAGTGTTCTTTCAGGGCCTTTGAGATAGTAAATGCAACATATGTGGGAGAAGGAGCAAGAATACCCACCCCTCGGTTGTCAACCACTACTAAGATGATTGTTAAACAGACACTGCAAAAGGGCTGGCGTGTCGGAAGAGGCTTAGGGAAAAATCTCCAAGGACATAGGAAGCCTGTGAGGATTGAGGAGAACAAAGACAGGTTTGGTCTTGGATATAAGGCCACAGGTTTGGAGAGAAAGAAGATTCTAGAAGAGAGAATGAAGAAAAGAATAGCCCACCTCCGAGGATACGAAAAAGAATCGGAGAAGATGGTGATCCCGTACCTCTATGAAACTTTTCGCTTTGGCGGATGTTATCACCTTGATTCATTAGAGGCAGTGGAAGCGGGACCTATGATAAAAGGATCCTCTCGTGGGTTCCTAGTCTAAAGGGGTGCATGGAGAAATGACAGCTTTTGTTATAGAAATGATCGTGTTGTTGGGCACAAAGGTGAAAGACTGAATTATTGAAAGGATACCTTTTATCTTTTTGTTTTTCCTTTTGTAATGTAGTAAGTTAGATTATCAACATCCCGGTCTAGAGAGCTCTAGAAGATTTTTTTGTAAACTTGATCTTCATCATCATTTCAATAAATTAACAAGTTCAATGCATTTCGAGTACTTTCTTTTCACCTATCATCATCTTTTCATTCACTACCGTTAGCATGAACGACCAACCATATCTGTCAAATTTTTTTTTACTTTTTCAGGAAAATGAATAATGAATGTGAAGATAACCACAACAGCTATCCGGAGTTTGATTTTGAAAATTCTATGCATGTTGGTGAACTCGATAACAATGTAGATTCAGACGATGATGTTTTGTCTCCAGATCTATTGAAAATAATCGAGCAAGAGAAAAAACCAATTGAACCCCACAAGGAACTTATTGATATGGTCAACCTAGGGGATGATGAGAACGTCAAAGAAGTCCAAGTGGGCATAGCACTTCCATTAGTTGAGAGGCAAAGACTAGAGGAATTGCTTCGGGAATATCTGGATATTTTTGCTTGGTCTTATCAAGACATGCCCGGGTTAAACACTGACATTGTGGAGCACCGTCTGCCTTTGAAAACAGAATATAAACCAGTACAACAGAAGCTTAGGCGCATGAAGCCCGAGATGTTGTTGAAGGTGAAGGAAGAAGTAAAAAAGCAATTCGAAGCAGGGTTCTTGAAGGTAGCCAAGTATCCGGAATGGGTAGCTAACATAGTTTCGGTACCGAAAAAAGATGGGAAAGGAAGGATGTGTGTGGATTATCGGGACTTAAACCGAGCTAGCCCTAAGGATAATTTCCCGTTGCCTCATATCGATACCCTGGTGGATAATACAGCCCAACACTACATGTTTTCGTTCATGGATGGTTTCTCAGGCTACAATCAGATTAAAATGGCTGAGGATGACATGGAGAAAACCACTTTTGTGACAGTTTGGGGCACGTTTTGCTATAAAGTTATGCCTTTCGGTTTAAAGAATGCCGAGGCCACCTACCAAAAGGCAATGGTAACCCTCTTTCATGACATGATGCATAAGGAGATAGAGGTGTATGTGGATGACATGATTGCCAAGTCCCGAGGAGAAGAGGATCATGTAGCCAACCTTCGAAAGCTGTTCGAAATGCTACGAAAGTTTCAGCTCAAGTTGAACCCTGCCAAATGCACTTTTGGTGTTAAATCGGGAAAGTTGTTGGGGTTTATAGTCAGTGAAAAGGGAATCAAAGTGGACCCAGATAAAATCAGCGCGATACAAAATCTGTCACCCCCATGCACACAGAAGGAAGTAAGAGGCTTTCTGGGAAGACTGAACTAGATTTCCCGTTTCATCTCGCAACTTACACTTAAATGCGATCCCATTTTTAAGTTGCGTCGGAAACAAGATCCAGGTAAACGGAACGAGGCATGCCAGGAGGCTTTTGAAAAGGTGAAAGGATACTTGTCAAATCCTCCTGTTCTAGTACCGCCGGTTGCAGGAAGGCCTTTGTTGTTATACATGACTGTCAATGAACATTCTATGGGATGCGTGCTGGGCCAGCATGATGATACGGGTAAGAAAGAATGGGCACATGCAATCGGGTTTAGGCTAAAACCACCATTGCCAGCCACCTAATTCCACGGAAGATCCACCCGAATCCACCGCAACCTACCATTTCTAACACTCCCTACTGGAACCGAGAGACAAAAACTCAGAAATGTTTGACTCTAATGCACTGGACTAGATTAAAAAGGGTGTTCTTGAATCTGTTTGAGGGGGGAACCCGAAGGATTGATGCAAAAAAAAAAACTTTTTAAACTCAAGCAGATTTACAAAAAAAATCACCACCATCTATACCAACCCCCCAACCGAGACACCACCACCGTGAAGCCACCAACCACCGTGAAGCCACCAGCCCATAACCCTCTCTTGAACCACTACTTCGGCCTCATCCATCACCATTTTCAACACCCTATACCAGACTCAAACTACCCAACCCACCAGAACAGCCACGAACCACCATCCCAACCATCGCCTTCCTCATCCATAAACCACCATAGACCACTACCCAAGAACCATTCACAACAAACCGAAACACATCAAAAAAAAAAACAAAACACAGATCTGGAATCCAAAGCCTAAAACTAGCAAGAACACAAAGCAAGCAAAAAAAAAAACATGAAGCCCGAGAGCTTTAAAACCCAGATATGAAGTCCTCAGCTCAGAAAGCAAAAGTATTAAAAAAAAAAGAAAGGAGGGAAAGAGGCTTTCGGTCTAGTGTAGATCTACTGGATTACGAAGTTTTTTTTTGAGAATCGGAGGTAAGATCCGGCTTGAGGAGGAAAAAAGGAACGTTTTCATGTTCTTGGGTGACTCGCCGGACACCGGAGTACGGCGGCGCACGGCTGCTCATGGTGGTCGGCAGCCCTCGGCATTTGGGAGAAATTTTTTGAAGTTTTTGGTGTTTTTTTTTTTGCAAAAACCGGTTGCAAATGAAGGATTAAAAAAATTTTGGGTCTTTTATAAAGAAGCAAAACGGGGAGTTTTTGGCTGGTTGACCCGCGCCCCTCGCCGACCAGGATCCGAGATCCGCGCACCCGGTAACCCGACCCGCTCGCGACCCGCTTTAGCCCAGCAGAGTTGGCCCGTTCGTGAGAGCCCTTTTGGTGTTGGGCTTTGTTGTTTTTTGGGCTGCTTTAAAGAGTAATTTGGGTATATATTTCCACCCTTTTATTTATTTATTTATTTACTTATTTATTTTCTATTTTGTTTGTAGATAATTTATTTCTTGTGCTTCCAATATAATTTCGGAGTAAAGACATATATTTATTTGCATGTAAAATAATTTAGGATTTATAGTTATTTATTTAATTGCATGAGATTAATTTTAATAATAAAATTATACACTTCTTTTAGAAAAATAATATGTATAATATTTTTTTCTTAATAATATAAATTTTCTTAGTACTAGGCAAATTATTAGGTTTCAAAATGTATAAAAAATAAAATTTTAAAAGAAGTATGAAATCCCGATGATAAGTCTTCGTTGAACTCGTAAGTAGCGATTCTTCGAAAAACTTTAGGTGAGAGGAATTATATCGAATGTTACCAGAGTATTGGGATATTCGATATTATTTCTCAATATTCAATTTCATGCTTATTTTTAAAAAAATATCTATAATAATAAAAAATATATAAAAATAACAAATCAATAAAAATAAAATAAAATAAGTGGAATTCTTCCGTTGATGGGATGTCATGAAACTCACAAGTAGTGATTTCTTGACTGATCCCTAAGTGAGAAGAGTCGTACTAAATGTTACCAAAGTATTGGGATATTTAGTATGATTTTTCAATAATTTAAATTTTTGTTAAAAATAAATATTTTTTTAAAATAAAAAAAGAAAAATAAATAATGAAATTTAATAATTAAAAAAAAAGTCCGAGGATGGGATGTCATGAGACTCACAAGTAGTGATTTCTTGACCGATCCCTAGGTGAGAAGAGTCTACTAAATGTTACCAGAGTATTGGGATATTTAGTATGATTTTTCAATAATTTCAAAAAATAAAAATAAATAAGTTTTTAAAAGAAAATCCAAAAAGGAAATTAATAATAAAAATTAAATTTAATTAAATGAAATTCTACCGAGGATGGGATGTCATGAGACTCACAAGTAGTGATTTCTTGACTGATCCCTAGGTAAGAGGGATTATTTCAAATGTTACCCGAGTATTGAGATATTTGATTTAATTTTTCAATAAATGGAGTTCATGTTAATTTTCATAATGAATCTCTTTATAACAGTAATTCTTCAAGCAAATATGCTAACTTTTCATATAATCAAAAGCCAAGACTATCTTATTAAAATCAAAAGATACCATGTGGTTAGGATGGTATCGTTTTTTAACAGGCGTTGTGGAGGTGCTAATCCTTCCCCACGCGTAACCGTACTCCCGGACCTGATTTTGTTTTTGCAGACCAAAAATTATCTTTTTAATAAAACTTAATTAATTGTGAGATTTTGTTAAAAATATAAATATTTTAGGTGATCAATCACACCTAACAAAAAAGATTGGTGGCGACTCCCTTTGTTTTTTAAACGTGTTTTTCAAAAATCGTCGAGCGCGAAGCCGTTACGACAAACACAAAACAAAAACAATCTCAAATAAACCCTTAATATCTTGATCCAATGTATTTTAATTATATACACATTCAACTGTTTAAAATGGGCAATTGACTGCCTATATAAAAATGTAAATTTGGATAAAAATATATAATGGGTAGTTGAATGCTATCTTCGAGCATTCGATTGCCCATTTAAAAAAAAACTGAATTTAAGATAAATGTAAGGAAATTAATCTTAAAATTGATGAGATTTATCGTAAAATGAATGAGAATAAGCGTAAAAACACTTGAATAAACATAAAAATTATGATAATTAACTGTAAATTTATGAGATTAATCGTAAAATTTATTAGATTCATCATAAAATTTATGAGATTCATTGTAAAATTTGTGCGATTTATTGGAAAATTTGTGAGATTCATCGTAAAATTTATGATATTTATCGTAAAATTTATTAGATTCATCATAAAATTTATTAGATTCATCATAAAATCGTAAAATTTATGAGATACATCATAAAATTTATAACATTCATTATAAAATTTATAACATTCATCGTAAAATTGATGAGAGTAAGCGTAAAAACACTAGAAAAAAAATAAAACTATAATAATTAACCGTAAAATTAATGATAAAACTATAAAAGACATTAAAATTTAATACTGTAGTTGAATGTCATACAAAGGAATTTGACTGCCCTAAGATATTTCATATTTGGAGCTACAAAAGTCATTTTTTTAGGCAGATAGAACTTTAAATACTCTCTTCAAAAACATACCCTCTTTTAATTTTCTCTCTCTAAATTAGAATGGACTGTCCTTATTATAATGTATAATCTAAGGTAAAAAAAAAACTATGAAATTTAATATATTAGATAATTTACTTTCATACTCTGAAAGAATAAAAATGTAATTTGATTGTATTATGAATGGATAAAAATATAATTTAAATATTTTCTTACCTTTCTAAAGGACAAAAATATAATTTATAATATACATCATAAATTAAAATTTACCTGTTAATCTGATAAAGCATTATTTATATATTTTTTAAATTTTTATTATTTATTCAATTTCTCATGAGATAATGAAAATATCATGAAATCTCATGATCTTATAATAAAATTGATATTTTATGACTTTAATGTAGACAAACCCCATAGTATGGTGATACAATTAAAAAAAGAGTGTTACAATTTAAAATTTAATAAAAATTATATATGAAATTAACATAAACTAAAAAAATGTTATTGACATATTGACATAAATTTTAACATGAAACTTACATATTTTACATAATATTAACACATGATAATATATCACAAACACGAATTATATATACAAATTGTCATGCCTAGTTTTATGTCACGAGATCAATCAGCCCCATCAGAAATCAATTACAGTAGATACTAATTACAAGAAGCATATACAGAACAACTGCAGGGTAAACGGGCAAATCAATCTAAGTTGCTATTATACAACTAGTCCAGGAAACTAGCAAATTAGGTTGAAGAGGAAGGAGGTGAGTTAGGGCGATCAGAAGGTGCTCCTACGGGAAGTGGAAAAGATCATCATTTTCCATATCATAAAAATCATCTACAGAAGATGATGCCGCAGGTTCATTTGGGCTAACAAGTTCAGCCTGCAAGAATAATGGAATATATTCAGTTATAGTCCCATTGCAAAATAAGTTCCAAATCAAGGATAATACAACAGAAGTGATTCTAACAATCAAAGTTTGGCATAAAGATTGTTCTCCCTTCTTAGAAGGAATCAAGTTTAAGATTCGATTCTTCCTTCCCTTGTTATGAACACGGAAAAAAAATCCATTGACAACCCCAAATTTTCTCTTCATAACCCTATTCAATAAAACAACCATCATTAAAAAAACCCTAAATTTTCTCTTCACAACCCTATTAATAAAACAATCATGCTTAAAAAATCCCCAAAACAAAATTACTCATTAAAACAATTACAATTTTTTTTTTCAATTGAAACCTTTTTCTCCTTTCTCTCCAAACACAATCATCAATCTCCTTAAACACAGTTCTCCAATTCTTCAACAAATCTCTTCTTCAATTTTTTCAATTTTTCAACAATTCTAAGATCTATTCTAATCTCTTCTATAATCTCTTCAGCTTTTCTTATTTTTTAAAACTGGAAATCTAGGATTTTTAAAACCTCATAGACCACGAGACCAGCCTTGGTGAAGTGTATTTCTGGTCGGTGAAGCAATAAAGCCCTCTGGGAATAAACATTCGGGAGACAATGAAGCCACACAGAAGCAAATTTCCACAAGGCTCATTTTCGAGAAATACATTTTCAAAACCCTTACGTGTAAAAAATAAAAAATATTGAGGCTAGAGATAACTAGGTAATTTTAATTAAGGATATTTTGTATTAATTTAAAAATCAAAATTTGAATTTTGAATAAAAAGAATGAGGTTATGAATAGAATTTCTTTAATGATAACAAAACATTAGAAGGAAGAAAATATGGGTCTTAAATAACACTTTCTACTGGAAATTTGTCACACTCCAAAGTAAAAGTGTCCCTGACAAGCGTTTAGGGTTTTTCCGCGTTTTAAATCTTTTGTGACCTCTCGTTATTACCGATATCATAAATTCTACAATCAATAGATCAATCAAAGCAGTTGGTCAACTTACCTTAACTTGGCGATGTCTTTCAAGCATTCTGCTATACTGCTCACGTGCATCTGAAGATTTAACCATAGACAGCACTCGTGAGACAGCCTCATCAATAGCTACATCCACTTTCTGTTTGCGGAACACTTTCAGAATATCCTCATCTTCACTATCATCAATGGAATCCAGCTCACTACGAAAACCTCGCAAGCCAACACCTTTCCGTCGCCAACGAAGTACAATCTTATCTAGAACACCAACAGCCCAACAGATTACCTTGTAATGCTTCCTGACCTGGTAACCTCTGACATGAGCCTGATAGAAAAGGCAAAGAAAACAATTTTGAAACATTCCGTCCGATACACCAACGTGGTAATTAAAAATTAGACGGGAAGAGGGAATAAAATCTTGACAACTCTGGCAAAGTGCCACTACCAGAAAGTTCCCTGTATCTTTACAACCAAGTAAATTATGATAAATAGTAAGATACCTGTATCTTTACAACTTTCTGGCGAAGTGCCAGAAAATCTTTGCGACCTTTCCAGCCTCGAAATTTCTTCTGAATAGATAAAGCTGCTGAATCACGGCTGTTTCCAAAAGCTAGCTTTGACATAGTAGAAAGGCCTTGAATTTCATCCGTACTGATACCATACTCATCTACACTAGCTGCAGTAGCAGCATATTTTTTCTGTTGTCGTTTCCTGAAAGAATGTGCACGGAAAGCATTTTGTATACGTGCAGCAGCCAGAGCTGCATTGCGGACAGCAGCCAAGGTAACTTTAAGTGAAAGGAGATCCTCACTAGTGGTGAGGCTCCCCTTTGAGACACTATTCACAGTCATTTCAGCCTGAACCGTAGCTGAGCCTTTGGAAAGCTCACTTTCTTCCAGTGTAAGGGATGAAAGGTGGCTAGTAAGAGCTATCTCTGAAAGATAACCAGCAAGTCCCTTATGACCACTTGAGGCAGCAATAGACGCTGCAGTTTTTCCATTAGGATCTTGTGAGGTTGGATCTGTCACTGCCCCAGCTGAAGCACCCAAAGCTATAAGTGCAGCAATCATTTTTTCTCTGTTAAGAAGAAAATATTCACAACACTCAATGAGTTCGATGCATAAAAAAGGCAGTCTGCATAAGATATAATAGCTGCACCTCTTTAACTTGGCAATCAACATTAATCAGACAGATTTTATGACCATCCCTCCCTGCACACCCCTCCCTCTTTTTCTCTGGTCAAAATTCCCAAGTGCATCTGCTAAACTAGAGAGTGCTGAGGTTGGTATTATCTCTTTACAAAGTTATAATCCTCAATAATTTGTTAAAGATTAATTATGAAAGAGACAAACAGAATAATAGCCTATCCCAATCTATTTGGATAAAGGCTCTGATGATGATGACAGACAGAATAAGGTTATAAAAAGTCAATCAGATTTGCATTTACCTTCCAAATCTTGCAGCCCAGTGAAGAGCAGTCCACCCGTTAATGTCTCGGAAATTTATACTGACTCCATGGTTCAGAATTGGATTTAAAGCCCAGTCAAAGCCTAACCCGGCAGCCATGTGTATTATTCCTTGTTCTTTCTTGGACATGGTGCAGCCTGACTGATAACCTGATTCCTTGGATCTGGAACATAACCATTGTTGAAATTTGTCCTTTAAAAGCTCTTGCAGAAGCCAATCAACAGTACCAGAGGAAGTCCCACTGCCAATTAAAAGAGCCTCTATGACATGACTCCATGAATCATCATCAGCTTTAAACTTCTGCGGAATATGTATTCCTGATTGTATGCTGTCTTTCTGCAATGAGGAATCAGACAGAAGCATCTGTACAAATCTGACAAGTAACAATAGCTCTTCTGGACTTTTGGGAGTTTCCGTCTGGGATAAACTACACTGAGCACAACTACTAGTGTTAACTTTATACTCAAACTCTCTGATTTCACTGCAGGATTCACGATTGCCACTAGTAATGCAGAGCGTGACCTTCCCAGGAAGGTGAGGAGGAGCTTTACAACAGAAAACACCTTCCTGAATGATCTCAAGAGGAACTTCAGTCTCCCCAAACATACATGCCCAGCTAGATTGTGATGGATCACAGAGAAAAGATCCAACAATGATGACCTGCATTTGGAAATTACGCTTTAAACTTTTAGGCTTCAACTGCAGCGGTAAAGAAAAGAACTTAATGAAACAAGATAACTTTATTGACAAAGACTTGAAGAAATAGAATTCCTTGACACACACCTTTGTAGGCTCACTGGAGTAACCCCATTCCGGAGAACTATCCCTAATTGTGAACTTCTGCCTTTGTGCCATAGTTAAGCTTGAATTTGCCGCAAGAGGAATTCCTATTTCGTCTTGGTTGAACAACATTGTGTAACAATCAGACTTGGTGTCAATAGCTTCTGTTGGAGAAGAATATGAAGGAATTTCAACATTTTCAACTTGTTGATGCAGCGAGACAGAGGCTGGCAGAAAAAGAGATAGTCAGAACCTAATAAAATAAACTAGATACTAGAATTTCAAGTGTCAAAATACTATCAAGATTAGAAGGATATCATACAGTCTTCAATGTTAGATCCATTAAAATTCAGCCAACAAGAATGTTCCTGTTGCTCAGCTGGTCCAATCCTTAAAGAAGATAGTGGCTTTCCCTGTTTTAAGGACAAGGAAACTTTGTTACAGCACGAAAAAACAAAAAAGACATCATATTTAGTACAAAAATTAACCTAAAGACTGAGCTGTGACTAACTGGGTCAGGTACCCTCGGTTAAGAAGGGGAGTTACAACAGGTCTGGGGCACAAATCCCAGATCTAGCAGTTGGGAGATTTTGTCAACAACATCAGCTAAAAAGTAACCTAGTATTGAATAGTTACAAAAGGATATTTAACAGTCTATTGTAGAGGTATTGTAAATATATAAATACAGGATCATAAGCAGATAGTAAAATACATTCCATGCTTTGACATTTCTGTTCAATGGGGAACTGTTTTTACCTGGGAGTAAACACCAGATTGAGTCTTGTATGAGTCAATTACGTTTTTCCAATATTGGGATTCATTACTTCCATCTGAACTATCATTGCCATATACTTGACTATGCCCTCCACTTTTACCTATGAAAAAGGTTAATAATTTTTTTCAGCTTCCTTATCCATAGATCATATTCCAGAATAAACCAAGAGATATAGAAACAGCAAAGAAACAGAGGTTTGTCATTAAATTTGATAATAGTATATCAGTCTGATCTTCATGTATGACACAAATTTGATAGCAAAAGAGTGATAATGTGCAATTTCAAACAGACAAATGACACTTTCAAGCTGTCTTTCTTCTACATATTTTTTTTGTTTCCTTTCATTACCCTTTTACATTTCTCTAGGAAGACTGGAAAGAGAGGGAATACGGGGGCAAATTTGAAATTTATGCTTTTCCAAATTATAGTGAATACCTTGGGTGTGATCTCAACAGCTCTACTCTCTTCTGTGGAGAGTAGACATAGGACCTTTTCTTTTCTCTTAATTGAAAGAGGGGTGCGGGTGTCAAACATTTAGGGGCAAAGAACTACGCCAAACTCAAATTTCATTCCATCAAATTGTAATTGTAAAAATGAACAATGTCTCCACATTTGATCAAAGATTGCCCAAAGTTCTCTAATTCATAATGCTATAAAGTGCATTAAATAAAGGTCTCTCTTCATGGTTTCTATGTTTGTTATACATTACAAAAGTTGAGATTATTGCATCAATTTAAAAGACATGAACATTAGGACCCTTCTAAACTTTTTGATCCAACATCTTCGCTGTTATCTTCTGAGTTTGCACAACTCCAATACTAGCGTATTATAGGCATCTACTTATGGCAATTGCATGTATGTATGCATGCAAGTATACAGTTGAGATTAATGATTTAATAACAGGCTAAAATGTTTTCTGCAATGAAGGTTGAACAGTATTCAACTTTTATTCAATCAAAACAAAAATCAAATTTCATAGTACAGGTTTTTGGCAGAACAAAGAATAAAAATGCAGAAAAGTTATTATGAGCAACAAAATCAAGAGAAACGCCGTCTTTTAATTGGAAAATAGCTTTTCAGGATAGTTAACTAAATATGTGAGAAAAAGTCTACTACCAACTAAAATAAATCATGTCCAAGCAAATATAGAGGATAAAATACAGTAAGCATATTTTGACAGTTTTGAGCACCAAAGAAATGACCAACTAACAAACCTCCATCTGGGAGCAGCACAAAACTATTTGAATAATTTTCCACCCTAGCAGATTGGGAATAAAGGTGATCTTGAAAGATATCATCAGGTTTGTACAGTAGATCTGCCTGTGGATCTTGCTCAGCAATCTCCCTTCCATATTCCAGAAATTTTGAATCACTTGTATCCCCATCCAGACTGCAGATTGGGCTCATTTCTTTGAAGCTGTCCTCATTCAAACTTAACTGCTCCTCAATCCTCTTTAGTGCTTGACTAACCTGAAGATCGGCAGGACTGGTATACTCTACTGTATCATCTATTCCATTGTTCTCAATGACTATATCAGAACTAACTTCAACAGATGCTGGACTAGATAAATTCCAAAATGGTTCATGTACATCACTAGCTAGAGTTCGATCCAGGATTTTCAGAAGTAGAAGTGTTTGGACTTGAAGCCTCCATCAATAATGGTGACTGTGAAATGGATGTGGAACTGGGCTTAGCCTGTACACAAAGGTGAAGAGTGATATTAGTTTAGAAGATAAAGTAAAGCATGTCTATCTCTCATTGTGAACTGCAAATGTTATATTGGATGCCAGCTGCACAGAGAAGAAGACAACCTTTTAAGAACAATTAACACAATGAAAAAGATAGCAAATTCCACTGAACTTGCAGGGAAACCATGGGGCTGGAAAGAATTGAATTCTAAGCAGAAAGAATAAAAAGATCATAAAGGGGAGATGTGAAATGACTAGCTAAACTTCCAAACCTACCTCATTTGTCTCTCTATAATGAACAAGAACAATATGCTCGTATGCCCTGCACAAGTACTAAACCATTAGCAAAGATCCCTCCCCAATTTTCAAAATGAATCACTAAATATTTCATATCAGGAAATGAAATGCTGTAAATAAATACACTTCCAAGTACACTTACGGGTCCAACATCCAATAGCTACGTCTCTGAAAACTGGGGTTCTGCTCTCCATGAGCATAGTAACAATTTAGAGTTTCAACATTGCCAACCTGGCCATGCATGTAACACATCACCTCTCAGATTGAAGATACCAATATAGAATTCCACTGACATTCAATGCATAGAACATTTAATGCAAGCAAAGAAATAGATATCTTCTTCCCTTCTTCAGGACAATTAGCCATTATTTTTAAAGTATTTGTGCACATATATGTCTCCTAGGAACCAAGAGTTCATTTTAAATCAATTAATTAGCCAATATATTCCCAGAACTCGAGTGCTTGCCTCATTTTCTAAATAACAAAAGCACATATTTTACAGAAATTTCATCTCGCATACAAGAAAAAAAACAGGTAAAAGGGCAAAAATTTGAATGCAGCTGTTTTTGACAAAACCTTAAGCCTTTCATGGGCTTCGCCGACAGTCCTTCCATCCTTCTTTTTACGCCAACTATGACCATCTTTACGGAAGAAACGAAGAACCCTCTTGTTGAAAAGAAACAAAGATCCACCTATACATTTAAAATAATTCCAGTTAATAACACAGACAGCCAAACATGCAATAATGGCATTAAAACTATAATTAACGAAATCGAAGTTCATGTAAAAGATTTACTCGTTGGCTTTTGAGGAGGCTCTTGCTTGAGTTTATATTTTTCATGATTTTGTAGTATAAAGAATACTTCAGCTGGCTTCAACCACCGAGTTTGAGCTTCCCGAAACAGAGTATTAATATCATACCCTGAGATTGTTATTGAAACAAAAAAGAAACAAATTTATATTCAAATGATTCCCAATTTAGTTAAAGCCCTAAATCAGATTCAATCCAAGCTAAAACATTACAGAAAGAAATTCAAAAACAAAACCTTATTTTTACCTGATTGCGCCATCTTCAATTTCTATAAGAAATTCAAAACCAAACGAACTGCAGGGGAAAATATACAATTGTAGTCGTTTGAACCGAAGACGTTTACTGCAGCGAGGAGGAAACGAAGCCGAAGCCAAAGGTCAGGTCGGAATGGGAATAACCGGGGCCGGAATAAGGGAGAAATTATTTGGGCGGAGGTGGGGTGGAGGGATAAGTTATTCCTACACTAGATTGCACTTGCACCAGGTTAAGTGTAAGCTCTTAAACACTAAGTCATACAGAAAGAGAAGAGAGACGCAAACAGAAGTGGTTGGAATTTGACTTTAGAATCAAAATTTCTACGCTATTGTACGGCCGGGGCTGGAATCTGCTGCTGCCCCTGACCCAGTGAATCGGTGAGTTTGGTCTTTTCGTCAGAGGCAAGTTTTGACTGTTTATTGTCAAACAATAGGCCAATTACGTAGATTCCTGATGGACACGCGCGTCTTTCATGGCTTATCCTTAGCTAGCAGGATTGAGCTCCGACTGGAAGATTCTCGGCTGTCTACGGCTACTCGTGCATCTCGTGCGATTTGGCTCACTGGAGACGTGAGTCCAAAATTGCAGTAATTCAGGGACAAAAAGAGGAGGTAATGAATTCGAAGGGCAAATCACAGTACAAAATACACATGCACATATATATATATATATATATATATATATATATATGATTAAATATAAAAATTATAATTTTTATCTAATTTTTATAAATTTTGTTATATTTTAATTTGTTTTATCACTGTAGCGCTTTTTATGTTGATTTTATATTATACCTATGTCTACTTTCAAGTTTTGGCTAATAACATAAAAGAATCAAATTACTTGTGAAATGTTCAAATTCAATTTGATAATTATAAAAAATAGATTTATTTGTTTTTTTGTTGAATTTGAATTATTTGAATTAGGAACTGAATATTTTAATACATAGTTCGAACGATTTTCTAATTTAATCAAATTTTTTTAATATATATTTTTAATATTTTTATTGTTAAATTGGTAAATCAAATTTATCGAAATCGAATTTCGTTAAATCGAATTTGAATTTTAAAAATCAAGTATAATAAAATACATATCAAAATTTGAATCATAAATGTTCAAATTAATCAAACTTAATTTTAATATTAAATCATTTTAACTTAACTTGATTACATTCATTTTTATCGATTGTCTTAAGTCTTGGTAGTAGAGAGGCAAGCCCCAAAATTTTTCCAACGGTGTTATAGGTTAGGTGGTCATGGAGAAAAGGACGCTGCCCCTTGTTTTGGACAAAAAGAATTAAAAAAAAAATTAGTGGAAGCAAGTGGCCTTCATCGCTCGGATATAAGGTGTTGAGGTCATATTTGGTATATAGAATGAAAATATGATAAGATAATATAAGATTATAGATATGATAAGATTAGATTATATCATCTTATCTTATGTTTGGTGTGTACAAAGATTAAGAATATAATAGAATGATTTTTTATGTCTTTCATAATATTTGTTATGTAAAATTAAAAATAGTATAAAATGATTATTTTAAGTACTTTTTTTAAAGTAACATAATTTAAATTTATAATTTTTTTGTTATAAATATAAATTAAAAATTAAAAATATAAATATTATTTATAATACTATAATTAATAGTCTAATTTATTAGCTGATTTTTTAGTAAAAAAATACTTCTAAAAAATTTATATTACTTTTTCAAAAAAATTATTTTGTTAAGAAATGAATTTTTATAAAAAGCATTTTCTGTACTTTTTTCATTTTTTTCTTTTTGTTTTTATTTCTTTTATATGATTTAAATTTAAAATAATTTTTTATTGTAAATTAAATATATTTATTTTTAGAAAATTGAGTTTTTCTTGGAAATAAGTTTATTTTTTAACTACATTAAATTTTCCAAAAGCTTATTCTTAAATATTTTTTTTATTTTTATGGTTTCTTTATCTTCTTTCTTTTTTTCTTTTTTTTTTCTATCAATTATAAGAAAATATAGAAAACAAAAAAAAGAGAAAAATATAAGTTAAATTTAATAATTCAATTTTGATGAATTAAAAAATATATAATTTCTAATAATTTATGGTTAATAGTCACTTTTCTTTCTTTTTTTTAGGCAAAAAGAAAAAAATTAAGAAAGAAAAAAATAAAAATTTAAATGTAAGAAAAAACTAGTTAAAAAATATATTTTATAATAATTTTTATGTCTGAAAATTTATTTTCTAAAAAATAATTTAAAAAATGTGTACAAGAATATATTGTTTTATCAAAAATGTAGTTTTTCTTTAATCAAAAACAAGAAAAAAAAAGAAAGAAAAAGAAGGAAAAATGAAAAAGAAGGAAAAAATTATATTAATTAATTAATTAATTAAAGATTCTTACTATTGTATTAAATGTTTAAGTTAATATTTAAATCTAAATGTTAATGTAAAATAATAAAATATGAGTATTTATTTTTAATCTTATGTGATTAAGAATAATCGTCATCTTTTGGAGAAAATTGAGTTATCCTATACTAGAAAGATGACTAATCTGCCAACAACCACTTGGCCTAGTGGTTAAGGATGAGTTGTGGCATATTGTAAGTGTTGGATCCCGCCTTGAAATTGTTGTAGTTCCTCTCTAAGTTGTAGGTGCTAGAAGCTGAAACAAAAATAAGGAATTGTTAGTAATCAAAATAATATAAGAAAATATAAATTAGAATTATTTTATTGATCACGAAGAGTTGATTGAGGCACGGATATCTCGCTCTCTTTAAGACGATTCACGCCTCTACGGGAATTATATCACTCGTGCAGCAGGAACTCTAAGTGTATCGCCTCCAGGATACAACAGCCCAACCTATCTTCGTTGTACACTCTACAGTTCTGCACTAACATGTAGAGTAAAAAGCTCTAAAATCAAACACCCTTCTCTTGTCCAAGAGCATATTGAGTTGATGTAGAGAATAAGTTGTGAATAGATGGGTGTTATACTTTGTTTGAGGTTTAGGACCTCTATTTATAGCCTCACACACTTGTAACTCATATCAAATAATAATGATGATTTTAAAATCATTTGTAACTTATACACCATAATTATAAAGAATTTAATTAGAATATAACTGACTATTAAAACAATATTAACTATTAGTAACAGAAACTTATAATTTCAACATTAATTATTATATTTATTTTATTATTAAAATTACAGTTACAACAATTCCCTCTCCATTTTAATAATAAAATAATATTTCAAATATTTTTATTAACTTGGACAGAGATGAATTATTATGCATAATAAAGGTGTGCGACCGCATTGAACCTTTACTTAGTGTAGTAGCAAATCTTGATCCTAAGCCAATAGTGTGCCATACGCATTGAACTTTGGCTATACAAGGGAGACAAGAGTTTGCAGTACACACATAATAATTCAGGTGTTTACGAGCTTCTTTTTAAGCCAGCACATTACGGCCTTGTGCTTGATCCCAGACTTAGTGAGTAATCTAGAAACTTGCCTAACCAAGCTTCATAGGAGCGGCCCCACTCCAATACTCACATAGGTGAAATCTATCAAGAGTGTTCCTGTAACTGCTACACTCCACTCATAATGAGCTATAGATTTCCATTAAGATTCTTAAAGAATCAACCCTCCAACGTTACAGGATAGATACACTACACCATAGGGATGAACAAATGAGCTTTAAAGCTTCTTAGTGTATCTTTTAGCGACCTCTCTATGATTCGTTCTTCCCATTGAACCTAACTCTCAGGATCTCTGATCATTAGGTTGGGTATCCTCATAGGAGGTTCCAAATTATTTGGGCAAAAAGTCTCATCCCCCTCGATGTATACCAGATCTTTTCTTGAGCAAAGGCCTTTATAATTCACACTTATAATCCCATTATTCATATAGGATCTCACCATAGGGTATTTCCCTTTAATAGATCTAGATTTACCATTATAATAATGGTTATGCATTCTACTAATTATGGCAGTGCTATCACAAATATATCTCATGATCTAATTTTAGGAACTGTCAAGCAATCACACAGATGATGTATCTGATTTTCTTGCCATAACTATATTTATATAGTAGGGCTTGTAGCATTTTCATACTCCATCATAACGAAAATATCATACTACTAGGAATCACAAATTTTTGTGACCAATAGCCTAATTTTATCCAACACCAAAATTCATACTACTAGGAATCACAATTTTTTTATGTGACCAGTAGTCTAATGACATCCAACATAAAAATGATACTACTAGGAATCACAAATTCGCTTGTGATCAGTAGTCTAATTTATCCACATTATGTAAATTACTTTTTCAATTCTCCATCTCTTCCTTAGCTGAAGCTAAGATAATTAACTTAACCTTCATCATGGATAGAACATGTGAAGTTGATTGTTCACCTATCACTTAGGTAATAGCCAACCATTTCAGTTAAAGGATTGCAAACATGCAATAGATAAATGTATAACTTTAATTGTAGACTAAAAGTATATTTCACCACAAGAAACAGAATATAATCTCAACTTGTTGTCAATAAACATAAAAATAGTTTCATAATTCAACAGGAATTTAATTTGAGCTGAAGAGCATCTCCATTACTAGAAAATAAAAATATAATGAGAGAGGCTCACAATTTTTTTCATTACAATATACAAGTAAAAACTATAATATTGTGTAACTCCAAATGCCTCTCTTCATAGCCACAAAAGGTTTCATCCTCATACACTACCATTATTTATAGGCATAAGATTTCGAAGCAAACGGTTCGCCTTTTTTAAAGGTCTTATGAGTATAAATATTTGTAACTTAATAATTAAGAATTTATAACTTAGTAACCAGCCTTCAAATGTAACAACAATGTAATGTTTTCATACCATAGTAATTGCATGGAAAACCATATTCAAAAGCTAATAAAACGTTATTCCTTTATTCAGCAGTTTCTATAATATTGTTGTATAACGTTAAGTTCTTATATATTCTCATTAATAACTTAGCGTTAAATATTTTATTTTATTATTAAGTTACAACTATTTGTAACTCATGCTCAATAATAATATTTTTTCATTTTGTAGATCAAGAGTTACAAATATTAATGTTATCAACTAATAAACTCCTATTTAATAACTAGTCACTACATCTAAATGTCCATTGTGAATTTGACAGAAAATACTCCATATTTTGCTTTGTCATAAAAAGCATAACCGACGGCAACACATTGTTAAGACAATAATGTTGTAGACAAAATTAAATTTGATTATAGTAAACGGCTTAGGTTGTTATAATTCTAGTGTTTTTCAAAGCCATGAACGGCTAAATATAGCAAATAAAATCTGACTATAACGATATAATAATACAAAATATAACTTGAACTTTGAAGCATGTCCAACAAATAAGCCTTATATTCTTCAACTAAACTATGAAGTCTAAAGCATGATAACGTACCTTCAGTGTTTAATTTTTTTCAAGATTTGTCTTCTCTTAGCAACAAATCAATAGATAAACAATATGATCTCAAAAAAAAAATAATTTCCTTTGGTTTCACTGCTTTGCTGCAACAGCATATTAGTATGGTAAAAATAAGCAAATATTGCGTGAATAAATAATCAAAATTTTCTATCACATAAATATAACTTCCAAACCTTATTTTCTTGAGATGAAATTATTTTTGAATAATTACTGGATCGTCTTAAAATTGTTGGATCCCGCCTTGAAATTGTTGTAGTTCCTCTCTAAGTTGTAGGTGCTAGAAGCTGAAACAAAAATAAGGAATTGTTAGTAATCAAAATAATATAAGAAAATATAAATTAGAATTATTTTATTGATCACGAAGAGTTGGACTGAGGCACGGATATCTCGTTCTCTTTAAGACGATTCACGCCTCTGCGGGAATTATATCACTCGTGCAGCAGTAACTCTAAGCGTATCGCCTCCAGGATACAACAGCCCAACCTATCTTCGTTGTACACTCTACAGTTCTGCACTAACATGTAGAGTAAAAAGCTCTAAAATCAAACACCAAATTGGCAAACGTGATGGACCCAACCATCACATGGGCGCAGTAGTCCTCATAGCTCCAAAGGATGCACCAGCCGGGAAACGAACCTGGGTCTGTACCGTGGCAGGGTACTATTCTACCGCTATTACTAAGAAAATAAGGTTTGGAAGTTATATTTATGTGATAGAAAATTTTGATTATTTATTCACGCAATATTTGCTTATTTTTACCATACTAATATGCTGTTGCAGCAAAGCAGTGAAACCAAAGGAATTATTTTTTTTTTCAATTGTTGGATCCCGCCTTGAAATTGTTGTAGTTCCTCTCTAAGTTGTAGGTGCTAGAAACTGAAACAAAAATAAGGAATTGTTAGTAATCAAAATAATATAAGAAAATATAAATTAGAATTATTTTATTGATCACGAAGAATTGGACTGAGGCACGGATATCTCGCTCTCTTTAAGACGATTCACGCCTCTGCGGGAATTATATCACTCGTGCAGCAGGAACTCTAAGCGTATCGCCTCCAGGATACAACAGCCCAACCTATCTTCGTTGTACACTCTACAGTTTTGCACTAACATGTAGAGTAAAAAGCTCTAAAATCAAACACCCTTCTCTTGTCCAAGAGCATATTGAGTTGATGTAGAGAATAAGTTGTGAATAGATGGGTGTTATACTTTGTTTGAGGTTTAGGACCTCTATTTATAGCCTCACACACTTGTAACTCATATCAAATAATAATGATGATTTTAAAATCATTTGTAACTTATACACCATAATTATAAAGAATTTAATTAGAATATAACTGACTATTAAAACAATATTAACTATTAGTAACAGAAACTTATAATTTCAACATTAATTATTATATTTATTTTATTATTAAAATTACAGTTACAACAGTAAGTCTTGGGTTCGAATCCAAACATCCTCATTCCCAGTTATTTAATATTTCCTTGTAACCAAAAAAAAATGACTAATCTTCCTTACAATCCAATCTTCCCCTTAATTTATACACCAAATATAAGATAAGATAATTATTATTCTATCATATTCATCATCCTATGCATCAATTATTATTTGAATGGCTTAAGATGCTTTAACAACAGAAAACACCTGCAAAAGGTGCCTGAACACCCTGCACCTAGCCTAGCTAAGATATATTAATTTCAACTATAACAGTCACAACTTAGAAGAATGTCGCTGACGTAGCCGCAGTCAGATCCGTTTCTACATGAATTAATTGGCTCCTTCAGCCTTGAGTCCTTGACATTTTGTCTTCGACACCGGTGAACGTGAAACCCATGTGTGAAAAATAGGATTGCTGAATTAATTTGACCACCCATGAAGGGTATTTGTCGAACCTTGTTCAACGTGCTAACTTCTTTTTTGGGTGTGGATGGAATTTGAATAATTTTATTAGTTTTGTTTGATTTGGATTTATTTTGGTGTGTTCGGTGTTTTATATAATGAAAATTTTTTATTAAAAAGAAATCAAAAATTGAGATTTAAGTCTTAGATTTACAAAAGTTTTGCACTTTAAAAAAAGAATAATGTTCAATATCGTATCTTCATTTGAACTTTCTTCTCATAAAACAAAAAAATAAAAAGGAAAATATCAACATATATATATTTATATACACACACCCAAATGGTTAGTACTCAAATTTGAATCATTTGAGTTATTGTTCAATTTTATAAGGTACTTATACATTGGACTCTTCTTTTATTTTTTATTTAATATATTTGTTTGTTTAGACGGTGAACCTGCTATGATTGGGAGATAATGCTCCCTCGCCCCATAAATTTAGCTTCCAATTTCCATGATCCATGAGAGTGTATTTGGTAAAGTGGAAGGATGGATGGGATGTGTTAAAATGTGCAAAAAAAAACTGGTTTTTATTAATTTTTTGTAAGAAAGAAAATAAAAAATTATTATATTATTTTTTTATTAGCAAAACAAATCATTTTAGAGTTATTAGTAAAGAGAAAATGAAAAAGATGTGAGTAAATATGTATATTTATAAAAAAAATTATTTTTTATTTTTAAATTTTATTTTGTTATCTTAACTAATTAATAATATAAGGATAAAATAAAATAATTTTCTTTTCTTTTTCATTTTTCAACTTTATTGAAATAATTTTCTCACATTTTTCATATTTCTTACCATTTTAATTTGATAACTAAAAATATATATTTGATAGCTTTCATTTTAATTTCATATCTTTTTATTTTTCTTTTCACACCACAAGAAATCCTTGAGGCTAATAATTGAAAGTAGTACTAGTTGAAAAGTGCGACTAAGGAAGAGCTGTAATGAACTTATGTGAGAAAGTGTTCCTCTATAATTATAGGTGCCTTTGTTTTCTAAGTGCTTTTGGAAATTTGGATTGCAAAAGCCAGAAGGTGTAACATTTTCCTTTCTTTCTTTTTTTAAGGAATATAAAATTTCATAAATTCAAATCTGAATTACAAATCGAAGTAGGTAGCCTATTCACCCATACGCATTGATCTACTCCCTGCAACCTTGCCAAAGAGTGGGCAAGTTGGTTTGCATCCCTACTAACATGAAAATAAAAAAACAATACTCAAAAGTTAAAGCTAAATTGCAAATATTAATAATTAAACTACCACCATCCTATAGTGACTGATCTTCCTTTTTGATCTCTTTTATAGCAACCAGACAATCACTTTCAAGTTGAATTTTGTTGTAGCTCCTCTCCTTTGCCACTTGTAAACCCCACAAAATAGTACTAACCTCGGCAAACAATATGCTATCCACCTGTCTTAATGTTCTAACCCCTGATAGAACAACTCCACCACATGAGTCCCTTGCAACAAAACCCAACCCTGCAAAGTTATGATCCCCATGTAAAGATGTATCTGCATTTATCTCTACAACATCATCCAACGGTGCCACCCATCTTTGCCTGAGAATATCTCTTGTTCTAACTATGGTTCTTCTTGCATTTTGGATCACATTCCTCACATTATTAAATCTCCCCAACAGAGTTGCTGTCGTCGCACAGGCTCCCTCGTGAAAACATGTGTTTCGATTTCCCCATATCAGCCATAATGCCAACATAAACTCATTAAGCTTATCGACCTGCACCAGTCTCGCAAACACATCAGACGAAAACCCCATCATAGCAGCTTCCTCCCATATTTCAGCATGTTGTTCTAGCGATAGCATTCTCCAGAAATCTCTGCTAAAACGACAACCAAAGAAAACATGAAACCAACTGTCGTCACTGCCACCACATACAGAACACCTTATCTCACCCACTACTCCCTTCTTTTGTAATGCTTCTGATGTAGGAAGAATCTAATGTACTAAACGCCACATGAAGCTCTTCACCTTTGGGAAAACCTGAGCAGTCGATATGTACTTCCATACAGGGGATCTATGCACTCTTAACGCAACTGGTCTCCCCAACAACTCCCACGAAAGAGTATAGGCTGACTTTACAGTGAAGATACCAATTTCTAAAGCATTCCAATTGAGTTTACCCTTCAAAGGAAACCTCCCCAACGGAATCCTTAAAATACATTCAGCGTCACATGGGGCAAAGATTTCCTTATCAAATTTGCCTTCCACTCCCTACTGGTGTAATCTATCAAGCTACTTACTTGCGAAGGGGTAGGCTGTTGACCAACAAGTTCCTCTACTCTGTATGTGGGAGGGTTAGCCAACCATTTATCCTTTCATGCATCAATAACAAAACCGTTACCTACCCTCCACAGATCCATGCAGCAATACCTTTTGTCCCACTAACAAACTTTGCCACAAATAGGAAGAACCATACCCTTGACTCGCATATAAAAGATTGCACCGAGGAAAATATCTAGCCTTTAAAACTTTATGGCACAAAGAATCTTCATTTTGAACTAACCGCCAGCATTGCTTTGCCAACATAGCCATATTAAAAGCTTCAAAGTCTTTAAAACCAAGTCCTCCATCCAATTTAGAACAGCACAAATTATCCCATTTGATCTAATATATTTTCTTAATAGCATTCCTTCCTTGTCCCCACCAAAACCCAGCCTCCATCATATTTAGTTTGTGGAGAAAGCCTACAGAAATTTTAAAACAACTCAACAAGTAAATGGGAATTGCATGTGCAACTGCCTTTATTAGTGCCATTCTACTAGCCTGAGTAACAGCTTGCTTTTTCATCCCTGTATCCTCCTCCAGGTTCTTTTTGTTTATAGACTTTAGTAGTGTTGACTTTGACCTACCAAAATCTAAAAGAAGTCCTAAATATTTTTCCCCATCCATAGTTCTATGAATCCCAAGTAACCTGGTGATATCAGCCTTCATAATTGAAGAAATGTTAGCAGTAAAAGCAATAGTTGATTTCTCAATACTCACCTTCTGCCCTGATGCCTCTTCAAAACATTTCAGAATCTGCATAAGTGAGGAACATGCTCTCAAACTAGCATTACAAATAGCATTCAATCATATGCAAACAATATATGTGATACAATAAGTGCTCCCCTCCTAATTGCAACTCCTTTAGGTGCACCACTCCTTTCTGCATCCTTCAAAAGACTGGATAAGCCTTCCATACACAACCGGAAAAGATACGGAGGCAATCGATCTCCTTGTCTTTATCTTCTAGATAGATAAATCTTTCCCCCTTGTTGTCCATTGATCACTACCGAGTAAGTAACACTATGCACACATGTCATAATCAATGATATCCACTTCCCAGGAAACCCATTTTTCTCATCATACCCTCTAAGAAAGCCCACTCCACTCTATCATATGCCTTGTTCATGTCTAATTTAAGAGCCATATACCCCCATTTCACCTTTCTTTGTTGCTTCATGAAATGAAAGAGCTCATAAGCAACCATAGTATTATCGAAGATCATCCTTCCTAGTACAAACGCGCCTTGATTCTCACTTACTAGACCCTGTAGAACTTGCTTTAATTTGTTTGCAAGAACTTTGGATATAATCTTGTACACTACGTTACATAGGCTATTTGGGCAATAATCTGTTACCATTATCGGAGACTTCACATTTGGCATTAGAACAATGTTAGTATTGTTCAAATCATCCAAATCAGACTCACCTCTTAAAAATTTCAAAATGAAATTTGTAACTGCCTCACCCACAATATGCCAATATCGTTGGAAAAATATAGTTGTCATTCCATCCAGACCTGGTGCCTTACATGGATTCATCTGATTTACAGCCCCCAGTACCTCCTCCCTAGTAAACTCTTTCTCCAACTTACATCTCATATTATTCGTCAGTTTACTAGTTACTGTCCTCCACATAGCATCTCTACCTACTGGGTTAGAATTAACGAAAATGGAATTAAAATAGTCTGAAAAAAGCTCCCTAACCTTTGACTGCTCTCACTACAAAAAAATTGACTTTTACCGGCACTTATAAGTGCCGGTAAAAGGCCAAACAAGCGCCGGCAAAGATCCTATCGGCGTTCAACAAACCGCCGGCTGACCGCCGGCTAGGTGAATGCCGGTAAAGGTCTGCCGGCGGTCATGTAGTCCAATGCCGGTAAAGAGATAGGGATTTGGGGCAGTCCTTTTTCCGGCGCTTTTAAATGCCTTTACAAGCATAAGGCTTTTACCGGCACTTTAAAGTGCCGGGAAAAATCCTACTGAAAATTTTAATTTATTTGAAATTTAAAAACTTTTACCGGCACTTTTAAGTGCCGGTAAATGTCTTATTTGAAATTTAAATTTTTTATATTTATTGAATTATATTTTAAATTTAAAAGCTTGATTAATTATTTGTATTAATGCCATTGTTCACTAATAGTCTAATAAAATGATTTGAACTATTAATTCAAATTTTCTTAATGCAAGTTAATAAAGTAATTTACAATGGAAGAGACTTGTGATCAAGCTTGTGCACTCAATTCAAGACTCATTCAAAGCTATAGTTATTTAGCTGTTATAAGAAACTCAAAAACAGAATAAACTGAATTTGTTTGAGAAACATGGTTCAGCCTGAACAAAAACATATGAAAACGAGAAATGAAATAAAATCAATTACCTATCACAATAGCCACAAAGTTTTCTAAACTTCCTAGAAGTTTAATACAAGCATAAAACTTCTAGCTGAATTGTATACCAATTATCCTTGAAGCTTTCATCTTCACTTAAGTATTTGCACGTAGTGACCCAAACGAACTAGATGCGTCTGAAACCTGCAATAAGAGAGAATGAAACCACTTAATATGGGGTTTCTTTCCTACACTAGTTTATTTGATTTCTTGGGCCTTACCATAAATATTTCACCATTTAAAAGTGTAACTAATAGCATATAGTTGTAAGTTTGAAATAATCTGCCAGCTTTTTGTAGTAGAAACATAAAAGCATGTGTATTTGATATAGAATGCAATGAAAAACATTTTTTATATATTTTTTATCATGTAATTGCATATCAAAACAGTTCAGTAGGAAAATGTCAAGAGCAAATGTGGTTTTCACCTGTTTGTTGCCAACTGCAAGGGAAGCTGAGCTGATGTCCATGCTTGGCACATGTGGAAATCTCCTTTGCATGGCATTTGCAAATCTAACTAGCTCAACATTAACCTTTTGAAGTGTTGCTAATGTGGCCTCAAGTTCATCCATCTTAGAGACTTTTTCCTCAAGCTCAGACACTTTAGCTGCCTTTTCCTCCAAGTTGGAAACTTTATTAGTCATAGCATCTAGCTTCTCTTGTAGCTTGAGAACTTCTTCATCTTTATCATTCATTGCTTGAAAATGACGAGAAGACAAACCCCATATCTCTGTGGGTGTAGGACCTAATCCCAATCCCCGTACCCGACCAGGACGTTCCTTTCCCATCACGTCAACGAAAACCTCATCGATGGAAGAACTTGTTTCTCTCGATTGCTCCAAGTTGCTAGAACGTTGAGATAACACCTCCTTTAACTTCTCCTGTAAAATACTCAACCAAAACAACCATTAGATATCTAATCAAAGGAAAAGGGAACTTGTCAAGTTTGTGAAAAATCTGAACTCTGGTGCATTCTGTTTCAGATTATTTCGAAATGTTTGTCTTTTGGCAAATTTTCTGATTAAGACTCAAAACCTGAATACTATTTCCTTGGGCGCTACTTGTTTTCTCATTTTGTTTTCTAGCGCTGGCATGCAGAATATAGGGAGACTCTAATGTTCATCTTCAAAGCTGATATTTTAATGGAATATTAATGGTAGGACAGTGCAATTAACAAATTGGAATTCAGAAAAAAATTTAACTAATCACTTACAGCAGCTTGCGCAGCAGAATCATCCACAAAACTTCCGTCCTTACGTTGACGAGTCATCACAAATAGTTCTATCCTATTTGGCTCCACCCCACCACTTTGCTTCTATTATCACAAAACATCCTTAAATTAATATAGTACTAATGAGCAAGTATAAATGTAAGGAAAAAAGTTAGATCCAATAGTTATGTTTAGAAATTTAATTACTAGAAAAATCTTTACCTTTCTTATTAATTACTAGAGAATAGAAAGCGCTATATGAAAACAGTTTCTGCTATCTTATGCCACATGATCTATATTTCTTAGAAAGCTAAAAATGAGAATAATAGAGATAATTAATAGAGAAAATGGAGATGTTTTGGTGTCGGATTCCATGGCGAAGCAGGTCAGAAAGTACATTTATGTGTTTGCTGTCTATTTATAGAAATAAATAAATAAATTTAAGTGTTTTCCTTAAATTTTCTTCCCTTTCATTTCAAGTAGATATTTCCTAAGATCTGTAGCCAATAGAATAAATGTAAGTTCATTGATATATGTAAAGAGTAAAAGAATATTTATCTAATTAATCATTGATGAATTTGCAAAAGATCACAAAGACATAATTAATGATGGAGCTAGTGAGACAGAGGTATCAAAGCAATATTTCAGTAAGACAAGAAAGCAAAAATAATAAAGGGACGAACCTAGCTGAACATAATTTGTGGGATAGAAGCCAATTAGATCTGTAAAGCAATCAGTTGTCTGTGTTACTCATACTACTACAGTACTACTGCTTTTGCTGCTCCAATATCAGTTGAACAAACATGGATAATTTGAGTTGTTGATTAAAGAATAAACAATGATTTCTTTTCTTTGAAACTGGAAAATGTTAAATCTACTTACTTTAGAATTGTACTCAGGCTAACTAATTAGATCAAAAGTTAGAGAGAAAAGGAGAGAGAATTAATCTGATGTCCCAACAATTAGTTTCAGCTCCAATTTCGACATTTCTCTTTGAAAGTTTTAAAGCATATGATTTTAGTTCATCATGTACACAACATTAGATTCTTTATAAAACTAGCAAAGAAGAAAAAAAATACCTCCCTGACACCCTCAAGGCAATCAGATAAAGAAAAATCTATTTCCCTTTCACTCCTTATCTCAATCTTTAATGGTATTAAATCATTGCTAACACATTAATGGCAAAAAATCTTCCAAGCTAGAGATCCAATAACACAGACAAACTTAAATCACAGTGCAACTAAAATCATTAAAAATCATCATAAAACTAAATAACACAAAAAGCAATGCAAATATTCAAATATCACTGCTGGAGATTTTTTAGATTTAAAAAGCTAAATAACTAGAACTTGACTACTTGAGTAACTTAAAATTTAAAACATACCTTCTCATCCACAAGAGAAGCAAAACTCTTTGAACCCGTAGTGTGAAGCATGGTTTGTTTTGCTCGTCGATCACTGTTTAGTTTAGCAAGAGCCTACATCATTCACATAGTTGAGCTTATAAACATTTGTATACCTGTTATGTAAATTAACTTAAATGAATTTTAAATTTGTTATGTAAACCTTACCTTTCCTTCAGGTGACAGCCAATATGCTACAAGAGTTGCCCATTGATCTCTTAGAACATCTGAGGGTTTATTTTGCAGCAACTCCTCTTCATTATCGGAGTAGAAGTACTTAGCTTTTAGCTCAGCCTTGTAATCCCTCCATTTTTTTGACAAAGACTTTAAGATCCAACCAGTATGACGATCAGGAAACACAAATTTTTCCTACACAGAAATAAAAATTATTGAAATATCTAATCAAAACAAGAAAACTTCCTATAAATAAATTGAATAATAAAAGAAAAGACCTTGATATGGTTTAAGGAGTCTGTCTTGAACATTTGAGGCACATCCCTCCAAGTTTTGTAGACCAAAGGGAGTAAGTAACCATTTCTTGCTAAGATCCCAAGACAAGATGATAATAAGCGAGCTTCACGTCTAAGTGGCTGACCTTTTTTGTTAAAACATACTTTAATTTTTTTCCCAGGTGGAAGATTCCACACATCAATCATCTTATTACGACCACAGTACGAGACTTCTTGCTTTGTTCAGAAAGTGAGGCTTGCTGAGGAGCATCTTGTTGAGTATCTTCAGTATCTTGGGTTACAATTTCACAGTTTCGAATACTTCTACTCTTTCCCATGATGTACGGTGAAGCAAACCTGCATAGAAGAGGAATGAATAAAGCCTGAATAAAGCCTGAACCGTCCACTAACCAAGTCTAACTATAATTTTACTGACAGAATATCATCTCTGAAGGAAGATGCGGCAAGCTGGAATAAGATAGAAAGAATGATATAAAGCCGGTATGCTATCAGTGGTAGAATTTTTCACATAAAAAAAAAGAAAAAGAAAAATAATTAGTATTTATATATGGATTTTCTGCACATTTATCGAGCCTCAGGGCAACGAGACAATGGGTGCTTGAAGTTCAAACTTGCAGAGCTGCCTCTGCTAGAAAAATACCGGTAAAACCAACCATGATCAACAAAGAAGATGAAGGATATACTACTTTCCAATCATTCGTGAAACATAAAAGCAAACATCTGAAATCACGTGTCAGTTTGCATCCAAAACATATGTATTGGTTCCTAAGCTAGCAGCATCAAGCAACTTAGGCTTCTCATCTGAAAGCATCGCCGGTGTGATGATGTATTAATGAGCAAAATTTTCACTTGGGAACTATTGTAAGGGAGATGTTGCTAATAAAAATCAAGCAAAACTACAACTGTAAGATGCGATTAGGGACTGAAGGTGACATTGATGAACAAACCTTGGGAAGTTAGGTATCCTTATAATGGAGAATAAAGCCTGAATAAAGCCTGCAACATTCAATTTCATACGACTGAATAAAGCCTGAACCGTCCACTAACCAGTTCTGGAGGAAGTGCAGAAATGTTATTGTCAGAGATGTCCAGCTTAGTGAGAGATGTAAGGCTCTTAATTCCCTGCACTTGACTCAGCGAAAAGGGATAAAGACTAAATGAGTGTCGATGTGTCAATGACAGAGGGAAAAAGATACAACACAAAACATGTATTCATATATACATATGTTTACTCTAAGCACCAACAGTAATGCTCAGCAAATTTACAAGTAAATACATATGTTTACTCTAAGCCATCAAGTTTGTCTTCAATATTTAGAGTTTTCCGTACAATCATGAATCTATAATCAGATCAGAGAACAAGAGCAGCAATGACAGAAATAACTTGGAAATAAAAAAAGATACAGCAGGATATGGAATGTAAACTTAGGCAACCATTTAGCAAACGGACAACTTTCATGTTTCAAGTTTCATCATGTTTTGCTCTTTTCAGAGCATGTGGATGTTATCTTTTGCACTTTGAGATATAACGCACTGACAAAGAGAATGAAATAATAACTTGAAATGATGCACATTCAGACCAAAATTAGAATTATTCAAGCTGTTAAAGAGAATGAAACAGTAACAGTATAAGTTTATTATCTTTTTGATTCCAAAATCCAAATACAACTCAATAAAAGTTTTCAACGAAAACAAAGTAAATATGAAATTGAATTAGATACAAATCTCTTCCTCAATTGATTCCACACCCATATCATACAAATCTCTTGGTATTGCATTCAATACAATTTTCCAATCTTGATGCCAAGGATCTTGTACATAAAACACTTGTTTTGCTTGGGATGCAAGCACAAAAGGTTCATCTCTTACATCATTACCCGTATGAATTAAATTTGAGAAATTCACAAGGATGAATCCATATTGATCTTTCTTAATGCCCTTTCCTTCAATAAGGCTAGCCCAATCACACCGAAATAATACAACCTTAAATCTCTCAAAGTAATTCAGCTCTATTATATCAGTCAATACTCCATAATAAGTATCTTCCATAACAATAGGATCTCCACCTCGAGCATTTGGATAATGAGTGGTTTTTGCAATCACAGCTACTCCACTGTTTTGAGTTTTTCTGTCCCTTTCACGACTTTTGGTATGAAACCTAAGCCCATTGATCACATAACCATTATATCTTGTTGCCACCCTATTAGGACCTTGAGAAAGATACCTAATATCCGTTGTAGTTTTCGATGGATCCATTTTTGCAACCTAATTTAACATTAAAAGGTATGAGACTTGCTATTTTGACCTTGAATATAAAACAAAAAGAAAAACAAAAGTGAATGGTCACTGGAAAATTACTAACCCAATCATAAAACCATTCATGAAATGTAGTATTCATCATGTCACTTATTTCGATTGGACGAGCTCGTTTGCGCCTTCGTTGCCTTCTTATACTTTTCTCGAATTCTCTATAACAACCTAATCAAGTTAACTACAATTTAACTAAAAAAACTTTATAAGAGAAAGACAAGGTAGAGGGCTTACTGCTGAAATTCATGAATTGCTTCGCATTGAAATAAGACGTAACGATGAGCTTGTACCCATGTTTTTTCATCTAGCTCAAAACCTATTGCCTTTCCTAATGGTCGCCCTAAGCTTGGAAATAAGCTTGATCTTTGTCGCAATTCACTAGGGACATCATAATTCCTAATTGAGCGCCCAAATTGGGTTTCAAACTCTTCTAAGTATCTTGAACAAAAAACCATACACTCTTTAGCCAAATAAGCCTCTGCAATCGAGCCTTCAGGGTGAGCTTTATTAGTCTTGTAGGACTTCAATTTAAAAAGGAACCTATAATAAAAGGACCATAATTAAAGAAAAGAAAATACTTTAACTCATAAGAAATCATCTATAATTGAAAGACCAAATTGGATTATACCTTTCAACTGGATACATCCATCTATAATACATGGGTCCTGTAATTTTTGCCTCTTCAACCAAATGAATCACCAAATGTACCATGATGGTAAAGAATGAAGGAGTGAAAATCTTCTCCATTTGACAAAGAGTGAGCACAATCTTAGATTGAAGTCTCTCGAGTTCTTCTACTGCAAGAACTTTATCACACAATGCCTTGAAAAATTGACCCAATTCAACCACAACCATGGTCACATCTCTAGGTAGAAGCCCACGTAATGCAAGTCCAAGGAACTCCTCCATCAATATATGGTTGTCGTGACTTTTCAAAGGAAGAATTTTGTGATCTTTGAGACTGACACGTTGGGAGATATTTGAAGAGAAACCATCTGGAACTTTGATACTTTTTAAAACTTCTAGAAACACGTCTTTCTCCTTTGTTGACATCCAATAGCAAGCAAAAGGTATATGAAGTCTACCATCCTCATCTTCCCTTGGATGTAGCTCTTTCCTTATACCCATTGCTTGCAAGATCTTCATGCCACTCTCCTTTAGAATCTTGTAGTCAATTAATGGTGTTCGTTCTCCTTCGTTGGGAAGCCATTTGATGGAAATATTTAGTACTTCTATCGCGTTCCCTAAGCCAGAGCTCTTTAGATCTTTGACGCCACCATACCTCTTCTTGATGTAATAAAATCTCAAGCTCCTTTCTCTTCCGCACATAGAGATCCGAACCCTGTCTCATCTCCTTCATACTTCTCTGTATCTGTGCTATATTAAGCCTAAGGTTCCCAAACTTTTCTTGACTCCAGACTTTTAATTCCTCTCCACATCTATGTATACCACCTTCCAAGTCTCACACATTAGTAAAACTCTCCTGGGTCCATATATTCTTGATAATGTTTTCACAATCCTCATCCTCAACCCACATATTTTCGAATTTAAAACCTATCCTCCTCTTGTAAGTCGATCTCATAGAGGGAACAAACTAAAAAAGAATAGGTAGATGATCTGAAGTAGTTGCGATCAAATGGGACACCATTGTAGCTGGAAACTGTGACATCCATTCTTGGTTCACAAATCCTTTGTCCAAAGACTTCAAGAATTAAACCACCTTTAGAGTTCCTTGACCACATATACTTCGGCCCAAATGATGGAACTTCATGAAAACCACAATAATCCACCACTCTCCTAAAGTTTTCCATTTGCCATTCAAGTCTTCCTCTACCTCCTTCCTTCTCCTCATTCGAAAGCAACTCATTAAAGTCGCTAGTGTGGAGCCACAGCAAAGAAACTTGATCATGCAAAGAATGCAATACAAACCACAAAACCACAAAACCAAGCGATGTGAAGTCTCAGGGTCACCATAAAACCCGGTAAACCTCCAATTATTAGTACTCTCCTTTTCTACAACCACTACATCAATGAGATGCATTGAAAAAGATAATACTTCTACATTTATCTCTTCAACCCATAACAACGCTAAACCACCACTACGTCCTTCATTGTCCACTGAAAGCATATACTCATAGCCAACCTCATGCGTATTCTCTTCATCTCACTACTCCTCCTCTTTGTTGCTGAAAAGAAAAGTAGTAGGGGTTTATGTGTTCTGACCAACCTGGCCAGTTCATGAATTGCACGGGAAGCCCCCAATCCCTGGCAATTCCAGACTAAACAACTTATTGTGATTGGCAGGACTGGCATTCCTTGCCAATCTCCGCCATTTGAAATTCATGAATCTAGCTAGTAGAATTCAACATCTCCTGTTCTCGTAGCTTCTTCGAACCCAACTCGTTCTCACTCCATTCCATCTCCTGATCTCCTTGGCCCCTCTTCTTTCCAGCCAAATGATAACTCTTCTTTTGTGGGCCCTTTGTTTTGTCTTCTGACTGTTCCTCTCTTCCGCTTCTTGTTAATACTCAACCTAGCTTCAGTACTAGGTGCTAAAACAATAGAATCTTGTGTTACATGAATGTTAATGAGTGATGATGTCACCTAAGGACCCCCCCTGTCTCGCTACAGTCGTACCTAACAATTGTGTTGACTTCACATGACTCCCAAACATAACGCATGTGCCCTTAGAAGTCAAACCACTCCCTTGCTTCGTGGAAGTTACCACTTTACCACGTTCCTCTAACTGTTTTGCAGAAATTGAATGCACAGCTGGCTCCACTTCGTTTCGGTTACATTCCGGTATCCTTTAGTTTCGTTGCTAATGCTTTTTACAAATATTTTAATGTACATAATTAATCTATTATTCAACTGTTGATCTCATTTGATTACCTTAATGAATTTTTATAATGTTCATTGCTGAATATGTTTTCTCTATTTTAGCAATGATAATCAATAGAATCAATATTAGTATCAATGCCAAAGAAATTATCAAATACATTTTTTTTTATTCTCAAATATTCTTATAGTAAAATTGTAATTTTTTTCAATCTTAAAAACTCAATACCAAAGCAGATAACTATTATATAATTTTAAAGGTAAATTTCAAGTGTGAAAAATGATCCAACAGTCAGCATGCTCATCCCAAGCGAGCTTTACCTGCCAATAGATAAGGGTTCGAAACTCGAAAAGGACCGTTGTTTTTTGAAGGGAAAATAACTTTTAACACTTCATTTTCTGAAATGATTGTCCAATTTAAGCCACCATTTCATCAAAAAAAAAATTCATCTAATAAAATTTAATACAAACACTTTTATTTATCAAAGACATGTAAATTTAAGAAAATCTTGGGTCAGGGATTTGCCCGACCACCCCTGCCTAGCAATGTCTATAATCTCAGAAGTCTAGGCTGAATCCAAACTCAATGCAACTCCATTTTTAAATTTTTCTCTTTTTTCTCTCATAATTTTTGGAGAAAGGATTGAGTGAAACAATTACTCCACGTCAGCATATATCACTTTCATTTAAAACCATGCCACATAATCACATTATTGAAAAAAAGTCAATCATTTATTATCAGAATGATTAATGAGTCTCTTGAAATAAATATCCACAATTTAATTATCACATGTGATATTTGATAAATTATTAACATTTTTCAATAATATGATTACGTGACATCAGAGGTAAAAGAGGCACTAAAAATGATGAAGAATGGAAAAGCTGTTGGACCTGATGACATCCCAATTGAAGTTTGGAAATGCCTTGGAGATGTAAGAGTTAGGTGGTTGACAAATCTATTTAATAAGATTTGGCACACTAACAAAATGCCAGAGGAATGGAGGAAGAGTGTCTTAATACCTTTATATAAGAACAAGGGAGATATTCAAAGTTGCGCTAACTACCGAGGCATAAAATTGATGAGTCACACGATGAAACTATGGGAGAGAGTGATAGAACGGAGATTAAGAAAGAATGTAGAGATATCGGAGAATCAATTTGGTTTTATGCTGGGTCGATCAACTATGGAGGTAATATATTTGCTTAGACAACTTATGGAGCGCTTTCGAGTAATGGGTAAAAATCTTCATATGGTCTTTATAGATTTGGAGAAAGCATATGATAAAGTGCCTAGGGGGTACTCTGGTAGTCCTTAATGAAGAAAAGAGTTCCTTTGAAATATATTAAACTAATTAAGGACATGTATAGAGACATAAGGACACATGTGAGGACAGGTGGGGGGCAAACAAGTGAGTTTCCTATCACGGTGGGATTACACCAAGGGTCAGCGTTGAGTCCATTCTTGTTTGCGGTAGTTATGGACGAACTGACAAAATCCATCCAGGATAAGGTGCCTTGGTGTATGATGTTTGCAGATGATATTATCCTATGTGCGGAAACTAGAGCGGAGATCAATACAAAGTTGGAATTATGGAGACAAACGTTGGAATCAAAAGGATTTAAACTAAGCAGAGTGAAGATTGAATACATGGAGTGTAAATTCAGTTCTAACCGACTGGAAGAGCATGATGTAGTGAAGTTAGATGGGGTGGCGATACCTAAGCGGGATCATTTTCGATACTTGGGATCAATAATACAGATGGATGGAGAGATTGATGGTGATGTGACCTATAGGATCTAGGCTGGATGGAGTAAGTGGAGAAGTGCTACAGGTGTGTTGTGTGATAAAAGAATTCCTACAGGGTTGAAAGGCAAGTTTTATAGGACAGTTGTTAGACCAACATTGTTATATGGTAGTGAATGTTGGGCGACTAAGAAGATAGATACACAAAAGATGAGTGTAACAGAAATGAGAATGTTATGGTGGATATGTGGATATACAAGAAAGGATAGAATGAGAAATGATGATATTCGTAAGATGATCGAAGTGGTACCTATCGAAGACAAAATGTGTGAAAATCGTTTACGTTGGTTTGGACATGTAAGACGTAGACCTGTAGATGCTCCAGTTAGGAGAATAGAGGCTATGGATGTTGAGAGAAGGGTTATGACTAGAGGAAGACCGAAAAAGACTTGGAAGGAAGTAGTTTGGAAAGACATGGGGGTTTTAGAATTAAATGAGCAAATGGCCTTGAATAGGAATCTATGAAGGCAGAGAATACATATGGACGATCTAACGTGATTTTAGATATTGGTTCATATAGCCTGTCCCAATATATTGGGATAAAGGCTCTGATGATGATGATTACATGACATGATTTAAAATAATATATGCTTACGTGCAGTAACTCTTTCGTACAATCTTTTCTCTAATTTTTGTGGGTATTGAAGTACTTTTTCTCCCATCAGAGGGTTGAAGCCCAAGGGCCTGACAGGCTCACAATAAGTGGGTCAGATGAACCTGCCTTGTTTGGACCAAAAATCAAGTTTCAAAGGCTTTCAAGTTTGAACTCCATTACTTCTCTTTGGACAATGTATATATAAACAAGAAACTTCATAATCCTATATATAATGAAATCCCAAGTTTATTCTTTACTTTGATCTTTGTTTCTCGCCGCGTGCTTTCCAACAACATTTTTTGCTTTGTTTTGGTGTAAGTGAATTATTTTTCGAATTTAATTTTACCGACGAAGGTGTTTGGATTCAATTAGCATGATATTAGAAATCATGTCAACCGTGCTTAATCTCATGACCTCTTAAGATTTTACGAAAATTTTTTCCTCTCATCGCATCTTATCCTTTGAATTATTATCCTATTTTTTTGTTTTCCATTAATGTCATAGTGAGTTTTCCTTTTCATTATTTTATTTTTTAAAAATTTTGAAATAAATTTGTTAATTTATTATAATTAATTTTATTATTATATAGTAAACTAATACAATAAATAAAATTTACTCTTATATGATAAATTAATAAATAAATAAGTTTAGCTATTATACAATTATGAGTTAACTAAGAAATAGTAACTAAAAAAATAAGTATATAACCATATAAAAAATAAACAAAAAAATATTTGATATAATACAATCACTTTTTTTAGTAATTTTTAAATTATTTACTAATTTTATAAATATCAAATATATATTATAAATTTTATTTTATATAAATTTTAATCTAACATTTTTAATGTGTTTTTTTCTTAGTCTTCATCTTATTACATTTGTATCTAAATACATATATTGTCATTAAATATTTCAATCTTACTACAACAACAACTAATAATCACATTATCACTATTATTTTTAATCTCACTAAAATTGCTTTTACTATTTATTCAAAGAGTTTATATATGATGCATTAACAATGTATAAAATTTATACATTATCAATGCACCAAAAGTTGACACCTTATTAATGATCAAATCAAAAAGTGTCAAGCTCAAAAAAATAAATATAAATAAGTTTTTTTTTCCAATTTGATCATAAAGGCTTAACATGTTTTTAGTTTTTTCATTAATAAAGTGTCAACCTCTAATGTATTGACAATGTATAAAATCTATACACTGTTAATACATCATATATAAACTTTTATTCAAAATTATGCTAAATATGAATCTTTGAAAAAGGATTATTACAGTGGAGGGCGTAGTGAAGACAATGAAAGGACACGATGATACATTGTCTCCACCTTGTCTAAGTCATACCTGCTAGAAGTTAGCTGGCAGAAAACGACTGAATTTCTTCGTGGTACAACATAACATCAACTTAAAACAATGCCCCCTGCATCATATTAATTCGTTGTCAAGATTTCAGATTTCTATTCGACTACATAACCAAATTTATTTGATATTTTGCTTTTTTTTTTTGGTTACATAATATTTTGCTTTTCAATTCAAGTCCAAAGATACTAGTGTTATTCCAATAATTCATTCCATATGTATTATTAATACATTCCATATGAATTCTTTGACACAAAGGATTCATTATTGTACTAAACATACTACTTATATCACTGAAATTTTGATATAAAATTAAAAATTGATTAACTATTTAAGACTGAAAAAGAAGATGATAATCGAAAAAGAAAGTTTAAAAACTCATATTTCTTATATTTCATAATAAGCATACAAAAAAGGTTGTTGATAGCGTGGGATGCCCAAACCTATTACCAATGAGTAATTGTTTTAATTGATCAATTTGTTAGCTAGATGAAATAGTATCGATTAGTGGAGAGGCCAAATCTCAAGTAAATTTTTTCACTCTATTTGCAAGAATGGATTATATGAATTAGTTATTTCACATTATTATATATTATTTTTATTAAAATCATATCATGCAATTATATTATTAAAAAAATAATTCATTTATTATACATCATATGTGATAATTTTATAAATATTTATTTTAATAAACTAATGAATGATTCTGCTACTTAATAGTTGATTTTTTAATAATATGATTATGTGTTATAATATGAATGAAGGTAATATATATATATATATATATATATTACTATAAAATAACCATTTCATACAATTTATTCTCTCTGTTTGCACGAGAGGATGAATTTACTTTGAATAGCACGTAGTAAAGGATTGGCAGATGAAGGGATAAGGAAGAGAACATCCATGGACCCCAAGAAAATGAAAACCTGGCTTAATCCATGGCTTCACACGTGCATTATAAGGTGAGAAAATGGACCTAAAATCGAAAGGAAGAAGGCAGAGGGGACCATTTCTTTGCGACTTGTTCTTGTTATGGCCAACGAGCAAGCCCACTCCGATCTCCAACTCCTTCTTTCTCAACTGTTTTCTTAAGAAATTAAAAGCATCAGAAGGTTTTATTTTACATTTGCATATACAGTTGGAGATTCTTGTTTTACTTGACTCATTTTCCTCTTCAATTGCCCTTATTGTGTTGTCCTCAATGTCCCCATCTCCTCCTCCATAATTGCTTTGTACCAAAACTTTAATTAGAAATTGGTACGTCCATGTCCATGTACATATGCATACACAAATGAATTCCCTTTTTCTCTTGCATTTTCTATGAATCAAAAAAGAGAAATAATTAAAATTATATCAATGTAAAATAAATTGCATCATACACATAAAATTTCAAGTCGTTTTGATATTCTTATCAGTTCAATCGAAAATAGTATATTTTTCAGTATATAACGATTGAAATTTTATTAATATCGAACAAATAGTTATACATTTTTGGTTAATTTAAAATTTAACATACATGACATACGTGAATAAAATATAAAATTCAACAATTAAATTTATAAAAACATAAATAGTATAACAATACATGAAAGAATTAAAAATTAAATTTGTTTTATAGTAATGTGTAAGTGATATATATATATATACACACACACACCCAGTCCATTGAATTTACCTCTATTTATTTCAACAAAAATGTGACTAATAGCTTTGGCATTTGGACAATTATGTAGATCACAAAAACCATGCAATTTCTCTTTTTTCCCTTCCCTTTCCACCTGTGTTTTCTTTCAATTTGCTTGGAAATCACATAACATTTGCAGATGCAGGCTGTAGTATTTGCCTACTGATACCACAAAATTAAACTGGTTTGGAATTCTAGAAAATATAAAACGCTTGAGTAAGCGTAGGAAGCAAGTTATTCTGGTGCCAGTTGTCAAGAACTGCTACAACAAGAAGCCCAGCAGCAGTACAAAAAAAATGGGGCGGCCACAGTGAATCCAAATGACTTCATCTCCTAACCTCCGCCCCACACTCTCTTTTATCTCCCCACTTTTTCTTTGCTTATATACCGACTCTCAGAACTCCATTAATTACTTCCTCTGCATCTTACCCAAGTTGTGAGAGACCTTGTTGTAGGAGAAACAATGTCGGATTGGGGTCCTGTTTTTGTAGCAGTGGTGCTGTTCGTGCTGCTAACTCCAGGCCTGCTGTTTCAGGTGCCAGGCCACCAGGGGTGCGTGGAGTTTGGCAACTTTAGGACGAGCGGTGCTTCGATTCTGGTCCATTCCCTGCTGTATTTCGGGCTCATTTGTGTCTTCTTGCTTGCCATTAAAGTTCATTTGTATCTTGGTTGATGATAAATGTGGTCGTGGATTATTTGATCAAGGATGCTGTGGACTGTTATCTTATTCCGGTTCCATTGTAATTTTGTTATGATTGCTTGTTTCATAATGTCTAGTCATAAGCCATGTGTGGAAAACTTAAGCCCTTCTGTATTTGTTGATTCTGTTGTTTCTGAATTGCCAAGTACTTTTTGTTTCAATTCAAAAAAATTATTGCTTTTGTGTAGTTATCGAGCTAGACTCAAAACTTTTTGACTGATGGACTGACCAGAATGGTGAATTCAGTTTACAAATTCAGATCATACGCGGCAATAGTAACCGCAACCATTTTGTCTTTAACATTTCATGTGTTGAAGCTTGGTCTTTGTTCGAAACCAAACCTCATAATACGTCAGAATTCTTCTTTTAACCATTCGGCTAGAAGTTACCAAAACTTTGGGTATTCAAATTGATACCAAGATTGCCTATATAATGTGCCAGCACAATGACTCAATCCAGACTCCAGCTAGATCTGATGCAATATTGGCGGAGATTCAAGCAGGCAATGCTGGTGTAACTTTCGTCAATATACCGATGTGGCTGATTCCATGAAAGAGATATCTTCAGTCAGAGAGTTGGGAATATCTACTCTGGACTGGTTTCCTTTAAAGTGGTTATAGTTTGATTTCATGACTAGCAAATAATTAAGAGCAGGCAATGTACAAAAGAGAGATTCTCTCTTTGGGAGTGTCTCGAAATTCCCTCTGTTAATCTTTCACTAGAAGACTGGAATCCTAGATTGTCCGCAGCTTCTCAATTCCAGGAATAAAGTGGCTTCTTGGAGTTCATGTGAATGCTCCCCAAGGAGTAGACCGATTTGACTGAATTGGCATATTCCTCTTCAATGTTCAATGCATTCTTCAAGATATTTTTTAGCTTAAAATTCCTGTAACTTGCTTGTATCATCTAATAATGCTTTAAAAGGGTTATTTTCATGGTTTTGTAGATCTCTTTAGGATAGATTCTGCTTTACTAGCTTCGAATGCCAATGCTGTAATTTAGTGAGAAGAAAAAAGTGAGAACAGTCAAATCCAATTCAGTCATGAAATCTTAGAAAATGATTAGACACACCATATAGACAGGCCTTGACTTTGCAGTTTCTGATATAATGCACCAACTGCTTATGATGTAGGCTTATGCTAGACTTAATTGGGTTTAATTAGAAGTTAATCAACATTATGATAGGCATCAGTCAGAATCCACTTCTTAAGCCGAAAGTTTCGAATTAATACCTCAAATCATTCCTCCATACATGTTATTTAATTACTGATTTACAACTAATAACTATATATATACACTATTTCGAAAAAAAAAATCTAAATATATTCACAAACTATTATTTTCCGACGTACCATCATTTTCATTCATTTTCAATTGATCTGTTTAAGGTTTTACACTATGATTTTATAAAAATATCCAAGCTGCATGGATAATGTAAAGGTTGTTCTTTTGTGACTTGAAGGTCATGAGTTCAAGTGAAAATAATTTCTTTGATAATACAGAGAAAAGATTGCGTACAATGATCCTCCACAGACCTCACAATGTGAGAGTCTTATGCACTGAATTATCTTTTTTTTTTATCCAAGTTATATGCATAATGTAAAGCAGACAATCGTTCTATAAAAAAAAAACAATTATATATACAATAATACCATTTTGGTCTAATCTATACCCTTCGAAGCACTAAATAAAAGGAAGGGGCATGTTATTTTGAGGATAAATTAATTGGTTTAATTAGTTTGTTTAAGGGCTTAAAAGAAAAAAAAACCATCAACCTTTAAGGTAAAATGGAATTAAGCTCTTAACTTTTTATTGCATTGATATCGGTCCAAATTATTTTATTTTTTTGTAAATTAACCCAAAACATATCAAAATCATGGAATTAAGTATAATTTCGTTAAATACCACTAACAGCCGTTACTTTTATACAGGTAGATGCTAACGTGGAGCTGACATTTTCGATTAAAGATGACGTGGCTGCTGACAAAAATGACGTGGCATTTTTCAAAGCTAAAAATAAATGGCCACGTCATTTTTGTCAGCAGCCATGTCATCTTTAATCGAAAATGTCAGCACCACGTCAGCATAAAAGTAACGGCTATTAGTGGTATTTAAAGGAATTATACTTAATTCCATGATTTTAATATGTTTTGGGTTAATTTATAGAAAAATAAAATAATTTGAACTGATATCAATGCAATAAAAAGTTAAAGGCTTATCTTAAAGATTGAGGGTTTTTTTAGCGATTAAGCCTTGTTAAATTGAAATATTCCTATTTTTACCTTTGATAATACTATTTGATTTTGGAGCTGTTAACTTGGGAATTTAAAATAGAAGATACATGTATCAGAAAATTTTATTTTATGTCCATTACTCAAGAAAGAGCTTTTGGATTCGTTTGCATGTCATTATCACTATAAAGTAAATGCTTAAATGTTGAATCAATACCATAATAAAGCTTGTCTTCTTGGTTAAGTAGTCATATTATTATTGTGATCAGGAAAAAATGTACTTTTTTTTTTGGGCAAACCAAAAGAAATACGTAAATCGTGATGATGAAAAAATAATATCGTGAAGCCTTATCTTTTTTTTTTTTTCCTTTCATGAATGGCATTTTAGTAATATATATTTTTAATCCTTTTGCATATGGGTTTTTTCAAACAATTAAATGAATTTTTGTTCTTCTATAAAAAAAAATAACGTAATAATAAAAGAATTGCAATTTAACAATCAGTACAAAAAATAACATTTTTAACGGTAGTTTTATTTGGGCGGTTGTCCAAAGCGCCTGCATTTCTCCTTTCAATTTAACTTTCACCGACTCTAAGCCAAGCGCCGATGCTAGCAAATGTTTAAACGGCACTTTAAAATCTAAAGCTTCTTTCTCCAAATTTTCCTTTTTCCCAAAATTATTTTTTCTATGCTCTCACATCGTCACCTCTGCCACTCCGTTGCTCCATTGTTCCCCTTTTCAAAAACAGTGTTGCCCTCTCAGAATCTTCAAGATCCTCTTCTCCTTATCTCATATTCTCTTCTGTTGAGGTTGCGTTTCTTTTCAAGTTTGCGTTTCTTTTCAAGTTTTCTCCAGATCCAAAAGGTAAACTATATGTTCGGAGTTTTGTTTTTGTATTTTTATATATTTTCAATCCTCTAGATCTGCGTTTCTTTCCAGATCTGTGTTTCTGTGGGTAAAGGAGCTTCTGATTCTATGTATTGTTTTCCCCCTATTTTGGCTTTGCAAACAATGTTTTATCACCTTCTGTCTGATAAGTATTGCATTTAATTTTGATTATTTTTCAAAGAAAGCTTGTCTGGAAATCATCATCGAGATTTGCGGATCTCACATTGTAGATCTCGCACATCCTCTCTCATTTATCTTATGCTGGATGATTTTCTTTTCTGTGTAAGTTGGCAGTTAGATGGTTTATTATTTAAAGAATGTAGTTTTGATTCAAAATATTTTCAGAAAAGATTGAAGCAAGAATTTTATTAGATATTTTAGTGCTTCAATTTTTGAGTTTGTCTAGACTTGGTCATTTCTTTTCGATGCTAACAGACATTTGTTTTCGATTTGAACAACCATAAATTGTGATATAAATCCTTAAATTGTGATATAAACAGGGGAATCATAGCTGTTAGTGAGCCTTGTCGCTAGCTCACCGATCTTAGTCTCCGATTTTGTGATAGGTATGTCTCATTGTACTTTCCTTCCAGCTTAGTTTGTGTGATATGCTATGTCTTCATTGCTGTCTCACGTGTTCAGCTGTTTGTGATATTGTTTAATCTGAAATATGTTGCACCTATTGGTATTTTATGTAATTTTAGCCTCTTTCTAGTAGGGTGGGGGATCAGGATAATAATTACCGCTGCTAAACAAGTTGTTAGAGTACACATTGTAATTCCATACCTGAAATCCAAGTTTTAATTCTAGTAGGGTGGGGGATCAGGATTCTCTGGTGTAATTTAGCATGACCAAAACTACATTAGATCTTAACTTTTACAAATCAAACGATCATGTTCTCACTTTTAAGTCAAAGTTCTCCCAAATCCTGCTAAAAACTAGGAATATCAATTTGGTTTAGTTCAAACAGTTACAGTCTAAGACAATCTGAAGTCTAAAACATTTTAGCTACTTTGTCATTTGCCAGACAAAAGGACAATAAGGCTTTGATTGCAGTAACAATTCGCTATGGCCTACAGGAAATGGGACAAATGGAAAATACTTCGTAGCTAAGATGTTTACATCAGTATCTCGTAGCAGGTTTCAGCCTCTTGTTCTGTTTTGTTATGGGGATAATGTCTTGCCGCCATGTTCTTGGCTACTGGCTGTGAATTATAGTTAACAGTTTAGAGAGAAAATAAAACTTTGACATTAATGGAGATAAAGTGACAGAGGAAATTTCCTAGAGAGTTCTCAAAATAAAAGTCAAAGACAAGATTTTATGCAGCTAATTAGATTCATCGGTTCCTTTTTTATTCTTTCTTTACATTTTTCAATATTTGACACTTTTGCAAATGAAAATTAGCATAAGCAGTAGTATTATGTTGGCTTTTCACCTCTTATATATTTCGACTATAGCCCATAGTCTCTTGAATTTTTGTAAATATTTAGGTTCTTAAATCATCTTACAAATCATTGTATTTTTGTTAACAAGATGATAATACCAACTATACTCTGTTTTGTTCTTTACAAACTACATCGTTCTTCTTTTCCTTGCAAGAGACAAAATATTAGTAGATTTAATGCATGTGCATTAAATATTAGTAGTTCTTTACAAACTACTTTCCCAAATCCTGCTAAAACATTTTAGCTACTTTGTCATAGCTGGGAATAAAAAAAAAGGCAAAAGAAGAAGATCTTCGATACATGTACACTTGCGGCTTGTATGTCTCATGGATAGAATCAGGTGATTTAGTTACATGGCCTTAAGTTGTCTTTTTATATATTAAAAACTATTTCAACCAAACCAAATAAATATTGCTGCTTGTTGTATATATTAGCATAATAGTACTTACACGTAGAGTTTAGATGATTAAAACCCTATTATAATCTGGTTTTTCATCATTTTCCCTATTCTCATTTTGTATTTTGTTCTAGAGATAAATTCTTATGTCATAGCATTAATATAATAGTTTCTTTAAATTAATAAAAAATCATAATTCTAACTCTGACAATTATAAACTTTAATAAATTCTTCTATCACAATAATTAATAAAATTGTTTTATTGACCATTTAATAATTTTATAATGCATTTCTTGAACTTTATATACACATATAAGGTTGGTTTTATATACACATATAGATTATAGATACATAATCGAGTTGCTTTGTTGTTTTCTAGGTTGTGTTCTCCTTCATTGGTTGTTTTCTTTTGCCATCACTACTACAACCATGGATAAGAGTTGGATTGGAAAGTCTAAGTTTAGTAGTGAATATGTGCAAGGGGTGAGCCAATTTTTAAGATTTGCATTTGAGAATGCATGTTGGAATGGCATGATCTTATGTCCATGCATAAAATGTGTCAATTTGTGTTGGAAACCATTAGAAGATGTACAAGAGCATTTGATTTGCAATGGGTTTTTGTCTGGTTATACTCATTGGGTTTGTCATGGTGAGACTTCATTGTCTGCCTACGAGTCTCATTTACCAGAAAGCTCTCAAGAACTCCGAGATGTTTGTGTTGAAGAGAGTTTAGGAGTTGCATATGAGAATGAGATTGACTTGTCTCAATTTTATGGTGGACGAAGTGATCCTAGACAATCCCAAGAAGAGCTAAATGTTGAAGCAACTAAGTTTTTTAAGTTGTTAGATGATTTAAACCAAGAACTGTACCCGGGATTCAAAAAAATGTCTAGATTGTCTGTCATCTTAGAGTTGTTTCACTACAAGAAAATTGATTTTCAGCGACGGAAATTTAGCTACGGAATTTTTCCGTCGCTGATAAGTAGTATTAGCGACGGATTAGCGACGGATTAGTGACGGAATTTATACCGAAGTTAGCGACGGATTAGCGACAGAAATTCGTCGGTAATTAGCGACGGAATATTTTTCGTCGCCAATTCCGTCGCTAATTATGGCGGGAGATACTGTTCAATTGCGCCAAATTATTAGCGACGGAATTGTCTGTCGCTAAACCCAAAACATGGATAGAAATTAGCGACGGAATTTTTCCGTCGCTAATTCCGTAGCTAAAGGTCATTAGCTACGGAATTAGTGACGGAAAAATTCCGTCGCCAATTTCCCTTTATAATTTCGGAGAAAATAAGTGTATAGAAGTTAGCGACGGAATTTTTCCGTCGCTAATTTCCTGAGAAAATAAGTGTATAGCAATTAGCGACGGAATTTTTCCGTCGCTAATTCCGTAGCTAAAGGTCATTAGCTACGGAATTAGCGACGGAAAAATTCCGTCGCTAATTTCCCTTCATAATTTCGAAGAAATATGTGTTGAGAACTTAACGACGGAATTTTTCCGTCGCTAATTCCGTAGCTAAAGGTCATTAGCTACGGAATTAGCGACGGAAAAATTCCGTCGCTAATTTCCCTTCAACATTTTGGTGAAATAAGTGTATAGAACTTAGCGACGGAATTTTTCCGTCGCTAATTCCGTAGCTAAAGGTCATTAGCTATGGATTTCCGTCGCTAATTTCCCTTCAACATTTCGGTGAAATAAGGTTATAGAACTTAGCGACAGAATTTTTCCGTCGCTAATTCCGTAGCTAAAGGTCATTAGCTACGGAATTAGCGACGGAAAAATTTCGTCGCTAATTTCCCTTCATAATTTCGAAGAAATATGTGTAGGGAACTTAGCAACGGAATTTTTCCGTCGCTAATTCCGTAGCCAAAGGTCATTAGCTACGGAATTAACGACGGCAAAATTCCGTCGCTGATGCTTAATGAAGGAAATTTATTTATTTATTTTTATTTTTTTTGAATTAAGCCATTAGCGACGGATTTTTTCCGTAGCTAATTCCGTCGCTGTTGCTTTTTAACGACGGAATTAGCGACGGAATAAATCCGTCGCTGATGCCTTAAATTCGAAAAAAATAAAAAATAAAAAATAAATAAATTTCTTCATTAAGCATCAGCGACGGATGTTTTCCGTCGCTAATTCCGTCGCTGTTGCTTTTTAGCGACGGAATTAGCGACGGAAAAAATCCGTCGCTGATGCCTTAAATAAAAAAAAATAAAAATAAATAAATTTCCTTCATTAAGCATCAGCGACGGATTTTTTCCATCGCTAATTCCGTCGCTAAAAAGCAACAGCGACGAAATTAGCTACGAAAAAAATCCGTCGCTGATGCCTTAAATTTGAAAAAAATAAAAAAAAATTTTGAATTTTTCCCGCCTGAGCTGTAGCGGGAAATATTTTGATATAGCATTAGCGACGGAATTTCTGTCGCTAATCCGTCGGTAATTCCTCTGTATGTGTGCCAAAGACTCTATATATTCTCATATTCTCCGTTTTCTCTCCTCTTCATTCCTCTCTATCTTCTTTTTTGTCCATCTTCTCGTTTTTTTCTTAGTTTTTCTTCTTTATCCCTCTTTCCTTTTATTTTTTTCCTTTTTTTTGTAAATTTACTCTATTTTTCTTTTATATTTATGTTGTCAATTTTTTTTATATGATAAACTTTAATACTTATATTTTTGTTTTTTGTTTTTTACTTACAGATGATGATGATGATACTGTGAGGTGCTGGTGGTAGTGGTGATAATGATGTTGAAGATAATGTATTTTTGTTTGTTTTAGTTAATTTATTTTAAGATAATGTTTATGAATTTAAGTATAAATATTAGGTTTATTTTAAATGTTTCTCTCTCTCTCTCTCTCTCTCTCTCTCTCTCTCTCTCTCTCTCTCTCTCTCTCTCTATATATATATATATATAAATATAAATGTAAATATAAATATAAATATAAATATAAATATAAATATAAATATAAATATAAATATAAATATAAATATAAATATAAATATAAATAATTAATTTAAGAACATTTTTTTAACAAAATTCATAGAAATTAGCCACAAAATCTGTTAAATAAGTGAAAAAATTCATCAAATTAGCGACGGAATTCATAACATTAGCGACGGAATTTCCGTCACTGTTGCTCTTTAGTGACAGAATATTTATTGAATTAACAAAAATAACAAACTATTAGCGACGGAATTAGCGACGGAAATTCCGTCGCTGATTCATTTTAGCGACGGATTTTTTCATAAAATAAAATAATAATAAAACTATCAGCGACGGAATTTTCCGTCGCTGATGCCTTTTAGCGACGGATTTTCATGTAAATTAAAAGACGAAATTATGTTTTTAGCGACGGAATTTTCCGTCACTAATGACATAAAATCCGTCGCTGATGTAAAAAAATTCCGTTGCTAATTAGCGACGGAATTACCGACGGAAATGAAGTTTTAGCGACGGAGTGAGCATCAGCGACATCGATTTTTCCAACAGAAAAATTTTCGTCGGTAATCCGTAGGTAATCCGTCGCTGAAGACCATCAGCGACGGAATTTAACTATCAGCGACGGAATTTTCCGTCGCTAATTCCGTCGCTGAAGGTTCATTTTTTTGTAGTGTTTCAAATAAAGGTTTCTAGTGGGATGAGTAATGAGTCATTCAATTTGCTCATTTCACTATTGAAAAGGATTCTTGATTAGGTTGTTATAGAGAATTTGAGAAAAGTATAAGAAGGCAACAAAGGCGCAAACGAGCTCGTCCAATCGCAATAAGTGACATGATGAATACTACATTTCATGAATGGTTTTATGATTGGGTTAGTAATTTTCCAATGACTATTTTCTTTTGTTTTTCTCTTTGTTTTATATTTAAGGTCAAAATAGCAAGTCTCATACCTTTTAATGTTAAATTAGGTTGCAAAAATGGATCCTTCGAAAACTACAACAGATATTAGGTATCTTTCTCAAGGTCCTAATAGGGTGGCAACAAGATATAACGGTTATGTGATCAATGGGCTTAGGTTTCATACCAAAAGTCGTGAGAGGGACAGAAAAACTTAAAACAGTGGAGTAGCTGTGATTGCAAAAACCACTCATTATCCAAATGCACGAGGTGGAGATCCTATTGTTATGGAAGATACTTATTATGGAGTATTGACAGATATAATAGAGCTGAATTACTTTGAGAGATTTAAGGTTGTATTGTTTCGATGTGATTGGGCTAGCCTTATTGAAGGAAAGGGCATTAAGAAAGATCAATATGGATTCACCCTTGTGAATTTCTCAAATTTAATTCATACGGGTATTTTTAAAGTTTTGTGATTATAATTACAATCAACTTTAAAGGTATTTTTAAAGTTCTGTGTTATTTTGCACTAGTTATAAACTTTTTGCATGGTCTAGGCTTATATGCAGACAGCTTTCTTTTTTGGGATTCTTTTTGTCAGGAGAAGTTAAAGGAGGTGCTATCTCAACGTTCTAGCAACTTGAAGCAATCCGGAGAAACAAGTTCTTCCATCGATGAGGTTTTCATTAAAGTGATGGGGAAGGAACGTCCTGGTCGTGTACAGGGATTGGGATTAGGCCTTACACCCACAGAGATATGGGGTCTGTCTTCTCGTCATTTTCAAGCAATGAATGATAGAGATGAAGAAGTTCTCAAGCTACAAGAGAAGTTAGATGCCATGACTAATAAAGTTTCCAACTTGGAGGAAAAGGCAGCTAAAGTGTTTGAGCTTGAAGAAAAAGTCTCTAAGATGGATGAACTTGAGGCAACATTACCAACACTTAAAAAGGTTAATGTTGAGTTAGTTAAATTTGCAAATGCCATGCAAAGGAGATTTCCACATGTGCCAAGCATGGACATCAGCTCAACTTCCCTTGCAGTTGGCAACAGACAGGTGAAAACCACATTTGTTTATACATGTTTTTTTTTATATCAGCATAAATTTATATATTAACTTCATGATGGGTGAAGTGGATCATTTGTTTATATAAACATTTGTTCATGCCACTGTTGACATAGAGTGGATCATAAGGCTCTTTTTTTATAGCATGGTGATAATAGTTAAGTAGTTTCATTCTCTCTTGTTACAGGTTTCAGATGCATCTAGTTCGGTTGGGTCACTACGTGCAAATACTTAAGTGAAGATGGAAGTTTCAAGGATAATCGGTATACAATTCAGTTAGGAATTTTATGCTTGTATTAGATTTCTAGGAAGTTTAGAAAACTTTGTGGCTATTGTGATTGGTTCTTGAGGATATTATTCGAACCATCATGGTTCAAGACTATTAGGTGTTAGCTGTAACATCATGGTTCTTGAGGATATTATTCTTTTGTAGTCAGCTTCTTTCTTGAATGATCATTGGATGGCTTATGATTTTTGCTTGATCAGTTTATGTTTTAATGAATTTTAAAACTTCAGTAATTTGATAATGAAGTTTAAAAATCTCAGTTTTTGAACGGAGAAATTAATTTGATTACTAGGTTCAAAAATATCAGCTTTAGAATTGGAAAGTTAATTATAAAGCGTCGGCTTAAAAAGTGGAATGAAAAATAGAGGGGGTTTGTATTTTTAAATTTAAAATAAATATAAATATAAAAATTTTAAATTTCAAATAAGATATTTACCGGCACTTAAAAGTGCCGGTAAAAGCTTTTAAATTTGAAATAAATTTAAATTTTCAATAAGATTTTTCCCGACACTTTAAAGTGCCGGTAAAAGCTTTTAAATTTCAAATAAATTCAAATTTTCAATAGGATTTTTCCCGGCACTTTAAAGTGCCGGTAAAAGCCTTACGCTTATAAAGGCATTTAAAAGCGCCGGAAAAAGGACTGCCTCAATTTCCCTCCTCTTTACCGGCATTGGAGTACATGACCGCTGGAAGATCTTCACCGGCATTCACCTGGCCGGCGGTCAGCCGACGATTTGTTGAACGCCGGTAAGACCTTTGCCGGCGTTTAATTGAGCTTTTACCGGCACTTAAAAGTGATTTGTCTTGTAGTGAATTAAGGCTTCACTTATCAATTATCTTTTTAGGAAAGATTAAGTTTGAAATTCAATTTTCTCATCCTGTACTTCAAAAAAATTGCAACTTGAAATTAAAATTCAAGTTATTATTGATTATATTTTAATTAATTTTTATAAAAAAAAATTATTAAGCACCCATTTAAAGTCAATTGATAAATAGATTAAAAAGTTTAAATTTGAATATAAAATCACAAAAAATTCAATATTTAATAAATACAGGATGATACCAATTTAATAAATCTCTATTATGTTTAATAAAAATCTGACAAATTCAAGTATAAAACAAATTAACAAAATTTAAATTCTAATATCATATTAAATATTTAACTTAAAATTAATTCATGAACGATGGAGAATATTAAATCATAAAAAAAAAAAAAAAAACCGTAAGAAAGCACATATTAGCAAAGTCCAACGTGGAAGAAAGGAAGGTGCGAATTGTTGTACGCAATTGCTGGCAATTTTGGATCTGAACCGGAAACTCTGTATTTGGAATCACGTGAAATATTGCTTGCGATTTGGATTTCTTCCGTGTTCTGGAAAATAAAAACATAAAAATAAGATTAAAATCAGGGCTCTAATTAACCATAAAAGGATTTTAATATTAGCAAAAACACAGAGTCACACAGTCGTTGGAATTTCGAAAGTGACTGACGACCCATATTGCTGCCACGTAGCCACTCCACTGGCATCTGTCGAGAACCCACGATGTAGACATGCATGTATATTTTGCCGCCCTCGCGCTTCGTCTTAACCATGATTTCTTGCTGTTCACATATTCGTTGCTTTCTTCTTTCAATGACAACTCAAGTTTCCATCTTTTCAGAGCTTCATCGGCTATATAAGTTTCGTTTTTCTCTGATTTTCCTGCTTCCCCATCAAGAGAGAGTGTAGATTAATTGTAAAGAAAAGATCGGAAATGGCGGATTGGGGCCCGGTGGTGATAGCGGTGGTGCTTTTTGTTCTGCTAAGTCCGGGGTTGCTGTTTCAGTTGCCGGGGAAGAGCAAAGTCGTGGAGTTTGGGTACATGCAAACGAGTGGGATTTCGATTCTTGTTCATACCATAATCTTCTTTGGACTCATCACCATCTTCCTCGTCGCCATAGGTGTTCACATCTACACTGGATAGCCACTTGGACGGAGCTTCTCGCTTCTCCATTTGGGTTTTTTTCATGGTGTCGAAATCGCTTGTGATTTGTATTTCTTTTCAGGATCTGGTTGTTTTTGCTTTTGTTGGTTGTGATTGTAATGCAATTGCAGTTATAGAAATGATTGGACAAATAACAGAACTGTGCGAATCTTGTGTTCTCTCATATCCAAATCCAATTGTCTATATTGATCTTGCCTGACTAGCTGCTCATCTGAACTTTGTTTTCACTGTGTTAGTAAGCTGACCTGAGTTGATCAGCCACTGAAAGTTTTTGAGATCAGACAAAATAACAAAGAAGAACAAGACAGCTGGCTTATGTTGGAAATTTGGAATGGCTCTGCTATTTATAGAACTAAATTAAATAAGGATGAGGCGAAGTCGTGTAAGCTTGCAGCAGTAAAGCTCTTCTTTAGTAGCACCTGTCCCTTGGACGTCAGATTACCGTTTTTGCTTGTTTTTTTCTGCCTTCGTCGATAAGAGCATCGATGCTGATTGCTTTGGATACTTGAACCGAATTTCTTGAACGGGCCAATGTTCCTGGGTGAGCTGAGGCCCATACAAACCCACAGACCGGCCAAATGGCCAACCCTTAATGCGATTATGCTAGATCCATTTGTACTGTCCACTTTCATATTATTAACAGTCCAACACAAAGCCATAGCCCATTTTCACTCTTTCAGCAACAATAAGTCACTTTAACGTTCGGTCTTCACCATTTTTACACCCCTATTCACCACTCATCAGTCCCCATCCCTGTCGATTACTCGAGTTGTCATTTTCTTCATTGTTTCCATCAATTAAATGATAATTTTTCAACTACTCCAGAAAGAATAAGCAAAATACTATATAAAAAAAAAAGTCTCGCAGGCCAATTTAACCCGGATGAGGGTTAGATCACACTTTCATTTTTTTGACCCGTTTAGAAACGAACCATATGGGCCAAATCTGTTTACATTGGCATTTGTGCAAACCAAACCAAGCTTGATCAATTTTGGCCGGTTCGGTTCTTTTACATCCCTAACTATTATCTCGCAACCTGTTTTAGATTTTATATGTTGTAGCAATACGATTGCCTTACAGTCCCAAGTAATAAGAATATAAAGATAAACAGGCTTAGCCATTTGAAATTGAATATAGAAAAGAAAGGGAAACAACCCTCCCGTTTCTTTTCGCAAATAATAATACAATACACACGATTCGATCCGTAGTTTTCTACCAGACAAAGAAGCCATATCCACATATTTCAGTAACATCTGCAGCCAGAGTTATCCACATTTCCAGCATTAATACTCGAAGAAACCTGGTGAATTCATTTTCGCTGTATTTAGCAATAGGCAGCATCACTCTGCAAGAACTCCATTGCTGCTCGATTCTCCATTGCACAATCTAACTCTCTGTCTGGACCACTTTTTCTGTTCATAAAACTTTCCATGCTGCAATGCCAAATCATTTTGAAAAGATTATATCAGCGATCTTGTAAATGTTACACACATTTAATTGCTGGATAAAAAGGAAAAAAATAAAACAAAGCAGTTTGGTCAACTACAAACGACCATGACCATTTTCATTTTATGCAAACAAGGATAAAATTAGCAGCCCAAACAAAAATCTATTGATTCTTCTTCACAAGCATTTGAAAACATGTGCCATGCCAAACATAACTGATAACAAATGAATATTGAAAAGCAGAGATGTCAGATACAACATATTCAATTAAGCTAATTTGCTGCTAAAAGGTCAACAATATGAAATCACGAACCTACTCTAACCTTAAGCAATGTCATATTATTCAATCTCAAGCTCAATTAATCTCTTGAGTATGATCCAAAGCTCAAACAGAAAGTCAAGCTGAGCGAATCTGTTTCAAGACTTGACGCAAATTTGATCAACCAAAAACAGTTTAGACCAAGTCACTACTTATATTGTCTTATTCATCCACTTGTCTAAGAGACCCACCAACCAGCAATCTTACATATCTTGAACTTGCTAAACCCATAACTTACGCGAGTGGACAAAAAATAATAGAAAAATAATGCATTCATTACATAACCAACAAAAACTAGGAGATATTCTAAAACAAAAATGTAATATGAACTGATTTAATTCATTGTTAAACATACTTTCATTCTTAACAAAGTTTTCCAGTATCATAAGAAAAAAATCACCATTTGATTGCATAAAAGATTCACTAGAAGCATGAATCAACGATCAATGGAAAAAGTTAAATAAAGATCAGACAAACTGGAAAGCAGGATAATAATCAGGTCTCATGGGAGCTTCCAAAATCCTGCCAATCATGTTATTTCAGCCAATAAATGGTTTAGTTACCTCTTGTTACAAGGATAATTAAAAAAAAAAAAAAAACCTACCTAAAAGAGATTTGCAATTAAGCTCTGTTTCTTAGTTTCTTGATTGCCACGGGTAATCTGCAAACTCCCTTTTCCTAGGTTTGATGCTCACCTCTCAAAATAAAGACCATCTTTACTATTGTAAAAAAAAGGCAACAACCCTCCGTTCTAAAACATCCAATGCTGGTTTTTAGCAAAACAGGTGAACTACCATTTAGATAAGATTAAGTGTATTGCCAAAAAAAGCAGGGAATGAAACAGGACTTTAATTCCTGTGACCGAAAGAGGTAACTTGGGGAAATATCAGATTGAATTCATGATAACCTATTTAGTAAAATCTAAGATGAAAGATATGCACTTTTTGCGTCTTTTATTCATTCAATCAACTACCAATCATGAAAGAAACACCCAATCACCAAACTTACAATTCCTATAGTAAGTTATTGATGTTATTATTATGGTATTGAATTCAAAGTCACTTAATAAAGGAGCCCAGTTGCTTTAAAATCAAAGACAAAAAACAAGGAACCCTGGGTAATGGTATGCTCTGTTAAATAATTTTTCAGTTAATCAAAATAGAAGGAAAAGCTATAGAATCTAATACACTTTTCTTCCGTTGTTCTTCATGAAAATCAAACACAACCACCAAAGAGATGAGAATAGGGGAGAAGCAAACAGCCCAGAGCAGACAATCAGAGAAAAAAACAAAACAAATTTACCTGAAAAAATGAGAGCTCCGAATCAAGAAATCAAAAGGCAAAAAGTCCTAAGATAAGACAACATTAAATGTAAGAGACAACATCAATCCAGGTAAACAGCATCGACTAATTTTTTAGTGTAATTTTCAGAAGAAATAAAAAAAAAATAAACAAATTACCTGGAATATCCTTTCGCGGCGAAGAAGGGCCCATGGCGTAACAAAAAATAGAACGACCGAACATGGAAACCGTGGAAACAATCCCAGCAATGTAAAAAACCATGATCAAACCAAGAACCCAAGGCATCAACATGAATCCTATAAAGAAAGTAACAGATCCACACAGCATCAAGGAAACCGATATCCCTAGCATCAGCCAAGCGAATCCCGCCGGCGTTATCGTCGTCGTCGATGTCGATGGTGGATGTGACCTCCTCGTAGGCGCCGGTGATTGGTCGGAGAAAGGCATCGGCGTCGGCGGCGATCGTAGAAGATTTAGAACCATTGCCGATAGCTCGTAGAAAACCATTGATAGCTGATCCCGATGTCGGTGATTCTGCTGTTGTCTTCTCATCATTTTTTGTCAGGCAAAACCCTACGCAAAATTGGAAGACGAAAATTTCCTTAACCCAATAATCCAAAGAAAAAATAAAAGGATTTCAGATACTAAGTAGGATATTTATTTTCTCTTATTTTCTTCTTTTTTTAAGCTAAAAACAAGGCAAATGGATAAACTCAGGGACAGTTATCTAAACCAATGTTTGATTGGGGAAGAATTAACAACTGGAGAGTTCTAATAAGCAAGCTTTGTTTGTTTCTCAGGAAATTCTGGAGGGAAACCGAAAAAGAAAGTGACGCGACGGTATCTATCCAACAACAATAAATATAAAAACTTATTGCCCGTGATTTTCATCACATCATCGATTCACTTCAAAATATCAATTTCTTCTGTTTTCAACTAAAAAAAGGACAATAAAAGACGCAACTACATTGACGCGAATCAGAATTCAAAAGCAGCAGCAGCAAGCAAACCTCTTCACAATTAATGTGCCGTGTGCGTAGAGAATCAGAATCCAATTGATGTGGTTTCAAAGTTCCAGCAAATGCAAATCCAAATCCAAATGCAAATGCAAATTCAATTTCAAATTCAAATGGCTTCGACAATGCATTATTTTTTGTTTAGCTCTCTGCTAAAGCAAAGGCGATTGTTGACAAGGAGATTACTATTTCTGTTTAATTGAATTAATAGATTAAATTCAATTAATGGATCATCAAACTTATTTCAGTCGATTATTAAAAATAATTTTGATATAATTTCAGTTTTCAGTTAAATCAAATCAATAAATCGAAATTTTAGTCGAAAAATTTTTAGAAATAAAACTAATAATGCATGATATGTTTAATACTTGAAGTTTGATTGATGTTTAAGTTCATTATTGCTAAGGTTTTTAATATAACACTTTGGTATTTCAATATTTTGTTCGATAATTTTATTTAGTTCACTCAAATATAAAAATTACTAATTTAAATATAATTAACTTAAACATACTTATTATTTGATTAATCAAAATATTGATCTAATTAATCATTTAAATTCTGCCGGTTAGATTTTATAAATTAATATATTTTGTTTGATTAATAAAAAAATAATACAAATCGATTATTTTGATTTTAGATAATTCAATTCGAAATTAAATCGAATCAATTGAGTGACCACTCTTAATTATTTATCCATTCTTATCCGTCATAGCTTTGACTTTGTTTAGCAATATTTAAATCCTATCATATATGATCAATAGTGAGAATTTGAAATTACTTCTGCATGCAACTAAAGTAGAGAAATAACGTGCATAATATTAAAATAAATTTATAAATAATAAGTAATATATGATGATGAATAAATATGTAATAATGTTTTACTTTTGTTTATAAATTTTAATAATTTTATCAACAATACTATCAATAAGTAGGTGATTTTTACGTGAATTGCGAAATGAAAAAGTAGTAAACTTCTGTTTTAATATATTATTAAACACTTGATTAGGCTTTGAATTTCGGAGAAAGAGTGCACGTGAATAGGTGAGGTCCCCTTTTGTCAAGACATCTTTTTGATTATATAGCAAGTAATGAGCATTGACTAACACGCTTTTATTCTGGCCAAAAAAAAAACCTAACACGTTTTTATTTATTGTAGTCTTAATTATGATTTTGTCTTGACCTATGCATTTTTAAAATGGTATTTAATTAACTGATAAGTCAATATATATTGATTTTATGAAAAAGATTTTCGGGTTCGATTTTCACTAAACAAATCTTTGAGGAGGGATGAGAAGTTTTAATTGTGATAAAATCCCGATTAAGATTAATCTCAGACTGTTAAAACGGATAAAGATACTTATGGTTTATACCAAAAAAATGATATTTGGTTATTTTTTCGGACTTAATCCATCCAACTCAAATAATTATTTTATGCATTGGCTTTCAATAAGTAAGATTCAAATCTTACCACATGACTTTTTTTTTATTTCTATATTATAAATTCTTTTTAAAAAAATATACTCCATAATATTTTTACATATTTCATGTTTATGATTAAGAGTGAGCATAAATCAGTTCAGACCAATTCAATCGATCGGTACCGTTTAAATTCAATCAATTTAGGCTAAAATATTAAAAAAAAACCTTAAACTATTCTATTTTTTCTTTAAAGAAACCTTTATATTATTATTGTATTCAAATAAACCCTTATACTTTGATTTGTACTTAAATAAACTCTTATTTCAAATAAAATATTACATACGAATAAAAACTGATTCAAATTGATTTAACCAATCAAAATTTCAAGTTTAAGTTAATTTTTATAGATCGGTTTATCCGATTAAGTTGATGTCTAAAATTATGAATTAAACTGTCTGAATTAATTGACATTTTTTTAAATATATAATATATAATATACATAATTAAATATTATGTAGTATATTCTATCTAACCAACCCTCTTTATGTAAAAAGTTAGGTTTTAAACCCAACTGAAAAATCAATTACTCATTCCTATAAAAGAATGATTTATGTTAATGGCTCATTTAGGTATAAATTAAACGTTAAGGGCTTGTATGGGTACATATTAAAATTTAAAGGCTCATTTGAATTCAAGTAAAAGGTTAAGGGCTTATATAAATACAATAAAAGTATAAAAGGCTTATTTTAATATTTTAGCCATCAATTTAGTTTGATTAATTTAATTTTGGTAAAAAATCGATTTATAGGTCCAGTTAAAGGGGTTTTGAAGAGTAAAATCACCATTTCACCTTTGGTTTCAAATATTTTTATTATTTTAGTAAAATTATTAATCTTTAATGATCATTTTTTTAATCTTATCAGAACTAATCTCACCACTCATCCAAATTAACTTTAAGTCAATCGGTTTACAATAATTAAAATGATCAATTTTTTTGGCCAAATTAAAATGATCAATTAAAAATATTGAATTATCTACTCTTTTGTGTATATAATATAGATAATTAAATAAGTATAAACATTGTTATGTATTGTTGGATTTGAAACAAAAGGCAATGACAAATTTAAGAATTAGAAAAACACATTTATTATAGAAAAATAAGAAATAAAAAAAATTAATTTTTAACCAAACCAACCAAATGGAATCCAATTATTGGTTAATAAAATTATAAAATTAGTCGATCAATTTGACTATTTTTCAAAATCAATTAATTTAGCTAGTTATAGTTATTTACTATTTTTTTAAAAGTTATAATTATTTACTAATTTACTTAGTTTAAGTAAAGTAATTTTTATAATTATCATTTTATAAAATATAATATGTTGATTATAATTTTAATTTCTAATAAAAATGTACTACTTAAAAAAATTAAAATTTTCTAACACCAACTCCCACCTTTATCTATGACACAAAAAGTTTTAAACCTAAATTGTCTATACTCTCCTTTAATGGTAGATGATGATGATGATAATCATCATTTATATATATACATACATATATATATATATAAGTCAAAGCAGTTGATTCAAAGTAAAATATTTTATGTAGATTGTGTATATATTTGACATGTGCAAATTATTATAATAAAATAATATTTATCCATTTTAAAGCTTAAAAAAGATAAAAATCTCTCCTTATATATATAATACAAAATAAAATAATTATATTTTTAAATTCCTTATCCATTTCATTTTCTAAAAAAATAGACATCTATATCTATATATAGATTAAAAATAATAAAAATCACATATCATTTATCTCTGCTTATATTAATATTACAAAATATAAAATCAATATATATATAGCTTTTATCAATTATTTTTTTATTTTTTGAAAGAAAACATCTATATCTATATATCTATATATTAAAATCAATATAGACAATGTAATATAACATGTAATATTAATATAACAACATATTATGTATTATTAGATGGATAATTATTCCAAACACCAGTGGATTTTTTTACTCCACAAGCTATATTAGGATCATGATACATAACCTATAAAATATTAAAAAAATAAAAAAATAAATAAAATAGGACATGTATCATAATCCTAACCCTACTTATAGAGTAAAGAAAATTTCACCGACGATGTATAGAATAATTATCCTTATTAGATTACCAATTGAATTTTTTTAATTTTCAAAAAGCTAACATCATTTTTTTAATTTATTGTTTCTTTTAAGTAATAAGAAACATGTAAATATTTTCCCTGCACGGAATTATAGATTTTGACCATACTGATTTATTATTTTACCCATATATTATGTTTTGTACGTATAATACAAAAATTTTAAATAATAAAGTCCTTAGGTTAAAATGTATATACATATATAGATATATCTATATTAAAATTTAGAAATTAATGTACATGTGTAATAATACGGAAAATTGAATATATGTTTTAATTTTTACATATATTTAATATATGTATATTTTATAAAACTATTATAAAATAATGTATACTAATGACCATATTGATTTAATATAGATATGTATATTTAGTATTAAATCAATACGGAAGCTAATAATGTTTTGACTATCTAAAAATACAGAAAAATAAAATAATAAAGTCATTATGTGTAAAATATACCATGCAATATTAATATAACAACAATCATCAAAATATCTTAAGAGATAAGCATCTATATATGGGAATATTAAAATTAAAACAACAAATTAATTATCTTTTATCAATTCATTTATCCATTTATATCAAAATTTAAAAAACAAATCAATAATCTTTTATTGATTATTTTACACATCTATCTATTTATCTATATATATATTAAAATTAAACAATAAATCAATTATCTTTTATCAATTTATATTAAAATTCAAAAAAAAAAATCAATAATCTTTGATTGACTTTCAAGGTGTTAATACATTCTGTTTTTGGTAAAATAGGAATAGCCATCTAACATCAGTCATTTAATTAAATTTATATATTTTTTCAATTTATTTTTTGAATGTATTAACATTTAACTTAAATAAATATACTATTAATAAAATATCTTAACAAATAAAACATCTATATATATTAAAATTAAAAAATAAATTAATTATATTTTATCAATTTTTTCATTGATAACATATTTCATAATGTATAAAAGTATATTTTTTTTAATGTTGATTATTTAATATTTAATAAATTATTTGTATTTTAATATTAACTAAATAAGGATTATGTATGCATTATGTACATAATTTAATAGTGTAAATTTTAACTCAAAAACAACATTCAAAACATATTGCGTCATGCAGATCAGATCAAGCTAAAACATATTTTTAACAGTATGATGGATGTACTAAGTTACTTGAACTATCAATTAAAAACCAATTAAGAGACACAAAACACTCAGAATACATTCATCAATCAAAGACATGTTAAATTTATACACGTGACTGATTTTAATATGGAAAATTTTTTAAAATTTTTCAAATCAAAGACATGTTGAATTTTCCTTATATACTATTTTCATTCAATCAATTACAATACGAGTTTGATTTAATTTTTACAAATTTTAAATAATTATATAATACAGAAATTTTTTACATTACTGTGTTGTAATATGTGTCATAACGTCTAGGTCCGTGAACCTAACCGCTAGACTTAATATCAAGGAGTCGCCACCAACCATTCAAACCTAAGGTGTGATTGATCACCTATTCTTGTCTAAAGATAAGACATGGTCTACGTTCAAAGATTCTTAGACTCGGGAATACGGTTACGTGTAGGGAAGGATTAGCACCCCCACAACGCCTATCCTAAAATGGTACCAACTAGCTTTAGGTTATCTTTATAGTTTGCCTTGGGTTCATATTAATTTCGATATACTTATATATTGGAAATTTTCTAAGGTTTTTCCATCGATTTGGCTCCAACCTTAGAAATTCTCCTCACCTCAAGATATTCAAGGAGTCTCAATTGACTTTCTTGAACTCCATCGTCAGATAAATTTAAATATTTTATGAGATTCCTATTTTCCTAATTTTGTCTCTAATTTTGACTCCATATTCATTTTATAAATTTCTTAGATTTTTTAAATTATTTTTATATTTTTATATTTTTATATTCTTATTTACCTTACTTTTAAGAAATAAACATGAATTATGTTTTATTGAAAATTCACTTTTAAGCATCCCATCAATTTGGCTCAGCCCAAAAGGAACCTCCTCACCTAAAAATTTCCAAAGAGTCTCAATTGACTTTCTTGAAATTTCATCATCGGCATAACTCATATTTACTCTTTTTTATTTATCTTATTACTCTATTTATTATTTAGATATTTTGTCTTATCTTATTTTATCTATTTATCTTTATTTGTTTACTTGTCTTCAATGGCTCATTTGTATCTATTTATATCTAATCCATCTATCTTATCTTACTTTTATTTTTATTATAAATAAATATGAATTAATTAGAAAAAAATTCTTTCAAAAGTATTCCATCAATTTGGCTCAACTTAAGAAAGATTCTTTCACCTAGAAATCTCCAAGGAGTCTCAATTGACTTTCTTGGAGTTTCATCCTCGGTATAACCCATACTCATCCTAAGTATTTTATTTAAATTTATTTTTATCTTTTATTTTATGAAGTTTTATATTTTGCTTATTATATTTTTCTAAAAATTATTATTGTGAGTTTTATGCCCAAACAATTGATCATGCAAAAATAATATAAATCAAGAATTAAAGTTAATTATTATGCACTGTACCAAAAAAAGAGTAAAGTTAATTATCATGCAACCAAATTATGCATACACACATACATTTTAATTCAAGCTTATCAAAAGAATTTAAATTAACATGCAAATTAAGTAACATATTATATTAATCATCATGCAAACAAATCACCAATATATAATACATCAAATTACTAATTATCATACGAGTCTATATTCACTATCATGCAAGTAGTCATACATATCAATTTTCAGTTATGCTACAAACTTACAATTATTAAGTCAATTTAATTTATTATTAAAGTATCCAACTATTAACTTATCAACCTATTATTTAAAATACTAAGTTATTAACAAATACCAAGTAATTATTCATTACATTAATTACATGAACTCTATTTAATGAACTAATGAATTAACTAATATGTTAAGGAAAAGTTTACCTGCAATTCACGTTTTTCTTCTTCTTTTTTTTTTTGCGTTAGTTTCAGGTGACTAGGGAAGACGCCAGGAACTGCAATTGATGATGATGACGAGGCTGGATGCAACAGCGGCGGAGTAGCAGAAAACGCAGCCCTTAGGTGGTGATGATGAACATAGAACCTGTAAGTTTGGTCCGATGAAGATGAGCTGAGCAATGACGCGGCGCAGTGGCTGGTCGGATATCTGGCAGAGTAAGGCAGGGCAAAGCAGGAAGGTGGCACAACAGGGCGGAGTGGTGGCTGTGCAATCAGCAGTAACAGGTAGGAGTGAAGTTCGATGCAGGGGAATTCTCAGGCTAGCAAGTAGAGGTCGGTGATGAACCGTGGGCAAGATGAAGGGAAGCTCGGCTGTGATGATGAACAAGGGCTGAGGGTGGCTTTTGAAGATGGTGATGGCATCCGATGATGATAATGGCTGATGAAGTCACTTTGTGCAAAAAAATGATCCCCCCGTTATGTGCTACCTCCCTCCTTATATATACACAAGTAGTATCCATATCCTAGCCTAAGTGAATCTCTTTATTTTTATCTTATTTATTTTTTATCTTACTTTAATAATTATCTAACTCTAATTTTAATCTATCATAAACTCTAATAATATAAATCATAATTTAAATAATTATCCTAAAAATCTAAGAATCTAATTATCCTATCTTTAAAATTAATTTTTTTATTTTATTTTCTTATTTCATTTTTTATTTTATTTATTAATTCCTCCTAAATCCTAATTTTAGTATTAATTCTACTTCTATAAAAATCATAATTTAAATAATTATCCTAAAAATCTAAGAATCTAATTATCCTATCTTTAAAATTAATTTTTTTATTTTATTTTCTTATTTCATTTTTTTATTTTATTTATTAATTCCTCCTAAATCCTAATTTTAGTGTTAATTCTACTTCTATAAAAATCCTAATTTAATTTTAAATTAATTAATTATCCTAATCTAATGTTAAATTAAAAAAATACTATGTCACCTAACTTAATTAATTAATTTTACAAGTTAAGATCCCGGACAAAATAAGGTGTCTACAATATGCAAATTACAAATAAAAAAATATTAAACATACAAATGTTGTCTTTTTCATAAACATAATAATTTATGTTATAAAGTTTTAAAAAATATATATTATCAATGAATTTATTATTTGATTAATATATTTTTGTGCATCACAAGGGTTAATAATAATAATAATAATAATAATAAGCTTTTTTATTTTAATTTTATAACGGAAGATTATAGTATATTTTATAGTTTCTAATTACTTTTTAATTCGATCAGAAATTCAGAACCAACAAATGGATTTGGTCTTTTTTTACCTTTTGTGGGTTAAAATCTTTGGTTTTTTAAAATTGAATCTACTAAAAATATGAGTAATGTCATACCCTATAAATTATTCATTTATTTGCAACGAGATAATAGGCTTCAAGGTAAATTTGAGGATTTGTATATGTTGTATTATATAAGGACTATATTCAATACACAATTAGTGAATTTTTTTACTCTACAAATGGAATTAGAATAATGACACATATTTTTAAAAATATTAAAAAAAACACGTGTCATCATTCTAATTTCGCTTGTGAAATAAAAAAATTCTACTGATAATGTATTGAATAATTATCCATTATATAAAATTGTATTTATATCATATAAAATTTGAAAATTTCTTTTCAAGTTTATATTGACAAGCTAAATACAAAACATTTTTATTTTAACACTTACTAAATTCATATGCAATTTTCATAAAATTTTAATTGATATTTTTTTAGGGCTTTTTTATGTTATTTTCATGCTATATTATTGTATCGTATGAAAGACCATAACGACTAAATCAAGGGAAAAAAAATAACGAAGAGAAGCAACACCGACAGGTAACAGCATGAAAGAGAAATGAGTGAAAAAAAGCATGGCATTGGCAACTGGCAACAATCATAATGTTATTTATTAATAATATTTATAGGGATGTGATGCGATAACTGACAACTTATTCCAGTAATCTAGTTGATAAGAAAGATTTTTTATTTATTCGAGTTTAATTTTTATATTTAATATTTAAAAATTTAAAATACTTCACGTTGATATACAAAATAAAATTAAGTTAGATAAAAATTAAAAATATTCTGATTTTATTATAAAAAAAGGTTGGACATTAAACAGAACTATTAATCCTAGCTTTCAAGACCGGGCTTTGTTTTTCTGGTGAAATTCTGAAGCCCACATCAAAATAACCCAACGTGATGCATTTGCAAACTACCATTATGCTTAGATAATATTAATAAAAAAGTAAGGTAAAAAATAAAGTGTAACAAAAAAAAGTAAAAAAATACATATATCTCTTATTAAGATAACTAATTAAAGAAAGGAAACGAATTTTATTGACCACTGTTTAATTAAAAAATTAAAAGAAAAAATAAATGATTTATTATAATTATTTTAATTTTTTTATAAAATAATATATAATAGAATAGAATGTATCCGTTACTTATTTGATTAACAGTTAAAACTGGACATATATTAAAGGCATTTTATTTTTTGTTTTCAATGTAGTGCAAGTGGTGGTTTTTTTTTTATAATTATTAAATACATAATCAGTGAAGTTTTTTTACTCTACAAGTAGTGTTAGGATCATGGCATATATCCTATTCGACACATATCTTATAAAATATTAAAAAAATAAAAAATAAATAAAATAGGACATATGTCATGATCCTAATCTCGCTTGTGGAGTAAAAAACCTCCACGGCTTTGTATGGAATAATTATCAATTTTCTTAATAATACATATTCATTCAAAGTTACAATCACAATCAACATATTATATTTCATGAACCAATAACTTGGCAAAGTGGTAAATACAAATAATAACAACAACAAACTAAGCTCAATCTCACACTTAATGAGACTCAAACCTTAATTCCAAAAGTTTCAAAGCCTCTTTTTTACTACTAAACCAAGATTTCATTGGCGTGGTTATTATATTAGAACCAACATACTTATAGTGTATTTCTTTAAAAATATTTCTTGACTATAATAAATTTTAATTTATTTTTGGTCAAAGGTATTAATGAGTAAAACCAAAATAATTAATTAAAAACTCAAAAAACACATGCTAAAGGTCAAAAACATATAGAACACGGAAGGATTTTTTTTGAGGGATTGTTCATTCTTGTTAATATAGTATATAATCTAAAAATTGATATATAATGCACTGACAATGTATAGAGATTATTATATATCGTTAATCAAACACATAATACCACCTCTTTAATGAGCAAAGCTTAAAAATATGTAAGCCTTTAAATGTATCTATTAATAAAGTCTTTAAATTTAGTTTTAAGGCTCTGTACACTTTTAAGTTTTGCTTATTAATAAAGTATCATTATGTGATTAACTGACAATGTATCACAATGCATAGAAGTTATACATTGTCAGTGCGTTATGCATAAACCCATAATCTAATTTAATGCAATTTATGTTATGTTACATTACTTTTCTAATCACTTAGCAGTTGGCCTATTAGCTCAGTTGGTTAGAGCGTCGTGCTAATAACGCGAAGGTCGCAGGTTCGAAACCTGCATGGGCCATATAAATTTATTTTTGCAATTTCGATTTTTTCCGCTGGAGTATGTTCTATCAGAAATTTTGAATGGGCCTCATTAAATGGGCATTTGACTTTTAAGTTTTAACTTCAATTTGTATAGAGTATGTTTTATTGGAATGGGCTTCATCCGTCAAAAGAGCGTTTGACTTTTAAGTTTTAACTTCAATTTTTATTAATTTATTTACATGATATTTATATTTAGGATAATTATTACGGATATCGTTGGTAGAGTTTTTTTATTCTATAAGTGATATTAGAATCATGACACATATCTTATATTATTTATTTTTTTAATATTTTATAAGACATGCGTCACGATCTTAACACTGCTTGTGAAGTAAAAAAAACTTTACCGATGGTGTATGGAATAATTATCTTTATATTTATGTTCGTTTAATCCACTCTTCATTTTATTTTTTTTAAGTTTTAATTAAAAATTAATTTCTTGAGTTCCCAACCTAATCTTCTGTACGTAGTATCATGTATCATTCTAATAGGAATCGCAAAGTTTTTTTTTTTGAAAAATTCTAAATGCAATAACTTTTTTTGCTATATACAACTACCATTTTAACTTGTATAATAGATTTCTCTTCTTTAATGTGGTTATATGGAATAAAAATGTCGTTGCATTTAGAAATTCTCATTTTTTTAAGAGTTTATATTTGATACACTATTAGTATATAAATCTTATATATTGTACTATTATCATCAAACATTTTAAATTTATAAATTAATTAAATGACATGTTATGTTCACCGACAATATATTAATGAGATTTATATACTAACAGTTAAGAGAGTAATCGAACCGTCAAGATAATTCAATACTAGGCTCAAGTTTGGCTTTATTCGAAACTTGAAGTTTGAAGCTTTTTTGAGTTTGATTAAGCTTGATTTTTTAAGTTCGAGCTTAACTTGACAAAACACTAGAGTTACTTGAACTCGACTTAATAAGCTCGAACTCAAGTCGATGGATTCGATTTGTTAATTTTCAATAATATAAAGAAGGTAAAATGAGAAAATAATAATAAAATATTAAAAAAACTCAATTATACTTGTGAGTAAACCTGCTCATAGGTCAGGTTGAGCCAGGCCCAAGTCGCATAATAATACATTATGTGTAAGCCCAAGCCCCACCTGACTTGTAAATTTGGGCTTGGTTTTTAGTCTAGGCCTGTTTTTATTTTATTGTATAAGCCCAAGCCCTGTCCGATCTGTCTATTTTTTTTATTTATTTTTTGTATTTTACTTTTTTGTTTATTTGTTTTTTATTCTTTTATTCCCTTTAAATTTTAATTTGATTTGTCACATTTTACTTGTTAATTTTCACATTAAATATATATAATCATGTTTATTAATCAATAATATTTTATATATATAATTAAATTATGCTTAGTAGATATATTTAAAAAAACTTAATTAATAATTATGTTTGGACTGGGTAAGGCCTGGGCTTTGGAAGGTCAAGCCTAGGCCTGACCCATTTTTTGATCGGGCCTAAAACTTTTGCTCAAGTCCAGTAAATGCATATGATATTTTTGTCCAAGCCCAATCAAATATCGAACAGGCATTCGGGTTGGGGCGGGTAGCTCGGCCTTTAAGTAAGTCTACTTGCGAGCCATTTGAGCCAAATATTAAAATACTCAAACTCGATTCGACTCATTATTTAAGTAACTCAATCTCAAACTTGATTTGAAAATAAACGAGTCAAACTCGAGTAATCATCGAATTGAACTTGAGTAGCTTGACTCATTTATATATCTTTATTTACGGTATTCGAATGTTCAAAACTATTTTTTTAAGAAATAGGTATTCGAATGCCAAATTATAGGTATTCAAATATTTAATATAAATTTATCTTTTGGAAGAAATGTACATTTTTCAATTATGATGCTTATATGGTTACAAATCTTTTTACGTGTAAGTGTAGACACCCTATTTTGTCCGGGGTCTTAATTTGTATAAATAATTAATTGGGTTGGGTGACATTTGTATTTTAATTTAACAATTTAGAATTAGGCTAGAATTAAATTAGAATTTTTAGATTTAGAATTAACACTAATTAGGAAATTAAAATTAAAATAGGACTTAGGAATAAAAAAAAAGAAAAGAGAGAGAAAAGATAAAAAGAAATAAAAATAAAATTAATTTTAGGATTAGATAATTAGGATAATTAGATTTTTTAGGATAATTATATGGATTAATATTAAATTTGATAGAGTTAGATTATGATTAATATAAGAAATAGATAAAATGTTAAAAAATAGGAGATAATTAATAAAATAGGTAAAGTTGTATTAAGACTCAAATAAATTTTTTATTATAAAAAGGGGAGCACTCTTGACTGTAAAAAAAAAAAAACCACTCGTCACCTTGGCATCCACCATCTTTAACCAACCAAGCCATACAAACACGCAGCCAACCAAACAGTCGATCACCGCCCTTATTCCCGCGTTACCACATCACCATTGTCTTCATCGTTACACTGCTATAGAGGCCCTTGCTGTTGCAATTGCTTGATATTGTCAAGAAAGAAAGAGTTGCTGCACCAATCAAAAGGAAGAGACGTGGGAAAGTAAAGAAAGAAAGATTGGAAAAAGAAAAAGCACGTGGAACAGCCCTTGGATTGTTGCTGCACTTGTTGGTTACATAGCATCAAACATCACTGTCGAATTGCACCACGCAAGACCCATCTGCATTTGTTGCTGCTATCTATAAAAAGAAAACAAAGAAAGAAAGATTAAAAAAAGGAAAAGCACGTGGAGATACAGGTAAGTGTTTGCTTTAATTACCTATTTTTATAATTTAATAATAGGTTAATAATTTGATAATAAATTTGACTTAATAGTTTAATTTGTATAATTTAATAACTTGATTTAACAATAAAATTTAATTAATATGACTCGTATGGTAACTTGATTAAATAAATTATTTATAAAATACTAATTTTGCATGTTAATGACTGATATAATTAACTTGTATGATTTGCATGAGTAATTAGGATGTAATTAATGTAGTATGCTCGATTTATTGGGTAAGGTCTCAGGAAATTGTAATTAAAAACATATAAATATAAATACAAAACACAAAATTAAAATAATAAAATAATGATAAGATTCAATAAATAAAAAATATTAAAGGTGAACATGATTTATTCCGATGATGAGATTCTAAAGAGGGTTACGCTTAAGTAATACTTTGGAATCTCTAGGTAAGATGATTTTCTTCATGGTCTGACCAGCTTAATGGAAGGAGCTAAAGGGAATTTTCAATAAAAAATAATTCATGTACATTTTTTTAAAAATATAATAAATAATAATAAAAGAATATGATAAATAAAAATATAATAATAAGAGTCAGATAATAATAATTCATGAAAGTGAGTATCATTATTCCGATGATAAGATTCCGAAGAGGATTACGCTTAAGTAATACTCTGAAAATCTTTAGGTAAAAGAATTTCTTTTAAATTCTACCAGCTTAATGGAGGATTTTAAAGGAATTTTTGATAAAATGATTTATATTCATTTTCTAAAAAATAAAGATAATTTATATTTATAAGATAAATATAACAATAAATAATAGATAAAGATATTAGTCATGAAAATAATAGAAAATAATAAATGTTAAAAATAAAATAAGATAATTTGGGTAGAGGAGTCACAATTAGGAAATTTCCATAAAATACAGAAATTCATCTAACGACGGAGCCTCTTCAAGCAAGTCACATAAAACTACTTGAATACTCTTGAAGTGAGAATGATTTTTTAAGTTATCCCACCAGCTTAATGGAGGATACTTAGAAATATCTTTCAATATTAAGCATACTGAAATTAAAGATTAACCTAAGCAAATTTAGAAGATAACCTAAGACTAAGTGGTACCATTCTAGGATGGGCGTCGTGAGGGTGCTAATCCTTCTCCACATGTAACCGTACTCCTAAGTCTAAGAATCTTTAAACGTAGACCAAGCCTTATCTTTAGACAAGAATAGGTGACCAATCACACTTTAGGTTTGAATGGTTGGTAGCGACTCGAAAAATTTAAGTTTAGCGGGTTAGGTTCTAGGACTTGACACGTTACGACAGTAAGTATTCGAATTCCTTATTATAGGTACTAGAATATCCAATATTAATTTTCAAAGTTACTTTTCTTTTAACAATTCATTAAGTATTAAATAATCATTTCTATTTCTTTCATGGTAATTTAAAAAGTCTCATTTCCTTCTCGATAAATAAAAAACATGTTTACCCCTTAAAATAAATATTACTGTTCTAATAGTTATCAATCTATTGAGGTAGAGTGGAAGAGAAAAAAACTATTTTTTTGGTGTAAATTACGAAATGTCCCCATACCACATTTGGTATAAGACTAATCTACACTCGCACTAACCTAATGGAATTTGATCTTGTGAATATTCAAATACGAGACTTCTTATTATGGAAGTCCTACTTATAAACTCAACAAAATCTCACATTACTAAGCCAACCCTTTAGATTGAGAAAAAAATATTTCGAAAATGTGTAATTGATGGGTATTGATTTTAAAAGATTGTACTTACGTGTCGTTAATGTAGAATAAATACATAAACGTTTATATAATTAAAATTTGACAGATTTACATGTAGATCCTAATATAATATAAATTAATATAATTGAAGTAATGGTTTTTCACTTTTAGTAACAAATTGCAAATTTACTTTTAAATTGTAGTTTAAATTTTGAAAAAAAATGCAAAAACATATATTTAGTAAAATTTGAAGTAATAGAAAAAAGCATTAAAATAAAATCCAAGTAACCTAGGTAAAGATAACAACTTCAACTTATTTAAGATGGTAGATTGATGTGAACATTTAGACAAAGATCTTAAATATAAAGTTCTTTTTTTATGCCTATTTCAGGTTCTATTCGATATTAAGTTACACTAACAAAAATTAGTCGGTAAAGTAATCTTTTAATTTGTCTGAAAAGTGTTTACAATAAGTGAGAAATGTTAAATAATTCCTAATTTTACATATTTGAGTACTGACATGAATTATTTAATATTCTAAGAAATGATAAGTACAAATGTTTACACCAAAAAATGATATTCAAGAAAAAAATGTTTTAAGTAATCTACTCTCCTCCATTAGATTTGATGATGATAATAATAATAATAATAATAATAATAATAATAATAATAATAATAATATGTTAATTAATTTTAATTAGATCATATGACCATGATTTTTGTATAATATTTTATTTTATTCGTAATTTTTAAAATTCATTCATTTCATCAACTATGGTAAAATATGATGAAATTTGTCACTTTAGCACATGGTAAAAAAAGTGTGCTGCATTGACATGATATATTTTTGCTGAATTTGTAATAGTAATTGATGAAATTAAAAATTAAACCAAAAATTAAAAAATTCACAAATATAAATAAATATATTATAAAAAACAACATACGATGTATTAGACTAAAAATTTGTAGTCATTTGTTAACCGAATCTATTATTTTTTGGAATAATTATTTTATACATTGTCGATAAAATTTTTGTACTCCACAAACGGAGTTAGAATCATGATATGCGACATATGTCTTATTTTATTTATTTTTTAAAATATTTTTATAAGACATGTGTCGTAATTTTAATCCTACTTGTGGAATAAAAAAATTTCATTGATTATGTATAGAATAATTATTTTTTTTATATCATTTATTTGATAAAATAGTGCATTTATTATTTACGCATGTGTACGTTAATTGGGGCCGTGGAATTGTGAGTTTTAACTTTTAAGGCACACTTGGAAAAGTGAACAAGCCAAGTTACTTTGGGTAATAGCGTATTAGCTTTACATTAGTTCAGTGCATTGGCTAAATGTGTTTTGAGAGGTGAGCGGTTGGAATGGTCAGCACGGCAGCTCACGGTTAGCTCCAACCTTCTTTCTCCTTTCTTTGATGCATTGCTCCCATCTCAATCCTCTCAGTGTCATTGCCAATTTGCCTCTTGTAAATATCTAGAATCCTCTCCCCTCTATTAATTCATTTGCATGTGATAGAGAAAGAAAACTTAAAAAGACAAATTATATTATACCATATTTATTTCAGATTTTTTGTCTAATATTCAACTTAGGGTAGCCCAATTACAAGCAATATATGGAAAGACAATTCTTAATCAAAGATTGATCTCACATTAAAGTGATTCTTATTAAACAGAATTATTATTTAATGTGATCTTTTTGCAATATTCTAAATAAAATCAGGATCCTAATTATTCCTAAATAACACTAGTTAGTAAGCTATATAAAGAAGGTCAAAATACACACAAAGATATACACTCTAAGCCTATTATTATTTACATGCAATCTATTTTCCTAATTTTCATGCTATTATATTTTTACGCGCTCTGGTGTGAAAAAACTCTTGTCTTGATACGCATGATATTCAAAATAAGATAATTTTCAAATAATCATCAACAATTGGCACCTTCGATGAAAAACAAGAAATCATGTGCTTGCTATCAAAATTTTTGAAAATTTTAACTTGAAAATAGGTTAACTTTCTATTTCTTATACATTTTCCAGAATGATGATATGTTAAATTTTTATTCATAATATTGTTTGATGTCTATTTACGATTTTGTATGGGTTCATGGTATGTTAAAATTCTAATGACATGCTTCTTAGAAAATATATCATGAAAAAGTTTCATTTCTTATTTTGAAATTAAATTTGCTTTAAAATATTGCATGGGCTCTCTAAGTCATCCTTTAAATTTATGAAATCTGATTGTTATAGAAGAAAACCCATCAAAATTTATAAAAAAAAAAATTGGAGAAAACTCGACAAGGACCCAAACGGGCCAAGAATCTATTTTAGGGTTGATACACTACTCGACTACATGAGGGAGATTCCCTCCAAAATTTGATGTTACGTTAATTCCAAATTTACCCCAAAAAATTATATGCATTTGGCCCCAAAAAATTTTAAGATAATTTTTTCACCATAATTCAAGACTTATGTAATTAAGTCCTAACTTCATTATTCTAACCAACTTTGTTATCTATCATTGAAATTACTCAATTATATGCTTCAAGAATATCATGCCTTCCGGGAAGACTGCCTTGAAGGATCTTTCCTTTATGATCGCTTCCTTATATTATTTATCACCAATAAAGGTGAGAATATACATGTGTAATATCATGATTTCCTTCTATTATTGCTTGCTCAAGCATCATTATTATTAAGCATGAATATTCTGCCCTAGTCATCTTTCTCTTTTTATCTCTTGACAAGCTATATTCTATGGAAAATATAGCTTTATAAAGGCAAAAATATTTATACTTACTTGCTTCTTGATTATTGTCATTCACTCTTAGTATTATAGCACATTGTGCGTATACATGCATGATTGTTAAACTTAATGCCTCATTTTATTGCTTGATTATTGTTGTTGGTCTTGGCTATGATTAACTTGACCACCAAGTACAAGGTGGACGCTCATTAGATAGGATGAGGTGATACATGGAGTCATATGCCAAGCTATAAGCTTGCACCTAGCTAGCATATATGAAATCATTACAGCCTTTGGACCAATCTTGAGTAAAATAATCAAAGCTAATGGGCCATTATGATCTATATCGTCAGGGCCATAACCAAAGCCTTTGGACCATAATCGAAGCTTATAAGCCATATTACGATCTATTGCGTTAGGGCCATTACCATGATCTACGCAAATTAAGCGAGATCTTTCCACTAAAGCCTGAAGGCAAGCATTAGATGGTGATCTCATTATTTGACTTAGAGTTCCATTGAGAAAGTCTAACAGCAACCAATTTATGATTTTTTTTTTTGATCCAAAGCAACCAATTATGATTATTCTTGTACTTGGGGGCAGTTGTCATATCATATTTAACTCAACCTGTGGTCTAATAAAGACTTAATAGCTCAACTACAAATCAACTCATGGAAAGATAATCTGTTTTTTTTGTTCGTTTATGGAAAGATAATCTTTAGTCAATGACATCACAAGGATTCTTATTAAATAAAATCTTTATTTAATAAAATACATTCCGCAATGTCCTACATAGATACAAAATTCTAATTATTCTTAAATATTATTAACTAGTAAGCTATATAAAGCCAATGAGACCAATGAGACTTTGGCTTGATGGTAAAGAAGAGATCTTGAGATTTTGAGGTTCAAATTCGAATCTCACGAAATGTGAGATTTGTTTAGTTAGTTTGTTAAATATTGTCATTGTATTTATCAGTTCAGCAAGTTACCTGTTCATCGAATGTAATATCTGATTATGATTGTAACTTTAAATGATATGTACTCTTTCAAAAAAAAAAGTAAGCTATATGAAGAAGGCCAAGACATGCATAAAGATATAAACTTTGGACATGTTTGGTGCATAGGATGATGGATAGGATAGGATGATGATCATCCCATCTTATATTTGGTGCACACATTAAAGGGAGGATTGGATTGCAAGGAGGATTAGTCATCCTCCTTGTATAGGATGATTCAATCATCTCCAAAAGGTAAGGATTATTTTTAATCCCATAGGATTAGAAATAAATACTTATATTTTATTCATTCCATTTTTAAAATTTGTATTTAAAAATTAACTTAAACATTTTATAAAATAATAATTACATTTGTTTAATTAATTAATTAATTAAAAAATTTTCCTTCTTTTCATTTTTTACTTCTTTTTATTTCTTGTTTTTATTCAAGAAAAACTATAATTTTAATAAAATAATATTTTCTTGAGCATTCTTATGTTTAAATTTTTATTTTTTTTCTTTTTTACTGTAAAAAAAAAAGAAAGAAAAATAACTATTAATCATAAAATTATTAGAAATTTTATGTTTTTTAATTTATAAAATTTAAATTATTAAATTTAACTCACCTTTTTTTTTCATTTGTTTTCTATATTTCCTTCTAATTGACTAAAAAAGAAAGAAGATAAAGAAACCATAAAAATAAAGAAAATATTTAAGAATTGTCTTTGGAAAAATTAATGTAATTAAAAAAAATAAGCTTATTTCCTAAAAAAACTCATTTTTCTAAAAATAAATATATTTAAGTTACAACAAAAAATATTTTAAATTTAAAACATATAAAAGAAATAAAAACAAAAAAAGAGAGAAGAGAAAAAAAAGTGAAAAAGTAAAGAGAATTTTTTATAAAAATTCAATTTTTAACAAAATAATTTTTTTGAAAACGTAATATAACTTTTTAAAAATAATTTTTAGTCAAAAAACATCTAATAAATTTGACGATTAATTATAATATTATAAATAATTTTTAGTTTTTTATCTATATTTATAACAAAAAAATTATAAATTTAAAATAATGTTACTTTAAAAAAGAAAGAGTACTAAAAAAAATCATTTTATACTACTTTTAATTTTACACATAACAAATATGGTGAAAGACATAAAAAATTATCCTATCCTATTCTTAATCCTTGTATACACCAAACATAAGATAGGATGATATAATCTAATCTTATCCTATCCATTATCTTATATTATCTTATCCAATCCTCATCCTATGCACCAAACATGACCTTTAAGTCTAGTATTATTTACATATTGTCATACTTTCATATTCTCTTGTTATCATTTTCTTTTGAATATATTAAAAGCTTGTTTGTCGGAGTGTATCATGGAGTAAAAACTTTGACACCCCCTCATTATTTTTTGTCTTGACAGGCATAATATTCAAATTTAGGTGACATTTCCATTTTAAAATTGACTTTTCCCAAATAATCATTAACAATAAATGTTTTTTTATATAAAAAAAGTTGGAACATTTTTCTAAGTTCTTAATTTATTTTTAATCTTCAATCCATATTTACTTAAACGAAGAGAATATTATGTGCATAAATAACATCAAACTCACAATTTCTATAATTTGTATGGTTATAACTTATAACATATATGTTATTTGAATTAATGTAACTTTCTTATTTGTCATTAATTTATCTATAGTAAAATAATGTCACTTTGATTGTATTTCTAAAACACTGGACTTCAGTCATTTTGACAAGACCTAACAACATGCCTACGTGAGTTAAAAAGAATTTGATTTTTTTTAGTATAATCACAAGTATTTTTATTTATTTTGCGGTATGAAAATTAATCCTATTTGGGTTGAAAGTGGTAAACAGTAAAACTCTCTCAACAGTGATGATTTCAAGATTCGAACTATGTCCAAATACTTAAAAAAAAATCCACTTTCACTTTTTCTAACCACTTGATAAAAAAAAAATGATTTCATGGTCACTATTTTCAGTAAAAACTTAATATTTGAGCCTATTGTTCTTCCTTAACCTTGTGAATAAGAAAAAAAAAAACAAATTCTTTAATTAGCACAAGAGATTTTGGTGGGGAAGGGAGTGTTTGATTTTTTCTTTAATTTTTTTTAATGAAAAAAAACACTTTCTCGTTAGACCTACCCATGGGTCAAGTAGTCCGTTAGAATCCAAAAATAATTCAATTTTTTAGGGAGTTGGAACTAAATATTAAGTATAATAAACAAGCTTGAACAAATTGAGACAAAAAATAATTAACATTAAAAGTTTTTAAATATATATTTACTAACTATAATATAATTATATGTATATAAAATATTATTTATTAATAAACATTATTATATATATTTAATATAAAAATTTACAAGCAAAGTTTGATAAATCAACTTAAACTTTAAAGAAAATAAAAGAATAAAAACAAAGAAACAAAAAATTAAAATCCAAAAATAAACAAATTCGAGCGGCTCAAGCTAGGGGTTTGCATAATAAAATTTAAAATGAACTTGGACCAAAAATCAAATCGGAATAAATGAACAGAAACAAACTCAAACTTGTATATAGTTTGCTAAATAGCTTAAGTCTAGTCTGGTGGACTATCTACTTCTCGCCATATTTATTCGACAGTGGCTCAGAAAAAGCTAACCAATTATGTCATCACAGTTTACTCAATTTCTTTTTATATATCTTATCAAAAAAAATTTCTTTTTATATATAAACATTCTTTATTTATTTCAAATTGAATACTCATTTTTTTATCAAGAAATCCTAACATTCATATTAAGTGTTAATTTGGATAAAAGGTGAAATTGATTTCGATGATTAAAAATAATGATAGAAGTAAGATTAATTACTGTAACAATGATAATGAATATTATAATGGTGAGATTAAAATCAGTAATAGGATATATGTTTGTATTAGACCTGAAATATTTAGACACTACACAATGAAACGACACCAAAATAGCATGAATAAAAGACACAAAAGTAATACGGACAAAAAGTTGATAAAAATTATATATAAATATAATAAAAACTAAAAAAAATAAGATCTATATTTGAATTGTCGACGCAAATTTTGATACAAAATTTTTGTGTTTTATGCAATACAAACATGATTTTTAATGATATGAGTATAAATTTTATACAAAAATTGTCAGGTCTAGTTTGGATACAAACACAGTGGTAGTAATAGAGTAAAATGTAACAAGAAGAAAAAATGACCATTAAAATAAAAACATTAAATAAAAAGTGTATACAATAAAATGTATAGTATATATTTGATATTTTGTAAATTAGTTAAATAATTAAAAATTAATAAAGTTATTTTACATCAAATAATATTTTTGTGACTAAATTAAAAATTATTTTTATATTTATTTGTTAGTAATATTTAAAAAATACTATGTATATTTATACATATTAATTTACCATATAATAAATTTTTATATTTTACATTTAATTAATAAAATTATTCTAATATTTTAAATAAAAAATTAAAATAAAAAACTAATAGGACGTCATGTATAAAATTAACACAATGTAATGTATAAATAAAAACTAATAAAAAACATAAAAATAATTTTAATACAATGCAATGTATAAAATTAAAAACAAAAATCAATAGGGTAAAAAAAAAAAGAAGTCTTACTCCAATAGGATGTCAAATCCTTACTGAACCTATTAAGGGATGGCATGCTGAGATAGCTCTCACCGTGCCATACCGGATCATTCTGGTGCAGACTTGCAGTCTTACTGCTTTTTGAAATAAAAAGAAATAAAACTAATGTATCAGTCGGTTGTAGCTATAGTAAGAGAAATAAAAAAAAAAATTTGTGAGTGAAAGAAACAAAAGCAATCGATAGCTCAGTGATAGACCTAGTCATGAGTTGGGCAGATCATATTCAAATCAGGCTCATGATATATATTAATGTATAAATATGTGCTCAAGTTTGGTCTGATTTAAAATTTAAGTTTGATTTTTTATCCAAAATCATTTTTTTATACTTTAAGCTCAAGCTCAGTTCAGTCAGGTTTGAAAATAATTTTTTTATATTTTAATTTTTAATTTATTTATTTTTTATTATTTTATACCATTTAAAATTTAATTTAATTTATCAAAATGTATATATCAATTTTCATATTAAATATTTATAATCATGTTTATTAATAAATAATGTTTTATATACATATAATTATATTATACTTATTAAATATATATAAAAAATTAATTAATATTAAAAAAGAAATAAAAAATATATAAATTTGGGCCGGGCCGGGTTACCGTTTTAAAAGATCAAGCCCGAGGCTTGGCCTAATTTTTAAACGGACTTAAAAATTTTTTCCTAAACTCGATTATTGTATCAAATATTTTTATTCAAACTCAACTAAATATTTAACGAACTTTCAAATTTAAACGGATAGCTAGACTCTTAAGTAGGTCCACTAGTGATGCCATGACAGTGACAAGACTTCTTGATTTTTTCGATACTTATTTTCTTTTTTTTTTCTTTTTGTAATTATTTTCATTGGAGGACTGGATAAAGGCACCGAACGTGAGCGGTGGTTGGGTCGGCGTCACATATCAAATACCCTTTGGTAAAGCGCAAGTGACGCCCATCTTTACATCTAAACTCTAGGCTTAGTAAGGAAATCCCAGAAACTGCCTACAGTCAAGTGATTTACTAAAATATATTTTTGGTGCTTGAAATTATAAGAAAATTTTCTATAATTGAAATTAAAACTAATATTTTATCAATAAATTACGCTATTACTTACATATATAAATAAATATATGCTCATTTAGTAATAGTAATAAATTTTTTTTTGAATTGCTATAGCACAAAGCTTAAAAATTCTAATAAATTTACATTATGTTTGGGTTGGGAGCATGGTTATCAAAATCGTACGAAACGAGATACATACTGTACAATACGATTCGATTAACTGTAAAATCAATACGTATCGATATAAAGAATCGATTTTTATCATGAATCGGTAACGTATCTATTGATACATTAACAAATCGATACGTATCATACGATATACCAATACAATTCAATATACTTTATAGTGAAATTGAACCAAACTCAATCAAAATTTGATATGACCCAATTAACTAAAAACGCCATTTTAATATTGTTTAACTTAAAAAAAACTTAAAAACATATTCTCTATATAATTTAATGTTGACAAATTAAAAAAAATAAACTTTTAGTTAGTAAATTAAAAATAAAATTATTATTTAAAAATATATATTATTAATGAGTATGTTAAGTGTTTGGAGATAATCATATTTATTATTTTTATCATATACTCACTTAATCATATTAATATGTATAATGTTTTTATTTTTTTAAACCTAAAAAACTTAAAAATATATTCTCTAGATAATTTAATCTTGAAAATTTTGAATTAAAATTAAACTTTTAATTAGTAAATGAAAAATAAAAAAATATTATTTAAAAAAATATACTATTAATGCGTATGTTAAGAGTTTAAAAACAGTCATATTTTTCATTTTTATCATATACTCATTTAATCCTATTAATATTTATAATATTTTTTTATTTTTATTTATCTTACATGTATGTATTGTTTATAATTAATTGTAAAATTATTTACCGTATCTTACGATATGATACTCGATTTTTAAAAATAAAATTTCAATTTATGATACATATCTCGATTTAATAACTATGATTGAGAGTAAATTAGGAAAAGAAAGAGAAACATAAAAATCTTTTTCTTGTTTTTCCTTGTTTGGATAGAATTTAAAAGAATAATAGAAGAGAAAAAAAGTAGAAAATCCCACCCTTACTTCAAGTGTCTCATTTTTATATTTAACCCGATTTGAAAGAAAGGCTAGAAAAAGAAATGAGTAAAAAAATTTTTAATGGTAAAATAACGTTTATACCATTAGTTTTTTTTTTTTAAATCACTATAACTATTTTCTCTTAAAACTTATTGATCAATTTCCTCTCTTTTAATTTCTACTTGGATCACAAATATGATTGTCATTTTATTATTATTTCAAAGTTTTGAGTTTTTTAAAAATTTTATTTTATTATTTTTCGATCGTTACTGCTTAAATGCTCTGTAAGTACATTGACCTAATATAATAATTATCACTTGGACCAAGTTGAAAATAAAAACTAATTTTTTTTCAAAAAAATAAAATACCTTAGTATATTATACTAAGAATTTATTTTTAATCAAATGAATAATCAATAAAAATTATTATATATTATTTTATAATATGAAGGTTGTATTTTTTAAAAAAAATATTATAGTGAATCTTTTCTTTTTCTTTTTCATATTTTAACTAAACAATGATTGGTAAGATTTTTTTTGCTTTCATTTCTTTTATTAATTTAATTATTCACAAAGGATAAATATACCCTTTCATTTTCTTTTCTTTCATTTATTATCCAAACATAAGATTAGAGTTCAAATCCTAACACAATATCTTAGTTTTAGACTTTTGACTTCTTTGAGCCACGAAAAAAAGCTATCAATAATTGTCAAATGGTCCAATAGTTATGTTGGTACGGAAGGAATGGCAAAGAGCGGAAGAGTATTGTTTGGTTTGGGTAACCTTTGAAGGCAAGTAGATCTGCTCATGGGCCCGGCCGAGCCCATGACAGGTATTAATGAAATTTTCACAAGCTCAATATCGACCCGATCCGACATTCGAGCTTAATTTTTCTGTCCAAGCCCGTTTTCATTTTTATACTACAAGTTCGAGTCCGATCAGAAAATAATTTTTTTATATTTTAATTTTATATTTATTTGTTTTTTATTATTTTATACCCTTTAAAATTTAATATAATTTATCAAAATTTATATATATCAATTTTCATATTAAATATTTATAATCATATTTATTATTCAATAGTATTTTATATACATATAATTATATTATATTTAATAAATATATATAAAAATTTAATTAATATTAAAAAAGATATATAAAAAATAAAAAAATTCATAATTCGGGCCACCGAGCCCGGACTTTAAATGCAAGCCCGAAGCCCGACCCGTATTTAAAACCGGCATAAAAATTTTGCCCAAACTCGTTTTTTTATCAAATATTTTTATTCAAACTCGACCAAATTTAAAACAAATTCTCGGGCTTGGACGGATAACCCGGCCTTGAACAGGTCTAAAGGCAAGACACTAAGGAAGACATAAGCATCTAGCCGAACAATCTAGGCAAGTCTAGTACACTACGCGTTCCAAGATTGTGGTGCGTGGGACACAAACAAAAAGATATTTGATTTTGTCCTAGGAGAAGCAGCCTGTTCCGTTGTACTGATTCCACTTTTTGATCTTAAACTACATTAATAAATAGTCGAATTTCGGTATCAGTTATCACAGTGACGGAAGAAAAACGAGAGGAGAGGCTAGAAGAAACTAATTAGGGATTCACCCTGTCAACACAGGTTTAGCTGCAGAAGGGGGAGATATATAAATAAACGTCTTTGAGAGGTTCCCAAAGACTTATTACAAGCGGCACAGCAGGTTTGCAGAATGCATGAGGATCCAAGAAAGGGAGGGGGAAAGGACAAAGATACTTAGAATAAAATAGCTCGGCGACAACCTTATTACAGTGTGGCATAATAATCTCTGCATGCTTTAGGTTGGTTACCCGGTGGCTGGTGCTTAAAAGGTGACGCAAGGCTGAGTGGCAGTCGCTCCACCTCCATTGGACCCTTAGCAAGCACACAGTGGTAGGCCAACTAATCTATTATTGTCTTACTGAAGCAGACTAAGGGTTTGCCGCGGGGTTAGATGACCCAAATGTTCGGTATTGTTAAACCCTATCACCACTTTATTCCTTTCTTCTTTATTCTTCTCCGATACTGCAATCTGTAAGTCGCAACAAGTGAACATCATCATCAATGCTTATTCAGTTATTCTATAAATATTTGTTTGTTTATTTGTTTTAGTGACAATTATGTTGAGCAAGCACATATGCTTGCCCGGAAAAACCTTATCTACCTCTCTTTCTAAAAGTTCATTTTCTGCTTTCAGCAACTTTTCCTGCGTACAAAAGGAATTATCATGAATTAGAGCAAACCAAGGTTTTACTTTATGCTGCTTACACTGTAATACACCTGCATAAACATATATAATGGTTCTGTCAAATAACCAAAAGTAATTAATCATACTACGCTCTGTCTGCTATTAACACGTTGGTGCATGTATTTTCTCAAGTTTAGTACTATTTTCTTCTTATTTTTTTTCATATTGCTCCCTTTTACTTCAATTCAGCTATTCTATATATTTTCGTTATATTTTTTGTCTGTATCATTACTTCTGTGGTGACCATATCCCTAGTGTAACAAAATGTGTTTAGGCAGAGCAACTAGTTTTAGCCATGTGGTATAACAATACCAATTCAATAGGTATTTCTAGAGAACTTAGAGTAGCAGGGGGAACTTAAGGTTAAACATTTGGTTGGTTGAGGACAGAAAAAGAGCAGCGACATTTGATGTTCAGAATTCTAGATAGCTTAGAGACTAGACTTGCTGGTAACTGGAAAATTGATGGTTCAATCAAAGAAATTTTGGACTCACTCTGTTAGAAAATTTCTCGGTAGCATAAGTTGACAGCATGAGCTAAGTTGAACTACAAGTCAGATAACCTACATAATATAGGTTTACTAATAACAGGTTGTATACTTGCATTAGGGTTTTATAAGAACATCTATCAGCATGCGATAGACTATGATGGGCTAAGAACTTGAACAGCAGTATTTGATGTAGAGGCCAATATCTATTAACATACTGCACCCCAACCTTGAGAAAAAGAATTCTAAAAGTCCTAGATTGAGGATTTCGAAAATTGTTAACCTGAAGAGAATGCAACAATGTTTAATTGAAAGTTTCTGTGAAATTGGGAATCAAATTCAAGGAAAGAGACTTATTGCAAACAAAACAATTTTGTTGTGTTCAAATATTATCAAGCCTAAGGGCCGTGGGTAAAATAAAGGGAAAAGGGATAGATTGTTTATGGTTTTGGGACCGTTTTCAGAGGTGTAAGAATCCAAGTTATGATTAAAGTTCAATGGATAAAGAAGAGATTATGAGCCTATCAAAGTGAAGTCCTGAGAACAGTGGGCTAGACATGGAGAGCCTGAACTTTTTCTAGTTGGCTGATTGCAAACAGCTATATTAATATCCACACTTTTGACAACATTATGAAATAATAGAAGCCAACAGGAATGTTCATCAGAATTCAGGTAAAGCCAAGAGGCTCATAGCTACATTCTGACTTATGAAAGATAGGACAGGTTGCATACCTTTTCTTGGAGGGTCATTACGGACTCCATTATCAACTGTGTCTGCACAAAAGAATGGGTCAGGTGAGAATCTCAATAAACATGATAGATAGGACAGGTCTCCATTATCACATAGCAGCTTTCTTGTCTAGCAAATCAGGAACAAACAAAAGATCACATTTGATGTGCACTGCAAAAATTGCTATAGAAAGTCCTTAAAGTTCTTTAGTAGAAGAATTTTCAAATGCATCAGAAGTCAACAATAGTAGGACTTAAATAATCGCCCTTCAGATCTATCCATTCCCACTCTTACGCAGAAGAAAAGCCTATCCTGTACAAGAAAACATACTTAGGGTGATTAGTGGATTTTTTCAGTTGGAAATCATCTTTTAGAATCTGAGTTCCATCTGCTACTAGATCATAATAGTGAAAGAGGATTCTAGGAAGCAGTGAGCAAAAAAGTTCGATATGAATTAGGGAATAGTTTCATTATTTCAAACCTGGTGTGAAGGTTGAACATTTGTCAATATTTATGGATTTAAATACACATTTTTTATACAAAAAAGTTTGAAATTCAGAGACAATGCAAGTGTCAGCAGCGAAATTTTTATAGGATCTGCTAAACCATGCAAAAAAATAAAAACTGAAACGGTAAGTAGATTTGCAAGTAGGTGAGCTCCAAACGCTAACAATGGAGCATTTCATATCGAACAGGCAGTTCTATTAATATGGATAATCAAATATACAGTTGATCTCCTCTATGATCTGACTGTATCATACAAGCTCAAAAAAGCTAGCAAGCTTTATTTATGACGGTGCTAGGGAAAATGTAATCTAATGTACGAAGCAAATGCTTTCTTGAGGCTTTGCAAGAGATTTCCAAACTGTAGCTAAAACATAAGATCAGATGTCTTCGAACAAAATAAGTAGTTCACAGAAGATATTTACCCAAATGTGCCAAATTTTCCTCAATATGGGTTACTAACCTTTCTAGCTTTTGTTTTAGAAAGTGCATCATCAAGTTGTTTCTCTAGTTTTACAAGGTCCATCACACTCAGCTGCTCAATAGTTGGTTCTTCCAGTTGACTGTCAATACATACTTGAGATGTCAAACAACTTGTAGGATACCTTTTAGTGAACCAATAAGGAATAAGAAAGGTCACCTTTGAACTACATGCAGTAGCTCTGTATAAGAATGCAGCTGCAGAAAAAAATTTACGGATACTTAGCAAATATAGGTGACAAATACCACATAGACGTCACCTAGAAGCTCATAGCAATATAATACGACGAAACTGCTCATTAGCTTGATAACTATTCTGTAAGTCCATTTTATTCTCTCTCTCTTTAATAATAATAACCTCTTACATTGGAAAACTTCAGTTAACTGGAGGTCAAATAGGCAATTAAATAGTTCCATTATCTGAGATTAGCTGAATCATTTTAAAAGCATATGGGGAACATGACTACCCATAAAGATACTAGAATGCAAAGTACAAGAAGAATCAATGTAGTTAGAGAACACAATCACCCAACAGAAACCCAAACCCTAGGCTTAAACGTACATACTTGTTTAGAATATAAACCTGGATGAAGCTCGCATTATCAATGGGCGAAAGGCATACCATTAAAAGTTAAAGTGAAGAAAACTCTGATTGATTGCTCATCACTGTCAAGTGTCAAGGATGTCTAAGCAACTGAGCTATCTGTGGTCCTATAATCAGCAGGCAGTATAAGATCCTATTGACGGCTGAATCAATTATAATTTAGCACTTAGCACAACCTATTCTCATGCAAGTTTATATGAAAGCAATTATTGTACAACAGTTGGGTCAAAATTGATCACAAATTTCAAACACTGTGGATTTTCAAGGGATCTATATCCATTAGAACCTCATCAATAAATCGGCTTTGAAAACCAAAAGCTTTTAGATAAACAAGGCTTTTCTATAAGTGATGTTCAGCTACACAGTCATGAGCAACCAGTCAATGCAGAATCTTAATTGCACAAGTATGAGCAACTTATTTGATTCATCGTTAATCATTTGAATTACCTCATTTAAAAAAGATGTTTCTCAACATGTGGTTGACAGCATTAAGCTCAATGTAGAAGGAGAAGGATCACTTACTGCTTCATTAACATCTTTTGAAGCCTCAAATTCTAGTTCATGGTGACTCCGATAGCGGTCAAGATTCTTGGCCAAACTGGCAAAAGAGTTGATTGCATCAGTCATTATAATTAGTAGATCAAAGCTATTTGGTAATTGATGGAACAAGTTTCCACAGAAAAGTTGCGCAAGTTGTGAACACTATATATGAAGATTTGCTACAAAAGATTCCAACTTCAGGAATTGTATGAGGCAACCTTGTAAAATGGGTTTCAACAACTATGTCTATGTTCACAGGGGACTATTCATACATTCACATTTGTGACAGAAAAAAGGGCCTTAGGCAAACTAAACTAAGGTCTGAAGCAAAGTAAGTGCAGTACTTGGAACAATGAAATAAGCTTTAAGAATAGATTACTGAATACAAGTGAACTCACAAGTCAACAATTAAAGTAAAAAGAAAAGACGAAGGATAGGAACCACAAAATATAGTTGCTAGCATCACATCTTTAGAAAGTTCATTCACATCAGAGTCCTTTTTCACTCCATTCATGGAGAATAAACTCAATTAAGGTTTACATTAGTCTCCCAATCCTCAACATTAGATAGCCCTAATAGATTTAGGCACCAATAAGTTTCCACCAGCCTAAACCAGAAACTTATCACCAGAACTCATCTACGAATCATTAGAAGATCAAGTTATTTGCATTTCAAAACAACTCTTCAAACCTATACTCTACGGAATAAAACTACCCACATTTCCATCGTAAAAGAAAGACCAGAAAGATATAAAACAGAAGAATGGAAGTGAATATTAGCCTTCGTTCAGACCTAATTTTGTGACATATATTTATTAATTAACAGATAATTTCCTGCCAAAGTACCAAATACCTCTTTAATCATCCCCTGCAATCAATCTCTTCTACTTCTGAAAAATTGATCAAACACACTATGCTCCACAACAGGCCCTCTTTCCCCATTTGCTTGAACAAGCAACCTCAAACAACTTAGTGTAGATACCATCTACCACCGTACATTTTGTTTGCCTTTTTCTCCTTTCCTTTCTTTTTTATATGCTGGATGCGCAAGATTGATGTCTATTCTTAGTTGTTTCCTCAAGAATAGCCGTTCACCACATTATTGTAACAATTGTTAATGCCAATTAACTTGCTGCCATGTTATCAACAAAAGACAGCAATTGTGCCATCATTTATTTCTCAATGTTTTAGGATGTTAGACTTCCTCCACAAAGAGAGAGAGAGAGAGAATTTGAAGTTTAGAACAAAAAAATACGTAAGGTAGAATTTGAAGCCATGTACTTAACCATTCTCCTTGTCCTAGAAAAAGATCCCTATGAAAATGAAGGAGGAAGCATTGTTTCAACCAGCCAATTCAAAAATAATTAGATGGAGTGAAAAACAATTTATGCAATATTTTGAGAACAATCAACCAAAAAATTATTTTCTTCGATATGGGTATCCTTATAAAATTTTAGAATGTTCTAAATACAGGAAATGCTAAACAATTGCACAACATTGTCATAATTATGAAGTTATGTTATTTGCCTCAATAACAATATCAAGCAACTTTTTGCCTTAACAATCACTACTCGTAGAGTCATCACAATCACATACAACCCTAGTACGTTTCATTTAAGATTAACTACTAACACTATAAACATTTCCTGTAATTATATCAACATTATGGCCTATTTATATGGTCATTACAAGCTTTATAACATTTCATATTTTACTAATTTCAACACTATATTTATTTTTCCCAATAATACCACATTGTCACTTCTAACTATAATGATTAATAGGATTATTTTCCTACATATAAGCAGTGGATTTTATAAAGTCCATATGCAGGTTTAACTGATTCTGCATGTTTGTTAAATATTAACATGTGCAGTTAAAGAAACACATGGCAATTAATTAAACTTTGTGGAATATTTGAAATCTAACCCAAGCGTCTTAGGTAATCATTGATAATAACCATTAATTCTACAATCATTACTATGATCACAACACCAACATCATCAATGCACCAATCTTTTTTGTAGCTCACCAAAGATTTTTATCATCTTCTCTGCATATTGTTACCTTTTACTTCCCAACTACCTCCTGTTACCCTTACTATTATCATTTCCACATCCATTAAACATGACTAACATCTTTCATTATTCTAATTCTTTAATAAGTTTTTGTATTACTATTCATATGTTTTTTTTTTCAATTAACACAAATCAAAGTTCTTGTTGGAAAGTTAGAACAAAAATCCTAGATTTTATGGATAAATCAATTCATTAGGATTGGTAACTATATTTTGGGAAAATCCTAGACTTATCTTCTATAATTTAGAGACCTAAAGCATTAGCAAGTATTTTTGTATACAAACCCAAGTGGTCAATAAAAACTGCAGCGAACATTTTTCTTCCAAATCTTTCTCGTCCCATTCTTTGGTGACAAAAACATTAACCTAGACAGAGGCATCATAATCCTTTAAGTTGTGAATAATAGCTGGAATCCCACCAACCTCAATGGCGGCTAAATCCTTACCATGAATCCATCAACCATGAGTGTACCATCAATTTCTTCTCTCCCTCCTACCATCCATAACTATTCCCTGCAGATTAGTCAACACAGGCTAAATGGAACTAATTTTGGAGAATGGTTCCAATCAGTCATGTTGGTCATTTGAGGAATCAAAGGGAGCCAAACTGCTTGGTTTATGCAACGGAATCTGAAGTAGGAAACTCCATCAACTTCTAATCCGGACTAAGGCGACTTTGGGAATTGATCCACGGTCTCTTCAAATCTGACAGCATCGGTAGCCCAACGAGGTAATACAAGTCATTACTCTCTCTTATCTAAAGAAATTGTTGAGAATTGGACAGTGGACACAGGTGCATTTGACCACATTACCCATTCTTGGATTCTTTCCTGACTTATGAGACATGTTATTGTAACATCAATATCTTGGTGGCTGATGGTATGATGTCTCCCGCTATAGGACAAGGAACAGTTTGCTCATTAGATCTAATGTTGAAATCTGTTTCACATGTGCCCAATTAAAATGCAACATGTTATTTGTTAGTAAGTTTACTAAAGATATTAATTGCATTGTGACATTTTTCTCATCTCACTATGAAGTTAATTGGCAATGCTGAGGAGAGGAATGACCTTTATTGTTCTTTAGGAGTTAGTGCTTCCTCTAGATAAAGGTCACTCAATTAAACATCTCTTTCCACTATTTCCCATTCTAATGTCATTTTATGGCATAAACATCTAGAACATCCTAGCTTTTCTTATTTAAAAGCCTCATATACTTATCTTTTTATTAATAAAGAAAGAGATTCATTTTATTGTGAACATTGCATCTTTGTTAACAGTCTCGGAATAACTGTCTTATGCATCCTATAAACCGTCCAAGCCATTCGTTCTGATTCACAACAACATTAGGTATCCAACAAGAACAGCCAACTGATATGGTACCTAATGGTGCATCACTTTCTTAGATGACCATACAAGGGTTTGTTGGGTTTACCTCATGGAGGAAAAATATGAAGTCGGCAACATTTTCAAACAATTTCATAAATTTATATTTAATGTTTCCCGGTCACCAATCCATGTTCTTATAGACAATGGCCAAAAATAGTTTTTCTCAATGAATTCACTAAATAATTAGTTGTAAATGGCTTTTTCCACTAAAGTTTTTGTGTCTACACTCCCCGAAAGAATGGGGTGTTGACAGAAAAAATCAATAGCTCCTTGAGGTTGTCCTATTCAATGATGTTTGCAAGTTAAATTCCAAATACTTATTGGGGGAAGATTCTTACAGCCTCTTGAGAAAGTTCTTTGTTTCCTGTGATGTATCCTTTGAGAATCAGCCATTCTATCACAATACCTCTCTCTTGGGGAAGACATCAAGTGAAGAAAGACATTCGGATTGCCTTGGGATCCCACTAAGTCTCTTCCTATATCCCTTCTGAGTTCCTATTTGGCACTACAAGAAAATGAAGTCATTGCACCTTGACCTCTCCAACCTGATCCTCACTACCCGGAGTGACCAATCAAAGGGAAGAATCGATTATTCCAGGGATATTGTGCATGTGCCCGAGAATAAGAAGGCTGCTAGAAGCAAGTAGGTTAAGTACATGTTAGATGGGAATATTGAAAGGTACAAGGCCAAATTGGTGGTCCGAGTATTCACTTAGATCAATGGCAGAGACAATGAGGAGACCTTTGCCCTCGAATGTTAAGCTAAACTCCATTGGAGTCCATTATCGCTCACTACAAAAGGATAAACTGTGTAAGTAGAATAAATCTCTTTATGGCCTAAAAAAGCCTAAAGGCATGGTTCAAGAGGTTCGACACTACTATAAATCAACTTGGTTACAAATAAGAACAAGTAAATCACACAATATTCACAATGCATGCAAAAGTTGGAAAGAATTCCATACAATATTCACAAAGCATGCAAAAGTTGGGAAGAATTCTATCTTTATTGTTTATTTGGATGACATTATAATAAACGGTGATGATAGTCAAGAGATAGAGAACCTTAAGAAGTTGTTCAGAGTTGAATTTGAAGTTAAAGATCTAGGAACACTAAAGTATCTCCTAGGAATGGAGATAGCTAGGAGTAAAAAGGATATTTTTATTTATCAAAGTAAATACACTCTTGATCTCTTGAAAGAAACAGGTAAGCTTGGGAGTAAACTGATTAGAATACCGTTGGTGAGGAATGGGAAGCGGAAAGAAACCGAAGATGATCCACCCAAGGACAAAATGATGTACTAGCAGCCATGGGAAGACTTATGTACTTATCTCACTCGAGTGAACATTGCTTATGCTGTGAGTGTACTCAACCCATTTATCATTCTCACTCAAAGACATCTAGGTGCTGCAAGACTACAAGTTATATCCTAAGGTATCTAAAAAGGACATCGAGGAAGGGCCTACTGCTTCGGAAGAATAAGAAAAAAGGAATTGAGGGATTTGTAAATGTGGATTGAGATAGTTCTATTGAAGACAACAGGTCCACTTCCAATTATTATACTAAGTTCTAAGTTTAGGGTAACTTAATTATTAGGAGTAAAAAGCGATCTGTGGTAGCTCAAATAGTGCGGAGGCAGAGTTTAGAGCCATTGCTAGAAGAATCTCTGAGGTAATTTGGCTGAAACGATTGAACCTACATATCCATTTTCCACTCCAACAAGGTTATCCAACGACAGATAATCATCCATCAGAATTCTTAATAATCCAGTACAGCATGACCATATGAAACACGTTAGAATTGATCAAAATTTTATCAAACGGGAAATTCCTACATTCCTACAAAGTCTCAAGAAGTTGATGTCCGCACCAAAGTCATTAGATTATAGGCAACTTGGGAATTTTGGATATCTATTCCTCAACATAAGGACTGTTGGAAAATTAGAACCCAGATTTATTTGCCAAATCAACATAAACTCAGGAAATTTTCTGGTTTATCTTTTATAATTTATAGACGTAAGAATAGTAACTAATTAACTTTTTTTTTTGTGTGTGTGTATACCGTGGCAACGAATACAAACAATAGCAATAATTTTTCTTCCAAATTCATTAGTTTCAATTGCTATTTTTTATGTCAAAAAAGTGTTTCAAAAGCAAATAATGCCAAAGTTTATAGAGGCTAAGTTTAAGTATAAACAGATAAGCATGCCAATGTTTATGGAATGTATTTTTAATGTGTTGTAATATTTATTAAAATTTATATATATTTTTAAATATTGTAGGAAATAAAAATTGATCTCATTGTAATTTAAAGCATAATGTTGTCAGAAGTTGTTAACATAATATGTCTAGCTCAAGGACAAGCATTTAGCTATAGTTTAATAATACACAATTTATTGGCGTAGTGATACTTTATTTAAAGAGTATGGCTACAATGAGAAGTGGTTAGGCAACCTTTAAATTAGTGTATGCTCAAAAAATATTTACATTAAAAGAAATGAGATTAGTTGCTACAGGGACAAAGGTTAATTCAAATTCAGAAGGTATATAAGCAAAGAAAATGAAACCTTGGCTCATATAAAAATCCATAACAAGCTAATGATCTTTAGCCACCACAACGATGACAACTCATGACACCAATCTTGTATTGTTATCCGAGAAGTCGTCCCAATTTTTTACAACCATATTACCTCTTATGAAGTTCTCTCTGCCTTGTCCCAATCCTAGCTAAAATTAAGCCCATCTGCTGAAAACTTGTAAAACTAGCTAGACAACATTATTTTCTGTTTATCAACATAAATCCAAACAAAAAATAAACTTTATTGAGATAGAACTGCCTCTTCAAAGTTGGAAAGTCATAAATTCATCTAAATAGTAAAAGAGATCATAAAATAAGACAGGTAAATAGTTTTCTAAAGTTTTCAACCTATTGTAAAGTGAAAAAAAAAAGATTTCCAGAGTTTTGTAAGAAAAGAATCTCAAACAAAATTAAAATGAATAAATAATAAATGTGAAAATAATCATTTTTTAGACATCATTTTATTCAGTAAACCTTCTAAACTTTGTATGAGCCAGTACCTTCATCGATTACATGAGTTTTAGTTATAAAGATACCTTTACCCTCACATTAAAAAAAAAAAACATGGTTTTTCTACCTTTATAATTTTGGCTTTAATTAGATGAGTGTAACAGAAATGAGAATGTTACGGTGGATATGTGGATATACAAGAAAGGATAGAATGAGAAATGATGATATTCGTAAGATGATTGGAGTGGTACCTATTGAAGACAAAATGTGTGAAAATCGTTTACGTTGGTTTGGACATGTAAGACGTAGACCTGTAGATGCTCTAGTTAGGAGAATAGAGGCTATGGATGTTGAGAGAAGGGTTAAGACTAGAGGAAGACCGAAAAAGACTTGGAAGGAAGTAGTTTGGAAAGACATGGAGGTTTTAGAATTAGATGAGCAAATGACCTTGAATAGGAATCTATGGAGGCAGAGAATACATATGGACGATCTAACGTGATTTTAGATATTGGTTCATATAGCCTACCCCAAAGTATTGGGATAAAGGCCTGATGATGATGATGATGATGATAATTTAGGCTTTAATTCCTTTAAAGCTCAATATTTAATGTTGTTTGACCTATTTAAATTAACTTGAAAAATGTTGCTACTGATGGATAATAATAGAGTTCAAACGTTTTTAAAGTTTTTATGCAAGTACTGGAATTGGACCATACATTTGACTTATTCTTTTTGTAACATATAGCACAAATTATTGACCACATTATTTTTGGTCTTTAGAATATTTAAAGGGAAAAATTGTCTCTTCATAAGTAATAACTTTTTCAAAGTTCACAACGTGATATGACCCTAGGAAACTAGTACCTTTATTTTTTTTACAGAAGCTCAAGCTTCAATTTAATTAAGAGTCGAGAGACTTTTTAGGTTGAGCTTGAGTAGTTTGAGAGTAAGCTCAACTCATTTACACTCTATTTACAACCACAAAATTTATAACTTTTGTCAATCAATCCTTGTAATTTAAGCTTTTCAAGTCATTATGATATGAAGTTTACATATTAGTTAAAACCATGTCAGCAAATTAGTTGTAGCTTCATTTTAGATTTAGGTTCAAGCTTCACCTTGTTGTGAGATAAGTTACATGGACTTGGTATGAGTGTTTGATACTAGCACACATCTAAGTAAACTCAATATTTTTTTTTTTTAAAGTTTTAGACTCATGGAGTTTACAAAAAAGAATCCTAAAGTTATATGGATACGAGTATAAGGATATGTCTATTATATAGTCAATATCCAGGAATCGCCATGTCTATTAAAAAGGATCCGAAAATAATAAACATGTATGTGCCTACTACTATTAAAATATATTTAAATAAAGTAATTTCTTTTTTTTTTGGTTAAATAAGTATAGTAATTTCTATAAAAATTTATTTAAAACAAATAATTTTTTTAATTGTTGAGTATTAATTTTTTATAGATTTGTTCCATAAAAAATTATTAGACAATTTTAGTAATTGTATAACTAAAACCCATTAACTTAAAAATTTTGCAGGGAAAAACCCAAATATTAGAAGGCCCAAAGCATCATAAACTCAAATAGACACACTTGGAAATGTGGCTAAATTTTTCTAATGCTTTTCAAACCCAAGTAGTAATTTAAAATAAAGCCCTAAAATTGATAGCCTATATGAAATTGAGCTAAAGTTGTTTCCAAACAATATGGTTTAGCTAAATTGGATTAAAGGTCCTTGACCTTTTAAGTTCGTTAACATTCACTAGTCGAAAACAAACCTTAGCAACGGAAATTTTGATCGCTAAAAAAGGTCAATACTGATGGTTTTGTGACGGATTTTATGACAATTTTTCTTGAATATGAAGGAAAGCTCTTCCGCAGTTAAATTTGTCAATAACTGTTTCTCGCCATGTAAGAATATTCTAGATTCCGGATTTTATAGTAATTGTCAAAATATTCCAAATTCTATAGTAATTATAGATTTCTTAGGTTGAGTTCCTGATTTTAGGTATTTAGTTGATTTTGTGTTTTTCTCCTATTTTGGTAGTTTCCTAATTAGTAGCTAATTTAATGTAAAAGGCTGGACTACAAATCGCATGATCTTATTGTATTCAATTCTAAAAACTGTATAGCGAACTCACTTTCGTTCACATAGTACTCTTTTTGAATTTTTTTAACCCTAGTACTCTTCTTGTGATTGAAAAATTCCTTCTGTCACACAGACTATCCTTGTACCAACATGTTTGATCGATTGGTCTATTTTGAATTATTTTTAACCATAGTGCTCTACCTGTGATTGAAAAATTCCCTCTGTCACACAAACTATCCATGTACCAACATGTTTGATCAATTGGTCACTACAAGTTTTGAAACCCTTGTTCCCTATGAAGAAGTGACGACCAACCCATCTTCTGGAGAATTGCAAAATCTCCATTCCTCTTATAGGTTAATGGAAAGAACTCTTTGAAGTGGTCACAATTGGTTCAAACATCTCTCAAAGGAAAAGGGAAACATAGTCACCTTGGCACGAGACCAAAACTTGATGACCCAAAATTTGCAGCATGGGATGAATAGGATATTGGCATGGTTTTGGAATGCAGTGGTACGAAAATCAGTGACACTTGTATGTTTTTCTCCATGGCAAGGGAGTTTTGAGAAATCATTCAACATAAATACTCCATGAAAGAATGACTTGACCCAAATCTTTGAGATAAAGATTAAATTAATGCTACTGAGAAAGTTCATCGTTTGGTTACTGAGTGTACAAATTTGCAAAAGAATTTATGGCAAGAAATGGATAACTACCAATGTATTCCAATGAGAGACCATAATGATGCCATTACCCTAAAAAGGTTTATTGAAAAATATCAAATCTATGACTTTCTAGCTGGACTTCGTCCAAAGTACAATCAAGTCAAGGTTCAAATCTTCAGCAAGAAAGAATTACCATCGTTGAGTGAGACCATTGCCATTGTTCGAGACAAGGAAAGTAGAAGGGATATAATGCTCACTGATCAAGTGACTGAAGGATGATGTTAGCTACAACAGACTACGAGACTAATCCTCTAGACAAGCAAGCCACTTCAAATTCAGAAGGCAAAAAGTTAGTCCAAGCACAACAATAAGTCCAATCTTGTGTGCAACTACTGCATGAAAAAGAGTCACAGGGCCACGTCAAGGATAAATGCTGGAGACTCCGTGTACGCGAACATGTCTCAATCAAAGGAGCTCCTCAAGAAACCTATAACACAATGGATAAAGAGGACACTGAAAAGCTGAAAACCTTTCTTGAAACCCTAGGTAAATCATCCTCTAGCCCAGGTGACTGCTCATTTGCACAATTAGGTATGTCTCTCACCTCTCATGCTCTTCGTGCATTGGACTCCAACCAACCTACTCGGATAATTGATCCTGGAGCAATAGATCACATGACCTTTTCCTCAAGAAATTTTGATCTAACAGCTGTATTGTAAGACTTACCTTTCAATCATGTAGGAATGGGTAAATTCCACTAAGGATCTTAAAGTTTTACCATAATTCAATTTTAATCCACTAGTTGTAAAAAATTGACATTTTGATCCAAAATTATAAATTTGACGTTACAAAAAAATTGTTCTATTAAGTTAATATTAAAAAATCTATTAACATAAACATTTCTTACTTATGAAATATCCATAATACCTTTTTTTGGTATTAAAAAAATAAAAATCTTACATAAAATAATTTTTAAAAAAATTATTTAAAAATAATAAATAGTAATAAAATTCATTGTTGATGCTTGGGAATATGATATTATTAATTCAAGTTTAGTAATTGACAAATATATGTTAAAATTATTTATGATTTTGGATTTAAGTGTCTATTTCAAAATTAATGGACTAAAGTTAAATTATGATAAAACCTTAAGGACCTCAAAGGAATTTACCCTATAGGAATTGTTTTACTACAACACTACAGTGCTTTTCCACTTACTCCATCCTTTCTAGATCCTATGGATCACATCACTATCAATCTCTCCATCCATTTGGATTATTGACCCTTATATCGAAAATAATCTCACTTAAGTATTGCTTATATCAATATGTTTTGATCTTTTTTTGTTTGAACTGTGTGAAAAATTAGATTATTGTATTGAGAAGAATTTATCAATGATACAAAACCCCTTAAGATTATATACAACTGCTGTTAAGCAACAAATAGGAAACTAAAATCTACACAAATCTAATCCCTATGATTTTGAGATTGTCTGACCTTAATTCTAAGGGTACAGATATTTACATATTTCCTAAATTTAATACAGTTGACTTTCCTACACTCCCCCTCAAGCTGGTGAATAGATATTCTCCATTCTTAGCTTGCATACAATGGTCTGAAATGCTACACTACTTAGTTCTTTGATAAGTACATCTGCGAGTTGACAGCTAGTAGTCACATAAGGTGTGTAGATTAATCCACTATCTAACTTCTCCTTAATGAAATGTTTGTCTATCTCTATGTGTTTCGTTCGATCATGCTGCACGGGATTATGTGTTATGCTGATTGCAATTGATTGTTGCAGTATAGTGTCATCGGTCCATGCCACTAGATCCTCAGGTCTTCTAGAATGATCTTCACCCACAATAATTCATATATTTCTTGAGCCATTGCTTGAAATTCTGCTTTTGCACTAGTTCTCTCTACATTTTATTTTTGCTTCTTCATGTCACAAAATTTCCTCCAAGAAAGGTATAATACTTAGAAGTGGATCGTCTGCTAATTATCGACCTTGCAGAGTATGCATCTGTGTAGGCCTCAAGTACTAGCCCTGTGTTTCTTTCGAATAGGATCCCCTTTCCTATAGTTCCTTTAAGATATTGCAAAACTCAGTTGGCTGCTTGTAAGTAAACTTTTTTTCTTCTATGCATGAATTGACTAATCACTCCAATAGCATAAGCGATATCAAGCCTAGTATAAGACAAGTAGATGAGTTTACCTACTAGGCGTTGATACATTTCTCTATCTACACCAATATCCTCCTTTGCCTCTCCGAGCTAATGGTTGGGATCTATTGGTGTGCTTGTTGGTCTACATGCCAACAGTCTCTTTGAGAAGATCTATGACATACTTCTGCTGAGAGATAAAGATACCTTTCCTAGAGCCTGCAACTTCAATTCCTAGAAAGTACTTCAACTTTCCCAGTTCTTTAATCTCAAATTCCTCGGCCAGGAATTGTTTTAGACACTATTTCTCTTTTTCGTCATTTTCTGTCATGATGATTTCATCAACATACACTAAAAAAGTTGTGATTCCCCTTGAATCCGAATGCTTGATAAACAATGTATGATCTCTTGGATTTTGTCTATATCCCATACCTATCATCACTTTGGCAAACCTCCCAAACCATGCTCTTGGAGACTACTTAAGCCCATACAAGGCTTTCTTAAGCTTACACACCTTGTTGGCAATGTTGCTTCCAAATCCAATTGGGATCTCCTTATAGATTTCTTCTTTGAGATCTCAATGTAGAAAGACATTTTTTACATCAAACTACTGTAGATCCCAATCACAATTTGCTACTAATGATAACAAAATTTTGACAATGTTTATTTCTGTAACTAGTTTGAATGTCTCTTGGTAATCCACTCCATATGTCTGAGTATATCCTTTAGCTACCAATCTTGCCTTATATCTTTCCAGTGATCCATCCGTTCTATCTTCACAGTATAAACCCACTTACATCCTACAGGCTTCTTTCCTACTAGCAAGTTTACCAACTCTCAAGTCTTATTTTTCTTTGGAGCCTCCATTTCTGCATTCATAGCTTGTTTTCAATTTTCATTAGATAATGCCTCGGATAGGGTACTAAGAATAGGGATGCTATTCAACCTTACAAGGAAACTCCTATGAGATGGTGAGAACTTTTCAAGTGAAACAACATGGAAGAGTGGATATACTGGTCTTTTGGTGCATTCTCTAGTTCCTTTCCTAATGACAATAGGAATATTAAGTTTTGACTCATTTTGTGAAGATGAGTTAAAAATTGTTACCTCATTCTCAGGATTTGGATCAGATTTTCAAGAAGAGTTAGAAATTATTACCTCATTCTCAGGACTTTGATCAGATTCTTGGGCTTGCATAGGTTCGGGAGCCAAGACTTTCCTCCTTGAGTACACTTGACTTGTCATCCTATCATCAAGAGCAACCATGGGCACGGGTTCACTGTTTTGTGATGTAGGTGACACTGACATGGGTTCATTGTTTTGTGACTTAGGTGACACTAACTGTTTCGAAGGAAGATCTATAAAAAAGAAATCCTTATCTATGAGAAAGAAATCCTTATCTTCCCTAACCAAACTCTCCCCCTGAAAATAAGGAGTGGTGAAGTAAGGTTCATTCTCATTGAAGGTGACATCTACTGAGACATAGAATTTCTTGGTTGGTGGATGATAACACTTATACCCCTTTTGTGTTGATGAATATCCCACAAACATACATTTGATTGCTCTTGGATCTAGTTTTCCCCTGTTTTGATTGTGAACATGGACAAAGGACACACGACCAAATATTCTTGGAATAAGGTGATTTGTAGTGCTTAGGTTAGAACAAGAGAGCATGTCCATGGCACTTTTAAAACCTAAGACTTTGGATGGTAATCGGTTTATGAGATGTGTGGCTATGAGAACAGCTTCCCCCAATAAGATTTAGATACATTGTTTTGAAACAAAAAAGCTCAGGTTGTATCTAGCATGTGACCATTCTTTCAGCAACCCCATTTTGTTGTGGGGTTTGAACACAAGATGATTCATGATTATCCCTTCTTTTTGAAAATATAAGTTTAAAACATGATTGAAATAGTCCCTAGTATTTTTTGTTCTAAACCTTTTGACTTTAACACCAAATTGATTTTATACCATAGTATGAAAATTTGGGAGAGCTGCACTGACATCAATTTTGTGTTTGAGCAAAAAGATCCAAAAAACTCTAATGCAATGATCAATAAATGACACAACCCACCTTGCTCCAGAAACATTAGGAATATTTAAAGGACCCCAAAATCACTATGAACTAAATAAAAAGGAATTGAGCTTCTTTTGTTGCTAATGGAAATCACAATGAAAACTTCTAATATCTAGATCTTTAAACAAGGATGGAAACAATGTTTTGAGAGTTTGAAAGGATGGATGTCCAAATCTACGATGATGAAGCCAAACCTTTTCTTTATTAGATTGAAGGTGTTCAGAAAGGAAGGACAAAGATGATTTAATCTTGACAATATTTGAACTGTTGAGTGTCTCAAGGTAGTACAGTTTGTCCCGTTCCTTGGCATGCCCAATGGTCTTCCTTGAATCCTGGTCCTAAAATACACAATAAGTGGGGTAAAAAAATTACATTGCAACAAGAATCTCAAGTTTGTTTTTGTATAGAAACAAGATTGGTAGACAATTTAGGGACATGAAGAACATCTTTCAGAATGAGTGAAGGACTAAATTGGACATCTCCTATTCCAGCAATAGTGGTTAGTGAACCATCAGCTATGGCAATTTTCTTATTGCTTGGACAGGGTTTGTAAGTTTTAAACTTTTGTGACAAATAGGTCATGTGATCAGTTGCTCCTGAATCCACAACTCAAGAATTGGCAAAGGTTCCATCCGAGAGATTTAATCCAATGGAATTAGAAAACTCACCTGAATGCGCCAATAAGCATGTACCTGAGGGTTTCTCCAAGGATCTCAAAAGAGCTCTTAACTTCTCAATTTCATTTGGATTGAATCTCATTGTAGCGGTAGCCTCTGATATCTTTGACATAGTTATGGGACTAAAAACAAATGTTAAGAGTGAATAAAAGACTGGAGAGATGAACAAAAACAAATTTTGGTGATGAAGGCTGGATGAGAAAATGACTATTAAGGCCTTAACAAAAACCAACTATGAAGGCTGAAGAAGAAACTGCAAAAAAATCAACACTGAAGGCCGAAATTATATACAACTGCTGTTTAGCAGCAAATAGGAAACTAAAATCTGCCTAAATCTAATCCCTATGGTTTTGGAATTGTCTAACTTTAATTCTAGTAATATAAATATTTACATATTTCCTAAATTTAATACAGTCGACTTTCCTACATTGAATTTACAATGCTTAGTTTGAACATTTTTTATTCGAGCATCTTTCTTCACAATTCTACCATTGTGTTAATCTTCGCTCTAATCCAAGCATAGAGGACAATATCATTTGCAAACATCATACACCAATGCACTTTATCCTAAATGTATTTTGCTAGTTCATCCATTACGACCGCAAGCAATAATGAATTTAGTGCTGACTCTTAGTATAATCCCGCTGTGATGGAAAACTTACTTATATGCATCTCCATACATGTACTTAATACCTTTCGACACAACACTAATTGTACAACATTCTTTAATATAATCAGATTTCTTTCATCTACCATTATTACATCATCCTTCACTTGCATCACCTTACATAAATCGATGCGACATGCTACCAAAATGAAGACAAAATTAGAATCTCATCAATATCAATATTTTTATTTTTTTTCTATCATCCTCTCTATTGAATTAATTTCATAAAAAAATTACTAAAATTGCCACACATTGAAGGCAAAATTAGATTCTCATCAACAATATTAAAATCACATACTTAGTTTTCTCCATCGGTCCTTACCTCTTTGCTAAATTTCAATAATCTTTGGTAGTCAAAATTTATTTAACAATTATCATATTACTCTCTAAATCTTTATTTTCCAATTAATTAAATTCAATTTAACTCTCTAGTTGCAACAAATTAACTTATATGAGATTTGCAAGTTTATCATTCCAATTACCTCAATCTAAACCCTATAAATCAAGTGCATGTATATATTTCTTAAGCCTAAAACACTAGAATGTCATCTCAAAAACTACTAATCCATGAAACCAAATGCACTTGCATATTTTATCCTTGAATAGTGATAACTCTCAATCCTCATAATATTGGTTGAGATATCGATATGCAAAACAAATTTAACCAAGGGCGTCTATCCAAAGATTAATTTAATTAGTTTCCCCCACATAATTTATGTAGCTCAAATCTACTTTGTACTACTTGAGTCCTACAGTAGAGCATAGAATATCACAATTGTTTACAACTGCGATTATATAATTTCTTTATTTTCTTATTACTATAAAAAATAATTAAGATCCTAACATTCGAGTTTCCTAAAACTATTGTCATGTTTAATGAATGCTAACCTCCATGATTCCCGTAAGGTCAAACCCCATTTAAAGAAATAAGCTACGCCAAAGCCAGCAAAGTGCTTAATTGCTACTTAAATATATCTAAAGGCACCTTAAAATGTCGACCAAAAAAATCTTCAACCTAAACTAATACTGTAATTTCATCTACTTTAGTTCTTGACATCACGTTGCATTTCTATTGCCCTAAGCCAAGTTCTATCAAAGCCTTTCTCTTCTTAAAAGTTAATCCCACTACAAATGGCTCTATCCACATATTCATTCACTTTCACACAGGTCCCAATTTATTCCAACAAACGTCTCATGTTCAATGTTTCATTCCATCAGTGTCAAACAAGTCAATACTTATGATTAGCACCAAACGCCTCGCATTTCTCTTGCCCTAAGCCAAGTTCTCTCAAAGCCTTGTTTTCTTCGATATCAGACAGGATAAAAATAAAAATACAACAAATACATTGCTTCTAGTCGTAAAGCATACTAAAATCGCCTTAAATATTATTTTGAAGTTTAAGTATAGCAACAAAGTTACAGTTTAGCTAAAACAGAATATAAAAAGAATATTTAACACTGACAACCAATTAAAAAAATATTTTTTAAAAACTTTGTATTCATTTTATTTATATAATAATATAATAATAGCTGACTTTGACATGTGAAAGTACATAGAAAAGAAAATATAAAACTAATACATTAGGGCTTTTAAAGATAACGCGCGCGCGCGTTTTGAGCCATTCTAGACATAAAATAATGGAAAAGAGCTTTAGTTCCTAAAAATAGTAGCAGCTCTAGAGATCCATAGGATCAATTACGGCATTTTGACGAAGAAGAGAAAAATGTAGTGTAAAAAAAACAGAAAGTACAGAGAAATAAAAGAAAAAGTTGAAAACGTACGCTAACAAAAAAAAAAATCAACCCAGGTGAGGTAGTACTAAAATTGTTTGAATTATCGTTTTTGACCTTCGGACGACTCTCTTGACCGAAAGGCAGAGCGAAAACGGAAAGAAAGAGAAAAAAAAAAAGAGGAATACGGAGAACAGCGTACCTCTCGGCGCTGGAGAACTCGTAGAGCCTGCCGCGGCTGGAGAAGATAACGAGAGCAACCTCGACGTCGCAGAGAACGGAGAGTTGACGAGCCTTCTTGATCAAGCCGGAGCGCCGTTTGGAAAAGGTGACTTGGCGACTGCTCTTATCTTCAATTCGCTTCATCTCCACCTTCCTCCTCCCCATTGTCGGTTGGCTTTTGCCCTAATTTCTTTCGAATAGGTTTATTTTGTTTTATTTGTCTTGCGGAGAAGAAGAAAATGGAGTGACCAAAAGAGGGAGTTAATGGAATAATTAATACGGACGAGCTAATTTAAGCAAAAATGAGGGGCCATGATGAGAGAGTAACCTAGCTCTTAGCGGCAATAGTAAAACTAGGTAAGTCAGTCAATGTGTGGTCCTGACAACCGAAACGTCTACTTCTATGACAGGTTGCTTCTTGCGGGCACGTCGTCTTTCATTATGGCTTCTTTCCTTTTTTAGTCATTACCTTTAGTTACATAAATTTTTCTTATTTTGGGATGATTTTTAAATATAAATATGATAATTTGTATGGTATTAAATTTTATTTATTCACCAAAAGTATTATTTATATTATTATTAATGTTAAAATTTGCATCGGCACATTGTAAACATTTTTTTAAAAATTTTGTTGAATTTATATATAATTTTTGTAAAGATTAATTTATGCTATTATTATATTTTATTAAGTTGTCAGTGACTGAGTGTACCCTATCATGTTCAAATTTGTCAAAAACATCAGCCCTTAATTGGAATTTATTTTCCTAGAATCTAGAATAATGAAATACAAATAGAAAATGTGCAGAAACGAGTTGAGGCTATCGATAGAATTCTTACTTCGTTTTGTTGGATTATTGATAAGTTTTTTTAACTTAATTTATTTTTTAAATAAAATAAAATTTATAATTTCATTATAATTGATCTAGTTTAATGTGTTTAGAATTTTAATATTGAAAAATATTTTTAAAAATATCAAATTTTAATTGGTAAGTACAAAATTTCTTTTTATTAATTTGATTAATTCTAAATTCTAATAGATAGTAAGAGATCAAATTACATCATATTATTATTATTATTATTATTATTATTATTATTATTATTATTATCTTTAAAACTTAATTTTTGCACTCATGATCTTTTAAAACTTTTTTTATTCATCATTTTATCAATTATTATTGAATTATACTTAAAATTAGATGTACATTCAAATAAATGTCTAAAAATTGTGGCTAGTATTTGATTTTTCAATCAGTTCAATTTATCAAAATTAAAATTCAATTAAATCGAATTTTTAAAACATAAAAAAAAAACTGAACCAAATTTCTTGTAAATCGAAAAATCAAAATCTTGAATTCGGTTGGATTTTTTATTAAAATTGAAATTTTTATTTTTTTAATATATTTATTTAATATAAATATACATTTATTACTTTAATATAAGATATTTTTATTTAATATAAATATATATAAATATATCAATTCGATCAGTTTAAACGGTCCGGTCGATTTTTATTCAACTTTACCAGGACCACAAAAAAAAGGTGGTATATTTCAATACAAATTTTAATAAAATTAATAAAATGAATGAAAATGATTGGATTACTATTAAATATTAATAGCTTTTGCTTCTTTTTAAATATTAATTAATAGTTGTATCACTGTAGCTTTGACTTGCTAAATTTCTCTCTCCCACGTGACCCCTGCAGTATTGTGTTAGCACTTACAGAGGCAGAGTGTAGGAAGTATAATGACATTGTGTAAAAAAAAAAAAAACAGAGTGTGTAATGACATTATTGCATTTATTTATTGATTTAGGATATAGAAGTAAAAAGAAAAATGTTAAATACTCAATTTAAGATTAAATATTTATAAAAATTCTCAATTAATGATATAATTTTTAATTTTGATCAATTAAAAATTAAACATTTTCAAATTTGTTCAATTTAAGATTTTTTAACGTGTGAGTTACACATGCCTTTAAAGAAGTGGATGACGATGAAAAGACAAATTATTACCACCTGTCTCACTAAAATGTTGCAACGTGTCTCACGATTTTTACATATTAAAAGAAAATAAATATAAATACACTACAACGTGGGCCACTAAAATGCTGCCATGTGTCAATTGCTGCCACATGTCCTACGTATTTTTACCTATTAAAAAAATAAATATAAATATATTACCACGTAGCCCATTAAAATGCTGTCACATGTCTTTATTAAACGCCGTTATTATTTTTAACGGCACGTGTACTTCAATTTCGTTGAAAAGTCCTAAATTGAACAAATTCGAAAAAGTTTAGTCTTTAATTGATCAAAATTAAAGATTGTATTCTTAATTGAGAAATACCGAAAAGTTTAATCCTAAATTGAGCTTTTAGCTAAAAAAAATCTGAAGAGTGAGAGCAAAGCAACACACACGAGAATTTTTACATTAAAATCAAAATTTTTATCTTAGTATAAGATTAATAAAATTAATGTAAATATATATAATTAAGCGTAAAGTTAATATCATTATATAAAAAATATATTAGAAGTATTATGAACATAAAAAAATAAATATAAAATTAGAATCAATAAACGCAAAAATATGATAATTTTGATACAAAACATGTTTATATTTATTTTTATGTGTTTACAATATTTTTAACATATTTTATATTTAATGACACTGATTTACGTTTAATATTGTGTATTTACTTTATATTGATTACAAAAGAAATTTTTGATAATTAAAGGTAAAAGTGAGATTACTTAAATTCGAATCCAAATCTTATAATATACTATAACTTTTTTTTAAATAGTAGATCATGAGATTTGGACAATTATGTGTATTTATGTTAATTTTATAATAAGATAAAAATTTCAATCTTATCATAAAAATTTTTTGATATATTTTTTTATTACAAAAAAATCTAATATTTAAAAATAAAATTAAAATTACATAAATTTAAATTCAAATATTACAATATATCATAATTTTTTTAATCATTTAGTAAAAAAATTATTTGTTACCCATTCTCAAATACGCTGAAATGGTCTTTTCATTTTCCTTTATATCGTTATTTTCTTTTACCAAGAAAAGAATGGCAATAATAATTAATTGCGATTAAAAATAGCAAACAGAAAATGGAAATGGCTGGCAGGATGGGGCCGGGTGGGGCGGTAGCAGAGTTCAGATAAATCCGGAATGTCTCTCACCTTAATGACTGGCGCATCATGTTTTGCCACGTTTTGAAATTCACATGCGATTTTCACAGTTTTCCCTGCAAATGGGAGATGATTGGCCTACGGCCCTACGCTACAAGCCAAAAAAATATCGAGGCGGCTTGAGACGGGGCCCGCCCGAGTAGCCCCACTTATCCGTTACCTGTTACCCCTCTCTGTCGTTTGTCCACCGTGTGAAAGCTGAGCAAATCGATCCCTCAACGCTGCAGCACGCCTAAACCATGTGGGAGGCCAGAGATCTGGGCCACAGCTTTCCGTGAGCATTCCGGCAGCCAATGGCTTCGGTTTTGGCTGTTGTGTATATGCACCATGCAGTGGGTAGTATTTGGATTATTATTAGGATACATAAATTGTCAATTATTTTTTTATTCAGAGCTACAAGATATGGTTTGAATTCAAATAATTTTCGATTATTGAAAACGATGTTACTCCAAATATTAATCTTAAATAAAGAGGAAAAAAGAAAGATGTTAGACCACTTTACAAAATAAAAATTTATACGACATTGGAAAATCGAATACTCACTGACGTCCTTGCATTGAAAATAGCATTTATTGACAGTTTTAAAGCTTTGTTTGATAGAAAAGATGAAAAAAAAAAGAGAATGAAAAATTTGTTAATTTAATAGTTAAATTACAAAATAAAAAAATGGTTATGAATTTTAATCATTATATTATTAAATTTTCAATCTTCATTTCTTTTTATTCTTATTACCAAACAAAGCTTAAGTGATCTACTAAAAAAAAAAAAGCTTAAGTAACATGTCGCCTCAAAAAACAATCTCTATCGAATGTAAAGTTGCATTAAATTTGAAGTTACAAATCATTGCTTGTATGTTTGACATTGGCCATAATTCACAAGCAGGGAGACAGATTCAAAAATTTATAGTCAGATAAATTTTTAAGTAATATTTGTTTAGATTATTTTATTTAAAATTAATTTTATTAACACATAATTTTAAATATTGTTAGAGATACAAAATAATAAAATATTTATATAGAAATTGAAAACAAAAGTATAAAATGTCATTTTTATATAAAAAAACTCTTTACAAGAAATTTTTTTGACATTTTTTATCTATAATTGTTTTAAAAACAATTTTTTATTCAAAGTTCAAAACGGTATTAAATTCAACTTCTAGGATGTGGTAATTATAAGTAAATTTATTTTGCAAAGTAATAAAATTGTCACATAACTTCAAAAAGTAAAAAAATAGATAATTTCATAAAATATTGAATTTTTTTTATCATTCTAACAAAATTAATCTAAATCAAGTATTTAAACAAAAAAATTCAAATTATCAAACAAAGTTTAATTGATCAAATTAAGATGGGAAAATATAAAAAATGTATATTTATTTTCTTATAGAAAACTTATTTTAGTATTTACACTAAATTAATTAACATTTCCTTTCTATAAGTATTTTTCTTAGTTGTTTGGTTCCTTACAAGGAATTTTTTTTTGTCGATTGTAATTTTCTTTCTTTTTAGAGTCTTCCTAATTTTTTGAATTTATTTTTGAAGCTAATTTCAACTTATGTCAAGAGAATTATTATATCAACTACTAACAAAATTATATATTTACATTGTAAATAATTACTTTACAAAAATTCCCTTTTTTGTTTTGTTCATACGTTTATATACTTTTAAATATTATTAGAAACCAATATTTAAATATTCACTTTATAATTTAGTGGGAGAAAAAAAATAAAATTTTGGGTTTGTTTCTAGTAATTTTACTTAATTTTTTGAGATTTTAGTGGGGAAAAATACAAATAATAATAAATTGAGTATATTACTAATATATAAAAATAAATTTAAAGAATTTGAGTAGGGGCAGCTGCCCTCACCCTAAATCCATGCCTGTTCACAAGACATTTTTCGATTTTTTTCACAAGACTTTTTGTAGTTTTAATAAACAGGAGAATAGTTAAAAGACATGTGTCATTATCTTAACATCGCTTGTGAAATAAAAAAACTCTATGATGGTGTATTGATCTACCCTATTTTTTTTTATTTGACATCTATAATCAAACAAAGATCTACCCTATTTTTTTTATTGAAGACAACCAAATCATTGAACTAATGCTTAGATGCAATGTAACAAATTCCTTAATTAATTAAAAGAAAAATGTGAGTGAAGGTCAATATTTAAATTCAAGGAACACAATAAAATTTAAAGAATCCAAGTTGAGAAGTTGAAAAATAATAGCTACCTACTTTAGCTAAAAGACTACAATTATCACTTAAAAATGGACCATATTGTGCCTTGACTTTTAACAAATTTAAACGGATTTAGCACAAACATGTAAACTAATGATAAATTAATATAAACATTGTAGAAAAAATAAACATATTAAAGTACAAAAGGATGCACTAAATTTTCACACTCTTTTAGTGCATATTTCGATTTTTTAAACTAAGAGCTTAAAAAAAAACCCTCCAAATTTTAGGCTTCGTAAGTGCTTTTGTGAAGACATCAGCAACATGGTCACTTGTTCCAATATCCTTGAGCTCAATCTCTCGTTTAAGAACCTTTTCTCGAATGAAATGGTGTTGGACTTCAATGAGCTTTGTTCTTGCATGAAATGTTGGATTTGATGCTAGCTTAACAACACTTTGAAATCGCATCTCAAAGTGATTAGATAATCCACCTGCTTGTAAATGTCACTAAACAATTGCCTTAGACAGACTCCTTCTTGTGTAACCATTGTTGCAGCGCAATATTTTGCCTCGGTGATTGATAAAGCAACGTTAACTTGCTTCTTCTTGCACCATGAGATTGTAGCTGATCCAATATTAAAGCAATAGTTTATTGTTGACCTTTTTTCACATTTCTTGCCTTATCAGAATCCACAAAGCCACTCCATAGAAATTAACATTTTTATTGTACAGTAGCCTAAACTCAAGAGTGCTATAACATATCTCAAAATTATTTTTTCTACATCGAGATATGAGACTTAAGGGTGTTCCATGAACTGGGAAATAACACCTACAGAAAAAGACAAATTGAGTCTTGCTATAGTTAGATAAATCAACCGACCAATAAGTTGGCAAACTTGTGTAAGTCCACCATTGGTTTTCTTTCATTCTTTCTAAGCTTAATGTGTGATTCCATAAGAGTCCCCTTTGGCTTGGCATCTTCCATTGAAAAATACTTTAACAAGGTTTGAGCATATCTTTTTTTAGACAAACAAACCACTTTCTATTTGTTTAATTTCCAACCCAAGAAAACTTTTTGCTTTTCCTAGGTTCTTCATCACAAATCAAATGGCCAATTCATTACATAAAGTCTTGATTTCAACATAGTTATCTTCGGTAATAATCATGTCATCAATATACAAAAGTACCAACACATGCATCTTTGAATTTTCTATTGATAAACATGCTTGAGTCAAAATTATAAACTTTGAATCCACAAAAAATAAAGTATTTGAAGATTTTTCTATACCATGCACGTGGCGCTTGCTTAAGGTCGTATAACGTTTTCCTAAGTTAGTAGACATGAGGAGGAAATTCTTTAGAGATAAAACATTGAAGTTGATTCATAAACACTACTCTATCTAAATCTTTATAGAGAAAAGCGTTTTGATGTCAAGTTGCCACAAATTCCATTCTTTATGGGCAACTAAGGATATAAGTGTTTTGACTGTTGTCATTTTAGCGATTGGGCTAAAAGTCTCTTCATGATCTAGTCTATACTATTGTGAAAAACCTTGAGCGACTAGTTGAGCTTTATACTAATCCACTAATCCAAGCACCTTCTTCTTCAACTTGCATACCCCTTTACAAGTTATTGGTTCAATGTCCTTGGCTTTAGCTTCAACCCCAAGTATTGTTCCTCAAGAATGCTAAAATTTCTTCTTGCATTGCAGCTTTCCAACTTAGGTGCCCTCTAACTTTTTTAAAGCATGAATGTTCTTGAAAGTCAACTGGTCTTACAAAAAACCATTCAGTTATAATATGCTTGTTTGCTTTGACTTCATAGTCTTTTCTCCAAGTTAGTTGTCCTTTTCTCGATTTGATTGCCTTGGTGTTGGGAGAATTTGTTCATTTTCCTCTTATGCTTATTCTTAATCTTATGGTTCATCATTACAATCCATTTCTTCACTGCTCTACCTTGCTAGCGGTGTTCATTCGATCCATTCGATTAATTTCAAACTGAATTAGCCAAAACTGACATTAACAAAAATTTAAAATTTCATTTATGTTAACCGAATTAAAGTTTGTATTTTCAAATTAACTCGAACAGAAATAAAGTTTGGTTAATTCGGTCAATTAACATATTAACCGAAATAATATAAGATTATTTTTTATTTTAATTATTTAACTTGAACTGTAATTATTTAAAGCATTCTATACAATTTAAATTAATTACAAAGAACATCAATATAAAATTGTAACTAAAATTATTAAAAGCATCAATCTATACAAAATGTAAACGGTATTACTTAAAGCATCATATAGAATTATTACAATTACTTAGCACGAATGCTATACAAAATGTAAAACAACTTGTGTCTAGCATCAATGTAAACAACCTGAGTCTAGCATCATAGGAATCTTAACAACACTCAAACAACCATCAATTGCTAGCAATATATCAAGTTACCAACTAGACAACAACCAAATAAAGCTAATGAATAATTTATAACAGTAGCAGATTAACATGTAGGGGTGTTTTTCCAGTAGATTACATGTAGGGTTGTTTGTTTAAGCTCCAGTAGATTGCATTTGCATGTCCCTCATCAGTTTATTAGTTCAAACCATTACAAAACCAAAACATCCACAAATTTATACCATTATGAAACTAAAACAAATTACCAAACTAAAACAGTAGCAAATTACATATCCAAGCTAAAATAGTAGCTCCATTCACAAGCTCATAACTTAAAGGATGTTAGAATCTACTACATCCAAAGATGTATCTAGACAAAAAAAGAAAATGAATCAAGATTAACTTTCATAAGCTATTTTCAGATCATAAAATAATAAGATAATAAACAATACACACACACACACACACACAATTTTCATTATTTCCAAGTTCTTGTAGCTTTTCCACCATGTTGGATAGGTTTGATGGTTTCTAAATCCATCTTAAGTACACACAAGAGCTTATACCATTTTAGGATTTCTTTAACTCCTAAATTAATCACGAACATGTCCTTTGGTACTAAACGTGGACTTAAAAGCAACAATACAAATAGGATTAGCTAAAACATCTTAAGCTAATTGGGAAAGGATAAGAAATCTAGGGCTATTCACTTTCCACCACCCTGAAATATCAAAATCTTCATTGTCATTCTCAACAACCTCATTTAGGTACCTACCCATTTTTGATTTTTTGCATTACTCAATTCAATCATGGGCATCCTATATAAAGACTTCATATGCTTTTTCAATCTTTGTTGTGGTTCTCCTACATCACTATCACTTAACGTACTTGATTGGTCATTATCACTTGGAAGTAAAAGTTGATATGTATGATACAATTCGTAAATAACTTCCTTCACTTTTTCGCTATTAACAAGCCTTTATCACCATCATATAAGCTTTTAAGTACAAATTCCACTTAATTTAATTTGTGCTTGAGATTAAGGACATCCACAACAAAAAGAAGCATATTTGTCCTCTCCAAATTACCCTAATTCTTATCATATTTATCTTCATTCTCATAGCCATCACACCAAATTTAATATTATTATTACTTCGGGCTTTTTGCAAAAGACAATTCATTTCAATAATTCATCAAAGAAAATGTTGGATGTGACATACAAAGTGTGAGACCCAGTTATTTTGTATTGTACATTTACGGATATTCATTTATAATTAATAAAGGAATTAATTTGTAAATAGTCTGTAAATTATAAGTATATAATGATGTGGGCCCCACTTGAATTTTCGCTCCCAGATGAAATGTTGAATGTGGAAATAGTGTACAGATGGTGAAATGATTATAAGGAGGAAATTTTATAGAATTGAAATTAATTTATTTTCAGTATTTGGAGTTGTTGGCAAATAAATTAGGAAATGACAGATACGTCTCAAGGGTAATTTCGTAAATTCTTCTAAATAAAAATGAATTGGGACAAAGTAAAAATATCATGATATTTTACATGAAAATGAGTTTAAGATAGTGGCCTTGGATTTAATTAATTTGTGGTTAAATCGAAAATTTACGCGATTTACCCGGTAAGGGTAAAATCTTAATTTCTCACTATTCGTGCACCGCGCGTCAATAAAACCACTTTTAATCATCACGATATGTTAATATGACTATTTGGAACTAGAATCCAAAAATTTGGAACACATTTACATGGTTTTTACGCCAGCAGGAACGTAATGGCAAAATTGTCCAAAATTTCATGACTAGGGGTATTTTGGTCATTTTGCAAGTTCCAGAATTTTCTTTAAAAGTCAGTCAACAGCTAAAGGTCACTATTCACCTTCTCCTTCATGCTCTCCTTTCAAGAGAAAAGAGGAAAGAAAAAAATTCAAACTTTTAAAACTACTAATTTAGTCAAATTTTCACCAAACCTTCAACTACAAAAACATCATATTTTCTCTCCTCTACCTACCTATACCTATATCTCATTGAATAAGCCATCAAATAAGGAGAAAGAACTCCTTGAAGAATTTGGCCAAGCAAGTTACCATGCTATCCACTTGGTTTACTTTGATTCTAAAGGTGTAGAATTATTCATTTAGGTTGACTAAGCATGATTTTATCATTTATTTCATTTAAATGTTGCAAAATCAAAAGATGCCATAGGAGGGGGTTTCGGCCATTGATGGAACATAGGGAATTCTTAAGCTTTCATGCATGAAATGCATGCCAAAATCAAGATCAATTATGGTAGAGTAAGAATTAAGAATTAAATTGTTGAAAATCCCATGGAATCATCACCCACCATTTTCTGCCATGATGAAGGGGATTGGTTTCATGGCTGGTTTTGATGTTTTGACGGTAGATTATGATTGTAGGAATTACGAGGAATCTGCGGGTATGCCCGGATTTAAAATCTGACGCAAAACGAAGAAGTTACGTTATACTACCGGTAGAATTTATACTGCAAAAATATTTGCAGTGTACAATATGGCTGCATATAAATAAGAATAATAGCTTAAAAATAAGTATTTATTAAGCTAATAATTTTGGTGGAATTACTTGCAGCCCAGAAATAACGGATATCGTGTGGTGCATCCGAAGAGTTCGATTACGCTATACAGGTAAAGGATGCGTATGTAAGCTGTAGCGATATTTTTATTACATAAGTTTTATGCAAATAATTTATTATGAATATTTTTTAAATGAATTGCATGAAAATCTGTGCAAATGAGGCTGTGATGGAAAATTGGAACTGTGTTTAAATTGCACAAGGGCTAGGGAAATAGCAGTCGTTATGCTACTGAAATTCTAGAAATATTTTCTAAAATTATCAAAAAATATTTAATTACATGTTTTGATAATTTCCTAGCCTTGGAAATAAGGAATTTATTATTTTTAAACAAAACATGATTATACCAAAAAATATTATTTAAATATTAAGTTTTGATTCCGAAAATGAGATTATAGAATATTTCCCCCCACATATTTTATAATATATGAAATGATTTAAATGATGAAGAGATGAAAAGTGAATATTTTATAAATTTATTCCATAAATATTCACTATACAGTTTAATAAAATCATTTATGGACTGATTGAAGAGTTACTGATTTTTAATTAATTCCATAAAGGTATTTTATTATAAAATTATTGTTTTTGAGACTACTAGGCTCCATATCATGCTGATATGTGATATGTGATATGTGATATGTGTGACATGTGATATGTATTCAATCCCGGTTGACACTTGATCAGTGTTTGACTGAAGACTTTCCTAGACTATGGTCATAGGTCTGACATGATTATCATTGCCCTACGGGGTGTATTTTCTTTCTAGCATGATATATTATGGGTGATGCCTTAGTCTCCACTTTTATGAGATATGAAATGATATGTAACGTGGAAAATGTGTTTAAATGAAAAGGCAGATGAATATGTTTTATGTAAAAAGGAATAGGATTTTTAACAGGTTACGTACTATATAGAGTACTGTACTGTTAAAATTTAAACAGTGATAGATAAAATGGATTTTAATGAGAATTATGATATATTTAAACTAATATTCTTTTTAAAGAATAATTGAATATTAGTTCATTTTACTTAAAATGCTTTTATTTTATAAAGGTATTATTTTGAAAGGAATATGAAATGAAATGGAAAGTGATTTATCCCAACAACGAAATTACTCCATATAGTCGCTTCTAGGTTCCGGGACAAGACAGGTATTTCAAAATACCTTTTTTACTCCATCCGGATCCCTAGCTGACTATAGTATCCTTCCTATTTTGGTCCTTAGAGCACCTATAGGAAAATAAGGGTTTTCATTTCATATAGACTTCGGAATATCTAGTTTTGCATACAATTCTCTTACTGAGCTGTGGTTTGCTCACCCTTTTATTTTAACATCTACAGAGTACTTCCAGTGACTGCGTGATTTGCATCCAGGGATTGTTGGCTGCGCATTTAGTGCCTCAAGACAGCGAGCTTATATCTGGAGGTATAATCATTTATTTTATATATTCAGACATATTTTGCGGTACTACAGTGTTGTAATTAAACGAGGGATGTAAACGATAAATAAATTCTCAATATGTAAATATTTATTTAATTATAAATTACAGTTTTTAAATACTTATCGTATAAGGGAAAAAGGAAAGTAAGGCATCGTAGACAGTTCAACCATATAAAATGTGTGGAAAAGCGTGTAATACTGTATATACAGGATGTGACACAAAGTGCCTATAATGTGAGTTCATAGAAGTGCTCTTAAAACTGTCCTAAGCTTCTAACAATGTTCCAATCATCCTCAATAGAGTAATCTTTTTTCAACTTAAGTTCAACCCTATATCAGGGTCCCGACTCCGGCCAATAGAAAAACTTAATAGACCCTTTTATTGTAATAATTAATAATCTTATTTTAAAAATTAGTGTAAATTTTCAGTCTCAATTATCGTATAAATTAATAATTTGATAAAAAATACAAAATGTATTACATCATATTCAAGAACTAGAAAGCACTTTAAGATGTAATTTGTAAAAGACTAAGTTTTTTTATTTAAAAATTAAAAAAATATATTTCAAAGGGAATTTTTATGAAATTAAAGGCTATAAAGTTATTATATGGATTTAAAGAATTTGAAAATTAAATAAATATTTTTTTTAAGACAATAACAACTCACAATGTAAAACCCTTTAAATTAATAACTCTTTTAAACTAATACTTTCCAAGAGTATTAATTTAAAGGGGCTTTACTATATATTTAAATGGGTAACAGGATAGATACTCGCCACTACTCTTTTAAAACTAAGTGGGTTCAGGTACCTTCCACTACTCGCTAAAAATATAATCAAGTTTGGGTTTAAAGTACTTAAGAGGTGCCACCCGAACCTAATACAAATAATAATATCATTATCCTAATTCGATATTTACCCTTTATAGAGTACCCAAATCCGTTATAATCACATCAAGTATGCTCGGGTATTCCAATTATAAGATACCTACCCATTGTCATTTAATCAAAGATGCATTGTTATTTAATCAAAGATGTCACAAACTTCTTTTTGGTGATTGAACATCACAAACATGATCTAAGAATTCCTTCCTAATTAATGTTCTTAATGCGAACAAGGTCATTTCGCACTTAATCTTCCTTCTTGCTTCAACATTTTTGGGAGTGTCATTTGACATTTTGTCACCACCAGACATTAAATCTCAGCTCCACAAGTCTTGTCCTCGGAGAAAGGCTTTTATACACGTGCCAATATTTGTAATTGGTGCCAACCAACTTTTCCAAGCCACTGTGGTAATTGTTCCACCCACTTCCATGTTCACAACTTGGAATTTGAACGGGCTTTTGTTTTTTTTCTCCCACAAGTGAAATGTTACCTCTCTTGATAGACAAGAAAAGACAAGCCACCTTGATAGCCAATATCCAAGTTGTAATGCGATAGCCAATATCCAAGTTGTAATGCCATGTAACAAATTCCTTAATTAACTAAAAAAAAAAATTTCAGTGAATGCTTGTATCTATAATCAAGGAGCATAGTACAATTTATAGAACAAAACCCAAGTTGAAAAATAACAGCTACCTACTTCAGCTAAAAAACTACAATTAACTCCTAAAAGTGGACCACAATGTCCTAGAAAAACCATTGTTATTAACATTATTTCGGTTTTGATAGTACCAATCGATACACACCGATTTTCATAAAATTCGGTACGCTTAAGTTGATTTTTTATACCACTTTTTGGTATTGGGTAATATCGGTTGGTTTCGTGAGTTTTGGGTGGTTTTGATCGATTTCAGCGAAGTTAACTGTTTTGACTGGTACGCAAAAATTAAAAGAAAATTGAATTTTTTTGTTTTATTATATGTTTTAATATTGAATTAAAACTAATAAATACATAAATAATGAATTAAGTAAATACATTAACAAATTTAACAATTTTAAAAATTATTATTATTTTTTGTACGGTAGTTTTATTAATTTTATACTTATTGTTATCAATGTTAAATATTGTATATATTTATTTTGCTTATTATTAACAATATTATTACATATATGAGAAGTTTATAGATATTATTAAATTAAACAGAAAAATCTGAAATAATATAATGAAACAATAGATGCTGGTATATCTCATTGTAAAATGAAAAAAACGAAACCCTTTTTGATACTAAATTTACAACCTAAAAAAAAAAACTCTAACATCCTTGACTTTTACCAAATCTAAATGGACTAAAAAAAAAGTAAATTAATGATCAATATAAATTAAAATAAACATTGCATATAAAATAAATATATTACTACAAGAGGATGCACTAAACTTTCACATGCAACTAAGACACACATTTTATAATATGTCATTACTTATTTAATTATTAATGATGTAAACAATGGAAATGATAGCAATTTGATAAAAAGACAACACAGGACCTTTAACAACGTGACATGTCTTCATCACACTATTCACACCCCAACTGGAACTACGGTTGCACCAATCTTGGACTGGGCTTTGCCCTCCAACCCAACAATATATGGGCTTTGGTCCTAAATTTTGGTCTCCAAGGCAATGGGGTAGCAAATTTCGGGCCCTATCTACACCATGTTTTGGATCTTCTCCCCTTTACACCGCAACTTTCACGAGAATTTCCTAGCCTGATGGGTTTCCTAGTTCACCCTTAGATCTAAAAAATCCAGTGCGCAGAGCTTTATAAGGAAAAAAATTATTATTATTATTTATTTTTTTTAAATGATACATTGGTACATTACATAAAAAATTACAAATATAATCAAATATTATATTCAAAGAACTTGTAATCCATGCTTAACTCCAGCACTAAACTGGCTAAACAAGTAAATAACTAGACTTTAAGCTCACAAATAATGAGACTCAAGCTTAAAACTTCAAAATCTTAAAACATTTTTCTTGTCACTAAAACAAAATCTCATTAGCAGAAAAAAATTATTAAATAGATCTTTCTTATCATTTTAATCGTATTTTCAATAAATTGAGGTATATCACGTTATTAATTTTAAAATATCAACTTTAATATGGATTCATATTCACATGTTTATAATGATAATATTATTGTAATAATGAAAAGTAAAGTGTGATTAAGCTGGGTCTTCCTTTAAGCATGCATCGATTTTTTAGGAAAAATAAATTTAAAATTTTTAATACTGGAAGAGAGGAATACAAAAATTTTTTTTTTTTTGCTCAAAAGGAATAGAAAAATTTATATTCTAAAAAAAATATCGTCTAAAAATGAATTTCAATAGCGCAAGAGTCAGGAACATATGCCAAAATCTAGATTTTTGGTAGTGCGGAAAAACGAAAGGATGGATAGTGATGTGTGAAAAATGAAAAAAAAAATGATTTTTACTAATGTCGGATAGAAATGAAATGACTTTTATTATTTTGCAGAAGTTTTTTGAGAGACACATGGAGAAAAAGACAAACACTTGCGTCAACAATCACTCATTGTTGTTGTTGTTGTTTTTGTGCAACAACAATTGGCGTCGTCTGTGGGAAATGAAATAAAAGCCAATCAAAACTTTGAAAATGGTGAGAACAAGTTTGACTACGGTGAAAGATGGAAGCGATGAGAACTCTGTGAGTTCTCTTGAACAATCAATTCGCCACAAGACACAGGTGAACATGGAAGAAGAGAGAACGACAGTGTATGTGGTGGAATTCGAAGCTCTGAGGCGACAGAGCAGGAAACAACCCAGGCGCTGAAGGCCATGGTGGATTTGTTTAAGGAAGTCCTCCCGCAGTTGAGCTTGCCGCAGACTGTTCAGAACCTGGTGGCGAGAAACGAGCCAAGGGGTACCGTCGCAGGCAATAGGGTAATCAAGTGGTGATAGACCCCTTGCTGCAACAGGAGTCACCTCCTACGGGAAAGGCTCACAATCAGCATGATGTGGCAAGATTGGGGAGTAAAAGGCTTGTCGTAGGTTCTCAACAGGAGATTAAGGATCTGGCAGAGTTGGAACTTGCGGTAGGGCTTAGGCGACAGGGTTTTGAGTCTATGCGACAGAGTTGTGGGTGACAGGGTGCTAAAGCTGCGGCAGGGTCTTCCGCCTTATGCCGAAGTCCGTCAAGTCTTGCTGGGACTGACTTGGGACATGGTGTTGGAGGTGCTGGAAAGATTGGTGTTGATAACGAGAGCACATAGAGGCCTGGGTTGGAGTTTGACCCTTCCTAGAACACGCAGATGACACGAGGTGGTGCACTTCAAGCTAAAGGAAAGGAGATAGTTGTTGAAGACCAGCCTGGCTTGTCCTATGGTGAAAGGGATAAAAATTAACCCGCTCTCCCTGTAGACATGAAAAAGATGATAGAACAGGTGTTGGAAGAGAAAAAGCTAGTGTCTACAGAGGACAGCTAGAGGAGAAGAGTACCATTTAGCTTGTCCATCATGTAGAAACTGCTGCCCCCGAAATTCAAAATGCCGCAAATAGCCGCATACACAGGGAAGATAGATCCCTACGATCATATGCAAAACTATGAGGCCCTGATGTTACTACATGGATGAGAGGATAAGATAATGTGCAAGGCCTTTTCGCTCACTCTAACGGGGTATGCAATGAAGTGGTTCAACAGTTTGCACGAAGGGTCCATTGCCTCTTTTGACTAATTACGGAATGAGTTCCTTAAGCCGTTTGTGGTGAATACTCAAAGGAAGAAGGAGCCAATTTATTTGCTCACCCTTAAGCAAGGAGATAAGGAATTGTTGAAGAGTTATGTATATCAATTTAAGGATGCCACTTTGGAGGTGCGTGATTTGCAAGTAGGAGTAGCTGTGGCAGCCATGTTACAAGGGACCAGGTTTAAGAAGTTGCAAGAGTCCCTATTGTTAGACCAACCGACTACAATCTCTAATTTATTTTCTCAAGCAAATAAGTACATCACTCAGGAGGAAGTAATGAAAATGGTGTCGGCTGGGGAGCAGAAGGAAGGAAGGAAGCGAGGGAGAGAAACCTCTGGGGTGTCCTCTAGTCAATCGAGCAAACCTAAGAAGGCCCCAAGGTTCAAATATACCACTTACACCCCGCTCACTGAATCTCGAGCTTCGATGTTGGCAGCTATTGAGGGGTTAGGTCTTATACAGCTTCCGAAGAAGACCTCGGGGAATCTAGGTCGTAACTTAGATTCATATTGTAATCACCATTCAGTGTATGGACACTAAACAGAAAAGTGTAGGGAGTTGATGAATCAGCCGGAGAAGTTGGCGCGGGAAGGTATGATAGACCGATTTGTGTGGAAAAGTGACAGAATCAACTATATCGTGCATAACATGGGGAATTACCCTAGGTACAGAAGAGATGAGAATAGGAGGAATGTGAGTAGAAATGAAGATATCAAGAGAAATGATAATAGAAAGGGTGGATAGGAGAAATCAAGAAAAAGATAACGAGCCCACGAGGCTAGCGATCAACGTTATATTTAGAAAAGAATCGTTAGCCGGCACTTCCTCCTCGTCTAGAAAGTCCTACGCTCTGTAAGCCTACCAAGTCAACTCGGTGATAGAAGAGAAGCAAGATAAGGAGCCCATCACTCTCACACCAGCTGACAGGGGGAATATTACAATTCCCCATGATGACCCGATGGTAATCTCGACAATCGTGTCAAAGCATCCAGTTAGTCGGATCCCTGCCGATAACGGGAGTTCGGTGAACCTGATTTACTAGAACTGCTTTTGAGAAGATAAACATCTCGGAGGATAGGCTAAAACCTGTGCCAGCGCCCTTGTATGAATTTTTTGGTGAAAAGGTGAAGGTAGCAAGGGCAGTTCAGCTACCTGTCACGTTGGGAGAGAGCCCAAGGAGTGTCGTCCGGTAGGTGTTGTTTATGGTGGTGAAGTCAACGTCAGTGGCTTACAATATGATCTTCGTGCGACCATTATTAAACGACATGAGGGTAGTGGTACATACTTACTATTTGCTGATGAAGTTCTTGACTCCTTACGGTGTAGGCTAAGTGAAGGGGGATCAAAAGAGGGCCATGACGTGTTATATTGCGTCAACTACATGCAAAGGAATTCAGAGAAAAGAAACTCTCACGATCGAAGAGCCATCTAAGCCAACACCAAATGAAGAGATGGAGGCAGTCCGGTTAGTTGAGGAAGATAGAGGGAAGGTAGTCTATGTCGGGAGACAATTGCCTAGCAAAATGAAAGAGAAAATAATTCAGTTCCTGAAGGAGAACACTGATGTTTTTGCTTAGACTCCCGACAACATGCCCATAATTGACCTCGAGGTTGCTTGTCATCAGTTGAATGTAGTTCTAGGGGCAAAACCGATCAAGCAGAAGAAAAGAAATTTTGCCCCGGAAAGACAAAAAGTTATAGACGAAGAAATCTCGAAGCTGCTACGAGCAGAGTTTATCAGAGAAGTTGACTACCCTGAATGGTTGGCTAATGTAGTCATGGTGAAGAAAGCCAACGAAAAATGAAGGATGTGCTTGGACTGCACTGACTTGAACAAGGCTTGCCCTAATGACTCATATCCATTACCACGTATTGATAAATTAGTATACGAGACCTGTGGATATGAACTACTTAGCTTTCTGGATGCTTTTTCAGGATACCACCAAATTATGATGCACTCAGATGATGAGGAGAAAACTTATTTCATTACCGATAGCGGGACATATTGCTATTGAGTAATGCCTTTCAGGCTGAAAAATGCAAGGGCTACATATCAGCGGATGGTAAACAAGGTGTTCAAGGACTTGTTGGGTAACACCATGGAAGCGTATGTGGATGATATGGTCATTAAAAGTTGTAGGGATGAATCACATGTTGAGAAAATGTCAGAGGTGTTCAAAGTGTTACAGCAATATAACATGAAGTTAAAGCCCAACAAATGTTCGTTTCAAGTAAGGTCAGGAAAGTTCTTAGGGTTCATGATCACTAATCGAAGAATTGAAGCTAACCTCAAAAAAGTTCAAGCCATCTTAGACATGAAGCCGCCCAACACTGTCAGAGAAGTTCAAAGGCTAACTAGGAGGATAGCAGCCTTGAATTGCTTCTTGTCCAAATCAGCAGAAAGGAGTCTGATGTTCTTTAAGGCGATAAAGGCGGGAAGGAATTTTAAAAGGACCGAAAAGTGTCATGATGCTTTTGAGAAATTGAAAGAATACCTGAAAGAGTTGCCATTGTTGTCTTGTCCTTAACTTGAAGATCGACTCTTTATGTATCTAGGTGTAGGCGAGAAGGCGATGAGCACAGTCCTGTTGAGAAAAGACGAAGACAGGGATTGCCTGATATACTATGTGAGCAAAGTTTTGCTAGATGCTGAGACGAGATATCCCCAAGTGGAAAAGATAGCCTTATCGCTAGTGATAGCAACTCGAAAGCTAAGGCTGTACTTCCAGGCCCATTCAGTAACCATCCTAATCGACCAGCCTTTGCGCCAGATATTGGAAAAGCCAGAACATTCGAGGCGTTTAACTAAATGGGTGGTTGAGCTTAGTTAATATGACATACACTTCCAGCCTCGCTAGGCAATACAAGGGCAAGCGTTTGCGAACTTTATTGTAGAATGCACTGGTCGAGAGGTCCAAGAAGAACTAGAATTAGTTTGGTGGAAATTGTTTGTGGATGGAGCTCGTAGCATGGATGGTGGTAGAGCCGAAATTGTACTGATTTCGCTTGAGGGGGATGCCTATGAGTATTCCCTGTGCTTTAGCTTTTCAAGCTCAAATAATGTGGCTGAATACGAAGCCTTGATAGCCGGAATGAAGCTAGCAAAGAAATTGGAAGTTAGCAATCTGATAGCTTATAGTGACTCACAGTTGGTGGTGAATCAGTTCCATGGCAAATATGAGGCACGGGAGCCGGATTTAGTATCCTACTTGCAGAAAGTTCAGCTATTGGCATAGTCATCTAAGAACTTCTGGTTAACCCAGATAAACCGATTTGAGAATAGTCATGCAAACGCTCTTTCAAAGTTAGCATAATCTAGGGGAATTAAAGGTGGAGTAGTAAAATTGGAGTGTTTAGCCAAGTCGAGCACTGAAGAAGAGGAAGTCTGCGATGTTGAGATTGAGAGTGATTGGAGAAACCCGATCATAGATTACATTTTGGAGGGAAAACTCTCGATTACAGAGATGAAGCCCAAAGGCTAAAATTGCAAAGTGCCAGATTTACAATGGTAAATAGGGAGCTTTACAAGCGTGGGTTTACTATGCCCATGTTAAAATGCTTAGGGCCTGATCAAGCTGAATACGCATTGGCCGAAGTTCACGAGGGCATATGTAGTGAACACTTAGGGGCTCAAGCATTAGCTACGAAGATACTACATGCGAGGTTTTATTAGCCAACATTGAAAAGAGATGCCATTGAGAAAGTGCGAAGTTGTGAAAAATGCTAGAAATTTGCTCCCATAGAGTCAGCACCAGTCTCGGCCCTCTAGAACACTTTCCAACCTACACTATTCGCTCAATGGGGCTAGATATCTTGGGACCTTTTCCATTGGGCGCAGGCCAAAGAAAGTTTCTGCTAGTAGCTAATGAGTACTTCACTAAATGGATAGAGGCAGAACCTTTGGCAACAATCTCTAAAAAGAAAATAGAGGCGATGGTATGGAAAAATATTATATGTCGATTTGGAATCTCTCGGGTGTTGAATGCCGATCATGAAAAACAGTTCGATTGCGACACGTTTCGAGAGTTTTGTAAAGGCCTGAGTATCCAGCTACGGATATCGTCTGTATCCTACCTACAAGCCAATGGGTAAACCGAAGTGAGCAATCGAACTATACTGCATGGATTGAAGACCAGATTGGACAAGGCAAAAGGAGCATGGGTGGATGAGCTCCCAAGTGTCCTATGAGCTTACAGGACAACGAGTCTGGTGTCAACAAGAGAAACGCCATTTAATTTGGTATATAGAACTAAGGCCCTCATCCTAGTTGAAATTGGAGCAGGATTGCCTAGGTTAATCCCTTACGTTCAAGAAATCAACTCTTAGGGGCTTAGAGAGAACCTTGATATGATAGATGAACAGCAAAAATAAAGTTGGCCGCCTACCAGCAGCGGATAACTGCATACTATAATGCTCGAATTAAAAGCAGGGAATTACGAAAAGGAGACCTGGTGCTGAGAAAGTCAGCCATTACAAATGCTCACAGGGAAGATGGTAAGTTCCGAGCCAATTGAGAAGGACCTTACAGAACCAGGAGGATGATTGGACCAAGCACGTGTACCTTGGAAACTTTGCAAGGAAAAAAGATCTCGAACACTTGAAATGTTAATCATCTTAAGTTGTACTGGCAATAAGGACATTGTATTCTTTATTTTATTGCTATTATTTTTCTGTCGTTATTTTATGCATTACTTCGCGTAAATGGAAAAAATCATGTGATGTTATTACTTGATTTATGAATAAAGGCCAGTCATTCATATTTTATACTTTCTGACGTGACAACTTAGTTGATACATGTGTTACAGGAATAAGAGTAACAGAAGCAAAAGCTGGCCAAAGGTAAATAAGTCCTTAAGCGAAAAATGCGAAAGACATGCAAACAAAATACATAAGTCTCTAAGCGAAAAATGAGTGAGATGGGTAAACAAAATACATAAGTCCCTAAGCGAAAAGTGCGCAAGACGGGTAAACAAAATACATAAGTCCCTAAGCGAAAAATGCACGAGACGGGCAAACAAAATACATAAGTCCCTGAGCGAAAAATACGTGGGACGGGCAAACCAAATGCATAAGTCCTAAAGCGGAGAATGCATGAGATAGGCACAACACTCGAGTAAAAGTTCTTCTTTGAACAGGGAGTAACGTTGTCTCAAAGAAAAACTTGGGAAGCAACACAATATGGTATGACAAAAGGTATGCTGTAAAGTATGTTATGTTATAACTTTGTTGGGGGCACGTTGAAAAGCATGTTACGACCTTATTGGTAAAATATCTTTGTGTTGTAACATTTTAGCATACTACGTAGGGTTGTGGTTATAAAATGCTAAAATTCCAATGGATATGATAATATGTCAATTATAGCCGTATTTCAATAGCACATCATGCATGTTAACAATTTGTGATTTGTCGTAATGTAGCAAGCATGTAAAGAGAGGAAAAATTGCAAAAGAAATTGTGATTTTCATTAAAAGTAAAATTGTACATCGTTTGTATGAATTACAATCAAAATGAAAAACAAAATGAAAAAGAAAAATATCCTAATCACTCTATGGTAAGGATGGAGTCAGCTGGAAGCGGAGGGGCTATGTCTGTTGTAGGATCCTGGAGAGCTGTATCTACGTTTGGATCTTCAGAAGGAGCAGCGTTGGAAGCAGGAACGTCACTTGAAAGCCCTACAATCTCGACAGTCGCGGTGTTTGGCACAGGTTTGACAGTAGTAGAGTCAGAGAGTTGAAGATCTTCGCTATCTAAACCCTGCAAGGCCTCAATGGGCTCAAGTTGATTGCGTGGCTTGCGAGGGGGCCAGGGAGCTTCGAGGTTTTCCACGTTATCCACAGCCCCTTCCTCTAAATAATCTTCGGGGCTCACCGAGTTAGGCTCGTATTCAGTCCAGGGATGAGGGTTATAGAATTCGACTTCTTCAGTAAATAGAAGCTTCGGGAAGGTCTCATTAGGCCTTTGCTTCTCTAGCCAAGAACGGGCAAGATAGAAGCCGTACTTGACGAATCCTGTCGAGTAAATTTGCTTTTTTTCAAAGCAGTCTTAGGATAGGCGGTATTCCAGGACAGCTTTGGTTCGGACCTCCTTTTGTCGCTCCAGCACGTTGTGCATTTCGTCGATAGCCTCATCCTACTGAAACCTTATGGCCTCAAAATCGTTCGTTGCTTTATCATAAGCCTCATGGTACCCCTGAAGAGAATTAGCCCTTGCTCGTTCATCCTTTAGCTTCAGTTGGAGGCAGTTATTTGAGACCTCAGTGCTTCATTGTCCCTCTTCAACTCGTCCACCCTAGTGGGGAGTGAACGGAGTTGATTGACCTCGTTCTGAAGCACCATGTGCTTCTCTCGAAGCTCATGCAGCTCCTTTTTAGCTCGCTCTCTGAAGGTTCGATGTTGTGCATTGACAGCCACCACTTGTTGCTCAACTTGGCAAAATAGAAAGAAGATAGTTAAAAACCTTGGACAGAAGAAGATAAAACATACGCATTATAAAAGAAGGCCGAAGCTCTTACCTTCATCATAAGATAATCGGAGGTGTCTTTGCCCATGGAAAGATTTTTGAATATCTCTTTCTCGTTGCATGGAAGGATGGTGCTCCAAGCCAGGCGGGAAGCTACTCCGGACTCCTCGATGCTGTCGTTGTCATTGACACCAAGGTAGATCTGAAAGTTGTCCCCATCGACAAACTTCCCTCCATATACTCGATAGCGCCTAAGTGTAGGAGCAGCCATCTTAGGCAAAATTGGCCTCGCAGGCATCGCGTCTTTGATATACAGCCTTTTTCGGTACTTGCGACGAGGCTTGCAAGGGGCACACATGTCACCTATAGTCTCAGGGTCACCCTCTTGGGGAGCAGACTCACTTCTTTGTGACCCTGAGCTCTCGTGATCCTTCGAGCCATGGTCACAGATAAGGTGCCTCTTCCGTTTACCCCGTCAGACCTCTTGCATGGGGCGACTAGGCTCGCCAGTGGTTAGAGGAGGAGTAGGAGCGCAAGTGTGCTCCGAACCAGAAGCCTCTACCCGAAGCTATTTCTATGGCGAGGGAGCTTTTGGAGGAACTCTAGAGGAGGATACATAGGTTTTCCTCTGGCGCTTGGCATCTAAGAAGCTCATATCTGCATAACACAAGAAGAAAGAGTTAGCATACCAAGTCGAAATACGTTAAACACGTATGCAAGGATAACAAAGAATTATCAATCAAAACCTAATAAATCGCCAAAATCATTTAAATTAGCTAAATTCTCATCCGAGGGGAAATCATAGAAGGGACTCCTAAAGGCGTCGCCTTGGTTCCACTCGAGATCTTCCTCGGATGAATTATTGGCATCCGTGGTCCCAGGTGTTTCATTCCCCGAGTCAAAAGAAGATTCATCGATTAGGCGACCTACGGGGTTAGTTGATTCAGCTATAAGGACTACGGGCGGGTGAATTGTGGCTGGGCTGTGTGTGTTTGAGGGTGAGGGTAGGTTCGAAGGAACATAAGTAATATTAGCAACAGCTTTACCTACTCCCCAACCAGCCGGAACGATGTTCTCAGGAGTTAAGAGGGAAAATCGATTTCGCTCCATGGTGGAACAGATACGGCGAATAGGCTCACCGAATTGATCTTTTAGAGAAGCTAAACTAAACTTCTTGGAACGTTTTGCATGGTCACTTGTGTCCCAGTTCCACCTAGTTGGGATACATACATCCCTATGGAGCTCGATAACAACCACTCACTCTTAAAATTATGAAGTTTATTGGGAAGGTCGGCAACAATTTTGTTGTGAAAGTTTCTCTTTGTCACCCTTTGAAGAGAGTATGTGACCGACCCAGGCAACCTGCGAGCCCTAAAGAATGCGCTAAGTAGGGGGATGGAAGGCACGATACCTAATTCATGGCACAATATGGAAAATCCTACAAGCTGGGCCCAACCATGAGGGTGTAGTTGACATGTGACGATTTCCTTGAATCTAAGGAATTCTAACCATAGATCATGAAGTGGAAAACGAAAACAAAAAACAATTGAGGCCTCAAAAACGGCTATGCCGCTAGCAACTAAGTTGGGAAAAGGTTCCCTAATGGCCGGAAGCTTATATCAGTAACCTGCAGGAAGGGGGTAGTTATTTTTAATTTCTTTTAAGTCGGCGGTGTTTAATCTAGAACGAACACCTCTCCTTATTGACTTGCCCGTACTAGAAGAGCCATAGTGGATCGCTAAAAGCGAGATCAAGAAATGACAAGTCTAGGATAGGAGAGCTAAGGCCTAAGGGAGAATGCAGTGTGCGGCAGGAATGACACGTGGAAGAGTTATACGACAGGGTAATGCGGGAGAGTGCGGCAAACGTGAGAGGATGTAGTGCGGCAGACTTACTGCGTACAGTGAAGTTCTCTTGGAAAATGGTTTGCAACAGGGAGTATGGCGACAAAGTTATGCGGCAGAGATATGCAGGAGGCTAGTGTGCGTGGTAGAGTGTTGCTGCAGAGAATTTCTAATGTGGCCCTCTCCGTTTTCTACTGCTTATATAGTTGCAGCAGAGAATACGAAACGTCGCGCGCCAGGATCACCTCCTGCAGAATTGTGCTTTTTTACCTGCAAAAAATACCAAAAAACGACGAAAATTCATGAAAAAGACCAGAATATCTCAGATTCAAGTATATATATACTCTCTTTATTGGAGAAAATCCAATAAGAGAGTAGGGAGCAATTGATATGGGAAAACCCAAGTCCACCAAGCTAAGGCTCAAAAGGCGACAGAGGCTGCCACGTGGCATAAAGCCATTAGGCCATGTGGCAGTAGCCGCATGGTGCGGGAGAGTTTGTGCGGGAGAACCCTCCCGCAAGCTACAGGGCCTGCCGCCAATTGAGTGTGACCTATTCTGTTATCCTTCAGCGTTGCAATGGATCCATGCCGCCATAATTATAGGACATATGAAGTTTTAGTGCCGTACGGGAACATACTCTTCTAAAAAGGCAAAATTGCCCTCCAGGTAATTACTCTGCAATACTGACAATTTACTTGCCTATAAATAGGCCACAAGTATTATTTTACTCTCTAATTTTTGACTTTTGGCTTTTACGTTCCATATACTCAAGAATCTTTGGCTGACTTAAGCATCGGAGTGCCTATGGAACCACCCCTTGTGTTCTTCTGACTTTTATTATTCTGCAGAAGCTTTTTGGGAGACACGTGAAGAAAAAGACAAACACTTACGTCAGCAATCACTCATTGTTGTTTTTGTGCAACAACACTACCTTTCCCTTTTTTCTTTCATTCTACCAAGCAAATGTGCCGTCCAAATTGAAGATATTGAAGTAGAGTGGAAGAGAACGAAAAGCAAGAAATGGAAGAAAAAAAATGGATTTTGATTCGGTGAAACAATGAGTTTAGAAGAAATATAAAAGAAAAAGAAAGTTTAAAAAATGATAAAAATTTTAAAAATAATGCAATATTTTATTTTTTTGGGTCAAAAGCAGCTTTATTTTAGTTGTCAACATTTTTATATCTTAAAAATAAATTTTAAGTTTTATAAGAATAAAATATTCTATCATGAAAAAAAAAACTAAGAAAATTCACATCATTCGATTTATTCACGTGTTAATTGATGTAACATGTTCCACACATTAAATTTAACTTACACGTCAAGTTATATTTTAATGATTAAAAATCAAAATGATATACAATCCATAATTCAAAAAGATCACACTTACTGTTATACATATTGCCTAGATCATATCATAAATTTTCACATGGTTTCGGTGTACTTATGCAAGGGGACTAATTAAAACGTGTCCTTGACTTCAAACTCCAAAGTGGACGCATGAGTTTGGCGATGCAAAACCAAAAACTAAGCAGACATGCACAAAGTTTGAACCCTCTTTGCAAGCACAGACGACAATTATTCCAAACAAATTAAACTGCTCAAATTAGAAAGACCCGCAGCGCCCGAGCGCTCACACAAGGCTTTACATACAGAGTTACAGTGCATCCTAATTAAAGACACAAAGTTATAATATTAAATCCATGCCATTACAAACACTTTGTTTCATCAAATAACATACAAACAGATGATAAAATGCGCTCTCATCATGCTGATGAGGGAATGCAGAACATGCAGGATTTACTCCATGCTTGCTTTCATCTTATTCATGTATCATGGTAGCCATCCTGTCATGTAATTGTTCACACTCGGGCTAGCGGTGACGACAGAGATTGGATCAGGGTGATATCTGTGATTCAACAAATGGTTAGTTAACTTAGTTTTATCTGGAATGATTTGGTTGGTTTCATGGTAACAATGATTCTGTGTTCGTACCCAATTTGTAATGTTGGCTCGCACTCCAATGGATGAAAGAAACCATCATCCTGAGGCTGATGAGTTGGCTGTCGGCCATAGCCGACATCTTCTGGATTTGGATTCAACTGGAGCGTATTTACTTGGTAGCCTTCCATCAACTGCAAATGCGCCTGTCCACAAGTTATTAAATATGATATTTTGATATTGATATTGATGTCTCAATATATTAACCAGAATTGGAATATGTCATGATTTTCGGACAGAAACACCAAGATTGGCAAATTAGTTAGTGTACTACTATTAAATAACCGATCATATGAGTGATTAAGAAAAAGTTATAAGATTTTGTTAGAACTCAAGCAACTTTAACAAAGTTGTAAAAGAAACCTACCCTTTGTTTTAGGGTCTTATTGGCTTCATTAAGGAGATGTTCCTGCATCAAAGAAAAGAAAAATATTGCATTGGGGTGAGAGAGAAAACAAACTGACTTTGAAGTTTAAGAAAATTAATATGATTGCATACCTTCCGTTGGAGATCAGAGAGCTGATCCAGCATGTATTGGGTCTATAACAGAAAAATAGTGAAATGAGATAACCGATGTTCACTGAAAACATGAACTATGGGAAAGAAAAAGAACATGTACAAGAATAGAACTTCAATCCTATATACCTAAGAGAACAGACATCTCTGGGTCTAGTACATGAAATTATTTTACAGTTAGTTTTTTCGGGATTCGTTTAGTAGAAAGAAAAGAAAGGAATAAGAGAAAAAAATTTATTAATCTAATAATTAAGTTATAAAATAATAATTAAGTTATAAAATAAAAAAATGCTGGACTAATAAATTTTTCATTTTCATTTCTTTCTATCTTTTTTATCAAGTAAAGCTTAAACATATGGAACCCTATGTACAGATTAGGAGTGCTGTTTTCATCATAAGAAAAGGTTAGGACATTAAGCTTATTTCATTCGTGTCCCACTTTTTGTGTATGTGGAGATTGGCCACTTCCCAAATAAGTTTTCAGTATAAAATAGATGCATGGCTTCAATATATGAATGCAGTTTCTCATTTTCTTAAGAAAACAGTGAGGATTTTGTATGTGAAAGGATGTAATTAGTGGAGTCTGGAGTCAAAGTACCCGCGTTGATCTGATCTGCCTCAATGATGAATCGAGCTGCCTCTCAAGCGACTCAAGCTCTTTGCTGCTTAGAGGGCCCAGATCTTCTCCTAGTAAATTCCTAACAAAATAAATCAAGGAAATAACAAATTAATCATGGCAGCATAAATTTACCAAGAGTTTTGTTCATTTCAATGGTAGCTGACTTACCTTTGGGACCTTTGTAGGGCTTCATAGCGTGCTTTAAGCTTCAGATATTCCTGCTGACTGCTTAACTCCTACAAAAACAACATCAAAATACATTTACAGCAGATATGTAGATGGGAATTACAATATGCCATAGATAAGAAAAATTGAACTCGAGTTGTCATAAAATTAACTTTACACAACTTTCTTCAGTATTCTTATATTTAGACAAATATTTCAACATATCTTAAATCATAATCTGCATTCGTTGAATTTATAATTGCTTAGCACCAAGTTTATACTCGTCCACCGAATGCAGGATACAATAAAGCATGTTCATTTTTCTTTACTAATTTTGGAGTTACTTCCATTTATCCGTGCAGTAACTTTGTTTGAACATTTTCTTAATTACATTTCCTTATGGCTTCAAATAATTCCTGACATTGCATTAATTAGTACAATTTAAGAGTTGTATGTTTCTGGAATGTAAGGTTAGATGGCACTTTCTTCTCCTTTAAAACTGCAGATTGCAGCAAATTTTAGCCTAGACAGACAGACCAATTACTTGTACTACTTTTTATTGTTTCAATCATCAAGAAGTTGAAGAAATGGAAGCGAAATGCAAAAAATATTATGTACATTTTCTTTCGCAGTTTTTTCATTGAATTAATTTTCTAATTCTAATGAAATTCCACTTTTTAATACACTGATTTGTTATACACACTCATAAACACAGGAGAAAACAGCAATGCTTCGATTACTGTATGCAGCTATTATGGACTTATGGAAGTTATTATACCAAAAAAGGGATATAAAATATTGATGCTCATTTTCCCCGTAATTGCATCATCTTCAACTAGCTAGACAAGGTATTTTTATGGATGACATGGATATAGTATCTGTTTACATATAGTTCAATAGGTCAGTGGCCAATATGAACTGAATCAATTGTCAATGCACTTTAATTTAGCTAAATTTCTTATTTAAATTTAACATAACTAGCTGAGTAGATCTAGACATGATATGAAACGATGAGAAAAAAAAAAATGAAAGTGACACAGGTTAAAGTTTGACAACAATTGTATATGAATTTGACATAAAAAAAATAGTGTTTGGTGTGTTAATATGAATTTTGACATAATAATTTTTGTATTTTACACAACGTGAATACGATTTAGCACGATAAAAATATAAAATATATGCATGAATTGTCAAGTCTAATACAAAAGTTAACAAATGCTAGCCTTGGGTAGGATTCAACTTGTAGAAGTAGTACTAAGCCTAAACCCTCATGGATACGAGGTTATTTTATTCTCTACCAAGTTTTATCATTCAGAGGACATTAAGGACACTCAAGATTGCTCTCAATACCTATTCTCAAGTTGCATTTTCTTTGGTTAACTCTTTTTTCCTTTCCCTTTTTATGATCTGCTAATCAATTAGTGTTGAATAATGGTGTAGACCATGGTTGTTTATTTTATAATTTGCTTAATCTGCTATCAACATTTTAGGAAAGGTACACCATTTGGTATAATGCAAACACAAACAGTACGGAAAAAATAAGACGCATAGGTTAGCAATTAAAGATAAACAAGATTAAGTAGTTCTTAGTTAGTTGCAATTAAAGAATAACATGAATACTTTTAGAAGAAAAAAAGGTAATAATAATAGAAAAAATAGTTATATGCATAAATTAGACCAAAATTGTTGTCAATTAAGGCAAGGTAATAATAATATATGTAATATAGAGAAGCAGTCTTATTAAACTCTGAAGAACAAGGATGATTCGGTGTATGAAAAAATAAGTTGCAGAGGTTAGCATTACCAGAGCCTCCCTAGCTGACGCATTTGTCTCTGGAGCACCATAGTTGCACTTCTGGTACCTCTCCAATGTTTTGATCATGCTACATATCAAGGTAAACATTAGTTAAAAGGATACAAGCGGCTAATAATGACAACATTAATATTCCATGAACAATGATGGATCTGCATTTTGGTACATTACAATCATCAGTTTAATGCTTTTTCAGAATGCAAGATGCCATCAAAGATCTTAGGTTATATTCCTAGAACTTATTTTGACACTTAAACTTTGCGTGGTAGGAAGAAACTGAAAATGATGAAAAAAATTGTTAAATTAATGGTTAAACTATAAAGTAAAAAAATGTTTATGAAACTTAACCCTTAAATCAACAAATTTTCCAATTTCACATCTTTCTATCCTTCTTACCAAACAAATCCTTAAGTTTTATCAATTTAAACTGGTAAAGATCACTACAAATCTTTGTTATAAATTCAATCTTTTTGATATCGTGTTTAGTTATTGAAAAGTGGAATAAACTGTTAAAAAGCTAATAAAAAAACAATCATACAATTCTTTATCAAATCATAAGCATCCATGAAAAATGAATTAAAAAAAAAAGGAAAAATGGTAATGGGGAAATATATATAACAAACAAATTTCCTGAAACTTTACACCAGTCCCTCCTCAAGGCAAGTCATAATCATAGCAAATTCATGCTATATTCTAGTGTTTGTGGAGCATAAAATTATGCAGTAAATTCAATTAATATAAGAGACATCAAAAAGCCTTTAGAGAACACAAGGGATTAAAAATGAAAAATAAGTTCAAAAAATCAGCTCTTGAGGACCTTCATCTACAAGGGCAATACTTCTTTTTTTGAAAGGCAGAAATTTATATTAGAATAATAGTGAAATTAGTTTAAAGATGTTACATGAACATAGAAGAAAAATTAAAACAAAAAATAAAAGATTAGAACCAAGACAAAAACGAACCCGACCAAGATTTAGCTAGTTTGTTGGCTATGTATTATCAAGACAATATTAAACAGGTAAAGATTATTAAATGAAAGTAGAAATCTTTTGAAACTCTTAACTACCCTTTAACCTCCAATATTCACTATCTATTCAACTCATCTAAAAAATACGGAGTATTTAAATCATTTCGAACCCACGACCTCTAGAAGTCTTACTAACATGCATTTCTTTTTAACTAAAAATAGTTAGGTTATTCGTTTATCTTTTTTGGTACAGTCAATTAGTTGGCTTAATTCTCCCACGCTGTCGAGTATTTGTACTTGCTCCTTGCCTGCCAACTATTTTTCACAAAAAAGGACATGATCCCATGTAGCAATCTCCAAACACACCCTAAGTTAAACCATGCTTTATTGAACTTACAAGACAGTATAAATATTTTACTTCTATTTATGATGAAATTGAGAATTATTAGGACAGCTATATACTGCATAAGCAACATAGTACAATTAAAAACATAATCAATACAAATTATTGCAAAATTAAAATTATTGACCAGAGGTAGATAACCAGTTTTCAAACTAAAAAAAAAAAAACCCTATTCATCAGTTTCCAAAAAAATTTAGATCTGGGGGAAATTGGGGTGTTATGGATGAGAGTGGGGTTTAATCTTGGGAATGAAGTTGAAACCCTAACCTGGGAAAGCAGCTTTGGGAAAATCAAAACTGTGGAACTCAGTCGCATTCATGGAGATGTCTCCTTAACTGATTGAAATAATTCTCAGAAAGAGAGAGAGGGGGATAACAAAATCCTCTGGAAAGAAGGAGAGAGGTCGTTTTGTCTCAAAGAAAAAACTCATCCGAAGAACAAAAACGACACTGTGAAATGTCTTGTTTTGTTTGATTGATTAGTAGCATCTGAAACTGCCCGGCCTTGTGGATCAGAACAGAGCTTCGAGCTCTTATGCTTCGATCCGTTGGTTTTTTGCCTGTTTTGTTTTTCAGCTTTTTTTTCACTTTTCACAATCCAAACTTCCATTGAAATTGCTCAAACACACAATTTAACGGACAACGACACAGCAACTAATTGTCTGAGTCGTACGCAAAGAATTAAAAGAATGATTGAGAAAAAGTTAGGTACTTAGGTTAAAAAATAAAACCCTAAGCTCAAATACAGGCAGCTTAGTAAAGATGAAAGATCATGAAGACTTTAAACAAATTCAACTGGTTAATTTGAAGTTATAAAAGAAGATTAAAAGCTTTTTATCTAAAAGGCTTTCATTTGTTTAGTTGAAAATTAATATCCATGATTCTTACAGTGATTAAGAACAAAAATGGAAAGAAAAAAGATCTTGAACAAGAGAAAAGCAAGAAAAAACAAAAGTAGAAAAGCTAAAAGTACAGAAAACTCATTCCGGAAGGAACTCCAAAGCAAATAAGCAACAAGATCTCTGAACTTCTTCAATTAAACGTTAGATCAGAGAGAAAACGTTTAAGACTAAAAGATTAAGCAGAAAAAAGGAAGAAAAAAAGGAAAGGAAAGAAAGGGCTTCGGGAAAACGGACAAGAAAAGAAAAGAAAAACAAAGACATGAAATTAGAGTCAATATAACAGTGATCTTCTTTTTATGTTTTTCAGTTGCAGATCTAACACCAATTGCAAAAGGAAAAACACTCAGGCTCTGTTATAAACGCCGAGACATTCACCAAAATAGCAAAACTGGAACCCAACTTTATTTTTTCTACTCTTTTCTCAAAACCCAATCACTCAAAACAGCAAAAATCCACCTCCTCAGCCTCTCAAGATCTAAAGTCAGTATTCAAAGCAAGCAAATAGAGAGAAAGAAAGAAAGAAAGAAGAAGAAGGAAATTAAAAAACTTGAGACAAAAAAGAGGTAAAGAGAAGAGAGAGAGAAGAAGGAGAGGAAAGAAGATAGCTTGCTTTGTTTGAAGAAGAAAAAAAAACCCTTTGTGTTTTCTGAAGTGTAGTATTAGTCTTTGGTTTTGCTTTTGAAAGAGGGTACAAAAAAGCTTTAGTTGTTTTGGTGATACCTTGAACTACTGCAAAACTCGTACAGCTTTCCTCTATTGGAGAAGATGATGAGAGCAACCTCGGCATCGCAAAGAACGGAAAGCTCATAGGCTTTCTTCAAAAGTCCATTCCTTCTCTTGGCAAAAGTTACTTGCCTGTTGATCTTGTTCTCAATCCTCTTCAACTCAACCCTACCTCTCCCCATCTGTTTTTCTCCTTCCTCACCAAAACCCAAACCGCAAAACCAACAATCTTCCCAAAACCAAAGAACAGGGCAGCCTGTTTTTGCTCTTGCTGACCTTTAGTAACCCTTGCTCTATTTATACTCTCAGCTTCCTAGATGGACTTAGCTAAGAACTTCATAAGAATCTCGGAGGATATAATAAAACCATTCTAAAATAATTATGGAAATTATAAAAAGAAAGCAAAACGAAAGTACAGCCTCTTCCAATTCCAAATTCTAAATTCTAAATTCTAAATCTTTTGCTTTGTTTAACACACTAATAATCTGAAAAGACAGACTGAACAACTACGTACCAAAAGCAAGAGTATATAATGGGCCATAATTTTGTTGTTTACTTAATCTCAGCCGTTGGATGAGTGATCGAAGGGTGGGGATGGAAAGGTGAAAAGGAATGGAGCGATAGAAGGGAAATTAGAAGTAGGAAACCTTAACCAATAAATGCAAAGGGAGAACAGACAATGCTACGTGTCGAGAAGAGAAGTAAAGAGACTTCTGATAATCCACCTGACGATTTTCGGGTTCGGGCAATCGTGTGACCTAACCTTAACAAGTGAACCTTCTTATGTTACCTTGTATTTACGGAATTACCCTTCAGGGGGGCTTAGTTCAGTTTCCTTGTCCGATTCTCTGTCTGCATGGTATTTTGATTTTAAGGAAAATCCCTATCTTAAAATCTTCTTTTAACGTTTCTGTTCACATAATAATGAGTCAAATGCTTAATTAGGCTACTAATAAGTAATAACTTGATATGACATGCAAAATTAAAAGTTATAAAGCAATTAATTAGTAATAAACTTAACAAGTTATTTGTCAATAATCTTTAAATTGAATAGGTAAAGAAGAGTTTTAATACTTTGGAAGATTTGAGTTCGAATTTGAACAATTTCAATCTTTCGATTATAAAAGAAAAAACCTTGATCTTACTATAATAAGTTTACATTGATCTTGTATATCAAGGCCTGTTCATGGTCCTTTTTTAAGGAGATTACTTGAGTTGTTAAGTCAAATCCACATCTTTAATAATAACAAGAATTGCATGATTATAACCAAAGCAAATTACAATGAGCAAGATAAGAAAAGCTGAAAAGAGTAAAAATATTATGGTCGGTTCGAAATTGAGAAGGGTTTGAAATAATTAAAGAAGAAGCTTGCTAAATGAGGCATTCACATTGTCAAAAGGAATCCCATGCACCAATAATACATTTTGCACGTTAGCTAGCATTTACATATTACATGTACATATTTAAGATTTTTTAAACAGTATAAAAAATAAAACATATTTGTATATATTAATTCATCTAATTTTTCTTTTTCTTTGATAAGTTAATTGTTCTTTTATTTGGCTACAACCACTTTATCCCTAGAAAATCCATTAACATTTCGAATTCGATGGTCCTACCATCCTATGTTAACTTGCTAAAAGTACCCTTTCAGCTTTGCTTGCTAGTTTAAGAAACACATAATCGGAGACGAATTTTTCTTTCGGGCCATGAAGAGAGCATGTGGCCATTTTTGGCCGCTAGGATAGTTGAGATAAATGATCGAAACCTTTATATTTTAGAAGATACAGCTTCTGTTTCTTGGATCAGAACGGAAATACTCCAGGCTATCCATAATCAAACATGTTAGTACCACTGTATATTACTTACATTGCCCAAACAAGCTTGGACAATTGGATATTTTCGATGTTCTGGTTATTTGCCTCATCATTTTGTCTTAATTGAATAAATGTACTAAGGGGTGTGCAAAATAACACCCAGTCTAATTAAATCGATTGAACCATTCAATTTTTGGTTTAATCAGTTCAATTTAATCAATTTTGGTATAAAGTCGGTTTTAAATTTGGTCAAATCAATTAATTTTAGGTGTTTTAAATTTATAAACTGTATCGATCAAAAACGATCTTTTCTAAGTAATAATATAAATAATATATAGAATTAAATTTTAAATAAATAAATAATATATATTAAAATTGATTGAAAAATCAATTTTAACTCGAGCTATATCAAACCAAACCGACAAAAATAGGTTCAATTAGTTCGATTTTTCCTTAAAATTGATTCAATTTTCAGTTTGAATTTTTTAAAAAATTCAATTTAATTGATTTTTGGTTTTTCAGACCAAACCGACCAGGTTTAGGGTTTATTTTTTTGAAAAGTAAAAATTTATTAATGAAGAAGAAAAGAATACAACCAAGCCACAAAATCTAGGTTGCAATGAATCCTAGATTTAGCTAGAGCATTAGCAAAGAAGTTTGCCTCCCTATAGGTATGAACAAAGACAATGTAACTCAAGCAAAGAAGAAGATTGATGATTCCATTGAGGACATTGTTATATTTCCAAGGCCAATCTGTAGCTTTGTTGAGCCATGAGACCACTGTCTAAGAGTCACTTTCTATAATAATGTCAGGTAGTGGATGAATGTTTGCATTAGCTATAATTGATAAGGCTTCAGCAGCAACAAGCAGTTCCGCCAAATTAGAATCGGTTGTCCCTACATTCTTGGAGAAACCCATAAGAATATTGCCATTACACTCACAGAGAAGTCCACCAACACCTGCAGGGCCTGGTTTCCCAATAGAAGAGCCATCAATGTTGATTTTCCATTTTCCAATGGGTGGAAGAGACCAATGTTGGACTTCAAACGACAAATACACGAAACCAATGTCACAATAACAATACCCACAACAATCAACAGCAATATCCCAAGCCAATAGTAATAATAAATCAAGCTACCAAGTCACAAATAATACGCAGACAATAAAACGTAAATAAAACGACACCAAAATTTAACGTGGAAAACTCTCCAATGTAGAGAGAAAAATCACAAGGCAAATCGAATAAAAATCCACTATGAGAAACAAGCAAATTACAAAGTTCAATACCCTAGGTTTTTTGCCTAAAGCTCAGGGTTCCAACAATTGGCCTAAAAACAATAAAGTTTACCTTTTTAGATTCACCAAGATAATCCACCCAAAGAATACCCAATTGTTATACAAGCTTATTCTCCCTTTGCTCTTTCTATGGAACAAGAAAAATATCACAAAGCCTAAACTTTACTTTTTCTCCCTTGTGTTGCCTCTCACCAAAATAGACTTCTCACTCTATTTTTACAAATTGTTTATGCAACACTTTATATAGAGAAAAAACAAATCCCTAAGTGACTCCAAGTAGGACTCTAATAACTAATGTGGGCTGGACCCCACACATCTAACAATCTCCTCCTCCAGCCCCATTAGAAGGAGATCCATCACCACGACCTATAATTTAGAGTTCACCTTGGCCAAAGTGTTCATCCTGGCCAAGTCACTACACAACTCAAGTTTATCTCTGGGAAGTGTCTTCTTCAACATATCAGCTATATTCTTGTTTGTGTGAATCTTCTTCAACTGCATCTGTTGCTCGTCATTCACTGAGCGCAATTAATGGTACCGAACATCAATGTGCTTTGTCCTGGCATGGTACATGGTGTTCCTACTCAAATCCAAAGCACTCTGGCTGTCACAAAAATACCACATACTCTTTTTGACTTAACCCCAATTCAAGAAGAAATCTCTTCGTCCAAAGCATTTCTTTGCCTGCTTCAGTTTCTGCAATATACTCAGCCTCTGTAGTAGACAAGGCAACACACTTTTGCATTTTGAACTGCTAAGATACAGCTCCCCCTGCAAAAGTAAATATGTACACTGAAGTAAATTTTCTACCATCAAGATCACCTGTCATGTTTGCATCAGTAAACCCTTCAAGAACTGGTTCTGTAGTCCCAAAACTGAAACACATCTTAGAAGTACCCCTCAAATATCTGAAGATTCACTTCACCGCTTCCCAATGAGCCTTTCCTAGATTGGAAAGAAATTTGCTCACTACACCAACTGCATAAGCAATATCAGGCCGTGTGCAAACCATAAGATACATCAAAGAACTAACTGTAAAGGAGTAAGGAACAGTAGACATAGCATCCTTTTCTTCCTTAGTCACCGGACAAGACTTCTTACTCAAGTGAAAATGATTATCAAGAGGTATGCTAATTGACTTAGCATTCTGCATGTTAAATCTCGCTAGCACCTATTCAACATACTTTTCCTGTGACAACCACACTTTCCAGCTTTCTTATCACGAATGATATTCATACCTAAAGTCTGCTTTGCTGGACTTAAATCCTTCATATCAAAGGACTTAGACAAATGCCTCTTTCAACCTACAAATCATACGAGCATCTCGCCCTATAATCCACATATCATCAACATATAACAAGAGAATAATGAAGTCACCATCTGGGAATTTTCTCACGTACACACAAGGGTTTGCTACCATTCTTTTATAGTTTTGGCTTACCATAAAAGAATCAAACTTCTTGTGCCATTGCCTAGGAGCTTGCTTCAAGCTATACAAGCTCTTCTTCAATTTGCAAACCATGTGCTCCTTCCTTTTCACTTCAAAACCCTCGGGTTAATCCGTATAAATCTCCTCTTTCAAATCACCATGCAAGAGTGCAGTCTTCACATCAAGTTGCTCAAGCTCAAGATTCAAACTAGCTACTAATCCCAATACCACTCGAATGGAACTCATCTTCACAACAGGAGAAAAAATCTCATCAAAATCAATGCTTGGTTTCTGACTTAAGCCTTTTACCACCAATTGAGCTTTGTATCTCACTAGCTTGTCACCATCCTTTTTCAGTTTGAACACCCATTTGTACTTCAATGGTCTTCTCCCTTTCGAAAGCTCAACAAGGTCATAAGTTCCATTTTTCTGCAATGAATCCATTTCCTCTTTCATTACCTTTAACCAACACTTCCTATCTGGAGTATCATGTACATCTTGGAAGCTCTTTGGCTCCCCGTCACTTGTGACCAAAATATATTTTAAACTAAGATACCTAGTAGATGGTCGATGCTCCCTGGTAGATCTTCTGACCTAAGACTCCACACTCCTCTGTATTGGGGTTGGCTCCCCCTGCTTAACACTCCCTGGTTGAGAGGGTTGCTCTTCCTGCTCAAAACCCACTTCATCTGGTTGTGCAATGCCATTATCGGCACCTATCTCATCACCAACTGTGGCTGGCTCATCTGTATCCCCAAGTTCTATATCTTGTGTATTTCCACCATCTGTGGCACCCTTAGGTGGAATCCCTGCAGGTGTTGAGTCATCATACTCAACCATAACCCGTGTAGTCTTTCTATTTTTCTCAAAGTCTGTGATGAACTCATTTTCATGGAAAACCACATCCCTGCTTCTAATTGTCTTTTTTTCTCTGGATCCCATAGCCTGTAACCATATTCTTCATCACCATACCCAACAAAAACACATGGAGTAGCCTTGCTATTTAGCTTTGACCTCTACTCCTTTGGCACATGCACAAATGTTGCACAGCTAAAGATCTTCAAATGTAAGTATGAATTTTCTTCCCTATCCATACCCTTTTTGGAATGCCAAAGCCCAATGGCACTGATGGTGATCTATTAAGTAAATAACATGCTGTATTAACTGCTTCACCCCAGAATGCTTTAGGTAATTTTGCCATCCTCAGCATGCATTTGACTCTCTCTATAATGGTGCGATTCATTCTTTCAGCAACACCATTATGTTGTGGTGTCACAAGTTCTGTCCTCTCATGCCTGATCTCATGCGTTGAACAGTAGGCTTCAAAGTCTTTTAATGTGTATTCACCACAATTATCTGTACGAATACACTTTAAAGACAATCCTGTCATCCTTTCCACCATGGCATGAAATTTTTGAAAATACTACAATACCTGGCTTTTGTTTCTTAACATTTACACCCAAGTTTTTTGTGAAGCATAATCAATAAAAGTAACAAAATATCTATTACCACCCCATGACTCTACCTCTATGGGACCACATACATTAGAATGAATTAACTCAAGTTTATTTTTCTTTCTTTTAGAAATCTTCCTAAAAGAAACTCTACGATGCTTACCAAATAAACAATAATCGCATGAGTTAAGAGAAATACCTTTGGCTGAGGGAATGAGGGACTGCCTCGCCAAAATCTTTAACCCTTTCTCAGTCATGTGTGCTAGCCTCCTGTGCCACAAATTTGCTGAAGCATCATCCTCAACAGCATTTACCTGACTGCCTATCAATTTCATCCAAGTCTTGTACATAGTGCAACACAACTTTCATCTTGCAACTACTAAAGACCTTTTGAGAAGCTTCCACTACCTATTTTTCTGCTAACTCTTATATCCTTCCTTATCAATGACATTCATTGCAAGCAAGTTCATCCTCAGATCTGGAATGTGTCTGACATCCCTCAAAGTCAATGTACAACTAGTGCTTGTTTGTACCACTATATCACAAATTCCAGCAATCCACGACATACTCTTATTTCCCATCTTGGTATAACCAAAATCACCTACTCTGTAGGTTGTAAACAACTCCTTATTAGGAACACAATGATATGATGCTCCAGTGTCAACTATCCACTTAATGCTAGAATCCCTTACATGGTTACACTCACCATATGTACAAATCAAAGAAACTGTTTGACTATCAGAGTTCATCGTTATAACATTTTCATCATCTAAGTTATTTTTACTTTTCTCATCTTTCCGCTCTTGCTTCAAGATCCTGCAATTCCGCTTTATGTGACCAAGTTTGCCTCAATGAAAGCACTTCACCTTATCTTTGGCCTTTTGTCTATTCTTGGACTTACTGCAACCTTTAGAATCCTGACCTTTGTCTTTAGTTCTGCCCCTGTTCTCTGTGACAAGAGCTTTATTCCCAGATTTTGTCTCCTTTCGCCTTGCTTTTTCATTAAAAAAACTGTCTTTTACCATCTCCAAGGTCACCATGCTGTTAGGAGCTGAATTAAGAACAGTCACAACTAGTGTCTCCCAGTTTTCTGGCAATGAGCCCAGAAGAAACAATACTTTCATCTCATCATCTATTTGCAGTTTCATAGTGGTCATCCGATTGAACAGATCTTGAAAGTCACTCAAATGCTCAGAGATAGATCTTCCCTCCTTATACTGTAGAGTAGCAAGCTTCTTAACAAGCATAACTTTATTCAAGGAGGTCTTTCTCTCATATAGTGATGCTAATTTTTTCCAAACACGAGAAGCACTTATCTCTTGTGCAACATGATGAAAAACACTAATGTTTGTAGACACCTTATTTTGTCCGGAGTCTTAATTTGTAAAAAATAATTAATTGTGTTGGGTGATATTGTATTTAGCAATTTAGAATTAGGCTAGAATTAAATTAAAATTTTTAGATTTAGAATTAACATTAATTAGGAAATTAAAATAGAATTTAGGAATAATTTTAAAAAAAAGAGATAAGAAAAGAAAATAAAATTAATTTTAGGATAAGATAATTAAATTTTAGGATAGGATAATTAAAATTTTTAGGATAATTATTTAGATTAATAGAGTTAGATTAGGATTAACATAAGAATTAAATAAATAAAATATTAAAAATAGGAGATAATTATTAGAATAAATATAGTTGTACTAGGACTCTAACAAATTTATGGCTATAAAAAGGATTAAAGCTCATGATCTGGAGGGATTTTGGCGATAAAGCATCTCAGCCTTGACAAACCAAATCAGCCTACTTTTATCATCTTTGTCGAACTTCCACCCTATTGTCAACATTGTTACACCAAGACCCAAGCATCTGGCCATTCTACCTCAGCAGTGTTGACGCATCATCATCGCCGATCGACGTCTAATCCCTTGTTGTCATCATTGTCCAGCATCGATTAATCCACTTTACAATCACCATCAATTTGGAACTAGCCCCTGCTTTTCTTGCACTCTGTCCAATTTCCTGCTGCACCATTTCTTCGGTCACCAAGCCATCTTCACGCTGCTGCCATTGTTGCTTCTCTGTTGCGACTGCAATTACCTTCACTGGCTTCTTGTTGTATCGTAGCTGATCTTTTGGCTGGTCGCTATTCGTTTCTTTATTTTGCAAAGCTTCACGTGCCATCACTCCCAAAAGAAAGGAAGCAAGTGAATTTGTTTTACCAGGTTTCTATTTTACTTGGCTTAATCTTAATTTAATAAAAGGGGCTGACAATAGTATTAACAATTAAAGTTTTGGTTGATAATTCATATGAGATAGTTTGCTATATTATTAATTACGTGCATGATTGATTGATCTTGTCATTTATATGCTAACTTAAATTAGTTTTTAATAATTTAGTAATTTTAATGTGCATGATAATTTGATAATAGTTTACATACCAATTTAATTTAATAATTACTTGTATGATATTTTAATATGAATTTGCATGATAATTAATTTGAGTTAACAACTGCTTGTAAAATATTAATTTGTATATTTGTGTTATTCGATTCGTTGTATGACTATAGTATAGTACATTGATTTAGTTTACACGTATAATTTTGATTTAACAATTTTGTATGATTTAGATGAATATTCTAAGGTTATAAAAAAGGCATATGAACAATAAATATATATATATAATTAAAATCAAATAAACTAAAAAAAGAAATAAATGTGAATTATACCAATGATGAAACTCCAAGAAAGTCAATTGAGACTACTTGAAAATTTCTAGGTGAAAGAATCTTTCTTAAGTTGAGCCAAATTGATGAAATACTTTTGAAAGATTTTTTTAATTAATTCATATTTATTTGTGATAAATAAAAATAAAAGTAAGATACGATAGATGGATTAGATATAGATAAATACAAATGAGCAAATAAAGACAAGTAAACAAATAAAGATAAAAAAATAAAATAAGATAAGATAAGACAAAATATCTAAATAATAAATAGAATTATAAGATAAATGAAAAAGAATACGTATGAGTTATGCCGATGATGAAATTTCAAGAAAATCAATTGAGACTCCTTGAAAATTTCTAGGTAAGGAGGTTCCTTTTGGGCTGAGCCAAATTGATGGAACGCTTGAAAGTGAATTTTCAATAAAACATAATTCATGTTTATTTCTTAAAAATAAGGTAAATAAAAGTATAAAAAGAAATTAGAAAACCTAAGAAATTTATAAAATTAATATGGAGTCAAAATTAGAGACAAGATTAGGAAAAAGAGAAATCTCATAAAATATTAAAATTTATCTGACGATGGAATTCAAGAAAGTCAATTGAGACTTCTTGAAAATCTTGAAGTGAGGGAGGTTTTTAAGATTTGAGCCAAATTGATGGAAAAATCTTAGAAATATTCCCAATATATAAACATATCGAAATTAATACAAGGCAAACTGTAAAGATAACCTAAAACTAATTGGTACCATCTTAGGATGGGCATTGTGGGAGTGCTAATCCTTCCCTACACGTAACCGTACTCCCGAGTCTAAGAGTCTTTGAATGTAGACCATGCTTTATCTTTAGACAAGAATAGGTAACTAATCACACCTTAAGTTTGAATGGTTGGTGGCGACTCCTGTAATTTTAGTGTCTAGCTATTAGGTTTTTCGAAACTTAATACGTTATGACAATGTCTACCCATCTTCTAATAGTTCCCAAAGTCTTCTATCTAACTTTTTCCATTCATCATCTTTCATATCTATTAGCTTAGCAGAATCACCTAATATTGGCTCATACAAATCTTTGTAGTATAGATGATCTTCCATCATTGACTTCCAAATTGAATAATTTGAAGCTGTCAATTTTATCATGGATCCTATATCTCCTTCCATGACCTCGAAGCACTAACCCGAGCTCTTGATACCAGTTGTTGGACCTCAAACGGCAAATATGCGGAAGCAATGTCATAATAACAATACCCACTACAATCAACAGCAATATCCAAAGCCACAAATAATAGATCAAGCTACCAAGCCACAAATAATACGCAGCCAATAAAACGTAAATAAAACGACACCAAAATTTAACGTGGAAAACTCTCCAGTGTAGAGAGAAAAACCATGGGGCAAACTGAATAAAAATTTACTGTGAGAAATAAGCAAATTACAAAGTTTCAATACCCTAGACTTTTTGCCCAAAGCTTAGGGTTCCAATAATTGACTTAAAAATAATAAAGTTTACCTCTTTGGATTCACCAAGATAATCCACCCAAAGAATCCTCAATTGTTATACAAGCTTATCTCTCCCCATTGCTCTTTCTATGGACCAAAAAAAATATCACAAAACCTAAAACTTACTTTTTCTCCCTTGTGTCGCTTCTCACCAAAATAGTCTCTTACTTTATTTTTACAAATTGTTTATGCAACACTTTATATAGAGAAAAAACAAATCTCTAACTGACTCCAAATAGGACTCTAATAACTAATGTGGGATGAACCCCACACATCTAACAACCAAGTGGTGAAAGGTCTGATGATCTTTTTCTTCCCTGCCAGCTTTGCGAGTTAAGGTTGAAGATTAAATGAGAAGGCGTCAAAATTAGGGAGCTTTGCTTTCAGCCACAAACTTAGTCTGGTCTTGATCAGCATACAAATTTTATCTAAGGAGGATTCCTCGTGATTGAAGATTGTCATAACGTATTAATTTTTAGAGAAAACCTAATAGCTAGACATAAAAATTACGGGAGTCGCCACCAACCATTCTACCTAGATGTGATTGGTCACCTATTCAAACTAAGGATAAGGCTTGGTCTATGTTTAAAGATACTAGGGTTCGGGAGTACGGTTACGTGTAGGGAAGGATTAGCACCCCTATAACGCCCATCCTAAAATGGTACCAACTAGTTTTAGGTTATCTTTACAATTTGCCTTGTGTTTATATTAATTTCGATATGCTTATATATTGGGAATATTTCTAAGATTTTTCCATCAATTTGGCTCCAATCTTAAAAATCTCCCTCACCTCAAGATGTTCAAGGAGTCTCAATTGACTTTCTTGAACTCCATCGTCGGATCAATTAAATAATTTATAAAAATCTTATTCTTTCTAACTTTGGCTCTAATTTCGACTCCATATTAATCTCTATATTTTTTTAATCTTATTTCGTATTATATTTATCTATATATTCTATTTATTTACTTTATTTATTTAGAGAATAAATATGAATCATGGTTTATTGAAGATTTTCTTAAAAGCGTCCCATCAATTTGGCTCGGCTTAAAAGAAATCTTTTCACCTAGAAAATTCAAGGAGTCCCAATTGACTTTCTTGAAATTTCATCATTGGCATAATTCATATTTTTTATTTCCTATAATTTTATTCCAAGCTATTTAGTTCATTTATTTATTCACTTATCTAATTTTATTTAAATTTCTTTAACTTTAATTTTATTTATTTCATTTATTTATATTTATTTAATAATCATGAATTATATTTTATCGAAAACTCTTTCAAAAGTATCCCATCAATTTGGCTCAACTTAAGAAAGAATCATCTCACCTAGAAATACCCAAGGAGTCTCAATTGATTTTCTTGGAATTTTATCCTCGGTATAACTCATATTTATTTCTTTATTATCTAATCTTATTAATTGCTAATTATTTTCAATCTAAGCTATTTCATTCTATTTATTCAATTTCTCATCTAATTTATATTCTCGTATTTATATTTATTTATCTATATATATATATATTTATATTTTATTCATATTAATTTACTAAGAATAAGCATGTATTATAATTTATTGAAAATTCTTTCAAAAGTATTCCATCAATTTGGCTCAACTTAAGAAAGAATTTTCTTACCTAGACATTTCTAAGGTGTCTCAATTGACTTCCTCAAAATGTCATCATCGGTATAATTCACATTTATTTTTTTGATAATTAATTAATTTTTTTATTATTTTATTATGATTTTATCCCAACTTTTTCCTATTAATTTTTTATCATTTATAGTTTTATTTAAATAATTATTTTAAAACCTAAAGAAGTCCTAATTTCATATTCATATTTAATCCTAATTCCGAAATAAACGAACATATAAACAACACATCAACACAATACATAAATAACAACATGCCAAATCAAATTATTTCATTCACATTAACTATCTAATTTAATTATCAAAGTCAATTTCTCAAATTAAATATCTTAACATCATTTTCTAACTTCAATTAAATTACCTAAATTATCTTACACAAATTTCTAATTAAGTAAATTATATATATTAAATTAAACTAGCAAGATACTTGAATGATAAAACAATAGTAATTAAAAGCATTGAATCACGTGGCTTAGCCCTCATTTCGCACAAAAGCTATTTAATGGTAAAAGTTTCATACCTCTTTTTCTCTACTTTCCTTCTCACGTTTCTTTTTGTCTTTCTTCTGACTACTTTCCTTCTTTCACGTTAGTAGTAATGATGGTGCAGCAGGTGTAAGTCGTTTGATGCAACAATGGTGCGGTAATGGAGGAGCAGTAACAGGCCAGGGTAGAAGCAAGGAAGCTTGGATTTGCTGTGTTGGATGATGCAAACCAAAAGCAGAATGGCAGTGCAGAAAAGTGGCCTGGACAATCTCGGGTTGGTGAGGAAACAAGAAGGCTCTTAATTCCCTTGGTCTCTCTTTCTCTATTTTCTCTTTTCCACATTACTAGCCCCTCGTTTCACGGTTCATGTTGCAAATTTTGAACAGCCAAGCAAGCACCCGTACAGCTCTCTCTGCTTGCCACTTGTCACCACAAAATCTCACGGTTCTGCTGCCTTCTTCCAGCTTATGGGTTGCTACTCTGGCCCAAGCTTCACGAGTTTCGGTTCTGCTCAAGCTACTATCGACTCCCTCTCAATGAGCTTCAACAACAGGAGCTACAGTACAGGGGCGGCAACGGAGAGGCTCGATGCAAGAAGGGTGATCATAGAGGCAATGGAACGATGAAAAGAAGCAGCAAACGACGACGGCGATGAAGCAACTCAGTGACACGGCAGCAGGTTTAGGGTGGCGGAGCAGGGGAGGATCACAGCAGGGTGCAGCAGCGATGAAGGCGTGCTGCGGCAGAGGCTCGATGCAGGAGGCGTACAGAGGCAGCACCTGGTAGAAGCTTTCCAGCAGAACAAAGTGGAGACGTAGTTAGGCAATAGGTAGGGCTCCAAAGCACTAGCAACTGGGCAAGAACGATGCAGCCAGGATGAAGATGCAACGACAAGATTAAGGGGTTGGTGCTGAAGCTCTCCTTCTTAGATCGGAGGTGTAACCAACCTTTTTTCTTTTCAACCTCCCCCCTACTTTTTTTCTTGTGTTGTTCTTTTTATAGACCTAGGTTTTCTTTTTTTGTTTTTGGTAATAAAAATCAAGAATCAATCTTTTAGGAAATTTTAGATTTCAAGAATCAGATCTTAAATCCGATATTAATTCTAATTTTCCTTCCCATAAAATTTAAATTTCAACCTTTAATAATCTCATTTAAGTCTGCTTTCCTATCAAAATTAATTCCGATGTCTTTCCCTTTTTATTATATTTTATAAAAATAAAAAACAAAATAAAAATCTGAAATTTATTTCTAAATCTAAATTAAGAATAAAAAATAAAAATCAATAATAAAAAAATATATAAAAACTAATTAATTAAAAATATCTGAAAAAGACCCGGACAAAAATGATGTCTACAAAGATCAACTTATTCCTATTGAGCCAAATTGACTAGATCACATCGTAAAACAGAATGTTCCAAATAATCTTTTGTCTTGGATTAGTGCAAAGGCTCATCCAACTTTGGAATAGAGATTTCAAGTCCTTAGCTTGTACCCATGAGATATTCCACTAATCGATGCAATGATTCCAAAATTTCCAAGGAAGATAGTAGTGAGGAAGAAGATGGTCAATGATTTCATTATCTTTGCAGAAAGCGCAGCTAAGCTCTTGATTTTGAAAGCATCCTCAGTTTTGTAAACTTCCGAAACAAGGATGGAACCTCTCAACGCACTCCAACAAAATAGTTCGACTTTAGGGGTGCTATACCTTTCCAAATGAAAGCTTTAATAGGGGTGGTATTAACCGCAGAATCTTCAATGAGTCTTCTAAAGGATCCAGCATTGTAAGCACCCTTGGGGGTGTGTCACCATATAGCTCTATCTGTTAATGATGGGGAAATGACAATATTGTTGAGAAGATTAATGAAGTTGTTTTACAAGTCCAATTCCCAATCAAAAAGTTGGCTTTTGAGAGTGGGATGACCCATTCCCATTTAAGATTAGTCCATTTGCAATAGTCCTTGATTAAGCCATTTTTGTTGACAGCCACCGCATAAATTCTACTAAAAGAATCTTTGAAAATTATGTCCTGTATCTATCTATCCTTCAAAAATTTGATTTTTGCTCCATTACCTGCACAACACAAAAAACTATTTTTTACAATGTTAGTATTCTCTCCATTGTACCATATTTGTTGAATACCTTTTCACAGAGATGAGAGAGCACTAGAATGACAAGGGTGAGGCCACAGATTAGTAGCAGAGAATTGGTACTTTGTCACAAATAACAGTCCTCCAGAGAGCATTTTCTTCCTTTCCAAAACGCAAGGACATTTTAATAGAAGGGCTTGGCTGCAAGCAGAAATGTTTATGATTCCCAATCCACCATTTTTCTTACTTTTGCAAGTGGTCTTCCAGTCCACCAATCTCATATATCTCTCTTGTTCAGTGTCGCCCCATAGAAATTGTCTTTGGATTGACTCTAATTGTAGTGCCACCTTCAATCAACACACTATCCATAAAAAGATTCCCAATCACTTATTGTGAAAAAATACGGGATTATTAGTCCTTTTAATGTGTATTTGCAATTTTGCATGGCATAAACTCTTATCAAAAAATTATCTAGACCGTCATAGACATAATTATTATCAAAGATTAAAAAAATATGGCTATGGGTGATTCCATACACCAAAAGAAAGTTTACGGCCTTCTGTCGATATATTATTCACCAAAAGAAGCGAGGTGAATTAGTGAAATAATTGCGGCTTTGTCCCAAGCAATTAGGTTTGGCAACCAAGTTAGATTTCGAATAAAAGAAATACATTGACTTTGTTGAATAGTGAATGGCATAAAGTTAATTAGAGTACACGGCATTAATAGTACGATTTTAATTATGCGGCCAATTTCTTTCTATTTCCGCTTTTATTTTTGTGATACTGATATCCAAAGAAGGGGATCCATGTACCCTCTACTTTCCTTTGCTTTCTATTTGTTTCTTACAAGATGAAAAATTACACATTAATTAAAATTTATGAGTTAATCTTAGTCTGATCAAATTTGTATCGATTTTGTTTTTGATTTCTGTGAGAAACATTTCGAAAAGTAAAAAAATTCAAATGTAGCAGATCGATATGATAGTGTATACCTTGAATCTTAAGATCATTTGAAATAAGAATTAGATTCAAATTTTGAAACAAATGTTAGTTTTTACCTTTAAAGTTGAATAAATGGTCAATTACATTTAAATTTAAAAAAAATTAACGATGACTCCTCATTTAAATTTAACGAAAATTATCCTATGCACTGTCAGTGGAGTTTTTTAACTCCACAAGCGGGGTTAGGATGATGACATGTGTCCCATTTTATTTATTTTTTATTTTCTTAATATTTTTAAAGGACACATGTCATCATCCTAACTCCGCTTGTAGAGTTAAAAAAATTCCACTAACAGTGGATATGATAATAATCCTAAATTTAATATCTAAGTTCCTTGATCACTTCCCACGATATGACAAGGTTTTCCATCAGGGACGTTTTATGAACCTTTGTTTTTTGGTTAACCATGATATTAGTACGAAGTATCCACTGTCGGCAACAGTGACTAATCTCCGTCGGGGATCCTGAGCGCATACAAAGTGGATAGTCCCCTCCCAGCATAGTTTGCTCCATACCCAAGGCCAGGAATCGAACCCTGAACACTTGATTAAGTGGCAAGAGCTGCTACCACTCACGCCAACCAATGTTGGTACGTTTTATGAACCTTTCAATCTTCGATATCCATGGTGAAAAGCTACAGCAGAATTGAGCAGCAACCACAACATTCACAACGGAAAAACTGTCTTACAAATTACTTTTTTTGTGTAAATCACATGTATTATTATCCGTTTTAACGGTTTGATACTAATCATACTCGGGGTTTCGTCATAGTTAAAGCTTCTCATTCCTTCCCAAAGGTGTGTTTAGTGAGAGAACTCTTCTCACAAACTCAACCTGCCTGAGCCACAATCCATGGGTTTACAAATTACCTTTTATAATTTTATCAAATAAAAAATATTAGATCACCATCATAAAATACTAAATATTTACCTTTTGTAAGACTTGATCAATTCACCGACTCTCATGGATGTAATTATATCCCAATATTCCAACATTTTTCCTTCTCTCATTCAATCCCAATTAATTATGAGAAATTGGCACTACAGTTGGATAATATTGGTTGTCATCCCATCACGGGATTCCCATGTACCATTGTTTTTTTTTTTTTTAAATTAAACTTTATTGAAATAAAAAAGAGTTACATCCCAGCTATAAAATCAAAGGTGATATTAACACCCAATTTCACAAGAAAATCAACAAAACGATTAGCTTCCCTGAATGTGTGAACAAAAGAAATATCACCAAAATAATAAGAAAATTTAAGAAACATATTGAACAAGTTGTTGAATCTCCATGGTTTGGTTCCTTCCTTATTTAGCCATGTACCATTGTTATATTATTAAACAATCATTAATAAGTTTATTAAAATAAATTGGCTAATTATTTATCATATTATGTATACAATTCGAGTGTGAGAAATAATCATTTTATACAATTTTTTTTAAAAAAATGTATAAATTAAAGGTAATGGAAAAAGGAACATCCCAATGAACTTCTCTTGAAAAATTGGAACATTAAACAGGTATTTTTTAAGTATGACTTAAGGTTTTTCAGAACGGATTAACAAAAAAAACTCTTATTCGTTGAATCAGATTCTATGGTAGTTGTGACATGGGTTAAAAATAAGAAAAAGAAACCATGAAAAGAATGGAAGATCTTCAACGAAATTGATATATAGATTATGGGATGTAATAAGTATGGTTGATACTTGATATTGTTTATAATTATAACGAATCAAACTTTGTCACAGAATCATTAGCCAAGATGGGCGTAGAATGTAGACAGAACCTATTTATTTTATGCTTTTTTTTTTTGGGGATAAATTATATTGTTTTTATGATAATTCTGTAAAAGATTATAATGTAACTTAGATGGGTATTTTATATAATGAAAACAAAATAAACTATCGGCTGAGCGAAAAAAAAAAAAAGAAAGTTTGGCTTACGGACTGGTTTTCCCCCCTTTGACCCGTAAGAAATTGCGAGGTGACCGTAACAATGTGGAAACGCACGTTACCTACCCCGTCAAAGATGAGAAAGGAAAAAGGTGCTCCACACGAGCTGGAAATGGCAGGGTTTAGTTTTACTGCCTCACCTCACTCCATTGGACAGAAAGTCAGAAATAGAATCCAAGAAAGGCAGTATGAGATAATGCAACCTTGAAATATCTAACCGAAGAACAGAACTAGTACAATTTTCAATTTTTAGTTAGATGTAAGTGTTGTTCTATAAGTCAGGTTTAAAGTTTAAATTTTCCAAGAACACTAATTTTTTGAATGCACCAAATTGATGTGGATTGTTCGTGAAAAATTAATCTCGTGATGCGCATAAATTGATTAAAAAATGCTCTGATTTAAGGCAAAAAAAATTATTAGTTAGTAATAACATGTAATTCAACAATTATACATGGAAACATATTTATGTGTATATTTTTTTTAAATTTATTGTACTTGATGTTAATGTAATATTTTGTAATTATGTAATCAAACATAATTTAAAATATTATGAATGTTTAATTAAAATAGTATTTAGGATTAAGTAAATATCAATTGATTCTTTTTTAATCAATGAAAATATATTGCATATAAATAAATCACTCTTGTACAATTTTATTTAAGTTAATGAACAGAAAATTTCTTCTCTTCTAATAATGATTACCCCGAGAAGCATTTTATCTCTATTTTTTTCTATAATTATATACTTATCCAATTACAATACAACGTTATATAAGAATCCATTGCTTATTAATATAAATTTGATGTGATGTTTTGATCAAGCCTACATAATTATAAATTATGACTGGTTAACTATAGTATGATATTTACATGTGATACACTTTTAATAAGCCAAACTTTTATAGTGCGTTTGGATAGAGAATTTCAAAATTTTGAGATATTTTAAAATAAAGGTATTTCAAAATTCATTTTTTTAAAATATTAGTATTTATAATTGACTTGTTTGGATAAATAATTTTTAGAAAGAATTTTTGGACACTAGAATTTGATTAAATAAAAAATAATTATAAAAGAAAATTAATAATATTATATATTAGAAAAAGAATAATATCAAATAAAATATGCAATATGAGTATCATTAGATTTGTAAAATTATATAGATTTTGTTAATAATATTAAAAAATAAAAATATATATTATATTTAAATAAAATAACATGTTTCTATTTTTAAATTTATATTTAATAGTGAGCCATGTTTAATAAAGTATGGAAGAGTGGGAGGAATTTTAAAAAACCACATTTTTAGGTTTTCAAAAGGAATTTTGAGTATCTTAAATTCCCTTTTCAAATCCCTTTTAAAATTTGAAATTCTTCAAAATTTTTACCAAATAAAGAATTTGGATTTTGGATTTTTAAATATCATGATTGAAATAAATTTCATCCTTGAAATCTCTCATCCAAACACACTCTTAGAAAATAGCAAAAATTCTTTCGTAGATGTTGAGCACTGTTTGAATACAAAAATTTAAGCTTATAAGTTTCTGTTTTGTGCTTAATTTTACGCTATTTATTTTAGTAATGTGAAATATTAAACTTACATGTGAAAGTGAAACTCAACAAATAGCATGAAATAAAGTTGTTTCATTTTCCTCTCTCGACTCAATTATTGAGAGAGAGTTCTACAGAAATTATTGAGAGAGAGAGAAAACAACTTTTAGTTCAAATGTGAGAAAAGCTTCCTAAAAAGAATTAGCCAATTAGGTTCAAGATTCATTCTCTCTTTTATATGTGCCTACATATAAATATAAATATAAATATATATATATATATATATATATATATATATCCCTAATCTAAGGACCAAAAAAAAAATTCTCACAATTTATTTGTTGTAACTACAATTTTAATGAATAAATAATATTATGTCGTTTTGTCTAAAAAATTTATCTTTTTTTATTTGAATATGAACTGAAAATCTTTTATGGTTTGTTTATTTATTTTTAAACTCACTCATATTTTACATTTTTAATATCATAGAATTTAAAATTTAAAACAGGATGCACAATTATACATTTAGAACTCGTCAAACTTTTTTTTTTTCAATTTCATCTCAAACCATTTTTAAAACAATGATCTAAGTTGAATAAGTTTGAAAAAAAAATAAACGAAACAAACAGTGAATATGAACTGAAAATTTTTTATGGTTTATTTATTTATTTTTAAACTCACTCAAATTTTACATTTTTAATATCATAGAATTTAAAATTTAAAACAAGGTACATAATTATACATTTAGAACTCGTCAAACTTTTTTTTTTTCAATTTCATCCCAAACCATTTTTAAAACAATGATCTAAGTTGAATTAGTTTGAAGAAAATTAAACAAAACAAACAAAGCAGAGTGTAAAAAACGATATAATTTTTTTGTTCATTGAAGGGTGAGAGTTGAGGTTGTTTAGGTAGAGTTGGCAATGGGTATTTTATAATCGGGTACCCGATCATACCCGACCTGATTATACCGGGTTATGATACCCTATAATCGGGTAATTATCGGGTTATGGTAGAAATATTACTATCCGTATTAGGTTCGGGTACCACCCCTTGGGTACCCTATTCCCGAACTCGATTATGATATAACCGGGTAGTTAGGGTACCCAAACTCGTTTAATCTTAAACGGGTAGTAACGGGTACCCTAACCCGCTACCCGTTTATTTGCACAAATAAATGGCAGAGTGTAACTCATGAGACTTGAACCTTGGCCAAAAAGACACTTGTGCATATGTCTTACCAATTGTACCAATGTTCTTATTTGACATAACTTGTTATAAAAATATATTTACTGAAATATTATCCAATTTAATGAAATGTTGTTGGCAACAAATAATAATAATAATAATAATAATAATAATAATAATAATAATAATAATAATAATAATAATAATAATAATAATAATAATAATAATAATAATAATACGATTATGCTTAAGATAATATGATTTTTAAAATCTATATGTAAAATATTGAAACTAAATTATAAAAATTTATATAATAAGTTAAGATAAATTTCTAAACATATATGATATTTTAGTATAATTTATAAATATATATACACACACACACAACTTTATTATAATATATAAATCTTAACATATATAAATTTGTATTTGTATATTGTTTAATTAGAATAGATTATAAACATAGTCATTAAGCAAGCTAATCTCAATTATATAAACATATTATATGAAATTATATTTTGAAATTAAAAATAATAATATATTCTAAACTTATGAGAAGAGATTAAAATGAAAAATATTTGAAATTAAAAACAATTGTATACTATTAACATTAACATGTACAACTTATTATGATAAGATATACATGATAACAAATTACTATAATATATAATATACAAATTATTATGACAAGATAGTAAGATGTATTTATTACAATGTAATATTAATATATACAAATTATTATGATAAAATAAACATGATAAGATATTATTATAATATATAATATACAAATCATTATGATAAGATAGTAAAATGCACATATTACATTGTAATATTAACATATACAAATTATTACAATAGGATATACATGATAAGAGATTACTATAATATTTATGATAAGATACACATGATAAGAGATTACTATAATATATATGATAAGATACACATTACTATAATTATGCTTAATGAATTAATTGTGATATTATAGTATATGTATTATAGTATATGTTTTTATATAGTATAGTATATGTATTATAGTATTTGTGTATATATAGTATAGTTTATGTATATTATACATATACTATATATAATATCATAGATTATAGTGTATATGTATATACATCAATCTAATCTTTTAATATTATGATCATTGATCAAATTAATCAAGATTACATGAACATATCATAAGAAATCAAATGTTTAAAATTAGATATACAATATTATATTCTAATCTATGATAATAGATTGAATTGAAAACATTTTATATTCAAGAAAAGTTAAGTAGCATGCAACATGTGGATCATGGATATAGCATTTTGTTATTATAAATTTATCAACTATCCTTGAGAGTTAAAATTATTTTAGAAAAAAAAATTAGTGCAACATATAAAATTAAATTAGTTAATTATCTTTTGTACATATAAGGTATATTAAAGTTATAAAAATTTTATAATAAGTTAATCTATTATTCTTGCACACTCATAATAAATTATCTAAACTCTAATTAAAAAAACTATAGAAATAATTTATTAAAAAATAAGCTCATAATATAAAAAAAATATTTATGTATATACTATAAACTAACATTATATATTTATATATACTATAGTATTTCATTTTTCTTAAAATGATTCAAAAAAAAAAACACAAAAACAAAAACCAAAACGACATCTAGTCACACTGCTATATGACTATATTACATCTCTTAGCAAAAACTTTTTGCTTCTTTTTCGGCAAGTCTTCACTTCTTCTTCTTTTTCGACAGGCTACATCTCTGTTCTTCACAGGTTACATCTCCGATCTAACCATCCATCTAGCGGCGGCTGCAGCAGCAGCTTTCTTCGATGGCGGCAGCAGCTCTCTCCAGCGACGGCAGCATCTTTTCTCTCTCCAAGGGCGACGGCAAGCTTCATCTTCTCCCTTCAGCATCGACAAGCTTCTTTTTCTCCCTCCATCGACGGCATACTCCGATGGTGAACTCCATTGCTGCTCCGGCACGCCCATTTCCCTCACACCAGTAACACCACAGTCTCCTCCGGCCTCAAGGTATAATCTAACAAATATTTGTTGTTTTGTTAAAATTTTTATAAGTAAGCTTAGATTTATATTAAATAAGCTTAGAACTAGGTTAAATAAGCTTAGATCTAAATTAAAAAAGTTTAGATCTAAGTTAAATAAGCTTAGATCTAAGTTAAAAAAGCTTAGATCTAAGTTAAATAAGCTAATATCTCAATTAATGTCACAAAGGTAACCAAAACAGTTGAATTACTGCTATAAGTCTTCCTGGAGCAACAGATTACATAAGTCATCTGATGTAACATATACTTATGGCTGTCTAAAAGCATTAATAACGCGATTGATTTTTTATGTAATCTTGTAAAATCAATAATTTGATCTCTAATGACTACTAGATGGTTAAAGATCAAACCTACATGATTGATAGAGATGCCACATAAGCACGAATGTCACTATTAGAGTATCCCCATCCTTCAAGATCTCCGATTGCCATAAACTTTTCCTATCCTTTTGGCATTCTGAAACACCAATGAAATAGAACCCAAGCATGATTTTTACTTTTTTGCTGAGAAAACTAAACAATTCAAAAATAATGGAGATTATCCATTACTTTTGGCAGAGATTCAAATTGATTGTCTATATCAAATTGCATGTTTGGAAATGGTAAAATATAATGCACTTAACCATATATCTTGACTCAAAGCAAAAAATATAGATATACATTGATAATTCTGAACCATTCTGCCATAGATCCTCTAAACCAAAATGTTGGCTCTATAGGCTATACCGAGAGGGGGTGAATCGATTTTTAACTAACCTTAAGCTCGTTTTTCGATTCTTCTAAATTCTCTAGCCTATATAACTATTTTCTAAGTTCTCTAGGCTATTCAATCATGCAATTCAAATTCAATACAATAAGCACAATTATAATTGCAAGTAAATAAAGAGAGTAGGGAAAGAGAAATGTACGCAAGCGATTTATAGAGATTCGGCAACTTGCCTACGTCCTCTACCTTGAGACGCTCCCAAGGATTTTTTCCAAATTCACTATTCTTGAATTTGTGTTACACTCCCTCTTTTTACAGGCTCAAGAGAAACCTCCCTCTTTTTCTAGGCTTAAGAGAAACTTCCCTCTTTTTCATAGGCCAAAGAGAAACCTTCCTCTTTTTCTTAGGCTAAAGAGAAACCTCTCCTTTTACAAGGAATGATTTGGTTTACAAGAGATGTAATCAAAGAAGACCTCTAAGTAGGTAAATGATTACAGAAATTAAGCACAAAGAAAAGCCTATACAATATTTGTGCTAAGCAATACAAGAGATATGTGAATGATGGAAGATGAAGACTTTGTAGCTCTTTATTTGTTGTTGAGGCTTGAGGATTTGAGGAATATGAGTTTTGGAGTTGCTGAGTAGTTCCTCTTTCTTCCTTTAGCTTCTAAGCCTCTATTTATAGTCCCTTGGATGTGTTCTAGACGTTGGTTGGAGCCAAAACTCGAATATGACCGTTGTCTCACAAAAACTAGCCGTTACAGGCTATTCTCGGGTAAAGGGATCGATCCTTTTTCATAGGGGATCAATCTCTTCATTCCAGAATGCTTATTCTGGGCCGAAGGACCTTTTTACCATAAAGGGATCGATCCCTTCCCTTAGGGGATCGATCTCATGCTTCTAGAATGTGATTTCCTACACTTTTTGAGTTAGAAATGATGTAGCCTTTGATCCTAATCTAACTCAAAACATTTTGGCCTTTTGTGGGAGTTTTTCTTGACTTTCTCTAATGAAAACATGGTCCAAAAATTCATCAAGTAATTTTCTAAACTATTCAAAACATTTTATAAAGTATTAAGACCAATAAGAATATGTAATTAAATCATGGTCTTAATGTTTGATATAATCACTTGAAAATGAATTGAGAAAATCATGTGTGATAAGGCAAATTTACAATATGAATTAAAACATTAAAGCTTACTTAAGTTTTTGTCATTTCAAAATATATATGTCAATTTAAAGCTAACACAAAATCACATGGTTCTTGCCCTGTATCATTAACACCACCAGCTCAAGCACCTAGCATCCCTTCTTCTCAACAAGATGATTTTTCTAAGTTGGTTGCATTCCTTAGTAATTCTTCTACTAGTGTGAATGTAGAGTCATAGTTGGATCACTATCTGGATGAGCTGGTTTTGCCATGGACACAATTTTTTGATGTTCTTAACTGGTGGAAGACAAATGGGATAAAGTACCCCACTTTGCAATTGATTGCTAGAGACTTTCTTGCTATTCCTATTTCTACAGTTGCATCCAAATCTGCTTTTAGTACTAGTGGGAGAGTAGTGAGTAATCATCGAAGTAGGCTTCATCCGAATACTTTAGAGGCATTGATGTGCTCTCAAAATTGGTTAAGGAATGAGTTAGGAGGTAAATAATTCACTTAATATATCTTTATTTCATTTATTTTTTATTTAAAAGTAGAATATATTATTATATTTCATTTCAAGGGTTATAATAAAATTTTATCTATTTTATTTGTGTAGGAGGACCATGTGCTGCTATGGATTTCATGTTTGTTGGTGATGAAGAATAATTGTTGGTCAATGATTGAAGGAATTTTAAATGTTGTTGGGTTGATTTTTATTAAATATGCTTGTTTTTATTTTCATAAATGGATTTCTATGAACATGAAGTTATTGTTTGTTGTATTTCTAAAGTTGTTTATTGTATTTTTAAAAATGTGTTAAATTATGGACTTTATATTTTATTTTAGTTATTGTTTGATTTTGTTTTTAATTAATAGGAAAATAAATTTTTGTCATCCCGGGTTTGGGTTTGGGTTCGAGTTGGGATTAAATAGTTGACATATATTGAAATTGTTTGAAAGTCAAATTTTTGACTTATTAAACGGGTAATTAAACGAGTTCGAGTAATAAATGGGTAGTGTCAAAATTATTAGGGTAGGCTTCGTGTAGGAAGAAAAAAAAATATTCGGGTAATTATAGGGTTCGGATAGTGTGATATATAAACGGGTTCGGGGTAGGGTACCTTAAAATTAGCGGGTACCTTACCCGTTGCCATCCCTAGTTTAGAGTCAACCCAAGTCTTACATCATGTAAACCCTCCTTTAACCACCCAATTAAAAGATTGTTGGCATAAAAAATGATTTTTGTAGGTGGATAAATGACAATATCTATTGTTAAAGAAGGAAATAAAACTTTAGTGCTCATATGTAAGCTAGTGGCATGTCATTATGGTTTGAGCGAATTAATTGGTTAGAGAGTTTGCATCCAACATATAGATTCAAACATATATAACCCCAAATGGATGAACAATTTTTGTTTCTCTGTAAAAGGTGAAACATTGAAGTGTTATCTTTAAACTCTATCCCTATTTCTGCCAAAAAGTACCAAATTAAAGGGAGTTCGATGAAAAAAAAAATTGTATGATCAATTGTGCTACCCTCTGCAAGCAATTCTAGTTAAAGACTGCATGCAACTATCGGTAGGATTGGAGTCAACAAACTAACTTTTGTGTATGGAGAGGCAAATCATTCGATTGATACACTTGCACGGCAAGCAGCAGCTACACACTTATTCGAGCTGTTCCCCTCCGCTCTGATGTTCCTCTTGCTAGTTTTGAATTTTGACTAGAGGTGTCAAATGGGTCATGCTGGGCTGGCACGTCCCATTTAAATATTAGCCTATATGTTAATGGATTCGTGCTGGTACAACACTATTTTTTAATGGGTCGTGCTGGCACGATCTATGAAATTTAAGGACATGGCCCAGCACGGCACATGGCCCATAGCACTAATGGGTCGTGCTGGGCTAAGCCCAACATTATTTTTCGTGCCTTATCGTGCCAAGCACGGCTCATTAATAAATTTTTATTTTTTTATTATTTTTAAATATTTATTAATTTAAATAACATGCAAGATAAATAAAAATAAAATAAAAAGACACATAATCACTTTGACAAAATGCCTATATCTACAAGAAAACATAATAATAAATATTAAATAACGATATTAAAATTTACAATCCTAAAAGGCAAAATGCCTATCTCCATGAGAAAACATAATAAAATTTACTTAATAAAGATATCGAAATTTACACTCCTATAAAAAGAGCAACACGATAAAAAAAGCTCCACTTTGTGGGGTCTGCGGAGGGTCATTATATATATTCTTCTCTCTGCATTAAGAGAGAGTATTTTGCCTTGAACTCGTGATTTTCAAGTTACAGAGCAACAATATTTACCATTGTACAAATGTTTTCCTTTGAAATTTACAATCCTAATATTTAAAAACACAGACACACACACATATACAAATACAAGACTATAAAACATAAAATATTATTATTTTATTTTTCATTCTCTTCACCTAATTGTTTACTTATATAATATGGTTTGTCTAGTGCTCCAACTTCTACATTTAACCAATTTTTGAATAAAATAATCTTTAATAATTTATTTTTGATGAGTTTTTATTAGAAGTGTATTTAATAAAAAGTTATATACAAAATATGTGACATATCATACATTTTATATTCAAAATGAAAATATTATAAATTTATATATCAATAATTGAAATACTTCATAATTAGATTTGTTAAATATAATTTTATTTATATAAATGGGCCAATATGGCACGACACATGGGCTTGCGTGCCGTGCTGTGCTAACTCGCATGCTATGTGCTAGCACTGGCCCTTCATAAGTCGTGCCGTACCAATCCATGTGCCTAAAAACCTCTAGCCCAGCACGGCACACAATTGTATATCGTGCTTGGATCAGCCCGCCCATTTAAGTATGGGCCGTGCCAAGTACAATCCACACCGTGCCGAATCGTATAGTGCCATGGGCTGCCCAGCCCGTTTGACATCTCTAATTTTGACCAATGTAACAGTGTATCACATAGATATACTACTACTATCTTGAAATGTAACTTTATCTTCTGTTAAATAAAATCCTACCATTCATTTTTTTTTTAAAAAAAAGACACAAAATTATTTGAAGATCAACAATCAAAATTTGACCTAACGATTTATTATCTTAACCACTATCAATAAAATTTTCTTAATTCCACAATTAAGGTTAAAAAACTATCACACAGTACACATTTTTTTAAAATAGCTTTTTCTTTTATTTTTAATATTTTCTTTTAGATATGCATCACTTTGTTAATCCTTTTTTTGGAATCTAAAAAGTTTCATAATTTATTCCAAATTTAAAGGTAGATAGAAATTGTGCATTTGTTGTCATAAAAGACTTTCTTTTCTTTATCTTCGCTTTTATTTTTTGAATATGTACTTTGAGCATCTGCTCAAGATAGGCAAAGGCCAAAAGAGTCCGACTATATTCCACCAGAAAGCATATTTTGATGAAAAGGAAAGTGCTTCATCTACTCGCATAATAAAGAAACGGTTGGAACAGTGACTGACGATACTTGAGCGGGCAGTTGCATTGGCGACTGCCGCATTACTTAAAACACCTAATCAAGACTTAAAAACTTAGACTCATATAGGGTAAAACATCTTTGCCAATATTTTGGAAAGAAATGCAGATCAATGGCGAAGCAAAAATTTTCCAATTAGATGACTCAAACATGATCAGTCTTCCTAAAAATGTTCCGCCATATTGGCATATATATCACTCGAAGTTGACTGAAAAGAAACAAGATTTTGAATTTGCTTCATGTTTGACAAAAACTACAGGAATTATACATAAAAGGCTGTATGAGGGAAGAAAAATGCAATTATGCAAGCGTTGAATCTCAAATTTTTTTATTTATAAAATTTCAACATTTTAAAGATAAAAACATACATGATAATATGAGTCAATGCTTAAAATCACCTATATAAAAATGGGATTTAAAATATTTCATATATATTACCAGCAACTTGAATTTAGAGCTACTAGCTAAAAGCCTAAAAGTACTAGCCAGTAACATGTCTGTGGCATCTTTCAATGGCAAAGAGTATTTTTTTTTTTGTGATTAATATTTGTAAGCTATCAATTCCAATTTTAACTAAGCCATGATAAAGCTGCAGGAAACTTAATAATCATCTGAGAATGTAATCTCTAATCTTAAAATTTTATAAGCTCCCACAAAGAATGATAACCTGAAGAAAAGGTGGTCCTGAAATATGCAGGGAAATTCATTTGATTGAATTTCGATAAATCCTTTGCTCATGAATTGGGGCATAAAGAACTTGATGGGAAGTGGGAACCCAAGGCCATGGCCACGGCCACGGCCGAAGGCTTAGAGACAAAATCTACAGTCACGTCTCCTCGTGAGCTCCTGCATGAAAGGCTGAAAGCTATGTTTCGAGTATTATAACGTGATCCAATGCTACGGGACTGAGAAGGTGGACCTTGACATTTGCTCTCAATCAATGTTGTCAACGTCAATGTCAAGTGAAAATTAATGCACCTAGTAATTAAGATGAATTTATATCCTACGAATTCATCGACTTATAAATTTTTACAAATAAATATTTTTTAAATATAAAAAACCGAAAATAAAAACAGTAATCCATGGACAATAGGATAGACAAAGTACAATCCTCTTGTAATTAGACTTCTTCACGAGCCAAGTTGGGTTGAGCTTTGATCGGACTTAAGTAGTATGTTACAAGATTTTATGTAACTTAAGCTCGGTCCGACCCAAATTTGGGTTTGATATTTTGTCCAAATCTATTTTTACAAACAGCAAAAAAACCCAAATATGTTCATTAAAAAAATTTTCTCAATTTAAAGTTTATGTTGTAAAATTTTTATATTTTAGAATTATTACATAGCAAATCTTAAATATATTACTTAAAACCAATACTCAAAATTTTTATGATGTTAATTTTCAAGATTAAGCTAAATGTGTCATATCTCATAGAATTACAATTATGAAATTTTTTATTAATAACATTTTAAATGAGTCAACTTAATCATTAATTAAATCAATTTTAAGAACACTTTTATTAATATAGTTTTAGCTTTTCATTGAGATATTGAAGTTTTGAAAGAGATGTGATTATATAAATAGTTATTTTAAAATTTATATATATTTTATTTGAATTATTTTAAAATATTACCATTTAAAAAAATTTGCTAATAGAGTATACTTTAATTATTGTTTATATAATAGTTAACATAGATCGGACTCATTTTTTTTAATCGGGTCTCATATTTCAGTCCAAATTTATTTTATAAGTTTAATATTTTTATTCAATTTCAATTAAAATATAAATGAAATTTTGAACTGGAACGGATAAGCCAACCTACGTTCAGGCCTATGAAGTAAAACCGGAGTGCTGAGCATTCCCAATTGATTGCGACAGCTAACTATCTCACAGCCTTTTCTTTGCACCCATTCAATCATCAATCTCTGTGGGGGCCATCGAACAATGAAGATGGCTTTTAATGTTCAATATCTCAGTGGGGGCCATCGAACAATGAACAGATGGTTTTTAGTCGTCAATCTGTCGAAACAAAGAACAATGATTAATCAACTCATCCGTAGTAGTAGCCCTGGGGTGATCCGTTCTGGCTTTGTTGTTTGGCGAAAATCAGGAATTTATTGCATTGCATGAAATTGTACGATGTTATTTTTTATTGATTTTTTAATTAAATAAATTCAATTTTAATTGTTATTTTTAAATTTAATACTCAAATGTGCTTTTTACATTTATCACAAAATAAAATTAAATTTTTAACATTTAATTATATAAAAATCAATCTTAAATATTTTAAAATAATAAAATTAAGTACATTTTCGTTAAATTTTTTAATTTTCATTAATTTTGCACAATAATAAAGTTTAGCGGCATTAGAGGAATTAGTGTAAATATTTTTAATTTTATTATTTTAAAATATTTAGAATTGATTTTCATGTAATTAAATATTGAGAGTATAATTTTCATTTTGTGGTAAACGTGAAGGGCATATTTAGGTATTAAATCTTATTTTTAATAAATTGTAAAATGTGAAATTATTTTTTTAATTTTAACTTAATATAATATTTTTAAAAAATAATAATAAAAATTAAAACATTTCAATAAAAGAATAAATAAATAAAATGGAGATTTCTGAGTTTCTAACTCTCAATCCTACAACCACAAGTGACTGGTCTCTGTGAATAATCAAACTGTCTTTCTCCTTACTGTTAAAAAATAAAAACCTGTCTTTCTCCTCATCTCTTTCTCTGCTTTCCCTTCTCGAAACAAGTCCAACTGAGAATTGGTACAGTTGGAAAGCGACCAATGCATCTAGAGTCTGGACATTGGCTTTGTAATCAAACTGCCACATGTGACTGGCTAGTGGCTACATAAAAACCAAGTCTAATAATTTCGATCACAACAAGATAAAGTGATATAAAAATAAAAAATAAAAATATAACATAAATTAAAATTTAGTAAAAATTATATAAATTTGATAAAAATTTTAAAAAAAATATGTGTTTTACATAATATCAATATTAAATATATGCACAAATTATTACATGTGAATTAGAAAATTGAGAGTCTTATAGAACCATTTAAATGTCTAAGAGTGTGTTTAAATAAGAAATTTTGAAAAAAAATATTTTAAAATACATCAATTTAAAAATTCCATATTTATAGTTGTATTGTTTGAATAAATATTTTTAGAAAGAAATTTTGAAAATCAAAATTTGATGAAATAAAAAATAATTATAAAAGAAAAATATAAAAATGCAATAAATTTATCATTAGATTTGTAAAAATATAGAGATATTATTAATAACATGAAAAGGTAAAAATATATATTATATTTAAATAAATGGTAATTTTATTTTTGAAATTTATATTGAGTCATATGTAATTAAAATAATGAAATATTTTGAGAAAATTTAAAAAAAATCTAAAATGAATTTTCAAAAGAGACTTTATTCATCTATTAAATTTCAAAATTTCCAATTTTTTCAACCAAACAAGACATTTAAATTATAAACTTTTAAATATCCTATTAAATCAAGTTTTTCTTCTAAACCAGCTCATCCAAACAACCATTAAATAAAAATCAAGAGTGAATAATGCTTTGCAGTAGAAGGTGGAAGCGGAAACTCTCAAGTTCAAAGCTTAAAACAATGGCAGCTTAGGTGAGTGGCCGAAACCCAAACTAGAAACGATGGCTTAACCCCAAAACTAGCACGTAAAGTAAGCGTCATCGGTCATGTCATATGCTTTGCTGATACGCAATTGCATTAATGATTGATCATTGAAAACTGCTTTCATGCCTATTTTGGATTCCATCTCACCCTCAGCCTCAGGTGGAATTAAATCTTTTAGCAAAAAAAATATAAAATTATCATTCTTTTTAATAATATTTTATTATTTTATAAAAAATATTTTTATTTTATTATTAATTTATCATTTTTTTACCAAACAATATTATTATCTAACTAAATTAATCTTCGATCTAGTTTGACTCGCCGGTTAGCATTGATGAGCTATGATGAGATTAGCTTTTTCAGATAAGACAAAAAAATTTTATTAGCTAAATTATTTTTTTATTCTTAATGCAAAATTTTTTATTATTTTATTAAAAAATTTATACTCACAATAATTATTTTTTATTTTTTAATTTCATCAGAATCAATCATACAGTCTATCCAAATTATTCCTTCAATCTCGAGCAATTGAAATCGATGCTCCAAGACGGTGGCGGGACCAGTGGTTAAGGCTCTGGTTGAAATCCAAAGGCCGAAGATAAACGATAAGGGAGGTACAATTACAATAGCAAAGGTCATATTTGTTTCCATTTTAGGGCAGACACCGTCAACGTCAGCCATAATGACAGGAGGACCTTGTTCCATTTTCGGCTACTTATCTTGGAGGAAGTAACGTCTAGTGGGGTTAGCCGTGAGGGCAGGTCCAATCAGCTGCAGCCAGAGGCAGCTGGCTCCCTTTCCTTTTTCCCATTCTGTCTCGTTTGCCCGCTTGTCTTTTGCAGGGCCTTCGCATTTCTTTTGCTCTTAGTGCACCATTTTTACACTCCTCTTTGGTTGTGGGCGGTGCTAGTGGCAAAACCCCTGTTGGTAAAAGAATCAGCTATTTTTGGCTTGGGTTTTCCATGATCATCATTGGTGCCATTATTCTTTACAATTTGAATATTCTTTCTCAGATAAATTGTTTGAGATTGAATCTAAACTTTTAGCGTATCATAATTTTTATTAATTATTTGATTGAGAGGTTATTTTATCATCACTCGTGATATAATCAGAGTATGTAGTACGTACTAAGCTTTGGTTGAGAAATTACGTTGCCCCCAATATTTGTTTCGTTTCATATAATACGCTGGGACACTTCTGTGTTTGGAGAAAGTTTGGTCGGCATTTTATCATTACCATTTACTTGATTTTTTTGTTGACTTTCGGTTTCTATCATTTAAAGGTTAAAAAAGATGAAGATAACGCATTCAAAGGTACCAATAATTAGACATAATAATTTGTGTTGTAAAGCATAAAATTTTATGTCAAAATTGTGTAAATAAGCAAATACCCAAAAAAAATACAAAATATTTCTTTGCCAGATGTCTTAATTAGGTTACCAAAATGATCTCAAAAATATAGCGAAGAGCATGTTAAAATTTGAACATCCCACGTTCAACATGCATACTTAGTCAAAGCAATCAACATTACATTAAAAGCTCATGGAACATCTGGGTCAAGAACAGAATTAAGCAATGAGCAGATATTTGAGGCAAGAGACAAAGGTGAAGAAGATATCCATGGCCATGCATGATAAAGCTAGCCAGGCTTGAATAATCCAAGCTTACTACCTAAGCACCAGGAGTAATTGTTGGCAATTATCCTTTAATCTTTTGAAACGTATACTGGTGGTACGTAGCTAGAAAAAAGTACCATGAAAATTTACTCTTTCATCGATAAAATACTATGCCGTAACAGTTGTCAATGTTGTATATTCCAGCCATCATTATGCATATTCTATATAAATCAACCAATTTGTCCTTGGCTGTCATTTTCCCACCACTTAAACCATTCTTGCAGGGCTTGCTCCTACTGAAAATAGAAATCAAGCTTTTCAAAAGCATGTTTGCAATATGAGAGAGAGAGAGCGCTCAGATATTGATAAGAATAAACATAAAATTTTCGTATCAAAATTCATAATTTAAAGCAGTCTTCGGTGAAAGTAAATTTTCTTAAACTTTTTTCGTCAATAATGCTTTCTTTTAGACATAATTTTTCTCAACCACCGCACATGGGCAAAAGCAGAAAGCAACAACGACACACATTCCAAATTTAATGTAGAGTTATGAGCCATCTTGCATAACATCACGTTCCCCCGCTTTCATTGGCTGCAATTGCAAACCATATCATGTTCATGGAATCATATTCATGCAGTTCTCCTTTGAAATCTGCCCATAAATTAAACCAAATCTGGTGATACTAATTAAAATATCCATCAGAAAATTAACAAAGGGTCCACAGGTTACCTTGCTGAAAATCCTACTTGGGCCAAAAAAGCATGATATTTGCAATTTGCAACAGAGATCAGACAAAAGAAGCATAGCAAAATGGGCTCCAAACTTCTGTATTACCATCGTTTAATCCTGATTGCCAGAATTGTTTATTACCCATTTAAAGGTGAAGATTTCGGATTATAATCGTTAAGTAGTTATCAGGTAAGATGACATAGAGGTAGACATAAGAATCTGTTGGTTTCGAAGAATAAGGATGTATTTGACAAGAACAAACGAATATTGAGCAAAGTATGAGTAAGGAAAGAAAAACGACAGAAGAAAGAATATTGGCTAAGAATTCAAAGAATCTTCTCATTGCTAAAAACTCAATTTGTAACACTATAAATAGATGAACTGAAATGAAAGCCACACCCCCATGTTCTCACTTCATGGGATGATATTCACCCACTAAGTACACAAACATAAAGTGGGTTAGTGGGAACTTAACTCCTAAAATCTAGAAACCACTCTTCCATGTTATACACATAGTGGAAGACTTATTCAACTTAAACTAATAATTGTTTGCATCAATTTCTAACATCCCCCCTTGATGCAAAATCTGCAACTCCAAGTGATAATCGAAACTTTGCAAACTTTGAATAACCAAGTCCCTTAGTAAAACCATCAGCAACTTGATCATTTGTTGAGCAGTACTTCATCATGATTAGTCCTTCAGCAACAGCATCTCGAATAAAGTGGTGGCGAAGCTCAATGTGCTTTGTCCTTCCATGGAACACTGGATTTTTGGTCATTAAAATGGTTGCTTTGTTATCACAGAAAATCTCAGTCGCCTTTCCTTGAACTTGATGCAAATCCTCCATGATTCTTCTCATCCAAATTGCTTGACAAGCAGCAGATGTAGCTGCAATATACTCAGCTTCCGAAGATGACAATGCCGTGCTTGCTTGTTTCTTTGAGCTCCATGACACAGCACCCGAACCAAAGTTGAAAATGAAACCACTTGTGCTTTTTCTATCATCTACACAACCTGCCCAATCACTATCAGTAAAACCAAACAATTTAAAGTTAGGAACTGGGTTGTACCAAATCCCAAAGTTACTTGTAGCTCGAATGTAGCGAAGAATTCGTTTTGCTGCCCCAAGATGATGCAAGGAGGGATTATGCATGAACCTTGAGACCAAACTGACAGGAAACATGATATCTGGACGAGTATGGGTCAAATACATCAACCCACCAACCAAGCCTCTGAAATACTTCTCATTTGCCCTTGGTGTTCCATCATTCATTGTCAACTTCTCATTTGTATTCATGGGAGTAGAAAATGTCTTACAATTCTGCATGTTAAACCTCTTCAACAATTCCAGAGCATATTTTTCTTGTAAAACAAAAACACCATCATCAGTTTGAGAAATTTGTAAGCCAAGAAAATAATGCAACAACCCCAAATCTGACATATCAAATTCATCAGTCATGCTCTTCTTGAATTCTGTAATAAGAACTTCAGAAGAACTAGTATAGATAATGTCATCCACATAAACACAAACAATAAGAACATCATCACCTTTTTCCTTCACGTACAAAGTGGGCTCACTACTACTACGATGGAAACCATTTTCAAACAAGTAAGAATCAAGCCTACCATACCAAGCTCGTGGTGCTTGTTTGAGTCCATAAAGGGCCTTCTTGAGCTTGTACACCTTATCCTCTTTACCTTCAATAACAAATCCTTGTGGCTGCTCGACATATACCTCTTCATCCAAATAACCATTCAAAAAGGCAGATTTGACATCAAACTGATAAACCTTCCACCTCATTTGAGCTGCCAATGCTAACAAAAATCTAACAGTTTCAAATCTAGCAACAGGAGAGAAGGTTTCAAAGAAATCTTTACCATACTCTTGCACATATCCTTTAGCAACCAACCTTGCCTTGAATTTTTGGACACTCCCATCTGCATTAAACTTCACCTTGTAAACCCACTTTAAACCAATTGTATCTCTTCCATGCGGCTTTTCTACTAGCTCCCAAGTATCATGCTTCTCAATGGAAGCAATCTCCTCCTCCATGGCATGTTCCCATTCATCTTTTCCACATGCTTCATCAAAACTCATGGGTTCTATTACTAAAAGAGCAAACATGTTAGAGTTATAAACTTCTTCCCAAGGTTTTACCTTTCTGGGAAGAGCCCCAGACATACTTCTAGTAATCATCCTTGAAGGTTGAGGAGTTGGCGAAACTTGTGGTGACAACCTTGAAGGACTAGGTGTAGGGGAAACCTGTTGAGCCACTTTGTTCTCGTCATCTTGTGACTCAATTAATTCATTTTCTTCACAAGACAAGTGCTGATTTTTGTCTGCATTCCACTCCCAAAAGCTGTTCTCATCAAAAATAACATCTCTACGAATGATTAGCTTCTTAGTAACTGGATTATACAATCTATACCCCTTTGTCTCATCACTATACCCAACGAAAATACATTTCTCACTCTTCTTGTCCATCTTTGTCCGATCATTAGAAGCTAACATGGCATAAGCAATACAACCAAAAATCTTCAAGTCACTTACATTAGGCTTGCGGTTCCACCAAGCTTCGTAAGGAGTCATACCACGCACCGCCTTCGTTGGAGAAATGTTGAGAAGGTGAACCGCTGTAGCTACTGCTTCAGCCCAAAAATCATTTGCAAGCCTTTTCTCATTCAACATACTCCTGGCCATCTCCACTACTGTTCGATTCTTCCTTTCAGCGACTCCATTCTGCTCTGGCGTTCTTCTCACTGTTAGCTGCCTTTTGATTCCATTTTGCTTAAAAAACAAGGTAAAATCATCGGATAAAAATTCTCCTCCCCTATCAGTTCGAAGAATTTTTAATTGATGACCAGATTCCTTTTCTGCAAAGGCCTTGAACTCCCGAAACTTATCAAGTGCTTCTGATTTCTGAACAAGAAAAAACACCCAACTCATACGAGTAAAATCATCAGTAAACAACAAAAAATATCTACTCTTGTTCAAAGACAGAGTATTCATTGGCCCACAAATGTCTGCATGCACCAACTCCAAAGGCTTCTTTGCTCTCCATGCTTTCCCAACCGGAAATGACTGTCTATGCTGTTTCCCATAAATACAACTTTCACACAAATCATTAGCAAAAGGAATTGTAGGCAAACCATGAACCATATTTTTCTGACACAACAACTTCAACCCATTAAAATGCAAGTGCCCATATCTCAAATGCCATAACCACGAATCACTTTCAACATTAGCAACAAGTGCACAATCATCCAAACAAGAAATCTCAAGAGGAAACATCTTATTTTCAGCCATGGGAATTTTTACAAACGGCATATCAGAATTTTTACCTTTAATTTCACACACACCATCATGAAATAAAACTGAATATCCCTTTTTAACCAATTGACCCACACTGAGTAAATTATGTGCCAAGCTAGGAATGTAATAAACATCATGAATCAACCTCTCATTACCTGACTTGGTCCTTACTGCTATTGTTCCCTTACCTTCAATCTGCACTTGTTTGTCATTCCCAAGACGGACTTGCAACTTTACTGATTCATCCATACTCTGAAAAATACTTCTAACACCTGTCATGTGATTGCTACACCCACTATCCAAAAACCAAAGATCACTGTTACTTTCCTTTGAATTCATAAAAGTGAGAAACAAGTTACCATCTTCTTCTTTTTCAACGAAATTTGCCTGTTGCTTAGCCTTTTTCCAACAATTCGCCTCAACGTGCCCCATCTTTTTGCAAAAGTAACACTGCTTGTCCTTATGGTTCTGCTTTTGATTCTCTTTGTCACCACTCTCAGTTTCTTGGCGACTTGAATTTGATCTACCACGACCTCTACCACGACCACGGTAGCCACCTTTACCTCTTCCTCTACCTCTACCTGCAAAACCATTATCATTGCTTTTCTCCTTGCTAGAGATCTCCATCTTTGTCTGAAATGCCTGCTCCATACTCTTCTCTGCAGACCTGTTCATCCTATCTTCATTTGCTAAGAGTGAACCCATTAGCTCATTAAGAGAATACTTAGAAAGATCCTTTGATTCTTCAATAGCAGTAACAACATGATCAAATTTAGGAGGTAAACTCCTCAAAACTTTTTCTACAATTGTTTGATCTTCAATTTTCTCTCCATAAGTTCTCAATTGATTAATAATTAGAGAAACTCTACCAATATAATCTTGAACCGACTCACTACTTTTCATACACAAGTTCTCAAATTCTCTACGAAGAGTTTGGAGTTTCACTACAGTTACCTTGTTATCTCCATGGAACTCTTTATGTAGAATGGTCCAAGCTTCATTCGATTTTGCTGCATTCGAGATTCGAGGAAAAATTGAGTCTGTCACTGCTTGCTGCAATACGAGCAACGCCTTTGCATCCTTCTTCCGAAACTCCTTCATCTCTGCTGCCTTCTCTGCCTTGTCAGATTCTGTATACCCATTTTCTACAAGATCCCACAAATCTTGAGAAATGAAAAAGGTCTTCATTTTAATGCTCCAAAAAGCATAACTTTCTCCATTGAAGATGGGCACCAATGATTGAGAAACATTCAAAGTATTCATACCATTAGACATGATGAATACAAACTAAAGATCACTTGCTTCAGCAAAGATCACACAACAGAATAACACCCAATTTAATCGAACCTGGCTCGGATACCAAAATGTTGGTTTCGAAGAATAAGGATGTATTTGACAAGAACAAACGAATATTGAGCAAAGTATGAGTAAGGAAAGAAAAACGACAGAAGAAAGAATATTGGCTAAGAATTCAAAGAATCTTCTCATTGCTAAAAACTCAATTTGTAACACTATAAATAGATGAACTGAAATGAAAGCCACACCCCCATGTTCTCACTTCATGGGATGATATTCACCCACTAAGTACACAAACATAAAGTGGGTTAGTGGGAACTTAACTCCTAAAATCTAGAAACCACTCTTCCATGTTATACACATAGTGGAAGACTTATTCAACTTAAACTAATAATTGTTTGCATCAATTTCTAACAGAATCTTCGATACGATATAATGTCATGACAAAAAAAAAATGCAAATGTGACACGTTAAAAATTGATAAAAATTATATATAATATAGTAAAAATTAAAAAATAAATTTTACATTTGATCTATCAACGTTAAAGTTTCGTATTTCACATAATACGAACGTGATTTTTCATTACAGAAACACGAATTTTATATTTAAATTACTAGGTCTAGATTGAGGTTGTACTCTCTTCATGAACCAATTCCGGACATTTTATTTTGATCTCTTGAAGGTTAACAATCTGGTTCTAGCTGGCTTGGTTGAAAAACATGATTTGATAAACCTTAAGGAATGTTGTCCACCTGTCTGCGTCATTCATGTGAGGACATTAATAAGTACTGAACCGGCTGATGAAAGGAACTTTGATATCAGATAACAAGTTACTTTTCAATAATAACTATTTCCCTCTTGCAAACGCAAGTTAACCCTTTCCTCAATCTCTAAATAGAAATTCCCTAAGCACCAACTTAATTAGTTGATTTTATTAATTTTTAATTAATTTGAGTGATTAGTACAATATTTAACATGGGATGTCACAACATCTTAAAATAATTGCTGAATTACCAGCTCCATGGGTTTAGTTTCAAGTAAAAAAAAAGGACGATCCAAATGAATTATTCCGTTGATAATACCACTAATTTTGGTAGTGAAAGTTTTATTTAATTTCTTACAAGATTTATAAAGAAAAATTAAAAACACAAAACAAAAATAAAAGCGACTATAGGATGAACATTATAAAATATCTGTTTATTACTGACGAAAACCAACAAAATATTCCGCTGATAACACTCTTAATTTTGACAGGGGAAGTCTTAGTTAATTACTTACAAGATTTATAAATCAAATACCAAGTGGTCCAACTTTCACAACAAAGTGAGTAGAATAGAAATTGTCTCTATTCGACAAATTGGAACACTTAATTTAAAATTTCTGTTATAAGAAAAAGCAATGTCAAGTAAACATCTTGCAGAGAATAAGCTATATAAATGTAAAATTGGCAGAAGCAGGACGTAATCTCATTTTTTATTACGAAATAGACATACATAAATCAAATTAAAGTGTAGGTTTATAGGTGAATTAGCTGAATGACATTTAAGGGTGAAGACTGCTGGGTGTGAAATAGTAATTAATGTCAAGAGCAAATCACGTGGAAGCCATTTATGTGTGTTAAGTCAATTATAGGCACGTCATGTTCATTCTATCTCTACGGTTGGGGCTTGGGATCATCGTACAAATCCCGAATTTCAGTATTAAATGATTGTATTATTATTTTTAAAATTCCAAGCACGTGTATTTTTCATTTTTTTTTAAACGATAATCTTTATTGTAGAAAAGAAAGCAGATCACATTAGTTACTTTGATATGCAAGTAGACGATGATGAATAAATAAGCTTGGCCTGGCCTGCTTTATATACAAACTAGCTGCTCAAGGATTTATGCCCTGGGAAAAAGAAGAATAGACTAATTAGACAATATATACTTTATTTCATGAAGATGGATGATGGAGATCCAAGCTCACAAAGCTCAAGTCATGTTCGTGATGATCGTGATCCTTTGAGTATCCATGGAGGTCCAATTACAAGAGCTAAATCAAAGATAATGCAACAAGCCTTGGCTGGTTTCATTGATATTGCTAGAGAGAAAGCCCAACAAAGCTTGAGCATGGAGGATGATAAAGTCTTCTACAACATGGTCCAAACCCAAGTTCAACCTTCTTGAAGACACACAAGTATTGGGCCGAAATGCAAATTAGGCTAGATGCATATTTTATTTAGTTAAGTATTATTGGGCTGAACATTGTTTTAATTTAATTTAAGCCCAATTCCTTTTTAAATAATAGATTTTGTAAGACTTCTATTACTTGTTCTGCAAGTTAGGAGAGTAGGATTCCTATTGCTTGTTCTGCAAGTTTGCTATTTCCTATTCTGCAAGTTAGGAAAGTAGGATTCCTATTACTTGTGCTGCAAGTTATCTATTTGCCTATAAATAGTTATGTAACCCTTTGGGGAGAACACAATTGATTTTAGCAATAAAATTGAGAGACTTCTTCTCTTTGTTCTCTTGAGAACTCTTGAACTTATCAAGGTCTTCCTTGTGGCGTTCTTCTACCTTCCACCAATATATACCATAGGTTCTTGCTTTTCTAGGCAACGGGTCTTGGTCCAATACCATAGGTTCTTGTGTTTCTACACAACGGGTCTTGGTTTTACTTCTAATTTTTATTTTCTTTTGCTGCGTTTTTAACTTGTTATTGTTTTTTTTCAAGTGTTCTTCGTCTTCTTCATATGAACCTCATCTTCTTTCGGTGAGGTCCATATCATTTGGCATCAGAGCTTAGGTTCAATTCGTGGGAGTCTCATTTTTTTTTCTGTCTTCTTGTCTTGGATAAACCTTGATCTTGAATCCTTTTCCAAGCCACCACTAATATTGTTTGTCCTTCAAACCTATTGTCTTCATTAAAATAACCTACCTTTACTTAGCCACCAAGTAAACCCTATCTTGTTCTCCAAGCAACCAAATCCCAAAGGTTTTCTTGCTCACCAAGAAACCTTCAAAAGCTCTACATCACATAAAGACTACTTGTTTCACAAGCCACCGTTCCCTCTCGTTCCTTGCCACACAAGCTACTACCAAAACTAGCTTGTTTTTGTCAAAAAGTTGCCTTGTTCCCCAAGTAAATCTCTTCTTATTATTTAGACTTTTTGTTTTTTTTCTTAATTGTTCGTTTACTTTAGAAAAATATAAAAAAAAGAAAGAAAAAAAAAGAAAAGAAAAAATCAATTCAAGAGGGGATTTATTACATCGTGTGTAGCAAGTGCAACGTCAAAGGCAATTCGTGGAGGTGTGCTTCATCAAAATCTTGAGGTAGTCATTCTTTCTTGAGCTTTGAGATTTCTTATTTGCCTAATTTGAAAATTCATTGTTACCATTCTACCCTACTACCTAAAATTACCTTTTTGACCCTACCACATAAAAGGACAAAACTACCCCACCTTTGGCTAAACCCTACCCTAATTAAACACCCCAAAATACGCATATTTCCTTCAAGGTTTAGTTTCATTAGAGTCTTCTTAAGTCTTATTGAGTCTTGCTAAGTCTTGTTGAGTCTTCATTGTTTTGTTTTCCCTTGATTAAAATCTTGTGCTCATCTTGTTTATTGTTGGTTGATAGTTGAATTCCATAAGCTGATTTTTGATTGAGTCTTGAGTTCAATATAGAACCTATAGAGAAAAGTTGTGTGAGGGAAAAAAAGGCAAGAGTGTGTGAGTAACATTAGTAGAGAAAAGCCATATTAAAATTGTGTGAAACACAAGTGTGAGTGTTACATTCTTGTGTGTATTGAGTGTAAACACGTGAGGTCATACTTGTGAGGTCTTTTTCTTTTACTAACGTTTCTTGCAAGTTACAATCATGTCTTCTAATAGTGAACAGCTTGATATGAGTAAGATTGAGATCATGTTCCTAGCCATGCAACAACAACTTTCGAGGATAGAGTCGAAGTTGGTTAAATATGATAAGTTGGAGCAACATGACGTTGCCCTAGCTAAGGAAAACCAAGATAATACTTCTTATGCCTGTGATAATGTTGCTCATAATAAGTTGGATAGCAACTATGAAGAAGATTTTGATGATGATTCTATGCTACCATTAGAGGATGATGAGGATAGTATGGAATTACTCATGGATGAAAAGGAATCTATAGCATGTCAAACTTTAAGTGTGCTACTGAAAGATGAGGATCAATTGAGATTAAAAGAGAGTGAGAAAGGAATAGTGAGTGAAGCTGAGGCTAAGCAAAAAGAGAAAACAATTAAGATTGAGTGTGATGCTTTAAGCATAGGTATCGAAGTTGTTTTAATGCAGGAGAAGCGCCCCATTGCTTTTTTCAGTGAGAAGTTAAGTGGAGCTGCCCTTAACTATCCCACATATGATAAAGAGATGTATGCATTAGTGAGGGCCTTGGAAACATGGCAACACTATTTATGGCCCAAGGAATTTGTCATCCACATTGATCATGAGACCTTGAAGCACTTGAAAGGACAAAGCAAGTTGAACAAGCGTCATGCCAAGTGGATGGAGTTCATTAAAACATTGCCATATGTGATCAAATATAAACAAGGTAAAGAAAATGTCGTGGCTGATGCATTATCTCGAAGGTATACTCTAATCACTACTCTTAATGCAAAACTACTTGGATTTGAGTATATTAAAGACTTGTATGCTACTGATGAGGATTTTGAAAATGTGTTCATTGCATGTGAGAAAACTGGTTTTGGAAAGTTTTATAGGCATGATGGATTCTTATTTTGGGAAAATAGATTATGTGTGCCTAGGAGTTCTTTAAGAGAATTACTTGTTAGAGAAGCCCATAGTGGTGGATTAATGGGACATTTTGGAGTAAAGAAAACTTTAGATATATTGCATGATCACTTCTTTTGGCCTAACATGAAAAGAGATGTTGAAAAATTGTGTGAAAGATGTGTCACTTGTAAACAAGCTAAGTCTAGAGTTATGAATCATGGTCTTTATACTCCATTACCTATTCCTACTGCTCCTTGGACTGACATTTCTATGGACTTTGTTTTGGGGTTACCAAGAACAAAGAGAGGTAGAGATTCTGTTTTTGTTGTTGTTGACAGGTTCTCTAAGATGGCTCACTTCATTGCTTGTCACAAGACAGATGATGCAAGTAACATTGCCGATTTATTCTTCAAGGAAATTGTTCATCTACATGGGGTTCCGATGACCATTGTTTCTGACCGTGATGTGAAGTTCCTTAGCTACTTTTGGAAAACATTATGGGGAAAGTTAGGAACAAAGCTATTGTTTTCAACTACTTGTCATCCACAAACCGATGGTCAAACTGAAGTAGTCAATCGTACTTTGTCTACTTTGTTGAGATCCATTATTCAAAAGAATTTGAAGAATTGGGAAGATTGTTTGCCTAATGTGGAGTTTGCTTACAATAGAAGTGTGCATTCTACTACTAGTTATTCTCCATTTGAAGTTGTCTATGGTTTTAATCCACTCACTCCATTGGATCTTTTACCACTACCTATTGAGGAGAGAGCTAGTTTGGATGGGGAAAAGAAAGCTGATTTTGTTAAGCAACTACATGAGAAGGTACGTCAAAACATTAAGAAGAGGACTGAGCAATATGCTACTCAAGCCAACAAGCATCGCAAGAAAGTTGTCTTTGAACCTGGTGATTGGGTTTGGGTACATATGCGTAAAGAGAGATTTCCTGCTCAACGTCGCTCCAAGTTGCAACCTCGAGGAGATGGACCATTCCAAGTGATTAAGAAGATCAATGACAATGCTTATAAGTTAGATCTTCCAGGTGAGTATAATGTTAGTGCTACATTTAATGTTTCTGATCTTTCTCCCTTTGATATTGATGTAGGTGATTCTGACTTGAGGACAAATCCTTTCGAGGAGAGGGGGAATGATGGAGATCCAAGCTCACAAAGCTCAAGTCATGTTCGTGATGATCGTGATCCTTTGAGTATCCATGGAGGTCCAATTACAAGAGCTAAATCAAAGATAATGCAACAAGCCTTGGCTGGTTTCATTGATATTGCTAGAGAGAAAGCCCAACAAAGCTTGAGCATGGAGGATGATAAAGTCTTCTACAACATGGTCCAAGCCCAAGTTCAACCTTCTTGAAGACACACAAGTATTGGGCCGAAATGCAAATTAGGCTAGATGCATATTTTATTTAGTTAAGTATTATTGGGCTGAACATTGTCTTAATTTAATTTAAGCCCAATTCCTTTTTAAATAATAGATTTTGTAAGACTTCTATTACTTGTTCTGCAAGTTAGGAGAGTAGGATTCCTATTGCTTGTTCTGCAAGTTTGCTATTTCCTATTCTGCAAGTTAGGAAAGTAGGATTCCTATTACTTGTGCTGCAAGTTATCTATTTGCCTATAAATAGTTATGTAACCCTTTGGGGAGAACACAATTGATTTTAGCAATAAAATTGAGAGACTTCTTCTCTTTGGTTCTCTTGAGAACTCTTGAACTTATCAAGGTCTTCCTTGTGGCGTTCTTCTACCTTCCACCAATATATACCATAGGTTCTTGCTTTTCTAGGCAACGGGTCTTGGTCCAATACCATAGGTTCTTGTGTTTCTACACAACGGGTCTTGGTTTTACTTCTAATTTTTATTTTCTTTTGTGCGTTTTTAACTTGTTATTGTTTTTTTTCAAGTGTTCTTCGTCTTCTTCATATGAACCTCATCTTCTTTCGGTGAGGTCCATATCAATGGATCTACTTAAATCAATGTAAAACAGTTTTGTTTTACATTATTTTTATAAGTTCATATAAAATTAATATTTTTATAAACTAACTGTTAAATTTAACAATCTACTTGTATTCATTATGCACGTAAAATTTCAAATTGATTTAAAATTTCTATCATTTCGATCAAAAATAGCATATCTTTCAATATATGTTAAAAGTTGAAATTTTATTATTATCAAACTAATAATTAAACATTTTCTATTAAATTCAAAATTTGTATGCATAATCTATTTGAATAGAGTATAATACTCAACAACCGAATTAAAAAAATCTAAATGGTATAAAAGTATATAAAATAGTGTAAAATAACATCATTTTACATAAGTGTAACTTGATCATTCCTCTTGTTTTATTGCCTTTTTTTTAGTTGATTTTTGTGTAATAATTGAATTTGATATTTGATTTGGAATTCCTGCCTAACCCAGGACGTAATAATAAACGACATAGGCTGCCTTGCCTACCAGTCCGATTGTCATGTTGGGAATTGCCGGTTCACATCACAATTCCCACACAGTCGACATCTGCCTTACTTTATCTTTTATATTGTATGCTTTGCACCAACCCTACTAGCTACCATCCTACACGGTAGAGCTCTTGTTTTACGTCTCTCTCTTGATAATTATGAAGTTCTTGGTTAATCTAAAGTCTTAGAAAACTGAAGTCCAATCAAATTTGGCAGTCTTTAACTGCTCTTGGTTTGTTCGGAATTAAGCTGGCTTAAGGTTCGATTCAATAATGGTTTTTTTTTTGGTTTAATCGATTCAATAATGTTAATAATAATGGATAGTAGATGTTTGTGTATGAATTTAAATTTTACGTCTCTTGCAAATTATTTTTTTAAAAGAGATCATCGGTTTGTTTTTTTTTTTGAAAATTTAATTTTTTTAAAGATTGAATTACATCCAAACTACTAAACCGAAGTTTCTGAAAACCCCAAATTTGACAAGAAAATCAGTAAAACAGTTTGCTTTTCTAAAAATATGAACAAAAGAAATATCCCCTAACCCATAATAAAGATTATACATTTTATTGATTAAGTTGTTATATCTCTAAGGGCTATTCGAGAGCTTGTTAAGCCAAAAAATCATTACTTTTGAGTCAGTAGAGGAAGAGGAGTAATATTAGCTTTAGCAATAATAAAAACATGGGTTCTTATATGCTCATTACCAAATTGTTTGGGATTAAGCCATTAAGGTCAAAATTTTCCATAAATCATGCATCAATTTTGAAATTTGTCATTTACTTTAATTTTATTAATTTTTGTTATAATAAGAAAAATTAATAAAATTAAAAGTATAATAAATTTGATAAAATTAAAAAAAAAAAACTCAATATATAACCATAGTATAATATGTCAAATTTATCAATAATCTCTAAATTTAACCTTGATATGTCAAATTTCCTTAACAAATCTCTTGCTTGTCACAAAAAAAAAAACCTTAATCTCTAAAAATTTATTTTATGTCTGTTAAAATTTAAAATTGTTATTTTATGAATTGAAATGTGTAAGATTACTAATATTTGTTGTAACTTTATATACCCTTTGAAAAAAATGTAAAGCAATAGCTAAGTGAGTCACCTTGTAGTACGAGAATTTTCCTATCCTACCCACAGTTAGGTGAAATCAAGGTTCTAGACTTTTAATTAGCAAATTTTTCTTCTTTTTTGATGAATTCATAGGTTTCCAAATAGTTTGATTGGTCATACTCATATATAATTCAATTGTGTGCCGTTCACGACAGAATATATTCCCAGCTGACATCCATAATGTTACATCATATGCCTATGCGTCAGTCTTCAAGTATATAAGTAACAGATTTTCTATCAAATGATTAAAAAAATTGTGACATATTATTGCAGTTTAAGTTCAAATTAAAACTATTTCAATCCCAACTCTTAATTATTAAAAAAAAAAAGTTCATACTACCTTTCTATTCTCAAGGAATGAAATGAAAGTATGAAAGCCATACAAGAAAACAAGTGATTTGGTTTTTAGCCTCGTTTGAAAAGTGCAATGCAAATGCAATGGATAGATAAGGATCATGCTAGGCTTTACCCATTAGTATAGCAATATGAATCGCGCAAGCTCGGTCCATAATGGACTAGACGCCCACTTTGTTACCTCTAGAAGAATATCTTGTTTCCACTTTGCATTTTAAGCATTCACACGAATCAAACAACTCGTGAATTATTCAAATTCGACATAATTATTATTTGAGTTCGATTTATTTATTTTGAATTAAGTTTGAGTTACTCAAGTAATAATTGAGCCGAATTTGAGTGTCTTAATATTTGGCTCAAACAACTTACAAGCTTAATCGAGTTTTTTTAATTTATGTTTTTTATATTTTGTTATTAAGTTATCATTTTACTATTACAATGTTAGTTGAAAAATGACAATCGAACTTATTGAATCAAACTCAAGTGACTCAAATATTTGTCAAGTCAAGCTCAAACTTCAAAAACTAAGCTTAATTAAGTTCGAATCGAATTTTAAATCCCGAATTTTAAGTTGAGCCAACCTTGAGCATGATTATTAGATCATGACTAATTAACTTGATTACACCAACAACTCTGAGAAAATTAAGGTGGTCAATTGCATCCTTGTTCGATACTAGTTTTCATCAAAGGTTGTCTTACCTTGAATGAAACTGAACTGTAATTAAGATTTAAAAAAAGGACTAAATCTGTTATATATAGCAATAAAGTACTAATTAATAAACAAAGTTCGAAGTGTATACATGTATATATTCAGGATGGGCCAAAACTCAAAAGATGCAGGCCACTAAGCCTTCTTCAAAGCTAAACTAGATCATAATTAGTGTTGTTCTGCTTTACCAGACTTTCTACTTACAGCATTTCCCGGAATCAATTGTTACCGCTGGAATCAACTCAATCATGCTTAAAACGTTCTCGGACATTCGAATTAAAGCTTGTGGCCACGGAGTCCACGTTTTCGTCCCCATGACCCCAAGTGGCGATGGCATAGCCGTTCTGGTCGTAGAAACTGGGTCGCTTAAAGCTAGCATAAGACACCTTTTGCATCGACGATGGATGATCTGCAAAATTCTCCTGTTCATGGGAACTAGTTGGCGGCTTGGAGCTAGCATAGGAATATGTTGAGACCGACGGCGGGCAGGGAACCACCTTGCTGCTTCCGCTACTGCCACCAAACTGCTCATGAGTCCGCTTGGTTACTCGGGAGAAAGACTTGCCGAGCTTGCCTTTGAAGAACCCCCTCTTCTGAGTTGCCTCCATTTGGGTTATCTAACTATAACAAAACAGAGTACTAAGATCTTTTAGTAGAGAAGCTGAGAAGATCAGATGGCTTGGTTGGTTTGCTCATAACGATGGGCAAAGTCTCTTGTATATATAGAGCTTGTGCCTGCCAATGATCAAATTATAATCCGAATGGCTAATTTACCCCTTACCAAATTGTTATTGACCCAACAATCTCCTTCAAGAATCTAGTTTTAGTGACTAAGTGAACGAATAATAGACTAACGAGAGAGTTTCTATGAATTGAGCAAAAGTGGGTTTTGCTTTTCACATGAACAGACCCGGAACCCCCCTGGTTGGCTGCCCAAACCGCCCATCAGCTAAAAAGAAACACAAATTGTATAATCCCAGAGCCAGAAAGAGTCGGAAGTGGACAAAGGATATATTCTTCGCCTATGAACAATGCTTTCAACCGTGTTTCAAGGCGCGGTCTGCTCAGAACTTACCCTGGATAATTCCGCGCACCCCCTCAAAGATACGGGTCGGTCTCTTGCTTTTCCAGGTCTGTGATATGTTACTTACTGAAGAAGGTTTCAGTCAATTCTTTGAACTTCATGGAAAATTCCTAAGCCTGTTTTGAATTGATTCATCATTTGAGCCTGACTTTTGACTAATGAACAAAATCAGGTTGAACCTAGATGGAAAAAAAAAACAGTTTGAACCCAGCTCCCTCAAGAAAATGATCTTCCGCGTCTATGAATTGAATGTTTAGAAGTCGTTTGGGATCCTATCCTATTTTTATTTTTTATTTTTTGTTTTGTGAAAATTTTTGTTTTTGTACTATTTTGTTTTTAATTTTTGAAAACAAAAAATATATTTGATTAATATTATTACGTATTAAAAACAAATATTTAAATTGATTCAAATATAAAAATTCAATTCACAAAATAAAATTAAAAAAATTAAAAATAATAATAATATATTTATTAAATAATATTTTATGCATAATATTAAATCATATTATTTTATACTATTTAATACTAATATTAAATTTTTTTTAATTAATATTAGATAACAATTGAGATTAATAAAATTCTAAATTTATATATTAAATAATAATACAAATTAATAATTATAAATTATATTTAATAATATTATTTAATTTAATTGTAATAATATTAAATTATCAAATAATATATTTAACAAATTAATTTATAATAAATTATATATTTATTAAAATATATTATATTTAATATAAATAATATTTTATAATGTTAAATATTCACTTATTTAATAATATTAAATTATTTAACAGTAGTAGTAGTGTATTTTAAATTTAATTGCAAGAACATAATATTAAATAATAATATTATTTAGTAAAATAATAATTAATTATATTAAATAATAGTACTTAGCAATAATATAAGTTATTAACATATCAAAATTACAATAAATGATATTATTTAAAATATATAATATATTTCTTAAATTATTATACAAATTTAAATTTAAAATATTTTGATATTATAGTTTAATAAAATTTATATGTAATTGCTTTTTACGTTTTTAGCTTTTCTATATGAAAATAAATATATTAATTTTAAAATATTTTATTTTTTAATTAAATAATATTTTTATATTAAATTTTAATATTATTTTATTTTAAAAATTAATTAATTTTTTTATTATGAAAAATTTTAATATTATATTAATATATAAACACTGTTCACTTATTTATGAACAGTAGCAGAAATGAAAACATGTTTCCGAAAATAATAAAAGCAAAAAATTTTCCTCAACAATTTTGAAAATTCTTGTTTTTGTTTTCGTTTTCGTTTTCGTTTTTTAAAAGCAAAAACATGTTGCCAAACATACAACATGTTTTATACTGTTGTTTTAAAAAAAATTGAAAAACGAAAACAGAAAATAAAAACGATATTAAACGATCCCTTAATTTTTAACAACTAATTGCTAACCGATTTAGGCATATAACCATATTATATAACCATTGATGCTTTAACCTTTATTCTTAACGAGTTATATAACCATATTATATTAATATTATGTTAAATTTAACCTTAATGTCAAATTTCCTTTATAAATCTCTTGCTTGTCAAAAAAAAAAACCGTAATCTCTAAATAATTAAGTGATGTCTCTTAAAATTTAAAATTGTTATTTTATGAATTGAAATATGTAAGATTGCTAATATTTGCTGTAAATTTATATATCCTTTGGAAAAAATGTAAAGAAATAGCTAAGCCACCCTGTAGTACGAGAATTTTGTTGTCCTACCTGCATTTAGGTGAAATCAAGGTTGTAGGCTTATAATTAACAAATTTTTCTTCTTCTTTATGAATTCATAGGTTTCCAAATAGTTTGATTGGTCATTACTCATATATAATTCAATTGCGTGCTGTTCACGACAGAGTACATTCCAAGCTGACATCCAAAATATTACATCAGACGGGTATGCTTCAGTCTTCATGTAACAAATTTTCGATCCAGTGATTAAAAAAATAATTATGATACGTCGTTAAAGTTTAAGTTCAAATGAAAACAATTTCAATCCCAACTTTTAATTAAAAAAATAAATATAAAATGTTCATGCTACCTTTGCGATAGCAAGGAATGAATTGAAAGTCCAAAAGCCATACAAGAAAACTAGTGATTTGGTTTTTAGCCCTTCTTGATCATCAACTGCAAAATTTATAACAGGATTCATTACAATTTAAGAATTTTTTTTGGTTCAGTCTCGTTTGAAAAGTGCTATGCAAATGGATAGATAAGGATCATGCTAGGTGTCATGGTCTGGGTCCAATGAACTTAGTACCACCAAGACAGCCCCGATGCAGAGCCACGGACTAAACTTGGTGTGATGGCCCTAGAGTGGATTGCTTGGTGGGGCACTCCCAGTCAAGCCATGCGCGGAAGCCTTAAAGTGGGGTGGCGGAGCAGCCGACTATTTCCTAGCATCATTTGGGTCCAAGGAAAGATCGCTGTGCATCAAATTGGCTAAGGTGTGTCTTGAGTGGCCTGAGGAGAAAAGTGTCTCTATTTCAAACATATGAATGATCACGGGTAGCATAGCTGTAAAAGCTCTTTCACTCTTTATAGGGGGATGAAGTGTGTCAACTCTCCACCATCCCTTTGGCTAACAAGTGGGCGGGGGCTTGCTAGTCTGAAGCAAGCTACCCTGGGCACACGTGGTGCTCAAGTGTGCAGGCACCATCGGGTCACGAGTGTGGCACGACGTCTCCTCAAAAATTGGTAAGTCAGGGACGGTTCGAAGCCAGTGAGCCGCATATCGCGTAGTGGGTTGTGATCGGTGGTTCCCATAACAAAATGCTATAGCCCTATGGGCTCTCTCCACCCATAGGAACGTGGACAACGAGTTAGCCAAGCAACTTGGCTTGGTGCTAGCAAAGGGGAAGCACCAAAGAGCTTGCGGGATTGAGATGGTCAACAGGCAAACAAGCTGCTAGCCCTTTGGACGGATGAGCAGGTGTGTCAGAGTTGGGCTACACACTCGACTACGTAATAGCGTGTGGGCATGATGAAGGGTGTTCATCATGTTGGGATAAGTCAACGGTAGGCTAATGAGGCATGGCCCCTAAGATACGATCGAGATGAGGGCATCCTTGGCTGATGCTAATGAGTTTAGAGGGGCGCTTGGCTGGCAGCATGCCAGTCATCGAGTAATGCCTTTGGGTTCTCAGCATGTCCAGATGAGATGTGATGCCTTGAGAAAGGCTTGGGGCAAAAATATCCTTATGCGGACTAACATGTCGAGGCTTTAAGGCTAGTGTGCATGCTGTCACTCGAGACAGGCTTGAAGCCCTAAGTAGACTAATGCACTTGGCCGCATGGTGGGACTTGGATTTCTCCCTTGAGATGAGTTTAAGAATGATTTTGTGACCCCAATGGGTTGAGCCTTGCGTGGATCTCGAGCATGTTGGTAAATGAGATCATGGGATTAGTCCAAGTAGAATGGGCGTGCAAAAGGTTAACCTTGGCTAAAAGTAGCCTTGGTGTCGGCATAGTGTTGCGGTTTGGATGTAAGGAGCCCGATGTCCATGACACTAGGCTTGACACGTTACTATAGCAATATGGATTGTGCAAGCTGAGTCCATAATGGACTGGACGCCCGCATTGTTATCTCTAAAGCAGAGAATACATTATTTGCACTTCGCATTGTAAGGGTATAAACAAATCAACTAACTCATAAACTATTCAAACTCAATTTAATGATTATTTAAGTTTAATTTATTTATTTTAAAAATGAATTTAAGTTTGAACTGCTCAAGTAACAAACTAAATTAAATTTGATTATCTTAATACTTAGTTTAAGTAACTCGTGAGTCGGGAGTCTAATTCAACTTTTTTAATATATTTTTTATATTTTATTATTGACTTACCATTTTACTACTAAAATATATACTTAAAAATAACAAATTGAGTTTAACGAGTTAATCTTAAGTGGCTCAAGTATTTATTGAGTCGAGTTCAAACTTCAAAAACTAAGTTCAATTAAACTCAAATCGAGTTTTGAGTCTCGATTTTCAAGTTGAGTTGAACTCGAGTCTAATTTTTAAGTTAAGCCGAACTCAAACTTGATTTTTAAATTCAACCGAACTCAAGTCTAATACTAGATTGTGAATCTACTCAATTACACACCAAACTATGAGTAAATTAAGGTGGTCAATGCATCCTTGTTTAGTACTAGTTTTTTTTTTTTGTTCAAGATGTTTAGTACTAGTTTTTATGAAAAGCTTTGTCTTACCTCGATTGAAACTGAACTGTATTAGGATAAAAAAAAAGGTCTAAGATCTGTTATATATAGTAATTAAGTACTAATTAATTAACAAAGTTCGAAGTTTATACATGTATATATTCAGGATGGGCCAAAACTCAAAAGACGCAGGCCACTAATCCTTCTTCATAGCTAAACTAGATCATAATTACTGTTGTTCTGCTTTACCAGACTTTCTACTTACAGCATTTCCCGGAATCAATTGTTACCGCTGGAATCAACTCTATCAGCTTAAAACGTTCTCGGACATTGGAAATAAAGCTTGTGGCCATGGAGTCCACGTTTTCGTCGCCATGACCCCAAGTGGCATTGGCATAGCCGTTTTGGTCGTAGAAACTAGGTGGCTTAAAGCTAGCATAAGACACCTTTTGCATCGCCGATGAATGATCTGGAAAATTCTTCTGTTCATGGAAACTAGTTGGCTGCTTGGAGCTAGCATAGGAATATGTTGAGACCGGTGGCGAGCAGGGCACCACCTTGCTGCTTCCGCTACTGCCACCAAGCTGCTCACGAGTCCGCCTGGTGACTCGGGAGAAAGACTTGCCAAGCTTGCCTTTGAAGAACCCCCACTTCTGAGTTGCCTCCATTTGGGTTATCTAGCTATAACAAAACAGAGACTAAGATCTTTTAGTGGAGAAGCTGAGAAGATCAGATGGCTTGGTTGGTTTGCTCATAACGATGGGCAAAGTCTCTTGTATATATAGAGCTTGTGCTTGCCAGTAATCAAATTATCATCCGAATGGCAAATTTACCCCTTACCAATTTGTTATTGACCCAACAGCCTCTTTCTAGAATCTAGTTTTAGTTACTGAGTGAACGAATGATAGACTAAAGGCCGAGTTTCTATGAATTGAGCAAAAGTGGGTTTTGCCTTTTATATGAACAAACCCGGAAACGCCTTGGTTGGCTGCCCACGCCGTCCATCACCTAAAAAGAAACGCAAAGTAGGAATGTATATGGATACCATTAATTAGACACTCATACTTTTTTAATTTTTTTTGTGTAGATCACATGTATTTTTATTCGTTTTAAATGTTTAAGATTAATTTTGTTCGGAGTTTAATCACAGTTAAAGCTCTCACTCCTCTCCAAAAATGTATTTAGTGAGAATTGAATCCGAAAACTCTTCTCACAAATTCAGCCTACGTTATCAATTGAACCACAACTCTTGAGTTATAATCGAGTTCGAACATTTTATAATCGAGTAATTTATTACTCCGGTTTGAACAGGGTCAGGATACTATCCCTAAGACAGTGAGAAGTGGACAAAAGAACATATTCTTCGCCTATGGACAATGCTTTCGACCGTGTTTCAAGTCCTGCTCAGAACTTGCCTTATATACTTCCGCGCCCCCCTCAAAGATACGGGCCGATCTCTTGCTTTTGAGTTTCATTTCAATCAATTGTTCGACCTTCATGGAAAACTCCTAAGCCTATTTTGAATTAATTCATCATTTGTGCCCTGACTTTTGATTAATGAACAAAATCAGTTTGAACACAGATCCTTTTAAGAAAATGATCTTCCGCGTCTATGAAATGAACATATAATTTTTGGCAACTATTTGCTAACCCATTTAGGCACGTTACATAACCGAAAGAGGTTGGTCCATTGATGCTCTAACCTTTATTCTTAACGAGTTATATAACCATAGTATAATATGTCAAATTTAACCTTCATATGTCAAATTTCCTTTATAGATCTCTTGCTTGTAAAAAAAAAAAACCCTTAATCTAAATAATTATGTGATATCTGTTAAAATTTAAAATTGTTTTTTTATGAATTGAAATATGTAAGATTACTATTATTTGTTGTAAATTTTTACACCCTTGAAAACTAAGCAATAGCTGAGCCACCTTGTTGTACGAGAATTTTGTTGTCCTACCTACATTTAGGTGAAATCAAGGTTCTAGACTTATAATTAACAATTTTTTCTTCTTTTTTGATGAATTTATAGGTCTCCAAATAGTTTAATTGGTCATACTCATATATTATTCAATTGTGTGCTGTTCACGACAAAGTATATTCCAAGCTGACAAACAAAATGTTACGTCATTCGGTTATGCTTCAGACTTCAAGTATATTCGTAATAAATTTTCGATCGAGTAATTAAAAGTATAATTATAACGCATTGTTAAAGTTTAAGTTCAAATCAAAATAATTTCAATCCCAACTTTTAATTTAAAAAAATTAAAATAAAAAAGTTCATGCCTCCTTTGTCATCTCAAGGAATGAACTGAAAGACTTAAAGCCATACAAGAAAACAAGTGATTTGGTTTTTGCTCTTCTTGATCATCAACTGCAAAATTTATAACAGCATTCATTACAATTTAAGGAATATTTTTATGGGTTCAGTCTCGTTTGAAAGGTGCAATGCAAATGGATAGATAAAGATCATGCTAGGCTTGACACGTTACTATAGCAATATGGATCATGCAAGCTCGGTCCATAATGGACTGGACGCTCATTTTGTTACCTCTACAGTAGAGGATACATTGTTTGCCCTTTGCATTGTAAAGATACAAACAAATCAAGTAACTTGTAAAGTATTCAATCTCTATTCAGTAATTATTCAACTTCAATTTATTTATTTTAAAACGAATTTAAGTTTTAGCTACTCCAATAACAAATTCAATTGAATTCAAGTATCTTAATACTTAATTCAAGTAATTCGTGAACCTAATCAAACTTTTTCTAATATATATCTTTTATATTTTTTTTGTTAGCTTATCATTTTGCTATTACAATATGTACTTAAAAAAATAACACATCGATTATTCGGGTTAACCTCAAGTGACTCAGTATTTATCGAGTCAAGCTCAAACTTCAAAAACTTAACTCAATAAACTTGAATCGAGTTTCGAGTCTTGATTTTTAAGTTGAGCTTAACTCGAGTCTAATTTTCATGTTAAGCCAACTCGAGTCTAATACTAAATCTTGAATCGGCTTGATTACACCCCTAACTATGAGTAAATTAAGGTGATTAATTGCAATCTTGTTTAGTACTAGTTTTTATCAAAAGCTTTGCTTTCCTCGAATGAAACTGAACTGCAATTAGGATAAAAAAAAGGTCTAAGATCTATTATATGTAGTAATTAAGTACTAATTAATTAACTAAGTTCAAAATGTATACATGTATATATTCAGGATGGGCCAAAACTCAAAAGACGCAGGCCACTAATCCTTCTTCACAGCGAAACTATATCATAATTACTGTTGCTCTGCTTTACCAGACTTTCTACTGACAGCATTTCCCGGAATCAATTGTTACTACTGGAATCAACTCAATCATGCTTAAAACGTTCTCGGACGTTAGAAATAAAGCTTGTGGCCATGGAGTCCACGTTTTCGTCACCATGACCCCAAGTGGCAATGGCGTAGCCGTTTTGGTCGTAGAAACTAGGTGGCTTAAAGCTAGCATAAGACACCTTTTGCATCGCCGATGGATGATCTGCAAAATTCTTCTGTTCATGGAAACTAGTCGGCTGCTTGTAGCTAGCATAGGAATATGTTGAGACCGATGGCGAGCAGGGCACCGCCTTGCTGCTTCCGCTACTGCCACCAAACTGCTCATGAGTCCGCTTGGTTACTCGGGAGAAAGACTTGCCAAGCTTGCCTTTGAAGAACCCGCTGTTCTGAGTTGCCTCCATTTGGGTTATCTAACTATAAAAAAACAGAGAGTACTAAGATCTTTTAGTAGAGAAGCTGAGAAGATCAGATGGCTTGGTTGGTTTGCTCATAACGATGGGCAATGTCCCTTGTATTTATAGAGCTTGTGCCCGCCAATGATCAAATTATAATCCGAATGGCATATTTACCCCTTACCAACTTGTTATTGACCCAACAATCTCCTTCAGGAATCTAGTTTTAGTGACTGAGTGAACGAATAATAGACTAAAGAGAGAGTTCCTTGAATTGAACAAAAGTGGGTTTTGCTTTTCATACGATCAAACCCGGAAACCCCTTGGCTGGCTGCCCAAACCGTCCATCAGCTAAAAAGAAACACAAAATCTACAATCCCAGACCCAGACAGAGTCGGAAGCGGACAAAGGATATATTCTTCGCCGATGGACATTGCTTTCAACCGCGTTTCAATGCGTGGTCTGCTCAGAACTTACCCCGGATATTTCCGCACCCCGTCAAAGATACGGGTCGGTCTCTTGCTTTTCCAGGTCTGTGATATGTTACTTACTAAAGAGGGTTTCAATCAATACTTTGAACTTCATGGAAAATTCCTAAGCCTGTTTGGATTGATTCATTATTTGAACCGGTTAAAACTTTTGACTAATGAACAAAATCCTTTTGAACCCAGAGCAGAATTTCTCTTAAGAAAATGATCTTCCGCGTCTGAGAATTGGACATTTAATTTTTAGCAGCTAATTGCTAACCCATTTAGGTAGGTTATCTAACCGAAAGAGGTTGGTCCATTGATGCTTTAACCTTTATTCTTAACGAGTTACATAACCATAGCATAACATGTCCAAGTTAACCTTAAAATGTCAAATTTCCTTCATATATCCCTTGCTTGTCAAAAAAAAATCTCTAAATAATTATGTGATGTCTGTTAAAATTTTAAAATTGTTATTTTATGAATTGAAATATGTAAGATTACTATTATTTGCTCTAAATTTTTACACCCTTGAAAACCTGCAAAGCAATAGCTGAGCCACCTTGTAGTACGAGAATTTTGCTGTCCTACCTACATTTAGGTGAAATCAAGGTTCTAGACTTATAATTAACAATTTTTTCTTCTTTCTTGATGAATTTATAGATTTTCAATTTGTTTAATTGGCCATACTCATATATAATTCAATTGTGTGCTGTTCACGACAGAGTATATTCCAAGCTAACATCCAAAATGTTACATCATTCGGCTATGCTTCAGTCTTCAAGTATATATGTAATAAATTCCCGATGGAGTGATTAAAAATATAATTATGACACGTTGTTAAAGCTTAAGTCCAAATCAAAACAATTTCAATCTCAACTTTTAATTTAAACAATTAAAATAAAAAATTTCATGCCTCCTTTGTGATCTCAAGGAATGAATTAAAAGACTGAAAGCCATACAAGAAAACAAGTGATTTGGTTTTTGCTCCTCTTGATCATCAACTGCAAATTTTAAAACAGGATTCATTACAATTTAAGGAATATTTTTATGGGTTCAGTCTCGTTTGAAAAGTGCAATGCAAATGGATAGATAAGGATCATGCTAGGCTTGACACATTGCCATAGCAAAATGGATCGTGCAAGCTCGGTCCATAATGGACTGGACTCCCACTTCGTAATCTCTACGGTGGAGAAAACACTGTTTGCGCTTCGCATTGTAAGAGTATAAACGAATTAAGTAACTAGTAAACTATTCAATCTAGATTCAATAATTATTCAACTTCAATTTATTTATTTTAAAAATGAATTTAAATTCTAGCTACTTCAATAATGAATTGAATTGAATTTAAGTATTTTAATACTTAATTTAAGCAATTTGTGAACCTAATCGAACTTTTCTAATATATATTTTTTTATATTTTATTATTAGCTTATCATTTTACTATTACAATATATACTTAAAAAAATAGCAAATCGAGTATATCGAGTTAATGGCTCAAATATTTGTCGAGTTAAATTCAAATTTCAAAAACTTGGCTCAATAAACTCGAATCGAGTTTCAAGTCTTGATTTTCCAGTTGAATTGAACTCGAGTTTGATTTTCATGTTGAGTTAAACTTGAACCTAATTTTCAAATTCAACCGAACTTGAGTCTAATATTAAATCTTGAATGGGCTTGATTACACCCCCTACTATGAGAAAATTAAGGTGGTCAATTGCATCCTTGTTTAGTACTAGTTTTTATCAAAAGCTTTGTCTTACCTCGAATGAAACTGAATTGCAATTAGGATTAAAAAAAAAGGTCAAAGATCTGTTATATATAGTAATTAAGTACTAATTAATTAACAAAGTTCGAAGTATACATGTATATATTCAGGATGGGCCAAAACTCAAAAGACGCAGGCCGCTAATCCTTCTTCTTAGCTAAACTAGATCATAATTACTGTTGTTCTGCTTTACCAGACTTTCTACTTACAGCATTTCCCGGAATCAATTGTTACCGCTGGAATCAACTCTATCATGCTTAAAACGTTCTCGGACGTTAGAAATAAAGCTTGTGGCCATGGAGTCCACGTTTTCGTCACCATGACCCCAAGTGGCAATGGCGTAGCCGTTTTGGTCGTAGAAACTAGGTGGCTTAAAGCTAGCATAAGACACCTTTTGCATCGCCGATGGATGATCTGCCAAATTCTTCTGTTCATGGAAACTAGTCGGCTGCTTGGAGCTAGCATAGGAATACGTTGAGACCGATGGCGAACAGGGCACCGCCTTGCTGCTTCCGCTACTGCCGCCAAACTGCTCATGAGTCCGCTTGGTTACTCGGGAGAAAGACTTGCCAAGCTTGCCTTTGAAGAACCCGCTCTTCTGAGTTGCCTCCATTTGGGTTATCTAACTAAAAAAAAAACAGAGAGTACTAAGATCTTTTAGTAGAGAAGATGAGATCAGATGGCTTGGTTGGCTTGCTCATAACTATGGGCAAAGTCTCTTGTATATATAAAGCTTGTGCCCGCCAAGGATCAAATTATAATCCGAATGGCATATTTGTTAGAAATTGATGCAAACAATTATTAGTTTAAGTTGAATAAGTCTTCCACTATGTGTATAACATGGAAGAGTGGTTTCTAGATTTTAGGAGTTAAGTTCCCACTAACCCACTTTATGTTTGTGTACTTAGTGGGTGAATATCATCCCATGAAGTGAGAACATGGGGGAGTGGCTTTCATTTCAGTTCATCTATTTATAGTGTTGCAAATTGAGTTTTTAGTAATGAAGAAGATCCTTTGAATTCTTAGCCAATATTCTTTCTTCTGTCGTTTTTCTTTCCTTACTCATACTTTGCTCAATATTCGTTTGTTCTTGTCAAATACATCCTTATTCTTCGAAACCAACATTTTTGGTATCCGAGCCAGGTTCGATTAAATTGGGTGTTATTCTGTTGTGGTGATCTTTGCTGAAGCAAGTGATCTTTAGTTTGTATTCATCATGTCTAATGGTATGAATACTTTGAATGTTTCTCAATCATTGGTGCCCATCTTCAATGGAGAAAGTTATGCTTTTTGGAGCATTAAAATGAAGACCTTTTTCATTTCTCAAGATTTGTGGGATCTTGTAGAAAATGGATATACAGAATCTGACAAGGCAGAGAAGGCAGCAGAGATGAAGGAGTTTCGAAAGAAGGATGCAAAGGCGTTGCTCGTATTGCAGCAAGCAGTGACAGACTCAATTTTTCCTCGAATCTCGAATGCAGCAAAATCGAATGAAGCTTGGACCATTCTACATAAAGAGTTCCATGGAGATAACAAGGTAACTGTAGTGAAACTCCAAACTCTTCGTAGAGAATTTGAGAACTTGTGTATGAAAAGTAGTGAGTCGGTTCAAGATTATATTGGTAGAGTTTCTCTCATTATGAATCAATTGAGAACTTATGGAGAGAAAATTGAAGATCAAACAATTGTAGAAAAAGTTTTGAGGAGTTTACCTCCTAAATTTGATCATGTTGTTACTGCTATTGAAGAATCAAAGGATCTTTCTAAGTATTCTCTTAATGAGCTAATGGGTTCACTCTTAGCACATGAAGATAGGATGAACAGGTCTGCAGAGAAGAGTATGGAGCAGGCATTTCAGACAAAGATGGAGATCTCTAGCAAGGAGAAAAGCAATGATAATGGTTTTGCAGGTAGAGGTAGAGGAAGAGGTAAAGGTGGCTACCGTGGTCGTGGTAGAGGTCATGGTAGATCAAATTCAAGTCGCCAAGAAACTGAGAGTGGTGACAAAGAGAATCAAAAGCAGAACCATAAGGACAAGCAGTGTTACTTTTGCAAAAAGATGGGGCACGTTGAGGCGAATTGTTGGAAAAAGGCTAAGCAGCAGGCAAATTTCGTTGAAAAAGAAGAAGATGGTAACTTGTTTCTCACTTTTATGAATTCAAAGGAAAGTAACAGTGATCTTTGGTTTTTGGATAGTGGGTGTAGCAATCACATGACAGGTGTTAGAAGTATTTTTCAGAGTATGGATGAATCAGTAAAGTTGCAAGTCCGTCTTGGGAATGACAAACAAGTGCAGATTAAAGGTAAGGGAACAATAGCAGTAAGGACCAAGTCAGGTAATGAGAGGTTGATTCATGATGTTTATTACATTCCTAGCTTGGCACATAATTTACTCAGTGTGGGTCAATTGGTTAAAAAGGGATATTCAGTTTTATTTCATGATGGTGTGTGTGAAATTAAAGGTAAAAATTCTGATATGCCGTTTGTAAAAATTCCCATGGCTGAAAATAAGATGTTTCCTCTTGAGATTTCTTGTTTGGATGATTGTGCACTTGTTGCTAATGTTGAAAGTGATTCGTGGTTATGGCATTTGAGATATGGGCACTTGCATTTTAATGGGTTGAAGTTGTTGTGTCAGAAAAATATGGTTCATGGTTTGCCTACAATTCCTTTTGCTAATGATTTGTGTGAAAGTTGTATTTATGGGAAACAGCATAGACAGTCATTTCCGGTTGGGAAAGCATAGAGAGCAAAGAAGCCTTTGGAGTTGGTGCATGCAGACATTTGTGGGCCAATGAATACTCTGTCTTTGAACAAGAGTAGATATTTTTTGTTGTTTACTGATGATTTTACTCGTATGAGTTGGGTGTTTTTTCTTGTTCAGAAATCAGAAGCACTTGATAAGTTTCGGGAGTTCAAGGCCTTTGCAGAAAAGGAATCTGGTCATCAATTAAAAATTCTTCGAACTGATAGGGGAGGAGAATTTTTATCCGATGATTTTACCTTGTTTTTTAAGCAAAATGGAATCAAAAGGCAGCTAACAGTGAGAAGAACGCCAGAGCAGAATGGAGTCGCTGAAAGGAAGAATCGAACAGTAGTGGAGATGGCCAGGAGTATGTTGAATGAGAAAAGGCTTGCAAATGATTTTTGGGCTGAAGCAGTAGCTACAGCGGTTCACCTTCTCAACATTTCTCCAACGAAGGCGGTGCGTGGTATGACTCCTTACGAAGCTTGGTGGAACCGCAAGCCTAATGTAAGTGACTTGAAGATTTTTGGTTGTATTGCTTATGCCATGTTAGCTTCTAATGATCGGACAAAGATGGACAAGAAGAGTGAGAAATGTATTTTCGTTGGGTATAGTGATGAGACAAAGGGGTATAGATTGTATAATCCAGTTACTAAGAAGCTAATCATTCGTAGAGATGTTATTTTTGATGAGAACAGCTTTTGGGAGTGGAATGCAGACAAAAATCAGCACTTGTCTTGTGAAGAAAATGAATTAATTGAGTCACAAGATGACGAGAACAAAGTGGCTCAACAGGTTTCCCCTACACCTAGTCCTTCAAGGTTGTCACCACAAGCTTCACCAACTCCTCAACCTTCAAGGATGATTACTAGAAGTATGTCTGGGGCTCTTCCCAGAAAGGTAAAACCTTGGGAAGAAGTTTATAACTCTAACATGTTTGCTCTTTTAGTAACAGAACCCATGAGTTTTGATGAAGCATGTGGAAAAGATGAATGGGAACATGCCATGGAGGAGGAGATTGCTTCCATTGAGAAGCATGATACTTGGGAGCTAGTAGAAAAGCCACATGGAAGAGATACAATTGGTTTAAAGTGGGTTTACAAGGTGAAGTTTAATGCAGATGGGAGTGTCCAAAAATTCAAGGCAAGGTTGGTTGCTAAAGGATATGTGCAAGAGTATGGTAAAGATTTCTTTGAAACCTTCTCTCCTGTTGCTAGATTTGAAACTGTTAGATTTTTGTTAGCATTGGCAGCTCAAATGAGGTGGAAGGTTTATCAGTTTGATGTCAAATCTGCCTTTTTGAATGGTTATTTGGATGAAGAGGTATATGTCGAGCAGCCACAAGGATTTGTTATTGAAGGCAAAGAGGCTAAGGTGTACAAACTCAAGAAGGCCCTTTATGGACTCAAACAAGCACCACGAGCTTGGTATGGTAGGCTTGATTCTTACTTGTTTGAAAATGGTTTCCATCGTAGTAGTAGTGAGCCCACTTTGTACGTGAAGGAAAAAGGTGATGATGTTCTTATTGTTTGTGTTTATGTGGATGACATTATCTATACTAGTTCTTCTGAAGTTCTTATTACAGAATTCAAGAAGAGCATGACTGATGAATTTGATATGTCAGATTTGGGGTTGTTGCATTATTTTCTTGGCTTACAAATTTCTCAAACTGATGATGGTGTTTTTGTTTCACAAGAAAAATATGCTCTGGAATTGTTGAAGAGGTTTAACATGCAGAATTGTAAGACATTTTCTACTCCCATGAATACAAATGAGAAGTTGACAATGAATGATGGAACACCAAGGGCAAATGAGAAGTATTTCAGAGGCTTGGTTGGTGGGTTGATGTATTTGACCCATACTCGTCCAGATATCATGTTTCCTGTCAGTTTGGTCTCAAGGTTCATGCATAATCCCTCCTTGCATCATCTTGGGGCAGCAAAACGAATTCTTCGCTACATTCGAGCTACAAGTAACTTTGGGATTTGGTACAACCCAGTTCCTAACTTTAAATTGTTTGGTTTTACTGATAGTGATTGGGCAGGTTGTGTAGATGATAGAAAAAGCACAAGTGGTTTCATTTTCAACTTTGGTTCGGGTGCTGTGTCATGGAGCTCAAAGAAACAAGCAAGCACGGCATTGTCATCTTCGGAAGCTGAGTATATTGCAGCTACATCTGCTGCTTGTCAAGCAATTTGGATGAGAAGAATCATGGAGGATTTGCATCAAGTTCAAGGAAAGGCGACTGAGATTTTCTGTGATAACAAAGCAACCATTTTAATGACCAAAAATCCAGTGTTCCATGGAAGGACAAAGCACATTGAGCTTCGCCACCACTTTATTCGAGATGCTGTTGCTGAAGGACTAATCATGATGAAGTACTGCTCAACAAATGATCAAGTTGCTGATGGTTTTACTAAGGGACTTGGTTATTCAAAGTTTGCAAAGTTTCGATTATCACTTGGAGTTGCAGATTTTGCATCAAGGGGGGATGTTAGAAATTGATGCAAACAATTATTAGTTTAAGTTGAATAAGTCTCCCACTATGTGTATAACATGGAAGAGTGGTTTCTAGATTTTAGGAGTTAAGTTCCCACTAACCCACTTTATGTTTGTGTACTTAGTGGGTGAATATCATCCCATGAAGTGAGAACATGGGGGAGTGGCTTTCATTTCAGTTCATCTATTTATAGTGTTGCAAATTGAGTTTTTAGTAATGAGAAGATTCTTTGAATTCTTAGCCAATATTCTTTCTTCTGTCGTTTTTCTTTCCTTACTCATACTTTGCTCAATATTCGTTTGTTCTTGTCAAATACATCCTTATTCTTCGAAACCAACAATATTTACCCCTTACCAACTTGTTATTGACCCAACAATCTTCCTCAAGAATCTAGTTTTAGTGACCGAGTGAACGAATAATAGACTATAGAGAGAGTTTCTATGAATTGAACAAAAGTGGGTCTTGCTTTTCATACGATCAAACCCGGAAACCCCTTGGCTGGCTGCCCAAACCGTCCATCAGCTAAAAAGAAACACAAAATCTATAATCCCAGACCCAGACAGAGTCGGAAGCGGACAAAGGATATATTCTTCGCCTATGGACAATGCTTTCAACCGCGTTTCAAGACGTGGTCTGCTCAGAACTTGCCCCGGATATTTCCGCATCCCCGTCAAGGATACGGCTCTTGCTTTTCCAGGTCTGTGATATGTTACTTACTAAAGACGGTTTCAGTCAATACTTTGAACTTCATGGAAAATTCCTAAGCCTGTTTTGATTGATTCATCATTTGAACCAGTTAAAACTTTTGACTAATGAACAAAATCCTTTTGAACCCAGAGCAGAATTTCTCTTAAGAAAATGATATTCCGCGTCTAAGAATTGGACATTTAATTTTTGGATTATTATCTTATTCACTGTCAGTGGAGTTTTTTAACTCCACAAGCGGGGTTTCGATGATAACATGTATCTTTTAAAAATATTAAGAAAATAAAAAATAAACAAAATGGGACATGTGTCATCATCCTAACTCCGTTTGTAGAGTTAAAAAATTCCACTAACAGTGAATAGGATAATAATACTTAATTTTTAGCAGCTAATTGCTAACCCATTTAGGCAGGTTACCTAACCGAAAGAGGTTGGTCCATTGATGCTTTAACCTTTATTCTTGACTAGTTATTATGTATGACATGTTTCTTGTTTAGGCACTGTTTTTTGTTGGAATAAATCTTTGCCCATGTCTGGCATGTTGAGATCGGATGATTTATCACAGTTAATAATGTTGTCAAAGAATATGCCACTAATTTTCTCAATTCCGTCTAGACTAGTCCTAATTCTGTTTTATCTGTCTTGTTATGTTTGGTCAGTTTTTGTTCTTTGCTAATAATATTATGTGTACATTCCCAATCTCGCATTAGAATATTATGAGATTCTACTATAATCTATTTTAGTGTTATTTATGGAGATTCACATTTGCAGGTTTTGATTCAAGGATGCTTGGATTTGTCTAGAAAAACATATTTTTTAAATATGGATTCTAATCTATACTTATATATTATAATACAATTTAGATTCGCATTCAGCTTGCGAAATATTTCGTTTGGATTAAAAGATCTCACGGATTGTATCAAAAAATGCTTCTTAAATATGGATTGAAGTCTATATTTATTTATATATCATAACATAATTTTATAATATCTCAATATAAAACTGCAACGTAGTAGCATTCGATTCTATTTCTAGCTCTGTTCTTATCTGCTTTAAGCGGAAATACATGCAGGACAAAATGAATTATAAAAAGGAGAATAGAAAAACTCCGGTAAATCAACACTTCGATAGCCCATCCTGCTTTTCTGAAACACAAAATTTCCTTTGCCTACCTTCCGATATTGACAAACATTGCACGCAACTAACAGAGTAATTGCATAGACCCTCTAATAGCAAAAACTACTACTGCCGAAGAAAATAATGTCTCAGAAGATTCATACATCATCGGAAACTATCTTAAACACTGCTTCATAATTATTACAAATGAAGAACACACGTAAATACATTTGCATTTTCAAAATGTCACTGCTTAAAAGGTTCTAAACATTCTAATTCATGGGATAAACATTTATAATTACTCAAACCATCTGATATGAAAGTTGATGAAAAGCGCGCATTCTACTCCCACGAGAAGGAGAGTGTCTGGTGAGTTCCACTTGCTGCTGACGCAGGATGTCCGGTCCGAAACATTTCATGTCCACGGAGGTCGGTGTTATTGCTGCCATGAGTGGCCAAAATGGTTCCTACTTGCTCACCCTCCATTACCAGACCGCTGTAATGCAAGTTCGGGATCAAGGATGGAGTTGGACCAGACTGTGCCATGGGGCTCAAACCAATCTCCCGAGTCTCAGCCGGTTGGGATGACAGAAGAGAGAGAGCACGACTAGAGTTGATGGCCTGATTAAACCCATTAGAGAACATTTTCCGGCTGCCGCCGCCATTGGTTGATGAAGGATTGGCATCAAGGAGCTGTTGGCAAACAGAAACTCCAGGGAGTGAAGAACTCGCCCTTTGTAAGAATGAGAACTGCTTTTCTTCTTTGTAGCTGTGTGATGAGGATCCAAAGAATAAGCTATTTCTGCTGCTGAAGTTTAAGTTAGAGTTCATATCAGTTTCCACTTTCACAGCCTCCACCCAAGAAGAGGCTATGGCGGCGGTGGGAAATACTTGGGGGCTACTGAACGGCAAATATCTAGTACCTGCAGCAATCTCATTTATATCAAGCAGAGCATTGACATTTTTTCTGACCATGAACATGAAAGTGAAACAAGTTTCTTATTAGAACATTAACAATCTAGCCAAACCTGTGTGATTGGAAAGAAAACTTCCAGAATTTACAGTCAGAGAATCAGGTTGAGGCTTTCTCCGTCGTCGGTTGTGCCCATCAAGACGTTTCCTGCAGCTTCGTTTCCCCTCGTCGAACTCCACCAAGGAATGAAACCTGATAAATTGTATTCAACGTCAGAATATCACAAGAGAATTCTGCATGGCTGTAACAATTCTACAGATAATCCACCCTTCAGGAATCATTAATAGTCTTCCAATAAGAAGGCAGAAAATGTTACTCTGATATCGCCTGTAGTAATTTCATTCTCCTTTACAATGTATTCTCAAATCATAGGTTAGAATGTCTTTTCTTTGTAAACAAGGATTTTATAAGTACAGATTTCTGGTGGAACCAAAGGATTCATTCTCTGGTATTAGGATGACCTCAGACAAACAATATTGAAGCATAATTCATGATTAATGGTATTATCACGTATCACTGAACACATCAAACACCAAAACACAGCGAAAAACTAACAAAAATCAAGCAAAACAGAAATATTAATTAGCCAGAGCAATTTGATTTATTACCTGCTGCACTGCTGGCAAAATCGTTGTTCCTGGCCTCTAATTGTAACTTTCGGGGTTTTAGAGTGGACTTCGCATACTTTATGGCGTCGATGGTAGTCTCTGCACTTGCTGAGGTCTGCAGTGCAGCCGTCAACCAAGCATGAAGGGACTTGGTTGCCGCTGCCAGGTGCCCGAGCCCTTTTAAAGGAAGCAGAAGAAGAAGATTCCATCGACCGGACCCCAGAAGCCTTATCTTCAAAATCAGCCAAACTCTCAATCCAACAATGCCAAGCCAAGCCTGATTCACCTGCTGAGCTCCTGGACTTAATGGCTTAATGTTGCTGCAACTCTTAGCCCTTCAACATTTCTGATTGTCTGGTTTTTTATTCTTCATTCCAGCCACCTTAGTCAAATTCTTCTCCCACTGAACTCGATACCTGCTCCAATCATCCAATGATTCTTCATAATATAATACAACCAGAACTAGAATCAGACCAACAATTCCACAACTAGAATACTAGCACAAGAAATACCTAGCAAATACCAAGCACAAAGACTTCCTGAGTTATAACATAAAATTACATTTAAGAGAGTTAGGTGTAAATATAAACTTACAAACCCATTTTTGTTCTTTCAATAAGAATTAGAAGGGGATTGGTCGGGTAGTTACTCATCTACGATGCCTATACAAATGACTCATCATATATAACCAAACCAAGAGTCGTTGACAATTAAATGCGGTAAGTAGTAATTAAGTTTCAATTGGAGAAATGAAATCTTCAAGGAGAATGCATGGTTTTAAATGTCTCATGACCAAACTTCCCCTGCCCAGGGAAGAAGGCTAATAAATCAGGCTTCTTTAGTCCCAGTTGCAGTGTCCGGGAAGCAAAGAAAATAGGGTAAAGGCCTTAATGGTCATTGCACTCGTATAATAAAGTGCAACTTTTATGGTATTCAGACGCTGGAGACCTGTCATATCATTGAAGTCAGCACTCACATCCCAACCACATATAGTATGGAAGATTTTTTTGCAAAGAAAGGTTAATTTATATTTTCATCAAAACCCAAAATAAAACTCCAAACACCCAATCGGGAATCAAAATTTTCTATTCATCATCGGCAATGTTGAAGTCATGCATGAGCAGCGCGATGCAAGCTAGGAGTAGAACCTGAGCTTAAGTAGCAGTAGTAGTATATTTTTTTAAGTGGTTATTTCCCAAAGTGGAGAACATTTTTCTTAGAAGTTCGAGCAAAAGTTGCTTACTACCACTTTCATTGACAGAAAAAGGAAGATCACGTGGGTCTTTTTCACCCGTGACATAATCATGGTTGCAACGAGTAGAGACTAAAAGAACCCTAACCCACAATTTATAAACATAAAATTATGCTAAATATCCATCTTCTTAATAGAATGGAGTGCTTTGAAAAATATATATACACATTACAGAAACAAAAGGAGCAGTTTAAGGAAAAAAAAAAAAGCAAAATGAAAATAGAGTACCTTAGAGAATCCCAAAAATCTAGCAGATGAGAGGAAAAATGTTATCTTACTATAACTTCTACACTGCCAGTTGAAGATGAACTGTCAAAAGGAAGTGAGAAAAGTGGGAAAGTTGATGTGAAAATTTAATAGGATTAGAAAACTGGGAAACTGTTAGAGTGGAACTGTGGAAGTACTTGTAGATAAGTCACAGAAGTTGAGATAAAAGGATGGGAGGAGGAAAGAAAAAGAAAGAAGAAAACAGGTCTTTCAATTCCTAGCCATTAACTGTCTGACAACAGTTCCATCAACAAAAAGAGAAAAGAAAAGTCTAGCAAGCGAAGAGAGAGAAAGAGTGAGTGTGTTTGTGTGTGGCTTTCTTGAAGCATGACAGAAGGAAAAGAAGGATTGAGCTAATCTATGAGGGAATTATTGGCAGCAATACAAGAAAGAAAATGGATAATGTATTCAACTGATGGAGAGGAAGAGATAACATGAAAGTAACTTGGCAAAGGAGAGATAACTATGAAAGGAAAGGAGGTTGATCTTTCCAACTCTCCCATTCATTCCTTTTTAGGCTTAGAGACTTGAAACAAGTTGCATAAAAAACTAAACAATGGGAATAGAAAATTGAAAACAGAAAAGAGAAGAAGTAAAGGAAGGGGAAAAAAGGAGTGGCGAGGAAAGGGACAGGGTGTGGTAGCTTTCTACTTTTCAAGTGAGAAAAAAAGAAAAAGTACAGAGGCAGTGGAAAAGAAAAGTCTTGTGCTCCACATTCCATGATGTTTGTTTGTTCCTTTCTTGGGTCCTTTTTGAAACTCTATTTTAATCTTTGGGTTTCTTCCAGTAAACCCAGTCCTCAGTCTTCATCCTTTGTCTTTCAACTCTTGTCCCTTGGATTCTCAACCTTCAGTTGATATATCTAGTCAAACCTTTGAAAAATGTGACAACCCTAATCAAACTTACTGTTTCTTTTATGAATAATTATTTAAAATAACGTCAATAGAATTTTTAAATTTCATAATTGAAATTAGAAAGATAAAAATATATATATTTATTTATTTATTTTTTAAATTTATTTAATAAACATTTAAACTAAATGACATGCACCAATTTAAGGTTAGTATTGGAATTGTTGCGTATTTGAGTCGAGCAATGTGAGCTTGAATATACTATGAATTATGAATATCTATTATTAGATTTTAAGAGATACATGTCCTTATAAAATACTATTAAGATTATTTACATATGAATCTCATTAAGGAGTGTTGATGAAAAGTATTAAACAAAATAATTTTTTTAATGTATATTATTTTTATCAAATAGAAAATCGATAATTTAATTGTAATTTTTTTAAATTAAATCACTTTAACCATTACTATTAGAGACATACTAACACTTTGTTGACAATGATTACGGCGCCTAATTCGTTGTTCACATTAAAAAAAAAAGGTTTTTTGTGCTTTTGTTACATGAAAATTTGTGGGTTGGCTAAGTTTAGTTCAACGTGAATGCCTGAATTACAAATAACTAGGTAGAACATGAAAGATAGCTAAGAGCTAATTGATGCATGGTATGGTCCAAAATTCATCCACATTTATGGTTGTATGATGTTGTATCTTAGTAATTCGTGCAACTCCTTTTAATTCCTTTTTTTTCCAAACTAGTTCTATTTTCACATGCAAGCACATGCATGGTTCTATTTTATTATATTTTTTTCGTTGAAATTTGAATTTTAGTAAACCAGTTAGAATTTGACGAATTAGAGAAATTCTAGACTTTGGGTTCATGGCCGTTTGATGAAAAGGTACTTTTAGATTTTGTTTAATGGCGAAAAGAACTAAAAAAAATATTTGAAAGAGAAGAACAATGAAATGATAAAAAATATATATTTTTATATTGATGTTATTGGCATGAAAAATGAAGATAGTCACAGAAAATATAAAATTTTTTTCATTTAGAGTTGAAAAATTAAAAAAAAAATCTGATTATATTGTTATCATTATATCATTAATTAATGAGAGCTGCTAAATACCCTCATTTTTTTTTCTTCTCACATTTTATTTTATATTATAAATTTCTACTCATTTAAGGGGAAAATAGTGTGAGATAGGTTGTGAGAAAGAAAAAACATGGTGTATTTAGCAGCCTTCTTAATTAATTAAGATAATTAAATAAAAATTAAATTTTAAATAACTCAAGTGTTTGATTTAATGGTGTAGAACGATTCATAGTAAGAAATTATGTGTTCAAATTTTCATCAAGAACAACTCATCATTATAACCTTTAAAAAAAAATATTTTTTTTCACTCTTTTACTTATTTTTACTCATCTTTTTACTTTTTCACTTTTCTAAACACACCACTCCAATTAATCACATTTTTACTTTTTAAATATGAGAATTTTTTTAATTTAAAATTCCAACATTAACATCTGAATTTCATCTTCCTAAACCAAAACTCATCATTATATATATATATATATATATATATATATATATATATATATATATAAAGAGGTAATTTCCTTGCATTTTCCAACTGGGGTCCTTAAGCTTTGTCTAGCTTGGGGATGGCTCAGCTGGAGAAGTCGTAATTGGAGAATTGTGAATAAGGGTGAGTGGAAGTCAAATGTGGAAATGTTGGAGATGAGATTGAGAGGCAAAAGGCTTGTTTTTCTTCATGGTCATGATTTCGCAGAGGAAACATGTTCGATCCAAGGTGAAGAAAACGTGTTGCAATTGATCGGCAGACGCTTCCACCAAACGTCAATTATCAATTACTGTGACCCGCGAGCGAGTCGGTGTTATAATCCATAGCCATTAAATTGGATACCCTCACTCTTTAATGGATGACATGAATCATGGATCATGATCAACATAAATCTCTAAGTTTTTTTTTTTTTTCGGTTTTAATGCTATGCACTTGTTTTTGGGCCAAGAAATGCTATGTACTTCAATTTCATCATCATTCAACATTCTCAATTAACGAAGAACGTGAATTAATGTTTTCAAAAAAAAAAAAAGAACGTGAATTAATTATACTTTTTTTCTGCTTTGTGAATATTAAATATTATAAAAATAAAATTAAGATTATAATTTTACTACTTACTACTTGTTTTTTTGTTACAGCTTACTACTTATTTATTTTTTCATTTTTTTGATATTATGATTGAAGATTCAAACCTAAATTTTAGAGAGAAAAATATGCGCTAATATTAAATTGTTTAAAACTAGCTACTGATAAAAAAAATTAAATGTATAATAATTCATACATAATTTAAGATTTTTTTTATAAAAAGTTTTGAAATATGAAAAATTACTTTATCTTTATAAAGTCGAAACACATTACCAATCAATTATAGAGATTTATAGATTAATTAGACTTTCACCTATACATTTTTTATAGATGGTTTATAAATGAGAGATTGTGAATTCAAAAATCTTAACCACTTGTACCCACCTTCATTAGCAACAGTTCATTTTTTTATACATTAATAATGGAATTATTTAACTTCAAAAGCAAAATTATAAAATGTTATTGATTAGTTTTTTATTTTTATAGATTTTAAAAGATATATCTCACATTGTTGATTCATAAATGAGATAATTTCTAGTACTAAATTTATAAGTGAAAGTATAATAATTAAGGTTATTTTTGGATCTAAATATATCCAATCTTTTTGCTAAATATGGCTTTCACAAATGAAAAGGAAACCAGTACTACAAAAGAGAGGCAAAACTGAAACTAAACATTCATTTGAACATGTATAGGTTTGTAGGATCAACTGGATGTGGATGAGGAAAGCTTATCCCCGTGAGAGGGCACCCCTATAAATATAATATACGAAGCCATCGCCATGGCGCATCATATTCGTATACGTCACCACATTTAAAGCCATTAAAGATTCAAAGTTCTCCTTGTTTGTCTTTTCACTAGCCTCATAACTCAGCTTCATTCAGACACTGGTCCAAGGCTAGGGCTGAAAAAAAATTTGAAAATACCGAAAAATCGATTCAAATTGGACATTTTAGATCAGATTAATTTGGATAATAAAAAAATTCGATTTGAATTCAAATTATGATGTCATTAAACCGAATTTATTCGGCTCAAATCGAATATGAATCAGTTCGAAAATGGATTTTATCCGAATATATTGTTATTTAATATTTTGTAATTTTTACTATTTATATCAAAAGTTCAAAATTTATATTTAATTAAAAAATCCAAGGAAAAATTGAAATAAAGCCCAAGATTGTTTAAACACCTAAGAAAAAAATTGAAAAAAAATTGCTTAAATTAAAAAATTCGAATGAGTAAATCGATCTGATCCACATAAATTCGAATCGATATATTTTATATCGAATCGAGTACGGATGGAAAAATAAAAAATTGTTTAGTTCAGATCGAATCAAATTTTTACAAAAATCTGATCTAATTCGATCTGATATCACCCTGTCCACGATTCATTCAATCCCACAATCAATTTTTACCCGAATTTTATTTCACGCATATATAAATATACAAATTTTTTTAAAAGCTGGTTTGTTTTGTCGTGTTAACATTAATATTATAGGCAGCTTAGCTCTTTGGCTTTTATAGGTAAATTGGATAATTTTAAATAAGATACATATAACTGAAAAATATAAAAATTATACGAGTTAAAATTTAATATAAATTGTATGAATGTTATAAAAATTTCAAAAAATTATATTTGATATATCGATAATACTTTTAACATAAAATTTTATATTTTTTATAATAAAAACATAAATTCAAGATATACACGAATATAGATTAAATTGGCCTGTCTTGAACTCCCTTCAAAAGGAGATAAGGGTGATCCCAATAATACGAGGTACGAAAATGGAAACTAGTGGTGGTCCATTATGTGTAATGAGGATGATCCTTGTGGCAGCCGACTCGATGTCTACTGTCTAGGGAGTAGGGTACAATAAAAAACTGCCTTTGTAGGTTTGCTTTGGAAACTTTTGCACCATTCTTTTTTTTATTAATTTTGAAGCCTCCCATCTAACTTTACAATTCTTTCTATATGTTTAATTGTTTGCTTCATTATTAGAACGACTGAATTAATGAATAGAGAAAGATTGAGCCTATTAGGTGTGTCTCACCTTCCCTCACCAAAGATAAGGCCAAGAAAATTTTATTAGAAAGGAAAAAAAAATCTAATATATTCCATGGTTCTTTTGACAAAAAAATTAATTCAAAAAGACAGTATAAAGATTTTTTTAATGATAAAGATGTTCTAAAATTTTAAAATCTTAAATTTATTTTATAATTTTATGTTAATATTTTGAATAAATTATTATCTAATGCACTGTCAATAAAATTTTTACACTCTCTACAAACGATATTAAGATAGTAACATACTTTTTAAAAATATTAATAAATAAATATAAATATATATGTTATCGTCTTAATTTTACTTGTAAAATTTAAAAGTTACAGTAACAATGTATTGCATAATACTCTTCATTTTAAAAAATATATATAATATTTAATTATGACTGAAATTTTTTTTTGCACCATTTGAAAGCATATGATATTTAGTATTAATTAACTAATTATAATTTAAAATATGTAAAATTTACATTTATAATAAATTTTTATGTAATTTTTTGTTATGATTAAATAATTATACAATTGCAATAAATAAATTATAAGTTACTTTTTAGGTTACATGAGCATACCTTCCCGCTTGATTTCACTGTTCACTCATCGGTACTAGAGAAATATTCCAATCAAAGGTCCAATTGTTCTAATTAAAATATCATTACCTAACTAATATAATAATAATTAAAATAGGAGATTAATTATTAACATCCCAAATGTAGGCACATGGTTTGGGCAGAATGTGACACCAAACGGTCCAAGGAGGATCTAACAGCTACTGCCACATACTTAGTTTTCTAGAAAGGGAAGAAAAGGATTCAAATGCCCATCCCAATTTTGTCGCGTTTTTATTCAATGATCTTGCTTTTTCCAACACATTTATTGAATACTAGTTTTTCCATTTTTCTTTTAGCTGTGGCACGTTTAAATTTAATAAAGGAGAAAGATAAATTTCAAACTTTCACATTTAAACCTCTTGATAGCATATGTACAAACGCAACACTGCTAATTTGACTTTATTATATGTGATTATGCGTTGAACACTCCAAGTTCCAATACCTCAAGCGTTAAAACTCGATGAAAGTTCAATTTTAATTGGAAATTGAAATTATTTGAATTTTAATTCTAATTTTATAATATGTTTTTTTTAATCATTTGGTTACAAAAATTTGGTGAATGTTCAAACTTAATATATTTATCAAATTTATATTTGATGCATATATTGTATAAATCTCATATACTGTAAGTGAACTATGACATGTTTATTATTAATTTATCAATTTTAAATTAAAATTTTTTTAATAATAAATATTATCCAATTAAATAATTAATTATGTGTCAAAATATGATTGAATGACAATGTATTAAATTAATACATCAAATATAAGCTCATTTATATTTGAGTTTATATTTTACACAAGATAATGCTACACCGAAATTCAAATATAAAAAACAAAACTCAGTAAACCTTACTTGATAAAAAAAGAAGGAAATAAATGAGATTAAAAAACTTGTTAATCCAATAATTAAACTATGAATTAATAAAATGATTATACAACTTAATTATTAGATTAACAAAATTTTTTGCATCTTTTTTAATCATTTTTTTACCAAACAATACCTAAAGTTTTCTTAAAATAAATTAAAAAACTACTATTTTGCGGTGAAATTTTTAATCTTCGTAATAAAACTAAAAAATAAACATGTATTTTTTAATTTATTAATTTTAATATATTTTGATAAAATATATGACAGCTTTTTGATTTTATTGGTAGAATTTAAAAACAATTCACGAGGAATAGTTTTTATGCTTTTTAAATAGTTTGGCTACGGCCTAATCACAACCAACCAAACAATGAGGCCAACTAACGAAACACTGAACTAAAAGCTCACTGCCTCAGCAAATAGCAAGGGGAACACTTGGCACCATTTATGAAGCCTAGAGATGGATGTACCGGACAGTGTCCCAATAAGACACAAAATCAGTAATGTCCATCTCTGAGCTGATGCTAATCTAACTAACTACAAGCCAATATTCGATGGGTCAGGCACAGCCCGCTAACCAACAAAAGCAAAATTCAAGATAAGTATAGAGATGGTCAACCACCATCCCATGGTTGTTGATTGCTCCACCTTGCCCAATTCATAAAGCCTTCAATTGGGCCAGATGGCAGACAACTATAGTGTCTTGCTTGCTTTTCTTTTTATTTTTTTATTTTTTTATTAAAAAGATCTGAAAACGATTGAATGAACCTTTTGATTTAAGTTTCGAGTTTTGTTTCTAACTACAGTTGAAAATATATGAATAACAATTGAGCAAGTAATGCAGTTCAGCTTATTAAAGAAAGCATTGCAGTTCTTCTTGAGTCTAACCTGCCTAACAATTTTCACAATGCGAGATGCTTGGGTCCACGAAAGGAAAGTACAAAATCTCCTTTGGATTTATTAGAAACGAACTCCAACCTTTACCAAAACATATACATGTCGACGACGAGACTCAACGAGCAATAGGATAAAAGAAAGGAGACCTAAAGAATATAAAATAAAATTAATCTCACGTGCATATTGTATTAAAACCACTAAGGAATTTCAAATGGTATTTTATTAGTTAAGTAAAAAAGACAATCATTTGAAGATAGTTTGTTAATTTTTTATAATTATGAAAAGACACAAGTGCATTTTCTTAAAGAAAAAAAAAACTTTACAATTTTGTTAATTACGTAATATTATCAGAAATTTAAATTGATATGCCGATTAAATTTCAACTGGGAAAAAGGTTAAAACTGTTGTCAATTCGTGATAATTACATAATATTACAAAAAAGGTTCTAGGATTTCAATGGAGGCTGGTGACCTTGTTATAATCCATCGCTCAATCTCTGCCTCAGCACGCAAAGCAACGTACGTAATGATTCCGTGCGGTGCCTGGAATGCCTATTTATGGGCTTATGCCACGGACCATTCTGGCAATAAAAGGCAAAATGGGTTAGACAGCATTGATCAGACCCACAAAGTGCCGGCCCACCTAAAATGCTTGAAAATTAAACAATCTCTTATTAAAGTGAATTGTACCTCATACTGCAGCAAACTAACTTTGATTGCAGAATCTTTTGGCTGTCGATGAAATATTGGTTTGGATGATTGATACCAGCGTCGCATGATGAAGCATGGACAGCTTCAAATGTTAAGGTACATGCCAACTGCACAAATTTCATCATCGCTCACACTTAACGAATTTCCATGTCAATAAACCATTCTAGCGAAAACACCCGAGTAAGGTTAAAAGGACAGTGGATATTCCTTTGACCTGATAATGCCTATTGTGCACTTTGTCCATTACATCCTCTACTGCACAACTGCCTACTCCCATTCTTGCAAGTGCGGCCCTTAAATTCTCCCCACAGGCAACTATACTGAAGAAAATTCATGTGAGTAGTAAAGTACAACCTTCAAGAAAAGACCTAATTGCATCCTTCCTCCATGCTTTAAATGATGATCCTCTCTATCCTGAAAAGTAAAAGATATAGCAGAATTATTTTTATTAAAAAAAAAAAGAGAGACAACTTGAAGAAAATGATAACCATGATTTCACAATTCAATTCCTTACCTTTCGAATAGGTGGCACATACAGAGAGGAAACGAAGTCTTAGCAATTTGATCAATGTCTTTAATAGATATCTCTGCAAAGTCGTTTGACTAAAAAATCCAACCAATCAAGTTTAGAAAACCAAGCTTAAACGTAAAACACTTAGAATCAAGGTAGTAGATGAGCTGATACAATTATGCATAGGCACCTGGGAATAGTCAGGCCCCAGATAGCTTGTGCATAGGGCTTCCACAATCTAAACAATAGATCAGGGAGAAAAAGAAAACAGTCAATATCAAACAAAAGGATCTTTCATAAAAAGGTCCACATTGCAATACTCACAGGAGCGAGGCAATTGTCCTCTTGTTCTCTGATGGTAGATGTCCATTTTCTGCAAGCAAAGTTTGCAAATTATGAAACTTGGCAAATACCTTAAAATTTTCGTATGGACAAAGCAAAAATTGCACAGGAGGAAAAAGAAAACGAAGTTCATCAGCAGAAACTTCCATTACCTTTTAAGAATATTAATAAAATGTTTCAGCATAAGAGAAACTAGATTAATTAATATGATGCATTTCAGCAGCTGCATGCTGGTAAACTTCAACTGTTTTTTGAAGTACTAAGAAGATGAATATGAAAAGCTATGAAAGATAATGCCAGATTTTCCCTTGCACTTGGGGTTATGACAGAGCATGTGTCATGAGAAGAAATAAGTCCCGTGCACCAGAACACTTGCTGCATACCAAAAATGATAAAGATGGCAAGAATAATAATTACAGCTTTTGGAGAATGTGGAGATTATTTGGCAGCATGGAATTCATCCAATGACATTTTAATGAATACGGTTCTAGTCATCAGCATGAAACATACTACCAGCCACTAATAAAAACAGGTATAATGAAAACTATGCATGCAACTCAAAAATTGTTTTCACAGTAATAATCTGTTGTCTTAACTACATCTGCCATGATGTGCAAATCAGCCAATGAAATCTGAGATACAGGCAAGATGTTTGAGATCAACTTGACACACTAGTTGTAACATATAACGGACATTCATTGCCAGACAAAGACCAACGCAAATATTCAAAACATATAAGGTGACTTTGTGGAGCCATGAGTTGACAAAGAAGAAATCTGTTTGTTAAAATGAGTGCCTTCGATAGATAACCCCAAAATTGTGTGACAACAAAAGAAACCACCTAAAAACATTCACAAAAGGAGAAGGGAGAGATGGCAAGTATAAATGTTAACTCATGTTAATGATTTTCAATATTTAAGGTAAAACTCAAAGATTGGTAGCCATTATGATTACCTGATTCAAAGCAACATAGGCATGCCCTTTATGTATAAACACTCGACGACCAGCTACAAGTTCTGGAACTTCTTCAAATGGCACCTTCAGTTCATAGGGAGGAAGCACATACAAATGAGTCGCGTAAAACTAGCAACCATATCAGATTTTTATTCAAGGACTAAGGGTGTAATAGACCCGAGTTAGGATAATTCAATGCTAAGCTCAAGCATGACTCAAACTCGATTAAGCTTAGTTTTTGAAGCTCGAATTTAATTTGATAAAATATTCAAACTAATCAAGCTGGACTCGATAAACTCGATTTATCATTTTTCAACTATATATTATGAGAGCAAATTAATAAATTAATAATCAACTATTAAAAAAAACTCAATTAAACTCGCAAGCCATTTGAACCGAATATTAAGATAGTCGAATTAGGCTTGACTTGAAAATAAACAAGTTAAACTCAAGTATTCATTAAGTCGAACTCGAATAGCTCACAAATAATTTGACTCATTTATACACCTACCAAGAACAAATCCTGGGCCTAAGAAAACTGACAATGAGACCATCAACACTCCTATTTGAACCACGCATCACCAATTTAGAATGTTATTAGATGTAACACTGTTTAATCATTCCCCCTTCCTTTCTCTATCCATTTACTTATTAACACAATTCAATGGCTAGAGCAATCGAAGTATATGTGTTACTATTGACATATGTTATTAGATTATATCAACACCTGGCTATGAGACAATAGAAATCATGTTAGACAATTATTTTTTAACAAGGGGAAGCTACCACTTTATTCATTTGAAACGTTGAACAAGATTCAAGAACACACAATTATACCTTGTAAAATATCGCACCAGCCGCAAAAAGAAGAGAACAAAAGCGAAGAAATCCAATCACAATATAGACAAATCATCAAAAAAGGTTTTTTTTTTTTTTATTATAATTATAGTTTTATGAATTAGACAAGCATACACAATTAAAGGGATGGGAAGCTTTCTTAGAATACCTAAATTATATAAGGAAAATCAGCCATGCAACTCTTTGTTAGCCTCAACATTTTCATTCTAAAACCAAAAAGATTTATAGAACCCAAGCACAATAGTCTGCCCTCCTTAGACCTCATAATGTGAGCCTTTTACACTAAGTTGCCCTTTTATTAATTCATTCTCCATTGAAACCTGTTTAAAGTTTAAAAACAATTGTTTCCCACATCCTTGTCTCATGATATCTTGTTAACGAAGTCGAAAATCAAGATAAGAAAACTATAATTCTAGCATTGCAGCCAGCAGAAACTAAAGCATCTACAATCTACAAAGGAAACTGTGGAAAAGTCAACTATATTAAATGTGTAAATATTTGTATTCCTAAAATTAAGGTTAAACAATTCCTCAATTATAGGGATTAGATTTAGACTGATTTAGTTTCCTATTTACTTCTTAACAGTAGCTGTATATAATCCTTAGAACTTTGTATCATTCAAGTAAGATTCAAAAATAAAATATTCTAAAATTCCACATGGTATCAAGAGCTTTAGGTTTTTTCTTGAAAATCAGTCACTTTTTCAACCTTCATTGCTGATTTTTCTATAGTTTCTTCTTCAGCCTTCATTGCTGATTTTTTTACCTTAGGCCTTCATAGCCACTTTCTCATCAAGAACTTTTCTTTCTTGCCAAACCCTAAATCACCATATTTTTCCAAGAGCCGTTGCTGTTTTTTTTTTTTACCACCATGTCAAGTTCTGCTTCGGTTGTAAATTCTACTCCCCGCGCCAGTAGTCTGATCAAGAACTCTACATTAGTCACTGCAGAAGCTAATGTTGGTGGACAGAATGTCCCTGATTTGCGTAAGATTGATGACAAGCCTCGAGTGTGGTGTGACCATTGCAACAAACCACGCCATACTCAAGAAACTTGTTGGCATATCCATGGAAAACCAACAAATTGGAAGCTGAAGCAGAATCAGTCACAACCCTCTGCCAATGAAGCAAATATGGGTTCCTTCAGCAAAGAGCAGCTCAATCAACTCCTGAAACTACTAAAGTCCAATCCGACATCTGGTACATCTAATAGTTCATTGGCTCATTCAGGTAGAAATCCATTAGCCCTATCCAGTGTCTTTAATTCTACTCCATGTATTATTGATTCAGGAGCATCTGATCATATGACTAACCTGTCTAATCTATTCAGTTCATACACTCCCTGTTCTGGTAATGAAAAATAAGAGTAGCAGATGGTAGTTTTTCACCTATTGCAGGCAAGGGTTCTGTTAAACTTTCTGAAAGTTTTGATCTTAAATCTGTACTTCATGTTCCTAAACTTGCTTGTAATCTTTTATCTGTCAGTAAACTCTCAAAAGATTCCAACTGTCGTGTTATCTTTTTTGACTCTCTTTGCCAATTTCAGGACCAAAACTCAGGGAAGATGATTGGCAGTGCTAGAGAAATAAATCGGCTCTACTATTTCAGTAAATTTCCTAGGTAATAAAAAAGCTCAAGGGCTTAGTAGTACCAGTTCAAATTCTGTTTCTGATAAAATAATGCAATGGCATCTTAGGTTAGGACATCCTAGTTTCCCTTATTTAAAACATTTATTTCCTAATTTGTTTAAAGGAGTGTATTGCTCTATTTTTCAATGTGAAAGCTGTCTTTTATCTAAAGATCATCGAGTTAAATATATTTCAAAACCTTATAGTCCATCAAAACCATTTTAATTGTTTCATACTGATGTTTGGGGACCTTCAAAGGTTACCACCTTGTCTGGAAAAAGATGGTTCGTAACTTTTATCGATGATCACACTAGATTGTGTTGGGTTTACTTACTAAGCAAAAAATCTGACGTAGAGAAACTTTTCAAAGATTTTTATTGCATGATTGAAACCCAATTCAAAACAAAAATTTGCATCCTTGGAACAGATAATGGAACTGAGTACTTTTATGAATGTTTGGGAAATTTTCTAAAAGAAAAAGGTATTTTACACCAATTTACATGTCGGGACACACCCCAGCAAAATGGAATAGCTAAAAGGAAAAATATGCATTTACTTGAGGTAGCTAGAGCTACATGTTTTTTATGAAAATTCCAAAATATCTTTGGGGAGATGCTGTGTTGACTGCATCTTACTTAATCAATAGAATGCCAACTCGTGTCTTACATTTTGAAACACCTTTGAATACTCTCAAAAAATACTTCCCAACATTTCGTTTATACTCTGAGTTACCTTTAAAAATTTTTGGATGCACTTGCTTTGTTTATATTCCCCACATTTTTCGATCCAAATTGGATCCTAAAGCTGAAAAATGTGTTTTCATTGGCTATGCTCCAAATAAAAAAGGGTATAAGTGTTTTAATCCTTTGACAAAGAAAATTCACATAACTATGGATGTCACTTTTCTAGGAAATCAACCCTATTTCAGCAAAAATCTTCTTCAGGGGAGAATAAAGAAGAAGATAATTTTTGGAAATTCTCTACACCACTACCAAGTCTCATTGAGTCACCAATTCAGTCTATTAAACAATTTAAGGAAATGGATGTTAAAAATAATGAAAACAAGGACTCTCTTAGTCAACAGGTGCCAAGTATTGAAGAATCTGAAACAAGGGGAGAATTACTTCAAACGGATTCACATAATCCAAATATTGAGCTTCAAGTTTACACCGGGAGGAAATCTCATAAAAATATTACTGATCCAATTATTTCTCTAGCACCTGTTCAGCCAAAATCTCCGAGGGATGGTCCTCCTCCTCCTCAAACTCAGGTTAATCCTAAAATTGCTCCTTTAGTTTCTTCCATTGAGTCTCCAAATACTGATTTTTCTGATCTAGATGTCCCAATTGCTAACAGAAAAAGAGTAAGATCATGTACCAATCATCCCATTGCAAAATATTTGTCGTATCAAAAGTTGTCCAATAACCACAAAGCATTCCTTTCAAATATTTCTAACTTGCATGTACCAAGATCTATTCAGGATGCCTTAGGTGATCCGGATTGGAAGTTAGCAGTAAAGGAAGAGATGGATGCTCTTGAAAAGAATGGGACTTGGGAAATTGTGGAGCTACCAAGAGGCAAGACAACTGTAGGATGTAAATGGGTCTTCACTGTGAAGTGTAAGGTAGATGGGAGCATAGAGAGGTACAAGGCAAGACTTGTTGCCAAGGGATTCACTCAAACTTATGGCATTGACTACCAAGAGACCTTCGCTCCAGTTGCAAAAATAAACTCAATCCGGGTACTTCTCTCTTTAGTAGTGAATTTCAATTGGTCTCTACACCAACTTGATGTAAAAAATGCCTTTCTTAATGGAGATTTAGAGGAAGAAGTGTTTATGGACCTCCCACCTAGATTTGAGAAAAACCTCAGAACCAACAAGATGTGCAAATTGAAAAAAATCCTTGTATGGTCTTAAACAATCACCAAGAGCATGGTTTGAAAGGTTTGGAAATGTAGTGAAGAGCTATGGTTATATTCAGAGTCAAGCTGACCACACAATGTTCTTCAAGCACTCTAGAAACGGTAACCTAGCTATTTTAATTGTGTATGTGGATGATATAATAATAATTGGTGATGATAGTGCAGAAATTGGAGAACTTAAGAGAAAGCTTGCACATGACTTTGAGATAAAGGATTTAGGGGCCTTAAAGTACTTCCTTGGTATGGAATTTGCAAGATCAAAGGAGGATATCTTTGTTAGCCAACGTAAGTATGTCCTAGACTTGCTTAGTGAGACAGGAATGCTTGGTTGCAAGATAGCTGAAACCCCAATAGAGCCCAACTTGAAACTTCAGCCTGCTGAAACCAAAGATGTGGTGGATAGAGAGAAATACCAAAGATTTGTGGGTAAACTCATCTATTTGGCACATACACGACCTGATATAGCTTTTGCAATAAGTGTGGTAAGTCAGTTTATGCATTCACCCAGCTTAGAACACTTTGAAGCTGCCTACAGAATCCTAAGGTACCTAAAGGGAACACCTGGAAAGGGATTGCTGTTCAAAAACCATGGACACCTACAAGTAGAAGCCTATACCGACGCTGACTGGGCAAGAAGTATTACCGATAGAAGGTCAACTTCAAGCTATTGCACATTTGTGGGAGGAAACCTTGTCACTTGGAGAAGTAAGAAACAGAATGTAGTAGTCCAAAGTAGTGCCGAGGCTGAGTTTCGTTCAATAGCCCATGGGATTTGTGAGGTAATGTGGATTAAAAGACTACTTGAAGACTTGAAGGTTTCTAATCCCTCGCCGATAAAGCTCTACTGTGATAACAAAGCTGCAATCTCTATTTCTCACAATCCAGTGCTCCATGGTAGAACGAAGCATGTAAAAGTAGATAAGCATTTTATCAAAGAAAAGCTTGACAATGGAATAATTTGCATGCCATATATACCAACAAGTGACCAAGTTGCTGATGTTCTTACAAAGGGATTGCACAAGAAGCAGTTTGAAAATCTAGTGAGCAAGCTTGCCATGGAAGATATCTTCAAGCCAGCTTGAGGGGGAGTGTGAAAAAGTCAACTATATTAAATGTGTAAATATTTGTATTCCTAGAATTAAGGTTAAACAATTCCTCAATTATGGGGATTAGATTTAGACTGATTTAGTTTCCTATTTACTTCTTAACAGTAGCTATATATAATCCTTAGAACTTTGTATCATTCAAGTAAGATTCAGAAATAAAATATTCTGAAATTCCACTGAAACAACATGGTCCAAATTTAAATGTCATACAAAACAAAATGACTTAAATGTAAGATGAGAAGGAATGTAATAAGACAGAAACTTTTATGCCTTCCACTTGGAAAATGGCCAATGAAGCCAGTCAGTAATCTCCTACCGGTGGGTAAAGTCTGACCCATAGAGCGTGCAACTTGGCCTAATTTATCCTTTACACTCTGCGACGAAACAAAATATCTCCAGTTAATAGGAAATTCAAATTAAGAGAAAATTAAAAGGCAACATGTGTACGGTCATAATAAGGTTCATGCAATTGCATCATCCCGAAAACAAACAACTTTAAAGAAATAGAAAATAGTGGAGCCTGATTACCTCAAATTCCGCATTGCTGACTGCCCTGTATGGAATCTTAAACTCAGACATCAACGCCTTCTAAACATCAGCATACAAGCAATCAGAATGAGCTTAGTAAACCAGAAAAAGCAAACAGCCGAACAAGAATGAACAAGTGCTACCAGTGCTTCAGAGCTTTCAGAGCGAAATCGGTAACGAAAGAGGGCTGTCTCCATTGACAGAAACCATTTTCTAAGCTCCTCGCTAACCATAGCAAGAAATAGAATAACAACGATAATCATTGTTACTAATAAACAAAAAATAAAAAGACAAGACAAATGACATCCAGAATACCACGAACTTACGTTCTACAATACACGAGACGAAGAATAAAGTGCGAAATGATATCCTTGTTTACATCCTCAGTTGCCAGCAGATGTTTCATGTTTACTTTCCAAAGATCCGTTGCCTGAGCAAATCCAGGATGTGAAATTGCAGAGCCAAAGCAATAAAAACTTGCTAAAAAAAGAAATGCAAACACAAACTCAATAATATTACCAATTTTTCCATTTCTTCAGGTTTCTTTCCACGGGATAATCCATCGGAAATACCTTTAAAAACTTTGCATCAAGCAATTAAAAGAATCACACTCTACAAAAACATAAATATGAGACATTCGTAGAACTCAACTATTAATATTGTGATTTAACTATATTTGGTGAAGCTCTTGATAGAAATAATTAAACTTTTCCTGAAACTCTATCTCTAAAGTTCTCACTCCACAGAAAATTAACGGCACCATCATAAAACTGAATTGTGAGACGTTCTACTCCTCTTCTTTAGTACCGTTTCGTCAGTACCAAATCAGCTAGTCAAAAAAAAAAAATAACAATACCCGAAATGTTCGAACGAGAACTGTTTTTCTTAACCAATTAACGCTTTCCAAATAGTAGCAGAGGAAAAATACGGTACCTCGGAGACGATCCATGGCGAAGAGCTCGAAACCTTCGGAACGGACTTCGAGCGGAGGAGCAGATCGGTAGAGAGGAAGAGTCGAAACGACGACATCGTTGGAACTGGATATCCTATGAGATCGAACTACTTCCATTTGTTTCTTCTTAGTGACAATTCCGATTGCCGAGCTTGAACCTACAAACGGCGTTTTATTTCCTTTCGTTCCCCTGAAAAAAAAAAAATACCGCAAGGCAGATGAGAAAAGAGCGCCAAAAGATTGCGAGCGGAGGAGAATTTGGCGGGAAATGACTACCCGAGCGTGACTTCGGATACACAAGGCGTGGATTTTTTTCTATTCTCAATTACATAATACATGAAATATCGAGAAATTCTAAATGATGCCAGTTTTTTTTTTTACTTAATATAATCATTTTTCTTGATATTATTATTACCATTCAACGCGAAGAGGATGAGTTGTATTGAACATTTTTTGACTTCCATGTAATTTTTTTTTTAAATGGTAAGGATAATTATCCGATCAGCTGCTAGTGAATTTTTGATGTTTCGATTTTTATTTATTAGTACAAAGAGAAAAGAAAATTTCAATTTTTAAATTTAATTTTTATTAAAAAAATTATTAGATCAAACTTCATATCTTTAATTGTTAATCACTAAACTTAATAATATTTATTATTAAATTTTTATTTTTCATCTGAAAAATATACCACAAGATGTTACTATTATAATCAAATATTACATTCATAAATCACTTAAATTAATCAAATAAATCAAAATAAAACTGGTCATATTAGAAATTAATAAAATGATGTATTCTGATTCTAAGACAGATTCCAATTTTCATTTTTTCAATATAAACTTTTTGTTGCTTATTTCAAAAATAAATTTAAATTATACAAGGATTATCTTTAAAAAAAAGATTTTAAGTACCAATAAAAAAACTTACACATACTTTTAAAATGCATATGATTAGTACCATATATTCTTAAATATCAAATAAATATTTTTATCCTAAATTTAATCAAAATTTTGATCACTTTTTGATATAAATTTTTTTATAATTTTTTTATTATAGTTTCTTGAAAAAATTTTATTTTAATTGAAAAGTGACGATTTTAAAATTAGTTTCAAACCCTTTAAATAAAATAATTTGTTTTTTATTGAGAATGTTACTTAGTTCCTTTTTGTATTTTTTTTCAAAATAATATTTAATTTTAACCATGCATTCTTTATAAGTAAATTGCTCATTTTAATAACAATTGATTGATGAAAATGAATTTATGATCCTAATTACATCTTTTTTGAAAATAAGATGAAGTTGCACTATTTTTGTCGTGCCTAATAAAACTTATACATGCTACTCTCTTTCAAATTTAATTAACTTTTTTATACAACCAGAAATTTAGTTTCAATAGTATTTATGAATCACTTGGACACATGAGATGGTTTTTATATAATAAAACAATTTTAAGATGAAATATACTAACAATTTGAACAATATATAACAAGAATCAAATGCTCCTTTGAAATTTTGATCTTCAATTATAAGCACAGGGCAGAACTTCCCACCATAAGCATTTTAATAACTGAAAATTATTTTCTTTTATTCATGCGCGGAAAGGCAGAAATCAAATGAACAGAATAAACTAAAAGACTAGCTCAATCATCTCTTTTAGCTTACATAATAATAATAATAATAATCCTTTTCCACTTACCCTTCCCGAGCCTACATATCAAAAAGGCAAAACATAAAAGAACTTCTAACTCTTAACAGCCACTAGCATGACCACCAAGCAAAAATGATATTTTGAACTTGGATCACACAAAGCATAATCTCTACAAAATTCAGCACCCACTCCGATTTAACTTTTGGCTTGGGCACTAATCTACTACCCTGTAATCTATATTGGAGGAACTAAGAGTCTTAATTCAACAATCTTCCGAACATAAAATTATAATCAAGCAGAAATTTATATGTTTTATTGAATATAAGATTGTCATGATTGTTGTTTACTTGATCGCATCAGTTGTGGGAAAGCATTCGTTGCACCGCGTGTTCTTGTGAGAAAAGAGCCATTCCCGCCTGAAAACATCGACCCAAAGAAACCAGAACTTGAAGACCCATTAGTTTTGTCTTCTGAAGGGCAATTCCCATTAGCAGCATCTTGGCTACTTGATTCACTGACTTCCTGGAACCAGATATGTAACCATTGAGACCAAAAGGGTTCGTTAAACAAACATGACAGCAAAAACCAATTGTTAGAGAGAGAGAGACAGAAAGAGAGGATATGAAAAGGTTAACCTTAAGGCCTGAAGCAGAGACCACATTTCTTGGAGATCTCTTAACCTGCCAGAAGTCAAATCACAGAGAAGGGTTTTACTAATAGGGACAAACATGTTTTAGCCCAAGCATTTGGACTGATGCCTTGATTTCTTTCTTTATGTTGGTCCTGAGGACCAATTTGGTCCAACAAAGAAGTCTCCTAAGATAATTAAAAGAAATTCAGTGGAACCAAATTTCTCCATGCATGCAAGTTAAACATGACAAAAATTATTGACTAGTTAAAAATTGATAAAGTATGTCTTGTGGTTGAGTCTCCTATTGTTCCTTTCCAAAACTAAGATTTGTTACTTTTGCAGAAATGAGCTTCCGAAAATCCTTTTCCTCTTTTCGGGTGTTTGGAAAGCTGAAAGTTTGATGATCATCGGGAATGGAACAAAGGCCTCAAAAAACAAAAGTTGTCTTCATTTTTTGAAAAAGAGGAAGACAATTTTCCTGGTTTTTCTTCAACCCTTCAAAACCTCTACGGAGCTTCCCTTGACAACCCGTGTCACTCAACCACAAAGGTCCAATGGCCAAACAGCAGCAACCACCGGCAAACACTCCAGCAGCTCTCAGAGCAGTGAATCCGGCCTAAATGTCAGGATCTCCATCTCTCCTACACGCTCTCCTTTTTCAGTCTTCAAACCCAAACCAACCCATGTGTAATCTCTCACTTCCTTCCCCGGCCTACTTTGTTGGAAAACACTCATTTTCCAGCTCCAGAGAAAGCCGAATCAGCTTCTCCTCTGCTTATCTCTCAAAACCAGAAGGCACCACTAGCCTAAACTCCTCCACCAAGCTTTGATGGTCTCAATCTCCCTCTCTCCTCCACTCAAGGACACCAGCAAAGATCAATCAGAATTTCAGTCAAGTAGCAATAATGTGCTGGATCTCTTTTTTGCCAAATTCAATGCTCTTTTTTTTTTAATGATTGTCGTATGAGTTTTCATGATTTGTCAATTTTGTCTGCAAATATTGAGGACTATTATAAAGAGAATTCAGACTAAGCAGAATAAAGACTAAATATATAAAATGTAAATTCAATTCAAACAAAGAAAATGATAGAAACATAGTTATGCTAGATGGGGTAGCGATCCCTAAGCAGGATCATTTTAGATATTTGGGATTGCACAGAGGGATGGAGAGATCGATGGTGATATAACCCATAGGATACAAGCCGGTTAGAGCAAATGAAGAAGCACTACAGGTGTGTTATGTGATAAAGGAATTCTTATATGATTGAAATACAAGTTTTACAGAACAATTGTTAGACCAATATTGCTCTATGGCAATAAATGTTAGGCAACTAAAAGGCTACATACACAAAAGATGTGTAGCAGAAATACGAATGCTGCAATAGATGTGCGGATATACGAGAAAATATAAAATGAGAAACGAGGACATTCGCAAAAAGATTGAAGTGGCACCTATCGAAGACAAGATGAGTGAAAATCGTTTACGTTGGTTTAGACACATACAACATAGACCTATGAACGCTTCCATTAGAAGAGTGGAGACTATGAATGATGTACAAAGGGTCAAGGCTAGAGAGAGACTGAAGAAAACTTAGAAGCAATTCGAAAAGATATAGCAGAAAGAGAGTTGAAAGAACACATTGATTTAGATAGAAATGAGTGTAAGAGGAGAATTCATACTGATGACTTAGCCTGAGGTCATTTATTAGTTCATATAGCTTACCCCAGTATTGGGATAAAACTCTGATAATGATGATGATTATCAATACAAATTGTTTATGATGGAGATGTATATGTAATTGTGGATTTGTGGGCGATAATATAGAAATTAATATATTGCTTAAAATTTTTGTTAATGATGAAGTGAAATTATCATGCATAAATACAAGGTTTGGGAGTTAATTTCATGTTGTTGCTAAAAAATTGTTCAAGAAATATGCAAATTTTCTCATTGACAGCCAAACAACAGAAAATATTTTCTATCATCCAAAAAAAAAAAGCATTTTCCGTTTCTATGAAACTAATGAACCTTAACCTCGGTAATTTTCTGTTCTTTTAATTCTAATTCAGGACTCAGTCAAGTCAACTAACCTTATGAGTTCCATTGGATTCAGAAGAAGACGGCGATTCTAGGGGTAAAATGGGAGGCAAAGACCCAGTCTGCTTAAACAAAAAGAAAAGACTTATCAGAACATATAACATGCAATTTCAACCATTTGCTCCTTAAATTCAGCTTATGGAATCATGAACTAAATTTTAACATCATTTAAATAAATTAGCCAGGCAAATAAGCAATGAATCGTATCCAATATCAACCATGCACGTAGGGATTCTCAATCTAATCAACCACCAAAGGTGGACTGCAAGCCTGAGATTAACTGACCTATATTTGGTTGATGGAATTGAAACTAACAGGATATAGAAAAACTTAAAAAGGCCTTAAGGCGCCATTATTGAAATTCTACCCTCAACATGCATGTTCCGCATGCTCCAAGACAAGAGTTTCATTTTTTGTTTCAGAGCAAGTAATCATCATCAGACCCTGCACTAAACAGAAAAAGAATCTAACCCTTGATGGTGTTTTCGTTGATGCTTCTAGAGCTGGCCTGGGGGAACTAGCCTGCAAGATTGAAATAACAGTAATCAGCATATGATGAAACAGGAGCACAGGAAACAAGATGAAAGAAAACATCTAAAACATATGCCCTAAAAACATGAGTAGAACAACGATTCTGATCAACAGTGATCTGAAAAAAGAATAATAATCCATTTGACTTTGAGTCAAGTATTAAAATAATTGATAAGTATAATGAAATATTGACAGACACCAAGAATAGAAAGAGAGCGATATAATAGAAAAAATAGAGTTCATTGCAGACCAGATACATAACATAGAGGAAAACGCACCTGAATACGATCAGCGGATTTATTCTGTTTCATGGTCTGGGCATATTGATCGGCGTAACCACAAAGCCACTCTACTCCATTAGTTGTCACATCCTATGTTCATGATAGAAAACCATACATATTAATAAAAGCAATAAAAAGAAATCACTTTAATACAGCACTGTATATTTATGTTGTTAATATAAGAATTACCTGCTTCTCTTCTATTCTGTTAATCTTACTTTCCTGAAACAAACACATTCCCCCCCCCCCCAAAACAAAAAAAAAAGGCACTCTTAGTTTCACATCCAGAAAGTATACTAACAAGCACATTACAGAAAAATGTACAAACATCAATTATTAGAATGCTCACCAGAGTTTCAACTACATAACGAACAGATTGAACATTGCTGTTGAGAATCTTTGATTTATCTTGCAGCAGAGAAACCTATACGGCTCAATCAATTTTCAGTAAATAACAATTAAACCTCCTATATATGGAAATTTACTACTAAAGTCTAATATCTCACCTCATCTTGTGTAGTAGCAGTAATATCCGCAATTTCATCAAGGCGATTATCCACACCTTCAATTCTTGAGGATAGAAATCGTCTGGTAGCCTAGAAGGAAACAAGAAAAAATTTAAAAAGGAAGAGGGACAAAGGTGAATTCAGTCAATTTATTAGGTAAAACACTTAATGAAGTACGGTATGCAAAAACATGTAACTTGAAAGTTTCATATAGTGCAGCCATCCAGAGATTTAGCCAGTGTAGCTTATTATATAAAATTTGCGAACCATTTAAACAAGAAAAAGGTATGCCAGTAAAAGAGAGACTTGCCGAGATAGACGAGTAAACACTCTCTAGCTGCTTGGCTATGGCATCACGTGCATCAGATAAACTACGCCTTGTTGCAAACATCATATCAGGAAGTCTCCAACCCTGAAACCATTACAAGAAAACAACATTAATACTCTAGCCAAAAGGAAAAAAAATATTAAGCAAAGAATGTACAAGAAATGGCATAAGCAATTGTTTCTTCTGTCTTCTAAAATAAATACAATTTACTTATCCCTAAACTGAAGTAACAAGAAATTAAAATTCTAAACCATGCGTTTAAACATTTATCAACGGAGTATTTCCAATACTTTTCTCAAAAATATTATACATTCTTGAAGTGTAGAACTTCACTGCTGAAGAATAACCATCAGCTTCAATTGCTGAGTTTGGTCATCCATCAATCTTAAAAAATTTCTCTACCAACAGATAAATATCCAAGATTCAAGTTGTTCCAAGATCCAAACCATTTGCATTTGAAAAAAAACAAAAAAAAAAACCTGCTCATCAGTCTTAACTCTTAGCAAACTCCTCATTTGAGAAAAAGAGGGGATTATTGGGGAAAAACAATGAACTCTAAAAGTGTATAGAAAAAATGATAACAAGCCAACTAAAACCATAAAACAGGCTTCAGCCTTAGATGACAGAAGATCAAGCCAGTAATGTACCGGCCAACTTGAAAAGCTTGGCAAAACTCTCTACCATGACCCGTAGAGAACTTGTGAGTAGTAGCAGGAACTTTTATGCGGCTCAATTAAAATTCAACCATCTTATTAGTTGCTCCATAGATAACCTATGCACATTAATACACTCAAAGGAATAAAAAAATCATTACCTTCCACCATACGTAGCCGTATCCAACTACTACAACAACAATGATTATGCTGTATTTACTGGCACCTGCAAGTGACAAAAAATTCCAAACTAATGCTCAGGAACTGTATAGTGTTGAATTGAATAGACATTTATTGAAAATTATCATGTCATAAAAAGAATTAAGAATGGTAACAAAACAGTATCATGAAAGTGGTGTGTCAAAAAGACAAAATAAAAGAAAAGAAAGTGTCAACGCTAATTAAGAAAAGGGATCCTCATCATTTGCTCTCATATGGACCCATAATAGTTGTGCAAATTGCATAAATAAATGAGAAGAGAATATAATTTGGCATAGTTTTATCAAAATTTCTAGTTAGAAGATGTGCCATTTAGAGCAAAAGGGCATCAATATTTTTCCCTTCAACTGTCAAAGAATGGAAACAATCATAACCTGTTCCACGTCCAGTTACAATCGTGATCGGTCTGTTTGATGCCAAGATTTGCAGCTCCTGCCGTAAGCTGTTAACCTGTAAAAGTAAACAAGTTTGAACAAGATATAATTATTCAATTTTAAATACACATGCTAGTATCAGGATAATGGGGAGCTATTATCACAGAATTGATCAGCACAAACCAAATTAATGACAAAAGGTTGAAGAATGCTTAACATTAACAATAATAAATTGCTCAACGAAGTAATAGAAACATTTATACACAGGATAATCAACAATGAGCACCAACTTAATATGCCAATTTGCCAAATCACATCAACATTTTCTCAGGATTTAAGTGAATATAAAAATCTATAGTCTAATAAAATTGCCATGCAGCCACCCACTCCTTAACCATTGTATCAAAAGTTAACAAGAAATTAATCTTCAAGCAAATGCAACCTATTGCCACCATTAAAAAGAAAGATGTCAAATTATTATTTAAATCATCAACAGCACTAATCTTCAAGCAAATGCAACCGACAGTCATCACTAAAAAGAATGATGTCAATTTAAAACCATCAACAATCTAAAAGTCACAAATTTCTTTTTCAATCGTCATTTATTTAGTCAATGGTCCATGCATAAAAAGAAAAACAAGAAGCGAGAACCTCATAAAATGCTTATTAATCATTTTTCAATTGGCATTTCAATTTTCAACTATAACAATCAAACAAGCAGATATAGTTCCACATATCAGAAACAAATGCCAATATACCAGATAATTAGATAGTTATTCAGCAGTCATAATGGAGATAAACATTAAATGCAAACCTGCTCCATCAAATAGTCCTTGCGTGGCTTGTTTACTGATGGAGGAGAATCATCATGTTTCAGTTGCCGAAAAGCAAACTGCAGCATGAGACAAATTATTACTGAGCCCGCAGAAATGTAAATGCACCATCATCTCAAATTCACATATTTTAAGAAACACATAAGAACTATCTTTAGTTTTTAGTAATGGCTCAGGAAAGTGGAAAAATACCTTCAAAGCGCCAGAAAAAAAATCAGAAACATTTGACATGCGCCCTTCTTTTGCAAGAATCGAACCAACAACACCTAAAAGACAAACAATAGCTAATTAATTAGAAAAGCAGTTCTTTCTAATGGCTGAGGCATAACCAAATTGGTAGCTCCATTACTCTTCTATAGGGGGGTAAACATTAAAATAATATGTTTGAACAGAATCAATGCAATCATTCTGTCTAATTAGTTCATTCATTTAGAATCCAAAAAGATGAAAGCTATGTCTAAACTAAACTTGACGATAGAAGCCTTCTTTCTTTTTCTCAAAGGTGAAGGAAAGACTAAACCGATGAGCTTAGGATAATGAAGTCATTGTTATACTATATACACAAATTCTAGGATGATATTATACATGCTTAAAGTTCCATTGAATATCACTCCAGCCCACTAGCCTGTATAATTTACAATCATACTTGTGTTTCTGACAATTTCGGTGAAGAGGATCATCTTCAGCTAACAAAAAAAAAGATTCCATTTTTCCATTCCAGTTCCAATCCCAGTCCTAAAGCCATGGCCTTGGTCCCCAATAAACTATCTAACAAAGCACTAAAACATAGCATTGCCAGGCGCCAGCTAAAACCCCCTAACTTCAAAACTAAACTCCTCAAAAATCCTAACCGATTGTCAAGGCAGCACCAAACTAGCACATTCACACAAATTCCACAATCAAAGTACCAAACAACATAAAACCCAACAACTAAACTATATTCCAAATCAAGGGTTTATCTAAAACCCTAAATCTAGTTTCACTAACCCAAAAAAAATCATTTAAGCCAAAGCCACCGCAACCTCGTAACGAACTCTCAAAAATCCAAGCAATAACTAAATTATAAGTCAAAGAAAACAAAAAATCGGAGAGGAGCAAACAATTATACGGACCTGCACCGACGAGGATTGTTAACTTGCCAAGAGGAAGAGCCATGGCCGGCTACTGTTGGACCGTATGCTTGTACGTTGTGAGCGTATATACGTGATAGTAGAGACTGCTGAAAGCACCCTGAGACCGAAAAGATCGGAGAACAAGAGATTGATTTTTTTTTTTAAAAAATTATAAACTATTATTAATTTCTTTTTACTTGTGCAGTCATCGACTACATCGGGTGTGGAATCTCTGGGGTTTTACGGAGAGAAAACTGGGAATCGGAGGCTTGGTTAACTGGGAATCTATGGGAATTGGGCTCAGCAACGCAACAACCCTATTTGCTTACTGATAGTCTTCTATTTAGTATTTGCTAAGTTTATTGGTTAATTCGATAAAGGCCCTTGACTTTTTCATTAATTACGCAAAGAGCAACCATGTTAAACGAATATACCCCATTGTTCTGTTTTATAATTTGGAGTACAACTTTGTCCACGTATGTCTACTCTTCTTTCTTCTGGTTTTATTTTAGAGTTTGTATATGATGCATTGACAGTGTATAGTTTTTATACACTGTCAATGTATCAGAGGTTGACACTTCATCAATCGGTCTTTATGGGCAAATTAAAAATTTTTTTTTATATTTGCATATAAGGACCTAGTGATGAGGTGTCAATCTCTGGTGCATTGACAGTGTATAGAAACTATACACTGTCAATGCATCATATATAAATCCTTTATTTTATTTTCGTGTTTTGTAAAAATCATTATTAAGTTTTTTTTAGTCAAATATCTATTTTTTAAAATAAAAAATAAGATGCGACAATTTTTTTCATATAAACATTCCGTTATTAAAAAATAAAATTTCAGTATCAAACTTTATGGATTAAATTATGGATTAATATAACAACAATGATAATTTTTGTGAAACCAAACTGGTAAAATCAAAACTCCCAATCATAAAACTAAAAAATCAACACATTAATTATTAGTTATTAATCAACTAATATCTATGAGTTTATATATATTTGATGCTAATAATTAATTAAACTGAAAAAAATAAAATGCTTGAGTTAAAAATTAAATTCAGAGCTCTTAACAAAATAAGAATTTTACCACGGCTTTTAAATCCATTTTTTTTGTCTTACTATTAGAGTGTGTTTGAACCAATTAACACGTATCTCGAGATTTGTATCATCAAACAATGTTAAAGATATAGATTTTAAGACTTGAATTTTAGATATGACTTATAAGACTATACTTACATATCGGTGTATCCAATTTTTACGATTAATTTTTATATCCAATTTTCCTTTAAAATAAAATTAATTTTTTATATTAAAGTATATTTCAAATAAAAAATTAAATAAAATTTAATCAAACTCAATTGACTTAAAAGGCGTTTAAGTTGTAACTTGAAAGATAATTATCAAATACACTGTCAATTAAGTTTTTTTAACTTGACAAACAGAATTAAGATAATTACACATATATTATTTTTTTTAATATTTTTAAATGACATATGTAATGTTTGCGAAGCAAAAAAATTTCATTAACCGTGTATGAGATATTAATCATAACTTGAATAAGCCTAACCTAAACATGGCCATCCATGTTGTACTCATAATTCGGTCAATTAATTTGTAAGTTGCTTTTTGTTTTTCTAGTGAAAAAAAAAGGTGAAAAGTGAAATAAAAAATAAACTGAAAACAATAAATAAATAACAAATGAAAATTATCTGATGCACTATTTGTAAAAATTTTCACAAGCAAAATTAAGAAAATATCACATTCCTTTAAAAATATTAAAACAAAAAATTATATGTAATAATTTATCTTGTTTATAAAATTAAAAAACTTTACTATTAATCACTATGTCCATAACTTAATACAAAAATCAAAAAAGAAAAAGCATCAAGTAAATAGAACTTTGGTAAGCGTAATTAAATACTTAATTGTATTGAAAACAATAATAATAAATACATCAAAAAATAAAACCCTTTATAATTGTAAATTCAGTGCATCATATCTAATTACTTACTAGTTATCCTTCTAATTAAATTGCAATGTATTACCCTTTTATCTGACCATCGTGATAAACAAAACCAAGCGTTTTCCATCAACCATGAGAAATTATCTAAAAGATTTTTGTCATCCATTGGCAACATATTTTTCTTCTGAATTAATTGTTTTAATTAATCCCATAATGCATATATAAATAAATTCTATAAATTACAAGTATTTTATGAGCATATAAAATATACATAACTTAGCTATACTTGTTTTTTCACATAATTAACTAATAACTGAAGTTATTTGAGTTTCAATCCAAATTTTTACAATATTTCACTACATTTTTTTAACCAATCGATCAGAAAGATTGTTGGATTCAACTATTCTCCTTAATTTAAAAGGATTTGTAGATTTGCATCTGGCTCAAGATGTTCTCAAAATTTTCATTGGATTTCTGGATCGGATGTGAATGCATGCCTTGGTAAGTGGTCATCACGATCCCTTCATCCTTTGTTAATCTTTGAACCTGTTTCTTGACGTTGCATCCTTGATGTGTACATCGATAGTAACTTCTGCAAACAATAATCAAATTAAACAAAACATTGTTAATTATAATTAACATTAATGCTTATCCATTGTAGTTTTAATAAGATTAAGTCCTCTGTTAGAATGGTTGTCCTGCATGCATGCGTAATCAAATCTCCATGCATGTTGACTTTAAACAGTAAAATACTAGAACCAGTAATTTTAAAGGATTCCCTTAATGCGAATGAATTTTTACACGAGTTGGCTACTTCAAATCAAGCAAATGATATGCCGATAAGGCATTGGCTTGATGGCAAGGAAGAGGTCTTCAGACTTTGAAGTTTTAAGTTCGAGTCTCACTAAATGTGAGATTTATTTAGTTTATTATTGTTTACTTAGTTTGTTAAATATAGTTATTGTATTTACTAGTTCATCAAGTTATCTGTTCATCAAATGTAATATCTGATTATAATAATGGTAACTATGAATGAAATTTACCCTCCAAAAAAAATCAAGCAAATGGTATGATAATTTTTTAACTGTGACGGTAATAAATTATAAAATATTTTTACGCTACATATCTGCCGATCAATGATCATGCACGGTTGTTTGAGTCAGCTATTATCTCATATGTTGGCATATCCCTTGATCCTAGGTTGACCAAATCAATTTATTGCCATATACAACCTGTGATAATCAATGCCAAGATTATGGTCCATAATTTCACATTAATATCAACCAATTCTCTGGCCTTTTAAAAACACGTTCTATGATGGTAAGAACGGTGATTGAGTTTGTCAGAAAATTCAAGCTCTGAGTTTATAAAACAACAGAGTGATTCCGATCCCCAAGCACAATTACCACTATAGCTAGACACCATCGAGAAGCGGTTCTAAGTGCTTGGAAGGCTTGGTACTGATCATAAACGACTATAAATCCAAGAACTGTTGAACAACAAATAACAGAGTCCAATGGCTGGAGGTTAGGATCTCTTGCTTCCGCTTTTAATTTGTTTAACATGTTTCATACAGTATAGAAGCATGTATAATTTGTATGATTAATTTACATTTGGCATCAGAGCCTGTATTTACCTCTGTCTTGCGTGAGAAAAATATACTCTGTAATTTTTGTTCATTCTGCCAAATTGTCGATTTTTGTTTTTACATGTTTTTGGTCATAATATGGTTGGGAAATGATTTAGAATTGATTTTCTAGCCATTTAAGAATCAAAGAACCAAATAAAACAATGTTGAATGAGCCTTGTACATTTGACCGAAAGCATAAATTCTTGAAAATTTGGAGTTGTTTTTTTAAGATGTTTTCAACCAAAACCGTTTTATGATGCTTGTTTTCGTCTCATTATGATCGGTTTGGGATCGAGAAACACTCAAATCGGTGTATGGAGAGACGTTTTCAAGTCGGGTCATGAGTCGGGCTGAAAACAGAGCAGTCGGGCGAGGAAGAAACTGGTTTGGGTAAAAAAGACGATTTGTGCACGTGTTTTTGCCGCACAAAGTTCAATTAAAAAAAACATATAAATGCATATATATTTCCAGCTCTTTGCACTTGTGTCGGGGACCATGTTGATTAAATAAATTTGGGCCATACTTGTCACTTTTAGGGCCACCAACAAAAAAAAAAGTTTGTAGCTCAAATTTTGGTGTTTTGTTGGGCTGGTTTTTTTTTTTTTTTACGTTTTAGGCCAATTTGTTTAAATAAAAATGGGCTATTTTGACTATAAAAAAATGGTTGTTTTGACCTTTCTGCTGGGCTATTATGTTGGGCTTAGCTTACCTTTTGGCTGCCTTTATGTATTTTAAAATGGGCCATTTTTGGGTCTTGTTTATTGTTTTGATTGAGCCATTTAATGAAATTATTTTAGGCCAAAATATTTTGGGTAAATTAAGTGTTTTGGCATTTTGATTTTTTTTTTCTTCATAATATTTAAAATTTTCATGAATTGTGTGAATTTTCATTTATGAATTTTTGTATAATTTAGAACCTAATAAATAATTCATAAATGAATTGTGAAAATATTCATGAAAATTTATCGTTGAATTGCCAAAATTATGAAAATTTGAATTTGGATACTATATGTGCTTATTATCATTGTGTATAATTTTTGTTGTTTTATACTATGATTGATTTTAAGCACATGTAACTGAGTTTGTTCATATTATTAAGAATTAAAATTACCTTATGTTAATTGCAATTTTAAAATATGAATAAATTTAAAATTTTGACAATATGTCTAAGTGATTTATAATTTATTTAATTAGGACTTAGCCACAGCAACCTTAATTAAGTAAAATTATATTTCTAAAAATCACATTATAGTATTAGACATAAATTGTGATTAGTTATAAGGTTATGGTAAATTTTATCCCACAGGAATTTTTATCATAATTTTATAACTAATTAGGATAAAATATCAAATTAGTTTCTTAATTTACCCACAGGAATTAGGAAATGATATAATTTGATAGTTTGATCATTATGATATGAATCTATTAGAATTAGAACTTTAGCCCACAGGCAAGTTTTATGTCTGAGATTCATTAATAAAAAATGTTTACATTGGTAGACATAATTAAGTTTGCCTCAAAAAAAAATTCTAGATACATAAGCATGTTTATTTTCTATATGCAGTGTTTCCTCAGGCTAGTATTAACCTGAAAGTTCCCGAGCTGGATGGAGAGAACTACAAGGTTTGGAAGGAGAGAGTTCTCTTCTAATTAAGGTGCATGGATATAGACTATGCTATAAGGAAAGACGAGCCCGTATTGACTGAGACCAACACTCCTGCTCAACTAGCTTTACATGAACGTTGGGAGCGATTCAGTCGCCTTAGTGTCATGTATATTAAGACAAAGATATCTGTTGGGATACGTGGTTCTGTCGAAAAACATTCCAACGTTAGGACCTTACTGAAGGCCATAGATGATCAGTTTGTCACTTCAGACAAAGCGTTGGCCAGCAGCCTAATAATGAAGTTCTCATCGATGAGGCTCACCAATGTCAAAGGAGTGCGCGAGCACATAATGGCCATGAGAGATATAGCAGCCCAACTCAAGAAGCTAGAGGTGGAGATGTCTGAGTCTTTTCTTGTGCACTATATATTGAACACTCTACCAAAGCAGTACGGACCATTCAAGATATCCTACAACACACATAAGGATAAGTGGACCATCAATGAATTGATGACCATGTGTGTTCAAGAGGAGGGAAGACTGCTTATGGAATCGGGTGAAAGTGTATTTTTTGCAAGCCAAGGAAAGACCAAGGATCGAGCCAAGAACAAGGGAAAAGGGAAAATCCCTGCCCAAGCTGACATTAAGAAAGAGTCCAAGTGTTTCTTTTGTAAAAAGAAGGGACACATGAAGAAGGACTGTGCCAAGCTTCAGCAGTGGCTCGTTAAGAAAGGTAATCCACTCTCATATGTTTGTTTTGAATCAAATATGGTTGAGGTTAATCATAACACATGGTGGATTGATTCTGGATCTACAATTCACATTTCGACTTCCTTACAGGGTATGACAAACCTAAGGAAGCCAGTGGGAAATGAGAAGAGCATCTATTCAGGAAACAAGATGCGCTCGCATGTTGAAAGTGTTGGAACGTGCACTTTAGTTCTTAGAAGTGGTTTTGTTTTGCAATTAGAAAAGACCTTTTATATTCCTAGTTTCTCGAGAAATTTAATCTCTGTTTCTAGGCTGGTACCTTATAGATATTCCTTTCAATTTTCAACTAAATCAGTATTGATATATTTTAAGTCTAATATTGTTGGGAATGGTACCTTATGTGATGGTCTTTTCTCTATTGATTTGCAAAATGACACTGCTCATAACGCCTTGCATGTTCAAACTGGCATTAAAAGATGTGTTATGAATGAGGATTCCTCCACGTTATGGCACCGGAGATTAGGTCATATCTCCATAAATAGAATTAAGAGATTGGTAAATGACGGAATACTTAGTACTCTCGATTTTACTGATTTCGACACTTGTGTGGATTGCATTAAGGGTAAGCAAACCAACAAGTCTAAGAAAGGTGCCAATAGGAGTTCAACCATATTAGAAATCATACATTCTGACATATGTTGTCCAGACATTGATGCATATGGTCAAAAATACTTCATCACCTTTATTGATGATTACTCGAGGTTTATGTATCTCTACATGCTTCATAACAAGAACGAAGCATTAGACGCCTTTAAAGTCTTTAAGGCTGAAGTAGAGAAACAATGTGAAAAACCCATAAAGATAGTAAGAACTGATAGAGGTGGGGAGTATTACGGTAGATACATTGAAGATGGACAAGCACCTGGACCATTTGCGAAGTTCCTTCAAGAAAATGGGATTGTTGCCCAATATACCATGCCTGGTTCACCGAATCAGAATGGTGTTGCAGAAAGAAGGAACCGAACCTTGATGGAAATGGTGCGTAGTATGCTTAGCAACTCGAAGTTACCTAAGTCCTTGTGGATTGAAGCTCTTAAAACGACAGCGTATATATTGAATCAGGTTCCAACCAAGGCTGTTCCAAAGACACCTTTTGAATTATTCAAAGGTTGGAAACCGAGTTTGCATCATATGCGCTTTTGGGGATGCCCTTCTGAGATAAGAGTTTACAACCCACAGGAAAAGAAACTGGATCCTAGGACCATAAGTGGGTATTTCATCGGATATGCCGAACGGTCCAAAGGCTACAGATTCTATTGTTCATCTCATAGTACTAGATTTGTGGAATCAAGGAACGCTAAGTTTCTTGAAAATGACTTAGTTAGTGGGAGCGATCAATCTCAAGACCTAGTTTCTGTGAGAGATCAACCCTCTACCTCGAGTCAATGATACTAACTGTCATTAGTATTGCACACGTGGCATGCCACGTAGCAGCCAACTAAGCTATCTACGTCAGCTTTAACGTTAGATATACTAACGGCAGTTAATGTTATTTAACAGATTTGGACTTAATTACATAATTTTAAAAAGTTGAGGGTTTATTTCTACCGAAATAAAAGTTTATAGACTGAATGTTATGCGATAAAACGTTGAGGGCTAAATTCTATTTTGACTTAAAGATTAAGGACTTATTTGGCTATTAAGCCTTATTATTATAGCAGAAAACATTTACGCTAAATCCAGTTATTCAAATTTTAAATGATAAAATGTTTTCTCCTATATATTTCTATGCCAGATATCGCCATATAGGATAAGAGAATCCTAGTCGTCGAAACTCCTTTTTCATATCCGAGGATTCTGAACTAGCTAGCTATTTTTAAGATAGATTTCGATTATATGCTAAATCCAGTGGCGCAAAACATTCTAGTATTAGAAACAAAAAACAGAAAGGATTCGATTTCTGACAAGGGAAGCTTAGCTTTGCGTACCTGGGAAATTTGTTATTCTTCACGGCTTTCTGGCCATATTTTCTCCATCTATAGCCATCATCGAGTATATCAACTTGGCTTCTCGTCTGAAAAGCATACCTTGGCTTTCTTACGTTTCTGTCTCTCTTCTTCTCGCCAGATTTCGCTTCAGTTTCAACCCCAGCCAAGCTCTGGGGAAAGGCTTTGTTCTGAGAAACGCTGTTCACGTTCAAGCTGGCAGGATTTTCCATCTCCGCCATTAATCCCAGCAAGCCATTAGCCCTGCCAGCTTGAAATTCACCATAACCAAGCGAACTCGTCGTGTTCGATGACAAGGAAGACGCTGATAATGACGTCGATGAAAGAGGAAGAAATCCCAGAATATTTTCCATGTAAAGATCGAAACAAAGACGACGGGAGAGAGAAATGATATTTCAGTAATTATACGAAACTAAAAAACGTGAACAAGAAAAACAATTTAAGCGTGGAAAATCTTGCATTTAAGCATATATTGCTGCAGTCATCTTCCTTATCCTATGTCTGGTTTCGTAAACGGCACGCAATATATATATATTGAAAAGAAAGCTTAATAGCCAAATAAGCCTTCAATTTTTAACCCAAAATAGAATTCAACCCTCAACATTTTATTGCATGAAATTCAGTCCATAAACTTTTATTTCGATGGAAATAGACCAAATCTGTTAAATGAACTAACTACCGTTAGTTTTGCATACGTGGCATGCCACGTGGCAGCTAACTAAGCTATCCACGTCAGCTGCCACGTATGCAAAACTAACGGCAGTTAGTGTCATTTAACAGATTTTGACTTAATTGCATAATTATAAAAGGTTGAGGGTTTATTTCTACTTAAATAAAAGTTTATGTATTGAATCTCATGCGATAAAATATTGAGGGTTGAATTCTATTTTGTGCTAAAGGTTGAGGGCTTATTTGACTATTAAGCCGTGAAAAGAATTTAGTAAAACTATTGAATATAATTAATTTTCTTCTGGAAATATTGGAGAAATTCATGAATAAAAGGTTAGAAAAGAATAGCAAAGAAAGAAATCGTGGCACTTGGCACTACCTAACGTTTACTGTTATAAATGTATTTAATTAATTATTGTATTCTTTATTATATATATATATATATCTGAGTTTTTTTTGGTTACATTATATATATATATATATATATAGATATATATATATATATATATATATATATATCTGAGTTGGTGTTGACTAGCCTTCTATTTCGTACATGAGTACGTTTATTTGTTAATAGTTTTACAAATAAAAGCTATATTTATATGTGTATATTTAATTTATCTTCTTGTTGAAGTTCGTTTTAATGGGAGAATGAGTCAAACTTTTTACTGGTCAGCATTTTTTTTTGGTTACATAGGAAAATAATATTGGTCAGCATTTGCGTTTTCTTATTATTGTCAAATTATTATTCAGAATTTCATTTTTTTTAATTCAGATAAATAAGTTGTTTAATAAAGATGCATATTCGTGGTTAATTTATAATAGATTTCGACAATGGAATGGTCAATATTTCATATAATCAGCATATTTTTTATTTAAATTATATCACATGCATATTTATTTTATTAAAAAATTATTATACAATAAACTATCAATAAATTTTTTAGACTCATAGATGGAGTTAAAGATAATGACATAAATAATATATTTTATTTTTGGTTTAATACTTAAATATACCTTTTATGTTTACCACAAAATAATTATACCATCAATGTTTAATTACATGAAAATCAATCCTAAACGTTTCAAAATAACAGAATTAATGACATTTTCGTTAACTTCTTCTAATGCTGTTAAGTTTTATTACTGTGTAAATGTAATGGAAGTTAAAAAATTTAACAAAAATATACTTAATTTTGTTATTTTGAAACGTTTAAGACTGATTTTTATACAATTAAAAATTGATGGCTTAATTTCATTTTGTGGCAAACATGAAGAGCATATTTGGGTATTAAGCTTTTATTTTATTTATTTTTTTAATATTATTAATGAAATTTAAAATTTTTACAGATAATATATTGAATAATAATTTTATTAAAAAATTATTTAGTATTATTAATGAATTTATTCCAATGATTATTTATCGTTTAATTTTATAAAAATTTGAATGAAAATTTGTTAATATATAAAGTAACCATTCTTCATTAATTTACAAATTATTTTTTTATACCATTCTCTCTTTTTTTTTGTTAAAATTTTATACTATTCTTTGAAAAAAATTTAACTTGAAGCTTAAGATATTATTGATTGCAGAATATTACTACCTGATGAGCTCATCATTTCATTTTGTTGAGTGACAGATGGATGGGATTCAGAGGAATAGAGGGTATAGAAATATGTAACTACTAGATACAAACTTACGCAATGTCGCAGATTTTTTTTTTTGCAATTCTTAAAGTTAATAAAATTGATTATTAGATAAGAGTTGTTGGTCATAAAAATATTTATTTTCTTCATATTGTTTAGTACAAAAGAGAAATATGTTTACTAATGATAGAGTTTATATATCAAACAAAATGTCCAAAAATAATTTTTTAAGAAATTGGGATTAGCTTGGATTAGAAAAATACACAATACTTAAGTTAAATAGTATGACAAACAGATAATTTATGCTAAAAACAAAAAAATTAAAATAATGATGCAACAACAATAAAAAGTAAAAGCACCAAAATATATATACAGCATAGTGATTCAGACAATTTAATAAAGAAGTAAGAAAAATTAGCTAAGAATGCTTTGTTCATATTATTAATCAAGTGTAAGGTTTAAAACCCATCTGTAAGTATTTTTATTTTAAGAATAACTAATTGAACTATTTATATTTACTCAAAAGTACAATATGCAAAGTAAAAGTATTTTTTTCGAAAAAAGTTAGAGGTAAAAAAACTCTTTCTTATAATAATTTTCATTCGAAAGCAAAATATATGCAAGTAAAAGAAGCAAATAGATAAAAATATAAAGTAATATCATAAAACAATAATAGAGGACTTGATTAAAAAGAGTTAAAGAGCCATGTAAAAAATATGTTAAGAATTTAACTAAAAAATTGTTGAGAAAAAAAAATAAAAAGACCTGAGTAAAAAAAAGTTGTTAAGGAAAAAAATAAATGGACAAGTGTCAAGCAATGGAAGAAGAGGAAACAAAAATATATTATAGTATATATCACTAGGCTATGCTCTTTGACTGTAAAGGCCAAGAAGGAAGAACACAAGGGAGATGAGTTCACATCTTATCTCAGCAAATATGTAATGTTAACAAGAGGGAATTAATATTTTATATTTCCATCTGCAAATAAACACACACGTGCATATATATATATATATATATATATATATATATATATATATATATGTATATACACACACACACACACACTAGCTATATACCCGTGCAATGCTACGGGTTTATTTTTATTTTGCAATTTTTAAAATTAGTAAAACTGATTATTAGATAAGAGTTGTTAATCATAAGAAATATTTAATTCCTTCATATTGTTTAGTACAAAGAGAAACATGTTTACTAAGGAAAGGGTTTATATATCAAACAAAATGTCCAAAAATAATTTTTTGATAAATTTAGATCAACTTGGATTAAAGAAAAATACACACTACTTAAGTGAAATAACATGACAAATAGATAATTTGTGCTAAAAGTAAACAAATTAAGATAATGATGCAACAACAATAAAAAGTATAAGCACCAAAATATATATACGGCACAGTGGTTCAGACAATTTAACAAAGAGGTAAGAAAAATTAGCTAAGAATGCTTTGTTCATATTATTAATCAAGTGTAAGGTTTTAAACCCATCTGTAAGTATTTTTATTTTAAAAATTACTAATTGAACTATTTATATTTACTTCAAAGTACAATATATAAAGTAAAAGTTTTATTTTTTGAAAAGTTAGAGGTAAAAAAACCATTTCATACAATAATTTTCATCCACAAGCATTTCATATAATAATTTTCATTCGAAAGTAAAATATATACGAGTAGAAGAAGCAAAGAGATAAAAATATAAAGCAATACTACAAAATAATAATAGAATACTGTATTAAAAAGAGTTAAAGAGCAATGTAAAAAACATGTTGAGAACTTAACTAAAAAAAAGTTGTTGAAAAAAAATAAAAGGACTTAACTAAAAAAAATTTCTTGAGAAAAAAAAAACAAGAACTTAAATAAAAAAAAACAAAAGTTGTTGAGGGAAAAAAAATGAAATGACATGTGTCAAGCTTAAGGAATGGAGGAGACAAAAATAATATATAGTATAAATAGATATAGATATATCCTATACTAGAAGTCTACCTTGAGCTAACTTGAATGAATTGATATAAGTTGACTGGTGGAAAGATAGGGGATTTTATATATAAATATATATATATATATTTACAATTTAATATGTCGGATTCGATAAATTGGTTTTAAAATAATTTCTCATAAATTCGTTAAATTTTATATTATTAGACTTATTTATGTTGGGATCATATTCAAGTCTAGTGCATCGCACAAAACATTATAAGATATGAGTTAAATTATGTGCGGAACATAAATATAAGAAATAGAGTTTTGAAGGATTTTATTAACGATTATTATCTTATTTATTGTCAATAAAATTTTTTAATTTCATAAACAAAATTAAAATAATGATACATATATTTTAAAAATATTAAAAAAATAAAAAATAAATAAATTGTAATACGTATTATCATCCTGATTCTTGTGACAATAAATAAGATAATAATTCATTTATTAATCTTTTTTGCCAAAACTTTACTGTCTTTCGTTTTTCTTAAGCTCTTCTTCCACCTCACTTTCTACAAACAGTATTCCGTGACATGTTGAGAGGTTCAAAATTCTAACATCACCTTCAGATATTTATTTTATTTCAATGCAAGTACAGTAACTCGCTCCGATGACTATTCAAAAATTCTTGATCACGAAGTAAAAGGACATCAATAAATAACGAAAAATATATTTAAATTGTTTTAAAATATATATTAGACAAAATATTAAAAACTTTCATCAATCAAAATATTAAATAAAGGTCAATGTATGATTCAACTATTGTCTATTAGATTCATATGATAAATTTTCCCAGGAGAGAGAAGGAAAGGGTTAAGCTGGCATGCATGTAGACATTTGAATATTAATCTTTAAACCAATAAAGTAAACGTCTAGAAAGTATTAGTCCAACGTGTGGTTTGAAATATTTGTTTGGTCAGTGCGGTGGCACGTCCTCCATTGATCTCCTCGAAAGCACTCAAAAATTATGCCTAGTTTATGCTAACTTTAATTTATGCAGATTTTTTTAAATAGTACGTCTCATTCAAAGTTATAATCATAATAAAATATTACATTTGATGAACAAATAATCTGATAAATTGATAAATATAATAATAATATTTAACAAATTAAGTAAACAATAATAAACTAAACAAATTTCACATTTAGTGAGATTCGAACATAAAATCTCAAAATCTTAATACTATACAAATTAAGTGAAAATTTATTGTAAAGTTTTTTTTTGATGGGAAAATAAATTTAATATTAATAGTCATAAAATATATTAAAAATATCATAAATATGTGAAAATAAATATAAATCAATATCAATAAACATAAACACACAATAATAAATTTAAACACTGTAACCAAAAAAACATTTAAACACATTTTATAATAAAATATTTTCATTAAGTGATGAATTGAATACTCTCTCCGCGGAAGGCACACAAGGTTGATTTGTCAACTACTCCACAACTCCTTCAAATTTTCTTGTTATCCATGAGTTACATAGTCACATTGTACACTCTTTCGTATTATCAAATTAACTCTAACTATTTATATTATCTCTCATTAACTAAATTATAAATTTAGAGATTAAAACAAGAAAATTTGTTCAAAAAATTAGCAAAAACAAAAGAAAAATTTGTTTTTGCTTCTTCTTCTCTCTCTTTGAGATAAATATAAATTTAATAAAAAAATCTAATAACAAAAATGCCCAAGAGAAGAAAAAAACAACCCTAATTAGTTGCTAATAAAACAAACTAATTACAAGCAACTGAGCTGCAAGATTTATCAGATTGAAGAAATATCAAAACTCAACAAGATTAATATAGGTGTTTAAGGTAGGGAATCATTTCTAGTTCTGAAGCTTTGCCTTGGACTTTGGAAATGATATCGACCTTACAGGAAGAACATGGAGGATGTTTTATTTAATTAATTGTAGACTTTTAGTTTTAATTATTTTAGATTAATTAGGGTGATGAGAATAAATTTTTTATTTTTTTTCTCATCATAAAGGCAATTTCCAGAAAGCTTATAATCGAGTTTGAAGGCATGCGAATGGGTTAAACATCCATGAGGTAGGACAGCAGCCCTTACAAACTTGCTTCGCTACCCAATCCGCAGCCTTGTTAGCTTCACGATATACAAAACAAAAATAAATTTGATTACAATCATTAACAATTGAGCAAATATCTTCTTCAATGGCCTTTGTTTCCCACCATTTCGTAGCTAAAGGAGATTGCAAACGCTTCACTAAGTTTGCATTATCCGATTCCACCAAAACTTGAGACCAACCTCGACGCTGGATCAGGAGACAAGCTTCCCTCAACGCCAAGGCTTCAGCCATCTCTGCACTTCGGGTAGATACCATCGAATGAAAGCCATCCATAAGCTCGCCATGCGCATTTCTACAAATACCAGCAATACCAGCCCTTCCAGAGTATATGAAAAGATATATATATATATATATATATATATTTACAAAAATATGAGGTGGCTTATTTTCAACAGTGCCTTAGGATCATCTATAATCTATCTAACTTTTCTTTTTTTTTTGATAATTGGTGTGTATGGATTTAAGTTAAACTCTAGAATTTAATGTTGAGCGTGATTATAATTAATTTTAATCTATTAAATTAAACTACTAGCTAATTTAGATAGAATTAAAAGGATCTGGTGAGAGCTGTTTCCAATTGAGATTTGTTCGGATACTATTATCGAGTCAAAATTTGATTTTTTTGATATTTGGAAATGGATTGAGATTATTTGATTTAGAATTCAAATCTAATAGTACACTATAACTCTTTTTTAATCATTTAATCAAAATATTATTGGTTGAGTCTAAGATTTAATTATAAGACTCAATCTAATACATTGAGATCATGTTTCGTGCATAGAATGATGGATAGGATAGGATAGGATGATAATTATCATATCTTATGTTTGGTGTACATATTAAGAGAAGGATTAGATTGCAAGAAGAATTAGTCATCCTCTTAGTATAGGATGAATCAATCCTCTCCAAAAAGTAAGGATTACTTCTAATCCCATCATTATAACTCTTTTTTAACCATTTAATAAAAAAATTATTGGTTGAGTCTAAGATTTAATTATAACAATCAATCTAATGCATATGAGCATTGTTGTGGAGGCAGGGAAATTACATGCTCCAAAACCTAGCAACACGACTTTAAGTAGTCTTAATCATAGGATACTTAAAAGAAGAAAGATTATTTTAAAAGTTGCTAATAGAATTTAAAAAAATAACGAAATTAAGACAATAATTCATATTTTTTAAACTATATTGAAAAAGAAAAAAAAATTAAAAGAAGACATGTAACAATCACTTAATCATGCTTATAAATTTTAAAAAAAAAAAGTTACTCTCAATGTATAAAAAATGAATTCAAATTAATATAACTAAGATATCAATGTTATTATTTACATACATATATATATATAAAAGCGAATTTTAAACTCTTTTTTAACAAAAAAAATTATATTTTTAATATTAGCTTAAGTATTCAATAAAATCACAATATATAGTATATATTATCTCCCAAAAGAAAATATATATAGACGTGACAATTATCAGTATTGATATGATATATATATGTTTATGTTTATATTTATATATAGAATCATGCAATTTTTTTAACATAATGTTAATTGGGGATATTAGTTAGCTAAAAAGGAGGCAAAGAAGGCTGTGGCAGAAGCTAAGACGAAGGTTGCGAAAGAGATTTACAACAAGTTGAACACAAAGGAAGGAGAGAAAAAGATATACAGATTGGCGCGAGCAAGAGAAAAGAGGAGATGCGACCTAGGAGTAGTAAAATGCATTAAGGATGAGCATTAAAGAACTCTCGTTAAAGACAATGACCTTAAGGACAGATGGCGTGATTATTTTGACAAATTATTTAATGACGGACAAAATAAAGTTTTGGATAATATCTCGGTGCCTCTCAAGGATTTAAATCGGTGCTTTATGCGTAGAATCAAAGAGACAGAGGTAAAAGAGGCACTAAAGATGATGAAGAATGAAAAAGCTGTTGGACCTGATGACATCCTAATTAAAGTTTGGAAATGCCTTGGAGATGTAGGAGTTAGGTGGTTGACAAATCTGTTTAATAAGATTTGGCGCACTAACAAAATGCCGAAGGAATGGAGGAAGAGTGTCTTGATACCTCTATATAAGAACAAGGGAGATATTCAAAGTTGCGCTAACTACCGAGGCATAAAATTGATGAGTCACACGATGAAACTATGGGAGAGAGTGATAGAATGGAGACTAAGAAAGAATGTAGAGATATCGGAGAATCAATTTGGTTTTATGCCCGATCGATCAACTATGGAGGCAATATATTTGCTTAAACAACTTATGGAGCGCTCTCGAATACTTGGTAAAGATCTCCATATGGTATTTATAGATTTGGAGAAAGCATATGATAAAGTGCCTAGGGAGGTACTATGGTGGTCCTTAATGCAGAAAAGAGTTCCTTTGAAATTGTTGGCTCTATAGGCTATACCGAGAGGGAGGTGAATCGGTTCTTAGCTAACCTTATGTTTGTTTTTCGATTTTTCTAAATTCTTTAGCCTATATTGAAGTTTTCTAAGTTCTCTAGGCTACTCAAGAATGCAATATAAATTCAATACAATAAGCACAAATATAATTGCAAATAAATTAAGAGAATAAGGATAGAGAAATGTACGCAAGGGATTTATAGAGGTTCGGCAACCTTGCCTATGTCCTCTACCTTGAGACGCTCCCAGGGATTTTCTCCAAATCCACTAACTTGAATTTGTATTAAAATCCCTTTTTTTCAAGGCTTAAGAGAAACCTCTCTCTTTTTCTAGGCTCAAGAAAAAACCTCCCTCTTTTTCTAAGGCTAAAGAGAAACCTCTCCTTTAGAAGGTGTGATTTGGTTAACAAATAATGTAATCAAAGAAAGGCCTCTAGATAGGCAAGTGATTACAATGTTTAAGCACAAGGAAAATCCTATACAATGATTTGTGCTATGCTATTCTATACAAGGAATATGAGATTGATAGAAAATGAAGAATGTATAGCACTTGAGAAGTTGTTGAGGCTTTGAATATGAGGAAAATGAATATTGAATGTGCTGAGCTCTTCCTCTTGGTTCTTTCAGCTTCTAAGCCTCTATTTATAGTCCCTTGGATGGTTTGTGGACGTTGGTTGGAGCCAAAATTGAATATTACCATTGTATCTCACAAAACTAGTCGTTACAGCCCATTTTCGTGTAAAGGGATCGATCCCTTTCCATAGGGGATCGATCCCAAGCTTCCAGATTGCTTGGTCTGGAATTGAGACACCTTTTTGCTTCCGAAAAGACTTACTGCCACAAGGGGATTGATCCCTTCCCTAAGGGGATCGATCCCATGCTTCCAGAGGGTGATTTTTCCTGCATTTTGGGTTAGAAATGATATGACATTTTTGTGAGAGTTTTTCTTGACTTTCTCTAATGAAAACATGGTCCAAAAATTCATTAAGTAATTTTCTAAAATATTCAAAAATATTTTTTAAAGTATTAAGATCAATAAGAATGTATTATTAAATCATGGTCTTGATGTTTGATATTATCACTTTAAATGGTTTGAGAAAATCATGTGTCATAAAGCAAATTTACAATATGAAAGAAACATTAAGGTTTACTTAAGTTTTTGTCATTTCAAAATACATATGGCAATTTAAAGCTAACAATCTCTCCCTTTTTTATATGACAAAACTTAATGTAAATTTGCTTTGAAAATTCTTTGATAAAAACCCCCCTCAAATAAAGTATGAATTTGTAAAGCTCCCCCTCAATATAAGCATAGTTTTCAATAGAAGTTTTCAAATCATTATTTCTCCCCCTTAATATCTCTCCCCCTTTTTGTCATAGCAAAAAGAAAGAAAATATGCTCCCCCTAAAATTATGGCTATGTGAGAAGAGATAAAATATGCTCTATCCAAAAAAAATGTTAGTACATGGGACTAATAGCACAAATAAATAAGTCAATGTCCTTAAAAAAATATGAGATGTTTAGGCATGCAAAGGACAAGGTTTATATTTCTATACCAATTGTTTAAAAATAATTTTGCAAGAAATTCAAAATTGGTAAATTATGAAGCAAGTTATTTATAAATTATCTATTAAGTTCTATAACTTACTTATTTCAATTCTATCAAGCACCTAAGTATATCAATTGTTCTCTAAGGTCCAACTAAGGTGCATGACAATACAGCATGATTATGAGCTAAAATTAGATGACATATCATATGTATGAGCTCATAAATCATTTTCAAGTTAGAAAGTGCTTAGAATTAATACAAAATATCAATTATCCACAAATTCTAGCACAAAATTTATCTCATGCAAAAATGTATTAATTCTTCCCTATTTGTCATTTAAATCTAAAGAACACAAGAAGAATTGTCAATTTAAAGCTCATACCAATTGTCAATTCAGTTTTGGCTTCTACCAATTGTTGAAAATATTGTTACCAATGATTGACTTAGACATTTTGCATTATGCTAATTGTTATGTGTGGTGTGCTTAGTGAATAATCAAGTCAAACATGTAAGAACACAATCACACACCATCAAACATGCATATGGATTAATTAGACATTAGCATCCTCTCATAAAATGTTAATCCATATTCATAAGCACAAATGGAAGATTCAAGAATTTATATCATTCAAAAGCACACATTTTCTTCCATAGCTATAAGCACTAAAATCCTACGCTCATTTTCCAAGTCAAGTTCTTAACCAATTATGAGTAAGGAAAAGTTCAAGATTGTCAAATTAATCAAATTATAGTCATATCCTTAAGTGTTTTATCATTTAAGGTCTAAGGGGTATATGCTATATATTGACCTTTAATTACTTATATTCCACTAAATGTAAAATTATCATGAAATCTAGTGTGGAATAGATGTGTCAAGCTAAGAGACATAATTCTATAAACATGCTTGACTAAGATGAACTAAAGTATGAATAATTCTCATTATGCATAAGTTTATCAAATTCTCATATATATATACACAAATCAATGAAATAATTCTTAAAATAATGTTTAAGCATTCATTGAGAATAGACCTGCTCAAGGGCCGGGCTATCTGCCCAAGCCCGAAGGCCCGTTCGATATTTGGGAGGGCTTGGACAAAAATATTTGACGCAATTATCGGGCTTGGACAAAATTTTTAGGTAGCCTTTCAAAGCCCGGGCCCGGCCCGGCCCGGCCCGAACTTAATGTTAAATATATATATTTTTTAATATATTTCTAATATTAAGTATGTTTTTAATATATTTGTTAAGTATAATATAATTATATATATAAAAAACATTATTAATTAAAAAACATGATTATAAATATTTAATATGAAAATTGATATACAAATTTTGACAAATTAAATTAAATTTTAAAGGAAATAAAATAATAAAAAACAAATAAATAAATAATTAAAATATAAAAAAATTATATTCGGGAGGGCCGGGCTCGGGCTGGGGCTTATTGTATAAAAAATGGGACGGGCTTGGACAAAATATCAGGCCTGATTTATCGGGCCGGGCCGGGCTTGGGCATTGACTAATTTCCTTATTACCTTTCATGGGCCCGGCCCGAACCCGGCCCGGCCCTGCCCATGAGTAGGTTTAATTGAGAATATATTTCAAGATTATTTCAAGATTTATGCAATTCATGAATGTCTTCAATAAGAAAAATGAATTTGCACTTTTAAGTTCAATGAAGGTAAGATATTAATTGTTGAAACTAATATCAATTGATGAAGTTGAGGCATGATATCAATGAAAAATGATTTTTCATATTGTAAAGATCATGGAAAAGAAGTTTAAATATTGAATTTTAAGTTAAGAAGAAGGAAAGTATCAAGACAATGAAAAGTTCTTCTCAATTTCGGTTGAAATAGTGCAGGAAAGGCATTCTGCCTTGGGGGGATCGATCCTTCATCCACTTTCTACAGATTTTTGACAGAAAATTGAACTTGTGAGGTGCCAAAACTCCGTTTTTGAGTATTTTAAGTCCAAGTAAGAGTTTAAACATTTGTGTAACATGATTTTGGATTTGTATGAATGAAACATATGGATGAAAAACCATTTAACAATAGATTTTGCAATTTTGGAAGGATTTGCACAATAAAATGCATTTTTGGTATCAAAAGAGGTCATTTTAAGAGTTATGCATATTTTGTCAAAACCAATGCATTGAAATACATAAATATGTCAAGACAAACTTGTTCACATAGATTTTAAGCATTATCATCAAATCACTACACTTGTAAACATCATGCCATGATTTCTAACATGCATATTTCTTCATTAATGCTCATGACATGACATTTTGCATATATGACATATTTGGCACCTTTGGAGCAAGTAAATATATTTTCAACTCATAGCAATCTTGCTCAAAATACAAAAATCTAATAATCATTTCAAAATCATTAAACATGTTTTTCATCCAATCATCAAGAACTATTCATCAATAATAAAAAATCATTTATCATGCCTTTTATTCAATCATGCATCAAGAATCAACAAAATATCTCATCAAGTCATAAATAACTTAATCACATACAAGTTTTAAGGAAAAGAGATTTAATCTTACAATACTCCTTTGCTAGGGAGTGCTTTGCCATGATTCTTTAGTCCAACTTGAGTAATCCTTTGAAGAATGTTATGTAACTTTGCCAAGAATTGATCCTCAAGCTTTTCATCTTCCTTATTGGCACAAGCAAACTCCATAAAGGTGTGTAGAGCATTCAAACTCCATTGTTTCTTTGTAACTCCATGCTCTAACACTCCTACAACAAACACATTCATGCATGTTTTGGTACCCAAATTTTCTTGGGTCCATGAGAGTTAGTGCAAATAATTTTTTATCCTTTTGGGATCCATTTCAAGCACAATTCATCATTATTTACAGCATGCTTAGGCACCCACATTTTTCTAACTACTCTTCCTCTAAATGTGGTTTTTTATATGTGCATGCTTGTAAAGAGTGGCCTATCCTATTGCATAGTGAGCATGTGAGAGATGTATCATGCATAGAATTTTTGCTCACTAGGAAATTCTTAAGATGAGTTTCCTTTTGTTTTGCATTATAGCCTAACCCATCTTTGTCAAAGAAAGCTCTTTGGGTCTCTGACATACGATCTAGCTTTTGTTGACCCATGTAGAATCTAGAAAATGAGTTTTGCAAATTTATGTTCTTTTTCTTAACTTCATCAATTTCTAAATTTGCTTCTTCTAATTTCCTTTCAAATTCTAGCTTAGTATTTGTCAAGGCTTCATTTTCCATTTTTAATTTAGCAATGATTTTCTTATATTTAGAGTTCATGCATTGAAAATCATTTTCTAATTCATTAAAAGCATTTTGTAATTCATCAAATGTATAATCATTATCTTCACTATAACTACAACTAGCCTTATCATCACTAATAGCTATAAAACATGAGTAGGCTATCTCATCATCAATGTTTTCCTCATCGGAGCTATCACTATTGCTCCATGCAGCCACAAAAGCTTTCATCTTAGGCTTCCTATCCTTTTCCTTCCTAAGTAAGGGGCAATCTAGCTTAGTATGACCCAGTTCATTACATTCATAACACACTAAGAGGTCCTTTTCTTTTCTACTTGACTCTCCTCTTTGATGTCTCCTATTATTCTCTCTCTCATTCATTTTCATGAACCTATTAAATTTTTTGGCAAACATTGTCATTTCCTTTTCTTCCTCATTTCCACTCTCATCACTATCATCTCTAATGTTCTCATAAGTGGAAGACTTAAGTGCTACCCCTACTTTCTTTGAAGGCTCTTCATTTCTTTTTAATTTCATTTCATATGTAAGTAAGGAGCTCACAAGTTCATCTAGAGACAAGGTGTTAGGATCCTTAGACTCTTCTATTGCGGTTACCTTTGCCTCTAAAGATTTTGGCAAGCTATTCAAAATTTTCTTAACCAATTCTACATTCGAATAGCTCTTGCCTAAAGCCTTAAGTCCATTGATTATGTCATTAAACCTAGTGAACATCTCACTCATGGACTCATTTTCTTTCATCCTAAAAAGTTCATAATCATGTGTAAGCATGCCTACTTTGGTTTCTTTAACTTGATTGGTTCCTTCATGTGTAATGATTAATTTGTCCCATATTTGCTTTGCATTTTCGCATAGGGAGACTCTATTATATTCATTGGGACCTAATGCATAAAAGAGAGTGTGTATAGCCTTGGCATTCAATTGTGCCAATCTCATGTCATTTGTGTCCCACTCATCTTTACCTTTAGGGACATCTTTTCCATCAACTTTCTTCATTGGGATTTTAAGATCATTTACTATTACTCTCCACACTTCATAGTCATTTGATTGCACAAACAACATCATCCTAATTTTTCAATATGAGTAATTCTCTCTATTGAAGAGTGGAGGTCTAACTAATAAGTGTCCCTCTTCACCTAGAAGTGTCCCTCTTCACCTAGGGGTGTGCTTACATTCAAGTGAGCCATTTATGATCGTTTTACTCGATAGATGTTAATCTAAATCAATCTTGAGCCCAAACTCTGATACCAATTGTTGGCTCTATAGGCTATACCGAGAGGGGGTGAATCGGTTCTTAGCTAACCTTATGTTCGTTTTTTGATTCTTCTAAATTCTCTAGCCTATATTGAAGTTTTCTAAGTTCTCTAGGCTACTCAAGAATGCAATATAAATTCAATACAATAAGCACAAATATAATTGCAAATAAATTAAGAGAATAGGGATAGAGAAATGTAAGCAAGCGATTTATTGAAGTTCGGCAACATTGCCTACGTCCTCTACCTTGAGACACTCCCAAGGATTTTCCCCAAATCCACTAACTTGAATTTGTATTACAATACCTCTTTTTCAAGGCTCAAGAGAAACCTCTCTTTTTCTAAGCTCAAGAGAAACCTCCATCTTTTTCTAAGGCTAAAGAGAAACCTCCCTTTTACAAGGTGTGATTTGGTTTACAAATAATGTAATCAAAGAAAGGCTTCTAAATAGGCAAGTGATTACAATGTTTAAGCACAAGGAAAATCCTATACAATGATTTTTGTTATGCTATTCTATATAAGGAATATGAGATTGATAGAAAATGAAGAATGTATAGCACTTGAGAAGTTGTTGAGGCTTTGAATATGAGGAAAATGAAGATTGAATTTGCTGAGCTCTTCCTCTTGGTTCCTTCAGCTTCTAAGCCTCTATTTATAGTCCCTTGGATGGTTTGTGGACGTTGGTTGGAGCCAAAATTGAATATTACCATTGTATCTCACAAAACTAGCCATTACAGCCCATTTTCGTGTAAAGGGATCGATCCCTTTCCATAGGGGATCGATCCCAAGCTTTCAGATTGCTTGGTCTGGGCTTGAGACACCTTTTTGCTTCTGAAAAGACTTATGGCCACAAGGGGATCGATCTCATGCTTCCAGAGGGTAATTTTTCCTGCATTTTGGGTTAGAAATTATATGGCCTTTGATCTTAATTCAACTCAAAACATATTGGCATTTTTGTGAGAGTTTTTCTTGACTTTCTCTAATGAAAACAAGGTCCAAAAATTCATTAAGTAATTTTCTAAAATATTCAAAAACATTTTATAAAGTATTAAGACCAATAAGAATGTATCATTAACTCATGGTCTTAATATTTGATATTATCACTTTAAATGGTTTGAGAAAATCATGTGTCATAAAGCAAATTTACAATATGAAAGAAACATTAAGGTTTACTTAAGCTTTTGTCATTTCAAAATACATATGGCAATTTAAAGCTAACAGAAATATATTGAATTAATTAAGGACATGTATGGAGATGCAAGGACACATGTGAAGACAGGTGGGGGGCAAACAAGTGAGTTTCCTATCACGGTGGGATTACACCAAGGGTCAGCATTGAGTCCATTCTTGTTTGCTGTAGTTATGGACGAACTGATAAAATCCATGCAGGATAAGGTGCCTTGGTGTATGATGTTTGTAGATGATATTGTCCTATGTGCGGAAACTAGAGCAGAGATCAATGCAAAGTTGGAATTATGGAGACAAATGTTGGAATCAAAAGGATTTAAACTAAACAGAGTGAAGACTGAATACATGGAGTGTAAATTCAGCTCTAACCGAGTGGAATAGCATAATGTAGTGACATTAGATGGGGTGGCGATACCTAAACGGGACCATTTTCGATATTTGGGATCAATAATATAGATGGATGGTGAGATTGATGGTGATGTGACCTATAGGATTCAGGCTGGATGGAGTAAGTGGAGAAGTATTGCAGGTGTGTTGTGCGATAAAGGAATTCCTATATGGTTGAAAGACAAGTTTTATAGGACAGTTGTTAGACCAACATTGTTATACAATAGTGAATGTTGGGCGATTAAGAGGCTACATACACAACAGATGAATGTAACAGAAATGTGAATGTTGCGGTGGATATGTGGATATACAAGAAAGGATAAAATGAGAAATGAAGATATTCGTAAGATGGTTGGAGTGATACCTATCAAAGACAAGATGTGTGAAAATCGTTTACGTTGGTTTGGACACGTAAGACGTAGACCTGTAGATGCTCCAATTAGGAGAATAGAGGCTATGGATGTTAAGAGAAAGGGTTAAGACTAGAGGAAGACCGAAAAAGACTTGGAAGTAAGTAGTTTGGAAACATATGGAGGTTTTAGAGTTAATTTAGCAAATGGCATTGGATAGGAATCTATGGAAGAGGAGAATACATAAGGACGATCTAACGTAAATTCAGATATTGATTTATATAGTCTACCCCAATCTCTTGAAATAAAGGCTCTGATGATAATGATGAATGTTAATTGGGGATGGCTTACATATAAAAAACAAAGCCTTAAAAAAAAGAAAAAAGAAAGAAAGAAATGCTATAATTATTTTGCCCACGGCCCACCACATCTTAAAAGATAGGTTACCTCTTCCAACAACTAGTATGTGACACTCTTCTTGATGGGCCCTGCAGCCCAACAATAATCATATAAATGGTAAGCCCATTGAAGGGGCCCAGCCGTGCTCCTCCACTACAAAACTAATTTATGCTTAAATGTTTATTTAGATCATACAAATTAAATTTTAAATTATTTGAAAATATTTAAGAATTTATTTAATAAAATTTAAGCTATTAATATATATTAAAAATATAATAATTTTATCAAAATCATAAAAAACCAAATCAATTAAAAATTTATGTACATAACAAATACAAATAAGTTGTTAAATTTAATAACTAATTTGCAAGAATATTAATTCTATGTAATATTATAAAAATATTGTAAAACATTGTTTACGTTGATAACTTAATCTCTTCTATGCATTGTGTTTTATATGAATATCGTCTTAACATGTCAATAAACATTTTAAAATATTATTCATCATAACATTTTGTTTAGACAATAATTTATTGATATATTTTAATATTCTTTTCATGAATTAATTATAATTTGCTTTCAGATCTTTTTAAATATTTTTTTTATAGAGATGTATGGTTATGGAAAGAAAAAAATTTAAAATTTGAACCTAATTTTTAAAAATAAATAATAATTATGAGATTAACTAATGATAGTTAAATAATTTATTTTTCAATTAATTAATCTACTAACTTTATGGGATGTTCAAATAAAATGAGATACGTCCATAACTTCCATAACTAATAATATTTTAATCGAGTGATTAAAAGTAAATTATTATTTTTAATTATTTAAAAAAATTTTAACAAAAAAAAGGTTGTAGCTGGTTCTGATAAAAAGAAAAAAACCTCCGTAGGCCGTAGCTGGTTAGGTCCGTGTTATTACCAACCTCGCCAATAACAAAAACAGAGAAAGTACGTTTCTTGCACGCGATTACCAAGGTCCAATCTTTAGAACGACTCTCTCTCCTTACATCGCCCGTTCATATTCTTTTATAACTTCTCGCGTCGCTCTGTTTCTTGGCTGCTCTCTAGGAACATACAGATAAAAAAAAGCAAATGGATTATTCTTCTTTTTCTTCTTCGTTCAACTCATTTCTAATCCGCTTCCGTGCTTCGGCCAATTTGTTCCTGTCGCAGTTCGAACCTCTGGCTCTTTTCCTCGCGCCTCTCCTCACTTTCCTCCTCGCGCGTGTACTTCAGTCATTTCTTTCCGTTGTCCTCGATAAAGGACTCAAAGCTACGCTGCTAGGCTTGTTCATGAGCTGCATCAAGTAATTTATCTAACTTGCTGTTTTTTTAGTTGATTAAAGTTTCTGAGCGGAGTTTCATTTTCATTGACTAAATTCGTTTGTTTTCTATTTTGCAACCAGGCTGGTTCCTGGTGTTAAGAGTTATATTGATGCGGAGAAACAGAAGGTTAGAATATATTTAAATTTATTTTTCTTTTTTTTTTTATAATTCATGTCAGTTTAATTGATTTTTTTGGCCTTTATATTTTCTGTTACATAAGCTTTGTTCTGTGGATTAATTGTTAGTTTTGATTCGTTGCGAACATTAGAAAAATTTTTTCGTTTTTTGTTTGTTTGGGCAATAAATGGCAGAAGATAGTAATGAATTAGGAACTGGAAGCATTTAATAAGCGTCTGCTTTGCATTTCATGCTTTTGTTATTTATTGTTATGTTTGAATAGAAATTCCAGGTCTGGCTGCTACTCTGCTACTAGTACAGTTTGTGGGTCTTTGAATAGGAGAACTCAGTGGATCATTTTTTCACCGTCTGATCTGACCTTCTTATTGATGAAACGTGATTGTGATTTGCATGTTTGGGTACTGCAGAATTCGATGGATATTCAATTACATTTATTAGACATCACAGACTATGGTTTTTTGGCCGTCTCTGTGTTAATGACTGGATAGAGTTTTCTGGTATTACAGTTACAGCTCTGCTGTTTTGGATTTTCTCTCTGCTTGAGAAAAGTATTTTTGCCGACTTTTTGGGCATTTAATAAGGGATTTCTAAATAGATGAGATGCTTGCAGTTTGGGTTGTGAAACTGTGGTGTAAAACTTGTCTGCTTGTTTGGTGTTTTTCAAAATTGGAAACATACTGTCTGTGTCTTTGTTTAAACTAAGCATGAGTACTGATTTCATTCATTTGACCATTATACGTTTTCCCCTATATGGATGAAACTCTGCAGAAGTGCATAATTATTCAATATAGCCCAAATTAAAGAAGGCTTGTCATTGTTGTTTTATGCTTGTTGCCAAGACACTCTCATGTCCCTGCTTCTAGAACTAGAATAGTAATATTTGCTCTAGACAACTTTATTTCTGAAAATTTGTTTATTGATTTTAAGTTTCCCTGAATCAGGTTTTAGTACCTTTTGTTTTCAATGATTAAAAAAATCTTTCTGTCTTGAAAATTAGCATGAATATAAATTGGTCCATGTTTTGATCTGCTGAATAATGCAGGTTGTGGATAAGTTACAATCTGGTAGCAAATCCAAAAGAGAACACTGGAGGACAGAGTTGCCAATCACAGGTTTAGGAGTAGGCGTTATAGAGGAAATGGAAGCCGAAAAGAGCAAGGATGTTGATTGGCAAGGAAAATGCTCCGGTACAGTGTATGTTTGTTAATTTTTGCTTCAAAGCAGCGGTGACTATATGTTCTTTTACATCAAATATAATATCAGTTTTTATTGAATTGTGATTGAGTTTGATAAGTTCTGGGTTTACTTTGGTCCAGCTACATTGGTGGAAGTGAATCTGAAGGACATTTTTCTTTGATCAACGAGGCATGTTCAATGTTAGTAAGATACTGCAAATTTATTGTTCTTTTATATTCCTAAGAAGACATCTCTAATCTGTTATTTTTTGTAATGATTTAAGCTCATTGGTTTATTAAATTTAAATATCACTGTTGAGAGAATTATTGATCAATTGGTAGTTGCATATATAGAATCAATTGACATCAATTATCTTGGTTCTCCAGGAAAGTGTGCTCATAGACTTTTTCTTGCGCCGGCTAAAAACTTATATTGTTTCCATTATGGTAACTTCGAGGTGATCAGGTCTGCCCCTGCCTCTTCCAAGTACCCATCCTTAAAATATATTGTTGACCTTTTTCAGGTTTGCACATACCAATCCATTACATTTGGATGTCTTCCAGAGTGTGGCGCGATTTGAGGCTGAAGTGGTTGCTATGACAGCTGATCTACTTGGCAGTAAAGAGAAGGCTTCTGGAGGACAGGTTTGTGGAAACATGACATCAGGAGGAACTGAGAGCATATTATTAGCTGTGAAAACATCTCGGGATTATATGAAGATGAAGAAGGGAATTACAAGGCCAGAAATGTATGTGTTTCCTGATCTTTACTTAAATAATTTCAGTAATTACTATTGATCCTATTTTGATTAATTTGAATTATCTACTCCCAAGCACAGGATAATAGCTGAATCTGCACATTCAGCGTATGACAAGGCAGCACAATATTTTAACATCAAGCTGCGTCGTGTGCCTGTCAATAAGGAATTTCAAGCAGATGTGAAAGCTATAAGGCAAAATATTAACAGAAACACAATCTTGGTATACATGCCTATTTTGTTTCCAGTATTTTTGTATGCAGCTTGAGGTCTTTGTTGTTAAGTTGGCCTGACCAAAATCTTATGATACTGCAGATTGTTGGATCTGCACCTGGGTTTCCTCATGGCATCATTGACCCTATTGAGGTATGCCTCTACTCATTGCTTATTTCAACATCGTATGGAAAGCTTGTAAATTTAATTTGTTAATGTTATCTTTGACTTGGATTCTTACTGAGAAAATATAGCATTTCTTTTACAGGAGCTTGGTAACTTGGCTTGTAGCTATGGAATTTGTTTCCATGTTGACCTTTGTCTTGGTGGCTTCGTTTTGCCCTTCGCTCGTAAACTTGGGTATGTACAGTTGGACTTTTAGTAAGATTATATTATTTATTTTCTTTTTGCATGGACTAAAATTTTAGGACACAAAAGTTGTCATTGTTGTATTTGGTTATTGTTCTTTAAAGGCCTGCAGTCTCTATTGTTGAATTGGTACCTTTTTCCGTTACTAAGGAACTGTTTATTCAGGTTATTGTTAAAAAGTTTTCACAAAATGATGCTTCTTGCAGTTCTCTATTGTTGAATTGGTACCTTTTTCTGTTACTAAGGAACTGTTTATTCAGGTTATTGTTAAAAAGTTTTCACAAAATGATGCTGGCCTGATTTTAGTAGTATTAATGTTCATTGAATAGCAGATCATGCACTTTAATCTGAAGAAGTTGAGATCCCAATCCCCACACAAACCACACTCACCCCCCCCCCCCCCCCCCCCCCCCGGGGGTAAAGGATTAGGTTTTTTTTTTTTTTTCCTTATGCAGTTATTGATGTTCTAAGGAATTCTTACTCTGGATAAATGTCTTCACATTGATTGACATCATTTTTCCCTTTGATTGAAGAATGTCAACTTGTGTTTTTCATGCCATTATGTTGATGGTATAATCTGCATAGCCAGCTACCAGGTGCCATTTCAACTAGGAAACTGTTTTATGTGATTGGGGCTGCCACTTTATTTGTTATTTCACTGAGACATCATCTATTTACCTTTTGCCACTTTTTTCTTAATTAGCATACGCTTGCATGTATTACAGGTAGTGATTTTCATCAAAAGCTGTAAGATTTTGATTGGAGATTTTTTTTACTCATTGTCAAATACATGAATGCTTGTTTGAAAATGTTCATGTTTGTTTTTGAACTGAAGTAATATGTATTATGGGGAGCATAATCTCTGAATATCATTGTTTTCGTTCCATCTCCATCTCTCATAAATGTTGGCTTATTTTGGTTATTATTTTTACCCTTTTCTTCTCAGGTACCCAATTCCGTCTTTTGATTTCACTGTCAAGGGAGTAACTTCAATTTCAGTGGATGTACATAAATATGGATTGGCTCCTAAAGGAACAAGTGTAGTTCTGTACAGAAATCATGACATTAGAAAGGTAAATATCACTTGTCCTTGAACAACAATGAACATTTTTTGGGCTCTACTATTTGATTTTATGTAGTTGCTGAATTAAAAACTAAAATAGGAGATTTTGAGATATGTCTCCACTGGCAACTGTAAATTTTGTGTACAAGATATATGATACATATTATCCATTTCCATTTGCTTTGCTTTTGCCTTTTGGCTATCAATATTTGTATTCTCAAAAACTAGATGAGAAATCTCAAGATTAATATTCTGGTAACGTTGCATTCTCTGAAACTAGGTGAGAAACGTCTAAGATATTTTCTTAACACTTCTGATCAAGCTTTTTGTGATATGATTTTCTTTTCATGGCATCTTGTTTGGTGGCTGCTAAAATTATGCTGGATTTATTGGCTGACTGTTCTCCAACAGCATCAATTTGTTGCTGGTAAGTAGAATCTCTATTATCAAGGAAAAATTTAAATAAACTTACGGTGGAAAAGAAGGGGAATGGGAAATGCTTAGGGTTTTTAAAGGCATTTTAAACTAAGGCAGTCAGATTACTTCTATGGTTCATGAATGGTTTAACTCTCTTTGGGCTATTTCTGATTGTCTAAGGCCATTTAAACATTTAAGATGGGACCGTGTTAAGACTGGAAGTATTAGTTTAATCTATCAGGGAGAATTACCTTTAAAGAGAGCAGATACTGCATAGAAATGATTCTCGGGATACTAGAATTAATTCTTAATTTCATGTAGCAAATGCCTTAGCAGTTCTCTGCTTTATGGTTATGCTTAATTTTGTTTGTTTTGTCCATGGACAGTTACCGAGTGGTCAGGTGGGCTTTACGTGTCTCCGACCATAGCTGGAAGCAGGCCTGGAGGACTGATTGCTGGAGCTTGGGCAGCAATGATGTCTCTGGGACAAGAAGGTAGGGAAATGCCTTCGTTGTCTGCAATGCCTCGAGCTATACAATGGTCATCTACATTGTTATTAGATTATTCTGGTGCTCTGTTTTTGTGCTGATTATTTTTCCTTAAAACCCATAGGTTACTTGGAGAATACAAGGAAGATCATGGAAGTATCAAAGATGATACAGAAAGGGTTCGAATTCGTTTCACATGTTCTACTGAATTCTATAATTTCGAGATATGGAGAATAACATCCACTTCAAATGCAGGATAGAGGAGATCCCCGAGTTGTTTGTCATTGGAAAGCCAGACATGACAGTTGTGGCATTTGGATCTTCTGTTCTGGACATATTCGAAGTCAATGATATCATATCTAACAAAGGTTGGCATTTGAATGCGTTGCAGAGACCCAATAGGTGAGCGCTCTCTGTCTCATTCTTTCGTTGGTTTCTCATTGATTTGCTTTCACTTTAACAGCAACCAGGGTTATTTTCAACATGTCTTAAAGTGAGAATCTGTTTCATATTTTAACTTGGAGACTGATTCGTTTCTTTCATGGGGTTGAATCAGTGTTCATATCTGTGTCACTCTTCAACATGTACCAGTTGTTGATGCCTTCCTCCAGGATCTGATGGATGCCGTACAAACTGTAAGCTGTTTTTCACTCGAAAAAACACTTCATCAGCAACACAAGCATGTTTACTGGCATTTTTAGAGAAATTTCCTTTGTATTAGTGCTTGATTTGAAGCTGAGCACTTGTTTGTTTCAGGTGAAAGAAAATCCAGGGCCGATAAGCGGAGGCCTAGCGCCCATATACGGTGCAGCAGGAACGATGCCAGACAGAGGCATGGTTCAAGAATTGTTAGTAAATTACATGGATGGTACATGCTAGACCTAGCTAGTACAGTCGGCCATTGCCATCCCTATACATCGGTTCTCACCGCTTTGCGTCTTCACATTCGATTGGTTTGCATTAAGTGTTCTAGTTAATTCATCAAGGGAATAAATGTTTCATTTGATTGTCCCAGTTATACAACTATTGGTCTATTTTTAAAAAAAAAGTCTGCATTTTGTACAGGAGTTGTTTCTTTTTTGGTACAGAGTACAGGAGATATTTTATATTTTTAAGGGAAACAAGTTTTTGCTTTAATTGAATCGCAAAAAAAAAGTTTATGCTTTAATGTAATTTACTATGAATAATTATTTCACTTACTGTTAGTAGAGTTTTTTTACTTCACAAGTAGTGTTGGGATTATTTGTTTTTTGTAAACTACATGTATGTTTATTCATTTTATGGGTTTGAGATTATTTTTGTTTGAGGTTTAGTCACAGTTAAGGTTTTTCATCACTCCTCAAAGATGTATTTAGTGAGAATCGAACCCGAGAGCTCTTCTTACAAACTCAGTTTGCGTTGTCAACTGAGCCACAGGTCATTAGTAGTGTTAGGATTATTATACATGTATTATAAAAATATCAAAAAAATAAAAAATAAATAAAATAATATAGGTTTATGAAATAATTATCCATTTATTATAATCTCATAAATAAATTATGGATAATTATTTCATACATCGTCGGTGGAGTTTTTTTACTTCACAAGCGAGGTTACGATCATGATACATGTTTTATTTTATTTTTTATTTATTTTTTTAATATCTTTATAGAATATGTGTCTCGATCTTTAATCACGCTTGTAGAATAAAAAACTCCATCAACGGTGTATGGAATAATTATCTTAATTATTATAAATAAGATTAATATTTTAAACTTAAAATCTAATTATTTTTTTTCAATTTTTGTATAAATAAAAAGAAACAATAAACATGAATCATCTATACAATATATAAAAAAAAAATCCCTTAGTGAGGATATGTTGACTCCTGTGCATTATTTTGTTTTTTTGAGTTGGTTTGATAAAGGTTACTTTTGTGTGTGTGTGTGTTTTTTTTTTACAATTTTTATATTGCTTTGTTCGATAAAAACCAACTTAAAATATTGAAACATATAAAAGTTATCTACGTAAAGAATGAGTAGTTGTCACATGGCACTTCATTACGTTTATAGACAATTTTTAAATTTATAATTCGTTTTAATTTTTTTCTTAAAATTAAAATATTAAAAATAAATTTAGTCATGGGATAGTTTTTCGTTTTATATGGAATATTTTAATTCAAATTAAAATATTTATTTTTAAATTTTTTAATATTAAAATATTCAAACTAGGGAAAAAATATGAACGTACTAAGAAGAAAAGAATAGAAGAGAAATAAAGAAAAGAATAGAAGAGAAATATTGAAAAGTTCAAATAAAAAAATTAAAAAAAATTAAACCAAATATTCACAATTTTTTCTTTTATAAATACTATTATTGATTTTCCAAAGTTATAATAAAAAAATGAAGCAAAACAAATGAAAAGTGGAGAGAGAAAAAAATAAAATTCAAAGAATTTTTTTGGAACTAAACCAAATATTCATGTTAAAAAAACAAAAATCCAAAAATACGTATTAAAATTTTTTAAAAATTCAAATCAAATACCAAAAAATTAAGTTTGCAAAAAAAATAAAATACTAAAAATCAAATACCAAATATCCAAAAAAAAATCAATTCAAATCAAATCATAATTCTTTTTTATTTTTATTATTCTTGAAATTTAAAAATTACAAAAACTATAAAAATGTAATAAATATTACAAATAATATAAAAATAAAAAAGATAAAATTATAGTATAAACGAAAAAATTTCAAAAATCATTTTTTTAAACTTAAACACAATGAACACAAAAATATATACAAAATAATTCTACAAGTCTAAAATTTTAAAAAATTCTTTAGATATAAAAATCGAAGGCTATAAAAAAGAAAATAAAATAATAAATAAATAATTTTAATATTACACATTTATAGATTACGACAAATAAACAGAAAAAATGATGGTGAGAATTAGCGTAATCTAAATTTATATTGAGACTAACAAATTAGGGTTAAACTAAATAAAAATTTAAATATTTTATTAGTTTTTTTATTTTTGTCTATTTAATTTTTTAATTTTGTGTTAGAATTTTATTTTATTTTTTAAAAATTATAACAATAAAAAATAATTCAGAAAATTAATTGATAAAATAAATGTTATCATTTTCATTTAATAAATCAGTATTTTTAAAATAATTATCCTGATTTATTATTATTTTTAATAAATACTATTTATATTTTTTAAATAAAAGAAAATTTTCATGCGAAACAGGGTACTGCCTTAGTATATAAAAAAGTGGTAAATCTACAGTGCGTTCCCCATCACCCACGTCATTTTTTTACTTTGACCTGCTTTTGCCCTTCAGCCGTCTCCCATCTCGTAGATGTAAAAGATCAGGAAAAATCTTCTAGCCAATACATATCTTGCTCACAATTTAAGCCTATTTTTGCTGGTAAGTGTGCTGCCTAGTATTTGATAAACATTTACTAATAACAAATTAAATGAAAGTAACCATGATTAAAAGAAAAAAAATAAATGACAATTTAAGGTTCAGTTTGTTGAACAATCATCTTGAACATGACGTTTTAAAATGAGTTTATATTTGATATATTCTTAGTATATGAATTTAGTGAATATATTTTTAAAAATTTTTATTTTAAAATTTATGATTTAATGAAGAATTTATATTTGATATTTTGACAATTTATAATTATTATACTGTTAGTTAATCGTAGAATATCACTCCATCAATAAACAAAGCTTAAAATATAGAAGTCCTTGACACTTTGTTGTTGAGTAATAATGTATAGCAATTATACATTGCTAATGCATTGCATATAAATCTGTTAATGAAATGACATGTTTTACTCATTGACAGATATAATATATGAAATTTTAATAATGATAGGTATTATATATAAATTATTTTAAAATTATATTTTAATTTAAAATGTGATGCAAATCATACAATGATATAATGTAAAAAAAAAAATATTATGAGTTTAAGTTATAATAAAATTAAAAACTAAAAAGTTTGTCAATGCAATCTCGAGTCTTTATTATTGAGAGGATTTTATCGTTTATCACTTTCGACTTTAATATAATTGATTTTAGGTCGTAAAATGAACGAGAATATGTGCTTACACAAAAAAATTGAAATAAATCCGTTATAAGTTTATTTTTTATATATAGGATTTGTATATTGTAAAATTTTAAAATTTTTTTTAGTGGTACATTTTCATCGGAAATTACACTCACAATCAGCATATTACATTCTATGAACAGTTAATTATGAAAATCACATTACTCAAACTAAGTAAACTAGTAAATAATTATAATAAACTAAACAAACTAATAAATAACTAGACTAACTCAAATTCATATTTAATTAGATTCGAATATGAGATTTCAAAATCTCAAAACTTTCTTTTTGTCACTAAGCCAAGCCGCTATATATTATACGATTTAATAGTAAATAAACACAGTATAATTATACGAATTGTCGCACTCGCACTCGCATTTGTTGTTGTCTTCGGAAGAAATGAAAAAAGTGCCTAGAGGCTAGAGTCAGTCCTACTCTTGACTCGCTTCATCTCCGAACCTTATCCGGACCAACCTCAATCAAAATTTTCAGCTCTTGGGAAACTGACCATTTTAATTGAGAAACTGACAAAGAAGCAAGACAGAGAAGAAGCGGACCAGAAACGATGGCCACTCGATCCTTTTTCCAGGTGAGCCACCTTTTCCTTTCATGTTATGTTTCAACAAAATCGGTGAATTATTTTTTGACATAGAATTTAAAGTTTTTTTTTTTTCACACGCAAATTTCGTTTACTTAATAGAATCTTGACTGCTTTAGACAGTGCGAGTTTTTGTAGTCACGATCGGCTGTTTCTAATTGGCGCCTTCAATGAATTTCGTTAGGCAATGCCATTGGATAACTTATAATTGCTAAGATTTGTGTTGCCTGCCCTCTGTTTGTTTCCCTGTGTTTTTCTTTATTGTAACATTCCCAGCTAAAGGGTATATGCTTTTTTTTGAGGCTATGATTTTTTTTTTTCATGTTAATGGAAGCCACAACTTTTTTTTTTTACGTTCTCTTTGTAAAGCTATAACAAACTTCCAAACTTCGTGTAAAAACAAATTGTGTTTCTGGCTACTCTTACTGCATTATTTCCAACCACTATTTTCAGATAGTCTAATTTGCGTTCCTCCATGTGGAAGATGTTATGAAAAAGTAAAAAGCAGATTGGTTCGCGGTTGTTTGTAGATCTCTGGTTGTCTGTTGTTAAAATGATTTGTTCTGCCTCAAGGATATTATGGTTTCCTGTCGATCTTATATAATTAAGGAGACATTGAAGTAACTCAAGTCCAATGCTGATTGAAATATATTTGGTAGGAAAACAATAATGACTTATACTTTTACATTAAGCACTCTCACATGTAGGTTTCAGGAGGAGGGCCTCCTTTTTTTATTTCGTGCTTTTTGTAAGATTGCCACTTGCAAATACCAGTTTAATAATTACTAACAATAGAGAATACAAACACAGGAAACATCACCAATTTCATTCATACTAGCTGAGGATGATAACTGGAAAACCACACTTGAAAGTTGCTTCTGCCTTTTAGAGCTCCAATACCAAGTCTACAAACACAAACCATTTTACAGGATTAAGATATTTATTTTGAAAACAAAAAATAGTCATACCAGTATGTATGTGCAACAGTTGCAAAAAATTGACTGCTGCATCTGCCTTTTGGTATACAATTCCATATGCTAAAACATTGACACCAATGCTTACTGTAGAGTCATTGTGAGTCATTGTGTAGGAAGGATCGCAAGGCACCAGAACTAATAAAGTTCCCACTTGGTTTTGTTGCATGGCTATAAGCATCCATATTAGGATCTCAATTATGGAAACTAGCTATTGAATAAATAAAATATTCTTGGAAGGAAATCAAGAGACAAATAACAAAATCAGACAAGTATGTGATTTCATCAATCAATTATAGGCAGTCCATGACAGGGTTTCTTAATGGATACTGAAAATGTCAAAGGCATGTATACTTACAGTCTGCATCTGTTTTGATCCAGCACTCCCTGTTCCCATTTGAATCATTGCAGCTAAGTGTGAATTGTGGTGGGTTAGATTGGCTCTTATAGCGTCGCATGTCCTTTGAAAGGGCTCTCTGAGGAAATATCATTATGTCCTCATCTGCAAGCATATGACCTCCATTCTCGTGCCCTCCATCATGCCAGATGCTTTTCTTGTTCTCATTCTTTTGGTGTTTGTCACGCTTATATGTTGCTGTCGAGCTTTCAGGATGAACTTTTCTGTGGAACATGTGTAAAATCTACACACCCCATTTCAAGAATTAGGGAACTCAACCTTTCTGATAGTCATACTATTAAGCACATTCATTATAACTCAAAACCAATGGTCTTGTTAAAATTTTGTAAATCTTGAAATAAAGAAGATAAAAGAGAGAAATAAAAGGCAGAAGAAAGAAAGGGATGAAAGAAAAAAGAACAGGAACTGCTGTTAACACATACTTGATAGACTGACCATTCAATTTGGTCTATCTTGGACTGCATTGACATTGTTCACCTTAGGATCATATAGCCACACATACAAATTATTGGATTCTGTACTTCAAAATTTTCTTTGAAACTGACGTATGTGTTGCACTTTAATAATCCTGGGAAGGCATGACAAAGAAAAAGTTTGGTCTAGGTTTTTTTTTTTAGACGTACCTTTTGCAGTTTTGTTTCTGCAGAAACCGAATCGATATTTCCACCATTAGCTGCAGTAGAGCTCCTAGAAGCATTGAGCATTTTTTTCTTCAACATTTTTTTCATAATGTGCACTGCAGATTTATCTCCTTCCTTCTCTGTTCGCTTCTCCTCCTTGTCATATTTACTCCCAAAATTCTCCTCTGTTATTTTAGTCCTCTGAAACAGCTCTCCAAGTGAGGTCCTGTGTTCCTTTTTTGCCACTGTAGTTGTTTCTGACAATTCAATTGCTGATCCGAAAAGATAACCTTGGAGTGGACAAACTGTAGTACCATTGCCATTGGTATCTGGACCTTCCATTGGCTTTCCACTAAGCGTAATTGTGCTGCCATGACTGCTTCTTCCGGTGCTGACATGACTGTTTCTTCCAGTGCTGACATGACTGTTTCTTCCAGATGAGTCGTTGCAGCCTTCTTCTTTAGCTTCTGCCCCCAGAACCTTCTCTAACTCATCATTAATGAGCTTCAGCTCATTCTCTGTTACTTCAGTTTCTTTTTCAGTTATATTTTCTACGGATATAGCAAATGTTGGTGTTGATGGATCGGGAATGTTAGGGTCTGAACCAAGGGTGCCAATTGCAAGAAAACCATCGAATAGCTCAGATATTGCTGATGATGATTCTTCTTCATAGTCTTCTTCTTCTACCCGCGCTGCTTCTACACCAGCAAAAGACTTTCGAAGATGGTCTCTATGGGGTTGCCTGAATGGCTTGGCACCATAATTTGGCTTTGAGTAGAATTGTTGGTCATCCAGTGATGACTGCCCTGTAAGACAATTACAAGAATGCCCTGACACAGAAAATGTTAAAAAAGAAAACATGGTTGATGGTGAGGTTAGATGGAAGAATAGGTTCTAGCATAACATCTTGGTAGAGAAAATATTGATTACTTTTCCTAACCATGAGAACATTTAGTTTAGGAAACAAAGCTTTATATCTATTCAATCTCTATGTTTTACCATTATATATTTCGCTTTTAGTTCATCTTAAGCCTATATTTCTGTCATCAAAGTGAGCAGCATGAAGAGTATGCCGTTTAATGGTCTTTGTGGTTTGTGTGCATGAAGTCTAGATTTGCACCACTTGTCAGGTCTTTGATAGTATTGTAGCCTTTTGTGCACATCTATCAGTTACGCATTGCCATTACAGTTTGCATAATTTTCAGCAAGATATTAGAGCTTTCCTTTTAGTTGCATCTTACATATAAATGTCTCAGTAGAAAAAGGCTATATGGCAGGATGACACTTACCTATGGCAAAATCCTTGAGTGCTTCACTGCTATTTTGGCGGAACTTACGGTGCATCCAACCTAGTAACTGCATCCAAAACAGAAAAATTCAATCCATGGAATTGAGGAAGATCACTTTAACCTGGCATAATCGAAAAGTGTATACCTTCATCTCTGCTCTCTTCTGGATACCAAATTCAATCACTTGTTGAGGATGAGAGTGGAGAGGGGATCTACTTAACCATTTGATGACGAACTGTTTATGAATGTGAAATAAATTAGGTCCTTGAGGCCTCCTATCATCTGAGATAAAGATGGCTGGAGAGAAACACAGAGATCATTACAAGATTTGGGTTGGCTATTAATTGTCAAGATCAAATCATGTAGCCAAAGAGTGGGTCCTCTACTATAGGAGCTCAAAATTCAATATAAGCCATCCGCTCATGTTCATGTGCATGGCGGTAACAGGATTTATGCCTTTCCTTTCTTTCTTTTCATTGTCAATTTTTTAATCATAATTTTGCATGATTTGTCACAGACCGCTACACTTAAAAATCTTTATTATGGTGGCATATATGAATCACTCACATGTCTGTTAAATCTTTAAGTTAAGATGCAATTAACAGTGTTCAGCTGTTCCAAATCATCAATTGAAGTGTGCCATGTTGTGTGTTACCATCCTTTCCGACATGTAAATCTGCATGCACCTTTTTGCTTAGGATGTTGATGAATTTATTATCACTATTACAATAAATGATTTACTATTTGGTGGAAGAACCTGGCTTTACCAGTGGGAGCTGCAGAGACTATTTTATCAGATTTCAGTGGGTTCAAAGGTAATATGACAATAGAAGAAGATCTTTTCTCATTATGGATACAAAAAGTAAGTCTGCCAGTTGCTCCTTGGTTGGTCCACCACTGTGTGGGGTTTTCCAACTGAATGGCCATTGTGTGATAGACAAGAAGAATGATAATTTACTTAAACAAATTTATACTCAATGCATACAATAATGTTGAAATTGCATTTAAAGAATTTCAGTTTGCAGCTAGTAACTGATATTCTAGTTAATTTTACCATTTTGGAACATGGAAAGAGTGCAGTTAGCTTATAACCACCACAGGTATGACTAAGATCTAACTTTTCACCTACATTTTTCTTCTCATGTTATGTTTCATAAATGTAGTTGCATTCGGTATGTTGTTAATTTGCCACTGTATATGGTTAAACCCTCATAATCAGACTTTCCTTCTACACGGTGATTACTACTAACAATTGTCCATTATCTACTTTCCAGCATAGCCAAATAATGACCATTAACAAAAGTTCAGGCTTGTGATCTCATTACTTCCCAGTACTCTTTTCTATGGAATGTTGAAGTTACTTTCATTTTAGCCAGTCGTACAAGTTGTCATTATCATTTCCTTAATATTTATTTTCAGCAGGCCCTATCAAGTTCATTACTGTTGGCCTTAAAAAAATAAGTGTCCTGCTAGCAACTTTGTGAATATGACTGAGCTGAAAAACAAGGAAAGGATTTACCACTGAGAGACAAAGGCTGTAAAGCCATCTTTCATGAAGGAGTATAAATATCATAGATCCACTACCGTTGGATCTTTGCAAATCTTTAATTAACAACTGCGAACACAATCTATGTGAATTCTGTTCTAGTTGAAGCTCCTTACCCATAGCCTCTTATTTTGCAAAAGCTTGTCTATTGAATGCTTGTTCTAAGTTTATTACCTTGGGACTTAAATAATATGATTTCCATCAAAAAATGAAATTGAATAGTCATGGAGATGGGGAAAGGTTGGTCTTTTCCATTCCTGTGTAAAGAAAATATCTATCTGTGTCTCTACAATAAGCATACAGTAAAAGGAGCATACGGCAGATGCGTATTGTCATTTGATATCCATGGCCTTTCATTTTCTTTCTATAATTATGATACTTTAATCAACATCTTCCACTCTTCAAAAGAAAGAGTAAGAGATATAGATGCTTGGGCCATGTACCATGACATCATGTGTAGATTCTGATCATACTTGTGAATCTTTCTTCTGTCTAAACATATCAATAAAGCTTCAAAAATTAATCAAAATAAAATGATGATCACATATGATCTGCTTAGTTACTGGTTTCTTGAGTTTTTGATGCACTGCTCCCATGAGTAAGTAATGGTCCTCTTCCACATGCAGATTCAATTGTGCTGCTCTTAAATGATATAATGGGCTGGATGATAAGAATAGGATGGTGGATCAAGTGCACATGAAGGAGATGGTGCAAGGAAGTAACAGATGATTTTAATGAGAAAAAATCTCTGAAAGAGGCAGAACAATAAAAACAATGTATTAAAATATGGAGTTGGTGATGAAACAGCACTGCCTAAGCAGGTGTAGAACTCTGCAACATGGAAATTCTAAGAAATCAGAAGAAACTGATGGGGGCAGTATCAGTTGAAACTGGTTAGCGGGTTAGATTTTGATCAGTTCTTTCTTAATTGAAACTTCAGTTTCTTACTGGCATTTTCTTCTTGTTTTCAACCTGCTGTACAAAATCAGCAATGATCATAAAGAAAGGTATTTCCTTCTCATGTAGCTATCCTAGCACTTCCTATTTTTGCTGTACAAAAAGAAGTATGTGATACAGCATTGAAGTTGCTGCTAAAACTATTGCAAACTTGGGGTAGTAACAAAACTGATTTAATTGATATTTAAGAGCTGGCAATGAATGTAAGATTTTGTTGTTGTGAATAATCTATGTCGTTAATTGCTCAAGAAATGTCGAAAATTTGCGTTTGCAGTAACTCCTCTTTTATGCTAGTATAGCAACTAATTAATCACTGAGATGTTCCATTGAATAGATGAAGCTCATATAATGGTGCTGATAAGAAAAATGGAGGGTGGTCAAGTGTTGAATACTTCCTAAATGACTTGGGTTAGTAACTGGTGATGGCGTTTCCTGCATACTTACACCCACACATGTATAGACTATATAGTAATTATGTGCATGTTACTGCAGTTTTAGTGATTTTAGGTTTTAAATCAAATTTGAAAGCTATCAGCCCCTGATTCAGTAGGATAACTAATTCATAATGTTCCTTCTTTTTCATTTTCCTTTTGGTCCTTCTTACTGAGGTGTTGTGTTGTGTGTGATATGGTCATGCATAGGAACAATCACATCTGAAAAAAATAAAATGCTCTGGAAATGAAAAACAGGTCTGACAGAAACGAAATGGTATGTTAGACATCCGTGTTAAAAAATGGTAAGAATATCCTACAAGTGTAGGGTCTGGTGAAATTCTGTGCTATCCTGTTTTACGTAGCCAACATGAAACTAGTATACGAACTGTTGGAACAATTTCCTGCCTCAAACATGATGGAAACTGACAGCTTGGAAGACACTAAAAGGTTTCTTCATCCTTGGTTGACTTATTATATTATATCATTGAGTCTGATGCATAGACCCCTACTGTAATGTGAATTCATGGTGGATATATTGTTATGGTCATGTTTGTCTCCTAACTAACTAACTATTGATTTTTACTAAACTTTACCAAAGGTGGGTCTGTACGTACTCTCTTTGTTAAACAGAGGATTCTTACATTCAAAACAGTGGAGAATCAGTCAAATAGATAGTGTCAAGCAAGCAGTGCATGTGGTGAATCAGGATAACTCAAAACTGTTGGATCAGTGGTCAGTGATGTTGATTCTGCACAATGATTGATCCTCAGCTAGTTGATGATATGTCATTATGATCCTCTGCTTGTCCTGTGGATTGTAGAAACTGGTGAATTTCTGCCACACACTTGAACAGTCATGGATTGTGCAAATGTGCAAAGACAAGTGTGCTGCCATTTCTGTCTTTCTATTTGGTAAACAATTAAGGGACACCCCATGCTTTATATCAGTAGAGTGCAAAATGACTTTCTATTTGGTTTTTCATGCTCAGTTTGTCATGGAATATGTTTAAAAATCTTGAACACACAAATTCCCCGAAAATCGGGTTGGATGGTTTAGAAGCTCGGAAGAATGTAAGGTTAAGACATGTCTTAAGGCTTTGTGTGATCAAACTTTGTTATAGTACAAGGAGAACAATTAAGGTTTTATACATTTTTAATAATTCAGGTTGCTAGTTTCCTTTAATGGGTCCTATTCCTATTGTTAAAATGTCTCTCACCTTTTACATAATTTTTAAAATGAGCTAGAGCTGCATGTTTTGACTAAGCATTTATGCAGGATGCTCAAAACATTATGCGTTCAATGTATCTAATTTAAATTTTAAACTCTTCATGTTAGAACCTAAAAGAGACAAAGAGCTAAAGGTTAGAAAATAAATTGCTCAATGCTACAAATTTCCAGGGAATTTGGTTACAGCTTGATATATTTAATTCTATAATTTTATTTTGCTACTACCAAAAGCTAACTGACAATTTCCTTTGGGAAAATTTTGCTCATCCAGAAAGTATTCACTAACTTAGAAGCTGTTCCTGCACACCAAGAACAAGCACTGGGGCCAAGTACTTTGGCTCTCTTTATTTGCCTGTTCTTCAGCACAATAGTCCCCTCCCCTCCTCCGTTGTAATTGCGATTTGCTCAGCATCTTATGAGTCACAGATTGGTTATGTAGTCAGTCTCATCTCCGTTCATCTCAGTGGCCCCACCTTTTTTTAACTTTTGATTGCATGATTATATTTTGATCTTCTAATTATATTTTTTTGTCATGTTTAATCTGGAGCCAACTGCATTGGCAACAATACATAGAAGTTCTGATTTCAAGCTCAAGCCTGCATGGGGAGGGTGTGACATCATTGGTAAGGCTAAGGTAAGGTGTGATCATTTTTTTAGTTTGAAAAAAAAAAATTCTCAGTAGTCTTCTTTGATGTGAAATGGAAGTTTGGTTCCCATGATTTCAATCCTGGCAAGGAGCAAATGAGGTTAAGTGGAGTTAAATAATTGAGTACTCAACACATAATTCTTTTCTTGGTGACTAATTTAACAGAATCTCACTAGTTGAAAAACGAAAATATTGTATCTTGGCTACCTTTTTCTGTTGTGACAAGGACTTGCTTTTTTTTCCCTCGTGAATCAGCGCATCTGTTTGTCCAAAAGAAATGAAATTTGCACTTATTTTCTTTTTAAACTTGAAGAGGGCATATGGTAGTTTGGCCCTGTTGTACTCCTATTGAGGTTTTAGGTTTTATTGTTGCATTACAACCGAAAATAATGAACAGCTATCGTGCTGAATGACCTGTAAAATTGCAATATATAAATCCATTCAAATTGAATAGCAAGGTCTGGAGAATGATTGTCACAGTTAAAAAGCAATGCATCTGGTAAGATGGATCAAAATATTTTTAATTTAATAAGCAAGTTGTATAGAAGTAGGTTCTTTTCTTAGAGGGATACTTTAAGCATTGGATGAAATAATCATTCTTCCTTCCATCTTTTCACCATTCCCTGTAAAACAACCGGTCTACTGTCTAATCACATATTTGCGTTGGAGAAACTTGCATCTCATGTCAAAATTCAAGAGTGATTGAACCTATGATTCTTGAATAAATTTCTGACTGATTATCAAGTTCCATAATCTCACCAACTACCTTCATGATGATGGTATGTGTTGCTAGCTTTTGCTCATTGTAGTTATCTTTTTAACCTAGAATGATATCTTGAGTCTAAATTCCGATTGGCCCCATTTTTTGTGACAATTTTGATTATGATAACTGGCACGTCTATTCTGAATCTAATCTCTTTTGTTTGTTTCACCTTAACTTTTTGTAAATTACAGCAGGGATGTGAAAAAATGGAGGTGCTATCAGAGTGGAGGTTCAAAAATCAAAGTCATCGTGCTGGGGCACCATCAGATACTAGAGTTTCAACTTCAATTTAACTTCGATTTGCTATGACAGCGCCAAAAGTATAGAATTTCGTAACGCAATCTCTTTGCCGGGGAGGACCTAGACAAATTTTAAGCCTTGCTTTAACGGTGAACTCTGCACTTTCCCTTGATTTAGTGTTATAATCAGCTTGTCTTAGTTTTCTCACTCTGTATTTTGAGTCACCACGCCTAGCTTCCACCACTAGAATTCATATGGTAGAAGAGAACCAAGTTGGAATTTTCCCATTCAAGGAAAAGGAAGCATGATGCCGGAAAAAACAGTTATTCGACTTGATTTTGAGAATTGTATCCTAAATTCAAATCATTAGGAAATGAAAGATTCATTTCTGTTCGAAAGTTGTCCTCTTTAGAGTGTGGATTATTGCACATACCAAGACCAAAACAAGCCCATCTCAAGGGTCATTTGGCATTCGTATTAGGGTTGTCAGAGACTCACGGTGGCAACAGATTCTTGGTTGCCATGATACCAACTACGATTCAGTCCACTTGATTCTGAGTAGTATTTTGCCTGTGTGCCGACTAAACAGCGAGGATGAACGAAGAGACTGTCGGTTCATAGATTGGTTTGGAGTAAATCTAAATAACAAGCCAAAATGGAACAAGAAATCTGCCGCAGTCTGTAGATTAATGTCCAATTTGAATAAACCAAACCTTTTGTTCTGACACTGTTCACTGGGGTTTGTCAGTAGAAAATCATCAAATACTTAAAGCTTGTCACAAATCAACCTTTGGCTTTTCACTCTTTAACCTTGACTTTATCAACAATTAACCTTTGTAGTGTTTTTGCCCTTTTGTAATAATCAGTAAGCTAATCCTGGCTTGTCACCAATAAACCAAGCTACCTCACCATAGTTTCCTGGAAAATTCAAAATGGAGTCTAATATGGACTGTGGAGTTCATCATAACATATAATGTAATAATAATAAATGTGGAAATCCAGTCCATATTCTACGAGATTAGATATGATTGATTTTTATTTATTTCCTAAGATAAAGGATTTAGTATCTTGACCAAATATTTCCCTGATTGGTTTCATTTAAAACTTTTCTTTTTCTTTTCTGAAAAGGTATATAGGATATATAGGGATTTAAGTAGATTTCCTAGTTTAGCCTACAACTATTTATACTCTCTGTAAGCTATAGTTTTTTTAGTAGAAATCAGAAAAACATGTTCGTATCAGTTTTCACATGGTATCAAGAGCATACGACCCATTAAAAATCTTAGCTTGATTCTTTTCCCACCATGGTGAGCGGTAGCACAACATTAGAGGTGACTTCAAACTCAGGGGGCATGATTAGAAAAACATGTTCGTATCAGTTTCTACATGGTATCAAGAGCATACGACCCATTAAAAATCTTAGCTTGATTCTTTTCCCACCATGGTGAGCGGTAGCACAACATTAGAGGTGACTTCAAACTCAAGGGGCATGATTAGCAACATCGCTTGGAAGCTTGTACATGCTAAGAAGAGTTATGGGAAGACACCTACTAATGAGATGCCACCACAGTCCCTTCAGCAAAACAGACCTGAAATTGTGAGTACTGCCACTTTGGCACAAAAAGGTAATTTTCTAAGCGCTCTAAGTGTCAAACGTGAAAGCTCAAAGGCATGGATTGTTGACTCAGGCGCATCAGACCATATGACTGGTGATGCATCGTTATTTCATGAATACAGCCCATGTTCCGGAAATTTTACAGTTCGTATTGCAAATGGCTCACTATCTAAAGTGGCTGGTATCGGTTCAGTTGCTATCTCCAAGGACATAATACTTAAATCTGTTCTTCATGTTCCTAATTTGGATTGTAATATCTTATCTATTAGTAAATTACGAGAGATCTTAATTGTGTTACTAAATTTCTCCCACATATGTGTGAATTTCAGGACTTGGATTTGGGGAAGAAGATTGGCAACACTAGGATATGTGCGAGGCTCTATCTTCTTAGAGATGAACAATCTGAGAGGCAAATTCAGAATAATGCTTGCACAGTCTCAACCTCTAACAGTCATAAAGATAGTGAGTCATGTTGTGGCACTATCGATTAGGTCATCCCAACTTCTTGTACCTCAAAAGGTTATTTCCCACATTTTTCAATAAAAGTCCCTCATATTACCAATGTGAAATTTGTCAATTGTCCAAGCATCCTCGTAATACTTACCCAAATCATTCATATAAACCATCCCATCCATTCTCCATAATACAAAGTGATGTTTGGGGACCATCTAGGATAGCAAATGTTACTGGTTCTAGATGGTTCGTTAGCTTCATAGATGACCACACCCGAGTGACTTGGTTGTTCCTCATGAAAGACAAATATGAGGTTGGGCAAATATTTCAGAATTTCAACAAAATAGTCCAGACTCAATTCCAAACCAAAATTCAGGTGCTTGGAACTGACAATGGAAGGGAATATTACCACTCTATCCTTGTAGCTTATCTACTTGATCAGGGAATTATCTATCAAAGCTTATGTGTGGATGCTCAACAAAACGGAATAGCAGAGAGGAAAAACCAACACCTAATCGAGGTTGCCCGATCACTCATACTTATACTCATGTTCCAAAACATTTTTGGGAAGAAGCGGTTTTAACAGCTACTTATCTCATAAATAGAATGCCTTCTCATGTCCTTCAATTCAAAACACTGCCAAATGCTCCTTACAACCTACCCTCATCTTCGAATTATCTCATTCATCCCTATTAAAGTGTTCGGGTGCACAGCATTTGTCCATATACATCAGCAGCATCGAAGCAAATTGGATTCCAAATCAATCAAGTGCATATTTCTTGGCTATTCTCCAAACCAAAAGGGGTACAAATGTTATTCACCGGTAACCAAAAGATTTTATAATTCTATGGACGTAACCTTTTTTGAGAATTAGCCATATTACACCAAAGCTGACATTCAAGGGGAGAGTACAAGAGAATATCAACTTTGGGAAATTGTATCTACTGCTGAACCAGTACCTTCACTACTAGCCCAAATATCTTATCCACCACCCCAAATATCTAATCCATCTATAATCCTCACAGAAATCCACCACCAACCTCTTGATCCTGAGATAACTAACATTCAACTTAGCCCTCAAAACCCAGAGTCTGTGAAAGAAACAGCAACAAAAGACATGATTGTTTACTCAAGGAGACCGAAATCTCAAAAGGAGGTAGAGTCGCACATCTCCAAAGCAAAACCAAGATTCAGAACCAAATCTAGAAGTTTCTGAGATGCATACAGGTAACATAATTACTGAACCTATCTCTAGTGATTTTCCTAATGATCTTGACCAACCTATTGCAATAAGAAAAGGAGTGAGGACATGCACTCAGCATCCTATTAGCAACTTTGTATCCTATGAGAGCCTATCTCCTGCTTTTCGTGTGTTTGTGTCCACTTTAACAGATGTTCAAGTTCCAAGCAATATTTAAGAAGCTCTCCAACAACCAAAATGGAAGGCTGCTGTTTTGGAAGAAATGAAAGCACTAGAAAAGAATGGCACATGGGTGATTACAGAACTTCTCGAAAGGAAGAGTCCGGTTGGTTGCAAGTAGATATTTTCAGTTAAACACAATGCGGATGGAAGCGTGAACTGATTCAAAGCTCGTCTTGTTGCCAAGGGCTTCACTCAATCTTATGGTGTTGACTATAAGGAGACATTTGCTCCCGTGGCCAAGCTAAACTCAGTTCGTGTGCTACTATCTTTGGCAACTAACCTGGATTGGCCTCTTCATCAACTAGACGTTAAAAATGCACTTTTGAATGGTGACCTAGAGGAAGAAGTCTTCATGGAGATTCCACCAGGATTTAACTCTCAGGAGAACAATGGTAAAGTGTGCAAGCTTCGTAAGTCGCTTTATGGCCTCAAACAATCACCACGGGCTTGGTTTGATCGCTTAACAAAGGTTGTTAAGAAGTATAGGTTTTCATAGTGCCAAACCGATCACACTATGTTTGTTAAGCACTCATCTGATCACAAGATTGCTATCCTTATTGTTTATGTGGATGATATCATTCTTACAGGGGACTACGTGGAGGAGATTGTTAGGGTAAAGACCCTTCTGGCAAGAGAATTTGAGATAAAAGACTTGGGAAAGCTCAAGTATTTCCTTGGCATGGAAGTAGCTCGATCAAGAAATGGATTTCTATTTCACAACGAAAATATGTTCTGGATCTTCTTAAGGAAACAAGGATGCTTGGATGCAAACCTACAGATACTTCTATGGATTCAAATGGCAAGTTAGGAGCTGAAGAAGAAAGTCCTTTAGTTGACAAAGGTAGATACCAAAGGCTTGTAGGAAAACTGATTTATTTAACACATACTAGACCAAACATTTGTTTTGCTGTTAGCCTAGCAAGCAGATTTATGAATAACCCTACCGAAGCACACATAGGAGCAGTTTACTGGATTCTTCGATACTTAAAGAATAGCCCAAGCAGAGGACTACATTTCAAGAAAACCTTAAATAGAGATGTTGAAGTTTTCTCATATGCAGATTGGGCAGGATCTGTAACGGATTGAAGGTCAACCACCGAATATTGCATATTTGTATGGGGTAACTTGGTAATGTGGCGAAGCAAGAAGCAGATAGTAGTAGCTCGGAGTAGTTCTGAAGCAGAATTCAGAGCTATGTCTCATGGGATTTGTGAAGGAATTTGGCTTGAAAGGGTGCTGAAGGAATTGAGGATTTCAAAATGAAGTTCTATGAAGGTGTTTTGTGACAACTAAGCAACCATAAGTATTGCCAAGAACCCAGTTCACCATGATCGGACTAAGCATATCGAGATTGATCGTCATTTTATCAAAGAGAAAATCGAAGAAGACCAAGTCAGACTTGTCTACACCCCAACTAGTCTTCAAACCACAGATATTCTCAGCAAGGCGCTTACTAGAAACAATTTTGAAAGTTTGAAGTCCAAGTTGGGTATGATTGACATCTACTACCCAACTTAAGGGGGAGTGTGGAAATCCAGTCCATATTCTACGAGATTGGATGTGATTGATTTTTTATTTATTTCCTAAGATAAATGGATTTAGTATCTTGACCAAATATTTCCCTGACTGGTTTCATTTAAAACTTTCCTTTATTTAGGATTCCTTTTCCTTTTCTGAAAATGGTATATAGGGATTTAAGTAGATTTCCCAGTTTAGCCTACAACTATTTATACTCTCTGTAAGTTATAGTTTTTTGAGTAGAAATCAGAAAAACATGTTCGTATCAGTTTCTACATTCTCTACAATATCAGTTTCTACAATAAATCATCTATTCATTTAATATCTTAGTCTTTTCTTGCTCTTAAGATCTTACCATTTATCCTTATCATCAACTAGGGGTGTTCATTAAGCCAGTTTGGTTGCTTTCGAATCAATATAATTAAAATTGTATTTAATTGAATTAGTTTGTTTTTGTTTCATTAACTGAATAAAAATTTATAATTTTAAAATGAATCAAATCAAATTAAATTCGGTTAATTAATTAAAATAACAAAATACATTGATTTTATGTTTTTCATATTTGAAACAAATTAAAAATAATATTATACAATAAAATATTCAAATCCAAAGTATAAGCTAAAAACTCTAGTAACATTAAATTTTAAACGACATTTAAATTTTAAATATTAAATATCTAAACATACTTATATTTTTGTCTCCAAGGCCCTCTTTTGCATGACATTTGTCCTTTTTTTTAAGGGAAAATCATAATTAGCCCTTGAGAATTTTTTTAAAAATTGAAATAAAATATCTCAAAATTTTGGTTTGCAAAAATTCAAATAAAATACTAATGCCAAACATCCAAAAAATTTCAAATCAAATTATAAATCTCTTTTTTATTTGTATAATTCTCAAAATTTAAAAATTACAAAAACAATAAAAATCTAATAGATATTATAAATAATATAAAAATTCAAAAAATGATAAAATTATATAATAAAGCAAAAAAAAATTCCAAAGATCATTTTTAAAAAATTAAACACAAATAAAAATATATATAAAAAAATAAATCCACAAACCAAATTCAAAAAATTTTCATTAATTATAAAAATTGAATGCCGTAAAAAAGGAAATAAAGTAATAAATAGATAATTTCAATATTAAACACTTAAAAATTACGAAAAATAAAAAAAAAGAATGGTGACGGAGGATTAGTCTATTTTGAATTTATACTGATACTAGCAAATTTAGGTTACACTCAATAAAAATTAAATGTCTATAACTTTTTTTTATCTATTTAATTTTCTAACTTTGTGTTAGAATTTTATTTTATTTTTTTAAAAAAATATAAGAATAAAAAAAATAAGAATAAAAAAAGAGGTTTAATTGATAAATTAAATATTATTATTTTTATTTAAAAAATTAGTATTTCTTAAATAATTATCTTGCCTTATTATTTTTAATAAATAGTATTCATAATATTTTTTAAGAAAAAAAGTACCCCTGCGTCGCAGGGGCATTATTCTAGTATATTTATATTTCATACATTTTTAATTTCATTTTTTGATTTTTTATATTTTTTCAAAAATATTTTCATTACTGAATGAAATTCGAATCGATTAATTAGAATAAAACCGAAATATGAACATTCGTGTCAGCAATGGCAAAGAAAATGTTACTTTTAGGACTCAACTCAGGTGAGATTAAATGGTTTATCAACTTTGTTTTGGACAACAAAATCTACCTTTGATTAGCTCAAGTGCTTAACATGAAGATGTGATTTCGGTGCCAGCCAAATACATGTATTTCTGGCATTTCCGCAATCAAGATATGAAATGCTGCACTGTGCCAGCGGCTGTGATGGGATTGGTGAGTGAGCTTTTGTCAGTCTCAAACCACAACAAATGGGAAGAAAACATTCCAGTGCCCCAGAAATTTAATTTTTGCCATTTGTTTCTTTGTTGAGTAAAGATGGGGACCGAAACATGGCCATGTACGTTGGATGAGGCAGGAGAGCAACTGCCTTGAATGGGACAGAGGACAGTCCCTCCAATGTTCTTATTTCTGTGGCTGCTTGGTTCCCTTACTGTCCCAGTTGGATTGCATGGCCAGCATCATTGCCCCACATCACAAGTTCTCAAGTCTCAGCAATGGTCTCTTTGATGAGAACTTACGTATTTAAATGAATAAAAGGTGAGAATTGAGATGGATACAAGGGAATAATCACATCTTTCCATGGATGGGTGAAGGGATGGCCTGATTTTTTACTCTAACTTTTTGTTTATCGTGTTTCACATTTCCCCTAGTTTTCCTTTTAGGGTTGCCAAGCATCTTCAACCTTTCTAAACTCGATAGTTTTAGATAAAGACAATATCATAATTTATACAAGTAAAAGAAATGAACATAGTATGAGTTAAATTTCGATAAAAATTATACCTAAATATCATAAAAGTTAAGAAATTGTTTAGTGTATCGGCATGTTTTTTTTTTTACAAAAATAATATGAGCCAAAATTTGATAAAAGATTACATACGAATATGATGAAAATTAAAAATAAAATTATGTTTAGTATATTGATATATTTTTTTCACTCGAAATTTTTATGTTTAATACTACACAAACATAAATTATATACCAATCCTTGGGGCATAAAGGGGATTACATTCACAGTTCATACCTCCCAAGTAATCAAGAAAGGAAGATTACTCTCATGACTCATGAGTTTCAGGAGATTCTAGTCTATGTCTGGGCCATATGCTTTATTTATGCTTATAATCGAAAAAGGAACAATATGTGACCAAAAACAGAAGAAAAAGGAAGAATAACTAAAAGCCATCCTGGCCAGGCTGACCGCCACCATTCTCTAAGCCTACACACCAAAACACTTCAATTTTGGTACAAGGAAGATTATTACAAAAAAATAATAATTACAGGGGGTTAACTCCAATCTCTATGATTATTAGCGTAAATAAATCTGAAAATTTTACACTTATTACGCTATCAGAAGACGAAAATATCACATAAATACTATGCATTAAAATTTTGACAAATAATAAAAGAAAAATATTTTGTTGTTGATATGTGTATGCGAATTATGACATAATAATAGTCATGTTTTTAACATTACATGAATACAAAATAATGCATGAATTATAAATCCACAATAAAGTTTTATTAAAATGTAACAGTACTAAAAAACATTACTTATTAACCTTATTACTCACATTCAAAGAACACTTCGATTCTTACAAAGCCCCATTTCTCCATTATTATGGCAACAACATTAAAAAAAAAAAAAACCCTCAGATTGTGATGGTAATCAACAACTGAAGCAACAAAGAAAAAAAAAAAGATGCCCTAATCTCTGCTCAATATGACATGAAAAGACAAACCTAAGGTTCTGTCACAAACAAAACAGAGCAACTTAAGGAACCTACTTTATTATAGTCTGAATCATAGGGCACCTAACTAAAGTGGACTTTGGAGAAAACAAAGAAACAAAGTATATATAATAGCATTCAACAAAAGGCAAGTAAACATTAATACTCCCAAGGAGGTCCAAACAAAACCTCAAGGAATCAAAAGAAGAAGCATAGAAGATGGAATATTGACATTCAGAAAAAGGAAGCACCGAATAAAATAAAGATGGGGCTATAATTATCTTAGGGTTTTAATCATATATCAATTTCTTAATTGGCCTTGGCCCCCACTCTTTTCAAACTATCTTACCTAATCATATAACTTCGTTCCTAAGAAAATAAGAAAAATTTCAACTTGGTATCAGTTATCAAACAAAACTCAAAAGAGAAGCAAGTTATAAACAATTTTCGTTTTCCCGGAAAATGACCACTCGACGGCAAGTACTTTTTTCAATCCAGGGCAAAAAAGGAAAGAAAATAGAAAAACAAGATAAAAGAAAAGAAAATGCCTTTAAACGGAGACCAACCCTATGTGCGGGCACCGATGAGTCCTATTGCCACCCAAGAAAATTACGATTTGGTGCTAAAGTTTTCTCATTTTTACGGTCTCGTGATGTTCCCGAAAAATATTACACATTTGGATTCCAAAGGCCCCATAGACGAGAATTGAGCAAGCCCAATACGTCCGGCAACACCTTCCTAGCCAATCCCTTGTGGTTACTTGTCGGCGCCGCGGTCGCCGCCTTGTTTGCTGCCGTTTCAGTATCCTTTGCTACTGGAAACTCTTCGGTCATTTCTGACACTTCAGCTGCCTCTTCTTTAACATCTTTCCCCGTTGAAATGACGTCGTTGGAAAAAACCGGTGGTTCGACGGTGGAACTTTCCAAGACGAGAACTTCACGGTCGGGTTGATCCGGGATGTCAACAACGGGGCTATCGGAGACCCGAGTAGCGGCTTTGCTGTTACTATCTCTTCTTTTGGGCCGCGCGTTTTTCTTGGAAGGTTTCTGGGATTCCCCGTTGCTTAAATGATCTTCGAAAGCTTCGATAACTTGGTCGATGAGCTCCCGGTTGGGAGACGAGTCCCAGCGGAACCAGTAACTCGTGTAACAATCGAAGCAATCGCATCCAAAGACATGGGAGGAAACGCCACTCTTCTGGGTCAGCTTGGAGGCGGCGGGTGGCGGCTTCTTGGAAGATCTTTTCTTGGAAGAAGAATCTTGAGAGATCCAAGAAGGGTTGGTGGTGGTTTTGAGGGACCTGGTTATCATGTAAGCTAAAACTTCTCGGTCCTCGAGAGAAAGGACTGAAGAGAGAGCAAAAATGGCAGCTGGGAGAAGATTCAAAATGGAAAGATAATCTTTACCAGAAGAAGATGAAGAAGAAGAAGAAGGCGATGGGTAAACTTTACCATTGTTTTTGAGCTTCATGGTGGCTTTGGTTTTGCTTTGGGGGTTGGTTTAGGAAGCAAAGAAAAAAATGAAAATGGAAAAGAGATTAAAGTAGGGATTTTTATGTGATACGGAGAGAGTCTGAGAAGGGAAGAGAATACAGAGGATTTTTTTTTGGGTGTTTTAATTTCAGATAAAATGTTTATTTTATTTTATTTTATTTACTTGACAGACAAGGCAGAAAGAAGGTACGTCTGACAGAGAGAGAGAGAGAGAGAGAGTCACGGTTTCTTATTTTTAAGGTTAAATAATTTCGATTCTCTGTTTCACGCTCCTTCTTTTGGCGCGTGTAGGTCACGCCTAAATTGGAAAAAAAAAAGAAATTTACATAATAAAGTAAACTATGTTATTGGAAATGTGACAATGTTTCGAATAGGAATGGAACTTTATGTTAAATCTAACTCTTTTTAGTTTTATTTCCTTTTAAACTTTTACTTTTTTTGATGAAGAAAAAAAAAGACTTGCTATAAATATAAATGTTTATGAGAAAAAGATATGGTAGTAAAAAAAAACATCCACCTTATTAAACCAAGCTCTAACTAATAATTATGTATTTAATAGTAAACTCAAATAAAATTTAAATTTTTATATTTTTAAGTATAAAATTTTAAATAGTTTATTTCCAACCTATTATCTTTGTATTTGAAATGGCATTAGTAAAAAAGATATTAGGAAAAAATCAAATAATATTCATGGGTTGTGACTCAGTTAGCAACGTATATTGAATTTGTGAAAAGAGCTTTCAGGTTCGACTCTCACTAAATATACTTTTTGGGAGAGATGAAGAATCTTAACTGTGACTAAACGGATGAAAATATTGTGATTTACACTAAAAAAAGGTAAAAAAATCAAAGAATAGTATTTAAGTAAAATTTTTAAATTTTACTCAAAATAAAAAAAATTTATGATTTTTTATTAATGAAATTAAACCTTTTAACTCTTATTTTATTGTAATTAGAATTTTAACAATATAAAATATGTATTTTTTGTTAAAGTTTTGTAGTTAGATAATTTAATTTGTAAAAAATATTTACTTATTAAATTTATTTAGATTAATTAAATGATAAATTATTTTAAGAATTTATCATTTATCTATTTTTAAATTTTAACATATGATTATAATAAAGAACTGAGATTTGTAATTCTAAAAGTCCAATTCCATGTTTTATACGAAGGGAAAAAGGAGCAAACGCCGTGGTGCAGAGAGTTTGGCCCGCACCGCTTTTCAGCATGGCAGCTGACACTTTTTACGAGGGCAGTTTGTACAACGATTTACGACTCTCTTGTATTAAATACAAAAGGCCAAACTGTCCATTTATGACCAAGCTGGATAAGGCCTAAACAACCTACCGAAAAATTGCACCGAGGCTAGACTCTAGACAATCATGTCAGTGAATAATTTGCAATGTAAAAATAAATAATTGCCATTGTAATTAATGCGTACGAAGAAAATGCATGATATTATTGTTGATAAATTAATTGTATATATAATAAATAAATTTTATTGTTTTTGAAAAAATAATCTCTTACAGTTAGCAGTTTCTTAGATCGATAGTATTTGACAAAAATAATATTAAATTTTACATGTGACACATAATTTTTATTAAGAATTTTGAAACTAGTATTACTTAACTATTTTTAATTAATATTTATTAATTACATTCACTTTTTCCATTTTTTTTGGTGCTAATATATATGAACTTTATTGCTCAGAGATCAGCCTGTGACAATCGATTTCAGTACACTCTTCTTTGTAACATATTCAAAATTTTATATGGGAGATTTCTAACCAAAATAGTAATCTACCCTACTCACGTGAGCAAGGTTTGTCATAAAGTCAGCACTCATAATTTTTTTTGGTTACATATTTGCTTTCCAAACAACAGTTATCTGCCAGTCTCTGTCTAATAGCTCCCTGCAGGCGCGCATAACTCCCATCATGAAAGGATCTCTACAAGCAAGGTCTGTATTGATATGAGACTAATATTTAAGTATCATCATTCGTTTTAACGATTTAAGATTAATATTACTTAGAGCTTTGTCACAGTTAAGGTTTCTCATCTTTTTTCAAATATATATTTAATGAGAATCGAACTTGAGAGCTCTTTTCACAACGCTTTTACCATTTTTATTATATATGTTGTTCTTCTAAATATTTATTGTTTAAAATAAGTTAACTACACATATGAAGTGTAATGAGTAATGATATCAATGAATAATGTTTATATAACATTAAATTTGTCAACAACCTCTTGATCAAGTTGTTAGAGAAGAATTGTGACATTAAAAGGTTTAAGTTTGAATTCAAGTAATCCCATCCTTAATTATCAAAATATATAGTCAAATTTTATTATCCCTTTAGGAGAGAATAGGTATAGGGTTCGATTCTTCATCCTTTTTTACCTCCTATGCTTAAAAAAAAAAGAGAATGTCATTTTATAAATGAATAAAGTTTAAAAATACACAAGTTCTTAAAAATAAATTAAAATTTTTTATTAATATTTATTTTAACATGCATATTTTTTAACTTTACTTATTAGTGAGATGATATTTTGTGGTTGATGATACTGTATGGATGTTACATTATTAATGCATCGAACATAAACTTTTTTTTAATGAAAGAATATAAACTCTTTTTAATTACTATTTTTTTGCAATATAATTGATATGTAAAAAAATGTATATATACAATAAAAAATGTATAGATAATATGGACCATAATTATACTATAATTTTAACTTTAAATTAATGCCTTTATTTGTAAAAATGAATAAAAAACAAGAATATTTTTGGGCTTACTTTATTCTACTATTTTCGTTTTATTATTATATATATGGATACTTTTTCGACTTTAGTGAATTAACGTTCTTCGACTTTACTTCATAAGAAAGATTGAAAAATGAAAATGAAAAATTATTAATTTAATAATTTTTTTTATCTTGCATCTTAATCATATATTATCCATTTCATTATTAAAGTAACAAATTTACATCATCGTCCATTTCTTTTCTTCCAAAGTTGTGAAGCTACTACTTAGGAGATGCAGTGCTACATTATTCTTAAGCAGAAAAAACAAATATTCTATCTAGGTCATCAACCATTGTCCTCCTGCTTCAGAGATTCTCACCAATATAAGGAAAATGGATTATTTACAGAATTATAAATGGGATTTTGAACCAATGCCAACGAAATAAAATAAAAGCAAAGGATGAGAAATCTGCAGCAACAAGCGATTCCTCTTTCAACAACCTCCTATTTCCTTACTTGTATGTCTTTGCAATTTCCATCAGACAGAGAATAAAGCCTTTCTTCTGGCGACAACATCGGACAAAGCAATAAAGACTTCTCATACAAAGCAAAGAAAGATTTATTTAAAGCTAATCCATGGTAGATAGACAAATAAGTGAGACAAATGAATCTAACGTGCATTTTCAAGTCTGTTTAGATGCAGCAGAGAAACACAAGAAAGCAGTGTCAGTCGACTTTCTTATTTGTTGCTTGAGACTCGTTTGCTGCTGCAGGAGGCTTGTCCTCTGACATCTTACTATGAACCTCATCCCTCTCCCTGAAATACCTCTCGAATGCCCGAGGGAGGAATCGCGGAATCAAAAAGCAAAAGAGATTGATTGAGAAGTACAATAGGTTTGCAGCTGCCAGGCACTTCCCAAACCAATCCCATGCAATGTCCTGAACAATCAAAATTAGAATATGTAAAGACATTTTTTAAGCTCGAGTTCGAATTACTTGAAACGACTGAGAAATATAATATTCGGTTAATTACCTTCACTTTTGCAGTTGCAGGCAGAGTTTTGATGAGCCAAACATCATGCATCCAGTCAAGGATCACAAAGATCCTCCTAACCGTATAGAGTAATGGGACAAGTGCCCTCACCGGTGGTGAAAACAAAGACAGCCCGCTAATAACATTTTCTGTTAGTATTTGAAACGAAAGCAAGAACAAGTGAGGCGTAGCTGATCGAACCGCACTATTATCACCCCTCGCAAAGCCACCCAAGACATATGCCAGTGGCAAGAAAAGCCCTATGGTAGTTCCTAGAATCACATAGAACCTAAAGAGTTTGCTGCCTTGGAAAATCTCTTGCGAGCCGGTGGATACATGACCATGGGATGGGAAGGCAAAGCGTGAAAGGGCAATAATATAAGCGGAAGCAAAAGCTGGGAAGACTAAATCAAGGAGTGGAACAAGGCCACTAACTGAGAAAACTATATTGAAAGCTACTAGTTGGAGTTCAATCACACGCAATGATCCCATTACACCACCCACCACTGATTGTTGCTGCTGCTGGCGAGGGGGTTTATGCTTGGGTTTCTCCCCTGGTGCAATTGTTTTGTCTGGCTCACTTCCAGGAGCCACAGCAAGAGATACCCCAGACATTCTTACTTATCAGTTGAATGCTTTGGTTGTTCTAATGGATTTCACTGCAAAATGCAGACTGCTCTAGAATGAACTATACTTTCCTGGCCGTGCAAAACCTGACAAAGGATCCGAGATTTAGTCCTTCGACATAATGGTATGAGAAAAAGTATTAAAAGATACTAGATATATTTTTAACTAATTGATCCAGAATCGAAACGGCTAAAAATAATATTAGGAACTACAGTCTAGTTTCAGCTCCATTTATTTGAGACAGACAAATTCATATATTCACACACAACTGTATCAATCTCGTTCACAATTTTATCTTCTTACTAATAGAAATGAAATGCAACATGCACCTAGCTACCTTAACAATATACTCTTATTGCAAACTTTTAGATACCGGAAACTCTGCTTCTATTAACAAGCAAAGAAAAAGATTGTACGATCAAGATGAAAACTGAGACAAAAATGTTAATTCGAAAGCAAATGAAACTCTGATGTTGTTGAGATGATGATAACAACAACAACAACGACGATAAAATAATTCAGCACACCGATCAAAGAAGACGAACACATAGGCTACAATATTATCTCTTAAAGAATATATGAAATGAAAGTTAAAAAAAATAAGAGTAAATGAAGAGAAGAGATCTTACGAAGATGAACGATTCAATCAGAACCCACAAAAAGAAACTGAGACTGGAAATGATGATCTCAAATAAGAGAAACAGCGAAGATTTTGCGTTAAAATACAGAGAGAGCGGGCGACTACCTTGAGGTTGTTATTAAACGTGTAGCTGTTTTGGCTTTACACGTGGGATTTCGGTTATTTTACACGTGTTCAATTGAGCCTATGTGTCAATATGAGAATGTTCATGATGTCTCTATTCAGATTGAGACAAGCTGTGGCCCAATTTGATGCCCAATACACCACTAATTCAGACCAACTGAGCTGGGGTAGAGTCTAATGGGTTTGTCACTAAATATTAGTAGACTAAATTTAAAAAAAAAAAAAACTCATATTATTTGGATTAACAAATTTTCGTTCTCACTTTTTTTTTTTCATATTTTTTATGCCTCGATGTTAATTATTGTTTTGGGATTTTGAAATTTGATGATTGTTGTTGTTTCACTAAAATAACAAAAATTTCTTATTTCGATTATTTTATTTTTAAATAAGATTTTATATTTTCATTGTATGTAAAATAAATCTTCAATATTTTATTTATATTTGAATAAATCTTTAAATTTTAATTTATATCTAAAATTAATTTTTAATTTGTACTTAAAACAATCTCTCAACATAAATAAATATTTTGTTTAAAATAAAATTTATTTGTATATAAAATAGAAGATATGAATTTATTTTGGTTCAATAAAATTATAAAAAAAAAACTTATTTTTATTTTTTAATTAATATTTTTTAATTTTTGAGGATATAAGTGGCAGCTTTATAACCTCATTGTAGAGTTTTTAAATTCCACTATCAGTGGATAAAATAATAATATTTTTTTAATATTTTAACTTTTTATCATAAGTGCATAATTTTTTTTAGTGAGTTACGAGGAAAGAAATAAAAGAGTAATTAACAAATTTGGTAACTTTGGAACCCAAACAGTAAACAAAATAACTCTGTATTTTTGTGGTCATTCTCCACGTAATCCGTTAACGCATACAATGATAACTTAAACACATAAAGCAAACCATAATTGGGGCAGATTCTTCCTTTCTTTGAATAACTAAACGGTTAATATCCAACCCATTCATGAGCTCTTTATCTTCTTGTATTATTTATTCATTCCCTAAAGGAAGGGAGTAAATGGCTCCCCCGCTATTTCTACCAATCTCGCGATAGCAAAGGCATTCTTTACCATGTCTGGGCACACTGTGGAAGTGAAGGTTGAAAAAAGCAGTGAAAACAAAGAAGAAAAAGGGGAAGAAATTGTGCTGAAAGTTCACATGCATTGCGAGGGATGCACGGCCAAGGTTTTCAATTGTTTGAAAGGTTTTGAAGGTTAGCGAAATTTACTATTATGTATTTAGGGTTTGGTTTTGTTTTTTAATATATTCATGTTTATTTTGTTAATTTGATTTTTAGGCATTGAAGAAATTCAGACGGATATGAAAGGTGACAGAGTGATAGTGAAGGGGCAGAAGGCCGATCCATTGAAGGTTTTGGAAAGAGTTGAGAAGAAATATAGTAAAAATGCTGAGCTTATCTTTCCCAAGCCTAAGCCTAAAGCTAATGATAAAAAGGAGTTACAGAAGAAAGAAGAGGTGGGTTACGACTTACAACCATCTCCTTTTACCGACATATGTGTATATATAGAATATATAATAACCTATCATTTTTTGCTTTTAATTTTTAGTTTAAGGCTTTTAAGATTCTTATGAAATAAACGAATTCATTTTTTTTAGATAAATATATTGAAAATATAGATATGAACGTTTGATTCAATTATTAATATAAGTTTTTTTAATGTTTAAAGAGTTGAATTTGAGTCTCATCTTTTAACAATATATATATATATATATATATATATATATATATATGTATATATATATATACACGTAATTCAGAGTTCAATTTAGTTAATTCATATTGTTTTTTTAATAGGTAATCTTCAATAGATGTGAAACTCAAATATTAATAGGATTATTTGTTATTTTTTCTTTATTCTTAAATTATGACTTTTTACCCAAAAAAATCATATTTTTTATATATTTTTTTTCTAATGTGATCATTTATTTCAATTTTTTTTTGAGGTGATCATTTATTTCAGTTCTTATTTATACAGAATCCAATCAAAGTTGCTGTACTTAAAATGTACATGCACTGTGAAGGTTGTGCAAATGATATTAAAAAAAGTATACAGAGAATGAAAGGTAAACTCCCTTTTTCGTTGGCTCACATTTTTTCTGTTTACGTTTTTTTTTTTAACTGTTAATAAAATTCCGTTTACGTTTTCATTCTCTAATTCTCTTACTTCCCTCCATTTTATGAAAAAAAAAAAAAGGATTATTATTGGTAATTACAAAATATTTTTATTAGGAATTTTAAATGTTGAACCGGATATGAAGAAGTCAATCGTGACTATTAGAGGAAATTTCGATCCAGCAAAGCTTGCTGAAACCGTAAGCAAACAATTGGGAAAGTACGCAGAAATTGTGGCAGACGGATCAAACGATGAAGGAAATGGCAAGGGGAAGAAGAAAGTCAAAGAAGAAGAAATCATATTCCACTATCCTCCACAACATATTTATCCTATTCAAACTTTTAGTGACGAGAATATTTTCTCATGCTCCGTAATGTAAGAGACCTTCGGTGGATCTTGTAATACATGAATTTTTAGAATAGTAAATAAACTTATGAAGGTGTATTATTCGTTTTAATTTTACATCAAATTGTAATAATCAAAATTGATTAAATTTTTCATCAAAAAAATGATTAAATTATTTTTTTTCAGTTAGAAACTAAGAAATTAATTTTGGCTGGTAAAAAACCAATTTAATCGATTGAAATTGAAATATATTAGTTCAATTCAGTTTTATTCGATTTCGATATATTTTTTTTGAAAAGAAAAATTTACGATATTAATTGATTAAGAAAATTGATTTATTTAGTAAATTGATAGATCATAGTTTTTCAAAATTGATAATGGAATAGGTTGATTAATCGACTTTATAAAATTATTTATAATATATTATATTATAAATATAACATAATTTACATAATATTTTAAAATTATATATATTATACATTTATACTATGATATATCATTTATTTTATATAATATAAGCATTATTTTACTATTTTCAATTAAAATTACAATAAAAAATTATTTTCGATTAAATTACTTTAATTTAATTGATTATATGATTAATAAAATAGATTAATTTAATTTAATTTTAAAATTTTTAACTCCAACCGATTCAAATCATCTCCCTGCGCAAAATTAAGTCTCAATTTTTCGTTTAAAAAAAAAAAACCGTAATTCTTACCCTTTCCACCGGAACTTTCCAAACCCAAACCACCGCACCATCTCCTAACCCACTAATTCCCTTCACATAAAACGTCGTAAAAGAAAAGTTTTCATTTCAATTCCGACGAAGCTGTGCAATATATATAAATAAATATATTTATTTATATAATCAGTTTTTTCCTCCCTCTTTCTCTCCGATGTCTCTTGTATATTGGATTCTGATTTTGAACGTTTGGATCTTAAAAGCGACGTCGTTGCCAGCGGGATCGCGTACGGTACTTCGAGGGGTTGGCAATAACAACGGCGGCGGTGGCGGTAGTGATCGGAAGGACTATGCCGTTGAATTGAACGTCACGAATTTCGATGGAGTTCTCAAGGACACTCCTGCCACTTATGCCATAGTTGAATTCTTCGCTCACTGGTTAGTACTCTTTTTATCCACTCTTAGCTGCGCAACTGTTTTAAGTCTTGAGCTTTAAGCACAAAAGATATTCACAATTTTCATAATTTTGTAGTTAACACCGTTGACCGTGGAAGCAAAAGTTTTTTATTTTTATTTGTGTATTTCTTACTTGATAAAAAATTTAATCTGCTGCAAATTAGTCTGTAATCTGATTTGGTTGTCGTGGTGAGGATCTGAATTTCTAATTTAAGTTAATAAACAAAGATATATAGGGATAGACATATTGAACCTTTATCAGTTTCCTTTGCATATAATTGAATGCATTAGTATTATATTCTGTAATTGCTGGAATTTAGGAATTAGTGGATGAAATCAACTGTTCAAAATCGCTCCTTTTTGTTTATTTGCACAACAAACTGGTGTAATATTATAGCATGTGATGCTCTATTTTTCCCCCAGACTACCGGTGATAGTTAGAAATTCGATACCTTTCGATAAACATAAATATGAGGGTATGGCCAGGCCATCTAAATATTGGCAAAACTTGAAAAATTGAACACCACTTTGTTGACAGGAACCTGCTTCTGAAACTGTACCTAATGTAATGGAATTCAAAATAGATCCAAAAATAAGCCTTTGAAGCCAAAGTAAAAAATACTAGCTTAACTCTTTAACTCTTTTTCAGTGTGACATTTTGTTGTTTTCAAATGGCATATAGCATATTCTTCGTGCTTTTACCAGATTCTTGGAATTCATTAGTTGCAATGTAGGAAAAGAGTTGGCAAACCAATTAATGATCACAGTTGTTCACACTTCATAGCCAGAAAGATGTTCTTTGTTGATTTACTACCAACATATTCAGTTACCATCAATATAATTTGTTTTGTAGTAGTTGCCTTGCTTTGTCAATTATATGTAGTTTATAATTGCAAAAGCTTTTCCTTTTTCATAAGAATGGCACCTTTTGAGCACGAGCGCATTTGCTTGCTTGCAGACTGCAGTGCACTTACTTGTTTCCTTAAAACTACCATGCTGCGTAGGTTACGTGTTACATAGCTAGTAGTTGAGTTCCATTCTTAATACCAATTATGATGTTATATGACATTCCTCCCTTCTGTGTGATTATTATTTTTCAGGTGCCCTGCTTGCAGAAATTACAAGGTATTGTATGGTATATTTTGCACTTAACATTTTTCATATCTTCACCTTCTTATGATTTTTGCTGCTTTACCGACAATTTTGCAGCCCCATTATGAAAAAGTTGCTAGGCTTTTCAATGGACCTGATGCGGTGCATCCTGGTATCATATTGATGAATAGAGTAGACTGTGCATTAAAGGTATTTATTTTGTCTTCTGGATACTTTCAAAGTGCAGCCTCATCAAAATAGTGCTGTAAAAAATACATGTTTCTTCAATAGCATATATTTGCCTTACTAGCATAATGCTGGGATTTAAGGTTTGAAAAGTTCGTGTATGTGCAGAATTTTGGCAATAAAGTTGTAATGTCTTATGTTTTCTCTCATTCTGGCCTTCTCCAGTTCCAGTGTGAAGTTTTTACTATGAAAATTAAATAAAAGTTGCACTGTTAATGTCATTATCTTTTTAATTATTTTTGTGAGTTTTGTAGAGTTGGAATATGCCCTATGATGATGTGCCTGTTCTTTTAGTCCACATATTAGATTTACTACTTATTTGGCCTTGTTCTGTTAATTAACCGGCAACCGCTATATAAAATATTGCATTCCTTTTGGCGCACTTCTTTCTTGCTTTGGTTTACGGTTGTTGAAAAATCTGTCTTGTTAATTTTACTTTGGTTCTTTGATTTCTTTGGCAGCACAGATAAATACCAAACTTTGTGATAAGTTTTCTGTCGGTCACTATCCTATGCTGTTTTGGGGTCCTCCTACAAAGTTTTCTGCTGGCTGGGAACCCAATCAAGCAAAAAGTGAAATATGTGTAATTGATGATGGACGGACAGCAGAACGCCTGCTTAATTGGATCAATAAGCAAATAGGCAGGTATGAGGTATTTGTAAAAAGTGGGTGCTTGGTTGATCTTGTACTGCAAAGTTAATGCCAAAGATTTTCACTATCTATGAAGTATTGACCATCAGCTCTGGTCATTTGATTTCTACTGTTTATACTCCCTTTCAGTTCATATGGCTTGGATGATGAAAATTTTGAAAACGAGCATCTTCCATCCAATATATCAGATCCTGGACAGGTTTTTTGTGCTCTTCTATTTGCTTCTTGAATAATGCATGTTTGAGGTTTCAATTTGCTTAGGTTTTAACTTCTTTGTTATTTGGCTTTTGAAAGATTGCTCGAGCCATATATGATGTGGAGGAGGCAACCGCAACTGCCTTTGACATCATTTTAGAACACAAGGTAGGGGTACTCTATCTTGTGTAAATTTTCCTCTCTATCTCACACAAGTGTGTGTGCGCGCTTTATCATCTGAAGTTGCTAAATATGATATCCTGCAGATGATTAAATCAGAAACTCGAGCTTCACTCATCAAATTCCTTCAGCTTGTAGTGGCTCATCATCCTTCCAGGAGGTAAAGATCCTTCTTTTCAGTATGTACCTTGGCTTTGCTTTATATGGTGTTTCCTTAAGTGTGTTATTAGTATATTCGTATTAGGTGTCGAAAGGGAAGTGCAGAAGTACTCGTGAACTTCGATGACTTGTGCCCATTAGATATGTTGTCATCTGATAGACATGATGTTACCAGCAATAACATGAAAGGGGTGCTTCGCAATTTCCAGATATGTGGAAAGGAAGTTCCTCGTGGATATTGGGTAGGTACTAAAAGTAAAATTTGGTTTGTTATTTTCTTTCCATGCTTATACTTGAACATGTCAATATTATGTAGTATAATGTGGGCAGAGTTAAATGTCTTTGTTTGCTTCACATGAAATTTTTTATGGCTGACTGGGAACTAGTTAACTTGGTTGCTGTTACCTGGGATCCCTAATATCACACTTGATGATTATTACTTACCAATAAGTAGTAATTGCTACACCTATTTCATGTATTTTTTGCCTCTCCATTTGCTCTCCATTTATCCTCTAAAAAAGAGCAAATTATGACTGATATTTTTCAGCTGTGAGAATGTCAATTGATTGCTTCCTGCTAACTTATGCTCTATATAGTATTTATTCCTTTTTGTTTTTGTCCAAGATAAAATATATTCTTTTTATAATATTTTTTCAATGTTCTCTTTTTAATGGTTGCTTTATTCCGTTTGGATGTTCTTTTTTGCAGATGTTTTGTCGAGGCAGCAAGAACGATACCAGGGGCTTTAGGTAATGATTTTAAAACATCCTTAATTTTTAACTCGAGCATTTTTGAAAGAAAATTTTCAACTTGTCCAGTCTGGGGTTCCTCCCAATCTCTTTAGGCATTGCTTTTAGCAAATTTGTTTGAGATACATGTCGAGCATGTGGAGCGAAAGTTCTTTTCTTCACTTTCATCGTTTGTCTTGGTTCTTGTTTCCCTAGAAACTTCTTCACCCTCTCCCTGTTACGTTCTTTTTCTCCCCTGATGAAGATTATTTCATTATTTTCTTCCTTTAATTTTATTTTTGGCTAAAACAGTAAAAAAGGCTCACGTATTTTTTTTTTTCAAATTTTGATATCGGCGCTTATTCAACTATTGTACCAATGAAAGTCTCAAAGTACTATTTTTGTTTAATCAAGTCCTTATTTTCGGATGAAAATCTTTAAAGTTGTTTTCTTTGGTCAACCTCTACATGGTTGTTATGTTTGCTACATTAGTGTACATAACCCATAGACATGTTTGTGCCACGTAGATGCTGACATGACAAAGATAACAACCATATAAATGGCGTTGTGGCGAAGATAATAGATTTTAACGGTTTACATTCAAATAAAAGACTTCTTTAAAATAGCATCTTAATGGTTCAATTGGGTATGTTAGAGACATAGGGGCTTATCTGCAAATTTTGAAAAAGTTACAAAGGATTTTTAGTGTTTTAGGGGTCATTTGGTATTGTTGCCAATTTTTTGTTTTATGTTTTTGAAAATTTTGTTTTGTTTTGAATTTTTGAAAACAAAAAACATGTTTGTTGAACTAATGTTGTTTTATAATTTTAAAAATTGAACATAAAACATGTTTGACATCTATAAGTTGAAACATATAAATTTTTTATTTTTATTTGATATCATATATTTTATAATTTTATAATATATTAATATTGAACATTAAATATTTTTTATTAAAATTATAATTTCAATATATTATTAATAATGTGCTGTTTTATTCTTAAGTTTGATGTATCACTAAAATTATTTCATATATTATTGTATAAAATTTCTCTTAAAATCATGATTTTAACAAATACATGAGACTTATCTCATACTCTTTGTAAATATATAGACAATTAATACTTAAATTTAATACAACTAAATTTTAATACAATATTAGTAAAATTATATAAACACAATTAAAAGTAAAATTTATTATACAAAATAAAAAAATAGAATTTAAATCATAATACATATAACAATCAATTATTTTGATACGCATTCTGCAATTTAGTAGCAATTTCATCATGAACTCTATGCATATACTGTAATTGACTTGGCGTTATGTTAAACTCTACATGTTCTTGTGAACTGCTAGCTCTTAAAGTTTCTTCATTGGTATCAACTATAAGATTGTCTGCAAAGAAATGACAGAAATTTTTTTTTGAAAATTAGCTCTAAGAATATTAATTATATATCTGACTCTATACAATGTTTAAGTTCTCAGTTCTTTCATGACCTTAGGTCTATTCTGTGAAAAATACGTAAGGAAAAAGCATTGCCGCTAGCAAGTGTGCCTTTGGAAAAAAGCCTCAAATCTAACAATTTAAGAAGTGAAAGCAACCCTTGACACAACAATGGAGATAACTGCAGCTTATTTCTTTAAGTTTCTCCATCTCTATATACATAACTAACTAGCCACTTTGGTCCGATTTTTAAATAAGACAATCCTTTTCTGTTATGTACTCATTAGAATGTCACAACATATTTCTTTAACTACTGACTGCACAACTTCTCACAATTCAATATAGAAATTACACTAATTCAAGAATAGAGCATTAGAGCCTCATCACAATTACACTACCCTTCACTCAATTATTATCCCCAAACAAGCTTGTTAGCAAATGAATTTTAACAAGTGAAACCCACCTAAGTAATATTCCTCCAAAGAGTTTGGATAAAACAAACTTTTTTTGCATCAACATATATACACCTCTTATACGAAACAGATATAATGAATATTATAATTAACTTTGGCTTGGGAAAGTAAAACACTGACTTTTGTTTAGCATATTCACCAGAAGCATAGAAAGGGTTTATTTATAGAATTTATAGCACATGACTTTTGCTAGCTAGCTGGATTAATTTAATTGAATAGATGTACACCATGTTGAGTCAGAATACTAATAATTGATTTTCATCACTTGGATTGGAGGCTCCCTTCGCTAAATTTACTTAGTAGCATGCATGAAATAATTGAAAAAAAAATCTGCTTGGTTTGTGTTTGATCCAAAGTTTCAAGTTACCAAAAGGATTAAGAGTATATGGCTGAGTATGTATAGACATTGGATAGATATTCTTAATCTCTTTCTAAATTCACCCTATATATCCAATGTTTTTTAATTGCTATATACTTAAATTGTATAAGTGGAAGTTTTCTATGTATGGTTTTGATACCATTGGATCTGAGAAGCGGTTAATATTTAAATTAAAGGGCTAAAACATGAAGATTCCAAATATTTTTGTTAATTTCCATAGAGGTCAACACATTCTATACAACAAACTAATTGTGGAATTCTAAAACTAGTTATATAGACCCTTAAATTCCACGGTCACCTACCACCCGTGATTCTTAGTGAAACATTCTAGGAATTATCTATAGTAATGGTCTAGTTTTCATATCTGAAAAACACACTTATCATCAGACATTGTAAGTACAACATGCTAGGCTCTACTTTGTTCTTGTCTCATAATAATATATTTAAAAAACAATTAATTGTCTGGGCTAACAGAAGCAATTAAAACTCTTATCTCAATTAAAATCAACAAACTCTTCACAATAATATATTTAAGAAATAATAAAGTACCCAACACCTAAAATTATCTAATTATTTATTTTACTAACCTTTTTCATTGTTGCCTGAGAAGACAATTAATTTGGTAAAAGATGATATGGCTTGAAGGAAATCTGAAGTAATTAAGATTTAATTGAAGGAGAAGTGAAGAACCAAGAGAGAAACGAAAGAAACAGCTGTGAAGAAGCAAAGAGTTGCAGCTAGGAGAAGAAACAAGAAAGAAAGAACTTTCTGGCTGGGGTCTGGTTTTAGGAAAAAAAAAAAAGGATAAAATGTTGCTAGCAGGATTCGAACAGGAGACTTCATTGAAAAATCACTGTTCATTCCTTTTTTTTTTTTTTAATGGAAACATGTTTTCAAAAGTTTTGAAAATTGTAGGAAACACAAAATTAGTGTTTCATATCATTGTGGAAACTTTATTGTCTGTTTCTAAAAGGCTTAATAGCCGAATAAGCCCTCAACCTTTAGCCCAAAATTGAATTCAACCTCAACGTTTTATCGCGTGAAATTAAGTCCATTAACTTTTATTTAGGTGGAAATAAACCCTCAACGTTTTAAAATTATGTAATTAAGTCCAAATCTGTTAAATGACACTAACTGCCGTTAGTATTGCACATGTGGCAGCCAACTAAGCTATCTACGTCAGCTTTCACGTTAGATATACTAACGGCAGTTAGTGTCATTTAACAGATTTGGACTTAATTGTATAATTTTAAAAGGTTGAGGGTTTATTTCCATCGAAATAAAAGTTTATGGACTGAATGCCATGCGATAAAACGTTGAGGGCTGAATTCCATTTTAGGCTAAAGGTTGAGGGCTTATTTGGCTATTAAGCCTTTCTAAAATTGTAAAACAAAATCAACTTAACAAACACAGTTTATGTTTTATGTTGCAAAATTTTGAAAATAAAAACATAAAACACAAAATAAAATTGATACCAAACAACACCTTAACCTTATATTTTTCTCTTCTAATTTCTTGTATCTCTGTTTCTATTCTCACTGCTCACATTACCCTATCTGTACTTGGACCAACTCAATTTCCAGTCTAAGAGTTTAAGATACCAAAGAGTATGAACATCTTCCTCAGGAACATACATATATTGAAGCAAGGTAAATTTTGACAACCTGTAAATGAAAATTGAAGTAAGTTAGGAGCATCAGTTGCATAACCTTTGTGAATAAATTGCAGAAATTTATTCCTACAAAAATATAGCGTTGGGTGTTGGTCCAAAGAGAGGAAGCTCTATGGGATTAGAGAGAAAGGAAAATAATAAGAGGAAAGAGAGAGGAGAGTAGGTTGTCAGTGAACCAGTTCACTCATAGCTCATGAACAAGCTCAGTTTAAACTAGTTTGTGTTAAGCTATTTTTATATTTTAGCCATAGAACAACAACAAATTAAGCTACTTTGCAATGTATGAAGTGAAAGAACGATAACCTCGGCATGAAAAATTGTTTTAGTCTGTCAAACTAGCCATCTTTGTTCCTAAAATTTGATAACCAAGAACATTCTTTTTCAACAATTATAAGCCTTGCATACGAAGTCAATTATAATAGTGCTTCCTTCAGTTGTAAACTTGTAATTGATATTGTAAGGTGTCAATAATTATTCATATTTGTTTGCAGTTGTGGATTGTGGGTTTTGATGCATTCACTTTCTGTGAGGATTGAGGATGGAGAGAGTCAGTTCGCATTTACATCTATATGTGATTTTATTCACAACTTCTTTATCTGTGAGGAGTGCCATCAACATTTTTATGACATGTGTTCAAGGTAAATTTGACTCCAAAGCAAGTTATTTTCTTAAATTTATAAGTTTATTTCATCTAACTGCAAATGTCCAATTTTCAGTGTTACTAGTCCTTTCAAGAAAGCTCGTGACTTTGCCCTTTGGTTGTGGAGTGCACATAATGAAGTTAATGAGAGATTAATGAAGGAAGAAGCATCTCTAAAAACTGGAGATCCCAAGTTCCCAAAGATTATATGGCCTCCAAAGCAGCTTTGTCCTTCATGTTATCAGTCCCAAGGTCTCAAAGATATAGGAAGTAATCAAATCGATTGGGATCGAGATGAAGTGTTCAAGTTCTTAATTACTTATTATGGAAATACGCTTATATCTTTATACAAAGAAAAGGGTCTTCTTGCTGATGATGGGACCAATGTTACTCTGGATGATTTGGTGGCCACAACAAACGCAGTTGTGGTGCCTGTGGGGGCTGCATTGGCTATTGCTCTTGCTAGCTGTGCATTTGGAGCACTTGCTTGCTACTGGCGTTCTCGGCAGAAGAATCGGAAGTATTACCACCAACCATACTCTTTAAAGAGCATATGATAGTTATGCAAATACGTTAAAAGTGTTAAGAGAGAAATGAGGGTAAAAAGGGTGGGGGAAAGGTGTAGAGAGAGAGGTTTTGATATTCAGGATGTACTTTCTTATTTGATTTACTTCCACCACTTTTCAGGCCAAGGAGAAACTGGAACTAGGATCACTAAAACAACAAAAAATCACACACAACCTTTAAGATGCCCAGTCAGATGACCTCAAGCTCCAAGTAGAAATCCAGATTACAGCCTTATACCAACCGTCCCACTTGAGGTCCTATTCTTTACCAGTATTCTATCAAGCTCATCATGAAATGTAGTTTTGAGTTCTATAGATTTAACGTAAGTTTGATTTTGAGAAAGAAATGTCCTACATGTGTTTTGTTACTTTCCATTCGCATTTGGCATGCTACATTGAATGCTTAGAATGTCTTGTGAATTGTCTGATTCAACCGTCGAACAATTCCTTCACTCAATCTGATTTTGTTCTTCCGATGATAAACAGTCAAGATGAAACTTTTATTTTTTCTGTAATACTAAACAGTGAAGAAATATACCAAGTTGAATGTGGGATATTGTGTAAACCTCTTCAAGGTTATTTCAAGTCATACTTTTATTCTGCATTTTGACAATGTTATGCCTATCTCCTTCGATAATCAGGTACCTATATTTACAAAAGGTTTTCTTAGCTGGGACAATTTTAGGTTGCAGTCCAATGCCTCTGGCATTCATTGTCGGATTTGATGACAGGTATCTCCAGGTTGCACAATCACAAACTCAGAACTCAACGCCCTTTGTATATGCATATCTGATTTTTAACTGATGCATCACATTCATAATCAATCCGATTCCTAAACCGCTTATGATTACTGATGTCAGGGACATCATAAATGTCAGAAATGTAGAAATAGAACAATCTTATCGTGTAGAGCATTCATTCTCTCTTGTCCGAAAATCACCAAACCCAGTTATTCCAGCTTTTATCTTTTCTGTTTCATGTTTTTCATTATGGTAAAAACAATGCAACAAAATAGAATAAAAAGAAGGGAAAGAACAAGGGAGTAAGCTCAGTAAATTCACTTCTATTGCTGCTGTTCTTCTATATACTGCACGATGGTTCATATACACAATACATTCTTTAGATTTCTTTGCTTGGATGTATATTTTCATTGACTATAAACAATTGGGAACTTTCCCAGACTGTACAGCTTTTCTATAACAGTTTGCGGAACATGTTTTACAGCCAATACAAATACTCTGTAAAACTACAAGTCATCTTGTATTGTCGGCTGAGATCAACAGCTTTCAGTTTCCAGTTTTCTACTCTTTTACCATGGCTAATAATGAAAATATTTACATTCACCTTGAAACATGAAATAGATAAATTGTTGTGTTCTGCTTATCACAGGCCAAGGCCAATTTCTTATCGTGTAACAACTTTTGGTGCATCTATGTTGCATTCAATGAATGTTAATTATGTGAGACTGAGGCTGCATGATAGAATGCTCAGTTTCTTCATCTGGTCGTGTAAACAATGAATTTGGAGTATCCTAATTGTCAACCAGAAAAGCACTCAATAAGCAAACTGTTTTCGCCTAACATAGGCGCTTTGAAAGTAGAAATATGAGTTGAATCAACAGGAACTCACCTGTTGCTGCCGGCGTCGGCGATGGAGGGCAGTCACTGCTTTCACGATGACATAGATTGGCAGGACAATTCCAACAGTTCGAAGTAATAACAACTGTACAATGTAAGTACAGAAATTAATGGTCTGAAAGTAAAGAGTATGATAATTGCATCTCCAAATACAAAGAAAAAGACAGTCTTACCATAATCAATGGGAGAGAGTAGTCATCGATTCCGCTTAGCATGACAGGGAGAGTATGTCGCAAAATCAAAAGAAGCATGAACTGCAGACCAAGGAAGAAAAACATAGAAATTAGGTCAACCATGGTTTCTGGTTCACCCGAAGAGAAGCAACTTTTTTACGCATTGAGGTCCAGAATTTTCAGCCATATTTTAGAACTTAAAATATCAACTACCATTGCAGTAATCATAACTGTCTATAATCATTAATTAACCATGTCTGTCAAAAAGAAACTTACTAGCATAGAATGTTTATCAGAAATTTAAGAGTTCAACTTTAAGGTCCCTGGTTCAACTCACGTGTGTAAGCTTGAGTTAAGTTATTGAATTTAGTTATTTAATAGTTTAGTTAGTTGAGTTAAATGATTTTTATTTGGTTAGAAGTTCTATAAATTTAATACTTGATTCTGAGTTAAACGAATATTTTAGAGACTGTCAGAAGTCGTAAAAGAGATAGAGAATTACGATCACTGCGACTGCACGGTAACATATTCTTGTAGGCGAAACTGAATATTCATCATAGCCAGAATCCAGTAAGCTATGATCTGTTGAGACCACTGCTATAAAGCGAGAATTGTTCAACTCTCTCCTCGAAATCTCCCAGTTTCCCCTGTTAACATGCATATATATATTGATACAATTCCAGAGAAATCGCTTAACCTGGTTAGAGGTACTTAGATAATACCTAAAAAAAAAAACTTACCTCAAATTCATTGGAATACGCCCAAGTTGAAACAGGGGAGCTGGTGCAGTATAGCCTGGCTTGAATTGCTGACACTCGGAAGATTTCAGGATCAGATAACTTTAACATAACATAATGATGAAGTTGAGCTCTATACCATTTCAAGAAACTGGAATTGAAAGTAAAAAAAAAATCTGACTAGAATACTTGATGTAGAATAAGTAACCTGATGGCATATTTCACATGTAGTGTTGCCCTTCTCATTGCACCATTTTTGGACACATCTGCGATGAGCATACTGTAATAAAATAGAGGGTGTGACAGAATTATACCTTTAAACAGAAAATTTAGTGGATACAAGAATATTTTATTGTATCGAAACAAATTTGTAGAAGTGACAAGATAATTATTCATTGATAGGCCAATTAAGAAAGTTGACAATAACTAATCAGACCTTGACTTGACCCTTCACTTTACATTGCTGGGGAAAGAAAGCATATTCAGAGCTTCCCAAGGACCACATTCTTTAAAAAACAAAGTTGAAATGAAGGCAGATTGGATGCTATTGGAGAAAAATTGCTCTATTTACGAAATAACATGACATTCTTGGAAAAGAGGGAAGAAATTCTAATGCAAGCACATGCAAAGATAATTTCTTTTTTAAACACGTAAACTCAAATTCAAGAAGAGAACTTGGAGAGATGTTTTCTCATTAGCAACACGCAGAGAATGTGCAGTCTCACATTTCAATTCTCTTAGTAAGTCAAATTTTTCGGTCAGCCTAATAAAATATAATGCCATTGACAAAAATAAGGAGCTACAGGTGCTTTTGAGGGAAGGCATGATAGATTCTAAGGTCAAATATATTCTGCAACAAGACTGAATGAAATTTTTTAAGAAAGACTTACATTTGAACTCAATGACAGAGAAATTTTAACTTGTGCGTGTCAACAAATATTATTCAGAATTAACAATAATGAAACTTGAATGCAGAATGTCAAGATTGAATAAATCAAGCTTTATCTTGAGCTCTAGAAAAATAAAGTCTTCTACTCTGGTCTTGGGTCGCTCCTTTTTTTTTATTCTTTTTTTTGAAAAGTAAGCAAAGGGGGGCGAAGGAAATGACTAGGAAATGTCTGGTTGCAACTGCCCACCCAATAGACAAGATCCAAATGATTTTTTATTTTATCTTCTCTAATATGTCAACTTGATACAGGCTCAAACCTAACCTTCATCATCCTTGTTCATGGAAGATATTAGAACAATAAAGAGATTAATCCCGAAAATAGTTTTGCATCCTTAAATTTATACAATAGCTTTATAACTCGGTAGCCAATACTGATAATGTCTCCCAAAACTAGATAAAAATTCACCACATAATTCGCCAAACATTGGAAACAAATCAAAAGAATTCTGGGATTGTCTTATTACTGGACATGTTAAAGAAACTTAAACCAAGTTTAATATTTTCAGAAATTGAAAACTACCAGTCAAAGAATCACCAAACTAACCTTCAAGCTGCCACAACAAGAACAAGGGGTCTCCATATTTGAATCTTCATCCTCATCTTGGCATATCCTGCATTCCACAACTTGGGACGATAAACCCACCTTTGGAGAAGAATTAAATACCTTTGTGTCATCAACTGCTGATGCAGTGGCCTGCAAAGACCGGTTCCTGCTTTCAATTGCAGCTTCCAATGTGGATTCTGTCAGCAACCGGTCCACTAGTAATACAAAATGATCCCCCATATTCAGACACAGCAAAACTCAACAATCAGATTTGATAAGCCAATGGCCAAGTTCTCTTGTCTTGTTTACTTTTACTCCTGTTTACAAAAACCACAAATGATTAGAAACAATCTAAAAGCTTTTCAATTTACTTTTATACCTGTTTACAAAAACAACCTAAAACCCCTTCATGTAATAAGGATGGACAAAGCAACCTCATAGAAAACTGAGAAGGATTTTGCTCTAACCATTAAACCAACATCAAAAGCTCAACAGATTAGATTGGAACAAAGTCAAATGTACAGTTATTGAAAAAAAAACTCAATAGTTTAAGGGTTTTAGGGGGAAAATTGAAGAAAAAAACACTTTATTGCAGCTGCCTACCACAAAGAAAACCCAAAAAACCAAACTAATTAGCCTAAACCCAATCGAGGAAAACACGTCCGAAAACATTCTAAAGTAAAAGAGAGAAGAAAGGGAAAGCACCCAGAGAAGGAAAAAAAAGGAAAAAGGAAAAGAGAAATGAGAGAGAAACAATACAAAGGCGCATCCAGATGCCAACACCGAAAAGAGAGAGTACTTTACCAAATCCAAGAGCCTTAAAGGCAAAAGCATCAATCATAAAAAGGGTTATAACAAAAAGATAAAAAGAAAAAAAGAAACTTACAAGAAAGGGATCGTTCTTCTTCAAGCAAAGGAACCCTCTTTTCTTTTCGTTTCCCCTTTATTTTTGTGAAAATTAAGCTATGGTTTTCAGGTGAAGCAAGAGATTGAGTGCAAACATTGCTGCAATTCAAATTGCAAGCCTTCTGTCTTTCCTTCTCTGCCTTCTCTTGTATCGAAGGTTTGAGTGTAGTGTTTATGTGTGTTTGGCTCTGGTGTGAGGGTTAAGAGAGAGGCAAAGGAAAATAGTGAAACGAAAGATTCTTGAGCGAGCAGCCCGCGATTTTCCCTTCTACTTAAAACGGTTTTGCGGTTAAACTGCTAACGACCTTTTTGTTTTTCTATTTATTACGCAAATTTGTTTCTGTAAAAATAAAAGGAGTGTTTTTTTGGCCAACAAAGAATAATTTTTGTGTTAAGGGAAGGGAGAATTACAGGAAAGGGTGATCTATCAAGAACACTTATTAATGTATGATATAGTAAAAATAATGAATAAAAATTAACTTTTAATATGTACAATTAATAAAAAGGAAAGTAAACCTATTTTTTTTATATTCAGTATTAACTCAATTACTCAAACAATTATATTTTCAATTTTAAAAGAATGAAAATCTTACATGTTTAAAATTCGGAAATATATATAATGCACTGACAATGTATAATTTTTATACAATATCAATGCATTAAAAGTTGACACCTCATCAATAGGTCTTTGTGAGCAAATTAAAAAAAATTATTTACATTTACTTTTAAGGACTTGACATATTTTTTAATTTGAAAATTAATTAAGTGTTAATCTCTGATGCATTGACAGTGTATAAAAACTATACACTATCAGTACATCATATACAAACCCTTAAAATTCAAAACTCAACACTTGCTTTCTCCCTTATCCAAGACCAAAAACATTCATTATATAAAAAATGTATATCTATTATTTGAAATCCACTAATTGTACATATTTTGTACTAAATTACATTTATTTTGTCTTTTCTTTATGTACATAGTTAATCACATATTTAACTATGATTTATGTAAAAATTGAAATAATTGAAGTAATTGTCTTTTTTTATAAATTTTTAATATTGATATTTTCTTTTCAATGGGTATTTTTTTATCATTAGAATAATTCATAAATATTCTCGGTAGACAACCCCATTTTTGTAAATCCTTAATGGAAGATGAACCCTAAGTGCAACATGAAAAAATTAAGACCTAAGAACAGCAGCAACAGGCTACAGTTCATATCAGCTTGAGAACATCTTAAATGCCTCGTCATACACTGCAACCCAATAAATCCTACACACAGAGGGAGCTCAGCTGGAAGACCATCTCTGTTGAGTATAAAGATCAAAGAAGATTGAGGCCTATCCAGCTAACAATCACGGCGCACCTCCTCTCTCGACTGCCTAGCCAGTTGCCACCCAATCAGCAGCCTTATTATCAGAATGCTCAACAATAGGCAACTTGGAATCAAGTAACAGTATCTGAATACACTTGAAATCCTGCTCGTTCTTACTCTTATTAACAGCTTGCATAATTACTTGGGCATCCCCTCAAAGATCACTTTATTGTACATCCTCTCAACTGCCAATCGAACACCTCCTTTAGCTAGAGCCTTTGCAACAGCAACAGATTTGTTAAGCTCATAAGACCTAGAAAACAGGAGACTCACCAAGTTGCCCGCAGATCCAATATTGGCCTAACCTTGTAACCATCCCTGACATACCTTTATCATTGTCATCCTAGCTGTCATGTTGATCAATCCACATCTCGAGCTACACACACGTAACACAAAAAACTTAGGACACTAACAAGAAATGAATCTTGATAAGAAAAGAAGAAAAGATTTACTGAATCTCGAGAGAGAAAAAGTATTATTGAATTGTGAGAAAGAAGCTCATAATGTTTCATTGATACATGAGTTTTTATTTATACTAGTTTTGTACAACTGTCATATAACTAACTAACTAACTTGAAATACAGTTATTTTTAACAACTACGGCTGCTGCATCTTTACTGGAGCCTTCTAGCTTTGCTGGAGTTTTTGTGTATCTGATGTAGTCTTTTGATGATTAACATCATCTATTAGCCCCCCACAAACTGGAGCATACAGATCCTGTAGGCCCAGTTGGAAATGAAGGAAGTCAAGGAAGTGTAGGTATGAGGTTGGTAAACATGTCAGCAAGCTGGTCTGAAGAAGAAACAAAAAGTAAGTGGATAAGACCAAACTTGAGTTTGTCTCGGACAATATGGTAGTCTATCTCGATGTGTTTGGTTCTTTCATGGAACACAGGGTTTTCAGCAATGTGAATAGCAGATTTATTGTCACAAAACAGGACATCAGGTTGAGGATGTGAAAGCTGGAGGTCTTGGAGAAGATAAGAAAGCCATTGTAACTCACATGTAGTAGAGGCCATGGCACGGTATTCAGCTTCAGAGGAAGATTTAGAGATAGTAGCCTGTTTCTTGGATTTCCAGGAAATGAGAGCTGGTCCAAGAAAAATGCAATAGCCAGTAATAGATCTTCGAGAAGTTGGACATGTGGCCCAATCAAAATCAGTGAAGGCCTTAAGATGGAGATCAGAAGTGGCAGGGAAGAAAAGACCTTTCCCTGGAGATGACTTGATGTATCTGAGGATTCTGTGAGCTGCAATGACATGGTGATCTGTAGGTTTATCAAGATGTTGGGAGAGCTGTTGCACAGCATATGATATATCAGGTCTGGTGGTTGTGAGATAGAGTAATCTGCTAATGAGCTTCCTGTAGTAAGAGGTATCTGGTAATAAGGGAGCCTCCATATAAATGGAATGCTTTTGAGAGAGTGTCATAGGTGTTTTGGCAGGTTTGCAGCCAAGAAATCCAAAGTCTTGGAGTATGTCAAGAGCATATGTGCGTTGGCAGAGATTGATTCCAGCATTAGATCTAGCTACCTCAAGTCCCAAAAAGAATTGCAATTTGCCCAAGTCTTTGATCTTAAAGGCAGTATCCAAGTAGGTTTTCATATCAGAGATACAACTAAGACTGCTGCTGGCTAAAATAACATCATCTACATATATTAAAATAGCCATGAAAGAGGAATCATCTTGTTTAAGAAACAATGAAGGATCTGAGGAAGCATGCTGAAATCCTTGAGTGATTAATGCATCAGAAAGCTTAGCATACCATTGCGGCTAGCTTGCTTGAGGCCATATAGAGACTTTTTAAGCTTGCAAACCTGGTTAGGAGAGGTAGAAGAAAAACCAGGAGGAAGCTCCATATAAACCTCCTCTGTCAAGTCACCATGGAAGAATGCATTATTAATGTCGAGTTGGTGAAGATACCAGTTCTTAGCAGCAGCAACAACCAACAGAGTTCTTATGGTAGTCATTTTGGCAACTGGTGAAAAAGTGTCAAGGTAGTCAATGCCATGTTGCTATGTATAACCTTTAGCAACTAACCTTGCTTTCAGCCTCTCTATAGAACCATCAGCCTTGTGTTTTATTTTGTAAACCCACTTGCAGCCAATTGTTTGTTTGTTTGGTGGGAGAGTCACCAAGTCCCAAGTGTCATTTGCTTGCAAAGCATCAATCTCAGCTTGCATAGCAGTTTTCCAGCCTTCATACTTAATTGCTTGGTTATAGGTTTTAGGTTCAATGATTGATAAGAGTTGAAGAGAGTATGCTTTGTAGGAAGGTGACAAATTATTATAAGATACAACATTAGAAAGACAATGTGGAGTACCTGGAATGTGCTGAAGAGGTTCTAATGCTCGAGAGTGATTGACCTGAGTATACTGAGATGCTGGACTACAGTGGTAGTCTTGCAAGTAGGCTGGAGCAGTTCTAGTCCGAAAAGATCTTCTAGGAATAGTTGTAGGATGGTTGGAAATATTAGAATGAGGATTATCAGCAGTAGAAATGGATGGTTCAGAATTACATGAAGTAGTAGGGACATTAGGACAATGAGAATCACTGTTAGAAGGAGCAGCATTATAAGTAGATGAGTCTGGAAATGTGTGATCAGGAACAGAAATAGGAAGAACAAATGGACAAGAAGCTGGTGAAAATGAATCATTGACAGAACGTAAAGATTGAAAGGGAAATACATTTTCATAGAAAATAACATCTCTAGAAACAAAAATTGATTTGGAGTCAAGGTTATAAATTTTGAATCCTTTTTGATCTGTTGGAAAGCCTAGAAAGACACACTTCTGTGATCTGGGGTGAAATTTAGGCCTAGGATGAGCTAAGGTGGATGCAAAGCAGAGACATCCAAAGACCTTTAGATGAGAATAAGTTGGTTTCTTGTTATAAAGCAACTCATATGGTGTATTATTTTGAATTACTGGAGATGGTATTCTATTAATAAGGTGAACTGCATGTAAAACACATTCAGACCAAAGATTTTCTGGTAGAAAAGCTTGAAATCTTAATGCTCTAGTAACGTTTAAAATGTGCTGGTGCTTTCTTTCAACCACACTATTATGCTGTGGTGTCTGAATGCAAGAGGTTTAATGCAATATGCCTTTTGTTGCAAAATAATGTGTCATATTAAATTCTTGGCCATTATCTGACCTTATGCACTTGATTTTTGTAGAAAATTGAGTTTCAATCATTTTACAGAATTTTTCAATGTAAGTTCTGGTTTCAGATTTGTTCTTTAAGAGATACACCCATGTAGCTCTGCTAAAGTCATCCACAATAGTCAAAAAATAGTAGTGGCCATGAATAGAAGAAAGATGATATGGACCCCATAGATCAGTATGAAGCAAATCAAAACATTTGATACTAACAGATGTACTTACAGGAAAGGAATTTCTCTTTTGTTTTGCATAATGGCAGGTGTCACAAATCAAATTTTCACTACTACAGATAGATGAATCTAACTTTTGTAGAAGTCTAATTCTAGGAAGGGATACATGTCCTAAACGAAAATGCCACAAGTCTATGGAATTTGACACAATAAGACACTGATTAGAAGTGGAAAAAGGATGAGAATGAACATATTTGGAAGTATTGACTAGTCTGTAGAGGTCATGCTCTTGTCTACCCAAACCAATCATCCTCCAGCAGTTGAGATCCTGCACAACACAAAATTTATGGTGAAAAGTAACAAGACAGTTAAAAGACTTAGATAACTTGCTAACAGATATGAGGTTAAGTGAAAAATTGGGAACAAAAAGAGCATCTGTTAGTGTTAATGAAGAAATTTTAACAGTGCCAATGTGTGTTACTGAAACAAGGTTACCATTTGGGAGTTTAACTAAGGTATTGCTAGTTGGTTTATATGTTTCAAAGAGAGAAAGAGAAGAGACAATATGATCCGTTGCTCCACCATCAAAAATCCAAGTTAAACTATGAGATGACTTAGTTATGAAACAAGTAGCAATATGCATACCCTCTTTTTAGGTAAAGGAGCAAAAATGGCATTAACAGATTTAGTATGATTGACTGGAATAGAAGCTAGCTCAATGGATTTTATCATTGCAAGTATCTGATCATATTGGTCCTTAGTGAAGAGTGCTGGAGAAACCTCATCAACAATTCCAAGTTTGCTCAATATGTCAGAACTATCACAATTCTGAGTCTCAGCTTGATTGACTCTGCTTGCAACCTTTGATCTTGGCTTATACCCGAGAGGGTAGCCATGTTTCTTGTAACACTTATCAACAGTGTGGCCTTGATAACCACAATGTGTACAAATTGGTCTTCTGGTATTAGGATATTGCTGCTACTGCTTCTTAAAGAAAGATGATTGTTGATTTCCTGCAGTGATAGATTTGGTATGGAAGGCACTAGGTTCAATGGATCTTGAAGAAAAACTGAGTTGTTTTGCCTTTCTTGTTGAACCACCAAGGCAAAAACTTTGTTGAGTGGAGGAGGAGGATCTAAGAGCATGATCTGAGATCGTACAGTAGCAAAAAATTCATTCAACCCTGTTAACTTTAAATTGACATATATATTTTGAAATGACAAAAACTTAAGTAAGCTTTAATGTTGAAATTCATATTGTAAATTTGCCTTATCACACATGATTTTCTCAATCCATTTTAAGTGTTCATATCAAACATTAAGACCATGATCTAATGATTCATTTTTATCGGTCTTAATACTTTATAAAATGGTTTTCAATAATTAAGTAATTTTCTCAAGAATTATTGAACATAAGTTTAGAAAATTACTTATAAGTTTTTGGACAATATTTTCATTTAAGAAAGTCAAGAAAAACTCCCTTAAAGCTTATAAATGTTTTGGGTTGAATTAAAATCAAAAGCCATATCATTTCTAACCCAAAAGTGCAGGAAAAACTCATTCTGGAAGCATGGGATGGATCCCCTAAGGAAAGGGATCGATCCCTTTTTGGCAAAATGCCCTGGAAGCTTAAAATGAAGAAAAGGATCGATCCCTTTGGTAAAAGGATCGATCCCTTTAAGTCAGAAAGTCCCCAACGGCTAGTTTCTGTGAGATACAACGGCTAGTTTCTGTTTTGACTCCAATCAATGTCCACAAACCATCCAAGGGACTATAAATAGAGGCTTAGAAGCTAATAAAGGAAGAGGAACAACCAAGCAACATCTTTCATCATCTTATTCATCTTCCTTAAGCCTCAACAACAAATCAAGAGCTACAAAGTCTTCATCTTTCATCATTCACATATCTCTTGTATTGCTTAGCACAAATATTGTATAGGCTTTTCTTTGTACCTAATTTCTGTAATCATTTGCCTACTTAGAGGTTTTCTTTGATTACACATTTTGTAAACCAATTCATTCCTTGTAAAAGGGGAGGTTTCTCTTTAGCTTTAGAAAAAAGGGAGGTTTCTCTTGAGCCTAGAAAAAGAGGGAGGTTTCTCTTTAGCCTTAGAAAAAGAGGGAGGTTTCTCTTTAGCCTAAGAAAAAGAGGGAGGTTTTTCTTTAGCCTAAGAAAAAGAGAGAGGTTTCTCTTGAGCCTTGAAAAAGAGGGATTGTAAAGACAAATTCAAAGATAGTGAATTTGGGAAAATCCTTGGGAGCATCTCAAGGTAGAGGACGTAGGCAAGGTTGCCGAACCTCTATAAATCACTTGCGTAAATTTCTCTATCCTTACTCTCTTTACTTATTTGCAATTATATTTGTGTTTATTGTATTGAATCTATATTGCATAATTGAGTAGTCTAGAGAACTTAGAAAATATCAATATAGGCTAGAGAATTTACAAGAATCGAAAAATGAACTTAAGATTAGTGAAAAACCGATTCACCCCCTCTCGGTATTGCCTATAAAAGCCAACATTTGGTATCAGAGCTTGGGCTCGGGATTGATTTAGACTAACCTCTATCGAGCAAAACGATCTTAAATGGCTTACTTGAATGTAGGCACACCCCTAGTAGAAGAGGGACAATCATTAGTTAGACCTCCACTCTTCAATGGTGAGAATTATTCATATTGGAAAACTAGAATGATGTTATTTGTACAATCAAATGATTATGAAGTGTGGAGAATTATAGTGAATGGCCCTAGAATTCCCATGAAGAAAGTAGATGGAAAAGATGTCCCTAAGAGTGAGGATGAGTGGGACACAAATGACATGAGATTGGCACAAATGAATGCTAAGGCTATGCACACCCTCTTTTGTGCTTTAAGTCCCAATGAGTATAATAGAGTCTCCTTATATGAGAATGCTAAACAAATATGAAATAAACTAACCATCACACATGAAGGGACAAATCAAGTTAGAGAGACCAAAGTAGGAATGCTCACACATGATTATAAGCTTTTTTAGATGAAAGAAAATGAGTCCATTAGCGAAATGTTCACTAGGTTTAATGATATAATTAATGAACTTAAGGCTCTAGGCAAAACTTATTCCAATATTGAAATGGTAAAAAAAATTTTGAATAGCTTGCCTAAGTCTTGGAAGGCAAAGGTAACTGTAATAGAAGAGTCTAAGGATCCAAATACCTTGTCTCTAGATGAACTTATGGGCTCCCTACTTACATATGAAATGAAAATGAAAATGAAAAGAAATGAAGTGCCTTCAAAGAAAGTAGGAGTAGCACTTAAGTTTTCCACTCATGAGATCATTGAAAATGATAGTGATGAGAATGGAAATGAGGAAGAAAAGGAAATGGCAATGTTTGCCAAAAGATTTAATAGGTTCATGAGAATGAAAGAGAGTGAGAATGATAGGAGACATCAAAGAAGAGAGGTAATGAGAGGAGGATCAAGTAGGAGAGAAAAAGACCCCTTAGTGTGTTATGAGTGCAATGAACTGAGTTATACTAAGTTAGATTGCCCCTTATTTAGGAAAGAAAAGGATAGGAAACCTAGGAAGAAAGCATTTGTGGCTGCATGGAGCGATAGTGATAGCTTCAATGAGGAAAACATAGATGATGAGGTAGCCTACTCATGCTTTATGGCTATTAGTGACGATGAAGCTAACTCTAGTTCTAGTGAAAATAATGATTTTACATTTGATGAGTTACAAAATGCTTTTAATGAATTAGCAAATGAATTTCAATGCATGAATTCTAAATATAAGAAAATTGTTTCTAATTTGAAAATAGAAAAGGAAACTTTGACCAATGTTAAGCTAGAATTAGAGAAGAAACTAGAAGAGGCCGACTTAAAAATCAATGAGTTAAATAAAAAGAATACAAATTTGCATAACTCATTTTCTAGGTTCTATATGGGTCAACAAAAGCTAGATCATATGTTAGAGACCCAAAGAGCTTTTTTTGACAAAGATGGGTTAGGCTATAATGCTAAACAAAAAGAAACTCATCTTAAGAATTTCCTAGTGAGCAAAAATACTATGCATGATTTATCTCTTACATGCTCACTATGCAATAGGATAGGCCATTCTTCACAAGCATGCACAAATAGAAAAACCATATTTAGAGGAAGAGTAGTTAAAAAATGTGGGTGCCAAAGCATGCAATAAATAATGATGATTTGAGCTTGAAATGGATCCCAAAAGGATCAAAATTATTTGTACTAACTCTCAAGGACCCAAGAAAATTTGGGTACCAAAACATGCTTAAATTGTTTGTTATAGGAGTGTTAGAGCATGAGAATACAAAGGAACAATGGAGATCAAATGCTCTACACACACCTCCCATGGAGATTGCTTATGCCAATGAGAAAGAGAAAGAGCTTAAGAATTCATCCTTGGCAAGGTCACAATAACTCTTCAAAGAATGGCACAAGGTGGATCCAACTATTCATGGCAAAGCACTCTCAAGCAAAGGAGTTTTGTAAGCTTAAAGTTTTTATTAAATTATTTGTGCTTATATGAGAAATTTGGTTGATAATCTTTAATGCATTGTGATTGAGCAAAAGGCATGATAAATGATTGTTGAGGCTTGAGGATTTGAGGAAAATGAGTATTGGAGTTGATTAAGTAGTTCCTGTTGCTTCCTTTTCTACATTTTTAAGCCTTAGTTGAGAAGTTTTCTTAATTCTCTTGATATCTTCTTTCTTCTTAACTTAAAATTCAATATTTTAACTTCCTTTTGATGATATTTAGAATATGAAAAATCATTTTTCATTGATATCATGCCTAAACTCCATCAACTTGTATCATTTCCAACAAATGGTATCACTTTCAACAATCAATATTATTTTTCTTGAGCTCACAAGTGCAAAATCATTTTTCTTGTTGAAAGCATTCATGAATCTTGAAATAATTTTGAAATATATTTTCAACGAATGCTTAAACATAATTTTGAGAAATATTTCAAGAATTTATGGATATATTTGAGAAATTGATGAACTAGTGCATAATGAATCTTCTTCATTCATTTTTGTTCATCTTAGTCAAGCATGCTTATAAGATTATGTCTCTTAGCTTGACTTATCATTCCACACTAGGTTTCATGATAATCATACATCTAGTGGATTGATTCCAAATGTAAATTCAACAATTGATAATGGTCATTGGCCTATAATTTGTGATGGTAAATGGATCATAAATGTTCAAATGCATGAAACTTTATCATCCATGTACTTAAATTTTTCTTATGGCCAAATTATTAAAGAACTTGGGCTTTAATGAATCTTTCCTTGCTCATAATTGATTAAGGACTTGAATTGAAAAATGAGCATAGGATTTTTGTACTTGAAACCATGGAAGAAATGTGTTTGCTTGAATACCTTTATTGTTTGAATCTTCCATATGGTATAACTTTGTGAATATAAATATGAATATGGATTAATACTTTATGATAGTATGCTAATGTTTAATTAATCCATATGCATATTTGATGGTGTGTGCTTGTGTTCTTGCATTTTTAGAATGATTATTTTCTTGACATGAACACACTACACAGAAATATTGGATTCATGCAAAATGACTAAGTCAACCATTAGTAACAATTGATATTTAGATTGAAATAACAATTAGTATCATTGGCAACCATATTTTCAACAATTGGTAAGCCAAAGCTAAATTGCCAATTGGTATGAGCTTTAAATTAACAATTCTTCTCATGCTCCTTAGATTGAAATGACAAATAGGAAAGAATCCATATAAGACACTTTTGCATGAAACACTTTTGTGCTAGAATTTGTGATTAATTGATGTATGATTTAATTCTAGACACAATATTTCTTGAGAATGATTTATGAGCACATGCATATAATATGTTATATAATTTCAGCTCATAATCATGATGTATTACAATGCACCTTAGTTGGACTTTAGAAAGAACAATTGATATACTTAGGTGCTTAATAGGATTGAAACGAGCAAGTCATAGACTTTAGTAGATATTTATACACAACTTGCTTCATTATTTACCAATTGGGAACTTCTTGCAAAATTATTTATAAACAATTGGTATAGGATCATAAGTCATATTCTTTGCATAAATATTTCATACTCTTTGTGGATATTGACTTATTTATTTGTGCTATGAGTCCATGTACTAACACGTTTCTTGTTGGATGGAGCATATTTATCTCTTCTCACATAGCCATAATTTTTGGGGGAGCATATTTTTTCTTATTTTTTCTTCTTTTTGCTATGACAAAAAGGGGGAGAGATAGATATTAAAAGGGAGAGATATTAAGGGGGAGAGATAATGGGGGAGAAATAGTTTGAAAATTCATTTTCAAAACCCATGCTTATATTAAGGGGGAGCTTTATAAAATCCTGCTTTATTTGAGGGGGAGTATTTTATGAAAGAATTTCAAAGCAAATTTACATTAAGTTTTGTCATATCAGAAAGGGGAGATTGTTAGCTTTAAATTGACATATATATTTTGCAATGACAAAAACTTAAGTAAGCTTTAATGTTGAAATTCATATTGTAAATTTGCCTTATCTCACATGATTTTCTCAATCCATTTTAAGTGTTCATATCAAACATTAAGACCATGATCTAATGATTCATTCTTATCGGTTTAATACTTTATAAAATGGTTTTCAATATTAAGTAATTTTCTCAAGAATTATTGAACATAAGTTTAGAAAATTACTTATAAATTTTTGGACAATATTTTCATTTGAGAAAGTCAAGAAAAACTCCCTTAAAGCTTATAAATGTTTTGGGTTGAATTAAAATCAAAAGCCATATCATTTCTAACCCAAAAGTGCAAGAAAAACTCATTCTGGAAGCATGGGATCGATCCCCTAAGGAAAGGGATCGATCCCTTTTTGGCAGAATGCCCTGGAAGCTTAAAATGAAGAAAAGGATCGATCCCTTTGGTAAAAGGATCGATCCTTTTAAGTTAGAAAGTCCCCAACGGCTAGTTTCTGTTTTGACTTCAACCAACGTCCACAAACCATCCAAGGGACTATAAATAGAGGCTTAGAAGCTAAAGGAAGGAAGAGGAACAACCAAGCAACATCTTTCATCATCTTATTTATCTTCCTCAAGCCTCAACAACAAATCAAAAGCTACAAAGTCTTCATCTTCCATCATTCACATATCTCTTGTATTGCTTAGCACAAATATTGTATAGGCTTTTCTTTGTACCTAATTTCTGTAATCATTTGCCTACTTAGAGGTCTTCTTTGATTACACAATTTGTAAACCAATTCATTCCTTGTAAAAGGGAGGTTTCTCTTTAGCTTTAGAAAAAGAGGGAGGTTTCTCTTGAGCCTATAAAAAGAGGGAGGTTTCTCTTTAGCCTTAGAAAAAGAGGGAGGTTTCTCTTTAGCCTAAGAAAAAGAGGGAGGTTTCTCTTGAGCCTAAGAAAAAGAAGAGGTTTCTCTTGAGCCTTGAAAAAGAGGGATTGTAAAGACAAATTCAAAGATAGTGAATTTGGGAAAAATCCTTGGAGCGTCTCAAGGTAGAGGACGTAGGCAAGGTTGCCGAACCTCTATAAATCACTTACGTAAATTTCTCTATCCTTAGTCTCTTTACTTATTTGCAATTATATTTGTGTTTATTGTATTGAATCTATATTGCATAATTGAGTAGTCTAGAGAACTTAGAAAATATCAATATAGGCTAGAAAATTTACAAGAATCGAAAAACGAACTTAAGATTAGTGAAAAATCGATTCACCCCCCCTCGGTATTGCCTATAAGAGCCAACAAACCCTTTCAAGAATCTAATTACTTGATCTTGCTGTTGATATCTTCTTGCAACAATCAGTGCCTCACAAGAACATTGGGGTTCACAAGTGCAAGAAGGGATGACTCTCAAATTCAACAATTCATCCCAAAGTATCTTAATATGAGTGAAGTAGCCTGTTACACTCATAGATCCTTGTTGAAAAGAATAAATTTCTTCCTATAAGTCAAAGATCCTAAAGGCATCACCTTGTGCAAACCGATCTTGAAGATCACTCCATACCTCCTTTGCTGTATCGAGCCAAATAACACTTTGGGCAATAGATTGTGAAACTGAATGAAGGAGCCATGACAGAACCATTGTATTGCATCTTTGCCAGCAGCAAAGGAAGGATCTGACTTTGCTGGAATCTTGATAGTGCCATCGACAAAACTGAGTTTGTTCTTGGATAATAGTGTCATCTTCATGGATCTAAACCAAGAATGGTAATTTGATCCATTCAACACGGGAGAAACCAAAACCAGACTTGGATTCTCATTTGCATGTAGAAAGAATGGACTAGAAGAGTCCTCTGTACTGTTAGTTGCATTAGAGGTTGAGTTAGATGAGTTGGCTGCAGTATTTGCCATTGCCGAGAAAAAAGAAAAAGAAGTTTTTAGATGAATTCGAATGAATTCTTGCAAGCTTGATACCATAACAAGAAATGAATTTTGAGAAGAAAAGAAGAAAAGATTTACTGAATCTTGAGAGAGAAAAAGTATTATTGAATTGTGAGAAAGAAGCTCATAATGTTTCATTGATACATGAGTTTTTATTTATACTAGTTTTGTACAACTGTTATATAACTAACTAACTAACTTGAAATACAGTTATTTTTAACAACTACGGGTGCTACATCTTTATTGGAGCCTTCTAGCTTTGTTGGAGTTTTCTGTGTATCTGATGTAGTCTTTTGATGATTAACATCATATGTTAGACACACACAAGGCAAAAACTCTCCCTTATATTCTCATTCTTTTCTCTCTTCTATTCTGTATTCTCTCTTATCTTTTTTATTTCACATAGGCAAAAATTGACTTAAGCGTCGAAGCATGCTCTTTAACCTTATCTTCTCTCTTGTAGGAGCTAAGATCCTCATGATTTGCTCACTCAATTCCAAATCTTAAAGAACAATAGTTAAAGCACAAAAGAACCTCAACTATCAGCGCCCTCAGTTAATTTCCCATTAGAATCTCTAGCTATTGCACCAATTGTAGATGTCTTCCATAAAAGGAGAGTTTAATGTCATGCTTCGGTTTGGCTAGGCTTTTGACGGAGCCTAGTTTAAATTTCTTAATGTTTTCTCTAAGCTTTACAATGTTTACATGCTTATTTATTTGAGCTTTTTATTTTTATTTATTTTTATTATGCATAGGCTATTCTCTGTTTTCTATGTTTAGCTTATGTTTATGATTCTAGTTGCTTCGGTTTAACATGTTTTTCATCTTTGTTCCTAGTGATTATGCTTTATGTTGGCTTTAATTGTGTTTAATTATGCTTTTTTTGGCTTTGTGAACTTTTATACTTTAAACAATTTCGGTTTTATTCATGTGATTATTAAAATTATTGTTTAGGAATTATGATTTTTAAAGCATTATTTATATTATGATTTTACAATTAGCTTATTATAAATTTATAGTAGAATTGAGTTATAAGTCACCAACACTTATAGCTTTAGCAGTCAAAATATTTTGGATTGATTTATTGATTTATGCGAATTTTAAAAAATAATAAATTTAAAATTTAAAATTCAACCTCTGCTTTTTTTTTAATCTGGAACTGAGTCGGACTTTTAAGTCATTTACGGATGAAGAATAATTTGGACAATTATTTGATTGGGTTAGGTGATTTAGGTCCAATGCTAGGTTTTTTCAAGGATGAGATGAAGAAAAATTATTGGGCTATGGTCTTAATATATTTGGGCCTTAAAAAAGTTGGACCGTTCTTATATTAGCAAATAACAAAAATGACATTTCTACCATCATGAAAAGACAAAAAATTTTGATAAAAATTATATATCAATTTGTTGAAAATTAAAAAATACTTTATATTTAATATGTCAAAACATTACAATTTTCGCATTTTACGTCTCAAACACAAAATATATTTTCAAAATCAGATTTAATTCTAATGAAAGTATATGTATTTTTTATTAAAATAATTAAGTCTCAGTTTTTTTTTTTGATAAATGGTAAAATAACTTTTTTACTATTTCAGAAAACCTAAATTAAATTCAATTTTTTTAGATGATGCTTCATTAAAAAAGTTATTTAACGTATTAGTAATATATTTTTAAATTATACTAATAAAATTAAAAATATCATATATTCTATTAAAACATATTTAAAATGGTGTTTACGGAAATATACATCATCCTCTTCTTCCAGCGCCGTTCCATGTGCCGCCGGATCTTACTTAAGGACACTGAATTTGATATCAATTTCAAGACTCGACAGCATCGGAAAGATTATCGGTATTCTATTCAATCAGTCTGAATTTACATTTTACAACATTGCTTGAAAATGAAAAAGTAATTAACAATTTTATAATTCTTTGATCCACGGCTAGAAACAGATGGATAAAAAGCAATAGCTGGCCAAGGCCGTCCGATCCCAAAAGCGGTGCTCCACTGACGGTGCCCAGTCAAAAGGCCGACACAGTAGCATGACCACCACGACTCAAGCGCGTAATGAACGGCGATCACAGTCACAGCCATCCCTGTCGCGCACGGCTCTGCGCTTCGCTGCTTTTCATGCTTGACGATTTGCGGGTCCCAGCCACCGCTGCATGGGGATGAGTGGTGACTAACTTGTCAGCAATTGGGCCCCTGCCTGCTTTTCTCCAATCACGTGCCACGTTTGCTCACGCGCTTTGCATTTCTAGTAACTTCTCTACACACGGAATCCACGCGCATATACTGGATTCATTTTCTAGACCGTTGGATCTTACCATCTCATCTCATTGAAACGGTGGTGGGGCCCACTGCTAAACGGAATTGATTGATTCAAGTGTAACAAAATCGTTGGATAACGATGCTACAGTCCACCTCAACACACATCATTTGACAAAGATTGTGTTTACAACATCAAGGCTTTATTTTAATCAGTCAAAATGAATTAAAAAATGAAGAAGAATGATTATGCACACTATTGTTATTTAATTCAGATTTTTAAAATAAAATTAAGATAATCACATATAATTTATTTTATTTATTTCATATTATTTTAATTTTTTTAAAAAATATATATTATTATCTTAATTCAAAATTTTAAAAATTTTATTTATTATGTATTGAAAAATAGTAGTCTCCTTACACAAAGCCAGGGAGATATATTTTGTATCATTATATCTTATTAAATAGAATTATGATATTTTATAATATTATAATCGAATTCAAATTAGATTCAAATAATATTTTTATTATTCCTTTCAAATTCAAATAGATTCGGATAATGATAATATAAGATCCACTAAGTGAATTAAATTATAAATAAATTTAAGATTAAATTTTTAAAATTTATTATTTCTCATTATTTTACAATTATCCGGATGTAAAAAGGAGAGCATTTTTTTTTATATTTGAAAGTTGTGGTTGTTTAAATTCTACTCCAAATTTAATAAGATGCTAATTTTTTATTATTAGGTCAAAATATTGTTAACATAAGAAAAAAAAAAACCCAAGGCATTTAAGGTATGAGAAAAATGACGATTTTTGGAAAGCCATGCCCATTAGTGGTGTTTACAAAAATCAAGTGCTGCACTCGGCATAAAGGAAAAAGAAGTAAAGGACAAAACAAGTGGGTAGAAAGCAGCAAATGGAAGGAGGCCCGTATGCAGATTTGCTCACTGTATTTGTATTTTTATTTTATTCTTTGCTTAATCCACTAAAAAGATATTTGCTTTAAGTATTTCACTGTTTATAAATAACTATAAGCTGGGCAACCGCCATGCTTAAGGGCTTAAAGCAAAGTACTAAGGTTGTTTTATTAATCCCACCCGCCTTTTTAGTTTCCTTCTTCCCATGTGACTCTGTCTTTCTCTCTCCAAATCAACCCCCCATTAAAAATCTTCCTTTCTTTTCCTTCTTGTATTATTTGTATTACTGTATCAAATCATGAAGCTGAAATGTTGAGAGTTTCTTCTGTTTCTTTTCACACTGCCACTGCTGGCTTTAGTTCTGCTTTTGTGATCTGGGGGTGTGCCTAAGATTTGGCGTTTTGGATTTGCCGAATCTCGGACGATAGAATGAGTTTCCAGTAAAGTTTTACTTAAAGCTGCAAATGAAGATCTTTTTGTGTAGACGCTTCATTTTCTTGCTTATTGTAGGCTTTGGTTGTTTGAGCTCAATTCCGGCTTTGCCGCAGAATGAAATAATCAGAGATCATGTCAAGTTTATTGTCGGTTGGTGTTCATGATTCTGTTCTGATTTCTAGTATAACGTGATGTTACTGTTTAAGTTTTCATTGCTTATTTTGTTTGCTTTTTTCCCTTTTATCTGGGTTTTTTTGTCTTTATCACTTATGTGTTGGTAATGTGATTTGATATTCTTTGCTACATTTGGTTGCTGAGGAAAAAGAAAGGAAAGGGAAAGAAATGGAATTTTGAGTACTGGGATTTTGTTTTCTGGGGGGGGATTTCGAGAAATATACGATTTTTTTTGGCTAAACTATAAGCCAGTTTGATGTAATGGACTGAGTTCACTGCTGGTTTCGACAAATCTAATCTTTATTTTCCCTTTTGCCTTTTCTTAATGTTTACTGTGATCTTAACCGATGCAATTAAGCCAAAGGAAAGGCTTTTGTTGCCATTAGCTCTCTCAAATTGTTTCATTGGCAGTGTCTGTTTGTTGTGTATGCAGGAGGGGTGAATTTAGGTCCATGGAAGAATGGAATATCTGAGCTGGCGCAAGCACCTGCACCTGCTAGTGATGAGCCTCCAAGCACGCTGGTGCTGGCAGCAAGGAGGACAAATAGGCCAGACATTCTTCGCCATTTCAAGCATTATCTCGGTGGGTGGGATATTACCAACCGGCATTATTGGGTGGTAAAGTCTTGCCTCTGTCTTACATTCTTGTTAGTCTTTTGATTGATCTGTTGAATCTGATTGCTTTAGAGATGGTTCATTCTTGGCGTAATTGGACATTAAATATCATATTTGGGTTTATAAAGACTGTATCTTTATGCTGACATTGGAATCTATGTCAAATGAGATTTTATTGTTAATATGTGTAGACATAGTGACAGGGAAACAGACAACAGTTGGAACAGTTATTGTTGTAGTTGGGAAGGAAGTGTCATATTCAAGAAAGAAAAGAAGGAAGAAAAATTTTAGTAAAATAAATGTTCTCCATGATCCCGATTCTTCTGGTATTTATCTGACAAGAGTTGAAATCTTTTTTATTGATCTTTTAGAAGAAGAAATATAGCATGTTTATTCTGGATTTTCAATGAACGAAGGAAGACCAGTTTTGTTGTTTACGCCCCACTCACACAGCCTTAAAAGATGCAACTTGCTTGTGAATTCTTAAGATAGTATTATGCTAGGATGTTTCAGCATACTCCTTGTACCTAAAGAACGTATTCTGCATTGCTTTTCGAAATTTTTGTACAATATATCAGATATTTTTAATTGGCGTTTTGACTATTGTGTCTGCAGTCTGTTGGATTTACAGGTGCTGCTGGATTCATTTTTGCTGTCCTGTGGTTTGTTTCTTTTGGCTTGGTTCTTGTGGTATATCATTGCTGTGGATGGAGAATAAACATCAAAGGAAAAAGATCGGATCAATCCCAAGTGATTTGTCTTATAATGCTCATATTGTTCACAAGTGTTGCAGCGTAATAATCCAAACTTAAGACTTTCTACCACTAAGATTTTTGTGGAGCTTTTACATCTTATTTACTTAGTATAATTCTCTTTTGTGAAATTTTATTTTATATGTATTTTTGCATCTTCTAGTGGAACGTATGATTTTTTCTATGTACATGTTCTTTCTTGGAAATAATACACTGACCTCTTTTCTACTAGTTTTTTGTAACCACAAATCTTTTACTGAACAGGACTGGATGTATTCTTCTTTCTATTGGGCAAAACGATTTTCATGGTGAAGTGTTGCATACTTTGAAATATGTTGTGAACCAGTCAGACTACACTGTGCAAATCCTAAAAAATGTCACACAGTACCTATCTCTAGCAAAAACCATCAACGTGGCCCAGGTGTTCCTTCCTTCTGATGTCCTGACTGACATCGACAAGTTGAACATAGATCTAAACACAGCAGCAGATACACTGACAGAGAAAACCAGTGAAAATGCTGTCAAAATAAGAAGAGTCTTCAATGCTGTGTATGGTCCCCTAAACCTCTTAATATTACCTCATTACTTTAGAAGCAGGCAAATCAAAATCTTAATACTTAGATGTCCAATTTCAAATTTGTTTTCAGGCGATTAGCACTGATCATCGTGGCAGCAGTGATGCTAATTCTGACTCTGCTTGGTCTTTGTAAGTATCACTAGAAGTTATTGCTGACTTGAATCTTACATGTTTCTTTATCCTTTACCTATCTGAAATTTGTGCCTTATTTTATTGCAGTGTTGTCTGTCCTAGGGCACCAGCATGCCATTCACATGTAAGTTCTTTTGAGGCCTGTGTAGTTTTAGAAAAATGTTCTCCATTTTCCATCTATACTTTAACATTACAAATGATTAATGAAATAAGGTAACAACTACATATTGTTTTCCAATTTTCTGTGAATTGGAAAATTATTAAAATTGGTTCCACTTCTTGGCTACATTTGGAGTCCCTTGTTTTCCAATTTAGTTATTAACCTTATCTTATTGATCACATTTAGTGTGTAAATTGAAATCATGTTCTGAAACTAAACAGCCGCTTGATCTTTGGTTGGTGTTTTCTCTTTTTTCAATTATATGACAACTTTAAATCTCTTTCTGACACTACCAAGAAATTGTTGCAGATTCATAGTCAGCGGATGGTTACTAGTAGCTGTTACATTCATTCTTTGTGGAGTTTTTGTAATCTTGAACAAGTAAGATGCTAGATCTTTGGCGGAGATATCTCTAAAATTCCTACATATCTGCTTGCTTATAAAAAATAAAAATTTGGTCTGGCATCCTTCTTATCATTTGCATATTTATGGAATGCTAACATTGAATACATGATGCATCAGCACCTTTGCATTCAATACTGCAAAGTTGCTTGCTGAAACAATATTTGAAATTGTATAAGTTTTGATACCTGTAGTTTGTTTGAACAAATTGCTCCTACATGTCATTTCTGTTTCTTTGTTTCTTTCCCTATACCAAATATGTTTATTTGGCTACTGTTCTATATTGGAAAAAATGCTGTAAAAAAAAACCTAACTTTGCAGTTCTAACTTAATTATATATTTTGAAGCTTCTGCTTTGCTTGGATTGCATTAAAGTAAAATGATTTTCTATGCCACTAGCCAACATCAATTTGTAATCACTGAAATGTGTCTCACTTGATTTACATTGCTTTACTGAAAAAGAATCCTATTTGTACTACCATTTGAAAACTTTTGGACATCATTTCATGTGCAAAACGCCCATTGGAATGTCACTGTCTGATGGATCATCCCTTTTGTGTGTTTCAGTGCAATTTCTGACACTTGTTTGGCTATGGAAGAATGGGTGGAAAATCCCCATGCGGAGACTGCTCTTAGCAATATCCTTCCTTGTGTTGATCAGAGAACGACAAACCATACGCTCACTCAGAGCAAACAAGTCATCAATAGTATGGTAGATGTTGTCAATAGGTATATTTATGCCTTTGCCAATGCAGATCCTTCCCCAGACGACAATGGTTATTACAATCAATCTGGGCCTCCAATGCCTCCTCTATGTTACCCATTTGACTCTCAGCTACAAGATCGTGAGTGTGGGTCTTATGAGGTGTCTATGGCAAATGCTTCTCTGGTATGTCTATTGAAGCTGATAATTTTTTTTTTCTTTTCAGAATTTATTTCCCATCAACACTACTAGATAAACTTTCACCCTTCGAAAGTGAATAAACAGTACTTGATATATCCATTTTTAGTTCTCTAAATATCTGTGAATTATGCATTCAATATTCTGTTGTCATCAGCTCTGGTCAAGGTTATAATCTAAAGGTGTATTGATAGAAATAAGTTTTAACCACAGACACACCATATTCATGGTTTGAGAAAGAGGTGAACAATGGGTTTGGTGTGTTTGTGTTAGGAGCTACATACTTAGATCATGCAGTGTCTGAGAGTAGTAAAATTTTATTAGTTATGACAACTAAACTTCGCGGGATATTGGGGAAACCTAAAATTTAAAATCATATAGGGCTATAGCATAAACTTGCAATCGGGCATTTGACAGAAGATGAAAAATTCAACTAACTCAATGCAGGTTAAGGCATGAACGAGGTAGCATTTGCAAATGAAGTATTACTTTTCTCCCTAGTGATGATTGCAAATCCTGTACTAAAACTTAGAAGGCTCTTCTATGGTTCTATTCTTATGCATGAAAAATTCGACTCAACTCAATTAAATTTTTTTATATTTTCAGGTTTGGCAGAACTACATATGCATGGCATCAGTATCTGGCCTATGCACCACCACAGGAAGAATAACGCCAGACAGATTCACACAGCTGGTGGCAGCAGTTAATGAAAGCTATGCTCTCAAGCACTATACGCCGCCCTTACTTTGCCTACAAAACTGTGATTTTGTGAGAGATACGTTCCAAAACATCACCTCAAATTACTGCCATCCATTGGAGCATTACCTCAAGATAGTAAATGCAGGTTTGGGCTTAGTCTCAGTAGGAGTCTTGCTCTGTCTAGTTCTCTGGATATACTATGCAAACCGCCCCCAAAGGGAGGAAGTGTTTGTGAAGCTAAAATGCATGAGCTGCAAGAACATTTTCAGCACAAACAGCAACAGTAATACAACATTGTCAAACATGGCAAATGGAGTCGCAAGAAATTAGGTTAAGTCTTTATTTTTAGTTGTATCCCATTAGGTAAAGAAACCAAGGTGGGGCAAAGCTCCATTTTGAGTTGGGAAGCTCATATCTTAGCTCTATCATTGTCTCGTTATAAATGTATAGTAAATGTAATCGATTTGCATTGCTTAGGAATGCCAATGTTCCTACTCATTTCTTTCGGAAGTCAAATCAAGTGATCCATACACTGTTTCTTTACTCAAATGGTGTATGTAAAATGTGAAAATCGATCATCAACTAGTAAATCAGTTGAGAAAACGAAAGAAAACCCTTGATGGCATTAAAATTCACCATGATCATCTGATGGAGGTTCTGTCAATCTCTGGGGCCTCCCTGGCGTCTCAAGTACCTCTTGAAGTCCATGAACAACGATTGATTCACCGAAATACAAATCTGGAGAAGCAACAGCAACTTCGTTGATCATCACGGTATTCCCAGTTTTAGTGACATTGATCTTAAACCCTTCCAAGTACGTCTCCAGCACCGTACCATCATTGAAAGCAACCAAATCAGCCCACAGCAACTTGCATGGAAGAACATGCCTGAAAAGGATGGACGGATACTCACTGAAATCCCCAATGTAGCCTTTCATTTTCATGACATCATCAAGAGGAGCGAAGAGAGTCAGAGCTGCGGTTGGGGCCTTGAAACCCAGTAGCTGCAAATCGAGAAAAGAGGCCATGACAGAGTACCCTCTTGACCTTAAAACCAAACTAGCCTCCCCGAACGGATGGCCACCTCCATCCACGGATAGGACGCAGCTAGGATTAGGCGCTAAAACCCCGAAACTCGGGTCGAAAAACTCTTGGATTCCAAAGATTATCAAAGACCCATCGTCGAATATAGGGGAGCCATCAATCCTGACACCGTTGAGGGAAACGTAATCGTCGGAAGGAGAAGAGGTGAGGATGAGGGAGTGGTTGGGGAGGAAAGTAGGGATGGCGGAGGCATGGGGGAGGGTTTCAAGGGATTGGAGAGAAAGACGGAGAGGAGAGAGGTGGAATTGGAGAAGAGAAAGCGAGGGCTGCCCGTGTTCGATGAAGGCGGGATCGGCGGGGGAGAAGATGGTGAGAGACGGGGATTGGAGAAGCTGGGATTTTGAGAGAAGGTTCAGAGTGAGAGCCATGGAAACGAAGCCCGAGTCGGAGAGGATTTCGGAAGCGTCAAGGAGGGTTTGGGAGGGTAGAGCAGAGGAAAGTGAGAAGAGAGAAAGGAGGATGAGAGGGAGGAGAAATCTGCAGGCCGCCATTTTCGAGGTGGATTTCGAGTTAATTTGTTGCAGAGAGTTGAGTGAAAATATCAATACAAAGAGGTGGTTAATTTTGGCGGGAAGCGTTTACACGCGTGGAAGGGCGTGATTGGAAGCAGGAATGGGACTGAGAAATTCGTTAAGCAAAGTTGTTAAACGGTTATAAACAACGGAGTCGGCCTAGGCGGCACCCTTTTTTGCCCGTTTCGAACGAACCCGGTCCAACGTTTTTTTTATTTCAACCCGGTCCAACTTAAAACATCTTCACTCCAACAAATCCCAAATTTTTGCCATCCAACCTAGATTAAAAAATTTACTTTAACGCTAACCAAAAAAAAATTACTTTAACCTAAATTTTATGAAATAATTTATTCTGTGATATAAATTGTATCTTAATTATATTTTATTATAGAATTAATATCTTTTTTGTACCAAAAAAAAAGGATTAATATCTTTAATTAAAATTAAATTTCATATTGTGTCTAAAATTATCAAATTTATTTTTAAGCAAATGTGGTGATCAAGCAACAAAGAATTTTTCTATTATAAAAGATATGCTAATGGTAAATCAAAGGCAACTACAATCTTAAATACCAAAACATTTCTTTTATATTCTAATTTATTCACCGTAAAATTTTTTCATGGTCAACCCAACTCAAACATTCGAACAAATTTGACGAAAAAATTTTCAATGAAGCTTTTATTATGTAAATCAATAAAGAAACAAAAAGATACGTAAAATATTTACTAGGCACTCTTTTTTAATAAATAAATATGTATTAAAAGAGAATTATTATTCAATATATTATTAGTGGAGTTTTTAAAATTCACAAAGAAACTTAAAATAGTGACATATACTCCACATTATTTATTTTTTATTTTTTAATATTTTTCAAAAGATATATTTTATCCACTTGTAGAGGTCGTTTGGTTCGCGGAATCTAGGATTACCTTTGAGAATCATTTAACGAAAAATCATTTTACTTGACGGATTCATGGGAATATTAGATTCTTGTGTTTGGTTGTATTGGTGGGAATATAAGATTTCTATGTTTGGTTAAAAGAAAGTAAGATTACTTAATTACTTATTTTACTATAATACCCTTCGTATTATTAGTTGATGTAGAGTGAATAACACTTGATATAGATTATATTTAAATTAATTACTTATTTATTTATTTAAGATACTCATTTATTTATTTATTTGGTCCCCTTTTTTTTATATGGTTTTTGTTATGTAAATTATTTTGATTTAACAAACTATTACTATATTAAATTGATTTTGATTAATAAAAAATCATAGGGTCCATCTTATTATTGGTCCATTTGATTTTAAATTCATTTTCCTCTTACATGTCAATTCATCAAAATAAGAAAAAAAACAATGACACTTTAAATTTAAGTGAACACTACATTTATTGATACCAATTTAGTTAAGAAATGTTATTTTGATACATGCAAACTTGTAAATTATATTTAGATTTAATAAAATTAATGATTATGTTGCAATTAAGAAAGAGTTTTTAATGGCCTAAAAAAAAGGGTTTTTAATAAGTGTTTTATTTAGGTTTGTAATTTTTAACAAATCCAATGGTATAATTACATTTAAATTACTTATTTAAGTATTTAAGATGTTTATTTATTTATTTTAATATATAAATAATTATCTAGGATGTAATACCTTTGATAGTAAAGAGTAAAGTTGACACAAATGAAAAGATGTTAAGGATAAAATTGGAACAAAAAAAGAATTCCCAAGGGAAAATAAAAATACCTCAAGGGGGGAGAGTATTGTTTTCCCCCTATTTTCCTCTTTTTTGACACTGTTGGGAATCCAAAATTCCTGATGAGGAGAAAAATTATCCAACCAAACGAGGTTAAACAATTACGGAAAATAAAATTCCTGAGGGTAATCTTAAATTCCGTGAACCAAACGCACCCGTCAAGTTCAAAAACTCATTTGATAATGTATAAGATAATAATTTAATTAAATAAATAAAAAATAAAAAATACTAATTTTATTTTTTTTAATAATACATTCTCATTTAAAGTTACAATCATAATCGATATATTACAATCCGTGAACTGGTAACTTGATAAATTGGTAAATAAAAATTATAATAACAAACCAAACAAATAACATAATCAACTAAATTCGATCTCATATTTAGTGAGACTCTAATTTGAGATCTCTAAGTCTTAGATCCTCTTCTCTACCATTAAACCAAGACCTCATAGGCCAAAAAATATACTAATTTTATATATACCCCAAAGAAGGTGACTAAAACCTATCATGACTGGAGTTTAGATTTATTTATTTCAAACCCGAGTTCAACCTCGATTTCTTGACATTATATATATGAATAGAGATCTACTTACACATGTGTAAAACAAATTTGTTTTACACAATTTTATATCTTCATATAGGATTAATATTTTTGCAAACCAACCGTTGGATTTAACAACCTACTCATATTTATTATGTATGTAAATTTTTTAATCAATCTGCTATTTCTATCATTTTAATCGAGAATAGAATTTTTTTCAATATATACGGTTGAATTTTATTTTACAAAATAAATAGTTAGACGTATTCGATTAATTTGAAATTTGGCATGCATGATTTATGTAAATAGAACATATAATTCAACGGTCGGATTAAAAAATTATAAATCATATAAAAAGATATGAAAGTGTGTAAAACTAAATTTGTTTTACACATGTGTAACTAGATCCCTTATATATATATATATATATGTGGTATCGGTGTATCTAGAATTCCATATTAGTTAGGCAATTAGTTGGACGATATATTAATTCTTGGGATTTGTAATTTGGGTCTTTGAACTTGGAATAACTCATCTTGTAAAATATATGAAAGCTGTTAATTCTGTTTTGAAGTTAGAATTCAAAATCCACTCCAATGACTTTCAAGGTAATGATGTAATCAAGGACCCTGGATACACTATAAACAGCCTTATATTCTACACTTATCTTAACCATTTCTTTATTAATGGTCTCTTTCATTGTTTACTTTGAAATTCTTAGGTATTCACCCCTTCAAACACTCCCCGTTTAGACCATTAAAAAGATTTGATGATTTTAAATAGGCTTAATAGCCAAATAAACCCTCAATCTTTAGCCCAAAATGGAATTCAACTCTCAACGTTTTATCTCATGAAATTCAGTCCATAGACTTTTATTTCAGTGGAAATAAACCCTCAACTTTTTACAATTATGCAATTAAGTCAAAATCTGTTAAATGACACTAACTGCTGTTAGTTTTGCATACATAGCAGCTGACGTGGATAGCTTAGTTAGCTGCCACGTGGCATGCCATGTATGCAAAACTAACGGTCGGTAGTTTATTTAACAGATTCGGTCTATTTCCACTAAAATAAAAGTTTATGGACTGAATTTCATGCGATAAAACGTTGAGGGCTAAATTCCATTTTAGGCTAAAGGTTGAGGGCTTATTTGGCCATTAAGCCTTTTAAATATAATACAATACAATCACACGATAAAAAAAAGTCACAAAAATAAATTAAGATATCACGAATAAAAATTTGATAAAATTTTTACATGAATTTAGCAAAAATTAAAAAAATGTATTTAGGATATCAACATGAATTTTTATACAATAATTTCCGTACTTTAAACGATACAAATATAATTTAAAACAATACAAATACGAAATATATACACGAATTATCATCAAATTTAACAATAAATGATATCAAAGTTGATTTTTATACTGTACCTTTATCATAACCCTCACTTTATTAATGATCTCTTTCATTTTTTATTTTCAATTTTTTAAGTTTGAGTGGTGACCCCTTTTAGCACTCTCCACCACTTAGACAAGCAATGGATATCAAAGTTGATATTTTAATTTTAGAATCTCAACATCTTCTAGAGTGATTCAAAATGATAGCGATAAGCTTTGCTATAACTGAAGGGTAGTCTATAGATTGTAATTTTGACCTATTCTTTTTGCACAAATAAACCTGGGTTTTATTTTTGTAGGTTAGATATTTCATTCTATTCAAACGTTGTTTTTTCTTCACTTTTCAGCCTTTGATTTTACCATTGAAGCTTGGTAAGACACATTTTTGAAAATTTGACTTTTGAACGACTGTATGTGGTATGAAGCTTAATGTTTTGTTTTTATCAAAGAAGTTGCAATTTAGAAATAAAAGAAAGAAACATAAGTATTCAAATTTGAATTTTAAATATATTGAAAATTATATTTAAAAAAGACAGGCTTAATCAATTAGATTAAGTTTTGGATTCAATGGAAACTTAAAATTATTTATTTTTATAAAAAAAATTATATTTGATAACCTAACAAGTTATAACGATTATGTATTATTAATTTTTATAAACGCGGTACATGTTGTGTGATTGTTGTATCTTGAATATTTTACGAAGGACAATAGCCAAATACACAGAAGATTTAAGGTTGTTTTGTTTATGATATTTGAAAATTGAAAAGTGTTTATAATTCAAATAAATACTTAATATTTTATTTTTTTATTAAGTAAATAAAGTGCGAGATAAATTTAAATCCTCTAGTTAACTTTTGTTTGCGATTCTACAGTTTGTGAAGCTTTGAAATTTTATTTATTTTATAATAAGTAGAAGTGTTCATGGATCAAGTCGAGTTCAAATTAAGAATTAACAGATTTACAACGAGTCCAAACTGATTAAGCTTTTCAGGTTTAAGTTTTTGTTTAAACAAGTTTTTGCAAATAATGAATTGTCCAAACCCATTCAAGCTCATCCCATACTATTAATTTAAAAAAAATTATAATAAAGTATAAAAAATTAAAATACAAAATAGTTAGTAATAAGTATAACACAATAAATTAAAAAAATTGCAAAAAATTATAAAAAGTGAAAATTTTAAATTAGTCTTATAAAATAATACAAGTTCAAATTAAATTGTAAAATAAAATCAAAAGCAATAAAAAATTGAACTAGTATAAAAAAAAAGTAAACAAATGATAACTATTGAATCGGTTCGATTGAGCCAAACCATTTAATAGACTTAATATTTTTATCTAAACTTATCAAAAAAATTAAACCAATTTTCATATTTAAACTCATAATTGGACTTTTGAACAGGTTTAATAACAAACGATATTTGTATTTTATTTGAAAAAAATGAAAACCCATGCTTTTCACGTGACCGACTGGCTGCTATCTTTCTTCCAAGTCAAATCCAGTTGTGATATTTTTCATTTTCAAATAATTTAAAATGCCTTAAAGTGAAACTATATAAAAAAATATAAAAGTCAATGAGGTCTTGGCTTAGTAGCAAGGAAAAAGTCTTAAAATTTTAAGGTTTCAGATTCGAGTCTCATCAAGTGTGAGTTTAAGTTAGTCTAGTTATTTACTAGTTTATTTAGTTTGTTATAGTTATTTACTAATTTACCTAGTTTGAGTAATGTGATTTTCATAGTTACCTGTTCATGGAATGTAATATATTGATTGTGATTGTAACTTCTAATGAAAAAAATAATATAAAAATACAAATTAATGTCTTGATAAAAATTACGTATAATTTGATAAAAAATAAAAAAATATTTTGAATTTAATAAATTGACATAAATTATGATATAATAAATATTAAAATAAACACCACAACAAATAAACAAATTATTTGATCAAATTCCGATTTTTTTTTTCCTTCAAATGCAACTTCCTAGCAAAGCCCAAAAGGCAGCAGAATCTTGGAAAATGAAAATTACAAGTGATTCCGTGAATGTTACCAAAGTTGCGTGTCAGCTACACGTTTGACTCTCCCAAGAAGATTGCATTGTGAGTTGTGGCTAAGGCTAGCAAGAGTTGTAGGAGTAACACACACTCCAAAAAAAAAAAATCTTTGATTTTGGACCATTCCACAGTTGCATTGCATGTCTTTATTAAACACCATTCATTCTTATCTTAAAAAAAAAAAAAGAAGTCAAAAGTTCAACCTCGGAAATTTGTCATGCTAAAGTATCTCTCATTAATATTATACTTTTTTTAATTAAACACAAAAAAGATTAAAACTTATTAATGAAAATTATAATTAAAAATTTACATCCATACTTTTATATATATTAAAAATAAAATGCATTATATATATAAATATAATTAGTAAATTAAGAAAAGATTATTAAAGTAAGAGGTAGAATCTAGTTACATAAGTGTGAAATTAATTTAATTTTATAGAATTAAAATTTTTTAATTTGATCATTAAATTTTATATTTTATTCATGTTAATCATACAAATTAATTGAAAATGTCTAACTATTTGCATTATAAGGATTAATTTTTAATTGTTAATATATATAAAAAAATATGTTATCCTAAATTGAAACAATAAAGATATCGAATTAACTCAAAATTTTACATGTATGATTATGAATAAATTCTTAAATTTAACTGTTGATTTTTAAAAATAATAAATATTACATAAAATCATAAAATAATATAAAATAATTTATTTATATTAATTTTTTTGTGCAAATACGTGTATCTTCATCCGTTTTATAGTATGATGTTAATCTTATTTGGGTTTGAAGTGATCAACGATAAAACTCTCCTAACAGTAAAAATTTCAAGATCAAACCTTATTCAAGTGCTTAAAAAAATTTCACTTCTATTTTTTTCAATCACTTATTAATGTTATTTATATTAATATAACTTATAACTTGAGTCTTCTCTTATAGCGAATATTAAACAAAAGCCAAGTTTTGCACTCCTTGTCTTAGGAATCCAATTAACAGCACAATTAGCATCTTTAAAAAAAAAGAACTCTAGACAAAGCATTTAAGATAGGATATTAACAACAAATCTAGGGAAATAAATAAAAGCAACAAGAACACCGAGAAATTCATCCAATGGTTGAGAATACGCGGAGAATCGTAATGATAAAAGCAAATCCCATGCCTTATGTACCAAAAAAAAAAAGCAGGTCCCATGCCTTGCTTCCCATTATTATCTTTTATCTCGTTAACATAACCACCACTTGATTTATTTTTAAAAAAAAAAAGATATCCGTTGATTCCCTTCCTATGGGTCCCGCCAAACTACCGTAGACCATCCATCTACGAATGAATTAACGGTGGCGTGACTCCTGCGCGCGGGGACCCACGGTTCGATTCTCTCTGTAACTGTATTCGACAAAACAAAACCCTCCCTTCGTTCTCGCTTATAAAAGCCGAACGAAGCCCGCTCACTTTCTCAGCAACCAAACAATCTCTTATCCCGCCTACGGAAACCCTATCTTCTTATTCTTGTTCACATTCTTGCCTGTCTCTTTCTCCTCGCTTGGCCGCAGAAACATTTCCCTTATCTCTTTCCGATTGGTCTTTTCTTTCGCTTTTCTTTTTCCGTCGTATAGTCACGCTATTTGTAATTGTCTCAATATTTGAGTTTCTGAAGGAAAAAGGAGGAGAAAGAAAAAGAAGCCAACATCTGATTTCCGTTGATTTAGTTTTATCATCACTAATTTTCTAACAGATATTCTTCTTTTTTCTTTTAATACCCACAATGGCAATTGCTTGGTCTGAGAAAGCTTCTTCTATGGAGGCTTTGTCTTTGTCTCCGCCCGTCATCCTAACCCAAGACGAATTGAAAAAAATCGCCGCTTACAAGGCCGTTGAGTTCGTCGAATCTGGCATGGTTTTGGGTCTCGGCACAGGTTCGACAGCCAAACACGCCGTGGATCGAATCGGCGAGTTGCTTCGTCAAGGCAAGCTCAGCAACATCATAGGAATTCCCACCTCGAAAAAAACACAAGAACAAGCTCTTTCTTTAGGTATCCCGCTTTCAGATCTCGACAACCATCGCACCATTGATTTAGCCATCGACGGTGCTGATGAAGTGGACCCACATCTCAATCTCGTCAAAGGCAGAGGTGGGTCCCTCTTAAGAGAGAAAATGGTGGAAGGAGCTTGTAAGAAATTCGTTGTCATTGTAGATGAATCCAAGTTAGTTAAGTATTTGGGCGGGAGTGGTTTGGCTATGCCTGTCGAAGTTGTTCCATTTTGTTGGAAATTCACCGCTAATAAACTCCAAAGCCTGTTTGAACAATCGGGTTGCGTTGCCAAGCTGAGGAATGATTGTAAAGGGGAGCCTTTCATTACCGACAATGGCAATTATATTGTGGATTTGTATTTGAAGAAAGATATTGGGGATTTGCAGGTTGCAAGCGATGCTATATTGAGGATTGCTGGTGTTGTTGAACATGGCATGTTTCTTGATATGGCTACTACTGTAATTGTAGCAGGTGAGCTTGGAATCACCATCAAGAACAAGTAGAAACTGAGGAAATTATTCTAACTCTTAAGTATTTAGGGAATAACCATTTACCATTGTAACGGGGGATGGATTGTTGGATTCCATTTTGGCATCTACTGATTGATGAGGAGAGTTGGCTTCTCAAGTTCTGTTATTTTCTTTTGGAGGCAATTCTTTAGGGAAGAAATGATCAGGAATGTTTAGGATTGTGAAAGCAGTTTGGGACTATGAGAATGATGTATGTCAACTGTTATGATATGATAATTTAATCATAATATCTGATTATTATTTTGATGTTGCAGTTTTCATTGTATCAATATACATCTGATGAGATTTCTGATTGAATCACATTGACATTTGAAACAAGGGGTGTTTATATCATCATCCGAGTATTTATCTCAATATTAGAATAGAATCCATGAATCAATATAAACAAAAAATAAAAGAGTGTTTATATAAAAGAAAAATATAGGAGTTGATATTCAAATTTTAGATTTAAAAAAAAAAAAACATTACTCTTAAAAATGAAGATATGATCATTTTAATTAATGTTGAAGCTCAAGTTTTGTGTTATATGTCTTAAAAAGTGAAGATATGGTCATTTTATTTGATGTTTTAGTTCAAGTTTTATATTCTTTTGCGGGTAAGTTTCTAATGTCATGTTACAAAACTAGCATGATTCTTTCTTGCATTGCAAGTAGCAATCGACATCAAATATTTAGTATTGGGTTCATGAATTCAGGCAAATATGCTGACTTGGTCATTTTGATTAGCAATTGTAATTTTAAACATGTGTTTGTTGATTATTGTCTCTTGTTTGAATGGAGCTGACAGAAGTCAATTCATTTCCTGGGTTACATGTTGCGCCTAACTTTTGTAATCTTGTCTGCCTGCCTCCCTAATGGTTAATAGTTTACTCATGTTTTCCTTGCAAGACCAAAGAAAACCGGCTTTGAATTTGAATATGGTGAGGCTTATCCAGTTTCAGAAGTAATACCAAATATTATGAATTTTCATTTTCATTTAAGGGGCTAAGTCGGAACAGTAATTGAAACTATGTATAGACCTTCAAAAATCTTGATCAGAGGTCAAACTTTAAAACGTGTCTGGTCTCTAACTCTAATTAGACTTGATAACTTTAGGCTTCACACGAAAAATTTATATATGAATTTGAAAAAAAAATTGAAAAAAATGTTTTTCATGTGTGAATTTAGAAAGAAAAATCGTATTTGTGTTTAGATATATTGATATGAATTTTAATATGATAATTTTTATATTTTAAATGTGTTTGACATGTTTAATACATGCAAAAAACATATAACTTGTTTAATTACTTATACATGTATATCATCATCATATCCAGAGTCTTTATCTCAATAAAGTAGTAGGCTGTATGAATCAATATGTTAACCCAAGTTGATTGGTTGGCATAAATTTTCACCCTCCACTCAATCCTATCCAAGTAGATGTGTTACTCTAATTCTCGTGCTATCATATCATTTCGAATGACTTTCTTCTAAGTTTTTTTTTTTCAATTTTTTCCGAACTTTGACTCATTTTTGTTTTTATCATTCATAACATCTACTTTTCTAACTGTAGCATTATAAGTCTACGTCATATGTGTTCAAATCAATATAAATTACTTTTACTCATTTTTTTCAATAGATACCACTTCGACCTTCTTGAAAATGTCTTTATTTCTCATTCTATTATTTCTCATATATCTGTACATTCTACCACAACATTTACATTTTACTACAAATATTCTCTATGTATGTAGTCTTTTAGTTACTCAACATTCACTATTTTGGAGTAATGTTGATCTAATAACTGTCTTTTAAACTTATCTTTTAACCATATAAAAATTCTTTTATCGCACAACTATATATATAATATGTAAATTATATACATTATACATTGGTGTGTAATTACATATATAATTCACTCTAAATCAAATGCACATGCAAGAATTAAAAATATATAATTTATTTTAAATTGGATTATTATAAGTAACAAAATATTTGTTTATTTTCTTTGTTACAAGGAAAAATTTAATAATTGCGGATGAGGTTGTTTAGATTCGAAGCCAAGCCTTATAATAGATCACAATTATTCCTCAACTACTTAGTGACGAAGTTGTTAGTAATTTGTTAAGGTTTTAATATGTAGTAATTATATTTAAAAGACTATTTTAATACAAGTAATTATATTATTGATAAAAACTAATTTTAGTTTTTTTTTTTTGGCTAGAAACTAATTTTAGTTTAAATTGGTTATATTTTAAATAGATTGATAATCGTATAAATCATGTCATGTTGTAAAAATTTAAACAACAATCTTTAAACAGATTAGTTATGTTGCGTCACAAATAGCACAAATAATAAATATATCATGTTCGTATTTAAAATTTTGACATTGACATGTTTAATTATTTATATTTCATGTCATATTCATGTTTAGATGTAATACGGAAATTGACACAAACACACAAATCGTAGCACTCAATTCTGTGAACAATATTTGTTCCAAAATATATTACAAAGAAGTTCCAAAGCTATGGCAAATCATCCAGCAATTAAGAGGAAACAACAAATAGCTTGCTGTGGTATTACCAAGAATACAAGGAAGAACTAAAAAAAAAAAAAAAGAAAACAAGGAAGAAGAGTAAAGCAACTTAGCACATGCATGCTAACCGATTATCCACAAGATTTTCATGCGCCAAGACGATAGACAAATCTCTCAAGCTTACATCTTTGGCAGCAACTTGAAGTAAACAACAATGTACAGAGACAGAGAAAACAGAGCAAACACATGCTGCCAGAAGAGGAGTGCTGAAGCCTCCCTAACTGCATAACTCCTCAAGCTCGCAATAGCTCCCAGCAAAATGGCGCTTGGTGTAGTGTATTGCAACAAGAGCACAAATGTGTACATTGCATCACCAGGGACAAGAAAATTCAATTTGCTAGCAAGTGTCACAATCCCTATTCCCAGCAATGGAAGCACCAAGAGCCTTGCTACTGTTATGCCGATGGTGGTTCTGAGTCCAAGCTTAGACTCATTTGGACCTTCAGCTAGCATGCCACCGAGAATGAGCATCACAGAAGGCACCATTGCACCACCTACAATCTCCAAGCTGTCTGTGATGAAAGACAGCGGAGCATCATACCCAAAGAGAAAAGCTTTCAATTGAGGCACCGTGCCAACAAAAATAGCTAGTAGGGATGCAATTGTTGGGGGCTGAAGTATGTGCTGGATTGGAGTTTGTTCAGCAACAATTCTGATCTTCCTGACTACTCTTGGTTCGGCTAAGCAGCGGATGGATTTGGGACTGCCCTCACCAGTCTCTCCATTGATATCAAGGTCAGGAAAAGTGGTCGCCGAACGACTTGAGATGCTGTTAAAGATCCTGGCAATGAATGGAGTCTTAGAATGCTGAGTCTCCTTTTCTTCCATACCTGGCCATTCAGCTTCTACAAGAAGAGGCCTGCTGATATCATTAGATGGCCTTTGCTCCTCGATTTCAGCCTCTCCAACTTCAGTGAACTCAGTCCCTTCATCAACAATTTCATAGAACTCCAATGGCGGCTCCATCATGTGATAAACAAGGGTATACACAAGAATTACAGCAACCCACTGTGCAAGAGAGACATAGGCGACGCCGCTGGAGTGGCAATGGGGCCCGAAAGGGGAATCCGAAGTGTGACACACAGATTCAACAATAGCAATACAAAGGTTTCCGGTATTGCCAAAGGCGGTCATAATGATAGTAAATCTCTTGTACTCAGGTGGCGGCCGACATACAACAACCACCAAGAACCCAAGCAAGCAACCAACAAAAGTACTGATTAACACATTGACTGGAATGAACCACCATTTAGCAAAACTATCAAGCGTAATACTTTCACCCAGTTCTGTAAAAATTAAGCAGGGCAAGAACAGGGCAAAAACAAGCTTGCTTAGGAGCTTAAAAGTAGCTTTTGGGATGAGTTGGGTTTTGGGATGTGCAAGAACCAATCCAATAACTGTAAGAGACAGAAGCTTCATCAATGGCACTATAGCACTTAACAGATCTTCACCACTAGACTTCATATCATCTTCAACAATTTCAGCCAAATAACGAATCATCTTTCTTGATTTCTTCCCAAATCCCAAATTCTTGAATATCAATTAACAAATCTTAAATTTTTTCGTGAAATCTAAAACAGAACGGGAATTACACCACCATAGTAGTGAAATTCAACACAAACTCTAAAACCCAATTGAGAAAGTTGTAAACCGTCACGGAATCTCACAAAATTATCCCCAACCATATAACAAAAAAAAAACCCAAATAGAAAGAAAGGAAAATAGATAAAAACCTGAAAAGATTAACAGAAATTCCTGCTCCAGCTAAAGCAATGAGAACGATGAAAAGGGTATCAAAGACTTTTACAAACAATCAATAGGAGAAAAAAATATGAGAATTGTCAAGGAAAAAGTGAGGAGTTGAAGATAATAATGTAGAAGAGAGAATCAAAGAATCCCGGAAAGCTTTGGCAGTCCAAGTGGCCCAATCGCATCAGTGTCTGGATAATAGTAATACTTCCAAGCTACGGTGGGCCATTTGACCCGCTCCGAAAGGGTTTGTCGCCGGCTGAGGTGGAACCGTTGGGCCTTTATCTGGATATTTTTAATTTTTTAGAATTATTTTTGTTTTGATTCTTCTACTTTTTAATTTTGTAAATTATAGACTAAAATTATCCTTTTAAAATTTATAAATAACATGTCAATTACTAGTACTCATTTTTTTATTTTCTATGCTTAAATATTTAATGTGTTTCCTAAAATGCTAATCTTAAAACCATAATTATTTACGTGTCAAAGTTATTTTTTTCACTTTTATCCTTAAGTATATTAATTATTATTTTCAAATAAAACAATGTGTGTTAATATTTTTATTGAAAATATTTTTTTAAGAATTAAAAAAATTAAATAAATATAAATATAAAGAAGTCAATAAGTGAATGATTTAAATAAATAATTGAATTGAATTCAAAGTAAGTTATAAAATAAATGACAAAATAATTATAAATGTAGAATTAAATTGGTGGAAAACTGAATAAGTAAATTAATACAAAATGGTAATTAAATATATTATAAAGTAAATAAAAAAGAAAGTTGATTAGTGCACATATATGTAAAGTTATATATATTCTCAAATATAAATAAATCGTTAGATTATATATACAAAATGTAATTATTAAAATTTTTATTATTAAAATTTTAATATGAAATAGGGTGTTACTATATAAAAATTTTAAGATTTTAACTTTTTTTTGGCCAAAATCAAGATTGTAACTGTTAAATAATATTAAATATTTATTTACAATAAAATATAGAATGCGGCTGCTAACTATGGAAGTTAACGATACTGACCACCAATAGAGATCTGCTAAGGAGGAAGATATCTTCCTCAGAACGAAGAAGAAAATACGAACGGAAGCCACAGAGGAATCTACTGAGGGCTCACATGAGTCGGATGGAAAGGTTAGGAATAAACCCACCCTTAAGGACATGGTCATGGGAAGACATAGGGAAATAGAAGCTGAGGAGGATGGACGGAGGAAGATTTTGCCTTCCAGCGATGATCTGATTTCTATTACTCATATAAATAATTTGCCAAGTATTTCCACTTCTGGGGCTAATCAACAAATCCAACAGCAATGGAAGGATTGTGTCATTGTTAAACTATTAGGACATTCTATTGGTTTCAAAACGTTGGAGGCAAAGATCAAAGGGTTGTGGAATCTGAAAGAGGAGTTTGAACTGCTTGATATAGAAGAAGGATATTTTCTGGTGAGATTTTCTTATCTTTTGGATCTTCAGTTTGCTATGGAGGAAGGTCCATGGATAATTTTCGCTCATTATCTAACTGTGAGAATATGGCAACCTGGGTTTAGGCCATGTAATGTAATGCCTCCATTGATTCCACGGCCGTCTGGGTACGGTTTTCAGGTCTTCCAATGGAGTACTATGATGAATGCATTTTGCTTGCAATAGGAAGCACAATTAGAAAACCTTTGAAGATGGATAAGAATACACGATCTACATCTAGAGGGAAGTTTGCCCGTGTGTATATTGAGATTGATCTTAATAAGCCTCTAGTTCCTAAAATTTAGTTAGATAGATATTCGCAGCCAGTTGAATATGAAGGCTTGAACTTAATTTGTTTCTCACGCGGGTGCATGGGTCATAAAGGAATATGCCCATTTCAGAATGATGAGTCTCTGTGGCAGAAAATAAACGCGCCATCCATGGACAGAGAGCAAGCGGAGCATGCTATCAATGTAGTCTACCACCAGCGGGTGTATGGAGATACAGTGCAGCGGCATGCAGGGATGTACGGCGCTTGGATGATTGCATGTAGCCGTAATACTCGGAGGAAGTCAAAAGATGTGCCTGGTGTTCTAGGAAAGAATCAGTTGAGGGGCTCTAGGTTTGAGATACTGTTGGCTCTTATAGGCTATACCGAGAGGGGGGGTGAATCGGTTTTTAACTAACTATAAGCTCGTTTTGCGATTCTTCTAAATTCTCTAGCTTAGATTGATATTTTCTAAGTTCTCTAGGCTACTCAAGCATGCAATATAAATTCAATTCAATAAGCACAATATAATTGCAAGTAAAGAGAGTAGGGAAAGAGAGATTTACACAAGTGATTTATAGAGGTTCGGCAACCTTGCCTACGTCCTCTACCTTGAGACGCTCCCAAGGATTTTCTCCAAATCCACTATCTTGAATTTGTGATTACAATCCCTCTTTTTCTTAGGCTCAAAAGTAACCTCCCTCTTTTTCTAGGCTCAAGAGAAACCTCTTCTCCCTCTTTTTCTAAGGCTAAAGAGAAACCTCCCTCTTTTTCTAAGGCTAAAGAGAAACCTCCCCTTTTTACAAGGATTGAATTCGATAACAAGTTGTGTAATCAAGGAAGACCTCTAAGTAGGCAAATGATTACAGAAATTGAGCACAATGAAAAGCCTATACAAAGTTTGTGCTAAGCAATACAAGAAATAAATGAATGATAGAAGATGAAGACTCTTTATCTCTTGAATTGATGTTGAGGCTTGAGGAAGATGAATAAGATGACGAAAGATGTTGCTTGGTTGTTCCTCTTACTTCCTTTAGCTTCTAAGCCTCTATTTATAGTCCCTTGGATGTATTCTAGCTGTTGGGTGGAGCCAAATCTCGAATATTACCGTTGTCTCACAAAAACTAGCCGTTATAGGCTATTTTCGTGCAAAGGGATCGATCCTGCTACAGTGGGGATCGATCCCTTTTGTCCAGAATCTTGATTCTGGGCTTCAGGGACCTTGGGAAGACTTTCTGCCAAAAAGGGATCGATCCTGCTACAGTGGGGATCGATCCTTTCCTTCCAAAGGGCATTTTTCCTGCACTTTTGGGTTAGAAATGATATGACCTTTGATTCTAATTCAACCCAAAACATTTATAAGCTTTAAAGGAGTTTTTCTTGACTTTCTCAGATAAAGACATGGTCTAAACATTCATCAAGTGATTTTCTAAAATATTCAAGACATTACAAAGTATTAAGACCAATAAGAGTATGTAATTAAATCATGGTCTTAAGTTTGATATGATCACTTGAAAATGGATTGAGAAAATCATGTGTGATGGGCAAATTTACAATGTGAATTAAGACATTAAGGCTTACTTAAGTTTTTGTCATTTCAAAATATATATGTCAATTTAAAGCTAACAATCTCCCCCTTTTTGATATGACAAAACTTAATGTAAATTTGCTTTGAAAATTCTTTGATAAAATACTCCCCCTCAAATAAAGCAGGATTTTATAAAGCTCCCCCTTAATATATGCATGGGTTTTGAAAAAGAATTTTCAAACTATTTTCCCCATTATCTCTCCCCCTTTATATCTCTCCCTTTATATCTCTCCTTATATCTATCTCTCCCCTTTTTTGTCATAGCAAAAAGAAGGAAAAATAATAAAAAAAAATGCTCCCCCTAAAATCATGGCTATGTGAGAACAAATAAAAATGCTCCATCCAACAAGAAACATGTTAGTACATGGGACTTATAGCACAAATAAATAAGTCAATATTCACAAAGAGTATGAAATATTCATGCAATGAATATGACTTGTGATCCTATACCAATTGTTTATAAATAACTTTGATACCAATTGTTGATAAGTAATTTTGGCAAGAAGATTCCAATTGGTAAGAAGTTAAGCACGCACCTAAGTATATCAATTGTTCTCTAGGGTCCAACTAAGGTGCATGGTAATACATCATGATTATGAGCTAAAATTAGATGACATATCATATGCATGAGCTCATAAATCATGTTCAAGCAAGAATGTGCATAGAATCAAGATATATAGCAATTAACTACAAATTCTAGCACACAAGAGTGTCATGCAAAAATAACCTAAGAGAATTCTTCTCTATTTGTCATTTCAATCTAAGGAGCATGAGAAGAGTTATCAATTTAAAGCTCATACCAATTGGCAATTTAGATTTGGCTTACCAATTGTGGAAAATATGGTTGCCAATGATACTAATTGTTATTTCAATCTAAACACCAATTGTTACTAATGGTTGACTTAGGCATTTTGCATTAATTCAATATCTATGTGTAATGTGTTCATGTCAAGAAAATAATCATTCAAAATATGCAAGAACACAATCACACATTATCAAATATGCATATGGATTAACTAAACATAAGCATACTATCATAAAGTATTAATCCATATTCATATTCACAAATTGATACCATAAAGAAGATTCAAAAAATCAAGGAATTCAAGCAAACACATTTTCCTCCATGGTTTCAAGCACACAAATCCTATGCTCATTTTCTAATTCAAGTCCTTAACCAATTATGAGCAAGGAAAGATTCAAATAATAAATGCATGGATATCAAGTTTATTCAAGTGTGCATTTATCTTTGAGTGTTAGTGTTGTCATTAAGACCCTAGTTCTTTAAGTATAAGGATGATAAAGTTTTATGCATTTTAACATTTAAGATCCATTTACCATCACAAATTATAGGCCAATGACTATTACCAATTGTTGAATTTACATTTGGAATCAATCCACTAGATGTAAAATTATCATGAAACCTAGTGTGGAATTGATAAGTCAAGCCAAGAGACATAATCCTATAAGCATGCTTGACTAAGATGAACCAAAAAGAAAAATCAATAGGCATTATGCACAAGTTCATCAAATTCTCAAATATACAAACCATTGAAATAAATCCCAAAAATTATGTTTAAATATTCATTGAAAGTATGTTTCAAGATTATTTCAAGATTCATGAATGTTTTCAACAAGAAAAATGATTTTGCATTTGTGAGCTCAAGAAAATTGATATTGATTGTTGAAAGTGATACCATTTGTTGGAAATGATTCAAATTGATGGAGTTGAGGCATGATATCAATAAAAAATGATTTTTCATACATTAAAGATCATTAAAAAGAAGTTAAAACAATGAATTTTAAGTTAAGAGGAGAGAAAATATCAAAACAATGAAAAGTTCTTCTCAATTTCGGATGAAAAGTGCAGAAAAGGCATAAATTGCCTAGAGGGATCGATCCTATGAGAAAAGGGATCGATCCCTAAACTCCAGAGTTCAATTTCCTGCATGTTTTTCCAAAGGGATCGATCCTGTATGTAGAGGGATCGATCCCTCATCCTGGTTCTGCAGATTTTTGACAGAAAATCCAACTTGTGAGGTGCCAAAACTTCGTTTTTGAGTATTTTAAGTCCAAGTAATGGTTTAAACATTTGTAAAACATGATTTTGGACTTGTATGAATGAAAATCATGATTGAAAAACCATTTTACAAAAGATTTTTGCAATTTTGGTAGGATTTTCACCAATAAAAGCATTTTTGGCCTCAAAGGAGGTCATTTTGAGATTTATGCATATTTTCACCAAACCAAAGATTTAGAAACCACAAATATGCCAAAACAAACTTGTTCACATAGGTTTTAAGCACATATATCATCAAATCATACATCTTGTGAACAATATGCCATGATTTCCAATATACAAGTTCTTCATTACTGTTCATGACATGGCATTTTGCATTAATGACACATTTGGTAATTTGAGGCAAGTAGATACATTATCAACATATAGAAAACATGCTCAAATTCCAGAAATCATTTCAAAATCACAAATCATGCTTTTCATTCAATAATTCAATGCCTCAAGAACCATCCATCAACTAATCAACAATCATTCAACATGCCTTTTGTTCAATCATTCAACTTACAATGCATCAAGAATCATCAACCAAGTGCCTCAATAAAACATATAAATAATTTTAGCAAAAAAATGAGTTTTGAAGAGATAGGATTTAATCTTACAAAACTCCTTTGCTTGAGAGTGCTTTGCCTTGATGTGTTGGATCCACCATTAACCATTCTTTGAAGAATTCTTGTCACCTTGCTAAGGATGGATTTCCAAGTTCTTCCTTTTTCTCATTAGCACAAGCAAACTCCATGAGGATGTGTTGAGCATTTAAACTCCATTGTTCCATTGTATTCCCATGCTCTAACACTCCTACAATAAACAAATTCAAGCATGCTTTGGTACCCAAATTTTCTTGGGTCCATGAGAGTTAGTGCAAATAATTTTTGATCCTTTTGGGATCCATTTCAAGCACAATTCATCATTATTTATTGCATGCTTTGGCACCCACATTTTCTTAACCATTTTTCCTCTAAAGGTAGTTTTTCTATAAGTGCATGCTTGTGAAGAGTGTCCTATTCTATTGCAAAGTGAGCATATGAGAGATGTATCATGCATAGAATTTTTGCTCACTAAGAAATTCCTAAGATGAGTTTCTTTTTGATTTGCATTATAACCTAACCCATCTTTATCAAAGAAAGCTCTTTGGGTCTCAAGCATGTGATCTAATTTTTGTTGACCCATATAGAACCTAGAGAATGAGTTATGCAAATTTGTATTCTTTTTATTTAACTCATTTATTTCTAAGTTAGCCTCTTCTAATTTCTTTTCAAATTCTAGCTTAGCATTTATCAAGGCTTCATTTTCTATTTTTAATTTAGCAATGATTTTCTTATATTTGGAGTTCATGCATTGAAATTCATTTGCTAAATCATTAAAGGCATTTTGTAGTTCACTAAAGGTATAGTCATTATCTTCACTAGAACTACAACTAGCCTCATCATCACTAATGACCATAAAGCATGAGTAAGCTACCTCTTCATCTACATTTTCCTCATCGGAGCTATCACTATCGCTCCATGCAGTCACAAATGCTTTCTTCCTAGGCTTCCTATCCTTTTCCTTCCTAAGTAAGGGGCAATCTAACTTAGTATGACCCGGTTCATTGCACTCATAACACACTAAGGGGTCTTTTTCTCTTCTACTTGACTCTCCCCTATGATGTCTCCTATTTTGCTCTCTCTCATTCATTCTCATGAACCTATTGAATCTTTTGGCAAACATTGCCATTTCCTTTTCTTCCTCATTTCCACTCTCATCTCTATCATCTTCAATGACCTCATGAGTGGAAGACTTAAGTGCTACCCCTACTTTCTTTGAAGGCTCTTCATTTCTTTTTAATTTCATTTCATATGTAAGTAGGGAGCCCATAAGTTCATCTAGAGACAAGGTGTTAGGATCTTTAGATTCTTCTATAGCAGTCACCTTTGCCTCCCAAGATTTTGGCAAGCTATTCAAGATTTTCTTAACCATTTCTACATTGGAATAGCTTTTGCCTAATGCCTTAAGTCCATTAATTATGTTATTGAACCTAGTGTACATTTCACTCATGGACTCATTTTCTTTCATTCTAAATAGCTCATAATCATGTGTGAGCATTCCTACTTTGGTTTCCCTAACTTGATTGGTCCCTTCATGTGTGATGGCCAATTTGTCCCATATTTGCTTAGCATTTTCACATAGGGACACTTTATTATATTCATTGGGACCTAATGCACAAAAGAGAGTGTGCATGGCCTTGGCATTCAATTGTGCCACTCTCATGTCATTTGTGTCCCACTCATCCTCACTCTTAGGGACATCCTTTCCATCTACTTTCTTCATAGGAATTCTAGGACCATTCACTATAATTCTCCACACTTCATAATCATTAGATTGTACAAATAGCATCATTCTAGTTTTCCAATATGAGTAATTCTCACCATTGAAGAGTGGAGGTCTAACTAATGATTGTCCCTCTTCTCCTAAGGGTGTGCCTACATTCAAGTGAGCCATTTGTGATCGTTTTGCTCGATAGATGTTAGTCTAATTCAATCTCGAGCCCAAGCTCTGATACCAATTGTTGGCTCTTATAGGCTATACCGAGAGGGGGGGTGAATCGGTTTTTAACTAACTATAAGCTCGTTTTGCGATTCTTCTAAATTCTCTAGCTTAGATTGATATTTTCTAAGTTCTCTAGGCTACTCAAGCATGCAATATAAATTCAATTCAATAAGCACAATATAATTGCAAGTAAAGAGAGTAGGGAAAGAGAGATTTACACAAGTGATTTATAGAGGTTCGGCAACCTTGCCTACGTCCTCTACCTTGAGACGCTCCCAAGGATTTTCTCCAAATCCACTATCTTGAATTTGTGATTACAATCCCTCTTTTTCTTAGGCTCAAAAGTAACCTCCCTCTTTTTCTAGGCTCAAGAGAAACCTCTTCTCCCTCTTTTTCTAAGGCTAAAGAGAAACCTCCCTCTTTTTCTAAGGCTAAAGAGAAACCTCCCCTTTTTACAAGGATTGAATTCGATAACAAGTTGTGTAATCAAGGAAGACCTCTAAGTAGGCAAATGATTACAGAAATTGAGCACAATGAAAAGCCTATACAAAGTTTGTGCTAAGCAATACAAGAAATAGATGAATGATGGAAGATGAAGACTCTTTATCTCTTGAATTGATGTTGAGGCTTGAGGAAGATGAATAAGATGACGAAAGATGTTGCTTGGTTGTTCCTCTTACTTCCTTTAGCTTCTAAGCCTCTATTTATAGTCCCTTGGATGTATTCTAGCTGTTGGGTGGAGCCAAATCTCGGATATTACCGTTGTCTCACAAAAACTAGCCGTTATAGGCTATTTTCGTGCAAAGGGATCGATCCTGCTACAGTGGGGATCGATCCCTTTTTGTCCAGAATCTTGATTCTGGGCTTCAGGGACCTTGGGAAGACTTTCTGCCAAAAAGGGATCGATCCTGCTACAGTGGGGATCGATCCTTTCCTTCCAAAGGGCATTTTTCCTGCACTTTTGGGTTAGAAATGATATGACCTTTGATTCTAATTCAACCCAAAACATTTATAAGCTTTAAAAGAGTTTTTCTTGACTTTCTCAGATAAAGACATGGTCTAAACATTCATCAAGTGATTTTCTAAAATATTCAAGACATTACAAAGTATTAAGACCAATAAGAGTATGTAATTAAATCATGGTCTTAAGTTTGATATGATCACTTGAAAATGGATTGAGAAAATCATGTGTGATGGGCAAATTTACAATGTGAATTAAGACATTAAGGCTTACTTAAGTTTTTGTCATTTCAAAATATATATGTCAATTTAAAGCTAACAGATACTTTTGGGTGAGAATGTGGCAGAAATTATGGAGAATGATGCTGAGAATTTGCATGCCTTGAATGAGGGTATTAGGGCTAGTTTGGATGGGCGGTGAGATTGAAAACAGCGGTGGCGGTGAGAATTAGAACTGTAGCTGTGAGTTTGGGAACTGTAGCGGTGAGATTAAAATTGGTGGTGGGAAGTGGTGGCGATGAAATGAAGTGCGGTTGGAATAGAAAATGACAATTAAGGACATTAGATTAAAATTTATATATTTTAAAATTAATAAGTTAATAATTAATTAAAAATTATTAAAATTATTTAATATATCAAATAATAATTTTGAAAATATATATTTCAAAAATATTTGTATATAAATTTTAATATAATTTAACATTAAAATTTTTATTCAATAAATAATGATATATTATTTGAATTAAAATGTGTTTTAATTTTTTGTAAAAAAACTTTAATAATTGCACGTTGGCAACGACGGCAGCAGCAGAAAGATAGGAAAGAAACTGATGCAAAAAGTATTATAAACCTAGGTTATTTTAGAAACTTAAAATATTTAATAAGGTTAAAACGGTTAAAGAATTATTTTTGAGAGTTGTTGTGTGCGTTTTGCACCTTGAAAGTTGGACCAAAACGTGCCGTGAGTGTGCTACCCAAATGGGTTCCCACGGCACAGTTGCACGCGAAAACATAACAAACACACTACATTGGGGTCCAGTGTAATCCAAACTAAGCCTTAGTCAACATAATAAAGTTGACAAGAAGAAATTTACTCGAATTGAATATAACTAAAGGATGGGGGAGCACGTGCAACGTGGAGCTTTGAAAGGTGATGAGAAAAATAAAGGTGTCATTGAGATTGACCATGTGTCAGGGAAGGCCAAAATAAAATAGTTCAAGCTAGATTTGATAGCCCAGTTCATGGGCTTGTGAGTGGTGATTGTAGCCAACAGAAATGGACCCAGAAGGACAAGCAGCCGCTAGATGCATCTCCTGTTACAATCTCTGACTCAAAGGCTGAGTTAGAAGCAAACATGTTGGAGTTCCAACCGCACATTGAAGATGATGAATTAATGGCGGATGGGTTGGGAAATGAAGAACCACCTGATTGCTGAGTGTTGTACCAGAAACCTAAGCTAGGAGCAGTATCCATAAAGGTGGGATAGAGTTATCGCAGATGGAGTGCATGCAAAATGCCCAAAGAACAATCATTTCTTATGATGATGAAGATACCATCATGGAACATTAGGGGTAGAGGGAACAAGAAGTTTCTGCGTAATATGAAGGAGCTTTTGAGATATTCAAGTCCTTGGATTGTTGTCCTGGTAAGGCCGCATATATCAGGGGATAGAGCAAGAGGAGTTTTAGAAAAGTTGAAAATAGAGAATTTTGTCATATCAGAGCCGGTGGGCCTTTCAAGAGGTATTTGGGTTGCATGGGACACTGACCATATAAAGTTAGAGGCTTTGTAGATTACTAGTCAAGTAATACATGCAGTCGTGGAAAGAAAAGGAATGGATGATTGGCTGTTATCAGCCATTTATGCAAATCCCAAGTTTGAGGTACGTCGTCAACTTTGGGAGGAACTTGAACATTTTGCAGCTTCAGTTCAATTGACTTGGATGCTTTTGGGCGATTTCAATGAAATAAGCTGTAGCTGAGAAAAGTCTGGTGGGAGACCCATTTCCTCAGTTCAAGTGTCTTCTTTTAGTAGGATGATAAGTGAATGTGGCCTATTAGATTTAGGATTCAAGGGATCAAGGTACACATGGTGCAACAAGAGGGAGGGATTGTCCAGGGTCTATAAGCGGTTAGATAGAGCAGTGTCTAATCAAGAATGGAGGTTGTTATTTCCTGAAGCAAAGGTTCAACATCTCCCACGAACATATTCGAATCATTGTCCGTTGTTGATTCATTATGAGGATGTGAGAATGTTGAATAGATCCAACATACCGTTTAGGTTTCAAAGCATGTGGCTTAGTAGACTTGAAGTGGATGAGATAGTGGCAAGCAACTGGACTTGTGATAACATTGATGTTCTTTCCAAAATGCACTTGGTGGAAAGAGGGTTACGAGAGTGGAATGTTAATGTCTTTGGGAATATCTTTGGGAACAAAAAGATGATCGAGCTAAACTCGCTGAGGTGTAAAGAGTTCTTGGGGAACATAGATTACTGTTGAGAATGTCAAAGATGTGATTTGATTTAGTTTCCTTATTTAGTTTCCTAAATATCTGTCTGTAATTAAGAGTAATTCAGAACGATTTGGTTAATGATCTAAATCAGTAAAGTGAGAAAATTAGGCTGTAAATTAGTTAGGACTTTCCTATTTCTTTGTATGTTTTTCCCTATAAAAGGATTGTAAATCAGAAGGAAAAGTATTGACAGAAAATATGCAGTTTTTACCCAATTCTACATGGTGTCAGAGCCAATTTTTTTTCTAGCTAAATTCTGTCTCTCAAATCTTCATTATGTCAAAAATCACTTCTGATTCCCTGACCAATACACCTGCATCGAACCCTACTATCAATAAGCCATCCCATTCTGAAAACCATTATCCAGATTACTACAATCAAGCTGAATGGCGACAACTTCTTGCGTTGGTCTCAATCTGTATGCATATATCTACGGGGGCGAGGAAAGATGGGCCATTTAACAGTGATGCAAAGGAGCCAACTGCTACGAATCCCCTACATGCAGTCTGGGATGCTAAAAATTCCATGGTTATGGCATGGCTTGTGAATTCCATGAAGGAGGAAATCAGCTCCAACTACATGTGCTACTCGACGGCCAAGGAACTCTGGGAAAACATGAATCAGATGTACTCTGACTTAGGTAATCAATCACATATATTTGAATTAACCTTGAAGCTTGGTGAAATTAAGCAGGAAGATGAATTGTTACCAAGTACTTCAATAGCTGAAACGTTGTGGCAAGATGGACTTGTACAATGACTATGAGTGAAATCCATTGAAGACAGTAACTACTTTAAAAAATTAGTGGAAAACAACCGGATCTACAAGTTCTTGGCCGGCCTTAATGTTGAATTTGATGAAGTAAGAGGGCGTATCATTGGAAAACAACCTTTACCACCAATTGGTGAGGTGTTTTCAGAAGTTAGAAGGGAGGAAACCCGAAGGAGTGTTATGTTGGGAAAAAAGGGTGTCACGGCTACCCTTGAAGGTTCGCTTTGGCTGCTGGAAATACCAATTTCGGGCAGAAACTTCAACCCTTCACAGAAGCAGGAGGAGCGTCCCTAGGTTTGGTGTGACCACTGCCGCAAACCCCGCCATACAAGAGAAACTTGCTGGCGGATCCATGGCAAACCTGCCAATTGGAAGAGCAGTAGACAGAATAATAGATCTGGCCATGTACTTTCCACTGCAAATGAAGTCGAATCTGTCCCTTCGTACCCATTTAGTAAAGAGCAAATGGATCATCTTCATAAACTGCTAACGCTAGTTTATCATCTGGTATTCCTAGTGTTTCTATTGCACAATCAGGTAATAATCCTAATGCTTTCTCCTGTTCTTTGAATTCAGCCCCTTGGATCATAGATTCAGGTGTTCAGACCATATGACTAGTTTTGCTGATCTATTTAGTACCTATACACCTTGTTCTGGTCGTCAAAAACTGATGGAAGCTTCTCATCAATTGTAGGAAAAGGTCTAATAAAACTTTCTGATCAAATAAACCTCAAATCTGTCTTCATGTTCCTAGATTAACCTGCAATCTTTTGTCAGTTAGTAAACTTTCCAAAGATTCTAATTGTCATGTTGATTTCTTTGAATCTAACTGTGTTATCCAGGACTAGCGCTCGGGGAGGACGATTGGTAGTGCTGAGATGGTGGATGGTCTTTACTACTTGAATGGTACTCTCTCCAGTAATAAAAAGGCTCAAGGACTTTGTGGTATCAGTTCAAATCCTGTTCGTGAAGAAATCCTACTTTGGTATCTTAGGCTAAGTCATCCTAGTTTTCAATATTTGAAACTTTTATTTCTTGCTTTATTTCAAAATGTGGATTGTTCTTCTTTTAAGTGTGAAAGTTGTGTTCTTGCTAAAAGTCATCGGATTACTTATAAATCTAAACCTTATCGTGCATCAAAACCATTTCATCTCATTCATAGTGATGTTTGGGGTCCTTCTAAGGTTACAACTATTTCTAAAAAAATGTGGTTTGTAACTTTCATTGATGATCACACATGGTTATATTGGTTGTACCTAATGCATGAAAAATCTAATGTGGAAAAATTGTTTCAAAATTTTTATAGCATGATTAAAAATCAATTTCAGACAAAAATTAATATTCTTCATTCTGATAATGGAACAGAATTTTTTAATAAATATTTGGGAAATTTTTTCAAAGAAAAAGGTATTTTGCGTCAATCTACTTGTCGTGATACCTCTCAACAGAATGGTATTGCCGAAAGAAAAAATAAACATTTGCTTGAGGTAGCACGATCGATAATTTTTTTCATGCATGTGCCAAAATATTTATGGGGAGATGCAGTGTTGACAGCTTCTTATTTGATTAATAGGATGCCCACTCGTGTCTTGCAATATATGACACCTTTAGAATGTTTAAAAAATCAGTTTCCTACTTCTAGAATTCATGCTGATTTACCTATCAAGGTTTTTGGGTGCACTGCTTTTGTTCACATTCCAAGTCAGTTTTGGTCAAAACTAGATCCTCGAGCTGAAAAATGTGTTTTTGTTGGTTATTCACCAAATCAAAAGGGGTACAAGTGTTATAATCCAATCACCAAAAAATATTTTACAAGTATGGATGTAACCTTTTTAGAAACACAGCCTATTTTTCCAAAAATCTTCAGGGTGAGAGATATACAGGGGAAGAAAATTTTTGGCAAGTTTCTACTGATCCTATGCCTCACACAATATTTAAAATCTCATCCACAAATGAATTTGCAAGCATCTCCACACATGCAGGAAATATCAAATCAAGAAAGTTGTCCTAGTACAGATATCTCACAAACAGGGGGAGAAATACCACAACAAAACTCTGAGCTTCTGGTTTATACGAGGCGAGGGACAAAAAAGGGTAACAAAGACTTATCTATCATCCAAGCACCAGTTCAATCAGAACTTTCGAGCAGTAAGATTCTGGAAACCCAAGGTAACCCCACTTCAACTTTATCTCCTCCTAGCAATAGTGTACACCTGATCTTTCTGATCTTGATGTTCCAATAGCTATTAGGAAAGGGACAAGAACATGTACCCATCATCCCATTGCTAAATACATAACTTATAAAAAATTGTCCCAAAATCATAAAGCTTATATCTCTAGGATATCTAATCTGTTTGTACCTAGAAACATTAAGAGGCCTTAGATGATCCAAATTGAAAGTTAACTGTTATGGAAGAGATGAATGCTCTTAACAAAAATGGTACTTGGGAGATAGTAGATCTGCCACATGATAAGAAGGTTGTGGGATGTAAATGGGTGTTTACTATTAAATGCAATCCTGATGGTAGTGTTGAGAGGTATAAGGCAAGGTTGTGGCCAAGGGTTTCACACAAACCTATGGGATTGATTATCAGGAGACATTTGCCCCAGTAGCAAAAATAAACTCAATCCGAGTCTTACTATCTGTAGCTGTGAACTTTGATTGGCCATTATATCAGTTGGATATGAAAAATGCATTTTTAAATGGAGACTTGGAGGAAGAAGTTTTTATGAATCTACCACCTGGTTTTGAAGAGAATCTTGGCAGTAACAAAGTTTTCAGGCTAAGGAAATCTTTGTATGGTCTTAAACAGTCTCCTAGAGCTTGGTTTGAACGTTTTGGGAAAATGGTCAAAAGTTTTGGTTATTGTCAAAGTCAGGCAGATCATACCATGTTTTACAAACACTCCACTAATGAGAAAATAGCCATACTGATTGTTTATGTGGATGATATTATTCTAACAGGTGATGAAAATGCAGAGCTTGAGAATTTGAAGATGAGACTTGCTAAGGTTTTTGAAATCAAAGACCTAGGCCCTTTAAAGTATTTCCTCGGGATGGAGTTTGCTAGATCAAAAGAAGGAATATTTGTTAACCAACGTAAATATTTACTTGATTTACTCGATGAAACAGGTTTACTTAGATGCAAGGCAACGGAAACTCCCATTGAGCACTACATAAAACTTCAACCTGCCAAACCTAAAGAAGTGAGCAACAGGGAGTAGTATCAAAGACTTGTTGGAAAACCAATCTATTTATCTCACACTCGTCTAGATATATCCTTTGCAGTTGGTGTTGTGAGTCAGTTCATGCATGCACCTAGACAAGAGCATTTTGAGGCTGTATACAGAATTTTGAAGTATCTAAAAGGGACTCCTGGAAGAGGACTGCTGTACAAGAAACGGGAAAATCTACAAGTTGAAGTTTACACTGATGCTGATGGGCAGAGATTCTACAGACCGAAGATCAACTCTGGCTATTGTACATTTATTGAGGGAACTTAGTGACTTGGCGAAGCAAGAAACAAAGTGTGGTAGCCAGAAGCAGTGCCAAGCAGAGTTTAGATCAGTTGCATGGAATATGTGAAGTACTATGGATTAAGAGATTATTGGAAGACTTGAAGATCTCAAACCCTTCACCAATGAAGGTCTATTGTGACAACAAAGCAGCAATTTCAATTGCTCACAATCCAGTCCTTCATGATAGAACAAAGCATGTGGAGGTGGATAAACACTTCATCAAAGAAAAAATTGAAAGGGATTGATTTGTATGCCATATGTCCCTACTGCAGAACAGGTTGCAGATATACTCACTAAAGGATTACCAAAGAAACAGTTCGACAATTTGATTTGCAAGTTGGCAATGGAAGATATCTACAAACCAGCTTGAGGGGGAGTGTTGAGAATGTCAAAGATGTGATTTGATTTAGTTTCCTTATTTAGTTTCCTAAATATCTGTCTGTAATTAAGAGTAGATTCAGAACTGATTTGGTTAATGATCTAAATCAGTAAAGTGAGAAATAGGCTGTAAATTAGTTAGGACTTTCCTATTTCTTTGTATGTTTTTCCCTATAAAAGATTGTAAATCAGAAGGAAAAGTATTGACAGAAAATATACAGTTTTTACCCAATTCTACAATTACATCAGCTGAAAGTGTTGGAAAGAAGGTTGATACGTGAATATAATATTATATTGTGCCAAGAAGAGCTTTTTTGGTTTCAAAAATCCAGGGCAAAATGGTTTTTAGGAGAGAGGAACAATAGATTTTTCCATTTCTCAACCTTAAATAGGAGAAAAAAGAATAAAATTCTAATGCTCAAGGATGAGGGTGGAGAATGAATACATGAACCAGAGGCTTTGAAGAACTTAGTGTTGAACTATTATAGCACCTTGTATATAGTGCAGGAGCAAACAAGGAGGCCATTATCTGAGACATCATGTATGGTTTTGGAATTTAACCAGAAGCAGCAGCTTGATGTTCCTGTTTCAATGGAGGAAGTTAAATATACGTTGTTCCAAATGAAACCGTGGAAAGCCCCAGTGTGGATGGTTTTCATGCTGGTTTCTTCCAACCATATTGGGATATCACAAAAGACTCAATCTATGGTTTGGTCCAAGATGCTTTTCAAGGGGGTACGTTTCTAGCGGGGTTGAATGAAACACTGATTGCTTTGGTTCCTAAGGTAAGTGACCTGAAGATAGGGCTTTTGGGCCTATTAGTCTTTGCTCGATTCTATATAAAACCATTACTAAAGTCCTAGTAAATAGACTAGGACCATTTCTATGTGATCTTGTGGCACTTGCACAGTCTAGCTTCATTCCTGGAAGACAAGGGGCAGATAATATCATTATTGCTCAGGAGTTAGTTCACACAATTACTAGATCAAAAAGTAAGAATGGCTGATGGCAATTAAAATTGATCTGAAAAAGGCATACGATCGGATTAGATGGATTTTTTGGAGGAGACCTTAGTTGCCTTTGGTTTTTCAGTTAAATGGATTCAACTAATCATGTTTTGTGTGAAGAGTACCTTTATGTTTTATGGAATGGTGAAAAAACAACAGTTTTTTGTCCACGAAGAGGTTTACGACAGGGTGATCCAATCTCTCCCTATTTGTTTGTGTTGTGTATGGAAAGGCCGAGGCGTGTGATTGATAAAAAGTTAAGGATGGCAGTTGGAGCCGATCAAAGTTGGTAGGAGTGGTCCGAGTATCTCGCACTTTTTTTTCGCTGATGATCTATTTTTGTTTAGTAGAGCATCCACCATGCAAGCTATAAAGATCAAGAAGGTGATAGATGAATTTTGTTCTTCCTCGGGTGCCAAGGTAAATTTGGAGAAGTCGAAGATATTTATCTCTCCTAAAGCCAACAGGGAAAATAGAAGAAATGTATGTAATATACTGGAGATTAATCATATTGCAGACTTGGGAAATACTTGGGAGTTCCTTTGATACAGGGACGTGTTACCAAGCAAACTTTCCAGGAGATTATAGATAAAGTTCGTGGGAAGCTCGCTGGCTAGAAATCTAAGTGCTTAAGTCCGGCGGGAAGGACCACTTTAATCCAGTCAGTCACCTCGGCAATTCCTACTTATGCTATGATGGTTTCGGCTTTACCAAAGGGGGTGAACGAGACAATTGATAAGCTGAACAGGAGTTTCCTTTGGGGGAGAATTGCAAACCATAGAGGGGTATCGCTCGTGTCTTGGGATGCTGTTTGTAGACCAAAAGCGTATGGTGGACTTGGTTTAAGAAAGATGAAGACACAAAATCGAGCACTACTTGAATAGACTGCTTGGCGGTTTGTTACTGGACCAGATAGCCTTTGGGCAAGATTGTTGAGATCTAAATATGGAGTTGTTGGAGATGTCATTGATATGCGATGAATACAGAGTTACCAAAGGCTATGTGGTCCTATTCTTGGAAGGGTATCATAGCTGCATGCAAGTGGTTGGCAATGGGTTTAAAAAGACAGGTTGGTAATGGAAGTACTACATATTTTTGGACTGATTTTGGCTAGATAAACCAATTGTGGTGTTGCTGGAGGTGGATGCAACTGTGAACTTGTCTAAAACAGTTGATGTATATATAGATAGAAATGGTAGGTGGAATACTGAGCTTCTATTCTCTACTGTACCGATGGAAGTGGCGTTAAAGGTTATTGGTGTTCCCTTGCCTAGGCTAGTTAAGGTTGAGGATAAATGGATTTGGCAATTTTCTTTAGATGGCATGTTTAATACAAGAACAGCATATAATTTGAGTATAAAGTCAGTACTAGAAGCTAGTCAGGATGAGTGGGGGTGGTTGTGGAGACTGCCTGCACCACAGAGGTGGCTTTGTTTTATGTGGTTGATGAGGCAGGATAAAATTCTCACTAATCAATTACAGGCTAGTTGGGGATGTCTCATACATCTGCTTGCAGCATATGTGGTGCACCGGTAGAATCTACATTACATGTGCTTTAGATTGTAGAAGAGCTAAAGATTTATGAAGCTTATTGTTGGTATTTGGATCGGAGGATAATTTTTTCAACTGCTCCTTAATTGAATGGGTGGACAGTAACACAAAGGAAAATTTGGTGAGGAGCAAGGGAAATGGGGACTGGTGTTGTGTATTCATCGCAACATGCTGGCGATTATAGAAGCAAAGGTGTGCTGCTATATTCAGCCCTGAGAATTTTCTGCAAATGGATGTAAACAAGCAGGTGGAGTTTATACTTCAAGATGCAGAAGAAATTAAGAGTACTTTCAGAAAGCAGGCAAAGCATAAAGAAGTTATCAACCGAATCTCCTGGATAGCCCCATGTCAAGGTATAGTGAAGCTTAATACAGATGGTGCGTCGGTAGGAAACCCAGGTGTATCAAGTGCTGGAGGATTGATTCAGTCAGATGCTGGGAAATGGTTATCAGGTTTTTGTGCACATCTGGGAATTTGCTCAAACACAGCTGCTGAATTACAAGCAGTGAGGTTTGGTCTCAATTTAGCTTGGAATGAAGGGTACAGGCAGATCGTATGTGAGTTGGACGCGCAAGTTGTTGTTCAACTCATTAAAACAGCAAACTCTGCCACTTATCCATTGGCAGGACTTATTGAAGATATCAGGCAGCTCGCGAATAGAGTGGATTTGTGTGTTCATTTTCTACGCAAGCATTAAGAATATATATATATATATATATATATATATATATATATATATATATATATATATCTCAAAAATACTTTTTTGTTTTATATATATATATATATATATATATATATTAACTCTATATGACAATATACCAAAAACATAAGCACAAACTTTTGGACAAAAATAAATAAACAGTCCTTTTAATATTCCTCAATTATAGTTACCTAAGATAATTCTGAATTATAATGCCATACTTTAAAAATCAAATAAAAAAAAACCAAATATTTCTTTTACAAAAGAGTTAAACCATCATCACTTCTCTTATATCAAATGAATCTCAGATACAAAATCCAGAGTTATTTGCATGAAATGGAAAATCATCACAGCAGCTGCCGTAGGCACACTCAACACTATCAAACCCAGCATCCCCAGGGCCACGCTCGGCCTAGTGTTCAACAACAGGGATTGCAGAACGCCCACAACATCACATATAATCGAATCATAACTCGTATAATAACGTTTCTCCCACTCCATCCACTCTGCCGGCGGCTCGTAGTTGCGCTCGATCATCTTCATCTCATGCATTCTTTTCCGGAGAACAATCATGTTTACATCAACAAGCCACCCGCCGCTGCAGTTCTGGTCATGCGTCTCCGAACTTCTCATGGCGAGTGTTTTCGACGACATGGGCTTTCTGGGATGGTGATTTCGAAGGCGTGTTCTTGAAGAAGTGCGAAAAGGGTTGAAGCAAAGAGACGATGGTGAAAGTAGAGATGTTGATTCCATTGCTTGATTAAAGATACAGTGGAAGTTGGCGTAATACATGTTTATATAGAGTCTGACAGGTTTAATAAAACATGGTTTGTGGGACATGTGATTTAGCAGTATCTTAGGCAAGAAGGGATGGCGAAGGGGAAACCGTGTTTTGAAACAGCACAGCTACAGTTTTCTAGGAGTGGATTCCCAGATCCAACACCTGTCACGCTTTGATGGTGACGTGTGGCATTTTATAGTTGGAGGCCAGGATTCTCTGCAACAAGAACCAAGGTCTGAGAAAAAAATGGGAAATGCTTGCTTGCTCATTAATAGAATTAAGATTTTTTTTTATATAGTTAGGGTAGTGATGAAGTTGTTTGGAGTGACTTCAAATTTTATAACATGTCAAATTTTTTTGAGTAATACATTTTCATTATAGACTATAATACTTTATTATTCTTTGAACTAACAATTATAAAAATCGTATTAATGAGTAAACTAGTAAATAAATTAGACTAAATTCAAGCTCACACATGATGAACTCGAATTTGGGATCTTAAATATGAAAAACTCCTTCTTACCACTAAACTAAGATATAATTAGGTTTTTTTTTTTATAAAAAGGTACAATAACAAGAGGAATCTAACTTTGAACTTAATTTTTGTTTATAAAAAGTACAAGAGAGAGGAGAATCGAAATTTGAAATTTATTCTTTTTAAAGACGAGTAATAACCGTTAAATTAAACGTTAGTTATTATGCCACAACTCTTTTCTTTCGGTTCACAAAGAAATACAAAGAGAAGAGGAATCGAATCTTAAATCTAATCTTCTTAAGAAAATGTATCAACCATTAGACCACAAATCTTACAAGTATTAAGACCTTTAGCAATGAAAATTATGATAAATTGAATTCAACTTCTGCTTAACAGCATAATTTTTTGTTGAAAAAAATCCATTAAAATATTTTCTTCTTGTGGTTTTTACTTCAATATAGTTTTTTATTCAAATCATGTTATAATCATATTATTAAAATAAGTTTCAAATTTTCATTGAAATAAATACTCTCACACTATTCATGAATGAGACTTAATGTGAGCACGACAATGAAGAAAAGAAATGCAATATGAATTAAAAAAATAAAAGAAAGCATTCGAAATTGGATTCTAAGTTAAGCTATAAAGAATGATTTGACATAAACTCAATTATTGAAGTGTAATATTATATTATATTATATTATATTATATTATATAAAAAGGCCGTTCACATTTAACAAATTGATGGAAAAGTGTTAAGTGCATGTCCATAATATTATTGTTGACCAATGACAAGGTTATATGTGAGCAAATATTTTATTTAATTTATCTAGGTTAGTGCGGTTGAGATGAATGCATGATTCCATTTACTGAGTTGCTTATTGGAAAGTTGAAAGGAGAAATTATAAATAAAATGATTAAATAACGGTATAATTGTGAGATTTTGATAGCAAATTTTGAAATGCAATCATATGGTTTGAAATAAAATTAATTTTTATTGCTTCTTAATTCTTTAAATAAGTATAGAGAGGAAATTAAAACCGTAAATTTTTATCATATTGATTTCAATCTTTTTATATTAGATTTATTAATTATTTAAAATAATTTTTTAAAATAAAAATAAATAGATTTCATCTGAAAAAATACATATGCTACTATTTATTAAATGTTCATATTTCCTTCATGGATGTTTCAAAATTGAATCTCTTTTTCCATTTTTGGATATTCTTAATTTTTATATATTTCAATTTTTTTAAACTTCTGACATTAAAATAAAATAAATAAAAAAAAATTCATAAATTGTATAAAAATCCAACATTAATACTAGAATTAAGATTGAGATGAAGGATACAAGTAGACTTATTAAAAAGTCAGGTTATGAAATTGTTTTTTTTCATAGAAGAGATTTTTTTTACATAAGTATATATGAGATTGTTTAAATCCAAACTCAAATTTTATACCATATCACATCTTTTTCTCAATTTAGTGATCAAAAGATTGTTGGCAACGATATAAGAGATATTAGACGTGAAGGAAATTAGTTGCTTACAAGCTAAATATACGCATGACGGCGTGACCGAGTAAGGAAGACAGTTGGGAAGGAAAAGATCTTTTATCCTTTACTATATACAAAGAAAGAGAGGGATTGATTAATGAGAGATTTCGTACAAATTATATGCTTAAATAAGCAGGCTGTATTCCGTAACCAAATGTTAATTGCTAATTAAAAAGATCATGAGGAATATAACAAATTAATTCTCCATACTTAAGATTTATAATTGTTATACATAATATATTTGCTGTTAACGTGTTGTAATCCTTATAAAACAATATCTCATAAAAACAAAATCCAAATCACTTGGCATGTCATACATAAGAACATAAAAAGCATTTAGGATCTGTTTGGCTCGATCGAAGTTTCTATAGAAAAAAAAATTGTTCAAATAGAGTTACTCTAAAAAAGCACTAATAATATATATCAAACTAGTGTTAGACAAATTTAATACAAAAGTATCTTAGAATATTAAAAATAGTTTAAAGAATTTTTATATATTTAAATATAAAAATTAAAATAATAAACTTGATTAAATTAAAACACAATTATTGACTGAAACAATGATCAAACAAAGTAGGGCAAAGTGAATTCGTATAACCCTTTTAGCGTAGCCATGATATGAAACAAAACTACGGCCATGGAAGTTGTCACGCTAAAAAGAAGAAGAGCCACCACTCCCAAGGCCAGGCCAGGCCTTGTTTCCATCAGTTTGTATTGCAAATATCCAACTGCTTCACAGACATCGATGCCATAACTTGATTTGCTGTATTGCTTCTCCCACTCCATCCAATGCTCGGGTGGCTCGTAACTCTTCTCCAGCATGGCCATCTCATGAATCCGCTTTCTCAACACCACCATGCTCTCGTCGACAAGCTTACCATCGAAGTTGTGACTGTGAGCGTCTCTTTCGGACGCCAATGTTTTCATATTTACTGCTTTCGTTGCTCTTCCGAAACCCTTTTTCCGGCATAGTGGACGGCCGGAGAACTGGTTAAGAAGAAGAGAGGGCTTACAAAGAGAAGAAGTGGCTTGTTCCATGGTTTTTTGGACGTTAAACAAAGATAGAAAATGGAAATGATTGATGAATTGGGTCAAAGTTTGTGCCTAGGCAGAGTATTTATAGAGCCAGTGGGGAGAATTTACAAGCATGATTTCGCAGAAAGATAGGGCGACGTGTGGGACAATCTCTTTAATTGGAAAAAGATTCAGTCATAAGAGCTGTAGGGGGCCGCGAGTCTACGCGTCATGATAATTTGATGCACTTTTTCTGATCTTTTATAAAGTATCGTGGAAATTTAATAGTTTTTAGTTTGTTCTTGGCACTTCTATTTGCAACTTCAATCCTACGGGAATTCTATTGTTCATGCGAGCATACTTTTTACTGACACTGTTCAACAAGGGTACATGGCAGGTGAATATGAAATTTTGGGGATGAGAAAGATAGGAAAGAAAGCGTGGATAAGAAACTTCAATACACAAAATTCTCACATTGTGAAATATGAAAAAAAATCATAAAAACGCAGTCTTAAACTTATAGTTTTCATATCATAAAGAAACAACTTTTATCGATACACAAAAACTCACTCTCTAGCCCGTACTAAACCTGCATTTGCCAAATTTTATTTTTAATCTTTACAAAAACTCGGAGATTTTGAACAAAGAAGAGAAAACAGAGTTATTATTCCAATCTTTAATGAGTATTCAAAGAATGATTGCAATTGAATAAAGAAAAAATTATAATTTTCGGTCAATCAAAAAATAGCTAAACATAAAATCTAAAATTTAGTTCAAATGATCATATAACCACTTTTAAATTTAAATCATAATACCTGCAATTTTTTTCTTAATAATTAGTCAGTTCATTTCGGCATGAAAAGTCTCATGTCCAACCCAGTCATCACTTAATCTCTTGAAACCCAGCTTGATTAGGACTAAAGCCTGGGGATTAGCGTGCCTGACCCGAACTGAGCAGAATTGCGGTCCTTGCTCTAAGCTGGCATTAAAGTGATTGAAACACATGCTTCTAGACTAAATTAATATGCATGAATTAATCCATTCTCTCAAATTTTATGTGGTCAGTCAACCATAAAGCGATGTGGTTGTAAAATTTAACGGTTGTGACTTTTCTGATGTGCTGAAAACGACAGAAAATGCTGGACCACAATGTCCTCCATCAGATATATCAAGACTCAGGACCTCTTTCCTTATCTTACCTTGTGGCATACAGAACAACATAACTACGTCAAAATTCCAATCACAATAATACAATATACTATACTGTATAGCCGTAACGCTTCCAAGTCTCACATATAAAAGAATTTGTGAATAAGAAACGAATGAACAAATTGAAAACAAAATTGACATAAAACTAAACACACTCCAGACAAATGAGATTTGAACCGAAGATCTAAAGGTTTCAAGATGTCCTTGATTTTGCTAACCATCATACAATAGATGTCAAAGATATCTGTAACTGTAGCACAGATATGGTTTATTTGGATATATTTCCTGATACACAGTAACCATTAAGGTAAATTGTACTATAGAGTCCTCTCATTAGCTCAGAAAATGCAAGAGACCCTCCTTTTTTCCAAAGTTATCTCCTTTACTTAGCACCTGTATGACATAAATCAATAAATAGTAACGCTTCTTATAACAACATCATTAATACCTAAATAATTACAAACCTTCTAGGATGAATGGTCGGATTTGGTCAGCTGGAGGTGATTCCGCTTGCTGATTTTGTTCTAATTGTTTGAGCGAAGGAGGTTGATCAGTTTCCAGTAAAGGCTCAAGCTTTAGCTGTGGTTCAATCTGCCTGGACTCAGGTGCCTTAAGCTGAAGGTATTTGGGTTTGTTTTTCACAAGGAGGAGGTAAGTGGTACAATACCAAAACAACAAAATTCTACTTTGAGCTATAACTGTATCTCTAATTTGACTTCCTCCAAAGGAGAGTCGCTCGAGTGCCTGTAATTAAGGAAGAAAATGAGAATCTTAGCATAGACTAGAATTGACTAAAAGGAAAGTCTCATGATAATGCTTAACAAGAAAAGGAGAATCTTAGCATAGGCTACATTAGACTGTAAGGAAAACTCATGAGAATGCTTAACCCTAATATTGTCATCTAAATTAGCCATTCTGACAATTTCCTGTACCATCCATCCAAGTTAGTCCTAACACTAATTGATAAGCACATTGTTGCTAAAAAACCTATTTCAGCACATTAAATTTGGTGAAAGCGGGTGGCATTTTCACTTTTTTGCAGATCAATCTGTTCTCACCAATCTATGAACCAGGAGGTTTGCTTTACTTAGAATGTTTGACCATCCTTTAATACAAATTGCCAAAGGTATAAAACCTGACTACTCATAATAAATCTAGTTTGAGAAGCTGAACTAGTGTATAATTTTAAGTTCCTTTAAGTACGCTGAAACAAAGACATAATAATGTTGATTTTCCCTTAGTCCTGAATGGAACATTCCTGTTTATAATTCTATTTCTTGTCAAAGCCAGACAGTCTTCATTCAAATTCCAATTCAAATATAAGGAATTATGCTCTCTCCGTACCTGTTCTCCTGTCTGAATGTCAAAGGAATGCTGATGGTCAAATTTAAGACCTGTAAATTCATTGATACAAAGCCCTTGAAATGCCCTGAAACCATGTAAACAAAGATGCGGCTTATCTTCATGAAAGCACAAACAACGAAGGTCTTGGTTTATCATCAAATAATGCAAAGCAGATCTTTTTTCACCTTATTGCATATTAGAGCTTGGTACTAATTTATTTACCATCTTATTAGAGAAGCGCAGGAATCCAACGGAAGATAATTGGTGTATTATCTGCATTTACATAATACCCTCCGAACACGATGAAGACCGTCATAAGAGAGGGTCCCAAGGCCATTGCAGCTTCACTCGTTGGAACCATGGCCCCCACTGTCAGACCCATTGCAGATGCAGCAAAAGACTCCAGAGTCACAATTCCACAGAACTTTCCAAATCTAGAAAGTCAAACTTCTAGGTCAGTTCATTTAATCACCATGACAGAATTAACCAAATTATCACCTAACAATTGATGCTTGGAGCCTCAATTAGTTTTGTCAGATATATCAATCTTGGCAGCCATAAACCACATTCTTTGTGTTTACAATAGAAGGGTTACAGAAAAAAACAAATTAGATAATCATATGTAAAACATGGTCTAAACAACTACACAATTCTTTAGACAAGGCACACCTAAGAACCAACTGGTTGCTTGCTTTTGTCAAACATAAGGATTCTATTAAAATAAAAACAGGAATGACTTCAAAGTTGAAGAATGTTTGAAAAACTCCATCATGATCCTTTTCATTGCTTGTACCAATGAAATAATTGCCATTACTCAAGAAAAGTGCATGCTTACTCATTCTCAGTTCTTAGTGCATGACCAAGCAAATTTGAATATCTGTCATCTCCTAGAAAAGCCATGAACAAAAGCTAAACCTAAAGGGTTTTCCCCTATGGAAATGTATCAACTTGAATTTTTATGCATCAAAGACAAAATTATTAATGATTATTAATTATTGTTTCTTTTTTTTAATTCATCTTCTTCACAAAAGTTACACGTGTGGCAATCAATTACTTCTACGAAACATGACATTTGAAGATTTAGTGCAACGTATTTATGTCTAGTGTAAAGAAGATAAAGAGCTTCATTCTAACTGTAGACTATTGAAAAAACCTGGACAATGTAGGATGAAGACGAGCCATGGGATACAGCACAGCACCAAACATTAGAGGAAATGCTGCTCCCACAGGTATCTCAGCCATCAATTTGGATAACAGATAGGGTCCCAGTGCATAAGATCCCTTTGCACGTTCCCTGTCTACAATTGCACGTTCCTTGGGAAATACACCCACAGTCTTTGTGAGTGCTGCCATTGCTGTGTTTATTGCAGCAACCTGACAGAGGGCACATGATTACCAAAAGTGTAACAGAACTTTAATGCTCGACACTTATGTCACTCAAGATCACATGTGTATCACTATTGTTCAAGACTAGCTGCTATTCAAGAATGACAGATAGCTAAAATATGCTTCCTTTTGGATATGAAAAGATCAGATACTTTGTAGAATAACAAAGAACCTATTTTCAGGAAGGGGTATGATTCATTGGTTCAAGGAGTTAGATAGTGTTCTCAAGAGTGTCCTTGAGCTATGGCACTGTAGGGACAGAATCAAGGCTCCTGGCAACGCCAGCATAAAGTTAGAAATTAACCAAATTTTCGCATTAGTAGAACTACCCACCAGAATTGAAGAACAAACTGCTAATATCTCCATAACCCAAGAATCATCATAACCCAAAATGCCTTTTGCACGTGGCGATGCAGAATTCAAAAGGCTTTATTTCTACTTATTAGGTGCATCAGTTTTTGGCATATTCAACAAGGAAAATCCTCTACACCACCTTCCAATCCCATCTAATTCCCTACACCAACCTCCCCGGCCAAAGGCACTTGAATTAGTTCATTGCAGTCCACTTTCTTACCAAATGCAGGAATCAGACCCTAAAGTAGGATCAAAGGAACTTCATATAGAGCAAAAAAATACATGGTTGCAGTTTAACACAAATGAAAGCAAGAATTCCAAGGAAACTGAAGGTTTCATACCTGAAGCAATCCCATTCTGTCTTGTATGGACGTTTGAGATCTTCCCATTCTCCAGAAAACAGACCCAAATATTATAGCTGCTGCAACTGACATTCTAGCTCTAACTTTATTTGTTGGTCCATCACGAGATGCCTGACAATGATTTTGTCAATTGGATAAAGAAAGGAGTGGAACTTATGATCATTCTGAATACATGCACACACACACGCGCACACACAGAACACAATGCAGAAGAAAGAAAGAAGAAAGAAAAATTATTAGCAAGTCTTGTCTGAAAAACCTCACAAAAGAGACTTAACATGTTATACACTTCACTTTATTGATTTTAGGCATTTTTTTCATTGTTGCTCTAGCTCCAAGGAATGAATGAAACACTGGAATTTGGTTAAACAAACATTAATTATATCATTAAAATGCTTTGCCAGACTGAGTAAAATGAAGCAGCTAAATATCAGAAAAATGAATTACTATAATGTCAATCAACCAAAGAATGAATGAAAGCATTATCCCTAAATCCTATGATGTCTTAAAGATAGCAATAAAAAACTAAATATACATAAAATTTATATTATAGTACATAGTTGAAAAACGAACTTGCATCCATGCACGTTTTAGAAGCAACCAAAATTGTCTCCACCAACCCCCTTTCCTCTTTGCAACAGTTTTCTTGCTGAACTTCATGCCATGCCTTGAACCAGTCCTTGTGGTAAGTGATGTGGCATAAAGAACTGTTGATGACTGTGTTGAGAATGCCTCAACAAGAGCATCAATTCTTTTCTGAGAAGAGTAGACACTGTCAGCAGAACTGTAGTCAACGGATATAAGATCAGCCAAAAATTCAGCAGGATTTGCATGATCTGGGCACTGGTACCTGTTGATTAACCAATATTCAAGCATAAGTCTCGTCATTTCAGATTCTGCTACATTGTTGTTAGATAATTTCCATCTAGATGCAGAGTTCAGAATGCAGTCCTCATTTTAAGAAAGCAAGCAAAAGCAGAAGAAAATAACAAGTTCATAGTTATCGAAATTTTCAAATATGATATCAACGAAATAACATACACACACACACACATAGAGAGAGAGAGAGAGAGAGAGAGAGAGAGAGAGAGAGAGAGAGTATAAGTAAAAGAAGAAGGCTTCTAGATTGAAGGTAAATGGCATTGGTCCATGAAATTCTAAACTGCTTAAGAACTTGAGAATATACAAATAATCCAAATTCATACACACAAAAATGGCTACTCAGCAAAATAACATGCAAAACAATGCATCAATATAAAGTTTGCATGTTAGCGACATATTAGTAAATGATGAGGCTGCAGCAATATCCTTTTTGTTCTGCACTACTAAGTTTTATGCTGACAGATGAGGATGCATGCAGCTATATTTCATGCGTAATACAAGAGTGCTAGGTTACATTAAAAATCTCATCCACCGTACCAGTATATTGATGCTAATCAGGATTTCCAACAGGTACAGTTTATGGATTCTTTTAGTTCTAAACCTGACGATGCGCCCTTTTAAAGGTTAACGACATATTTCTAAACAACTATGATATTTCATGTCCTAGGTTTTGGCATGCCACTTCCAATCACAAGTTTGAAAGAATAAAAATCAGTCAATCGGTATACAAATATTTTAACTGAAACCGAACATGCAAAGAACCATAGCACGCAGGTAGACAATGCATTTGCACAATTAACAGGAGCAAAGTTTGATTACAACCCAAATCTAGAGAAGTACTCAAGAGGTTCATCACGTGCAGGGCCAGTATAAACAAGTGCACCCTCTGTTAGCAACACAATGTCATCAAATTTATCATAAACTGAACCTCTAGGCTGATGTATGGAGCAAATTACAGTATGACCATCTTGTGCAAGTTGGCGCAGAGTTTCCATTACTTTCTCAGCTTGGAAAGCATCAAGTCCTGAATGCACCATAAGAATTGGAAAAGCAAAGTCAACTCTGGCAATAACTTCTATGATCTGTCAATAATTCCAATGGAAAGGAGAAAAAAATATAGTCTGCTTAACCCCATCTACAGTTAACATAAACCTATCTGGATTGGCAGTTCTGGTCAATGAAGTCATTTCTGGGCAGGTTAACAGTTAAGCCTAGCAAGAGGAAACTTTTATTTCCATCAAATACCCTGGGACTTATAAAATTAATATCTGAGAGGTAAAGGCACCTTTAGACCAAATTATATTTTAGGTGCCTGCTAAAAAGTTCTGTCCTCATCAATTTTTGGTATCCATTAGACCATTACATCTATTGTTGGTTCTGATACAGTTCAATATGTAAATGATTAGTTTTCCAATGCATAACATAACATACCATGAATACCAAATGAAGGAATTCTTTTGCAGTTTCTGCATAACTTATGCTCTTAACTGTAATATATCCAATGGACTACAAGCCTACAATTCAAATCTGCAGGCAGCACTCATTGTGGAGGTTGTCTATATTTGTCACTTGCATCTAAATACCCTAATACAGGTAATTAAGAATTAAGCAGCCTTAATTTGTCAAATATTCAACTAGAGAGTGCAGATGCACCAATCAACCCTGTTCATTACCATAGCCAATCTCTGATAAAGAATTCATACAAATCAAATACTCAGCATGTTGTTCATTTCTACAGTGCTTTAAAATGTTACTTTAGATACTTCCAAGTTGCAGTTTTAAGCTTCTTTCTGAAATCATGTTTGACATATTTGATTAAAATCTCTTAACAAATGGATCTGACAGTTCAAAAGCACTTCCTTGTTTTTTAATTACGATTCCTCACAAGTTACAGGCAAACCCTGAATACCTGCTTCAACTGACAAACATTCTATTTATATTGATGTTCTACAAGAAAGGTTATAACTGATTGATATGGACATGATATGATATGTGAAATCAAATTTTTACTTGTTCATGCACATTCCCATAAATGGTAGATATTCCATGCAGAACTTCCGAAGTACAGCACTCTTAGCTACATTTTGTTCTTTGCAAATGAAGTGCCCTATCAAGACTTCTTAGGTGTTTGATATATGTTAACAGAGGATAGGAATTAGTCAATTACTGAGGAGACAATTGGTCGACCACAGATGTTATCATAATGAATGGGATTTCCTTGAGCATTACTACCTAAGCTATCTTACAGGAAGAATTATAAGGAAAAGTTTTGAGTTACCAAAAGCTATCTTATTCGAACTATATTACGTTTAATCGTGCATACCAGTTGTGGGTTCATCGGCAAATATGACAGATGGACTAGCAATCAGTTCACAACCTAATGATAAGCGTTTCTTTTCACCACCACTGATCCCACGAACTTTGGCATCACCAATAATTGAATCAGCGCAGCTGACCTTTTGAGGAAAAAAAAAAAAGAACACCCATAAAGAAAAACTGAATCAGGATAAAAATGTTAAAAATAATTGACCATAAAATGAAGAAACCTCTTTTTTACCACTTTTTATTTGTATTGACCCAAAAGCAAAGGTCATATAATTAGAAATAAGGCTGTAGCAGTTCAGCTAATAGGTTCCAGTGAAGCGACTAATTTATATATCGCTCAATTATTATTATCATGTAAAGCAAATGGCAGCTAAGAAAAATGAAAGCAAACTGCTCCAAGCCTCACAAGGTCATACATCCAACACAGAGAAATCAAATAATCCTTACCAGGCCTAGTTTAAATAAGAGATTGTTCACATATTCGTCTCTCTCTTCAACAGAAGAAATCTCTGGAAGCTGAAGTTCTGCAGCAAGAGACAATGTTTCCCGCACTGTCAACTGCGAGAAGAAAAGATCCTCCTGTCTCACATAAGCAAATCTACCAACAACGGACAAAAACTCTTAGAAAAGCCATCACACCCACACATAAACTGCATTTCAAACAATCTCAAATTTAATAATGGCATTACTTGTAAGCTTTATTTGAACTAGGCTTCCCATTGACCTCCAAAAGGCCTGACAACTGTAATCGCGGCGATGCCAAAATCTGAACTGCCAAAACGTTCAACAGCGTGGTTTTTCCTGAACCAGATGGCCCCATTATGGCGAGTAATCTTCCAGGTTTTGCCTCTCCACTCACATCTTTAAGCAGAAACCGAACCTATCATAAAAGAAATATCTTTTATCCTATTTAAAAGACAATCACATTCCTATCATTTTCGATTTCAATTTTAACTTAAAATGCTCAATATGTCTTCAATTTCTTGCTTGTTCTCGCGCATTTTCTTATCAACCATACAGATATGCAACAATAAATAAAAGAATTTAATTAAAAAAGACAAAAAATATTAATTACTTACTGATTTTGAGTGTTTATCAGAGAGGGAACAGGTGATGTTCCTCCATGTTATAGTGACCGGAAAAATTTTACCAGCGGGCAGCGAGGAATCATCTCCGGGAACGGACTCGTCGTCGTTATCTTCACCTTCTTCGTTTTCCGGCAGGAGAGCTGGGCCGGGCCCGGAGAACAAGCGGAACAAGAGAGCGGCGGCCATGGCAGCTAAAATCTGGCCCACACCGTTCCCGCCAACACTGGACACCACATGGCCTACCTTCTTGGCGCCAAACACCATTTTTCTATATAATTTTAAAATTATTTATATTTTATTCTTTCTTCTCGTTCGTCTCGCCCTTCTGAAGCAGAGGAAGCAAAGCAAGCAGGAGCTTACTTAAGCCATGAGCTACAGAGAAACTCACGGACGGAGTCCGATGTCGTTTTATCTTATCTAGCATGTCGTTCTTAGGGGTAATTTTTGTGACTGCACTTTTGCCTCGAGTGCGGCTATTGGCGATTGAACGATATTGCTGCCGTTGAAGGACACGTGTCCATTTGATGATAAGGCGATTTTTTCTTTGGCCGAACTCCGAAGTATACTATGACTATCTATTGCAAAAAAAAATATCTTCGGAAAAAAAAATCTATAAATTTATTAATTTTGAATTTGTGTTATTTTGGATTATAATTTTTTTAAATTTAGATTGGATTATTATAAGTTTGAATAGATTGGGGCCAATTTCGAGTAATTTTTTAATGTAAACAAAAAAATAATTTTTTGCAACATATTTTCATATTAATTATATAAAATTTATTTTTAAAATTAATTAATAATTTAATAATTGATTTTTATATTGATCGAATTCGATATTTGATTATTAAGAACGTTAATACAGATGTTTTATTCATTTGATTTAAATCCTTGAATATTATTCTAATGTATATGGTATTTAAATAGTGTTTAAAAAAATTAACTACTAGTTAATATATAAAGCTAATTTAAAAAATACTTATGATATTATATTTAAAAATTAAAATTAATTAATTCAATATTTTTAGATAATTTTAAAATTATACTGTAGTCTATATTTAATTTTATTTTACATTTCATTCAATTTATTCTTATTCAAATACAATGGGCTTCTTTTCACGAAGTTGAACAAACAGTATAAGATCTCATCATGCAAGCCCATGAAATAAACCTTATCTGTAACCAAAAAAAAGAAATAAACCTTATCTTATAAAAAGAGCAAATTTTATAACTAAAATTTACTTTTAATGCATTTTTATTTATTAATTAAAAAGGAAAACTCAGAATTGAATGCCAAAGTCGTCGTAAATCCCATTCGAGGAGCAGATATTACCATTCACTCACTTGTTTGTATTATCTCTTCATAATAATTAATTATGATTCCGTTTGTTAAAATTTAAAAAAAAAATCAAAATAATATTTCTAAATCAAATTAATTAATATTATTATCGCATCCATTATCGGTGGAAGTTGAAAAAACCACAACCCACCATGTATCATTTTAAGAACCTTGATTTTTATTTTTAATATAAAATGACACATGCATAAAGAGACATATTTGTGAAGTTTTTTAACTCCAATTACAATGAATGTGATAATAATCCAATAAATTAATTATAATATAATGATTATTATTCAATATATTATTAATAAAATTTTTAAACTTCATAAACAGATATAAGATGATGATATATACTATTTAAAAATTATTAAAAAAACAACAAATAAATAAAATAGTGTATGCTTCACTGTCATTATCCCGTTTATAGAGTCTAAAAATTATACCAACAGTATATTGGAGAATAATCCATAATATAATTAATTTTTTTTATATATGAAATTAAAAATTAATATAAAATAATAAATTCAGTCACCAAACAAGTGTGATTCGAAGTGCTCATCATGGGCTAGTTCCTACTAAGCCCAATGCACTTGATCCATTCCACATCACTTGACCCAATTGCTAAAAGATTAAAACGGTTGTTTTTTTTTTTCGTCATAGCTATTATAGTTATAGTCTATAGATGGTACTATTTCTATTCATTGTGAGATTAAAAATATTCAATGCAGCATTTAAAAATCCCAATTATTTATTGCAAAACACGTTATTTATTTTACAATCAATTGAGATGATATGATCAACTACCATTGTGTTTAAAAATTGCACATAAGAGTTTATTTTTATATATTGACAAAATAATATTTGAATTTGCACTCAAAAATTATAGTTCAGTTGGTAACGCAGGCTGAGTTTGTGAGAAGAGCTCCAAGGTTCGACTCCCACTAAACACATTTTTTGGGAGAGGTAAAGAACCTTAACTGTGACTAAATCCCGAACAAGATTAATCTCGAACCGTTAAAACAGATGAGGATACTTGTGGTATAAACCAAAAAAATAATATACAAATAAAATTTAAAATTTATTACATATCTTTTTTGAATAAAATTATTTAAATATAAATATATGATAATACCATAAACAAAATGTCAAACCCCATCGACTTTATTTAAATCCTTAAATATTTTTTCCTACATATATACATATATATATATATATATTGTGTCATTGTTCAATGATGTAAAAATTGTCTTACTTAACAGCCATGGTGGAGACTTGGGAGGCTAAACCAATGAAGTTCGATCACTTCAACGACCATTTTTGTTTGACTGGCATTAATATTGCAAGGAAAAGGAATTAGTTGACGAAATCTATGATGTTAATATTCGACAAACCACATTAACTTCTAGTAGCTTGGAGGACGATTATCAAGGATGATCAACCCTAAACTATCCGTCATAGATCCTAATTTAGCATTACCCTTCTAAATCTATCCTAAAAACAAAATCAATCGATTAAATAAAAAAAAATCAAATTTTTACTAGTTTAAATTTTAATCCGATTATTTAAACATTAACTAAATAATCGATTTCTTTATACTTTTCTAACCTTTATCCTAATTTGTACTTATCATTTTTTATTGGATCTGATAATTCATATATTAACATTATATTTGTTTTGGATTAGATAGATATATTAAAAACCAATTCAATTTTTTGGTTTTTATCAAATCCAAATAAATTTTTTTATCAAAAAACTAATCTTTACCATTTTGATATATTTTTTTCATATAATATCATTATATCGTATTTAAAACTATTAATATTAAATCTATTTTTCCTTAGCTACATATTCATCAATGTTTATGAATAAATTTAAAGAATATAAATTAAACATAAATAATATTAAAATATAAATGAATGAACAATATAATAACATTCATTTGTCTACATTGGCTTACGGTTACCCTCTGTCATTGACAATGACAATTCAATCTTTGATATTCCAGAAACTATACCAAACTTCAAATAAAAACGCTCATCTAATCTTCATCTACCGTCCAAAGGGTACGACATTAAGCCGTTTTGGCAACCTTGCACTAACATTTGTCTCCTAATTTAAATTCACACATCCACGAATCAAAACCAAACAAGTAGGTCAATTCCGTCAAATCACGACACGTCTCTGCTGAACACATGCATGAATTGAACCGGGCAAGACGCAGCCAATTGTAAAATGATGACCGGGATGAAAAGAGAAAAGTATCTATTTCCAGTTTTGCCCTTGCATTTATTTTCCTGGAATTAGCAAATTTTAATTTTTGCTCATGTGAAAACAACAGCTCAAAATCCATCGAGATAGAACGTTTCCCCACCTCAGCTGCTCAGCGCGTGATTTCCACCCTGGGATCTTACTTGACCGAACCTTTGGCCCATCCGCCCATGTGTTGGTGAACTACGAGGCGAGTCACCGACGGCAGCGGGTTGTTTCACGCGCGAATCAGGATCGTGAATATCCAGGTAGCTGAAATTAATTTCGAGTTGTTTGACACACGCAATGACAAAAGCAAAAGTGAGTTTAGTCCATTTTTTTTTTCGATAAAATTATCAACATGATATCAGATTAAGAAAATCCAAAAAGTATTGAAACTTCAATTCAATCTCCACCCAAGCCAAAACTAACCTGAAAGACAAAAAAAAGAATAAAAGACCCTAACCCTAGTTAACTCTCTTCAATTCCTAACAATTTAATTTCATCATCAAACAAGCACAGACACTGTTAGCATTTTACCCATACAAAAAAAAAAACCCTTTAATCATTTTCATTAACATTGTAGAGAGGGAGGGGGGAGAGAGAATTCAGCAAAAACAAGAAAAAGCTACTGTGCTGATCTAGATTTTATCATCAATGGTGTTCAGCTTATGAAAGCTAAGATCCCCAAATACCCATTTCCAGAAACATCTTCAAAGTCCAAATACAACCCAAGTTTTGTCCTTTGATCATAAACAAACCCATATGCTTAAAATTCGATCTCTGAATCGAAATTTACCAAAAACAAGTTACAATTTTTGAAGAGCTTAAAACAGTATTGTTATGGGAGCTGAAAAAAAATGGCTTTTCACTCTTTTTTCCACTACATTTCTCTCCATTATGCTCCTCTTACTTTACTCAATCTCAGCTTTCAACTCCCCTAGACCATTCCCTTCACTAGTACAACACGGCCTTCATTATCCACCTGCCTTTGGGTACTATATATTTGGTGGAAAAGGTGATAAAGATCGGATCTTCAGGCTACTGCTTGCGGTCTATCATCCTAGGAATCGATATTTGTTGCAGCTTGGAGCTGATGCTTCTGATGATGAAAGGTATAGGTTGGCGCTGGCTTTGAAATCTGTGCCTGCTATTAGGAGTTTTGGAAATGTGGATGTTATAGGGAAGCCTGATCGGTTTTCTTATATGGGTTCTACGCATATTGCTGCCACGTTGCATGCTGCTGCTGTTTTGATGAAGGTTGATCGTGGCTGGGATTGGTTTATTGCGTTGAGTGCTTCGGATTATCCTTTGGTTACACAAGACGGTAAGCGATTTCAGTTTGTTGAGTTTTTTTTTTTTATTTATGTTGTTCTCTTTTGTATGGAGTAGCTAGGAGAATTGAGGTTTTGATTTGGAAAAGAGTTTGATTTTGGATATACAAGTTCTTGATTTAGTCGGAATTACTTGAATTTTGGATGAATTTGCATTGGTTCTCTATGTAATGTTCGGTTTAATAAGAAATGGAAATTTAGATTTTCATGATCAATTGCATTGGTTAAAGGCTCCCTATTGGATTTAGGTTGCTGTTTGCTGGGAAGTCAGTGTAATCAGTATATATTGATTACATAGACAGAAAGTTTTCTTATAGTTACTCTTTTGCTTAGATTCATTCTGCCAAATTTTGGTGGAACATTTCCAATCTTAAAATCTTTCTTGCAGTCTAAAAATCTGGATATGATTTGGGAACGTTGTACATGATTCAAGGAAAATTCTTGATTTTAATCATGTTTCTGACTAGTTTTAGTTCCATTATAATATCATAATTCCAAGAATTTGTGTGCTATTACTTTTTATTAAAATATTAGTTTACTTAAAATTTAGGTGTTAGTGCTGACTAAAGAAAGGCTTCCGGATGGAAGTTTGGGTCGGCTGTAACTAGTAATCTATTTTTTGGGGCAGTTTTAACAATGCAGAAATGGAACTCAACGATTTGGGTGATAAATCTATTAATCTGATGAAAACTGTTGTTAGCATAATTTTTTAAAAGCATAATCTGGTCCTGAGAATAGATTAGATTGGAAAATATCGAGTAAACACCCTGCCTCTATGAAACTAAGGCTCTCTTGAAGCTGTTATCCGTTGTAAAGGAATCTGCCGGTACATGGCAGTGAGGGTATCAAATTGGACTGGATGGTAGAAAGTATGTCTTAGGATGATTGACATATTTTTGTTTTCGTAATGAGAGTCTTGAGCAGATTTATATTGATGATTCATGAGTTTTCAATCCTACACTTTTCTTTTTGGGTCCAGATCTGCAGATTTTTGCTCAAACTTTTGGTTCACTGAAGGGAAGGAACTTGTCGACCGAGTTTCTACCTGTTAAAAATTGTTACATTGATAGAACAGTGGTTTGCTTATTATGGCTTGTCCAGCACTCCTGATGTTTCAATTTCTAGGCCCGATTTTGAAATGGGCACACAGTTGTTTAGTTCCAAAATTATTGGTTGATTTACATATGAAGTTAAATACTTAAGCTAATATTCTTTGACATTTGGAGACACGGTCATTTTCCTCATACCATTACAACTAGAGGCTGCAGAAAATCAAGTCATTTGCTTTACTGGCTGGAAATATATGATGTCTTCTCTTCTACGGAAACCTTTGTAGCTTTAGATTGTATCTGTTTTGGTTAATGGCCTATTTAGGGTTAAAAAAATTTAACATTTTCCTGAAGGAAACTAAATATTATCTTTTTGAAAAAGACAGAATAAAGCTTCTGCAGCTGTCTGAACTATGACCAATTATTAAAAGATTGGTTGGTTGTTAAGTATTTCTAGGAGTAGATTGGAGGAAAAGAAAGAGGCTATATATCCTTTGTTACTGATCAGAAAAATTCTCGTATTGAAGATATATTCATTTGTGGAGCTGAAACTGCTATGAGTTTATGATGTTCTTTACTTATTTTATCATGGTTGGGAGAAGAGTCTGGACAAAGTAACACTTCTGCAACTAGGCAACTCAGGTCTATGAACACAGTTATTTATGATACCATCGACCACTTTTTGGCTTAAAGTTTAATTTTTCAGATGCTTCTTAATAATCATTTTGAAACCAATATATAAATATTGATTTGAACTTCTGAAATACTTTCTGTTTATTGCTACTTCATTGTTGATATGATATATATAAAATTTTGATTTGGTATTTGCTGGAGAGAAGCTTTAGACAGAATGAAATGGAAAATTCTAAAATTAGTTCTCAAATCAACTAGGCTAATAAAGCACTCTATCTAATAGCCCTCCCGTTATTTGTTTCTCTCAATCTCATCATCATCAGAACCTTTATCCCAATAGATTGGGGTAGGCTATATGAACCAATATCTAAAATCACGTTAAATCGTCCATATGTATTCTCTGCCTCCATAGATTCCTATTCAAGGCCATTTGCTCATCTAATTCTAAAACCTCCATGTCTTTCCAAACTACTTCCTTCCAAGTCTTTTTCGGTCTTCCTCTAGTCTTAACCCTTCTCTCAACATCCATAGCCTCTATTCTCCTAACTGGAGCATCTACAGGTCTACGTCTTACATGTCCAAACCAACATAAACGATGTTCACACATTTTGTCTTCAATAGGTACCACTCCAATCATCTTACGAATATCATCATTTCTCATTCTATCCTTTCTTGTATATCCACATATCCACCGTAACATTCTCATTTCTGTTACACTCATCTTTTGTGTATGTAGCCTCTTAGTCGCCCAACATTCACTACCATATAACAATGTTGGTCTAACAACTGTCCTATAAAACTTACCTTTTAACCATGTAGGAATTCCTTTATCGCACAACACACCTGTAGCACTTCTCCACTTACTCCATCCAGCCTGGATCCTATAGGTCACATCACCATCAATCTCTCCATCCATCTGTATTATTGATCCCAAGTATCGAAAATGATCCCGCTTAGGTATCGCCACCCCATCTAACTTCACTACATCATGCTCTTCCAGTCGGTTAGAACTGAATTTACACTCCATGTATTCAGTTTTCACTTTGCTTAGTTTAAATCCTTTGGATTCCAACGTTTGTCTCCATACTTCCAACTTTGTATTGATCTCCGCTCTAGTTTCCGCACATAGGACAATATCATCTGCAAACATCATACACCAGAGCACCTTATCCTGGATGGATTTTGTCAGTTCGTCCATAACTACCGCAAACAAGAATGGACTCAACGCTGACCCTTGGTGTAATCTCAAAACTTAAATATTTTTAAAGGAGGGAAGAAGCCAACCGACCATGGGTGATTAGTACCAAATTTTGATGTCATATTGGACGAAATTTTAGCTGCCCTTTTTCTCCCGGCATTTCTTCTTTGAGATTTAGATGGCGGGTTCTTCTCCTGCTTGCCCTATGCCTCTTTTTCCCTCATCATGTTACTCTGTAATTTCACTTGTTCCGATGTTGTCTTACCATGCTGTTATTGTTAATTGTACTAACATTTTTTTTGGTTTCATTTCATATATCAGATTTGTCCCACGTGTTCTCCTCTGTTCGGAGGGACCTCAATTTCATTGATCATACTAGTGATCTTGGGTGGAAAGAGTAGGCAAACCTTTTTCATGAAATGTATAGATTCTTTTGCTGCAAAGTTTCTAATTAAATCTAAATCATATTGATTCATTTTTTTGCAGAGGTCAACGGATCCAGCCTATCGTAGTTGATCCCGGGCTTTACCTAGCAAGGAGGACCCAAATTTTTCATGCTACAGAAAAGCGTCCAATGCCCGATGCTTTTAAAATATTCACAGGCAAAGTCTAAGATCCATATTATTGCTGTCCATTACTGTTCATGAAATAAAAATTTATTTATGACCCTTTTTTTTTTCCTGGAGATTCTACACATTACAATCTGGTATTGCATTGCAGGTTCCCCATGGGTTGTCTTAAGCAGATCCTTTCTGGAATTTTGCCTTTTCGGATGGGACAATCTACCGCGAACCCTGCTGATGTATTTTAACAATGTTATGTTAGCTGAAGAAAGCTATTTCCATTCTGTCATTTGCAATTCGCTAGAGTTCAAGAACACTACTGTAAACAGTGATTTAAGATATATGATGTGGGACAGTCCTCCAAAGATGGAACCACACTTTCTCAACATTTCTGATTACGATCAAATGGCTCAAAGCGGAGCAGCATTTGCAAGGCAGTTTACAAAAGACGATCCTGTGTTGGACATGGTTGATGAAAAGATCCTCAAGCGTGGGCAATACCGAGCTGCCCCTGGGGCATGGTGCACCGGCCGGAAGAGCTGGTGGATGGACCCTTGCTCACAATGGGGTGATGTAAATGTCTTGAAGCCCGGACCTCAGGCGAAGAAGTTTGAGGAAACCATAACAAACCTCCTTGATGACTGGAACTCACAGTCGAATCAATGCACATGAATTTCATGAAAGTTGAGATATATGAAAGGTTCAGCTTGCATCTGAGTTTCATGAAAGGTGCAAAAGAACAACATCAGATGAGAAACATTCTTTGGTCTGTATTTCTAATTTTTGGGCTTTCCTCTTGTCACAGGTTAGGGTATTTTTTTTTATATGAGATGGGAGAATTGAGAGGGGGAAACAAGTGAATTCACTTGAGGTTTTGGTCTGCATTGATGGCTTCAGGGTTAGAATTTAATGGTGAAGCCAGCCAAAGTGTACAATTATTTAAAGGACCTCCCTCTTGCGCGGCCATTTGCATGCAGTTGTATGTTCTACACACCTTTCATATGGCACGTTGATATTGGAGGACAAATTCATTCATTAGAGTATGTTGTATTGTTATCACAGCTCTCTCTCTCTCTCTCGTGCATACCAACGAGGCTAAGAAAACAAGCTGAGTAAAATCTGTTCTTTTGCTCAGCTATGCTCATTCCGTGATCTTTCCACGCATCAATCATCCTGAAACTGAGAGAAAGTTGATTTCTTTTCTATGTTCGAGAAAGATTAAGTTAAAGAATTTTGAAAATATAGGCTGAGAAAAGAGGGCAGTGGGATGGTCATTACATATTATATATAAAAAAAATGTAATCAAATAGAATAAATACGATCCAATATCATATTTCGATTTGAAAATTTTAAATGTGATTCGAAAAATATTTTAATCATTTGAATTCATGGTGATAATCTTAAATTTGATTAGGCAGTTTAATATGTTAATTTTTTAATTATATATTACACTAATAAAATATAAAAAATATATTATAAGAAACTCAATTAAATATGTTGATCGAATTAAGTATTAAAATATTCAAATAATTGGAATTCCAATTATATTTGAATAATTTTCTTATCATTTCGAGTAAACTTTCCATCCGGTAGTAGATACAAGTCTTCTACTGCGACAAAGGAGAACAGCAAAATCAAAGGATGCTGGGTGAAGCTAGGAAAAGAAAATTTTGTGACTCGTAGTATTTCAGAAATCAAAATGGGTTTGCTTGGATTTCTGAACTTCTTGTCAAAAACCCTCAGAAAACCCAATCTTCCAGCTCTTTGCATAAGATCACTTGCCATTCACTCTCAGAATTCCATCCAACATCAAAATTTCAATCTCTACTCACTTCCTGGCCACGAAACCTCATTTGGGTATCCACCAACTCTTCATCGTTTTATATGCAGATCGATCCACGACGATTTAACGCCGAAAAATTTGTCTTTTGAGCAATTCGAAAAGAACCCTGCAGAAGCCAAACTCGAACAAGACGCTGCCAAAATTTGCATACTCCTTTCGAGCCGCTCTGATTCTCACGTCGATAAGTTGCTCGAAAACGCTTCAATTCAAGTGTCCCCTTCACTTGTTGAAGAGGTTTTGAAGAGGCTAAGCAATGCGGGTGTTATTGCAATGTCATTTTTTACATGGGCAGAGAAGCAAAAAGGGTTTAAATATAATTCAGAAAGCTACAATGCTCTGATTGAAGCTTTGGGTAAGATTAAGCAGTTCAAATTGATATGGAATTTGGTGAATGACATGAAGAGTAGAAAATTGTTAAACAAAGATACTTTTGCATTGATTTCTCGGCGGTACGCAAGATCCCGGAAGGCTGAAGAGGCCATAGAGGCTTTTGAGAGGATGGAGGAATTTGGTTTCACGCTTGAAACATCGGATTTTAATAGATTGATTGATACTTTGAGTAAGTCTAGACATGTTGAGAAAGCAAACAAAGTGTTCGATAAAATGAAAAAGAGAAGGTTTGTCCCTGATATTAAGACTTATACCATTTTATTGGAAGGATGGGGAAAAGAACACAACTTGTTGAGGGTAGACGAGGTTTATCGAGAGATGAAAGATGAGGGCTTCGAGCCAGATGTTGTAACTTATGGTATTCTGATAAGTGCTTATTGTAAGGCAAAGAGGTATGATAGAGCGATTGAGTTGTATCATGAGATGGAGGCAAAGAATTGTAAGCCCAGTCCTCATATTTTTTGTACTTTGATTAATGGATTGGGTTCCGATAAGAGATTAAGTGAAGCTCGTCAGTTTTTTGAACGTTCTAAGAGTTGTGGTTTTGCTTCTGAGGCACCTACTTATAATTCTCTTGTGGGGGCTTATTGTTGGTCAATGCAAATGGATAATGCATTTCGGGTGATTGATGAGATGAGAAAAATTCAGTTGGTCCAAATTCAAGAACTTACGATATAATTCTTCATCACCTGATAAAGGCTCGAAGGACAAAAGATGCTTACTTGGTTTTCCAGAAAATGTCCAGTGAGCCAGGCTGTGAGCCAACTGTGAGTACTTATGAAGTTATAGTAAGGATGTTTTGCAACGAGGAGCGAGTGGATATGGCAATGCAGGTTTGGGCTCAGATGAAGGCCAAGGGAGTGCTTCCAGGAATGCATATGTTCTCTGATTTGATTAACAGCTTGTGTTATGAGAACAAGTTAGATGATGCTTGCAAGTATTTTCAGGAAATGTTGGATGCAGGTATTCGACCTCCGGCCAAGATGTTTAGTAATCTGAAACAGGCTCTACTTGATGAGGGGAAGAAGGATACGGCTATAAATTTGGATCGGAAGATTGACAAGCTGAGGAAAAATCCATTAGTTGGTGGAAGCCAGTAGTGACAGAGAATATAGGCTGTCTGATGATGCCCTTCAGATTCATTATGAGATCCCGCTACTATCATCAGCCTTTCCTAGTAACAGGATCTGGATCCACTATCTGATATCTGATAAACTCGATATGAATCAAGTTTTGTGACTGGAAATTCTTTTATCTTTACCTAAGCTATATACATTATGAAGATTTTACAGTTTCAAACTGTAGATTTGGAATCAATTGGACAAGGGAGAGTTGTTTGTTGTAACTGGGAAGAACATTGCGTCCAAGGCTGAGGAGTGAGTATTCTCTTATGTATGCCACCATATCCCTGTTGCCTCTTCAATATTGAATTCTTCGAATGGGTGAGCTCTGGCTCTTTGTAGGGGACTGTGTCCACTATCCTTTGTTTTTCCTTTACATGATATCCCTTCACAATTTCCTTTAGACATTTCATTCCATCAGTCTATGAGCTTGTAAAGGTGAAAAACATTGCTATTGTTTAACCCTATTCATCTTTGAACTAATTACTCGGTGGAATCTAATATGACTAAACTCTTTCTTGTGTGCAATGTAGACTTGTGTATATTACGCTCTTTATTTGGCATACTTAGGAAATACAGATAAATCTAATATCTTACCCTTTAGCTCGTCTTCTCTTTCTCAATCAAGCTTGTAACTTTTTCTTCCTTTCAATCATCTTCTCTGTCTTTTGAACAGCATAAATTGCCAAATCAATAGCTTATGTCAATAGTCATCACCTTGTCTGACTTGTATAGTTGATTAGCTTTGGTTCTGAATTTATACTTGCCAAATCTCTACGATATTGTTGTAAGGGATAATGAGCTCTGAAAATGGTTCTCAATGGGCAGATCTGGATTCTCGATTTTGCTCTGGTCTGCATTTTGGGTGTTAGTGCAATATACAAATATGTGAGGCTTTCTGCAAATAAGTTGTCAAACCTAGTTTTTTTAATCAGATTCCCATGGTCTTGCGGTTGATTTTTTATTAAAACTCACAAACTATCAGGGCATTCTCCTCACTCCAACAATCCAATCAACAACATCCTTAACAAACTTCCACATGGCAAATCTTTCCCGCCAAATACCTTTTCTCCGGGCAACAGAAATCAGTAAATCGCCCTCCATTACAGTTACAAAACTGTGTCTTGACCATAACCAAGAGCCAAGAACCCTGCAAAAACCACCCCTTGGAATCTCCACCATGGCAACCCAACTTCTCCTTTCTCTCATATTCTTCTCTCTCTCCGCCTCCGCCTCCTCCAATATCATCTCCAACGCCGCCCAAGTCCTCTCCAACATCAGCTTGGTATCCATGGCTCTCACCCTCCAGTACGGCCCCCGAACCATGATCCCTCAAACTCAAAACCTCACCATCTTCTCTCCATCTGACACAGTCTTTGCAAAGTCCGGCCAACCCTCTCTTTCTCTTCTCCGTTTCCACTTCTCCCCTCAATCTCTTCCACCGTCATTCCTAAATTCCCTCCCCTTCGGTTCCAAACTCACCACTTTCTCTCCGAGTCACTCCTTGATCGTAACCTCTTCGCCGCCGGACGATCAGCTTTCACTGAATGGAGTCAAGATTGGTGAACCCGTGTACAATGATGGGTCTTTGATAGTATATAAAATTGACATGTTTTTTGATCCGAGCTTCAAGGTTTCCGAGCATGAATGTGTAGGATCGTATGCTTTTCGTAATACTAATTCATTTGGTGGAGCCAGCGAAGCTCTGAGGTCGAAAGGATACTTTGCCCTGGCGTCTTTTCTTGACTCCCAGTTGGGGAGACCGAAAGAGAATACCACGCTCACAATCTTTGCTCCTGATGACGAAATGATAAAGCCATTCATGGGTAGTTGGAGTTTGTTTCCATCAATCTTCCTGAGGCTCATCGTGCCTTGTAAGATTCCAGGGAAAGATCTGGCTAATTGGGACAAGAGTGCGGTGTTGCAGACTTACTTGGAGGGGTTCGACATCACTGTTGCAAAATCTGGTGCCGATGTTATGATCAACGGAGTCAATGTCATGGGCATGGACCTGTTTCAAAGTGACTGGCTTATTGTTCATGGCCTTGGCGGTGGACTTGGGGAGTGGTGGAGGCAGGAAAGGGAGCGGCTGAGAACTCCATGTTCAACAAGATTTTATCAGCCATTTCTTGTTTGTTTCTCTTTGCTGAGTCAAGGTTAATTACCAAAGCCTTATGATTTGCAATCTTGCCATTTCTTTTAGTTTTCTGGGTTCATGGTTTTACATGGTTAGGATATTACTCTCTTCATTTGATGTAGTCCAAGCGCCTTGTGATGAGAATATTTGAAAAAGATCAGAAAATGGGAAAGTGTTTCTGAATTTGCATGCCATCTCCACTGTTAAAAATGATTTGTTCCAAATAGAAGGAAGGTATTCGGTATTCCGCTGCTTCTTGTGCATGGGTGTTCTAGAAATTATATGGGCCAACTTGGCCATGTTTGGACTAAATATTTGGAATCCTTTTAATGGTTTGGACCTGTCAAAACAGACTGGTTGAGCGTTAAACGAAATGCTCTTGGTGCTTGGTTTGGTTAATCAATTTCTGATGGACATGGACCAAAATGTATAGGAGTTTAAATTAGATGCATTGGTAGTTAGCAGGATTTACACAATCATTGAATTTATCATGATATTTTAATAATTAGTAAATTTAATAATACATTGACAGTGCATTAAAAATGATACAATGAATTATATCATGATATTTTAATGATTAGTAAATTTAATAATACATTGACGGTGCATTAAAAATAAATTCGATAAATAAACTCTGTAACATTTAGAAATCTCACACAAAGAATATGGCATCTTTCTCGGCCTAAAAAGAAAGAACATGGCCTCTTTTACTCCAAATCTTACCTTGTTTTCATTTGTCAAAGCTCAAAATTTTGGCTTCACTGCAAATTTGAAACTTGATCAAACGACGCCAAGAGGGATGATGTAAATGGTTAAAGTATAAATCTTGAGCGCAAAATATTAGTTTTGAATTTTTATAGTCCACCGTTGAAATGAGATTTATAAATTCTAAAAAATTATAAGTGAAAGTACAATAAATCCGTAAATTTTAATAGTGTTTAATAGTATGTCTTGACCTTTGAAATGGAGTAACCTCTCGTGCTCTTAATTTTTTTTTTGCAACCAAAAATATAAACTTATCAAATGGCATAAGTTAAACTTGGTAATTTTAATTTTAGGCACAATAAAATGATATGATATGAAAATTATAAAAATTAAACTTTTCACTGAATTATATATAAATTTATCAAAAATTGAAAATTTTATTAATATTTGATGTGTTGATATAAATTATGATACATTGATTGATGTGTTGATATAAATTAATATGAAATAAATATTTACAAACACACATACGAATTACTAAATCCAACAATATACTATCATAAGTTGAAATATTTATACCATAGATCCTTCCTACAGCATTACTCTCAAGCTTATTTAATAATATCTGGTCATGGTAGCCCACGAGGATTGCAACAATCATGCAATTGGCCACCATGGCAGTTCAATTGTAAAATCATAAGTAGATAGAAGTTGAGTTTTAGCCTCGACTTTCAGCTCTCCTCTCTATCATCACCATCTTTACCGACTTGCAAAATTTTTAATTAAAATTAATGTTTTTTTCAAAAATAAAAATATACTTAATTTAAGTTTAAAAATTAATTATTTTTTATTATATTTTGAATAATTTCAAATTTAAATCCATTTGAATTCTAATCAAAATAAATAAATTTACGTGGATGTTCACGATGCACATGTTTAATTATTTTAAGTACATTTTAATCATACAAGCAATGTGACGTATCTTACAGCCTAGTGATGCCAGGTCGTCAGCGTTTGCCAGCCGTGGCATGCTTAATTAACCACTAATTAACCCAACGCTTTCATAATCCAGGTATATATTATACTCCAATCCTATGACCAAGTTTCCAAGTTTTAACAAACGATTTAAATATTTTTTTTATTTAATAGTGATAGTATATGTTATAAAGATTATACATGCTTCTATACAATATGAAACATGTTAAACAAATAAAAGCGAAAGCGTTAGAATCTAACCTCCAGCCATTGCATTTGTAACTCTGCTATTGAAGCGATTTCCAATCTGACAATCTCCTCTGTGTCGATCACAAACCTTCCAACTCTTCCAAGCACTCAAAACCTCACTAGATGGTGTTTATGTGTTTTTAATTAACGTACTTGGGGACCGGAAGGAGCCCTCTTTTATTACTAACGAGAGCATACTAATTATGGCAATAAAATCACGTTTTAACCATCACAAAATCGTGTTTTATTAGCCAAATATTGAGTTGAGATTCAATGTGAAATTATGGACCATATCTGGAATTGGTCAACCAAATATTTATTTCCATAATTGTGGAGATATACTAACATTCTCCCACTTGGTCCATATATTTCACTCATAGAAGAAACAAATCACATGAATCATGGCGACAGTTCCTCAAATTGTGAGTATTATCTTACATGTATTACTATGTAAAATGTTTCTAAATCAACCCATTTTTTTTACTTAATGAATAAAACCTTATGTTTATTCTCGGTCCAAACAACAAGGATATTTCTCAAATAAAACTTTAGTATATACAAATCAAAATGAGAAACATCATATTATTAATAAGAGTTTCAATTACAATCAAAATGTGGGACCAAGTCCCATTCTCTCTACATGATCCTTAAATTTAAACGGTGGCATGCCCTTAGTCAAAGGATCAGCTCACATCAATTCAGTGCTAACATGTTCAATGACCACTCTTTTATCTCTAACACGTTCTCTAATGGCTAAGTACTTAATGTCGATATGCTTACTTCGACTTCCACTCTTATTGTTCTTAGCCATGAATACCGCAGCTGAATTGTCACAATATATCCTCAATGGCTTAGATATGGAGTCAACAACTCTAAGCCCACCAATAAAACTCTTAAGCCATACACCATGTGAGGTAGTCTCAAAACAGGAAACGAACTCGGCCTCCATAGTGGAAGTGGCAGTCAGTGTCTGCTTAGCACTCTTCCATGAAACAGCTCCACCGGTAAGCATGAAGATGTAACTGGATGTTGATTTTCGGGTATCAACACAGCCATCAAAGTCTGAGTCTGAGTAGCCAATCACTTCCAACTCATCAGTCCGTCTATACATAAGCATGTAATCCTTAGTGCCTTGAAAATATCTAAGCACCTTCTTCGCAGCTCTCCAGTGGTCCATCCCCGGGTCACTTTGGTATCTACCCAACACTCCCACAGCAAAAGCAATATCAGGCCTGGTACAGACTTATGCATACATAATGCTTCCAATAGCTGAGGCATATGGAATGTTCTTCATCTGTTTTCGCTCAAGATCATTTTTCAGGCACTGGTTCAAATTGAACCTATCACCCTTAACAATGGGAGCTGGGCTTGGTGAACAATCTTTCATTCTGAATCTTTCCAAGACTTTATTAATATAAGCTTCTTGTGACAGACCTAATATACCTCAATGTCTGTCTCTATGGATCTTAATGCCAATGACATAAGATGCATCACCCATATCCTTCATATCAAAGTTCTCAGAAAAAAATTGTTTCACCTCACATAGCATCCCCTTATCATTGGTTGCAAGCAGAATATCATCCACATATAGCACAAGGAAACAAATCTTGCTCCCACTGACCTTCTGGTATATACATTGATTCATGATGTTCTCAACGAAACCAAATGAAGAGATAACTTCATGGAATTTTAGATACCATTGGCAGGAAGCTTGTTTCAACCCATATATGGATTTCTTCAGCTTACAGACTAAATACTCACCATTACTAGAGGAAAAACCTTCAGGTTGTTTCATATAAACCTCTTCCTCTAGATCACCATTGAGAAATGCCGTTTTCACATCCATTTGTTGCAACTTTAAGTCAAAATGTGCAACAAGCGCCATTATGATGAGGAGAGAATCTTTCTTAGATACAGGAGAGAAGGTTTCCTTGTAATCTATTCCCTCCTTTTGAGTGAATCCTTTGGCTACGAGTCTTGCCTTATAATGCTCAATGTTGCCTAATGAGTCAGTCTTGGTCTTAAAGACCCATTTACAGCCTATAGCCCTGGCCCCATTAGGCAACTCGACAAGATCCCATACTCCATTAGATGCCATCGAATCCATCTCATCCTTCATAGCATCGAACCAAAGTTTTGATTCTTTGCTGTTCATGGCTTGTGAAAACGTCTCTGGATCATTAACGGGCCTAATATTGAAATCATACTCTTGTAGATACACAATGTAATCACTAGGAATAGCTGATTTCCTTTCCCTAGTAGACCATTTTAATGTTGGTTCAACATTCTCCGAAAGATCATGTTGTTCAACTGGTTGCTCATTCAATTCTGATGTATCCAGAGGAGCCTCGTCTACTGGTAAGTTATCAACTACTTGTGGATCTTCAATGATTGGTTGTTCAATGTCCAGCTGCACTAAAGGGACATTGTTCATGATAACCAATCCTTGACTCGAGTTAGAGGGTTGATCTCTCACAGAAACTAGTTCTTGAGATTGATCGCTCCTACTAACTAAGTCATTTTCAAGAAACTTGGCGTTCCTTGATTCCACAATTCTAGTGCTATGAGATGGACAATAGAATCTGTAGCCTTTGGACCGTTCGGTATATCCAATGAAATACCCACTTATGGTCTTAGGATCCAGTTTCTTTTCCTTTGGGTTATAAACTCTTATCTCAAAAGGACATCCCCAAATGCGCATATGATGCAAACTCAGTTTCCAACCTTTGAATAATTCAAAAGGCTTCTTTGGAACATCCTTGGTCGGAACTCGGTTCAATATATACGCTGCCGTTTTAAGAGCTTCAATCCACAAAGACTTAGGCAACTTCGAGTTGCTAAGCATACTACGCACCATTTCCATCAAAGTTCGGTTCCTTCTTTCTGCAACACCATTCTGATCTGGTGAACCAGGCATGGTATATTAGGCAACAATCCCATTTTCTTGAAGGAATTTCGCAAATGGTCCAGGTGCTTGTCCATCTTCAGTGTATCTACCGTAATACTCCCTACCTCTATCAGTTCTTACTATCTTTATGGGTTTTCCACATTGTTTCTCTACTTCAGCCTTAAAGATTTTAAAGGCGTCTAATGCTTCGTTCTTGTTATGAAGCATGTAGATATACATAAACCTCGAGTAATCATCAATAAAGGTGATGAAGTATTTCTAACCATATGCATCAATGTCTGGACAACATATGTCAGAATGTATGATCTCTAATATGGTTGAACTCTTATTGGCACCTTTCTTAGACTTGTTGGTTTGCTTACCTTTAATGCAATCTACACAAGTGTCGAAATCAGTAAAATCGAGAGTACTAAGTATTCCGTCATTTACCAATCTCTTAATTCTATTTATGGAGATATGACCTAATCTCCGGTGCCATAACGTGGAGGAGTCCTCATTCATAACACATCTTTTAGTGCCAGTTTGAACATGCAAGGCGTTATGAGCAGTGTCATTTTGCAAATCAATAGAGAAAAGACCATCACATAAGGTACCATTCCCAACAATATCAGACTTAAAATATATCAATACTGATTTATTTGAAAATTGAAAGGAATATCCATAAGGTACCAGCCTAGAAATAGAGATTAAATTTCTTGAGAAACTAGGAATATAAAAGGTCTTTTCTAATTGCAAAATAAAACCACTCCTAAGAACTAAAGTGCATGTTCCAACGCCTTCAACATGAAAGCGCATCTTGTCTCCTGAATAGATGCTCTCCTCATTTCCCATTGGCTTCCTTAGGTTTGTCATACCTTGTAAGGAAGTCGAAATGTGAATTGTAGATCCAGAATCAATCCACCATGTGTTATGATTAACCTCAACCATATTTGATTCAAAACAAACATATAAGAGTGGATTACCTTTCTTAACGAGCCACTGCTGAAGCTTGGCACAGTCCTTCTTCATGTGTCCCTTCTTTTTACAGAAGAAACACTTGGACTCTTTCTTAATGTCAGCTTGGGCAGGGATTTTCCCTTTTCCCATTTCCCTTGTTCTTGGCTCGATCCTTGGTCTTTCCTTGGCTTGCAAAAAATGCACTTTCACCCGATTCCATAAGCAGCCTTCCCTCCTCTTGAACACACATGGTCATCAATTCATTGATGGTCCACTTATCCTTATGTGTGTTATAGGATATCTTGAATGGTCCGTACTGCTTTGGTAGAGTGTTCAATATGTAGTGCACAAGAAAAGACTCAGACATCTCCACCTCTAGCTTCTTGAGTTGGGCCGCTATATCTCTCATGGCCATTATGTGCTCGCGTACTCCTTTAACATTGGTGAGCCTCATCGATGAGAACTTCATTATTATGGTGCTGGCCAACGCTTTGTCTGAAGTGACAAAGTGATCATCTATGGCCTTTAAAGGTCCTAACGTTGGTATGCTGTTCGACTGAACCACGTATCCCAGCAGATATCTTTGTCTTAATATACATGACACTAAGGCCATTGAATCGCTCCCAGTGTTCATGTATGTAAAGCTACTTGAGCAGGAGTGCTGGTCTCAGTCAATTCGGGTTCGTCTTTCCTTATAGCATAGTCTATATCCATGCACCTTAATTGGAGGAGAACTCTCTCCTTCCAAACCTTATAGTTCTCTCCATCCAGCTCGGAAACTTCTAGGTTAATACTAGCCTGAGGAAACACTGCATATAGAAAATAAACATGCTTATGTATCTAGAATTTTTTTGAGGCAAACTTAATTATATCTGCCAATGTAAACATATTTTATTAATGAATCTTAGACATAAAATGTGGGCTAAAGTTCTAATTCTAATAGATTCATATCATAATGATAAAACTATCAAATTATATCATTTCCTAATTCCTGTGGGTAAATTAAGAAACTAATTTGATATTTTATCCCAATTAGTTACAATTTATGTCTAATATCATTATGTGATTTTACAAATATAATTTTACTTAATTAAGGTTGCTATGGCTAAGCCCTAATTAAATAAATTATTAATCACTTAGACATATTGGAAAAATTCTAAGTTTATTCATATTTTAAAAATTGCAATTATCATAAGGCAACTTTAATTCCAAATAATATGAATAACTTAGCTACATGTGCTTTTAGTATAAAAATAACAAAATTATACATATTCAAAATGAGCACATATACACATTCAAATCAAATTTTCATAATTTAATCATAATTTTATGACAATTTTCACAAAATTAATTTTTTACAGCATTTATAAAAACTTCAAATTTATGAAAAATCCTCATAAAATCCAAATAATGAGAAGTTTTCATAATTATATTAATTTTGTGAAAATAATATAATTATTCATAAAATTATGAAAATTACAGAACTGAAAATTTGATAAAACTATCAAAAATATAATTATTTGGCTTAAATTAAATAATTTAAATTAAATAAATCCTTAAGGCCTAAAATAAACCAAATGGCCATTTTATTTAATCCACATGGCCCAAATAATCTAGCCCAAAATAAAAGAAAAAACTTATAAATTATATGGCCCAAAACTAACCCAAAAGGGCACAAAACCCAAGGCCCAAAAAGGATTCTTTTTCCCTCCTTTTTTTTAACAGTGCGGTTACACTGTGTAGCCAACAGGGAGTGGGAGCGTGGATCTCACGCGCCCGCATAAACACCATCGGGCGCGTGGATCTCACACGCCCGGTTCCCTCCTTTCCTTCTTCTCCCGAACGGGAATTTTTGCAGAGATTTGGGTTTTGACCCGACCCGACCTATACTCATTCAAACAGTCTCGTTTTTCATGTATTTTTCATCCCTAGAGCTCTCCAACAATAGATCTAAAATATTTGAGCCAAAATCACATGAAAACAGAATGAGTTTCAAGGAATCCGAGACTTAAAGTTTCAAAATATGGGTTTTTATGGCTTCTTTCTACAGATCTCTAGCAAGACAGAGGTTAAACTACAGCTCTGATGCCAAATGATAGTATGTTATACAGATTATACATGCTTCTATACAATATGAAACATGTTAACACTGCAGCAAAAATGACTTTTTGCGGCATTTATTTAGCGACGTTTTCGTAGAAACGCCGCTAGATACCGTATTTTATCTAAAGTCAAGTAAAAATGCCGTAAACATTTACAGGTCGCGGTGTTTCTTGGCTTAAATGCTGCTAATTTAGCAAAATAGTGGCGTTTTATTTTTAAAAACGCCACTATATTTTAAAATAATATAAAATATAAAAATATATATTTTAATTTTTTTAAAGTATATATTTTATAAAAAATATATTAAATAACGACGTTTACAGAAATAAATGCCGCTATTTTATAATTAAATATATATAATAACAAACAAAAAACAAATGTTTTTGATAAAAAACAAGTTTTCTTACACAAAGAAAGAGAATCGGCGAATTTGTGTTCTTCTCCTCTCCTTGACACCGTTCTTCCCAAACCCGTAAATTCTCTTCGATTATCACAATGCTGTTCATATTTTTTCTCTCCGATTCTCTCTTCGATTCCCTCTTAGTGTTTAGGTTTTCTCTCTCCGATTCTCTTTCCAAGAATTCAAGCATAAGAACTTTCGTAGTTTTCTCTCTCCGATTCTCCGTTTCTTGTCGATTTGAGGTTTAAAAAATTTTGCATTTTAATACCTTCATTTGCTTCTAATTTTGACTTGGTAGCTAATTTATTGTCTTATTTTATACTTCATTTGCTTTTATTTTGTCTAACAGGGTTTGAACGTTAAAGAAGTTGTTGTAAGATCTCTACTTGCTGCTCTTTGCTTCCATGCGTATCAACAGGTGAGAATTTTTGCATATTGATGGTTTTCTGTCTTCCTTAAGAATCGCCGTGCATGAATACAAATTCACTGCTTACTAAATAACCAGTGAGTTGTTGGACGCAATATATGAAAAATGGAGAATGCAATCAGCTTAGGAAAGAGTATAGGTAATGGGAAATCGGAGTTGTTTGGTTGCTAAGAAAATCGCATTGTTAAATACATAATTTATTTGAAATAGCTTGGATTTGTTATTAGATAGGCGTCAAAGGAGTGAGTACACTGCACTCAACTAAATGGATATTGTCTCTAATAAGCAAACGCTTCAGGGCATATAATTTTAGTGGAAAGGGTTTTAAGAAATTTGTACATCTATGTTGCTTGTTTGAGGTGTCGGGTATGATTTTTATTTTATAGGATGGAAACTTTGGTTTGTCTTTTTACTAAAAATAGCAGTAGCATTTGTGTCAATGAGCTTTTATGAATTTTCACTCTTTTCTTTGCTGTGTATAAGCTTCTTACTTGTTGCTGTTTTTCTGCCTTTCAATGAATCCTGTTGAAGCCTTTCTATAACTATGTTTTCCAGTTGGTTACTGATTGTTGAGAAAAAGGTGTACAAATTGCTGATTAATTGAGTCAGTGTCTGCTAATGTAGGACAAGGAATTGGATTTCATTCTTGTTTAGTTCAATTGATTTCAATGAGCAACTTCAATGAGTAACTCAAATTGGGTCATTGAAACTCGAGTTTCTCGAAAATTTCAGTCTTTTTCATACCTAGGCAGAATGCTTAGGCTTTTTAGGACTTGGTCTATGTTTTCTGTTTCGGACTAGACAATTCAATAAGCCACTTTTCTATGCACACCATCTGGGAATTTTTTGAAGTTTGATTCAATCTTAGCAAAAATTGGTTAAATGGCTAAAGTATGGGTAACACCTACAGTGTGTCTCTGCATAGTATGCATTAAAGCTTGTAGCTTATAGTTTATACGAAATGTTTTTTTTTGGATTTATTTTTTTTTGGTTACAGTTTTCTTTTGGATTTGGAATGCTGGATCTTGTGGAATATTTAATTTTTCAGGTATAAATGCATTCTCTATCATCAGACTCTGTAGTCATTAACAGAATAACTTTCAACTGCCATGGGAGCATGTTTCGCATCTGATTGTTTGATCAACATGACTAGAGATATTATCACATTCCTTGTTTTAAAATTTTAATGGCCTTCATTGAGGACTTCATAAGACTTTATTTTGGTTAATGGCATTTAGCATTTGCCAGTGAATTCTTTCATGCACATGCTCACATACTAGCACAAACTGGCTAAGAAATTGCGAGTCATAGAGCTCCATGTTGTAATCAAATTGTATCATGCTTTTGTTGTTACAGCTAATTGACATGTTCTATGTTTTGATTCCACGTCTCTAATCAGGGAAAGACTTGAATAAATCTAAGGCCCTGATGTTATAACAGGCTATTGCCTGTTCTTTTAGCAATAGGATAACTCTTGTATGAATTGCATGCATATTAAATCCTGCATTTTGCCTATAAACCTTCATTAAACAATGTCATGATCGGTCCTTTCCTGGTGATTCATAGAACAAAAAGTATCTCCTATCATTTTTCACCTCCCTTCCAATACTTATTCCTGGAATTGTTGTCAGATTCAAAGCGGAGTAAAGAATCTTACATATGCATGGCATACACAATTATATCCCCAAAATGATTTACAAATGGTGATAACATGACACAAACATTTGTATGCACCACAACAAAAAAATAGTTAAACCCGAAGAAGAGAGTCATACCAGATAAATTCTTAATACAATTAGTGACACGAGGAAAAGAGTTCCTGTTCCAGCAGCAAGCACAAATCTTAAAGGTTCCTGCATGGTGCCAATTAGAATGTTAAGTGGACCCCATCATAAAAGTGATAGATAAAAATCTTTAACTGTAGTTTTTAAGTATAATTTGGCATTAATTCTTTTAGTTGTAAAGTTGTTATTGAGACATTAGTTTTTAAGTATATTTCATTCTTCATCAAGAATGAAATATATATTAAAAATATCAAAATAATAATTTTTCTGCTGTAAACTCTAATTTATCCTTTACTTAAAGCCCTCTGTTACAGCCTTCACAAACAGCTATCGCTTCTGCTTTAATGGCTGTCTCGGTTCAGCCCTCTTATCCAAAATATTTCTCTGTTTTTTCTTCGCCCAGATGGTGCCGACTACCTTAGCTTCTTTACTGCTCTGTTACTTGGTTCCAACAGCCAAAGGGATCCTTGTTTACTGCCCTTAACACAGCACCGTGTTCCCTTTTGTTTCCCAGCAAGATATCAACTTTCGTTAAATTAACTTTTAACCTCTTCTTTGCTGCACTATAATTTCGTAAATTGGTTCTTCATGTTTTGTCACAGTTCTTCATGCAAGGCTTATCATTATCATTATATAGCTTTTAACCTTTTCTTTGCTGCACTATTGCCCATGTTTACTCTCGTTTACCCGAGGCTTGATTTTATAGAAAGTTCATTTTTTTAGTTGCATTTTAGTTTTGATAGCCAATTCAGTGTGTAAATTTTTAAGTTTGGATTGCTTTTAGTTTCGATTTTTAGTTGGGATTGAACTGTTTTAGACTTATTTGGTTTAAGTTATTGAATTTTCAGGCTTCAGCAGTATAGGTTGGTTGAGATGAAACTTCTTGCTCAGCAACGAGATCTGTTCATCTCTTGCACTAATTCTGATGGATTCAACTACTTTTCACCTACAAACATTGTGTTATCACATATACTGTGACTGGTATGGTATATACTAGATTATGGCCCATGAATTTACTGGTATATACTGGTACGATTTTAGGTTACATGGAAATGTGCAATTGTATCTTTTTTATACATTACTTTGATACCCATGAATACTATTAGCAATGTGGATATTTCTGGTGCATTTGCTGATTTAACTTGAAGGACAATTGTAATTTGTTTTCTGACTTGGAAGAAATGTTTGTGAATTTTACTGTTTTTTTTTTACTGTTTGTGGTTGCAGAGTGGATGTTGTGGTCTTTGTTATATGGGCAACTTTTGTTAAAGAAAGAAAGGGCAGCTTTTGGATGTAAAAGCTCAAGTATTCTGTAACTTTAATTTTTGTTCTTTCTTTTTTCTTACATAAGTATTATGTAAAAACTTAGATGTTGGGAGTCTCAAATGTTTAGGACAGATAGGAGATGCATTTTATATGTAAATATGTTTTTACATTACGCTTATTTTATATTTTATATATGAACAAGTTGATCAACAGTTTATGACTCTCATATGACTAGAAGAAGTCTATTTATTTTTTTTGCTGAAAGAAAAAGTCTATTTATTTTTAACAGTTGACAACTCTAAATATTGAAGGCAAAAACTCATAGTTTCATCATTCTCTTCTATTCTTTTCTAAAAATAATTAAAATGTTTTCTAAAAATATAATTAAAATTCATTAAATGTATTCAAATTGAAAAAAATATAAAATCTAATTATATAATAAAAATTTTAAAAAAAAGTCTAACTTAGCGGCGTTTTACAATAAAAACGCCGCTAAGTTATAAATTAGCGGCGTTTATGCAAAAAAATGCCGCTATATTCGCGGCGTTTTGTCAAAAATGCCACTAATTTTGCGGCGATTATTAACGCTGTTAATTGGCATAAAATCGCCGCGAGCTTTGCGGCATTTTTCATAAAAACGCCGCTATTTTTCCCGACACTAGAATAGCCGGCGTTTTTTTGCGGAGTTTTTTGCTAGTGTCGTGAAATTTTAGCGGCATTTATAAACGCCGCTAAAGGTCCAAAAAAACGCCGCTAAAAGTACATTTTGATGTAGTGTAAACAAATAAAAGCGGAAGCGATAGGATCTAACCTCCAATCATTGCACTCTGTAACTCTGCTATTGAAGCGATTTCCGAATCTGACAATCTCCTCTGTGTCGATCACAGGCCTTCCAAGTCTTCCAAGCACTCAAAACCTCACTAGATGGTGTTTGTGTGTTTTTATATTAACGTACTTGGGGACCGGAAGGAGCACTCTTTTATTACTAACGAGAGCATACTAATTATGGCAATAAAATCATGTTTTAACCATCACAAAATCATGTTTTATTAGCCAAATATTGAGTTGAGATTCAATGTGAAATTATGGACCATATCCGGAATTAGTCAACCAAATATTTATTTCCATAATTGTTGAGATATACTAACAAATAGCTCACTAAAAAAGATGTGAAAATTCTTGATATTAAATAATTTTGAAAAATCTAAGGAGAATATGACATTTTTATTAAAATATATTAAAAACGATTAGTATGCAAACCACGTTTCATGGGTTTGATGGTATTTTTTTTTAAAGAAAACTGATATTTGAGGATAATGAAAGAGATTGTAAATGTTAAGACTTATAACTTTGACCAGTTGAATGTCACTTTTTAAAAGTAATTTTACAAATTATTTGATTAAAACTTATATTTTATTTGTATGCAGTCACAAAATGATTAATGAAAATTGATAAATAAACATGTATATAGACATTAAGTTGTTGTAATTATTCAGCTAATTGAAGTTATAAATAAAATCAAAATTAAACCTATTAAACTTACACTTTTCAGTGAGTCTAATAAAAAATCACAACACCAAACATTTAAAAATAAAAATTACAATCCAATATATATTTTTATTTTAATCTCATAATTATATAAAATATAAATAATGCATAATTACCTGTTAAATATGCACTCCTTATTCAAGTCAATGGAATTATATTTTGCAAAACCCATATATGAAAACGCTTGTAGAATAAATCAAGACCCAAATCGATAATCTATATACATTAAGAAAATTATCACGTACCAATCAAAGATATAATTAATTTAATTAAATTAAAATATTCATTTAAAGAAAATTACCAGGTGACAAGTATCACATGTTCACGAAACGATTAAAAAATATCGTTTTTAACTTATAAATAAATATAAGGCATTAATTGATATATAATATATTGGAAGAGATCATTTTCCGATAATTAAATATGATTGTGAAACTTGCATTTGACATTGGGAACCTTGATGATGAATCTACTTTGGTTTATAAATTATATATTTATTATTCGTAGTTTTATTTATAAAACACAACAATCTTGATGGAGATCGCTATGATATTCAGAAAATAAATCTGTGATATCATCGTATAATTAATTCATAAATTAGCAATTGAAGTTTTCTTGTGTGCATGATTGAAAGTTGATATTTTTGTCAATTAAGTCATTCACAACCATTCTTTATTTTTTGAATTCATATTTATATTTAATATATTGTAAATATATAAATCTCATACACTTTAATTGAATTATAACATGCTACATTATTAATTTATAAATTTTAAAATAAAAATATAATATTAAATTCAGTAACTAATGTTGTGTCATGATATAATTCAATTATAGCATATAAAATTTACACATTAACAATATTTCAAATATACACTCTTTTTTGAATTGTTATTTTGTACATCTACTTGTGCGCATATATAGTTTATACTTTATACAATGCTTAAATAATAAAAAAAATCTCTTAATTTTATCATTTTACTTAAATAAATCTTTATATTTTCATTGCATCCAGATAAATCTTTAACGTTTAATTTGTATTTAAATAAGCCTTAAATTTTGATTTGTATGGGACTAAGTACTTAAACTATAATGTATACCTAAATAAACCATTATTATTTAATTTGTACTGATATGAGCCCTTAACATAAATTAACTTTTTATAGGAATAAACAATCGATTTTTTGTATAGATTTAAAACCCAACTTTCTACTTAAAAAGGGTAAGTTATATTAATATATTATATAATATTTAATTATTTATAATTTATACCATACATTTAAAAAAAGGGTCTGTTAATTTAAGTTGGTTAGATTCACAATTTTAGAACTTCGACTTAAAAAACTGGCTTAAACCTAAAATCAATTTAACTGAACTGAATTATTTTAAAATGATTTTTACTCACCCGTAAATGCATTGAAGATTTATATAAGTACATTAAAAGATAAAAAGTTATTTAGACACAATAAAAATATAAAACTCATTTAAAAAGGTAAAATAGTTGTAAGTCTCTAAGATCTTTTTAATATTTTAGTGTTTATACAATCCATTTCACAGCAAAATCAGAGTGACATGAACAAATTAAGACGTTTACCAAAACTTCAACCAACTACGCCAAGCTGGCGTTGTCTTTCTTACGTAACGTGATTCTTGAATCACCTTTTTCTAACTTGCGCGGCCCAATCCAATGCTCTTTTCTATTTACATCTTAGCAGTGCTTTATAATTAATTTCGGCATGACTCTTTGCCATGTAATTTAATTTTGACTGTTCATAATCAATGTGGACCTCTGCAATAATTAGAGGTGTCAAACGGGTTGGACGGCCGATGGCACGATACGATTCGGCATGGTATGGGTTGTGCTTGGCACGACCCATACTTAAATGGGCGGGCTGGTCCAAGCACGATATACATTTGTGTACCGTGCTGGGCTAAAGATTTTTAGGCACATGGATCGGCATGGCACGGCCCATGAAGGGCCAGTGCTAGCACGTAGCACGTGGGTTAGCACAGCACTGCACGCAAGCCCATGTGCCGTGCCATATTGGCCCATTTATACAAATAAAATTATATTTAACAAATCTAAATATGAAGTATTTCAATAATTTATATATAAATTTATAAAATATTCATTTGAAATATAAAATGTATGATATGTCACATATTTTGTATATAACTTTTTATTAAATACACTTCTAATAAAAACTCATCAAAAAATAAATTATTAAAGATTATTTTATTCAAAGATTAGTTAAATGTAGAAGCTAGAGCACTAGATAAATCATATTATATAAGTAAATAATCAGATGAAGAGAATGAAAAATAAAATAATAATAATAATATTTTGTGTTTTATAGTCTTGTATTTGTGTCTGTGTTTTTAAATATTATGATTATAAATTTCAAAGGAGAACATTGGTACAAAGGTAAATGTTATTCCTTTGTGATTTGGAAATCATGAGTTCAAGGTAAAATACTTTCTCTTAATGCAAAGAGAATGCTAAATACAATAACCCTCCCTAAACCTTATAAAGTGAAAGTCTTTTAGTTGTGTATAATGACCTTCTCCAAATCCCACAAAGTGGAGCCTTTTTTTATCGTGTTGCTCTTTTTTTTTTATGATTGTAAATTTCAATATTTTTTTTTAACACAAATTTCAATATCTTTATTAAGTAAATTTTATTATGTTTTTTAATGAAGATAGGCATTTTGCCTTTTAGAATTGTAAATTTCAATATCTTTATTTAATATATATTATTATGCTTTCTTGTGGATATAGGCATTTTGTCAATGTAAATTATGTGTCTTTTTATTTTTTTATATTTATTTATATTGCATATTATTTAAATTAATAAATAAAAACTTTAAAAATAATAAAAAAAAGTAAAAATTTACTAATGGGCTGTGCTTGGCACGATAAGGCACGAAAAATAATGTTGGGCTTGGCTCAGCACGACCCATTAGTGCTATGGGCTATGTGCCGTGCCGGGCTACATCCTTAAATTTCATGGACCGTGCCAGCACAGCCCATTAAAAAATAGTGCCTTGTCAGCACGAATCCATTAACACATGGGCTGATATTTAAATGGGCCGTGCCGGTCCAGCACGGGCCATTTGACACCTCTAGCAATAATAAATAATATAGAGAGATACGAGATATTTACTTATAATAATGTAATAAATGTCACATCCCGTGACCACCTTTTTCACGTAAAATACACAAATTATCCGATTGGGCTGTCTGTGATACTTCACTTTTCATATTCATTTAACTATTAAATATAAAAGGTATATTATCAGTTACATCCCCTATTTTGATTCTCAAGAAAGTAGTACTGAAAGTAAGTCTAAATACAGAAAATAAATGATCATACCTCATATTACAAATCAAGCTGTCGCAGTGTCTCCAAATGCGCAGCTCAAACTCCTCAGATGTCAGATCCCTTAGTCCTCGAAAATCTGAAATGTTAATATTAAGGGGTGAGCAAACCACGGCTCAGTAAGAGAGTTATATGCAACACTTGATATTCAGCTACCTATATGCTGAAAATAAATTTTCTTCACTTTCTTTAAATCCTCCTAGAGGCTCTAGGCTCACATGTAGGAAGGATACTACAGTCGGCTAGGGATCCGGATGGAGTAAGGCAGGTATTTTAGAATACCTGGCTTGTCCCGGAACCTAGAAGCAACTGTAGAGAGTAATCGTTTTCTTTTAATATTCAAATCCCAGTAAAACATTAAGTATTCACGTGATAAAACACTTAAGTAAATTAAATAAGGAATTAATGTTCCTTTCACAAATACTCATTTTCACACTTGTAAAACACCGTATAATATTTAGTTTAACACGTAATATATCAAAAGCTCAGTAGCTGTAAATAATTTAGTACCAGTAAAAGTTCAGTGAAAAGTACAATCATCAGTATAATATCATGGAGACTAGGCAACACCTTAAATATATCATGCTATAAAATCATCCCAAATAGGGGAAACACATGAGATCTATGGCCATATTGTAATGCCCAGGCTCACAGTCCTGTGGGACCCTCACTGGCGCATTACTTAAGGGGATCACTATCCCTCAGCACTAACACGTGACACGTGACACATGAGCATGATATGGGGCCTAACAGTCTCAAAATAATAAACACATAATATAAACCCCATTTATGAAATCAATTTCACTGACTATAAGTTCATGCAAACCATATACATTCATAAGGAAAATATTTTCATCTTATGAATAACAATTTATAAAATATTCATACTGGGGTAATCATTCCCGAAAATGTTCTAAATATTATAGAACAGTATAAATCACATTTTCCATACGGTGAAAACAGTTTATAAAATAATCACTGTAAAATATAAAAAGTCATAACTGTCTTTTTCACCGTAAAATATATACGCACGCTTTTCCGTGCTTTCTATCGAAAACATGATTTTCAAAGTTATCGGGATTCAAATCAATTATTTTTATGATTTATGAAAAATTAAAATATTTATTTTCCAAATCAACATTCTCGTCTCGTGTTTTCTCTGTAAATACATGCGGAGACCTTCTAGTCTCAAAACGTTGTTTTCCACCTTTAATTACCCTTATGGAATTTTCTAGAAACACTTATTTTCACAATTGAACCCATAAAGGTTATTTATAAAATCAAGTGAATATTGAAGAAATATTATTAAAATATTCACTTTTGTCCTTTTTATTTTTCACCTCGCTTCACGTGAAATATCACCTATCGGAATAAATTTAGGTGATTTCCTTTTTCACCATTTTCAAAACATGAATATTTTAAAATTAATTATCAGTATATTCATGTTTTATGAAAACTAATCAATTTCTCGATTTTCGTGTTGAAAATCGTTTCTCATGATGAAAAATCATTTATTATGATTTTCGGTAATTTTTTCAATAATTTTCGGCAGTATATCGGCTGCCGATTGGCTAGCCTCCTGCAGGAAAAATACAGTTTAAATCTCAACCGGTAAATCACCACAATTCCAAACCGATAAATCATCACAATTTACAACCAATCACTATAAATTGCATTTATAAAATTTAAATGCATAATTTAAAACATGTGTGCCGATATCCTTACAAGCTGCACATGCCTCCCTTACCTGTCTCGGGTCGGCGACTGCCTCTCGAAGGTCGCGCCCGTGTTCACCTCGCCCGATTTCATCGGCTCGGTCATCGAGGGAATTTTCTGGAAATTAAATTCTACATTTTAAAATTTTTCCATAATTATTTAAATAAATAAATTATTTAAATAATTTACTATTTTTCGGGATTTCTTACCGATTCCCGTAATTCCCGAGTTTTCGAGTTTTCCGAGATTTCCCGAAATTCCCGAAGTCCGGAAATCTCCTTTTTCTCTCTCTTTTTTCTTCCTTTTTCTCTTTTCTTTCCTTTTCTTTTTCTTTTTCTTTTTCTTTTCTTTTTCCCTTTTCTTTCTTCCCAGCCGAACCGACCACTCCCCCTCACCGCCGGTTCTTCACCGGTGGTCGGTTCTCTGGTGGTTCAATGGCTCAGCAGCTGGCCGGCGTGACGGCGAAGTCGGATCTGGCCTCCGTTCATCCAGAATCGGCGGCACGGCGGCGGATCTACTCGGTTTACCTTCGGTCACTTCTCCTCCTCCGTCGGCCTTCCTCCGCCGTTCCCAGCCTCTCCGGTGGCCTCCATCCCATTCCTCTCCTTCCGTCGATGCTTCGGCTGTGGTGGCGGTGGCCGATTTGGCCGGCAACCGCCAGATCTAGTTTTCTCCTCTTTTCTCGGTTTCGTCGGAATTTTCCTCTGTTTTCCTTTCCGATCTCCTTCGCCGGTCGTCCTCTTCCCTTCCTTTCTTCGCCGGCGACATCGTCTCTCCCTTCCTCTCTCTTTTCCCTCGCCGACGGTGGCATCTCCGGCACCGACGGCTCACCTGGGGGGTTATCGGGTTTCCTCCCCGATCTGCCTTTCCTCTTTTTAGCTAATTCCTTTCTATTTTTAGTATACACTATACTATACTATATATTATATCTATATAATATATATAAATATAATACAACAATATATATACACTTTATATTTACATTATACATTTTAAATATAATTACGATAATTTATATATAGTATTGTACTATATATAAATATATATAAAGATATATATATGTATATTATGTATTACAAAATATATAGCTGGTATATATATATATATGTAGAATTTAAATGTAAAATCATATTTACATTTCTTTTTAAATATGTATATACTTATATATACATATTATGTTATATTTAATACATATGTATTATTTAAATTTATAAAATAGTATATATACTTATATATATACCACTGTATATTAATATATACCATATAGTATATCAATAAATATGTATTTGTATAAAAATACATTTATATAATTTATAATCTAATATATATATTATATTACAAACAATATAACAAATTTGGTAAGATGCTTACATAGACGTTTACGTGGACAGTCTCTTTGAATAACACGTAAGCATCATTAATTTCACATCCACCTAAGTCAAAAGTAATAATAGTATTAATTTCTTTACTTTTTCATTTCCCTAAAATTTATCTAATCCCTAAAATTTCTGAATCTTTTAAAAAAATATCTTAAATTAATTTTAAATAGTATCTAATCCAAAAATATTTAAAAACATATAATTTTAATAATATCTAATTGGAATTTTAAATAAAATATTAATTGATATCTATTTATATTCTAAAATAAATAATTTTAATTTATTTAAAAAATATTTTATTGTCTAAACTTAAAAGTATAAAAATATGTCATCAACATCATATATACTATTTAAATATTTAAAATTATTATTTTTCTAAAAAAAATCTTATCTAATATACATATTAAATTACAAGGTACATAACAAATTTGAAAAAATGCCTACACATATGCTTACATAAATAGTCTATTTGAATGACATGTAAGCATCATTAATTTCATGTCCACCTAAGTCAAAAAGAATAATAAGTATTTTTTTATGAAAGAATAATAAGTATTAACTTCTCTACTTCTCTACTTTCTTAAAATTTATTTAATCCCTATAATTTTTGAATATTTTAAGAATATATATTAAATTAATTCTAAATACTATCTAATCCAAAAATATTTAAAAACAAACATAATTTTAATATTATCTATTTGAAAATTTATATAAAATATTAATTGATATCTATTTATATTATAAAATAAATAATTTTAATTTATTTAAAAAATATTTTATTATCTAAACTGAAAAGTATAAAACTAAGTCATCAATATCATGTATATTATTTAAATATTTAAAATTGTTATTTTTTCTAAATAAATAAAATTTATGCAAAAAACATATAAATTTATAAATATATATGTTACATACATATTTAAATAAATAAAATTAATTTGTGCATTATACAAGTTATTATGCTTTCATATATAAATATAAATATTTTTATATTATAATTATAGATATATAAATAAAAGAATGCATATTTATATTATATTATTTATATATATATATATATATATAAATGTAAAAAAGCATATTTATAATAATGATTGTTTAGGTCAATAATTATAATATGCCTAAAAATGTTATTATAACACTTGAAATTGTTAAAATATACTTTTAAGTTTTATTTTCACATTTTGTGATGTGCTCAATAATATTATTTATGATATTTTTTATTTTTTATTCTTCTTAATATTTGTTTATCTTATGCTTTGAATTTTATAATTTTTAATTAAATATTTAATTCTTTTATAATTGGATATCTTGATTATATTAGATATAATTTATCTATACATTAAACAAATAAACAAAATAACATTATTTTATATATATTTATAAATTTAAATAATTACAATTAATTCGTGCATCGCACGAGTAAAAACTAGTTATATAAATATATTTCTCTTTTTCTTATTTAATTTGGATTTCCATTTATCCAAATTAAATCTCCTATTTCCATTATTTTTCATAATTCCAATTTTATTTCCAATAAATGGAAAATTCACGGTTATCACAATAAAATTATTAGTTTTAGGCTTCATATCTACATATGCTTTGAAAGTTTACTACAAAATAAGATAAACTCTTAATGTTTAATTGCATGGAGATCAATCCATTAAATTTAATTTTAAACAATTAAAACTTAAACGTTTCAAAATAACGGAATTAAGTATATTTTTGTTAAGTACTTTAATTGCTATTACCCTTGCATAGTAATTAAAACTTCATGGCAGTTAGAGGAACTTAACAGAAATGTATTTAATTCTGTTTTTTTAATATGTTTTGGTTTTAATTGCTTAAAATAAAACTTAATAGATTGATTTTCATGCAATTAAATGTTGATAGCTTAATTTTATTTTACGGTAAATGCTGAAGGCATATTTGGGTATTAAGCTTTAATTTTACAACACTTTCATATCATTTTTTATATATTTATATTTTGATAATTGAACAATTAGATATTTCTTGTTATATATACACACACGCATAGATTATACATAAAAAAAGTTAAATTAATAACAGTTGATTATAGATTTTAAAAAATCTTTATTATCAATATAATTATAATTTATAAATATCACATATTAAAAATGGCACAGAAGATTGTCAATGTTCAAATCTAATTAAGATGTTGCTTTTAAGGAATATCTACATTTAAGTGTGGCCAAATCAAAAGTAAATTAATAATAACAGTCATGTAAATTAACGTTATAATTTTCCATTTTTAGGGTTATAATTAATTTGTGATTTTACTTTTTAAATGAACATAAATGAAGGCTCATTTAACTGAGCGGGACATATATATAAGATTTTTATATAAACTAGAAAGTTCAACTGGATCAGTCTAACAATTAATATAATTACCTTACCTCTAGTTAACTTTCATTTACCTGGAAGCCTAAATTAACTTTGCAGTATTTTCCATTGTGATGTTAAGGATCTTGGGATTTTGTCAAAAAAAATAAGGCGTAAATACACGTTTTTTCATACACATATACATATAAACCTTAAATTCTCAATATGGAACAAAGAACATTATAATCTCTCCTCATTAAGGCTTTGATGTCTTTGTGATCAAGCTCAGCACATCTTACCTAAAATCAGGATCTCAAAATGTTATATAAAATTCTAGATGTATGATACTAACAAAAATCCGCATCTAGTTCATGAGATATTGATTGTTTTAAATAAGAAATGTTTTACAAGTACTATTCCTTGACACACACTATCTCTCTATATTATATACTAGATATAAGCCCGCGCAATGCTGCGGGTCTATTTTTATTTTGTAATTTTTAAAGTTAGTTAAGTTGATTATTAAAAAAGAGTTATTGGACATAAGAAATATTTATTTCCTTCATAATGTTTAGTACAAAAAAGAAACATGTTTGCTAAGGAAAGATTTATAAAAGAAACGTGTTTATTAATGATAGAGTTTATATATCAACATATCCAAAAATAATTTTTTGAAAAATTTAGATTAGCTTGGATTAAAAAAATACACAATACTTAAATTAAATAGTATGACAAACAGATAATTTGTGTTAGAAACAAACAAATTAAGATAATAATACAACAACAATAAAAACTAAAGCATTAATATATATCTTTATATACGGCATAATGGTTCAGACAATTTAAAAAAGAAGTAAGAAAAATTAGGTAAGAATGTTTTATTCATATTATTAATTATGTGTAAGGTTTTAAACCCATCTGTAAACATTTTTATTTTAAGAATAACTAATTGAATTTTTTATATTTACTCCAAAGTACAATATGTAAAGTAAAACTATTTTTCCTATAAAAGTTAGAGAAAAAAAAAACTCTTTCATATAATAATTTTTATTTGAAAGCAAAATTTGGAAAATACATAATTTATATGTATTTGAAGTATTATTTATTTTTAAATATTTGCCATGTGTCGGTTAAATAATATATTTGAATATTGTTTTTATATTTTTAAAATTATTATCATTATTAATAAATATAAAAAATGTTTTAAAAAATTTATTATGAGGCGAGAGAAGAACCTATTATTGTGATTTGAGATTGATTTTATATAGCTAGTATATTTTTCGTATTTAGTAAGTTTACATTTGCTAGTGGAGATATAATTTTAAAAAATAGATTTAGAGAAATTAGATCTAAACTTTTTTAATTAAAAATATCTAAATTAATTAGCTTTTGTGTTGTTAGATTTTTTTTCCTTGATTAAAAATCAACTCAAAGATAAATGAATTATTTTATTTTATTTTTTATTAATTTTTTATATTTAGAATGCATCATTTGTTAAACCCTCTATCATATTTTTATTTTGAATTTTTTTAATTTATGCACCGAATCATATTATTGCTGGAGAAAAAAATTGAAGATTTAAAAATAGATTAAAAGGCATAACAAAAAAATTCAAAAATAAAATAAAATTAAAGAACTTAACTAAAAAATGAAAACTTAAAAATAAATTAGAGGGCATAATAAAAGAAATATTTAAAAACAGAAATAAAATGCTAAATCAATTAAGACATGACACACGGCTCGTATGGGAGATAAAACATTGAATGGTATGGGTTCGAAAGGTGAAAGAAAATGAGTGAATGACAGAACCAATGTGAAGCTGGACGTGGAGCAAAAAAAAAAGTGATTTTTATATAATTTAAATAATATTAAAAATTATTAACTTAATTAATTTTTAAAATGTTTTAACATATATATTTAATATTAAAATATTTTTATTTTATTAATTATCAACATTAAATATATAGAAATTAATGATCTACAAAATATATACTATAAATGCATTTGTAAATGTAATTTATCGTTAAAAAAAATGTACTGTATATGCATTTGAAGAATTATTTAATTATTGAGTATTTGTTAATTGTTATGTGTTAGTTAAACAATATTTTTGGAGATTGATTTTATATTTTTAAAATTTATTATCATTATTGATAAATATTAAAATAAATATATAAAAATTTATTATTTGAACGAATAATTTTTTATGAAAATAAATATATAAAATTTAAAGATCAATTTTTTATGTTTTTTATTTTTTCTCTATTAAAAATAAAATTCACATATAAATAACTTTTTTTTGTTCTTTAAATTTATGAAAAAAAAAACAAATTAAAAAGGTTGAAAAACCAAAAAAGGGAAAAATTGAAAAAAAAAAAAAAAAAAAAAAAAAGCCAAAGCTTGACATGTGGAGGGTTTGGAGACAAAAATATATATAGTTATAGATATCATCTTCGACCATATTATATATAATCCAACAATTAAATTTTATACTTTATTCATGTAAATCATACATATCAAATTTCAAGTTAATGAAAAATATCTAATTATTATTTCAATAATAATAAAATTTTAACCATTAATCTATATTGAAAAAGATATAATGTCAAACAAAATGATAAAAACGTTAAATTGACTCAAAACTTTACGTGTATAAAAAATTTATTTATTAAAAAAGATGTTATTCTCTTTCCTTTTATTTATTTTGAAAAAATGAGTAGCTAGAGTTCCATTTATTGGGGTTTGGAACAGTTATCTACTCAATCAATTAAGGTACATATATAAGTAGGAAAATGGCATGGAGTAATTTTGGAGGTGGGAGCACTCTAAACCATGGAAATCATCCTCGAGTGGATGGCTGGACGTCTGCCTTACATATAGGGAAGAAAACTTGACATTAGTCATAGGCTAGAATTATAGAAAGGTTCCTTTCTTCCACAGTCGTTTCACCTAAAATTCTTGAATAATAGACCCCATGCCATTAATTGCTTTCCCATTCAAGCTGTTAGCTTTAAATTGCAATATATATTTTGAAATGACAAAAACTTAAGTAAGCTTTAATGTTTTAATCATATTGTAAATTTGCCTTATCACACATGATTTTCTTAATCCATTTTTAAGTGTTCATATCAAACATTAAGACCATGATTTAATGATATATTCTTATGGGTCTTAATACTTTATAAAATGGTTTTCAATATTAAGTAATTTTCTCAAGAATTATTGAACATAAGTTTAGAAAATTACTTATAAGTTTTTGGACAATATTTTCATTTGAGAAAGTCAAGAAAAACTCCTTAAAGCTTATAAATGTTTTGGGTTGAATTAAAATCAAAAGCCATATCATTTCTAACCCAAAAGTGCAGGAAAAATGCCCTTTGGAAGCATAGGATCGATCCTATATGGAAAGGGATCGATCTCTTTTTGGCAGAAGCACTCCAATGCGTGAAATGAAGGAAAGGATCGATCCCTTTGGTGAAAGGATCGATCCCTTTACACCAGAAAGTCCCCAACGGCTAGTTTCTGTGAGATACAACGGCTAGTTTCTGTGAGATACAACAGCTAGTTTCTATTTTGGCTCCAACCAACGTCCACAAACCATCCAAGGGACTATAAATAGAGGCTTAGAAGCTAAAGGAAGTAAGGGGAACAACTCAATCAACTCCAATACTCATTTTCCTCAAATCCTCAAGCCTCAACAACAAATCAAGAGCTATAAAGTCTTCATCTTCCATCATTCACATATCTCTTGTATTGCTTAGCACAAATCTTGTATAGGCTTTCACTTGTGCCTAATTTCTGTAATCATTTGCCTACTTAAGGCCTTCTTTGATTGCACCACTTGTAAACCAACTCATTCCTTGTAAAAGGGGAGGTTTCTCTTTAGCCTAAGAAAAAGAGAGAGGTTTCTCTTTAGCCTTAGAAAAAGAGGGAGGTTTCTCTTTAGCCTAGAAAAAGAGGGAGAAGAGGTTTCTCTTGAGCCTACAAAAAGAGGGAGTGTAACACAAATTCAAGTATAGTGAATTTGGGGAAAATCCTTGGGTCTCAAGGTAGAACGTAGGCAAGGTTGCCAAACCTCTATAAATCACTTGCGTAAATTTCTCTATCCTTACTCCCTTTACTTATTTGCACTTATATTTGTGTTTATTGTATTGAATCTATATTGCATAATTGAGTAGTCTAGAGAACTTATAAAATATCAATATAGGCTAGAGAATTTACAAGAATCGAAAAATGAACTTAAGGTTAATGAAAAACCGATTCACCCCCCTCTCGGTATAGCCTATAGAGCCAACACAAGCTTTAGGCCATATGGCAAAAATCAAGATTTTTTCTTTTTGCTGGACAATTATTGCATACGAAGTTGTCATTGCCTTCTAGCTAGACTTCATTTTGGCAAATGATAAGGATGTCGACAAGAATGCAAGTCAAGACACTCTTTACTGAAACAATTATTCTTCCTTTACTCAACCTTACATATGATAAGTTTGAGCTTGCATCAATTGTTCCTGTTGATTAATTTGTTTGTACTTTGTTTCTTAGAAATATAGTCTACATATTATCCTTCTAAATCTGTGATGTAGTAGATATTTGTTGTATTGAAAGACTCCTTAGTGTGGATGGTGTACTACTGCAAACAAGTTGAAGAAGAAGTTTGATAGGCAAGGCACTTCCAAGAAGCTATCTTAAGAACAATAGTTTCCCTATATTGGTGCAAATGGTTCAGGAAATTTGTTTTCAGGATACAATGCCTACTCTAAGAGAAATTCAATTGCACTTTAAGTTTCTCTCTTGAACTCACTTGAACCAAACCAAAGAAAAAAGAGTGCAAGAAGAGAATCTGATTTTGAGTGAAAGAATGTAGAAGATTATTGAATTCCATGAAAGTGAAAGTATTTATAGACTTAAAACGGTGTTATAAACACTGTTTCATGATTAGACATCATTTGAATGAAGAACCATGCCTTTTGGAATGAAGAAACATGTCCAACGGACATATTTTTTGAGTTTTCAGAATGGGAAGTCGGATGCCGAGAAGGGGAGTCGACTTCCCTAGTGTATTTTCAAAACAGAACCTAACTTTACTTGGGGCAGCTGGCTGCCCTTTTAGGGCAGTCGACTGCCCTATATGTAAGTCAAATTCTCATGCAAAAAATATTTCCAGAAAGCCCCGACACATAGAGCAGCTGACTGCTCTTTTGGGCAGTCGACTAATCAAGTATTTTCTTCATTATAACTCATTTTTCATACTTCCAATTTCATTTTCTTTAACACATATGCAATCTAAATGATTTTAAGATATAACTTTGGTAATATATACAACAATCCCCCACTTATTACCAAAGTATACAAATGTATGCAATTTATGCATCTTAAGAAAGATGCAAGTTGGTTCTTATGTAAGGTCTATATCTAAAAGTGTCCAAGGCTTGAACCTTTAGATTGAATATGAAACATTAGGAAACAATTCACCCCTTACATTGGTTCGTGAGTTCCTCAAATAAGGCAGCGCATTTTTGTCATGAGACTTTGCTTTTATCCTGTGTAGCAAGTACTCTAGGATTAACCGAAAATCCATAAGAAGCGTCCTCTCACTTCTCTACTAGCATAGGAAGACTGATCAAGAGTGCATCACAACCTTCCTTTTTTACAAACACTCGACTCACAAGAGCTATAAGTCAATTATGGACTTTAGTCCAACCAATTGTTGTGATTAACAATGCATCTAGATATGGGATCTTATTAGGAATAGTCTTTAATTTAATTACCCCCATTATTCCAAGAAGTGATGCATTGGGAATGTCATATATCTCATATATGAATTCCTTGGATGATTCATGATTGAATGCCTTTTGAACTGTCATACACAAAGATCATCAAATGAGGAGATTATCCTTTAAACCTAAAGGATCAATTTCCTAAGTGACATCAATGAGATAGAGTTGGAATCAATCAAGATCATCTTTAGTAACCGGTAGTAATCTCATACCTCTCATAGTGTTAGCAATCTTATCCCCGATAATGGTTTAGTTAGGGGATCAGCTAACATTTGCTCGGTAGGTAGATATTCTAAATTTACCTTACCTTTCTTTACAACACTTCTCACATGGTTGTATCTCATAGCTATATGCTTGCTATTATTAAACAACCTATCATTCTTTTTGTTATAAATTGCAGCTTTATTGTCACAATATAAAGTGACTGGTCCTTTGGTTCTCTCAATAAAAGGTATTCCCCTTAAAAACCTTTTAAACCAAAGTAAATCTTTGGTGGCATGTGACATAGCAATGAACTCAGATTCCATTATTGATAAAGCCACACAAGTTTGTTTCTTAAAAGACCAAGAACAATAGCACCACCTATGGTGAATAACCAACCACTTGTTGATTTGGAACTTCTCTTATCTGAAGCCCAATTAGCATCACTATAACATTCTAGAACTGAAGTTTCACATTTATAGTGCAAGCCATAATATAAAGTATGCTTCAAATATCTCAACAATCTACTTAATTCATGCCAGTGTTCATTACTAGGATTACTAGTAAATCTACTCAATATACCAACTGCACATGCAATGTCCGGTCTTGTATAATTCATGGCATAAATCAAACTACCTATAATCTTTGCATACTCCTTTTGATTTACCGATTCTCCTTGATTAGGTACTAACTTGTGATATGGATCTATAGGTGTTTTGCAAGGTTTGCTATCAAAGTGATTAAACTTCCTAAGTAATTTTTCTATGTAATGTGATTGTGAAAGAATAAACTTACCATTCTTCCTATAAACCTAACATCAACTTCACCTAAGTCTTTAATATCAAATGCATTAGTTAAATATGACTTAGTTTCATTGATGCAATCTATATTTGTACCAAAAATAAGTAAATCATCAACATAAAGAGTAATTAATACTTTACTATCATTTGTGACTTTAATAAAGACACAATTTTCAGCCTTACTACTTTTAAAACCAAACTTTCTAACTTTTTTCTTAAATTTCTTATACCATTGCCTAGGTGCTTGTTTAAGACCATAAAGAGACTTGTTGAGTTTACATACCTTGTGTTCTTGTCTTTGAACTACATATCCTTTCGATTGATGAATATAGATCTCCTCATCTCGATCACCATTGAGGAAGGTTGTCTTTACATCCATTTGATGTACTTCAAGATTGTAGATTGAAGCAATAACAAACATCACCCTTATTAAAGTAAACTTGGTGACTGGTGAAAATGTTTCAAAATAATCCAAACCTTCCTTTTCACTATAACCTTTGGCTACCAACCTTGCCTTGTATTTATCAATATTCCATCGGTTTTGAGTTTCTTCTTTAAAACCCATTTGGTGCCAATAGGTTTAGTGTTAGGAGGTAGATCCACTAAAGACCATGTATTATTCTCATGTATGGATTTAATTTCACCATCCATAGCTTTCTTCCATAACACGGCATCTTTCATGTTCATGGCTTCTTGAAAAGTTTTAGGATCCTCTTCTAACAAGTAAGTATACATGCATGGCCCTAAATCTTTTTCAATTCTTTTCCTCTTACTTCTTCTTAACTCAACATCACTACATGCATTAGATGTATTGGCATGATTATGATTTTCACTATCATGTGGAGATATATCATCAATAGCATGCTCATGAACAATTAATTCATTTGACAAGTCTTTCTCTAATTCATGACTACTAGCATCTTTAATTGTCAAATGCTCAAAATAAGTTGCATGAATAGATTCAAAAACTATTAGTTTTAAGATTAAGAAATCTACATGCTTTACTTCCTAAAGCATAACCAAGAAACATAGATTTAGTTGCTTTACTTCCTAACTTAGGTCTCTTATTTGTAGCATCAAGAACATATGCAATGCATCCAAATATTTTAAAATAATTTATATTAAGCTTTCTTCCTTTTAATAACTCATAGGGAGATTAAACCCATGGTCATCAAGTTTTTTCACAGAAATTAAACTCTTCCTAAGGTTTGGGATGTGATACACATCTTGTAAGGTCAAAATCTTTCTTGAAGTCAAAGCAAGTTTGATTGTCCCTTTGCCAACAATTTTGCAAGTTGAAGAGTTCCCCATGAAAACTGATTTGTCCTCATTTATCTCTTCATATGTCTTGAAAACATCTCTAAATAGAGTGACATGACAAGTTGCCCTAGAATTAATCCACCAATCCTCTTAGTTTTCAACCATAAGAATTTCGGTGACCATTGCAACCATGTCATCTTCAGTCACAAGATTGGCCTCACTTTTCTTACCTTTCCAGAAGTAACATTCTTTTGCAATGTAGCGATTCTTTCCACATACATAGCAAGAGCCTTTCTTCTTTTTGAAGTTCTTATCAAACTTGTTGAACTTTCCCTTTTTCTTTGAAGAGTTTTTCTGTCTCTTGTTCTGGTGAGTTTTCTTCTCACTTTCAGTTTTGTTCTCATTAGGACCTTTAATGTTTTGCACATTATTGTCCTTTTCATCTTTTGTACAGGCTGCACTTTCAATCTAGATATGCTTCACCAATTCATCCAAGGTAAATGATTTATTCTTGTGTTTCAAATACCTTTGATAATCTTTCCAAGAAGGAGAAGTTTACCAATTATGGTAGACACTTGGAAAGTCTCAGAAATTGGTTCTCCAGCATCATTGCATTCAGTAGCAATATCATTCAATTCATTTACTTGATCAATGACAGGTTTAGAGTCTGTCATTTTAAAGTCCACATACTTGTTCACAAGGAAGGACTTGTTTCAAACATCTTCATTCTCATACATCTTCTCAATTGCACGCCATAACTCCAATACTATGTTGTGTTTGTGGAATACATTGAAGAGTGAGTTGCTGAGTGCTTGAAGTATTGAAAGTCTGCAAATGTAGTCATCTTCAAGCCATTTTTGTTGTTTTGTTGTAAGTTGTCCGTTGTTGCTTTCTTCTTGGGGGTAGTACTCATGAAGAACATATGCAACCTTCAAAAGACTAACTTGATAGTATATCTTCATGCTCCACCGCTTGTAATTTAGGCTATTGAACCTTTCTAGTTTCTCCACTTCATAAACATGAGGCTTGAATACAGGAGTCGGCATCTTGAAATACTATTGTTCTTAAATTGTTTTATTGAAAAACTCCTTAGTGTGGATGGTGTACTACTGCAAACAAGTTGAAGAAGAAGTTTGGTAGGCAAGGCACTTCCAAGAAGCTATCTTAAGAATAATATTTTCCCCACACTGGTGCAAATGGTTCAGGAAACGTTGTTCTCAGGATACAATGCCTACTCTAAGAGAAATTCAATTGCACTTTAAGTTTCTCTCTTGAACTCACTTGAACCAAACCAAAGAAAAAAGAGTGCAAGAAGAGAATCTGATTTTGAGTGAAAGAATGTAGAAGATTATTGAATTCCATGAAAGTGAAAGTATTTATAAACTTAAAACGGTGTTATAAACACTGTTTCATGATTAGACATCATTTGAATGAAGAACCATGCATTTTGGAATGAAGAAACATGTCCAACGGACATATTTTTTGAGTTTTCAGAATGGGAAGTCGGATGCTCGAGAAGGGGAGTCACTTCCCTAGTGTATTTTCAAAACAGAACCTAACTTTACTTGGGGTAGCTGGCTGCCCTTTTAGGGCAGTCGACTGCCCTATATGTAAGTCAAATTCTCATGGAAAAAATATTTCCAGAAAGCCCCGACACATAGAGCAGCTAACTGCTCTTTTGGGCAATCGACTAATCAAGTATTTTCTTCATTCCAACTCATTTTTCATACTTCCAATTTCATTTTCTTTAACACATATGCAATCTAAATGATTTTAAGATATAATTTTGGTAACATATACAACAATATTATTGTTTTTTTTATAGAGAGGTACAAGAGAAAAAAAATTCAAATCTTAAACCTGAATATTCTTAAAGAGAGGTAACGACCGTTAAATCAAGCTTTAATTAGTAATTATTATTTATTGCCTAAAGGTCAGGATATGTTAAAATTGTACTATCACATATCCGTTAAATTTTGAGGTTTTTGTAATTTTATATGTAAACTGAATCCTTTCATTTGTTACTAACCTAATTCATTAACGAAGTTATTAAAATAATATTCTAAAATATATTTAGATTAATTGTTTTAGAATCAAAACTATAATTATTTCCTGCATTTAATTTCAAATTATTCTCTTGTCTTTTCTACTTAATAAAGGGATACTACAAGAATATTGAAAGCGGAGGACAAAGAGAGGATGCCAAGAAATTGTGGTTAATTTCAAAGCTTGGTTTTATTGTGAGGATGAGAGAATAATTTCTCAAATCAATCAACATTTCCACTACCCTCTGAGGTAATAATTAATAGAATGAAGAAATTTGTATAATTTACAGCTAGTTTGAATGTGACTATAATTTGATACATTAAACACAAGTCCTCTTGCATTTCCTTTTAACGTATTTCGAAATACTTCAAGATTCACCGCCATCCTTTGATTTCTATAATTTTTTTTTTAGAAGAAAACATAGGCTGTCCCATTATATTGGCAACCATTACCCTGAAAAACGGCTTCTTCATGATTTTTCTTTGGGGTTTGTTGGCGTGACAAAGTTTGGAAAATTTTAATTTTATTTTGGGGACAAAATTGAAATTTGGATTTTTTTTTGAGCGAATAGATACCCAAGAGTGATATATCATATCAAATTGGATCAAATTTTAAATTTTTTTTATCTAATTCTATCTATGAAGTTTTTCTTTTTTTAAATTTATGACCCTCAAGAAATTGAAAAAAATATTCGATCTAAATTGATTTGCATGAAATTGATTCAAATTGAATATTATTCGAGTTTTTAGATTTAGATAATCTTGTATTGCTTTAATTATAATTAAAATATAAAACTTGAATTTTTTTAATCAAATAGTACATATTACAAAATATTAAATAAGAATTATATTTGAACCGTTTTAAATGAATGCAATTTACTGGTGTCAATTATCTAAAATTGAACCAATTTTTATATAACTATTTTTTTTTATTTTTGATTTTTTTAAAACTAAATCAAATTGATCCGAATCAATTTTTTTATATTTTTTCCCTTAATCCTTATGCAATGCATTGAGTTAAAAAAAAAACCACCGCATTGGGTAAGAAAAGGTTAGGAGGAAAAAACCAGGAAAAAGAGCTTGAACGCAAGAATAAAAGAGAATAAGAGGGTAGCAATAGACCTACCTGCTCAAGGGCCAGGCTATCCGTCCAAGCCCGATGGATCGTTCAAAATTTGGTCGGGTTTGGACAAAAATATTAGACACATTTTTCGGGTCCGGACAAAATTTTCAGGCCCGATAAAAAATGGGCTTGGGCCCGGGCTTGACTATCCAAAGCCCGGCCCGGCCCGGCCCGAATATATTGTTAATTAAGTCTTTTTTTAAAAATATATCTATTAAGTATAATATAATTATATGTATATAAAATATTATTAATTAATAAACATGATTATATATTTAACATGAAAATTTTGACAAATCAAATTAAATTTTAAAAGAAATAAAAGAATAAAAAACAAATAAATAAAAAATAAAATACAAAAAAAAATAAAAAAATAAAATATGGGAGAGTCTGGCTAAGCTTCGAGCTTATGTAGTAAAATTAAAAACGGGTCTGGACTAAAATTTAAGCCCAAATTAACGGATCGGACCGGGCTTAGACATAACTAAAATATATTGCTATTGATCTTTGACCCGGCCGACCCGTCCAATGAAGAGGTCTAGGTAGCAAGGCGGGCAGCTACCAACCAACCCTTTGATCCATGCAAATTGCAATGATGGAAGACAGACGGACTCCACTCCATCTCATTAAATAATAGGGTAGCAAATTAAATAATTGATGCCCGTTTATGTGATTTGTGAAAACCAGCTATCTCCATCAGCAAAGCTGGTGGCAATTCCACCACAAAAAATAATAATAATAATAATAATAATTAAACAAATCAAAGATGACATTGTAACAAAAAAAAATCAAAGATGACATTTTGATTTTCAAAGATTGACATATTGATAGACTTAATAATCTTAGAAAAGTCATTGGATTGGTGTAAATGATTAAAATTTAAATTTTGAGTACGAATTTTTTTATGATTTTTGGTTAATAGCTGATTTGTAGATTTTAAAAAATTCATATATAAAAGTCTTATGGATTTATAAATCATAGTAATAGAATGACAGTATATTTTAGCCTTGGAAGTAGTTAAAATTTAAAATTTGAATACAAACATCATATTTGAATTCTTACTGTTCTTCGTTGATGAACCATTTGTAAATTTTAAAAAATTTGCAAGTAAAAATTTAATGAATGCACAAATTTCAATAATAAATTGATGGTTTGCTATGGTCTTAGAGATGAGATAACTTCTCATGCCCCTAAACTTTTTATAAACAAAATAGAAACAACACAATGATAAAATATAAAAAGATTTATATATGATGCACTGACAGTGTATAGTTTCTATACACTGTCAATGCATCAGAGGTTGACACCTCATCATTAGGCCCTTATATGCAAATATAAATAAATTTTTTTTATTTACCTATAAGGGCCTATTGATTTCTATACACTGTCAATGCATCAGATATAAACTCAATATAAAAATGATATAGAAAAGACCCAAAAATTATATTGTTTAAAATTTGATAAAAATCATAAAAATTTAATAAAAATAAAAAATATATTTTATATTTATCGTGTTGATACTAATTTTAATTTTAACACAATAACTTCTATATTTTACAATATACAAATACCAGCTATACACACAAATTATCAATTCTATTTGATCCATCTAACGCTCACAGCTTTATATAATTCGTTATATTTATTAGTTCAAAAAAAGTCTCAATGATTTGCAAGGTAATCAGAGCGCTCGAGCAATATGAAAGTAGAAAAATTTGGGAACAAACTGTGGGCAAACCCAAGCCTAGTTACTTGCAGTACAAATGGGCAAAACACCTGTCTGTAGGCCACTGTACAGGAAATCAACGCGGACAATAATCCGCTTTACAACAGTCTTCTCTTTCTTTCGACCAAATAAAACAGCCAGCCAACAGCTCCATAAGCAAAGGCCACTAAAAGACCCGAACACCTTTTTAATTAGATTAACTTTTAATTAAAATGTGTTGGCGGCTTAAGCAAAGCAAAACCAAAGCTAAATGTCCAGTTGTCCTGCATGATATTTTTGAAGGAATTGGCATGATTAAGGGACACAAGTCATTGTCTTAATTTATTGCATTAAAATTTCGAGCACAACTTGCCATCATTTACTTACCCTCCTATAAATACATTGACAAAGCCTCGTGTTCTTCCATGGCCGAAGCACTCTGGTGACCCATTGCTCTCTCTGAAAGCGTGGCTTTTCTTTTGCTTTGCTTTGCTTAGCTGGTCGAAGAGAAGAAGGAATAAAAGCGTAAAGATGGGTGCTTGGGACTATCTTTCGGATTTAATCACTGTTCGTTCCAAAACGAAGAAGCGTAAAGTAATGCAGGTACTTCCCACGTTTTTCTCTTGCTTTCGGCTTCTGAATTTTACATTATTCTCTGATCTTTCAACTTGTCAATTGCTTCCTAGTGATGGTTTTTCTTCAGCATGTTGAAACCGAATGTTGAGTTCTTCATATTTGTTGTCTGCAGACTGTTGAGATCAAGGTTAAAATGGACTGTGATGGTTGTGAAAGGAGAGTCAAAAACGCTGTGTCCTCCATGAAAGGTGAAATGAGAAGCTCAATCTCTCTCCATCTTCCGTCTTTCTTTATTTGTTTATTTATCTATTTTCATGGTAGTAAGCCCTTCAGCCAACCACGCTAAAAAGAACCAAAGCGTCTTAGCCATAATTAATCCATCACAGCCTATTGAATCATGACAGTTCATGAAAATACGAAGAAACAGAAGCTACAAAGTCTTAAAACCGTAAATTTACTGCAGAGAAAATCAGAGACTGCTATAATTTCAAGTTCCCTTGTCTTCTATTTTAACTTTCCATTTGTAAATTCACAGTTTAGACTGCTTTGGGCATAGCAAGGGAAACATTTCTGTATGTATATATCACTTGGTTAAAAGGGTAAGAACAAACATGTTTCTCTGGAAAATTAGATCTTTCTATTTTCTGTTTGGAGACATTAAAAGGATTAGACTACCATAATAAATACATTACAAATTCCTACAAACCAAACAGACCCTTAAGCTCAAATGACCCCTTTCACGTCCTAATTTTTCTGTCCTTATCATAACATATTTTAAACTTTCCCCTATTTGCTTCTTTCCAATTCTTTTAATTTGTTTTCTATGTAGATTCCACTAATTAGTCATATATATATATATATATATATGTTTTTTCTATCCTGTCTAGGTGCGAAATCAGTTGACGTGAACAGAAAGCAAAGCCGAGTGAGCGTGACCGGATATGTTGAGCCAAACAAGGTGTTAAAGAAAGTGAAGAGCACAGGCAAAAGAGCTGAGTTCTGGCCATATGTCCCTTACAACTTAGTGGCATACCCTTACGTTGCTCAAGCCTACGACAAGAAGGCTCCGTCGGGCTATGTTAAGAACGTAATGCAAGCGTTGCCCAGCCCAAATGCAGTAGACGAGAAGTTTGTAACTCTCTTTAGCGACGAAAACCCGAATGCATGTTCAATCATGTAGGCGATTTTGATGGAAAGAGAAACTACAAAGCCATGCATCGAACTGAAGCAACACAATTTTCCCAATACAAATGCTCAACTGGGTGTTTTAGGCATGCTGAATGCTAGTTTTGGTCTTAATTTGGCTAAGGTTGATGAGTTATAGGTGTTTTGAGTACTTTTGTGAAGGGATTTTGTTTTTCATTTCCATTTTGAGTTGCTTTTGGAGCCTTTTTTTGCATGTAGTGATCAACTTACCATGTTTAATTTCTATAGGGTTTGTTTGGTTATTTACTTAAATGAAATATACATAGTTATATGTCGTAACGGCTTCGCGCTGGACGATTTTGAAAACATTTAAAACAAGTAGTCGCCACTAATCTTTTTTTGTCTAGGTGTGATTGGTCACCTAAAAATATTTATCTTTTTAACAAAATCTCAAAATTAATTAAGTTTTATTAAAAAGATAATTTTTTGGTCTGCGAAAGCAAAATCGGGTCCGAGAGTACAGTTACGCGTGGGGAAGGATTAGCACCCCCACGACGCCCGTTAAAAAACGGTACCATAATAATCATGTGTTATCCTTTGATTTTAATAAAATGGTATTAATTTAACATTTAAAAATAATTCTTATTTTATTGCAATCAAATTTATTCTTTTTATTCAAAGTCATTTTTTATTTGTAAAAATCATTTTGTTTTATTTTTTTTGTAAAAAATGTTAAATTTTATTTTTCAAAAGTGAATGTGAACCTATTTGTATTGAAAAAATTAAATCAAATATCCCAATACTCTGGTAACATTTGAAATAATTTTCCTCACCTGTAGATTTCTTAAGAATCACTACTTGTGAGTTCTATAGAATCTTATCCTCGAAAGATTCACACTCGCTTCAAAAATTCTTAGGAATGCATATGATGTAGACAGATAAAAAATGATGCATATGAAATTTAAAAGAAATTTTATTTATTTCGATTTTATTAATGAAACTCTTAATATTGAAAAATTTAACTAAATATCTGAATACTCTGGTAACATTTAGCCAACTCTTCTCACCTAGGGATCAGTCAAGAAATCACTACTTGTGAGTTTCATGACATCCCTTCATCGGAAATTTACATTAATTAAATTTGAAATTTTATATTAATCTTTTTATTTTCTTTTAAAAACTTATTTATTTTTATTTTTAATAAAAATTTAAATTATTGAAAAATCATACTAAATATCCCAATACTCTGGTAACATTTAGTAGACTCTTCTCACCTAGGGATCAGTTAAGAAATCACTACTTGTGAGTTTCATGACATCCCATCATCGGACAAATATTTAATTAAATTTAATTTTTATTATTAATTTCCTTTTTCAATTTTCTTTTTTTAAAAAACTTATTTATTTTTATTTGTTAATAAAAATTTAAATTATTGAAAAGTCATACTAAATATCCCAATACTCTGGTAACGTTTAGTAGACCCTTCTCACCTAGGGATCAGTCAAGAAATCACTACTTGTGAGTTTCATGACATCCAATCATCGAAAGAATTTCATTTATTTTATTTTATTTTATTTTTATTGATTTGTTATTTTTATATATTTTATTATTATAGATATTTTTTTAAAAAAATAAGCATGAAATTGAATATTGAGAAATAATATCGAATATCCCAATACTCTGGTAACATTCGATATAATTCCTCTCACATAAAGTTTTTCGAAGAATCGCTACTTGCGAGTTCTACGAAGACTTATCATTAGGATTTCATACTTATTTTATTTTAATTTTATTGATTTATTATTTTATGTATTTTTATTTGTTAGCTTCCTAAAATATTCTTTTATAGTAAGTTGTTTAAAAAATATTTATTACATAAAAACTATGTGGTTATATATATTTTATATATTTTAAACTATATATATTTCCTATAGTTATTTACATACTTTATTTATTTATTTACATATATTTATCATTAAGAATAATTCTATAATTAAACCTAAAATTTTTAGATCTTAAAGAATTTTATATACAAATAAGTATTCATTTTTTTGTTATGCAAATATATTAAACTATTAAACAGAATAAATAAATAAATAAATAAACATTAAATAAATGAAGAATATATACCAAAACAGACTGGGCTTGAAAACCCAAAGAAGAACTTCCAAACGGGCCCACAAATCAGGCCCAAAAGATAGGACCCAAGCCTGCCAAGGGAGCGAGTCGCGAGCGGGTGGCAGAAGTGGGTTGCGCGGATCTCGGGTCGGGTCGCGGGTGGCACGCGGGTCGGCTGGTCAAAACGCTGCGTTTTGATGTTCTATAAAAAGCCTATTTTTTTGTTTTTCCTCATTTTAGCCGGTTCCTCCAGAAAAAAATTCCAAAACCCCAAAAAAATCCTCTCAGCCCGCTCAGCCCTGCCGGATGATTTTCACCGTGCCGGCCGCCGTGCGTCGCCGTACGCCGGTCGCCGGAAACTTTCCCGTAAACCTAAAAGTACCCTACTCCTCCCCCTCTACTCCGATCTAGCCTCCGTTTGCCCTAAAAATCCCTCTAACCCTATAGATCTAACTCTCCGAAAGCCTCCTTCCTCTTTTTTTTTTCTTTTAAATCTGCTTGGATCTGGTTGTGGTTTTTTTTGTTGCTGTTGGTTTTTGTTTTCTTTGCAGGTTTAAGATCTAAGTTTTTTAGATCTAGGCTTCGAGGTTTCGGGATCTAGGGTTTTTGAAGGGTTTTGGTTGGTTTAGGTGGTGATGACTGAGTAGGTGGCTTGCGATGGTGATGATGTCTCGGTGGTAGGGGTTGGCATGGGAATGGTGTAGGGTTTCAATAGTGGTGGTGAGGGTTATGTTTAGGGGTTTCAGTGGTGATGGTGTTCGAGGGTTTTGGTGGTTGCTGGTTTGAATGGGGGTTGATTTGGGGTTGGAGGTGATGAACGACGGCTGTGTGGGTAATGGAGGGTTTGGGGCTTTGCCGGTTTTTTAGTGTTCGAAAGTCTTCCCCCTGCCCAAAAAAAGATCTGGTGCTTGAATTATTCAATTCTTTTAAACAGATTCGGAGTCTTCCTTTGATCTGGTGGATTAGAACCAATCTGGGTTCTCCATATTGTTTCTCGGTCCTCCAAGGCAGTGGTCAGAGATGGGATGGATGGCCTGGGGAAGGTGAATTTTGGTGATGCCGAGAACTAGGGGGAAGGGTTAGAACCGCCGGCGGCAAATGAATCTTTGGTGGGCATTGCTTGTGGCTCCTGAGACGTTTGGGTTTCTCGTGAGCCACTATTAATTGGATAAAAAGAATCCTCAGCATTTCGCAGCTGATGCCCCTCTTGAGTAGCTAGTCCTCCCATCGTTTCTTTTCCATTATTCCACCTTTCCAATAAAGCTGCCATCTGTGATAATTGTTCTCTTATCTCTTGCTGTGCTTTTTCCATCCTTTCCATTCAAATCATCTCTGTTTCTTCCATGGTCTAAAACCCTCTCCAAAGCTTTTCGATGTTCGAGCCACTTGACACCTAATCCAACATAACCCTGAATTAAATGTCATGCTTGCCATGTTAATATGAAGCTTTTATTGTATTGAAATTGTATATCTACATGTAAAAGAAGTTTCAATCTTATTATTATTTTACAATATCACAAATCACCCACCAAAAGAAAGAAAAAAAAGAAAAAAATATTATAAACTGAAAATTTTTTATCATTTGTTTTTTTTTTGAAACAGTTATTGTTAGCCTTATTATTATTCTTCTGTCAAAATCGTATTATGCACATATGAATGAAGTGAATGCAAACTTATAAAACCTTGTAACATTCATATTCATAAAGGAATTGTTTACAAGATTCAAAAGTTCCTTACTACACTCCCTACTATTCTAATGCCCCTTACATTCAAAGTCTTTCAAAAAGAAATTTCACAACAACAGCTGCTTTTTCATCCTCTGAACTTTAATCAAGCATGGCAAATTCCTGGCTGACCACTTCCCCTATATCGAGCAATTTTGCGTCAATCAATCCCTTCACCTTATACTTGAAAGCCTTGCAATCTTCGATGGAGTGCCCAATATTTCCTGTGTGGTACTCACATCTTGCATTTACGTTGTACCATATTGGGTATGGAGGCTCCAAGGGTTTTAAGAATATAGGGGCAATAAGGTGCCTTTCAAGCAGATAGGGGAAAAGTTTGCCATATGTTAAGGGGAAAAGTTTGCCATATGTTATGGGTAAAGGGTCAAGCTGCGTGCGCTTCATCTTCTTGAATTGTTTTTGGCCAAGAGTTTGATTTTTAACTTGAGCAGGTGGTGGCACAAAAGCTAAGGTGTTAGGAATTTGCTGAAAAGGTGGTCGAGTAGAATTGGCATGAGTATACGGGTTCACAGATGAACAGGTATGCAGAGGTTGGGCGAGATTAGGAGATCCTGTTCTAAAAGCTTGAACATGTGGTTGAAAAGTAATGGGTCGAGGATAAAAGTTTGGCCATGGACCAATTTGTGGAGGTCGAACAAAAGTAGGTTGTCCTGTTTGGAGTGCTTGGATAGGTGGCTGATGAAGGTTAGGGTTTTGTAATGGCCTACTTGGTATGGATTGTTTGAGGCCATAAGGTTCAGCTTTAGTTGTAAGGCCCTTAAGTTTGTCCATTACCTTTTTCACCCTTTTCATAGCCTCTTCTACCACAGGTTCATCGTCTGGACAGTTGATAGCATCGGAGTGTCCTTGGCAAGCCATTTCATGAAGAGTCGATTGGTCTCCGCTTGCTGATGATTCAACGTGTAATTGTCTTGGAAGTGACGATGACCGTTGGGGATGGACTACTTTAGTCTCTCCAAAGCTTTCAAGCATCTTCATTATCTTAGCTAGCTTTCCTTTTATCTCTCGTATATCATGTCCAAACTCCTCTTGATTATTCTCCAAAGCAGTAAGTCTAGCTTCTAATTGATCTCCCATGTCTTTGACCTCCTTTAACCTAAAAAATGAATACCCTCCTTATTATGTGATGTATTGATGTAATGACATATGCCATGCTAAAATTTAAGAACAAAAAGAATCAAAATTTTCTCTTATTTAAGCTCAATAAATGATTTCTTCTCTCCCTTTTTTTTTTGAGTTTGATGATTTCTTTTTTTCTTTTTTTTTTAAATAGATTTTTTTCTTTTGTTTTTTTTTTGTATTTAAAAGAAAAAAAAAATCTTATTTTCACATCATGATTTATTTCTTTTAACTTCCTTTTTTATTTTTTTGAAGAAATGTGATAATGTAAAAAAATTTGTGTATATGCATAAGTTCCAAAAAAAAATAAGAAATATATTTTGTGGTATTAAAGAATGAAGAGATATTTTCATGTTGTTTTTAGACAAAGAAGAAAGATTGAGTAAATCTTTGTTTTATTCTTTAAAATTGTAAGATTGTGAAATTTTATTTGAGAATGACATAGAAATATATATATATATATATATATATATATATATCTTGATTTTATGAAAGTACGAATTTTGAAAAATAATTCGAGTTATGATATGAAGAAGATAGTAAAAATGTTCCCTTATGTGTCCTAACTTAGGATAATTTCTGCGAAAATTGGACATGGCTCTACCTAAGGCTGGCCTTTTGATCCTTTCTATATGCTGAGCTTGGTTTTAAGAAACTAAAGGTTCCCAAATCATTTCTTACTGACGTCCACTCTAGACTAGTAAAGAAATGATTTGAGTGGAAGTATTTCATTTGCCATTGCGGAGGTGATTACCTCACGAGAGTAAAGGTACTCTACTCCCTCCTAAAAAGGACGGAACCCAGGTATAGGGCTCATGTTACGCAAATGCATGTGCAAGTGTGTGAATGAGGGAACATTTATCAACCGATAACCCTTATTCTACAATGCCCTAACAATTTATTAAGAATAAGTATATACAAATATAAAACATAAAATAAATAACATAAAATGCAAATGCAAACAAAATCATTTTCAAAATCCAAGTGAATTAAGTTTAAATATCATTCAAGACTATTAAATTAAAACTTTGGATAACACATAATTAATGAATGGCTTGACCCTAAAAAAAACGTCCCCAATGGAGTCGCCAAACTGTCGTAACGGCTTCGCGCTGGACGATTTTGAAAACATTTAAAACAAGGAGTCGCCACCAATCTTTTTTTGTCTAGGTGTGATTGGTCACCTAAAAATATTTATCTTTTTAACAAAATCTTAAAATTAATTAAGTTTTATTAAAAAGACAATTTTTTTGTCTGCGAAAGCAAAATCGGGTCCGGGAGTACGATTACGCGTGGGGAAGGATTAGCACCCCCACGACGCCCGTTAAAAAACGGTACCATAATATCCCAATACTCTTGTAACATTTAGCGAATTCTTCTCACCTAGGGATCAGTCAAGAAATCACTACTTGTGAGTTTCATGACATCCCTTCATCGGAAATTTACATTAATTAAATTTGAAATTTTATATTAATTTTTTTCTTTTCTTTTAAAACTTATTTATTTTTATTTTTAATAAAAATTTAAATTATTGAAAAATCATACTAAATATCTCAATACTCTGGTAACATTTAGTAGACTCTTCTCACCTAGGGATCAGTTAAGAAATCACTACTTGTGAGTTTCATGACATCCCATCATCAGACAAATATTTAATTAAATTTAATTTTTATTATTAATTTCCTTTTTCAATTTTCTTTTTTTAAAAAACTTATTTATTTTTATTTGTTAATAAAAATTTAAATTATTGAAAAGTCATACTAAATATCCCAATACTCTGGTAACATTTAGTAGACCCTTCTCACCTAGGGATCAGTCAAGAAATCACTACTTGTGAGTTTCATGACATCCCATCATCGGAAGAATTTCATTTATTTTATTTTATTTTATTTTTATTGATTTGTTATTTTTATATATTTTATTATTATAGATATTTTTTTAAAAAAAATAAGCATGAAATTGAATATTGAGAAATAATATCGAATATCCCAATACTCTGGTAACATTCCATATAATTCCTCTCACATAAAGTTTTTCGAAGAATCGCTACTTGCGAGTTCTACGAAGACTTATCATTAGGATTTCATACTTATTTTATTTTAATTTTATTGATTTATTATTTTATGTATTTTTATTTGTTAGCTTCCTAAAATATTCTTTTATAATAAGTTGTTTAAAAAATATTTATTACATAAAAACTATGTGGTTATATATATTTTATATATTTTAAACTATATATATTTCCTATAGTTATTTACATACTTTATTTATTTATTTACATATATTTATCATTAAGAATAATTCTATAATTAAACCTAAAATTTTTAGATCTTAAAGAATTTTATATACAAATAAGTATTCATTTTTTTGTTATGCAAATATATTAAACTATTAAATAGAATAAATAAATAAATAAATAAAAATTAAATAAATGAAGAATATATACCAAAACAGACTGGGCTTGAAAACCCAAAGAAGAACTTCCAAACGGGCCCACAAATCAGGCCCAAAAGATAGGACCCAAGCCTGCCAAGGGAGCGAGTCGCGAGCGGGTGGCAGAGGTGGGTTCCGCGGATCTCGGGTCGGGTCGCGGGTGGCACGCGGGTCGGCTGGTCAAAACGCTGCGTTTTGATGTTCTATAAAAAGCCTATTTTTTTTGTTTTTCCTCATTTTAGCCGGTTCATCCAGAAAAAAAATTCCAAAACCCCAAAAAAATCCTCTCAGCCCCCTCAGCCCTGCCAGATGATTTTAGCCGTGCCGGCCGCCGTGCGCCACCGTACGCCGGTCGCCGGAAACTTTCCTGTAAACCTAAAAGTACCCTACTCCTCCCCCTCTACTCCGATCTAGCCTCCGTTTGCCTTAAAAATCCCTCTAACCCTATAGATCTAACTCTCCGAAAGCCTCCTTCCTCTTTGTTTTTTTTTGTGTTTGTTTTTTTTTCTTTTAAATCTGGTTGGATCTGGTTGTGGTTTTTTTGTTACTGTTGGTTTTTGTTTTCTTTGCAGGTTTAAGATCTAAGTTTTTTAGATCTAGGCTTTGGGGTTTCGGGATCTAGGGCTTTTGAAGGGTTTTGGTTGGTTTAGGTGGTGATGACTGAGTGGGTGGCTTGCGGTGGTAATGATTTCTCGGTGGTGGGGGTTGGTATGGGAATGGTGTAGGGTTTCAATAGTGGTGGTGAGGGTTATGTTTAGGGGTTTCAGTGGTGATGGTGTTCGAGGGTTTTGGTGGTTGCTGGTTTGAATAGGGGTTGATTTGGGGTTGGAGGTGATGAACGACGGCTATGTGGGTAATGGAGGGTTTGGGGCTTTGCCGGTTTTTTGGTGTTCGAAAGTCTTCCCCTTACCCAAAAAAAGATCTGGTGCTTGAATTATTCAAGTCTTTTAAACAGATTCGGAGTCTTCCTTTGATCTGGTGGATTAGAACCAATCTCGGTTCTCCATATTGTTTCTCGGTCCTCCAAGGCAATGGTCAGAGATGGGATGGATGGCCTGTGGAAGGTGAATTTTGGTGATGCCGAGACCTAGGGGGAAGGGTTAGAACCGCCGGCGGCAAATGGATGACAGACAAAAACAAACTACTACTACTACTACTACTACTACTAATAATAATAATAATAATAATAATAATAATAATAATAATAGAAAAGAAAATAACAACAACAATAATAATAATAATATAAAAGATAAATAATAACAATAATAATAATAAAACAGTAACAATAATAGTAATAATAATAATAATAATATCAAATAATAATAATAAAAGTGATAACAATAATAACAAAATAAAAATAAAAACAAATATATAAAAATAATAATAATAGAAATGAAAACAAATAACAATAAAAATAATTATAAAAATAAAAGCAGAAAAATAAAAATAAAATAAATAAGAAAATCAAAATTTACTCATTTTAATGGATTTTGAATTCCAATGTTTTTAATTTGGACTTTGAGAGTTCAATTGAGTTTAAAATTACCTATTTTGATAAAATTTGGTGTCTACATTATATATGAATAGCATGTATATAGTATCTATGCACATATATTCTATATTAAAGTCATCTTTAATTTTCTATTTTGATCACTTGACATGTTCAAACGTGCTAGAAATACATGCAGATTCATGTACCAACGGGTTAATTTATTCCTAATTTAAAAAATAAAAAAAATTAGAAGTCAATAAAGAGATTTTATCTCAGTGCAATGAGCAAAAGTTTATGAAATTTTGATTTTTAAATTTAAATTTGTTGTAAATTTAATTCAATTTTATGTATTATTTTAATGGTTGATATATTGATTTGTTCAAGGTGTAGCATATAGACAAATACCAAGATCATAATTTTAAGGTTTTTTTTAACCACAAGTTGTCCATATATCATATTTGGTATAACCGTATAAAACTAATTTTTGTTCGCGCTTTATATCTAGCGCTGATCCAAAAAAAATTAACTTGGTAAAGATTCGAAGAATTTCTTACTATAGATCGTTTTCACTCAAAAATTTAATAAAATTTTATATTGCTGATCCAATCTTTTAAGTTCATCGTAATTTTAAGTTTGCTCTCAAGCCAACGCTTTTGCTTGATTATAATTTTAAGTTTTCTCTCAAGCAGCTCAACCAATAAAAAGTTTTTTTTATGCACTACTCATCTCTGATTTCGTTGCAATCAAAATCAGAGATGAAATAGATAATTAAATTATTTAATTTAAATATATTAGTGCGTGTCATATGCATGTACACTTTTTACAATTCATCTGATTATAAGGGGATTTATATTTGGTGATAGGGAATTTTTTTTTTTTTATATATGTCATTCTGATCATTTTATGATGAATTTTTTTTGGTGACGGTGAAATTGAGTGTAGCAAATGCAATAAAAAACAAATTTTTCATTTGAACAAGCCAGCATAACTGAAAATGTCCTAATAATTACTGCTTAGTTTTCCCACCATTATTTTTAGCTTATTACAGTGGATCATCATAATTGAAATCCATTGACATTGAATAAACGATATCATTTGACATTGACAGTATCTCAGGCCCTGAGTTCTTAGTCTTTCGGTCGTTTGCCACATTTATTTGACCAAGACTTCTTTGTTGCTGATTTGGCAGGACACCTGGAGTGATATATTTTCTCCCAAATATTAATTGTTATTAAGGTGATTCTCCTTTCTATATTGCGAAAAGTAAAACTGGATCCATGCATATTGGTTATAAGTATTTGTTAAAATTCATTAAAATACCATGTTAAGAAATAGTTTTCATTTAATATATTATTTTTATTATATTTAAAATAATACATTTAATTATTATCCTATATACTATTAATAGAGTTTTTAAATTCTATGAGTTGGATTAACAGAGTAATATATATATATTTTTTAAAAAATATTTTTAAAAAATCTAATTAAAAAAACAAAATAGTGCATGTGGCAGTTTTTAACTATGATTGTGAAATTAAAAAATTTTAATGTTAGTCTATAAGATAATAATCCTAATACATTATATAACTTTTATTTTTATTATACTTACAAACACTCAAATGACATTTTATTGACAAGAAGCACTCTTGTTCATAGATAGGGAAATGCTAGCACCAAACGCGTTTGCCCTTTTTTTTTTGAAAACTTGCATTTATAACAGATCATGTTAAATTTTTTTTTTTTACTTCAAAACTTGTAACCTAACATAAAAGTAATAAAACACTCTTTTTTCAAATTTAGCTATCCCATCCAAAAACATGTAATAGCAGGTTACTACTTTTTTGATTAAAAATTTGATATAAATACAAGTGTTAAAAAAAAGTAGCATTCCTCTCATAGATAAGCAAATTTCTGTGCGAATTTCTTAGTAAATTTGCCGGATATTAATGATGTTAAGAAGCTAAATTATCCGCTAGTTTTATCTCGACTCTTACAAAGTGACAGGTATTGCAAAGCCAAAAAATCTGTGCAGTGTAAGCGAATAATCGCTCTCATCAATTACAAAAAAAAAAAGCTTTACACTAATAAAGTTTTAGCGATAATTATTCCATATATTATCAATAAAATTTTTTTATTCCACAAACAGTATTAAAATCATAACACATGTCCTATAAAAATATTTAAAAAATAAATAATAAATAAAATAAACATGTGTCATGATCTTAACTCTTCTTGTGAATAGAAAAAAACTCAACCGACGGTGTATAAAATAATTATCCAAAGTTTTAGATGATTAATAATTCACATTTTTAAATAGTAAGATTAGTAATTATGAGAGTCATGTTAGAAGTTATTGGATATTGATATGAGTCAAACTAAAGGTTTGGATCTAAAAATAGATTGAGCACAAGGAAAAAAACGATTCAAATGAATTTTGAGGTCTCAAGTTCGAGTCTCACCAAGTGTAAGCTTAAGTTAGTCTAGTTATTTACTAGTTTGTTTAATTTGTTATAGTTATTTACTAGTTTACCTAATTTGAGTAATGTAATTTTCATAGTTACATGTTTTTAGAATGTAATAGGTTGATTATGATTATAACTTCTAATGAAAATGTACTAATTAAAAAAATGAGTTTTAGGTTCGAATCTTATAATCATCATTGTTAGAAGGGTTTTACCTTTTACTATTTACTATTCCCAATCTGAACAGAATTAGTCTCAGACCATAAAACAGATAAGCATGCTTGTGATTAAAAAAAAAATTATGAATCTTAACTGTAATTACGCGTAAAATAACTCTTATAAATATGTAACATGTATATCTTTATCACGAAGACTTTATTTATTTGCTAAAACTCTGCTAAAAAAAAACCTATCGCAAATATCAAAATTTTTACGTTATCAAAATTCATTATTGTAAGAAGACAACGGCAAGCAAGATTTAAAAACAAACCCCATTATTATTATTATTATTATTATTATTATTATTATTATTATTATTATTATTATTATTATTATTATTATTATTATTATTTAATCTAAGCAAGAAATTGGAGAAGAGCTTGTATGGCTTGAAGCAAGCTCCTAGGCAATGGTACAAGAAGTTTGATTCTTTTATGGTAAGCCAAAACTATAAAAGAACGGTGGCAGATCCTTGTGTGTATGTGAGAAAATTCTCAGATGATGATTTCATTATTCTCTTATTATATGTTGATGATATGCTGATTATAGGACAAGATGCTCGTATGATTCGCAGGTTGAAGGAGGCATTATCTAAGTCCTTTGACATGAAGGATTTAGGTTCAGCAAAGCAGATTTTGGGTATGGATATCATTCGTGATAGGAAAGCTGGAAAGCTGTGGTTGTCACACTTTCCAGCGAGATTCAACATGCAGAATGCTAAGTCAGTTAGCACGCCTCTTGCTAATCATTTTCACTTGAGTAAGAAGTCTTGTCCGGTGACTAAGGAAGAAAAGGATGCTATGTCCACTGTTCCTTACTCCTCTGCAGTTGGTTCTTTGATGTATCTTATGGCTTGCACACGGCCTGATATTGCTCATGCAGTTGGTGTAGTGAGCAGATTTCTTTCCAATCCAGGAAAGGCTCATTAGGAAGCGGTGAAGTGGATCTTCAGATATTTGAGTGGTACTTCTAAGATGTGTTTGAGTTTTGGGACTACAAAACCAGTTCTTGAAGGGTTTACTGATGCAGACATGGCAGGTGATCTTGATGGTAGGAAATCTACTTTAGGGTACATATTTACTTTTGCAGGGGGAGTTGTATCTTGGCAGTCCAAACTACAAAAGTGTGTTGCCTTGTCTACTACAGAGGCTGAGTATATTGCAGTAACCGAAGCAGGCAAAGAAATGCTTTGGATGAAGAGATTTCTTCTTGAATTGGGATTAAGTCAGAAAGAGTATGTGGTATTTTGTGACAGCCATAGTGCTTTGGATTTGAGTAAGAACACCATGTATCATGCCAGGACAAAGCACATTGATGTTCGGTACCATTGGTTGCGCTCAGTGATTGACGAGCAACAGATGCAATTGAAGAAGATTCACACAGATAAGAATACAGCTGATATGTTAACGAAGATACTTCCCAGAGATAAACTTGAGTTGTGTAGTGACTTGGCCGGGATGAACACTTTGGCCAAGGTGAACTCCAAATGACAGGTCGTGGTGATGGATCTCCTCCAAATGGGGTTGGAGGGAGAGATTGTTAGATGTGTGGGGTCCAGCCCACATTAATTATTAGAGTCCTACTTGGAGTCAGTTAGGGATTTGTTTTTTCTCTATATAAAGTGTTGTATAAACAATTTGTTAAGATAGAGTGAGAAGTCTATTTTGGTGAGAGGCGACACAAAGGAGAAAAAGTAAGGTTTAGGCTTTGTGATATTTTTCTTGTTCCATAGAGAGAGCAAGGGGAGAGATAAGCTTGTACAACAATTGGGTATTCTTTAGGTAGATTATCTTGGTGAATCCAAAGAGGTAAACTTTATTGTTTTTAGGCCAATTGTTGGAACCCTGAGCTTTGGGCAAAAAGCCTAGGGTATTGAAACTTTGTAATTTGCTTATTTCTCATAGTGGATTTTTATTCGGTTTGCCCCGTGGTTTTTCTCTCTACACTGGAGCGTTTTCCACGTTAAACTTTGGTGTCGTTTTATTTACGTTTTATTGCCTGCGTATTATTTGTGGCTTGGTAGCTTGATTTATTATTATTATTGGCTTGGGATATTGCTGTTGATTGTTGTGGGTATTGTTATTGTGACATTACTTTCACGTATTTGTCGTTTGAGGCCCAACAAGTGGTATCAGAGCTATGGTTTAAGAATTATCATGAAGCGTGATGTAGAGATGATGATTCGATTCAGGCGATTTGTTGTTGCAGATTGTGTTCGTGAGATCGAGAACGTACAAGAGAAGATTGCTGCAGCAAGGTGTCAGTTGCAGGTGGAGTAATTCTCAATTTGATCCAGTGGTGCTCCGATGAATTTCTGAATCTAGGTGAGAATTAGGATTGTTGAAGGTCTGAAGTCAGCAGGTGCAGATCTTGGCTAATAGGAATGGAGCACATTTAATACCTTAGAGGTTGTCTCACTACTCTAAGAGGTACTGACACTTTTCTTGTGATATTATACTCTTGCGTAAGGTGAATGGTACGCACACAATTTTTGGGTGGTGTGACATGTCCTAAAATATGTGAAGTGTGTATAATATTAAGTTGCCAAAGAAATCACACATGGCAACGTGTGTAGAAAAGTGTGGTTATTTTGTCTGTGGGTGATTGGTAGAGAAGAAAAAAAATCTTGATGATGCTGGCTTTACAATCTCTGGATGAAACCATAGTGAGAGATAATTCCTGCTGAGAGAGGTTATATCGAGGTTCCTCTCTGGAGTCAACTAGGTGGAGTTGATTTGGCTACGCATGGGTATTGGTCGTGTGTGAATCAAGAACAGTCAGGATTGATTCGGTTATGTGTAGCTGAGATTTCTTGAAGACCAATATTTTGATAGAATTTGTGTCAAGGTGAAGATTGTTAGATGTTGACTCAAATTCTATTGGGAATCAATTTGGATTCTAATAAAATTCTATTAGTTAGAGAATTACTTGGTGGTTAAATTTATTTAGAGATAAATATTCTTAATAGATTAGATTCCTTAGTGAATAGGAATTCTTAGTGATCAAGTAATTTGGCTCTATAAATATAGAGTGGGCCTTAACCTTTAGAGAGGGATTGAGAGAGATATGTAATCACTATGTAATCTCTGTGTGAGAGATGGCTTGTAGGGATTTGGGAAAGAGTTGGAGAAAACACCGTGTTGCATGAGAATTTCATGGGTTAAACACTATGGAGCAGAAACTACGTTTGTTTCGGGGCTTGGGCTTAGTGTTTGTTTAAAGGTGTTTTGTACTCTTTGTAATCTCTATGTTTATAGTAGATTTTTCTCTCTCATCCGTGGATGTAGACACTTGGGCCGAACCACGTTAAATCTTGTCTCTTGTGTGTTTGATTTAATTCCACGTTAATCTTATTCGTTTGTGGAATACAATTCTGCTTAAAAAAAATCTCAACAAACAGAACATTGCCGTTGTGCCATCGGTACCGTCCAACAAAGAGCAGAAATACTAGAAACAATCCTCCTAGTCTGGCTAGGTGAGATTGTATTACTAGTTTTTTAATCCTCAATCTTATCTTAAATGGACAGCGGGAGTGATTAAGATCACCATTAAGGATACATGCATGTAAAGTTATACGTAACATGTTTCTTTTTCCTTGACTAAAAAAAAAGGAACTTATTGCCTGAATTATTGAATCTGATACGTATCTAGCTTGATTTCGGCATTTTTACCTTTTTCATCCGCTGGAAAAGGTGGGCTATGCCTACGACAAAATATCTCATCAAATTATTTAAGTGATCGTTTTCAAAAGATTATCAACTTGGTAACGATGTAACTAGCACCGAACGCACGGCCAACTAAGATTTTCAGAAACAGGGACGAGAATCGGTAGTTTTAAGATATTAGAATTTGATTAATTATTCAAATATTTTGATTTTTACTATCCTAAACTCTACCTAGTTAGTACACAAAATACTCATTAACTACTTAAACTCAATTAAATACTCATTTATTAAGTTCAAGTTTAACTTTCAAAATTAAATTTAAAATCAATTTTAATGCATATTATTAGGAAAAATTAAATTAATATATTTAAATTAACTCATAAAAATAAATTAATCTTCAAAATCATAATTAAAATATCTAATGAATTAATTTAATTAAGTATTATACTAAAAATAAATAATTTATAAATAAAAATGCATATAATAATATTTTAAAAATATTATTTATAATCAAGTTTGAGTAATAAGGTACCATAAGGTCACTACTTGAACCCGTAACGAGTAGTGAAATTACTATCCAAACCCTACCTGAATCCGATTATTAAATACCTTAACTTATTTAATCAGATCAAGTAATATAAGATACTCGTTTACATCCCTACTCACAAGTAGTTAAAATTATTCATAAGTGCAAAGTATTATCCGAATTTCTAAGATGTTTTATTGATAGGAAATTGGTAAATTTCGAAAAATCGTCGTAAAAAATCTAACAAATTTGTGACTTCAGTAATAAATTGACTATTTATCCGGACTTTGGACGTGGGATAACTTCTCCTAATTTTAAACTTTTTCGAAAAAAAAAAAAAAAAAACCTAGTGCCATGCGCACCATTCAGAAAATTAGTTATAATATATTTACACGTCCAAATCATCAACCCCACGGCCAAGACCATTTATACAATTGTTAAATTATATTCCATAATGACAGATAACTTTTTGAAATTAAAAAAAAAAGGAAAATACAAATCTAGTCAGAAAAATAAAAGTGTATGCACTAGTTATTGAATGAAATGTTCATGTACGAAAAAGAATGTTTTAGATTATTGTCATTTTTTTGAGAGTTTTACTATTTATTATTCGATTCAAATAAATTAATTTTAAACAGTAAAACAGATGAAAATACATGTAGTTACATAAAAAAATAATGTTTTAGACTATTTTTATTTGAATACCTTAATTAAGTATATGTTTTCGAGATAATTATAGATGAATAGTGAATCAATGAAAAATTGATAAAGTATATTTTCCGACAAATAAGCAACATATGGAGTTTGAAAGGATAATAAATAAATAAAACACAGAAAGCTTTATCTGGCCATTCTTCTTAGAATGGTTGAAGGCCAAGCAGACCCTTTAGCAATGTGGGCCATTCGTTACAATCTAAAAGGCCACAACCCAGTACTTTTTTTGGGTTTAAGAACGCCCAGATTGGGCCCAAACTAGCTAGAATACCCATTCCCCAAATATATATTTTTTTAACAATGAATTATAATAAATACTAGTTTTTACTTGTGCGACGCACACAACCGCATGAAATTATTTTTAACTATTTAAATTTGTAAGTATATAAAATAATATTATTTAATTTATTTATTTATTTAAAGTATATATAATACAGTCAAGATATCTAATCATAAAAGAATTAAATATTTAATTAAAAAATTAAAATATTCAAAACATAAGATAAACAAATATTAGAAAGAATAAAAAAATAAAAAATATTATAAATAATATTATTGATCTCATCAACAAAATTTTAAAATAGAAATTAAAAATATATTTTAAAAATTTTCAAATGATGGAGTAACATTTTGATGTATATTTTTATAATTGACGTAAATAATTATAAATATGCATTTCATATACATATAATTTATATAAAAAATTATTTTAACATAAAAAATATTTATATTTATATCTAAAAGTACAATATTTATGCAATGTATGAATTAATTTTATCTATTTAAATATGTATGTAATATATATTTATAAATTTAGATGTTTTATAAATGAATTTTATGAATTTAGAAAAATAACAATTTTATATTTTTAAATAATATACATGATATTGATAGCCTATGTAATAAATCACTTAAATAAAATAAAAAAATAAATAAATCAATATATAACTTTTCTCAAAAAATCAGTACATAAATGGATAAATATAACATAAAATTAAACCAAACTTCATGCGACGATACTTAAATCTAAAAACTCAAAATATCTTCCATTCCACTTTACATGAATTGAGATATTTGAGATTTGGATTTTATTTTTATGAAACATAAAAATAAAAATTAGTCATAATCAAATAATTCACCTTATCAATTTTTTTTTTTAACAGAAATAATTCTCCGCATCATTGTTTAAATGGTACTTACTTGATCAAAAAAAAGAAACCAATGTAGGCATTGTGCTAGCGGTTAAACAAAAGTAGGGCATTGTGTTGGGAATATAGACAAGACTTGGGGAAAGTTCATCCAATTTTTAATTATAAGCGTTTGATTAAAATTAAAAGTTAAAACTAAAACTCAAAACTAATAAATTTAAAAAGTTCAATTAGTATGTTAATAATATGTGACAAAATTAATTCGAAAAAGTGTAAAATATAAAAATCCCTTAAAAGTTTGGGAGAAAATATATTCATCTCTTTTAGTCGAGAAAATAGTTTAGTATAAAATTTTAATAGTTTTTAATATCAAAATATTTAGAGACTATGTTTATAAGTCTTTCTAGATAAAAATTATTAAAATTGTATTTTTAGATTTTTATTGGATATGATCTAAATTCAAAATAAAAGCATCAAAATGTATTTATGTTTCATACGATATATATTGAATTGTTTATGTATTAATAAATAGGCTTAATAGCCAAAAAGACCTTCAACCTTTAGCACAAAATGGAATTAAGCCATCAAAGTTTTATTGCGTGAAAATCAGTCCATAAACTTTTATTTCATTGTAAATAAACGTTCAATTTTTTAAAATTACGCTAAGTCCAAATCTATTAAATGACACTAATTACTGTTTGGACATCAACATGAAAGCTGACATGGATAGCTTAGTTGGCTGCCACGTGGCATGTCACGTGTGCAATATTAATAGAAGTTAGTGTCATTTAACAGATTTGGACTTAATTGCACAATTTTAAAATGTTGAGGGTTTATTTACAATGAAATAAAAGTTTATGAACTAATTTTCACGCAATAAAACGTTAAGGGCTTAATTCCATTTTGTGTTAAATGTTGAGGGTCTTTTTGGCTATTAAGCCTAATAAATATGTCATCAAAATATGTATTTACAGTTTACCATTTTTTGTCCCAACAGAATTAATTTCAGACCGTAAAACAAATAAGGATATCTATGCTTATACCAAAATATAAATATGTTATCTTTTTTTTATGATATAAGGGGAAAAAGAAAATTCGAACCTTAAATTTAATTTCTTCTAATTAGGAATAATATTCATTAGATTAAATCTTAGTTGATAATATGTTATCGATTTTTTATATAAAAGTATGGTTTCATACAGTATGATAAGTATCTTCAATTGGAGTCTTTATTGTTTGAAGGATTTTACTGTTTATCATTATTGTCTCGAACAAAATTAGTCTCAGACAATAAAATGGATGAAGATACATATGATTATAAAAAAAAAAAAAAAAGATAAGTATCTTGAATATTAATAGAAATCAATATAAGCAGTTGAGCACCATAATTTTTAGAATAATTTTAAAACTTCGTACAGCACAGTCTCAGACATGATGCTAACAAATTATTTGATATCTAAAGCTTGGCTAGTACCAAAAATGCTATTGACTAATCGACAAATAAAAAATCAGTGAGTCCACCTAACAAATGTAAAGGAGGTTGGAAATGTACAAAGCTCCAGACAGCCAACAATGACAGTAAGCCTAGCTTGTCTTGATTAATTTGTACCTTGTGAGAAATAGAACAAATTAATTAAACATCAAAGAGGCAATGTCGTCAAACTGGTAAGTGGGCAATTCTGGATAAACTTCTTGTAGATTACAATATTTCACCAAAACTACAATTTTTTTAGTAAAATTTCACTTTTGGTTGATGGCCATCCGTTACCACCTAGTGAAAGCAAAACAAGAGGCTTGTGATATGTCAATTGAGCATTTTTTTTATAATAAAGAATTTTTTTATGAAAAAAAACGCAAGTGCTGATAATTAAATCTCATATATTACAAAATTTTTGCATATTTAACATGATATATTTTAGATAAATTTTTAAAAATTATGAATTCAATAAAATTTAAACTTGCAATATTGATATATATATATATATATATATATATTAGATTTAACATCCAAATATACTTTCAAATTTTATTCGAATATGCAAATAAGATCCCGATTTTTTATCATAGGAAATTAAGATTATGAATTATTATTTCACTGTAATTATATTCGTTAGATTTTAAAAATGAGAGAACAATGTCTGATTGACAAAAAACTTTAAAACAATATTCCTATCAATATTTGTTATTCAACCAATCGAAATAAATTTATGTAAATATTTTTTACAAATTAAATCTTTCAATTAAAAAATTAAAAGAAATTTGAATATTTTATACAAGTTCTAATTCTAGCAAAATAAAAATTTATAATCTTAATTTTATGTAATAAAAGATTATGGATTTATTTTCATCTATGAACAAATGCAAAGATTTATTTGAATATTATTCTTATAAATTAAATATTATTTTATAAACTTGAATGTATTTTTTTGGCTAACTCTAGACTGTATTAAGATTTTTTTTGTGTAAATCACAGATATTCTCATCCGTTTTAATGATTTTAGGCTTAATAGCCAAATAGACCCTCAACATTTGACATAAAATGGAATTAAGCATTTAACGTTTTATCGAGTGAAAATCAGTTCATAAACTTTTATTTTATTGTAAATAAACCCTAAACCTTTTAAAATTACAGAATTAAGTCCAAATCTGTTAAATGACACTAACTGTCATTTGGACATCTAACGTAAAAACGGGGGTGGATATCTTAATTGGCTGCCACGTGTGCAATACTAACGGAAGTTAGTGTCATTTAACAGATTTGGACTTAATTGCATAATTTTAAAAAGGTTGAGGGTTTATTTACAATAAAATCAAAATTTATAAATTGATTTCCACGCGATAAAACGTTGAAGGCTTAATTTCATTTTATGCTAAAGGTTAATAGTCTATTTGGCTATTAAGCCAATGATTTAAAATTAATTTTACTCGAAGTTTTGTCACAATTAAAACTCTTCATCTCTCTCTAAATATATATTTAATGAAATCAAACTTAAAAATTTTTCTCATAAATTTAACTTGTGTTACTAATTAAATCACAATACTATTAAGAATTTTTTTTTTACAGGTACTAAGATACTTTTTAATCTAACAAAATGGGTCTCTTCAACAGAGACCAAAGAATATTTTGTACCTGATGTGATGTGGTGACCTGATAAGAGTCACAGCCCCACTGATGCTCTACCACATATGCACCCAAGTCAGAATCCAAAGAAGATCAAAAGTGGATCCAACATACAAGATTAGATAGAGATCATTCATGACTCTGCCTTAGCCGCATGGGATCCCAAAACAGTGGACCCCAATCTTCCCAGATTTTTTATTGATCCTATTTATCCTGCTGTCCTACTCCTCTGATCAGACTGTACTTCACCCTACAGTCCACAACGCCCCTCTTAAATTTTTTGCCTCACTTCATATGGTAATCCTTAAAAAATTTTACCATATAAAGACAATGTGACGTGATATAAAAATAATTTGATGAATGTTATATTAATTAAAATTAAGTAAAATTTATATAATAATAAATGTAATATTAATTAAAGTTAAGTAAAAATTATATACAAATGTAAAAATTTAAAAAAAAAAATTGTGTTTGGCTTGACATGAATTTAAACATACTTTTCTTGTTTTAGATTAAAGGAACGACTTTATGAGATACGATGCAAATTATATACACAATGTTTAATAGTCAAATTGATTTTCAATTTTTTTAGCAAAATAAATATAAGCTTCCAATATTTTATTTTACTATAAAAGTACGTAAAATTTTATTTTTTTGGTTACATGTAAAATTTTATTTTACTATAAATAAATTTTCAACTTTTTAAAATAATAAAATTAAGTTTAAATCTATTTAAATGATATTGACTGCTATTTTGAACATAATTGATGTGGATGATTTTGTGTGTAGCCTTGTAGTATGCAACATGTGTAATACATTTGAAAGTTAACATCATTTAATAGATTTAAACTTAATTACATTATTTTAAAAAGTTGAAATTTTATAAAGTAAGATAAAAAATTAGATTTTTTTTTTATTTTACAAAAGAGTCCAACTAAACACACCCTAATTTATTCTTGACACACCCTATTTTTACACTACAGGTTACTGTTCACTAAAGGGGAAAATGGGTGTGTGTGGAAAAAAATAGGGTGTGTTTAGTTTGTCTCTTACAAAAAACTTAATAATATATTTGGCTATACATTGTTAGTGGAATTTTATTTAGATTTCACAAGTGATGTTAGGATGATTACACATGTATTTTTATATTTATTATTTTTTTAATATATTTTAAAAACATCTATTATCATCTTAACTTCACTCGTGAAAACTAAAAGCTCAAGTGATAGTATATTAGATAATTGTCCATTTGTCCTTAAAGTTATATGCCACTAGCATGTCTAAATTTTTAGTTCCAAAAATTCCAAAGACAAGTTGTAAAACAAGAATTTTTACAATTTGATTCTATTGGGTAATGAAAACTTCTAAAATTCATAAGAAAGAAATGAAAATTACTATTACACCTTTATTGAAATGTTTAGAAGGAAGTCACGTTTTTTCATTTTGAAAATTAGGATTAGGAATTTGAATACCTAAAACAAGGTATTCAAATACTTATGTGAACAAAGCTATAAAGAATATATGCATTTCTTGATTTTTATATGTACCTTCTATATGAACATATGTATTTTTCAATATTGAAAATAATCAACAGCATTTGAATACATTTATATAAAAATTCAAATACATTTTAGTATAAACATTTATTAAGGGAATCAAAAATATTATTGAGCATTCGAATATCTTTTTCAGGTATTTGATTACACATATCTACAAAATTATGTACATTTATTGATTTCTATATGTACATTTTATGTCTTCCAAGACTTAGAATAATATAGAGTATTCAAATACGTTAGATAAAAATTCAAATACCTTTTCAGTATAAATTTTATTAAGAGACCTAAAAATAATATTGAGCATTCAAGTACATTTTTAGGTATTTGGATATCTATATGTACAAATTTATTACAAAGTTATGAATTTTTATGTGTACATCTTATATGAACATATGTAGATTTCTTCTAATACTGAAAAATAATATAAAGTATTCAAATACATTTAGATAGAAATTCGAATACCTAGATGTGAACAACTATAAAAAATATGCATTTCTGATGATTTTTATATGTATATATAATCATTTTAAAATGTACATATATTTTTTATAGTTTCGTATGTATAGATATTCAAATACTTAAAATATACATTCGAATTAATAATTTAATCGCTGTTGAAAAAGAACAGATGAAGAAAATATATTTTTTTTCAAAAATTTATTAAAGGTGGAATGATTATTTTCATTTATTACTAAATTTAAAAATTTTTATTACTTTTTAATAATTAAAAAATACATTAATCCCGTCAAATATATATGATAAATGGGTAATTTAGATTGATGGTGAAATTAATTTTAATAAAATTAAAAATAATAAAAAATGTATAAAAAAATATATTTTTAAATAAAATAATAAAAAATATTAAAATAAAGATAAAAAATAAATTCACCCTTTCATGTTTTATCATTTTTTGCTTTAATTGGTGCCCACTGAGCAACCAAACGGAACTAAAGTTAATTGGTTCCTTATTGAAATTTTCTCTTTTTACTTTACCTCTCTCGGGAACTGAGAAAACAGAAAACAAAAAGAAGTGAGTGGCAGTCATGGTAAATTCGTGGGAATAAAAATCAGTAGACTTGACAAAGAAGCAAAGGAAAGCAAAGGCGCCACATCGCCCAGGCCCAGGAGTTGATCCGTCAGTAAAAATATATTATTTTGGTAACAAAAGTAAAGGGGGTTTGAAAGCTTTTTGGTATTGGGGACAGCATGCCAGTGAAATTTGCAGGCATAGGCACAGCAAGTAATGATGACCTAACACACAGTCACAGTCACAGTTACAGTCACAACCACAACCCAGAGCAGCCCCAGCTTCTCCACTCTGTTCTGATAAATATTTATTTTCTTTTGTGTGTGATTGCGTGCTGTTCGCTGGGATTTTAACCTTTGGGAAGCAAAGAGACAAAATACAAAAAAGCTCCTTATGACACGAGGAAGACCCGAAAATCCACGGACTCAGAACCCACACAACTTGCTACTGCTGCTGCTGTGGTTGAGATTGAATGCTCGGTTGTGTTGTCCAATGCACGAAAAAGGTTAAATTAAGAGGTTGTATGATTGGGAACTGTGAACTACGTTAAAGGTTAATAAAGCTCAGAATTTTTTTGAAAAATTTATATTTCGTGAATTGTTATATCATGATTTTTAATTAATTAATTAATTTCATAATATTTTGTTTTTTAATTTATAAATTAATAAGATTGCATATTATGATTTATATGAAATATCATTTTTTTTCTTTTGGTTTGAATGCTAAGAAGATATATATTTACCTAAGGATTGTAGCTCAGTTGGTAATATAAATTAAATTTGTGAAAAAAATTCTCAGATTCGACTCTCATTAAATATATTTTTAGGGAAGGTGAAGAGTCTTAACTGTGACTAAATCCGAATAGAATTAGTCTCAGACCGTTAAAACGGATGATGATATCTGTGATCTACATAAAAAAATAAGAAGATATATATTTACAATAAATGTTTTTCATCTTAAAAAAAATAAGTGTTGAGATTTTAACTTTAGATTTGTATTTTTGTAAAAATCTCCTTTAAAATAAAAATATGACCATTTAAGCTCATATTTAAAGTAGGAAAACTTATTTGCCAATGAAGCCTTGATTTAATGGCAAAAAGGAGGTTATGAGATTTTAAGGTCTTAATTCGAGTCTCACAAAGTGTGAGTTTGAGTTAGTCTAGTTATTTACTAGTTTGTTTAGTTTTGTTATAGTTATTTACTAGTTTAATTAGTTTGAGTAATGTGATTTTCATAATTACATGTTCGTGAAATGTAATATGTTAATTGTGATTGTAACTTTTAATGAAAATGTACAAAAAATAAGAAAATGTATTTGATTTAAACTTTAATGATAACTTCTCTTTAGTGTCTTATAGAAAGGGAGATTGTTTTCGACATTTACATCTTAAAGATTAGAGATAAAAATGTTACAATATTATTTTTTAAATAACTTTTTATTGAGAAAATAATATTTTGAGTCGGATTTAGACTTAAAATATCTTACTTGTTTCGGAGCTCAAGTTGGGTCTAGCTCACAGTTACAGGTCGCTTAACCAGTTTACATGACTTCTTGTAAGTAATTTTTCTGGATATTTCATTATATTATGCCATTAACATGTTAAGTATAAGGTTGTTGGAAAATTTTAAGATAATTTTACTTGTGATTACCTTCGTAATTTTTTTGGTACATTGTATTTTATTTTTTATTTATCTTTATAACATTTTATTGGTAATTTTGAAATTAAAATCAACAAATTACATAATTTTTTTATATAATGTTAATAAAATTTTTAATAATATTAAATGTGCTTGTGAGTAGAAGTGTTTGTGGTCAAATTGGGCTAACGGCAATTGGCATTTTAAAGTGCCAAGTCCGAACTCTTGCCCAGCTCGTCCACTTAAATAGTTTATATTGAAAATATTATATGAATATTAAAAAAATATTCATATTAATATCTTCCTATTTTAATTTATTATACAATTAATATTATATTTTATCATATTCATCAAAACAATCGCCTTGATGCTCCCAGCCAAGGGTGCTCATTTTACGGTTTGTTAAATTCTAAAAAAAGGTGATTAAAATCGAATTTAAAAGAATTAATTTTTTATTTTATCAATCGAACTAAAATTTAGTTTTCAAATTAATTAAATCAAATTAAATTTGATTAAATAAACAAATTAATTAAAATAATAAAATACAATTAAGTTAATTATTAATTTTCATATTTGAAATAAATTAAATAATATCATCCAATAAAATATTTAAATACCAATGTATTAATGTAAAAAGTAAAAACTCTAATAACATGAAATTTAAAACATCATATAAATTTCTAATATTAAATATACTTAGGTTTTATATATTTTTAATTTTATTTTTTAATTAAAATTTCCATTACTTTGATTATCAAATTAACTGAAAATTGAAACTTATTCAAAACTAATTTTCTTAACCGACCTAAATAATTTAAGAATCAATGGTAAATTTTGATTCGATTGATTAATTCCATCAAAATCCCTACCCGCAATCTCAGCTTACCATACAACTTTTACAAAGGTTTAGCAAAAAAAGAAAAAGCTTAATAGTCAAATATGTCCTCAACATTTGCCACAAAATAGAATGGATTTATATATGATGCACTGACAGTGTATAATTTTTATACACTATAAATGCATCAGAGGTTGACACCTCATCATTAGGCCCTTATATGCAAATATAAATAAATTTTTTTTATTTGCCCATAAGGGTCTATTGATGAGGTGTCAACCTCTGATGCATTGACAGTGTATAGAAACTATACACTGTTAGTGCATCATATATAAACTCAAATAGAATTAAGTCTCCAACATTTAAATATATGGAAATCAGTCCTCAACGTTACAAAATAATTGAATTAAAAACATTTTCGTTAAATCCTTTAATTTCCGTTAAGTTTTATTACTGATGGGATAACGGAAATTATAGGATTTAATGGAAATGTCTTTAATTCAATTATTTTGTAATATTGATGATTGATTTTTATGTATTTAAATATTGAGAACTTAATTTTATTTTGTGACAAACGTTGAAGATACATTTAATTATTAAACCAAAAGAAAAAGAAAAGCAAGGCTGTAAACTCAAATCCAAACAAAACGAATGGACCACAATTAATTAATCAAGGAAACCTTAATATTCCTTTCTCATTTTAGCAAGCTTTTGAAAGGCTCTGCGCATATTCTAGCACAAATTTGTTTTGTTTCTATCTTTGTACAATCTACATGTTCTTCAACACTTTCTGCAAAAGTCTCTTTTTTGGGTACACATGATTGAGTTACGGTTTACACAATAAGATATAATTTTTTTTTCCTCATCAAATTTATTTTGCCTATTTCAAAATTTAAATTCAATGAATTTTATCCAAGAAAAATATTTTGCTGAAAAGTATTATGTCTGTCTGCCATGCTTAAATATCTGTACTCTAAACAAACCAAAAGCAAATCTTTTACTACCAAATTGGGGAGAAATAAAAAAAAAATGCTAAGGCAGATGTGACGAACAGAAGGGGGATAGAAATCGGCTTGTATTTAAAAATATTAAAATGATATAATTTATATTTTACTTAATAAGGATAATCTTAAAATTAAAAAAATTTTAACCGTAAAGTCAAAATTTTTATTTTATTTAAAATCAATTTAAATATACATGATTAAACATAAATTTAATAGTATTAAATATAAAATATATTAAAAATATCATAAATACATAAATTATAATTAAAATTAATAAACATAAACACAAATAATTTTATTAAAAGATGTATTTATATTTATTTTCATATACTTGGATTATTTTTAACATATTTTATATTTAATATTGTGTGTTTATATTAATCTTAAGTAGGTAAAAAATTTTGATATTATTATAAAATTTTTAAATTTTATAATTACATTTCCCAAATTTGATTCACCAAACATATTAATATATTTTAAAAAAATCAATCAATATTATAAATTATGGTGCCTCTGACTTCTATCCGTTTCTCTCTCTCCCTCTCTCATTTCTTAACGCTGCATTTCTCTTGTCTGTCCTAGCATTATGCTGCAGTAGTCCAAGAGCCTAGCGTGTAGGTTGCTTCTTATAGGTAGATTTTATAATTCTAAATAAAATACTAAGTTTAATAATTAAATGTGTCATTTATCATAAAATAGAATTAAGTCATTAATGTTTAAATGTATAAAAATTAATCTTTAACGTTACAAAATAATTGAATTAAAAACATTTTGGTTAAATCCTGACATTTCCGTTAAGTTTTATTACTGGTAGGGGTAACGAAAATTAAAGGATTTAACGGAAATGTTCTTAATTTAATTACTTTGTAATGTTGATGACTGATTTCCATGCATTTAAACGTTGAGGACTTAATTTCATTTTATGACAAACGTTGAGAACATATTTGATTATTAAGCTTAAAATACGATAACAAATATTAAAACAAAATAAAAAAATGACATAAGACATAAAAAAATATAAAATTGACATAATTAAATTTTAATAAAAATTATATATATTAATTTATTAAAAATTAAAAATAATTTTAGTTTATAATGTAACTTTTTTTTTTTACCAAATATAAATACGATTTGCTTTGTGAAACATAAATACAAAAGATAAGTATATTATTAGATTGGTATTAGAGTTGTTTATTTTATTGATTTGTTCTTATTTATTTTATAATAAATATTACATACTAATGTGATTTAAAGATTTTGAATTCAAGTAAAAATAGTTTATTTCTTAAAATATTATATATCTATGAATTTTTTTCAAATTGCATGACATAAAAGGTTTATGTATTGAATTATTGGTTGTATGTACAATTATGTACAAATAGAATTTGACACCACGTGAATGCTAGACACACATAAGTTCTCGGGTCTAGCTCTAGGGATGTTCACTTTGTTATTTATTATTTTTCCATAATATAATATTTACCCTTTGTTTCTAAATTTGGAGTCTTCTTTTTTAAAGAAAAAAAAAAAGCTTTCAAGCTTCAAAAGTCCATGTGCTTTTCTTTATCTATCTTTTGAGTAGAACCGAAGAATAGAAGAAGGAAGCAACAAGCAATCAAAGAAAACAAAAAAAAAAATAAAGAATCCATTGTTGTAGAACTTGAAACTTACATGCAACCCTATTTAGCTCCTCCCTAGCTTCCCTGCCTTATCTTCCTTTAAATTTTTTCCCCAGTGGAATCTCACTGACTGCAAGTCTTTCATCCAAAACAAGGCTGAAGAAATGACTAAAGAAGAAGACTTTAAGCTACTCAAGATTCAGGTCTTTCTTTCTTACCCAAGTTCTTCTTGTCCTTTTTTTAATCTATATGTAAAGCAAAGGTGGCTACTGGTCTTTTCTTCTGAAGAATCTTTTCTTGTTTCTTGTTTTTGTTGTTTGCTTTGTTTTCTTCTCTTTTATTTTTTCCAGACTTGTGTTCTCAAAGTGAACATACACTGTGATGGATGTAGGCAGAAAGTGAAGAAAATCCTTCAGAGAATTGAAGGTGCTCTACTCACTTTTCTCATTAACTTTCTCACATGTCTTCTCTCTTGTTTGTGAACCTGTTTTGGTTTTCTTCTAGTATTTGTTTTTTTGCTTGGTTGCTGAGAAAATTTGGGAAAGAGGCCAGAAGAATCATTACTGCTCTGCTCGTAATTGATAACAGTAATCTCAGGATCACTAGATGCATGTTGTGAACATTTGTAAGATCTCAAACGGGACTGACCAATTCATTTTCATTTCAGGAATGATTACTCAAGATGAATTTTCTTGAATGGAGGTCACTAGGATAGATTTTTGTACTGTTCCGGATGTGTGGGACAGATTGATAGAAAAGTTTCAAGCTCATTGTGCTAATAATTGGTGTGATGTGCATGTCTAATCTGTTTCTGTAAGTTTCTGTTTGTTGTTTTCTTCTTTGTTTCAGGTGTTTTCCAAGTAAGCATAGATACAGAGCAGCAGAAAGTCACGGTCTCCGGAAGTGTAGATTCTGCAACATTGATCAAGAAACTGGTCAGAGCTGGAAAACATGCTGAGGTTTGGTCCCAGAAGTCCAACCAAAACCAGAACCAGAACCAAAAGCAGAACAACTGCGTCAAAGATGAGAAGAACAACAACAAAGGCCAAAAACAAGGCTTGACCAAAGGCTTTGAAGCCTTCAAGAACCAGCAGAAGTTTCCCACTTTCATTTCTGAGGATGATGACGATTATATGGGTGATTTGGACGAGGAGGATGGAGAGGATGAGCTGCAATTTCTCAAACCAACTCAACTGGCTCAGTTGGGTCAGCTGGGTTTGCTCAGGCAACCAGCTCTTGGTGCAAATAATGCCAAGAAAGGTGCTGGAAACATTACTGCAGCTTCCAGCAATAATAATAAAGTGAACAACAATCTTGTAAATGGGAATTCTGGAAAGGAAGGAAATCCCAGTCAGAATATGGGAATGAAGGTCAATCCAGGTTTGCTTGATCAGAAAACCATGGCAGCTCTGAACATGAATAATGCTCAGTTGGGTGGTTTAAACATCAATGCAGCAGCAGAGGGCAAGAGGGGAAATGACATAAACTCCATGATGGGTCTTTCAGGTTTCCATGAAAATGGTGCTAATGTTGCTAATGGTGCTGTTTTGGGAGGCAATCCCAATGCCGTTGGAGGATTTCAAGTTCAATCCAGCAATGGATTGCAGGGATTTTCTGCAGCAAGTTTTCCAAATGGTGGATATGCTGCTGGTCAACATCCTTCTTCTATGCTCGTGAACATGAATGGTTACAACCATCCATCATCAACGATGAACATGATGAACCTGCAGAACAGGCATGCCATGCAGCCACAACAATTACAACCCCAGATGATGTATCATAGATCCCCATTAATTCCTTCCAGCACTGGGTATTACTATAATTACAATCCTCCCGCATACTCGTTCCCTGAAGCCTTCAGTTACAATGCCGATCACTCTGCAGCAACGGACATGTTCAGTGATGACAACACAAGCAGCATCTGTTCAATAATGTAATTTGAAGAAACACAAAAAGGATAAAACTAGAGAGAGAATCCATGGAGGAGTTTGGCATGAAATTCTCTCTTCTAAGTGGAGCTAATGGGTTTTGATAACATTCTACTGTTATGGTATAGGGGGTTGCAGAGATTCTGGAATGGAATGTCTAAGTGAATCTTATCTTATTTGTCTGTATTGTTTATCTTAAGATGTTGATCTCTTATTTAAATTCACTCCATCGTTTCTTGCTTGTGTTTTTCTCCTGTCCCTGGAATGAAAATGTCAATCCCAAATATCAGTCATCACATCAAAAATTTTTATTCCAATACTCTGGAAAATTACACGAATTAATATATAATTTTATGTTAAGTCAGAATTTTTTTCATTAATTAATTTTTTCACACCATTTCGAACCTTTACTTTTCTAATCAAGCTATTAGCATGAATTTTTTTTCATTAACTGATAATTTTTCGTCATTTATAACTTTTACCTTTCTAATCGGAGCCATTTATATTTATATCGAATAGTGTCACAAATATCAGTACTAGAGAACACACACAACATAAACATAACACAGGTGCCATTAATCTATGCTCTACCAATACTTTAATTATGTCGGTGAAAGTGTAGGGTCTTTGAGAATTGTGGTCAAATTAAGAGTGGGTTTTAATTTATTCCAATAACAGACAAGGTGACATCGGTTTCTGCAACTTTTTCACAGAGCATAATGACACTGAGTGGCAGATGGTAGGAACAGCAGCTGGGTTGCAAACAAAAGTGTCACGATAGTACTGGAAAGTGTGTGCAATGTAATGTAACTGTTAGGCATATGTGCACGTGTCGTTCACGTGCACCGGTCGAGTGATGCTGTCAGCCTATCACCTACGGGGCTGTGGCGAACAGGACAGGACCACCCAACGCCACCCACCATTGCTATCCTGTTTCAGTGATCCTTGAACTGCAATGGCAGCAGAGATTTGCCAATGAAAGCAAAGGTAACCATCATCAGGATTCTTACAATAGGTTATGGATCGTGGACGTTCTAACAAAATTCTATTACAAGTTTAGTTCGTTGGAATATCCCAGCCATTTGAACTTGATAATTACATATTTTAAGAATAAAATAATAAATTAATAATCAATTATTTAAAAAATTTAATTAAACTTGTCTACCATTTGAATAAAATTTTAAAATACTTGAATTTAATTAGGTTAGTTAATAAATAATTAAAATTCAAGTAATTATTGAATTAATTTCGAATAAAAATCCATTAGTGTTGCCCATGATTTTACAAGTTTACAAATTGAATTTTATTTTTTTTCAAAAAAAAGAGAGATAAGTTTAGTGGTATTTTCAAGTCAAAGACAATTCAGCACAAGCTTGAACTCGACTTGATTCGAAAACTTAAGTCTCCAACCTTAGCTTAAGCTCGATTGAGTTTGGTTTTTGAATCTTGAATTTGATTTAATGAAATACTTGAACCCCTTAAGCTCGATTCGATAGGGTTGATTTATAAATTTTTAACTATATCTTATAAGGGTTAAATGATAAATTAAAAATAAAATATTAAAAATATATTAAAAAAAGTTCAATAAGGCTTGTGAATTGTTTGAAGTGAGTATTAAACAGTTTAACTTGTTACTCAGATAATTCAAATTCGAGTTCGTATTTAATTCAAAAATAAATAAATCAAATTTGAAAAATTATAGAGCTGAAGTAACCAAAGAGATCGTGTGAAGCATAATGGAGTACTACTAGAGTGGGTCATTGCAGATAAGTGCTAGAAAAAGGCCCAAAATTTTATACTGGGCAAGAGTAGCGTCGTTTCCCATCCGAATTGGATCGCTCGACAAGGGCTTTGCCGCTCGGCTCTTGCAGAATCTTTTCTCCCAGTCTCAGACTCGCAAACACGGATTAGTCCAACGGCAATTCTTAACATTTTCATTTTTCCGCCAGAAATGGCAGCGGCCACAGCTCTCATTCCTTGCCGTACGCGGCAATCGCTGCCCAACCATTAACCGATTCATCACTAGATCAGACCGTCAATTCGGTCAAGTATCATTTGCTACGCTCCTTACTTCACGAACAGGGTCAGTCACTTCACTAAATCCAAATTCATGTTTCATTAGCAAAGTTTAATTTGCCCCTTAAGTTTTATTTGACTCCATGAACATTACATTCGTGGTGCAAGTTAGTCTCTAGAAACACCTATGGCAGCGAGATTATCTTCCATAGAGTTTGTTATTAAGGAGAACCTTTCTCAATCTCATGAGTGCAAATTAAAGTAGTTTCAGGGCTTATCAGAATTTATCCTAAAGAGTAAAGAAGATATTTTCTTCCTTGAATTTGAAATGAAAGACACATTAGAAGTCATCTTCTCCATAGAAATCAAATTCAGGCATTTTGGTAACTCAATGCAGTGGAATCATAATTAGGGTTTAACTCAGATGTGTACACAATTGATAACTAATGCAATGCATCTTTTGTGCAGCTCAAAGTCTCAAACTACTGGGAAGCTATAGCCTATAGGTCTTATTGCAGCTCATAAGGCAAGCATTATCCCAAATTCTCTCTGTATAAACAGAACTGGTAACATTCCCTGCCTTCTCTTGTTCCCACCAAATGCTTCAGATTTGATTGAAGGTGATGCCGCATCTAAGATATGAAGTCATGTGAGTTAGCTGGTAAGAACAATCATGATTGGCTTTTGCAATCCAAAGGTTGGCGTATAAGAAATCCAAAGTTGAATCCGAAGCTATCGATTTGAAAGACGCACCATTCGAATTTGAACAACTGGCATGAGTGTTGAGAAATGTTCTTCTCTTTTGGGAGAACTCTGATGGAACCCAAAACTGTAAGTCAGTGCAACTATTTCCTCATATTTTTAGTGAAGTAGTTTAACTTGAACTTTCTGTTTTTCTTTTCATATCAGATCTGCTTAATATTATACAGCATGGCCCCTGATATAGATGCCAAGGAGAATGAGAAATGTTGGCTTTTATTGCAGCTATTTGCTTTTAGAAAGTACCCAAAGCCCTAATATTTTTTGGTTTGTCCACTTCCTCATGGTGGATGTGGACTACATTAAAAGAATCCAATTTTCAGATATTTTAAATATCTTTGCATTATGGAAAGAGATTTGTTTTTTCTTGACAGGGTAGGGTCCCTGATATGGATATTGAAATTTTCTTGATAATTTCGGCTGTGTTAGTTGATGTGATTTCAAACTTTTCAGTGTCAATGGACGCATTACAAAATCTTATACATTGGTATGCACCAATTCCCACTTTTGTATTCTTCCTTTTCTCTGGAAACTCTTCGAAACATGTCAATGGTTGGCTGCTTCCGGAAACCCCATGTGAGTGCCTTGCCTTTTGGAGAAATTGTAAACCATTGCAAATTAATTAAAGATGTCCAAGGGCACAATACAAGTCATGCCACTAAATGAATCAAGTTATTCATGAATTACTCAACTTTGATTCAATTATTTTTCGAATTGAACTAGAGTTCAAGCTATTCTATTAATAAGTCGAGTTGATTTCGAATATCTTAATATCTCAATAAAATAGCTAGTGAGTTTAATCAAAATTTTCTAATTTATATTTTTTATATTTTATATTTTATTATTAATTTATAAATATACTCATATAAATATAATTGAAAAACAATAAATTAAAGTCATGTTTGGTTCATAGGATAATGGATAGGATAGGATAGGATAGGATGATAATCTTCTTATCTTATATTTGGTGCATACATTAAGGAGAGGATTAGATTGCAAGGAAGATTATTCATCCCCTAGTATAGGATAATTCAATCCTCTCCAAAAAGTAAAGATTATTTCTAATCCTATGGAATTAGAAATAAATACTCATATTTTATCATTTCATTCTTAAAATTTGTTTTTAAAAATTAACTTAAACATTTAATAAAACAATAAGGATATTTGTTTAATTAATTAATTAATCCAAAATTTTTCCTTCTTTTCATTTTTTTACTTCTTTTTATTCAAGAAGAACTATAATTTTGATAAAATAATATTTTCTTGAACAAACTTTTTAAAATTATTTTTTGGAAATAATTAAAAATTTTAAATCAGTTTTTAGAAAATAAATTCTCAAACATAAAAATTATTATAAATATATATTTTAACAAGTTTTCTCTTACGTTTAAATTTTTATTTTTACTTTCTTAATTTTTTTCTTTTTTTACTTTAAAAAAAAGAAAGAAAAATAACTATTAACCATAAAATTATTAGAAATTACATATTTTTTAATTTATAAAATTTAAATTATTAAATTTAACTCTTATTTTTCCTTTTTCTTTTGTTTTCTATATTTTCTTCTAATTGAAAAAAAAAGAAAGAAGATAAAGAAACCATAAAAATAAAGAAAAATATTTACAAATTGTCTTTTGGAAAAATTAATGTAATTAAAAAATAAACATATTTCATAGAAAAACTCAATTTTTAAAAAATAAATATATTTAATTTAAAACACAAAAAATGTTTCAAATTTAAATCATATAAAAGAAATAAAAACAAAAAGAAAAGAAAAAAAAGTGAAAAAGTACAGAGAATTGTTTTATAAATATTCATTTTTTAACAGAATAATTTTTTTGAAAATGTAATATAAATTTTTAGAAGTAATTTTTTATTAAAAAATCATCTAATAAATTTGAATATTAATTTGAATATTATAAATAATATCTAAATTTAAATTTGTTTATTTATATTATAAATTTAAATTATGTTACTTTAAAAAAGAATATTAAAAAAATCATTTTATACTACTTTTAATTTTACACAAAGCAAATATGGTGTAAGACATAAAAAGTCATCTTATCTTATTCTTAATCCTTGTACACGCCTAACATAAGATAGAATGATATAATCTAATCTTATCTTATCATTATCTTATGCATCAAACATAACCCAAATCTATGGATTTTTTTTTTTGGTTAACCATGATATTGGTACGAAGTAACCACCGTCGGCAACAGTGACTAATTTCCGTCGGATATCCTGAGAGCACACAAAGTGAGTAGTCTCCTCCCAGTATAGTTTAAATCTATAGAGTTGAACTTGAGTTATTTTAGTATTTTATCCGGTCACATTTGAATTATTGAATATAGTGGAACTCAAATATGATGCTGGATAGTGGATAATGCCAACGTAATAAAGATTGATAATTGGTTATCTTAAAGCTACGGAATTTCTTAAACTACCAATCAAAGTTTTGGCATACCTAAGTTTTCGCAACTAAAGGTCACAATAATTTCAGCAGAACTAAGAAGGGAAATGTGGTGAAGAATACTGACATCATAAGCGAAGATTATTTTTCCTTTTTTGTACAGTGTAAAACAGGGAATTGAAGGAAAATGATTCTATGAAATGGTATAAATATTCCATTCTTTTAAAAAAAAAAAATTATTCAAATTATGTTATGTAATTATTTTAATAAAAAAGTCAATCATTTATTGTACTTAATACGTAATAATTAAATAATAAATATTTATTTTAAAAGAATCATTAATAATTTTGGTAATAAATAATTAAAATTTTTTAATTATGTTAATACGAAATATGATTTGAATGAAAATGAATATATACTGACTTAAAATAACTATTTCATACAATTATTTTTCAAAATCGAATATTGTTTTATATTTGTTTATTTAATAGTCAATCAAGAATATGCAACTTGATTGGATTTTAACCCAAACGGTTGGTTTAGTAATATTATTTTTGTTTATTTAATAGTTAATCAAGAATATGCAACTTGATTGAATTTTAACCCAAACAGTTGGTTCAGTAGTATAAGGTCCTACTGAGTTCCTGAGTGAGGACAATACATAGTAAGAGGTCCTGTATTTGAATCATCACCAAGTTAAATTTTTTTGAGCCAACGCCAATCACATAGCGTAAGCGATAATTAATCTTATACTTAATGTGATATGAAAATACCTCAATGTTAAAAAAAAAAAACTTGATTGAATTTTGTCCGAGCTTGTATATTTTTCATATACGCCGTTAAGAAATTTACTCATCTAACCCATAATTTTCTGAGAAGTATTATTTTTTAATTTTCTTTTCCTAGATCTTTAGAGAATCTAATTTTCTTTTTCTCCCACAAAGTTCTTTATAAGTATCTTTTTCCCTCATTCTTAGCAGTTATCAATTCAATTTCTGAGTAAAATAATATCTTTTAATATGAATAAAAAAATAATCAAAAAGGTCAGGGCATGCAACACCAGTCATTAGACAGATGTGGATAAATCATATACTGAGGAATCTGATCATAATAATATTTAAAAAATCAAAAGAAAATTCCATGAATAAAAAATCACCTGGTACGGAAAGTAGGTCTCTCTTTTTATTTATTTCTCAGCAAATTGCAGAGAGTTTAATTTTATACTAAAATATTAAGTTGTGTTTAGATGAAAAATTTTAAGGAGTAAATATTTCAATCAAGATATTTAAAAGTTCAAAATGTAAATTTTTTGTTTAGAAAAAATTATGAAGAATTAGAAAATTTAAGAAGATTCAAAAAAAAAATTAAAATGCTCAAATTCAACTATTTTCATATTTCAAAATTTTCATTTTAAAATGTTAGCATTTTTAACATGAATTTCACAAATTTAACATAATCATATTTATCTATTCATTTTTAAAGTTCAATTTTATATGATTTTTAACATTGGTTTAAATTTTTTTTAAATACATGAATTTCACAAATTTAAAATTCGAATCTTAACAGTTATGATTTCTTTTTATCAAATTAAAAATCTCTTATATAAAAAAAATTTTTATTTTTGAACTTTTTATGAGAAGTTTTTAAATTTTACAATTAAAATTAAAAAAATTAATATATATTTTAAGATAATTACTCAATACATTGTCAAAGTACTAATGAAATTTTTAAACTCTACAAACAAAATTAAAAATATATCACATACTCTACTTTATTTATTTTTAATATTGCTTGAAGGGTATGTGTTATTATTTTAATTTTATTTATAAAATTTAAAATTTTTGTTGACAATATAGAAAATAATTATCTTATATTTTATTATTATTTTTTATTTTGTTTAATCTAAGAAGTATATATTAAAATTTTAATTTTATTAATGAAATTTAAAATCTTTGAGATATGAACTGATAAGAAAAGCCGAGAAGTAGACTGTTTGTTAAGATGTTCTCACTGTTCCAAGAAAAAACAAACCATCAGTCAGCATGAAAACATGTGATTGGTGTCACTGCCAACCCCCTTTTTATTCTTCTTATCCTATAGCTGCTTGTGTGCTAGCCTATCCCTGCCCTGGCGATGGAGACCTAGATTCTAGCTCATATTTGCCGTATATACATACAAAACGGGGGGGCTAAATCCGGTTATTATATGAAAATAATACAAAAATAATACAGATTAAAATTTAATAAAAAATATTTGTAAATATAGTAAAAAATTAAAAAAAAATTATATGTAGCATGTTGTCATGAATTTTGATATAATTTTTTTGTATTTTACACAACACGTTGACAATGCTAAATACGACATGTAAAATGATATTAAAACAACATGAACTATATATGCGAATGTGATACGAGATAAAAATATATAAAAATTGTATATAATTATAATAAAAACTAAAATATAAATTTTATATTTAACATATTGATACAAATTTTATCACAAAATTTTTATATATTTTATGACACTAATATAAATTTTACACATAAACTGCCACGTCTACATGGTGACATCGATAATATCCACATTTTTAAAGTCTAAATGGATGAGAGAGACTGCTGGTGAAAGACAAAGACTTATACTTAACGCCAACTAACTATAGCACCCTAAAAGTAGAAAAACCGAAAGGTGGTCAAACTTTCCATTGCCATTTGCTTTCTCGATGCTCGCCCGGGAGTGAGTAAACATGCATGCAATCACGATTCACGCATGAGCAAACCACCGGTCAACTCAACCATTTTCTCTTTTCTTTTTTAGCCATTACAACAACAACCAACGCTACATAAATACCCTCAATTGCTCCTCTTTTCCTTTGCAGTTTTAGCGCCGCTTCTTTCTTTCTTTCTTTCTGTTTTCCGATTGCCATTCCCATAAGCGGTGGCGGAGACAATGAGGAAGCCTTGCTGCGACAAGCAAGACACGAATAAAGGGGCGTGGTCGAAGCAAGAAGATGACAAGCTCATAAATTACATTCGGAAACATGGTGAAGGTTGCTGGCGCACTCTACCTCAGGCTGCAGGTTGGCTAACTGCGCACTGAACTGAACTGCAAATTTATGAAACAAAAAACAAAAAATTGTCAAGGATGAATGATGCTAATTGTATTGCTTTGTTTTGTGTTTTGTTGGTTTAGGGCTCCTTCGCTGTGGTAAAAGTTGTAGGCTGAGATGGATAAACTATCTAAGGCCTGACCTTAAAAGAGGCAACTTTGCTGAAGATGAAGAGGATCTCATTATCAAGCTTCATGCACTCTTAGGCAACCGGTACGAATGCCGTACACATGCTTATCATATATAGCAGTTATATATATTAATTCATTAAGCATATAAAAGGTAAAAAAAATATCAATATATCATGCTTAATTATATGTTCAATACAAAATCAAGTAAGAATGCACTGCTAGTGCAGGAAATAAAAACATCATATATAATGGTCAAGCATAAAATCACAAGCTTGAGATAGCTGTTTGAGTTATTGGTCAAGAACAAAATCACAATCAAAGATTGTCCGATTATTTCACAGCTTAAATTCTTTCAAATTGCAGAGAATTAGTAAGAACTTTTGTTCTTATCTATTGTGGAGTTTTCTCTCTCCTTTCTTTCTTTCTTTCTTTTCTGTCCTATTTTCTCTGTGAACATCTGCTATATGTATTGTTTGAATTCAAAAATATAAACTGCCACACAGTTTTCTTTGATTTCAAAACAAAACTGCATTAATTAAGGCAGTTTCCTTATGTTGTGGTTGGGTTTTCATTGCATACTGACCCTCCCAACAACTGGTTTGCTGTTTATTACCAGAAGAAATTTATTTTAGCAGTTATATCCTTGTCCTATGTAATAATGGAAACGTTTTCAGGTGGTCGTTGATAGCAGGAAGATTGCCAGGACGAACCGACAATGAAGTGAAGAATTATTGGAACTCTCATTTAAGAAGAAAGCTTGTAAACATGGGCATCGATCCAAATAACCATCGGTTGAGCCACAATGTGCTTCCTCATCGCCCTGAGAATCCCCAGAATCCCAATACATCGTCTGGGTCAAAACTCCCAGCTACCAGTAGTACTCCACCAGTGAAATCCCCTTGTGACAATGACCAAGTTTCAGATTCTGCAAGTTGCTTGGAGGATGAGCCATGTAGTCATGAGCTCCCTGATCTGAACCTAGATCTCACCATCAGTATTTCATCAGCTGGTTCCATTAATGCTAAGCTTCAAGATGACCAGGAACAAAACCACAAAGAGTGCTCCAACTTATCAGGGGATCGAGAATTCTCGCCATCTACCGCACTTGTTCTCTTTCGCTAATTGGTAGGGTGAGTTTGGAACTCACCGCACCGGAACTCACTGCACTCCGGTGCCGTGAGTTCCAAACAGAAGAATTCAAAAATATTGAAAGTGAAAGTACTATTTTAACCCTGTTTTAAATTTTTTATTATTATTTTATAAAAAATATATCTCCCGTCTGTCAATTTTTTTTATTCATGTTGGAACCAATTTCACTGCTCATCCTAATAATCAATTTGTTTGTCCAAAATATGGAAAAATACTGGACAAAAACACTCAACCTAAGTTATCAATACTGATGGGAAAATTCTATAGTAAGGTCATAAATTTTAACCTTACTATAGAAATTCCCATATCTCTGGGAGGAGCTGAGTTCAAAGTTGAAATCCCTCTTTCTTATACTTATGGAAACAAAATCCCTGATAATGGCTTCCATGTAATGTACATTAAAGGAGATGATTAGGTAATTATCAAAAAGGAAGGGAAAACTAGATACTCTTCAGTCTTTACATTCTTAAATCTGAAGCCACGGCTAGGAATCCTTAAAATTTTCCTAGGAATGCTTCATACATTGGGGAGAGATATTTAAAAGGTGGGTAATCACTGATCTAGCTGCAAGCTAGGGATATTGTATTCTTGTAAATTAAATTGGTTGTACACTTCAAATCCATTGAATCAACATACATGCAGCAATATGCATGCTTTAATATGATAGATCTGACTAATTTTTTTTTTTAAATTCCTTTTTTTTTGAAACATTTTTTAAAAATTTCTTATACTCGATCTTCCTTATCAGGTTTTTCTATTCATATTGCAGAGGGAAAACTGTGAACTTTAAGCCCCTCCAAGTCCCATAATGTGAGATTCTTGTATACTAGGTTATTTTTTTTATGGAGGCACAAGAAGAAAAGAGAGATTTGAATTTTGAACTTGATCTTTTGTAAAGAGAGATAACGATTATTAAACCAAACTTTGGTTGTTTCCTTATTAGTTCTGATGCTAAGTATTACTTGTTGCTTGAGCATGCAAGGTATTACTTAAACATTCCCAAATTAACCAAATTTCCAACCCTGAGTAGTTCCATCAAGGCAAATTTTATCAACAACCAAAATCTACAACAGAAGACAGAAAATTGCAGTCCCAATAGCAGAAAGCATAACCAAATGACAGTGACATACCCGAACTCTAAATCAGAACTCCAAAAAAAAAAAAACTACTTCTTGCGTGAATTGCTTTCATAATCCTCGGCCTCTAACTCAATTAATTTGCTGATAACCAGATCATCATCTTCAAGGGTTAAACCCAGCAAATTACCAACTTTGAAAGCTTCAATGGCTTTATTCCACAATACATTATTCTTATGATATATGGACCCCACACACCCACACACCCACACACATATATATATATATATATATATATTATAATATCATTAATTTCAGACAAACAATTAATATGACAAATAAGATGAATATTTTGCCAATAACTTCTTGACTGAATGGATAAATATGAGTTATGACATTTTATAAGGCTTGAATTCGAATTTAAACAACCTCATCTTCAATTATTTAATATTTCTCTTGTAACAATAAAAAAAGATGAATCTTTTTTGTTTTACTCCAATTATGTTTCTTACTCTTTCATTTCTACTCCAATTTTTTTTTTGGATTTCAAATATTTTAAATTTCACGTGGATTTAATGATTTAATTAAGATGGAAGAGGATTACATACTTTAATACAAAACAAAATTAACTCTATATTCATGACACTGGTAAAATTTCTTCTTTGCCTTTTGGATCTTGGTAGATATCTTCACATACGAGGTTTAAGCATATGACAAAATTGACATTTAGCCCAATTTATTTAATATATATATATATATATATATATTCAAGTGTTTAATTTTCTCTATACGTAAGTACACAAACGTAAAAGAAGAGATTCAATTACATTAGAATAAAATATTAAGAAAAAGCTTACAGAGGAAAAAGATTGTATTAATGAGGGATCCTAAATATTGCACAAAACTAGAGGTGTCAAATGGGCCATGCTGGGCCAGCACGACCCATTTAAATATTAGCCCATGTGTTAATGAATTCGTACTGGCACGGCACTATTTTTTAATGGGCCGTGCTGGCACGATCCATGAAATTTAAGTACGTGGCCCAGCACGGCACATGGCCCATAGCACTAATGGGTCGTGCTGGGCCAAGCCCAACATTATTTTTCTTGCCTTATCGTGCCGAGCACGGCCTATTAATAAATTTTTACATTTTTATTATTTTTAAATATTTATTAATTTAAATAACATGCAAGATAAACAAAAATAAAATAAAAAGACACATAATTCACTTTAACAAAATGCTTATATTTATAAGAAAACATAATAATAAATATTAAATAAAGATATTGAAATTTACAATCCTAAAAGACAAAATGCCTATATCTATGAGAAAACATAATAAAATTTACTTAATAAAATATCGAAATTTACAATCCTATAAAAAAGAGCAACACGATAAAAAAGGCTCCACTTTGTGGGTATATAGCATTCTCTCTGCATTAAGAGAGAGTATTTTGCCTTGAACTCGTGATCTCCAAGTTACAAAGGAACAATATTTACCATTGTATCAATGTTTTCCTTTGAAATTTACAATCATAATATTTAAAAACACAGACACACAGACACATATACACAAATACAAGATTATAAAACATAAAATATTATTATTTTATTTTTCATTCTCTTCACCTAATTATTTACTTGTATAATATGGTTTATCTAGTACTCCAACTTCTACATTTAACCAATCTTTGAATAAAATAATCTTTAATAATTTATTTTTTGATGAGTTTTTATTAGAAGTGTATTTAATAAAAAGTTATATACAAAATATGTGACATATCATACATTTTATATTCAAAATGAAAATATTATAAATTTATATATTAATAATTGAAATACTTCATAATTAGATTTGTTAAATATAATTTTATTTATATAAATGGGCCAATATGGCATGGCACATGGGCTTGCGTGCCGTGCCGTGCTAGCCCACGTGCTACGTGCTAGCACTGGCCCTTCATAGGCCGTGCCGTGCCAATCCATGTGCCTAAAAACCTTTAGCCCAGCACGGCACACAATTATATATCGTGCTTGGACCAGCCCACCCATTTAAGGATGGGTCATGCCAAGCACAATCCACATTGTGCCGAATCGTATCGTGTCATGGGCCGTCTAGCTCGTTTGACACCTCTACACAAAACTCAAAATTAGTGTTATGGATGGATTTAGTCAAGATACAGACGCACCAAGCTTGGTCCAACAGGCTTGGCGTAGATCATACTCAACCTCTTTATATCATTAATTAGTCTCATAATTTAAAGACAGATTGATTTAATTAAGATAGATAGACTCCACGTAACGGTGAAACATGGCACGATATGAGCACTTCTCATAATCTATATATGTGCCTTTATTCCCAAGCAAATGGATTTTTTAATTGGTATTTATGGCTTAAGCTCTACTTGTATTACTTTGCGCTTTTCTCTTTAAAGCTCATTTGTTTCCGGTCACGCTCGTATACCTAACAAATTCTAACAAGAGTCTTGTAACAAGATTCACGCTACTCATATAATAGTACTCTTAGCTACCCTCCAGCGACGCGATTACACGTTAGTGTCCATTAAATTTGAATTGAACTGTTCATATCCTCAATAAATAGCATGTAGCAAAAGAATAGAAGATAAAAGAATGATGGCAGGTGAAAAGTATGCATGTGCTACGTTCCGCTACTCAAACAGCTGCTAGGTCCTTCATTTAAATGCAATGCCATTAGTAAGCTGAACTTAGCCAGAGTTGGTTTACAGCCTACACATAAATTAATAACAAAGCACGGGGACATTCATTGTAGCTTCCCTTTTTTCTTTGTAGATTGAATTGATCGGCTGATAATTAATTGGAATTTGAGCTACACCTAGTTAACATGTTTTCTAGATTTTTCTCACCTAAAACTCAGCATGGTTGCTGTTTGGTGTGGCGTGGTTGGTCAACTAGCTGCATTTGGGAGACAGACGGTTATATGGATACCCTAGAACTTATCAAACTTTAATTTATCCACGGACTGCAAGCCATTTTTTATGTTGGGAAATGTCTTAGAACACTTGTTTCTTAGTCACTCTCTCACATAGGTTTGCCCAACATAAATGTTGCATAGTTTGCGGCATATGTTTGGTTTTGTGAGGCTAAGCAGCATAGATTTTTTTTTCTTTTTTCAAGTTTTCACAGGAAAATGTTAATTTTAATATTATATATATATGTATATATATATATATATATAAATGATATCTGTTGTATGTTGAAAAGTAGCCTAGCACTCACCAAACAATTATTTTTCCTTTTTTCTTTTTAGTTGTGTTTGATAACAAGCAGTCATTAAATTTGTCGGCATCAGAATATGTGATGTTTTTTAGTAAGCGTCGGTATGTACTTTACACGTTAAAAGGTGATAAAAATGCCGTCAAATGACTTATTTCCTAATCCTTTTGTGTGCTCGGCATACCAGTATTAGAATCCAATCGAGAAAGAAGATGGAAGGAAGAGTGATGGAGGCGTGAGATTGATATCTAAGAGGATCACTTGACAAGCTTGAAAGAGCTATCAAAAAGCACATTGAAATGCCTATTGCTATTGCTAATTGCTAATTGCTAGCATGTCTAAATGAACTAATTGATTCCTTCCTAGTTGGCAGAAGATTGCTAAAATACGTGCAAGGAGTTGTAAGTCAAGTTTGAAGAGTCAAAATATCAAACAAATTCTTTAAAGAATAAAATAAGGGTGTTTAACCAAATCTTATGCACATGCATTCATTCTTCCAAAAGGTTGAGAAAGTTGTTTGACATGAATGCTACTAGTTGTAGATACCCAAGCAACAATGTTATTGTAGCCTTGATTTTTTTAACAAGACTCGTCATTGATTAAAACAAAGAGAACTAATATGGAAAATCAATCACTATTTTTCAAGAATTGACCCTTTATTTTTTGTGAATTTTTCAAGATTTGACCTTGACCCTTGTCGAGCAGAAGAATGTGAAAATTGTGTAGATTTACTTTGGTAAAATAATTTATCAATTACATTTTTTAAAGTTATTCTTTATCAACGTAATTTAATTTAATTGTTGCAAGAGTTTCTATTTAATTCACTGATAGTAAAAATTCTTAACTTTATAAACGAGATTTAGGGATTGTTACATCTGATATTTTTTTAATTATTTTTATTTGTTAATGAATTATTTTCTCATACACTAATAATAGAATTTTTAAACTCCACAAACATATTAAAAAATCGTCACATGTCTCACTTTTTTTAATAATTATTTTTTAATTTTTTTAATAATGCCTAAAGAGTATGTGTTATCCTGTTAATTTTGCTTGTGAAGTCTAAAAATTTCGTGTATGGAATAATAAGCCACTTTTAATATACTTTAAAAGGTTTGTGTTATCTTATTAACTCTGCATGTGGAGTTGAAATCTATAATTTATACTCCAGTATCAGTGTCAAAGATATTTTCTCTTATTTTAGTAGGATTATCTCTGGTTTATACTCAATCGAATTAGGATTATATTAAATTAGTCTATACTCAGAATTCGAATATTAAACTTTGATTGCTCAACTTAAATTTTAGCTGTTAGAATATTCATTGATAACAAATGCTTGGTTTATGAATTATTAATTTCTTTTAAAAAGAATTAAGTTAAAGATTTGAATTCTCTTTTTCTTATACTTTCCTATAAAAAAAAAATTTGTTGATAACCTCAAAAGCTTTATACTAATTTATTTTGGAGAAACTATTAGTATAAAATTTTAGAATTAAACGTATGTAAAAATCAAAGTTTGGTTTATCTGTTGTTGCTTTTCATTAAAAAGACTTTGTTCCTAGATTCGATTTTCCCCCGTTATCCCTTGTAATTCCTTATGAAAAGAAAAAGTCTGTCTTTGCCATTTGGGGATCATTTTTCCAAAGAAAGTTAATGCAATCTTCTTGGTGTTGAAATATTAGCCTGAAAAATATATGGATTAGGCTCAAGCCCAAGTTTCCAAGTAACTGGGTGCATTCCCATTGGTATGGAACAGCCCAAACTATGATCCACACCAACCATTTACGTTTTATTTGACGATTTCACATCTCCCTGTTATATTTGAAAACAAAATTATATATATTTATATATGAAAATTTATTTCATACATTATCGCTATAGAAATTTCAGATTTCATTGATGTAATTAAAATATAGATAATTATCCAATATATTATCAGTAGAATTTTTAGATTCTACCAACGAGTTTAAGATGATAATACATACTTTATTTTATTTTTTAATTCTGTTTTTAATATTTTAAAAAAAAACATATGCCACAATTTTAATCTCGTTTGTAGAATCTAAAACGTAAGAACTCAACTAACAGTGAATTGAATAATTATCCTTAAAAGATATTTATCATATTATCTTTTTCGAGTATATTAAAACATAAAAAATTAATATTTTTTTAATCAATGCATCACATATCAAGAAGTTTAATATAAATACTTAAATATATATTTATCTTTGATATCCATTAACTATTTTAAACTATTAAAATACATAATTATATTAAAAAACCAGCTGCAAGGCCTGGGATATATTTCTAGTTCTGTATCAAAAGGATTGAACCAAAATCAAAGTTGGCAAAATAAAATGTATTCGTTCTGTTACCAACATTATCAAGTATAAATGAAAAAATATGTTGCTAACGGCTAATTTTATTTTGGGTATGTACAATGTAGGTCTAATTTTTTAAATGATTTTTGTGTTTGGTAAGGTGTTATTTTCAATTTGATAACATGCCAAAAATGCTTATGTGCAGGAGCAACAAAGCCTTGCCCACAACGTGCTTGCTGTCTGGCCTCATTGAAGCAGCTTCTTGGTTAGCCGTACGGCTGATTTAGTGTGGTTTTGTAAGGGTTTCACTTACGTGATGTATTTCTTTTATAAAAAGTGTCGTAACGATTTCGCGCTCGACGATTTTGAAAAAATATTAAAAAAAAATCGTCACCAATTTTTTTTGATTAAGTGTGATTGGCCATATAAAATATTTATCTTTTTAACAAAATCTCAAAATTAATTAAGTTTTATTAAAAAGATAATTTTGGTCTGCGAAAACAAAAATCGGGTTCGGGAGTACGGTTACGCGTGGAGAAGGATTAGCACCCCCACGACGCCCGTTAAAAAACTGTACCATAGTAATCATGTGTTATGCTTTTTGTTCTAATAAAAATGGTCTTAATTTAATATTTAAAATTAATTCCTTTTTATTCCATTATTGAAGCATTTTATTATTTATCAAAATTATTTTTTCATTTTAAAAAAAAGGTTAGATTTTATTTATCGAAAGTGAGTGTGAACCCTTTTGTATTGAATAATTAAATCGAATACTCCAATACTTTTGGCAGCATTCGAAATAATTTTTCTCACCTAGAGATTTCCTAAGAATCACTACTTGTGACTTCTATAGAATCCATCCTCGGAAAATTCACACTTGCTTCAAAAATTATTATGAATGCACATGATGCAAACAAATAAAAATGATGCAAATGAATTTTTAATTTTAAATTTCATTATTTATTTGTTTATTTATTTTTATTTATTTATTTTTAACAAAACTTATTCATTTTCATTTTTAATAAAAATTTAAATTATTGAAAAATCATACTAAATATTCCAATACTTTTGGCAACATTTAGTACAACTCTTCTCACCTAGGAATCAGCTAGGAATCACTACTTGTGACTTTCGTAGCATCCCATCATCGGACATTCATTTAATTGAATTTAAATTTAATCATTTATTTATTTAATTTTCTTTGTTTTAAAAAAAACTTATTTGTTTTCATTTTTAATAAAAATTTAAATTATTGAAAAATCATACTAAATATTCTAATATTTTTGGCAACAATTAGTATGACTCTTCTCACCTAGGAATTAGCTAGAAATCACTACTTGTGACTTCCGAGCATCCCATCATCGGACATTCATTTAATTAAATTTAAAATTTATTATTAATTTTCTTTTAAAAACTTATTTTTATTTTTTAAAAAAAATAAATTATTGAAAAATCATACTAAATACCTCAATACTTTTGACAATATTTAGTATGACTCTTCTCATCTAGGGATCAGCTAGGAATTACTACTTGTGACTTCCATAACATCCCATCATCGGACATTTTATTCAATTAAATTAAGATTTTATTATTAATTTCCTTTATCCATTTTCTTTCTTTTTTTAAAAAATTATTTATTTTTTATGTTTAACAAAAAATTAAATTATTGAAAAATCATACTAAATATTCCAATACTTTTGGCAACATTTAATATGAAACTTCTCACCTAGGGATCAGTTAGGAATCACTACTTGTGACTTCCGTAACATCCCATCATCAGACAAATTGTTTATTAAAATTTAAATTTTATTATTAATTTTCCTTTTTCTATTTTCTTTAAAAAAAATTATTTATTTTTATGTTTAATCAAAAAAATTAAATTATTGAAAAATTATACTAAATATTTCAATACTTTTGGCAACATTTAATATGAATCTTCTCACCTAGGGATCAGTTAGGAATCACTACTTGTGACTTCCGTAACATCCCATCATCGGACATTCATTTAATTAAATTTAAAATTTATTTATTTAGATGAAAAAAACATTTATTTTTTATTTTTTATTTATTTTTTTGATTGCCATGAAAATATATTAAAAGCACACATAATAATTTTTTTTATTTTTATTTTTAAATAATTAAATTTTTTAATTAATAATTTAATTTTTAATTAATTTTTTTAACAAACAAATAAATACTAAATAAATAAACAAAAGAAAGAAAAGAAGAAAAAAAATACCAAAATGAATTTGGGCTTGGGCCCAAAGGAAAATCTGCCAAAAATCGGGCCTAAACAGCAAAGCCCAATCTGCCAGCGGAAGCGGGTAGCGGAGTCGGGTCCCGCGGATCTCGGGTCGGGTCGGTCAACACGCGGGTCTAGCTCTCCCAAAACGGTGCGTTTTGCACCTTGTAGATCTGAGGTCGAAACCCTCGGCTTTCCCTTTTTATTTTTGATTTTTTCGGTTTTGGATGTGTTTAGGTTTGGGTTTGGGTTTGGGTTTGGGTTTATGTTTCTGTTTTTGTTTTTCTTGCAGGTGATGGCTTAGATCTAGGTTTGTGGCTTACGGGTTTGGGTTTGATTTGGGTCTCGGGTGGTTTGTAGGTTTGGGATCGGTGGCTGTTGATGGTGGGTTATGGGTGTTGGGGTTGTGAGCTAAGAAGATGGTGGTGATCAATGGCCTGTGAGGGTGCTCAACGATGGCTGTGTGTGTGGTGTTCGTGTGAGGCTAGGGGGCTGCTAGTTTGGGGGAAAAGGGTTTCAAGGGCTCTGTGTTGGTCGAAGGAGGCAGTAGGGGTGGCAAGGGAGCTTGGGGTTTGGGATTTTGGTTGAGGCTGAGAGGGTTGATAATGATTTGGTGAGGGTTGCCGTAAGCTTGAAGTGGGGTTTTCTGGGTGTTTTCGAGTGGTGGTGATGGTGGCTTGGGGTGAGGGTTTGGTTTTTTTTTTTTGAGGTTTCTCTGGTGAGCCGAGGATAGGGGGATTGTAAAAGGCTTGGGTTTGGCCTTGGGCTGGCGAAGATGGGATGGCTGGCAGGAGTAGCTGGTGGTGGTAGACGAGATAGCCTGGGGAGGAGGGGCTAGCAGAGATGGTGACAGGAACTGGTGGCCGGCGGTGATGGGATGGGTGACAGGGGACTGATGGCAGATTAGACCAAAAAAACAAAGAAAATAAAAATAAAAATAATAACAATAATAAAAGTAATAAAAAAAAATAATAATAATAATAGTAATAATAAGAATAATAATGATAATAAAGAAAATAATAATGGTAATAATAACAAAAATGAGATAAAATTAGGTGTCAACAATAAAAAAATAGTTATTGAGATCACTTGAACTCGAATTCAAATTTTAAGACATATTAAAACTTTTTTTTAATCATTTTTGTTAAAAAATTGTTGACAATGTGTAACATATTAATTTGACATGGATGATCTTTATGAGTTCATAAATGTTAGGAACTCAACTATCTCAAAATTTTTTATTTAATTAATCTCATGAATTGTACTATAAATTGATGAATGTCAGTATATATCTCAAGTTTCTTTAAATTTTAATATTTTCTGATTTATCTCATAAATTGTATTAAATTGATTGGTGTCTATTAAAAGCATCACAATTGATTTGTCTCTAATGGAAAGGAGAATATTTTATTGAATTACACTAGAAATAGTAATTAATCGGTCAAGTCAAGTTATTTTCTGACGACAAAAGATGGATATTTTTTACTTAAATAATTTCGTATATAAATTATTGATTTTTAAAATCCAAATCGAATTGAATTAAATGAATCAAATAGGTCGAATAAAATTTTATCACTTTTAAATGAAGTTATTTAAAGTCAATGTTCAACCAATTGGTGGCACACATTCCAATTTTAATTTTTAATATCATAAAAATAAACTATCTTACCAAAAATCATTAGTTTACAATTCACTATGATGTTAATTAATTTGTTTATTGAACATCAATTGATAGGAAAAAAAAAGAGAGTATTTAAATATAAAAATACAAACAATGTTTGTTATAATTAACAATTAAAATTTTAACTAACAATAAAATATTACACATTATTCTAATACAAAGTTAGAATAGAAATTTTATATATTTTATTGTTCTTTAATGTCGTTAATATAGTTTGTGTTATATTTATTATTTTCCTATTAATTTTTATCGATTTTGTTCATATGATCTTGGATTTGTATAGAACGATTTTGAATTATTATTTACTTTTTACTAGTAAACTATATCAATCGAATCCATTAATTTTTTCAAAATTTAACAATTAAACAAAATCTCCCAACTATGACCTAGTTAGGCATTAAAATTTAAACCCTAGTAGAAGAAATAGTAATTAAGCAATGTAATCCAGGTGAGCAGATTGTTTAATTTAGGAAACCTTCTCTAGAAATCTCTTTATTGAACGATTAAAAATAACGAAATTAGGTGCAAGCTAGCTCACGTTGAGAACATGAACTATCTCTCAATAATCATCCATATAATAGGAGATTAGAACTCTCCGTGTTGAAAAAAAAAGGTCAAAAAGAAGAATGAAAGAGAAAGTGAGATTCTTTTCAGTCTTGGAGACAGTTTAAAAGGTGATGGAATTTGTCAAAAGAGGTGACATAGCTGAGTTTGAACAGCTGTTGCCTTTTGGCTTCAACAAGAAACCAACCACAAATTAAAATCCAAATTCAGTTTCTGTTTGTTTGACTAGTACGATGGAAAATTGTTGTTGCTAGCTAGCTAACATGGAGGAGGCCCGGCCTTGCTGCATAAAGTCTGGAGAAAAGTAGGCTTGGAGCCTGAATCTATTCAAGTCTTTTAACTTTCAATCAAACTTACTTTAATCCACCGAAGGGATGTCTCACATTAGTTAGATATTGAATTTTTTGTGATTTCATATTTAAGTTGTGTATATTTATCTACAATCAATTGATTTTAGGTTAAATATTTAACTTAAAATAAAGTTCAAATTCTATTATATGATTTTTATCTGTTACCCACGTAATATGTCTTGTGATGTGCCCTAGATCTGTTAAAGTTATGTTATTTTGTATTAGTTAAATATTGAGTTGATACGCTACCCGTACTCAATCGATTTTAAGTTTAATATTTAAATATCAAGATATTTCAAATTGCAAATCATTTATTTTTTTGCCAAGAATATCTTAGTTTAATGATTAAAAAAAATCCTAAAATCTTTAAATTTCAGTCCAAAATGTGTGGCGTTGGATAAAATTAGTGTTCAATTTCTTCCAATTATTTACGCAAAATTGTTGATTGATGTGTTTACTTAATTTATTTGTTTAATTTTTTATGAATTTAATAGTTAAATAATGTGATTGTTATTTTTATTTGTACTTGTAATTTCATAGAAAAAAATTATATATTTATGATACAATTTTAGAATTTAATTTACTAAGTGTAGTTAATTATACATGTAGGTCATGTTTGGTGCATAGGATGAGGATATGATAAAATAATATAAGATTATGGATAGGATAAGATTAGATTATATCATCCTATCTTATGTTTGGCGTGTACAAGGATTAAGAATAGGATATGATGATTTTTTATGTCTTTCACAATATTTGTTATGTGTAAAATTAAAAATAGTATAAAATGATTTTTTAAATACTTTTTTTTAAAGTAACATAATTTAAATTTATAATTTTTTTGTTATAAATATAAATGAAAATTTTAAAATTTAAATATTATTTATAATACTATAATTAATAGTCCAATTTATTAGCTGATTTTTTAATAAAAAATTACTTCTAAAAAATTTATATTACTTTTTCAAAAATATTATTTTGTTAAGAAATGAATTTTTTATAAAAAGCATTTTCTGTATTTTTTTTCATTTTTTCCTTTTGTTTTTATTTCTTTTATATGATTTAAATTTAAAATAAAATTTTTTGTAAATTAAATGTATTTTTTTTAGAAAATTGAGTTTTTCTTGGAAATAAGTTTATTTTTTAATTACATTAAACTTTTCAAAAAACTGTTCTTAAATATTTTTATGGTTTCTTTATCTTCTTTCTTCTCTTTTTTTTTTTTGTCAATTATAAGGAAATATAGAAAACAAAAAAAAAGAAATATACAAGTTAAATTTAATAATTCAATTTTAATGAATTAAAAAATATATAATTTCTAATAATTTATGGTTAATAGTCATTTTTCTTTCATTTTTTTCAGGCAAAAAGAAAAAAATTAAGAAAGAAAAAATAAAAATTTAAATGTAAGAAAAAACTAGTTAAAAAATATATTTTATAATAATTTTTATGTTTGAAAATTTATTTCTAAAAAATAATTTAAAAAAATGTGTACAAGAAAATATTATTTTTTCAAAATTATACTTTTTCTTTAATCAAAAACAAGAAAAAAAAAAGAAAGAAAAAGAATGAAAAAAATTATATTAACTAATTAAAGATCCTTACTATTTTATTAAATGTTTAAGTTAATTTTTAAATATAAATGTTAAGAATAAAATAATAAAATATGAGTATTTATTTTTAATCCTATTAGATTAAGAATAATCCTCACATTTTGGAGAGGATTGAGTTATCCTATACTAGAAGGATGACTAATCCTCCTTGCAATCCAATCCTCCCCTTAATGTGTGCACCAAACATAAGATAGGATAATTATCATCCTATCCTATCTATCAGCCTATGCACCAAACATGACAGTACATCATTATCTTCCTACAAAAAATTTTATTTTTATCTTCATATTTTATAATGTTATAATAAGGATTTACATTCCATATTCCCCAAATTTTATATTGCTTTTATTGGCATATTTCATTATACTTAATATTGATAATTAGTTGTTTTCCCTCATAACAGATAGGAATTTATGCTAATTTTGAAACATGCAAATAATTAAACGGATGAATATTTAAATAAAATTTCAGAGTTGACGTCCGCCATGCCGCCTGCCCTTAATTCTCTCCGCCATTGGAGGAAAGATTAAAGCCATTTAAGGAAAAAAGAAGAAGAAAATCTGAAGAAAACTAACACTCACCGCCTCAAAATCAGACACACACAGCTGGAAGCCGTCCGTTTCTCTCGTTGTATAGTTCGTTGTGATTTTCTGCCTGCATTCAGAGCATTGTTTCTTCGCTCTTCAGACTCAGTCTATTTTTATCTGCTAATCCCGTAATATTAATAATATGGATTATTATCCTATCTATTGTCAGTGGAGTTTTTTAACTCTACAAGTAAAATTAAGAAGATGACATGTATCTTTTAAAAATATTAAAAAAATAAAAAATAAATAAAATGAGACACATGTCATCATCTAAATCTCGCTTGTGGAGTTAAAAAACTCCACTGACAATCAATAGCGGAGCTAAAGATTTTGTTTACCGAGGGCTTGATTCAAAGTTAAAAAAAAATACTAAAATTCAAAGACTCAAAAGTAAAAAAATTTAAGTCCAGTGGAGGCTAAATAAATTTTAAAATACGATACAATATATTTATCATTAGCTAAACATCAACAAAAAAACCTAAAATTGGTGGTTCAGTGGGAGCTTGAGCCCCCACTAGGCCTCATGCTCCTCCGCCTTTGCTGACAGTGTATAGGATAATTTTCCTAATAATAATTATAAAAAAAAAAGTGATAAACGTTAGAAAACACGCTTTTTGTTAAACACGTTTTCGCTGGATAATCTGAGTGTTTGTATGATTGCATCGCGTTTATTTTATAATAAACAAGTGTAAAACATTAAAAATTATGATGTTATAAATGGTGTCGATCCATCAAATACGAAATAAAATTTTCTTTTAAGTTTCTTACAGTGGTGGGGAACAAAAGAAAAATATGATAATAATGGAGGACTTTACAGCCTAGCAAGGAAGAAAGCCTTTTCATTCTTATTTTTACCATTAGCAAAAATAGAATATTACAATATTTTTACTTATATTTTACATTTTAAAATTTTCACACACATATTAAATGGATTTACATTTCACATACTTACAGTGTCTTTTTAATGAACAAAATTAAAGTCTATGGAAGCCTTTTAAAATAAATTAAAAAAGGTTTTTAGTTTATTGTTAAGCATCTACCTAATTTTTAATTTTATTTATTAACGAAATGGCATTTTGTTTTTACTAATAGTGTATTATAATTGTTAATACATTAAATATAAACTCGTATTGAATTATATAATAAAAGAAATTTTTATTATTGTAAATCTTATTTGCTTCATTCAAATTATAAAACTCCAATAAAATCTTAAATTTTAATCATGTAAAATGTTCGTTTATTATTTAAAGACATATTCATAATAAACTAAAAGTTGAGATTTTCAAAATAAAACTCTTAAATTTAAACCATTGAGATGTTGGTTTATTATTGGACTTTGGACACACTTTATAATTTGAGTTTGTATATGATACATTCAGATGTTGACACTTCATCAATAGGTCCTTATGGACAAATTAAAAAAAATTATTTATATTTGCATATAAGGATCTATTGATGAAGCATCAACCTCTGATGCATTGACAATGTATGAAAACTATACATTATCGATGCATCATATATAAATCCTTATAATTTTGAACGTAAACGCATAAAAATAAATATAAATTTAATATAAATAAACATAAAATAGGTAAACTTTCCATTAAAAATAGACCATCCTATAAAATTTTAGAATTCTCCCCCCACGTGGCAAGGGCTTATCTCCAATGTCTAACGTGTACCTGTTGTATTACAATTCATAATATTCCAAATCCAACTGTATTCTCTTTGCTTTCCTTTCCTTCCTTCTTATTTCCTTTCTTTTCCCCGCGATTCTCTCGCTTTAATCCAAATCCAATTATTAGCATTGTTGTTATCGTTTTTCTCTCAAGAAATGCAGCTTTCGCTTCCGCGTTTCCTTAGACTCGTCAATCCTTTTCTTTGAGAAGCCTCTTTTACTCGTCTCAATCCACGCAGGAGCCGACGCCTGGCTTTCACAATGGCCGGCGGAGTGGCCTCCCCACAAGCAGGCGGCGCTTCTCCGGCATTCTTGCTCGGCCTTGTCAAGGAAATTGTCTCCGGGAATGTAGCTGCTGGAACTGCTCATGTCAATGTCGTGTTTAAAAAGGATGGCACGGATCTGGTAAGGAGGATAGCTCTCTTCACGCATTTGCTCGAGGAAATTAGAGATTTTGAACCGTCGGATCGTCATCAGCATCACCATTGCAATCATGCCTCTTCCTCTTCCTCGGCTTCTTCATGGTCGGCTGATCTGGCCGTGGCTCTCCAGGCTGCTAAGTGCCTCTTGTCCGTCGCCTCCGCCTACCAGTCCAATAATTCCTCTGTAAAGCCCCATTTCCTATTTTTCTTTAATTTTTTTAAACATGACTAAATGATTGAGTTAATCGATTCTAAATGTTTTGATCGATTTTTGATGTTGATATGTTGCAATGCCAGTTGTTTAATCATTTAAATGCTAGTGATATCTGTCATTTTGATTTTTACTTACGGGTCAGTTCTTATGCAAAATTGATACGATTAGTCAACCTTTTTTCTTCTGGAAAAGGAAAATTTTCCACATGTTAATCACTGTGTTAATTTTGTTTTTACTGTGATAAACAAAATTCGGCTAAAAGAACCGAGTTTAATCTATCAGATTGTAAAGTCTATTTCTTGAATTTGTCAATATGAATTTCAACACCCTGAATTAGACCCAGAATATATTAGTCAATTGTTTTCAATTATTAGTGTTTGTCTCAGTAAATGTAGCAATTCTGATTAATTAAGTGATTAGGAGAGCATGAGGAAATGCAGGAGAAAGGATATGTAAATTTTCATACGGATTCTTGAGTTAGAAGAGCCGCTGCTGTTTAAAACTTGTTGTGGTCATGCACATCTGTCCTTAATACCTTATCTTATGGTACGTCTCTGAAATTTGCTATATCTTGATTTAAGGATGGAGCTGCCAAAACACTTTCTTTCCAATTTCAATGTGTTACATGGAAGCTGGAGAAAGCTTTGGGGAAAATCCCGTATGATCAGTTTCAAATCTCGGAGGAGGTTCAAGAACAGGTTTGGCTCCTGAATTTATATGTTTCTTCATTTGTTTCTATATTGACTTGTTATTTTAACATCAACTTTTTTTTCCAGACATCACTGTTGAGAGCACAATTGAGAAGAGCAACTGAAAGATATGGGCCTTTGAATTCGAGAAAACTTTCTAATGCCCTGTCCCAGCCCCTGGAAAATGAATGTTGTAGTATGAACCATGAAATTTCAGCAAAGCTGGATAGCACGCCAGAAAATTGTGGTCCTCAAAGACATGGTGCAGATCAGGTGACTAAGATATTGGAAAGAGTGAAGAGCTCTTCAACCTCTTCTGAGGTCTGCCTCTCAAATGAAATCGATTCCAAAGGGCAAGAGAATGTGGGCACCAAGGGTACTGAAGAAATCAAGAAGCCCGATGCATTAGTAACTCCTAATGATTTTCTATGCCCTATATCTTTGGAACTAATGAGAGATCCAGTGATTGTGGCTACAGGGCAGGTATAGTGTGCCACCACAACTACTGCTTGTCGTTTCTGTGTTTCTTTTTCTGTGGTCTACCTTTGCCTTCTAGCCACCTCTTTTCATCCTATCATCTGATATATCATCTTTTGATTTTACAGACATATGAGAGATCTTACATACAGAGATGGATTGATTGCGGCAACGTAACATGTCCGAAAACTCAGCAGAAACTGAAAAATTTAACTCTAACCCCTAATTATGTTCTTAGAAGTCTAATAAATCAATGGTGTGCTAAACATAATATTGAGCAGCCAAGTGGATTAGCAAATGGGAGGCTCAAAAAGAGTGATGGATCTTTCCGTGATGTTAGTGGTGACATGGCAGTCATCCAGGCTCTGGTCTGTAAGCTGTCGAGCCGGTGCTTAGAGGAATGTAGGGCTGCTGTGGCTGAAATCCGGTCACTATCTAAAAGAAGCACAGATAACAGGATACTAATTGCAGATGCAGGAGCAATACCTGTTCTGGTCAACCTTTTAACAACAGATGATGTCTCATTACAAGAACATGCAGTAACTTCTATTCTTAACCTTTCCATTTTTGAAAATAACAAGTCTCTTATAATGCTTGCCGGTGCCATTCCTTCCATTGTCCAAGTCCTCAGAGCCGGAAGCATGGAAGCAAGAGAGAATGCAGCAGCTACGCTTTTTAGTTTGTCACTTGCAGATGAGAACAAAATAATAATTGGTGCATCAGGGGCCATACCAGCTTTGGTAGATTTACTACAACATGGGAGCACTAGAGGGAAGAAAGATGCTGCAACTGCTCTGTTCAATCTATGCATTTATCAGGGGAACAAGGGCAGGGCTGTGAGAGCTGGAATTATAACAGCGCTGCTAAAGATGCTCACAGATTCAAGAAACTGCATGGTTGATGAGGCTCTAACAATACTGTCAGTTCTTGCAAGCAACCATGATGCTAAGGCTGCTATAGTAAAGGCTAGTACCATACCTGTTTTGATTGACCTTCTAAGAACAGGTTCGGCCCGCAATAAAGAGAATGCAGCAGCCATTCTACTTGCTTTGTGTAAGAGAGATACTGAGAATCTTGCCTGCATACGCAGGCTTGGTGTGGCTATACCCTTGACAGAGCTTACCAAGAGTGGCACAGAGAGGGCCAAGCAGAAGGCTACATCATTACTGGAGCATCTTCGCAAATTACAGCAGCTCTGACTGTTTCGGTGTTACCAGGAAATTTCTTAATTGTTTTTTTTTTCTATTGACTCTAATTGTTTGGCAAAATTGCTATTCCATTCCGTTAAGACTTGAGAACCGAGGAGATGAGCATGAGATACAAGTCATTCTCATTGCTCTCTCTGTATTCATTTCTTTCATTGATGAGTGTGTAAAAAATTCATTTGATCTCTTAATTAATGAAGATTGCTTTCGGTCTGATCCCTGCTGTTGTTGAGAAACATTGAATATTGCCACCCTGAGGTTTTTTATGCAGCCATATAGATTCCTTTATCTCACCTATTCCGTATAAAATAGCGGATTTTAGACCGCAAAGGTACTCGGGACAGCATACCGTAGCTGAATATGTTTGAAAACGATTGAAATTTATGATTCCTCTTATTGATGCCAAAAAGGTAGTGGACTTGTTGAAAATGGATCAACTCTTTCTCTCTTGAATCGACTTACAAAATGGAAAGGTCAATGACATTGTTTTTAGTAGGACTTGCTCAGATATCTAAATCAGTAGTCCCACTCTGATGCCTAAGTCACTAGAAGTATTTGAAGGAGTTTTGGGTGTAAAAACAAAGAGTATAAGAGTGTTAATATCTTTGTTATTACGTAGTATCTCCTTTTATAAGATATGATTTGTATCTGCATGTTCCGTCCCTCGTGCATAAATGATGCAAGAGTGGACAGTTATTGGAGGGGAATGGGCCACTTTCTGCTGGAGTACTGTATAGTGGGTGAGTAGACACTCAGAGTTAGTTTAGATAAGCGATGTGATTGATTTCGGTAAAGATTAAAAAAAATTTATTAATGATTTAATAAAATATTAAAATTAAAGGTGAAACGATAGTTTTACCCTTTTACATTATTTTTTGCCTTTTTTTTTTCAATTTTTAATCGGGCCATGATCCATCGGTGTTAATCAATGAGCCAAATGGGCTATCAGGCCACATTCCTTCTTATCAGGAGCTATTGACCCATTGGGTCTCTCTTGGTCAAATTAGATTTGAGGGCCTTCCTCTTGAGGCTTATTTGTTAAATGAGCTAGAACATATTTGAGCTGGTCTATCTGGGGGAGGTTTGGATGCTCGTTTCCCGCCGATGAGCTCTGGTATGGTAGGAAAAAGTTGAAAAGATAAAATTATTCTTCTGTCTTTAGTTTTAAATTTTTTATTATTTTATTAAAAACTTTATATAGTTAATAGTTAACCAATCCCATCACTTATCCAATCTAGGTCCAAGTCGTTGGGTTGTAACACTTATTTGTTTCCAAAGTTTTTTTTTTGTGTAAATTACAGGTATCTTCATCCGTTTTAACGATATGAGATTAATCATGTTCGGATTTAATCACAGTTAAGTCTCTTCATCCCTCCCAAAGATGTGTTTAGTGGGAGTCGAACTCGAGAGCTTTTCCACAAACTCAGCCTGCATTGCTAACTGAGCCACAATCCTTGGATATTTGTTTCCAAAGTTTTATTCCTCTTATAGCATTTAGTAATCAAGCTTGACCTAATAATTGTTACTCCCTCTTAAGAGAAATTAGATCTAAAGTTCAATTCTCCACTCCTCCTTTGTACCTCCTGTGAATAAAAAAAAAGAACTTGCAGCATTTATTTATTTTAAGAATCTCCAGCATTTCTCACAGTTAGTCGGCCTCCTTGTAGAGTGAAAGCATCAAAACCGGTGCGTTTACAAGAGAAGCCACTCAGTCTGGCATTTTTAGCTGTAAATTAATGTTTTTTTTTATACTCATAAGTATTCCTCTTTCATTTTACAATTTAAGGTTAATCTTAATTGGATTGTGAATGGTATATAGTAAAACTTTTCAACAGTAATTAATGTCTCTTTGATGGTATAACATAATTTGCACTCAAAAAGCATCATTTCAAAGAAAAGGGGACAACTGGACATTGGCCTACAGACTTTTCCTTGCTAATAAAAAGGCAAAAAGCAGGATATAGGCTGGAAAAGGTCGTTTAAATTCACGATAAGGTCACCTTTAATAAACAAGTTGAGCAAAATAAGGCATAAGAAATCCATATAAAACATGCCCTTTTTTCAGTTTTCAAAGCAAAAGCGAAAAGAACTGGAAAAGCCAGATTAATGGAAAATGGCTATTATTGTTGAAGGCAGTGGTAGAAACAGGATGGCGGGCGTTTTGCTTAGGACAAGTCTTATTGTTGATTGGAGAAAAGGTCATGCGAGGATCAGTTTGCTTGTTTAGTTTTGGATATGCATGAACAACATGGTTGTCGTGAGCTTTTTTGGCTTTTATTGTCGGCTTTTTCCTTGATTTTTTTGTCGTTTCTCTATCTGGTTTTCAAGTTTGTTCCCTCGCAATTACCAGGTTGTTTGGATTGAGTTACTCTTTTCCATTTTATAAGCTTTAATTTCCAATTTGTTATTTGTTTATTAAGTGTTGATAACGAGTATAACAGAGTTGAATCGAAACGATTTGCTGATAAGTTAAAATTCAATTCAATTAGACAATTCCATGTTGGAAATTTTAAATTTGATTCGAATTTAATTTTTAAAATTTGAATTTGTTCGATAGAATACTTAAATAGCTGAACCATTCAAGTTCCATTTGATAAACTCGATATATTATTTTTCAATCATATATTATGAAAGTAAAACGATAAATTAATAATAAATCATTAGAATATATATTAAAAAATTTTAATTAAGCTCGCAAGTTGTTTCAGTAGGATATTAAGATATTTAAACTCGATTCGACTCATTATTCGAATATATTAAATGATTTTAGCTCAAAAATAAATAAATTAAATTCAAAAAATATCAAATAAAATTTAAGTAACTCACCAATAATTTTATTTTGTTTATTCCCTAGTGTTGACCCATTCTGAAAGTGAAAATAGTTTTTTTTTTGGAAGAAGCTAAACTCCCACAATCCATGCACACTGAAAGCCTCAAACCTCAGAATTCCTACAATCAATTTCAAGCCAGCAATTGGCCGGACTTTTTTTTTTATGGATTTGAGAATTTGACACAAATTTCATGCCGAAAGTAAAATTGCTTATAAGATTAGAGAAAGTCTCAATCTAGAATCTTGAATATAAGAAAGCTGGAGCTATTATAATAAGATAGAAAACTAATCCTCTTCATATAGGTCGTAATTCAAAGATCAATTTATGAACAAGAAAAAAAATGATTCAGTTAGTAAATTCATACTCGTCGAATTTAGAAATTTTGATTTCAAATTTTACTAATGACATTTTGTTATTGATATTAATTTTGAATGTAGAAAATTTATGAATAAAATATATTTCAGGATTCATTTGGATTTAACCGGAAAGATTTTCAATCTCACTGATCTTTAAAGTTTTATGATTAAACTTTTAAAAATCTGGTTATAAAACATAAAGATGAATGAGAGTAAAAGATTTATAGATCAAAATCAAATGAATCTCACCGTCAATTATTTGATTTGATAGAGTACATAATTTATTTATTTTTAAAAAGGAAGAACGTTAACATGAAACCATGACATTGATTTCTGCACTGAAATTCGGAACAGGGCTTTCTGTGAAAATTCATCACAAGTGATTTTGTCATTTATAGAAAGTAGGGGTGTCGTAAAGGGAACCATACTTTACGAGAATGGTATTAAACAGAAGAAAAACTTGGATAAAAATAGCAATCCCTGCAAATCAGTGACTTCCATGTTGATGAGCTGACCGTCAATTTGGACTTTGTGCCATCCAACATTCAAACATCTCAAAATAAAAAATAAAAACATGCTCAAACCACCTAAAGCCTGAAAAAAACCCTCTCTCATCCTCTTCACGAGACAAAATCAACCTTAGCACTCGTTTTTGTAGTTACCTAAAGTTCAGGAGCGGGGTGGTTACCGTATTTGCAAGATCAGGACAAATGCCAATTTATTATTGAAATTTATAGATTTATCAGGCTTTCACACACAAGCTTTTTAAAATTTATAAATTGCTTATCAATGAATGATAATAAAAATTTAAATTTGAATGCTTTACACTTAGATTCGAACTTTAACCATTTAACCATTTATGTTAACTTTTGTTGACTTAGCACACGTTTTAATACGTCCTTAGAATAGTTAAAAAAATGGTAGTTGGTATAGACTAAAGTATTTTTATTCTAATTCTTCATCTTCATGTTGAATTAACCTTCAAAGTCAGTTTTCACATGTGCAGTTTGAATCTTAACCGAAAAATTCTTAATCATTTTCCCACGCCGTGATTATCGTAAACCATTTCGGGCATCGGAAGAAGTCAAGAACATCGATTTTGTTGTCATGTTAATCTCCCCACATATCACGGGAACAAAGCCAGAAAATCCCTAAAGTCCTTCTGTTGGGTAATAATAATATTTTTTTGGTTGTTGAATTGGTTCCAAGCCGTTTAATTTAGATCACATTGACAAATATCTATTGTACGAAAGCTGAAATTTAGTTCGTTAAAAAGCATGATTATTTTTTCCTTTGAAAGCGATATCTTACGTACTCTTGTTTTGTCAAACGTGAGCTTTGGCCATTTTCAAAGCTTTGCCCTCTTTGTTGACCAGCTGCGTTTGCATCAACAACGCATTATAAATCTTGTATGCTATGAAGTAGGCCAAATTGCAACCAAACCACCTAGTTTTGTCGTTTAATTCTCTGTTGGAGCCATGGGGAATAGCATGGGAGGGAAGAAGACGACCAAAGTCATGAAGATAAACGGGGAAACATTCAAGCTGAAGACACCGGTGAAAGCTGAAGAGGTGGTGAAAGATTACCCAGGCCATGTTTTGTTGGAATCAGAAGCTGTAAAGCATTATGGTATTCGAGCAAAGCCTTTGCAGCCATGGCAGAACTTGGAGCCCAAGAGGCTATACTTCTTGGTGGAGTTGCCAGAGGCTCCCAAAGAGAGGGTTCCGAGGAGGGTTCGGTCGGGTATAAACATGAGCGCTAAAGACAGGCTCGAGAGCCTGATGCTGTCGAGGAGATCTGTGTCTGATCTTACGCTGATGAAACCGAAATGTGTGATTCCCGAGGAGGCCGAAGAAGGGTCGGATCAGAGTGGGGCAATGAGGCTGAAAATGAGGCTGCCCAAGGCAGAAGTCGAGAGGCTGATGAAAGAAAGCAAGAACGAGGCTGAGGCAGCAGAGAAAATCATGGAGCTTTGCATAGCGAATTCCAGGAACAGCACACATGAAGCTGCACAGCAGCAAGTGCATTGGAAGGGTAGCCAGGGGAGCACCGGAGAAGGTTTCAAGGCCCGTGAGGTTAGTTTTTTCACCAGACAATGATGCTGTTTCCATGGTACTTTCCAATTTTCATTGGTTTCTTCCTTTTTTTTCCCCTTTTTTTAACGCTCAAACGACAAGATTTATTATAGAATATACTTATCAGAGTTGACATTTCTAATTTATAATCTGTTTAGTTACAAAGTGTAAATGCTATGACGTACGGATTCAGGGGATTCGTGTAGTCTTGTACCAAAACAAAGTACTAGTAATTACTAAAGAAATTTTCAGCTTTGACTTCCTATTTTCTTTCCATTATCATTTGGCTCCGTCGAAGTTTCCTCTCGCTAACTTTTCAAGTCGTCGAGGAAATGTTCTAAATTCTGATTTTTGAAGCAAAATTTGACTCAACCAATAAGTTTTCCAATGCGTTGCAGCCCTTCTAGGATGTTTCTAAAACCATATCTTTGTATGAGAACATAACCCTAACGACACTTTTAATTCGTGCACATGGATCAAATGAAATTTTAAAACTCTATTCTACGTGAAATTATGTGGTCATTATTTTTTGGTAAAATTGACCAATTAGGATATATAGCATCAACTTTTTTATATTCAACAACGTTTTCCTTATTCTATTTTAATGTAAAATTGAAACATTTTGCCTACTTTCTTTCAAGCACTTGACTTGACACCTGGCAGAGCTTTATTAACATCTCAATATGAACCTACAATCTTGGTTTATCCCTGGTTAGACAAATCAACCAAATCCCAATGTGAAAAGGGGCAACCTACAAGCCTTTTGGCGAAAATTCAACCTCTCCTTATATTCTATGTATAGTTTTACTGTAAATTGTTTGACAATTTTAAATATCTCATATTCCACATGTCTACCTTTTCTTCTTTACGTCATTCCCATGATCATTGAAGCAAGAAAATTATGAAAAAGAATTGACTAAGCTATGAATGATTCATTGAGTTACTTTCTTCTCTTTGAACTCTCTATACATGCATGCGCGTCTTGTTTGATTAGTAATAGGAGGTCGACAGCTTACGCAGAAGTTTCCATTTGTTCTTGCAGAAACGGGTGAGTTTTCTGCCGATCGGTGAAGGATCAGGGAACCAGATAGCGGTTGCTTCTTAGCAAACCAAAGATGAGAAAAACGTATGCTGAATAAGTGAGAGGCAAAGCAATGGAAGATGGGTTCGGCCATGGTCAATTTTCCACATCCTCTCTAGCTCATCGCCCTACAGTTATTCTCAGTAGTTTTTGTGTACATACAACAAATCTAGCTTTAGGGAATAATGATGAAGAGCTTAGAGTGAGAGATGTAACCTTTACCGGGGATGATTATGGAAATCTTCTGCGATGACTATTTATTTATATAGCTTTCTTTTTTTCAACAAAAATGTTTTATGGGATCTTCTCGGCCGAATAGATTTGTTTTCGGTACAACAAGCAAGTTTTATCCGCGAAATTCAATGAATAATTTTTTGTAAATTAATCTTTTTTCCTTTTTAACGAGACATAATAACCAAATATACTATTAAGCTTTTTGATAAAATGGATATAAGCTTTTAATATTTTATCATATAAAATCAGTTCATAAACATTTATTTTACTATAAATAAACTTTCAATTTTTCAAAATTATATAATTTGTTTTAAATCTGATAGCTTTATGAGTTGTCACGTGTGCAATACAAACTGAAGTTTATATCATTTAACAAATTTGGAATTAATTGTATGATTTTGAAGAGTTGAAGGCTTATTTATAATAAAATAAAAGTTTATGGATTGATTTACATACGATAATATATTAAGGGATTACATCCATTTTATGCAACAAATTGAAAGTATATTTGACTATCAAACTTTTTAATTACAACGCAATAGAGAATTCTTGGACTATTAGTATATAGTACAAGAACAAACGGGGATAAAAGTCTAAAATGGTTGTGGAAAACATTATAAAAAAACATAGTGTCAAAATGAAAATCATCAAAAATAAGCGTGAAGATCTCAATTTTCAAAGGAAGATGAAGAATATAATGTGAGGTAAAAAAGCAAGATTGAATTATTTGTGACAGAATTGGTTAGAAAGAGAAAGCTCATCTCATTCATGTGAAGACAACTTCACTGACTCAGCTTGAAAGTTGAAGAAAGAAGCCCAATAGCTATTGCTGGCAGATGTCGTGAGAAGGTCCCAATCTTACATGAACAGTAATTTAGAATAAACCTTTTATAATTGACAATTTCAAAGATTTTTAATCAGTGCAAACCCGAGCACCACGAATTAAATTATATAAAATGCAATAATAGAATTCGCTGTGGTGGTTATATTCACAATCAACAAGATATTTCGGGTAGACTTGACAACCACAATTTTATTATATATATATATATATATATATATATATATATATGTATGTATGTATGTATGTATGTATGTATATTTTATGATCATATTGTGTAAAATATTAAAATTTAAAATTCATAGTAATACATTAAACACAACTTTTATAAAATTCACATACAATTTTTATCAAATTTTAACCCATACTAGACCTAAACCCATGCAATGTACAATGACGATTTTAATTTATAATAATTTTAAAAAATAAAATAGAATTTAAAAAATTATTTTTAAATATATGTTGAATAATATATTAAAAAAAACTTGATGCATATATAAATACACAAATTAAAAAATACTAATTAAAAATTATAGAAAAAATTAAATATCACAAATCTTAATATATTTAAATAGCTACAATTTTAATGAAATTTATGAAAATAATTTTTACCTCATTAATCATTAATAAATTTTTGGTTAATGTTGCATATTTTAAATTGATTTATTTTTAAAATTTGAATTTAAATGATTCTAAATTAATCTTATAAAAAAAATAAGTGTTGAAAACTTTATCTTTTAAGGTTTTTAAAAAAATTATTTATAATAGTCTCAAACATTAAAAGTAAGTAAAAATGTAAATGTAAATATAAATATAAATAAATTACTATTTAAATTTTTAAAATTTAAATTAATTTAAAATAATTAAATACAATATCTAAGATAATACATGTTTCAAATTAATTGATAATTCATACAATTTTTTTGCCAAAAAAATTATTGAACAAATAAATAAATAAATGACTGAATAAATAAATCTGAAAAAGGAATGAAATGAAAATTGAAAAAAAGACATGAAAGTTTAATTTAATACTAAAATATATGGCTTAAATGCCTCATTTTAATTTTTTGATAAAAGATTTAAAACTTTAAGGTAGTTTCAATCAAAATATATAGATTTTTTTAATTTAAAAATAACATAATAAGTAATAACAAAATATTCAAATTCTGAAATAAATTTTATTTGATTTAAATGAAGATAATACGAATAAAATATAATTTTTTTTAAATTTCATATATTTTAAAATTAAACAATTAATAGAATAAGATTATTTATTAAAAAAATTAAAATTAATTTATTATTCCAAGAGCTTTGCCTTTATATATTTGTATAAGATATAAGATTATTATCAAAAACTAACTCTTATTGAAATTAGAAGTGGAACTTTAGATTAACAATTAGGTTATTCTTCTTAAACATTTTATACTTTAACAATAAAAAAATTTCATCTCACCACACATGTCACGTGTTCATATAAAATACATGTCTTTTTCTTTAAAAAAATTTATCCGAGTAAAAAATTAATACCAAATTAATTATTTCTATAAAAATATTTTTAATGTATATAACAACAGTACATTTATATTGATAAAAGATGAGTAAAGAAATTTATAAATGATATGAAATTTTCTTTAATTTTAATATATTTAAATATAGATGTTTATCTTTTAGAAATTGAAATAAATAATTGATTTAAAAAGTTAATTAATTTATTTTGTAATTTTAATGTTTATAGATTCCTATTTTTTAGAAAATTTAATAAAATTATTATTTTTTCTTTTAAATATTACACATGTCAAAATTTTAAAATATTCACATAAAATGTTTTATTTTTAACCAACTGCTTTGACTTTTATTTATATATATAAGATTATTTTCATATTTTTTATTCACATCATTTTTATAGTGTTATTTTATCATCTAAAATTACTAATCCAGTTAAACTTGTTGAATTTAGTTTTGTGTTTATGAAGCATTCGATATTCCAATTTATGATTAATAGTACTCGTGTAATATAAAACACAAAAATTTTATGTCAAAAATTGTGTCAACACATAAAACACAATTTTTTTTAGCTTTAAATTATATTCATATATAATTTTTATTAAATTTTAACTCGTATCATTTTCACGACTTTTGTTTATATCATTTTTGAATCGAATCTAAGATTCCCGGGTATTAGCTCCACAAGACAAATAATCAAACTCTTAACTTACACCTAACTTGGCAAAACCTGGATTTAGTGCTTGGGACTGGGCAAGTAAGCAAACTACCTATTTATATCGAAAGAGATGGAAACGTGAATAAAGGCACTTGTTAAGAATTTAGAAAACCATTTCAAGAACTATTGACTGAATTTTATATGCAAAATTGTTTCCTCATAAGTTCAAAAAGCAAAAGCTCTAAGGATGTCGTGTCAAGGAAAAAGAATCTTTCGATTTCTTCCGGGAAACTATTGCACATGCACAAGAGAAAAGATATGCACATTACACAACGAGCCCTTAACTCTTCCCTTTCTTCAGAGGACAGTAAAAAGCACCCTCAAAGAAAACTTTGTTCTCCCCATTCACATGTGTAGGTTTTTCAGTAGTAGGACACTTCTACCCACAATGAAAGAGATTTTGCCGAAAGATGAGAAGGGATAAGAGAGAACAGAACCTGGGGAAGAGGTAAAGAGCTCCCTCTCATTTATCAGCAATTTACATTTCTTATGCTTTATTGTGAACCAATGAATCAATGATGATACAGATCATGAAGTCCAATGATCAGGTACTGTGAGAAAGTAAGAAGTCATAGCCTTCCGGAATCTTTTCTTGTACTGTTTGGGTGAAATAATTGTTGGGGATGCATTATTTGGCCCACCTAGTATACCAGCCGTCTTAACCCATGTCTCCAAGTGCTTGTCCCAGGTATATTGTCTCATGAAATCAATAATTCCCAGAACCAGCTCTTTGCGCTCCTCATCCACTCCAACCAGCAATGAATAGTCCATTACGGCGACAGACTGAAAAGCATAGCACAAAACATTCAATGGAGAATGCTAAAGTAAAAAATGCAGATGTGAAAAAGAATTGAAGTTCAATGGAAGAACTTGCTTAGCATCACGAAGGTATTGGTTACAGCATCACATTCAAAACTTGTTCCTCCTCCAGCAGAGAATATGAATAATTTGAAAGACGACAAAAAAATTTTATAAGTTCTTATGGGGAAAGTAACTTACCGCCAAAAAAGACGTATCATTCCAAATAGCTCTCTCAAGACTTCTCTTTGCCTTGCTTCCAAGAAAAATGGGCTCTGTTCGCAGTGTTTCTAACAGATTCAAATCTAGCAATACTTTGTTTGTCCCTGTTGTATCCGGATTGTACCGTGATCTTGCGGAGCCCTTGAGATCATAAACCCTTGAGATATTTCTTCTGAAAAATAGGTTCTCCATCACCATAAGATCCATTTTTGTTTCTTTGCCACTTTCAAGTGTTTTACAGAGACCTATCATCAAGCCAACAACAAAGAATCACAAAAAAACCCCAAAATATTTGAACTTCCACACCCCAACTGGATGCACAGAAACAAAGCTTTTAAAAGGTGACGTGCAAGGACAAACCTGATAAATACCAAGAATTTTTGCAAGGCAAGTTGGGTTTCCTGAGCTAAGAGGATCTGTCAAATACTTGAAGTATTCCGGTGCAAATTCATCAAATGATTCTAACTCCGTCTTTTGTACTTGTTTTATAATGAATCTCTCATCTAAGGATTTGGCAAAATACACATTGCTCTTTCCCCCTTGCGCACTCCATTTCTGACAGCGGCTCAAGGAATGCAAAAAATCCGCTTCACTAGGACAACATTTTCTTCTAAGAGAATCAAACTGCTTAGCAAAATAACAAGTAACCGAAAACTTCACTTTGCCACCAGCAGCAGAAGAATCGTCTCCAAAAGAAACTGTTAAATGCGGAGACCTTTTCGTATCTGCAAACATGGAACCAACAGATGATGAGGCATCTTCTGAACCAAAACTTCCATAGTGCATATAATCCAGGTCAATAGAGCCAAATGACTGCCAGGGTGAAAAGCGGGAAGCTGCAGAATCCTCTTTGCTCCTCTCACTAAGACTCCAGCCTCCTCCAAGTTCATTGGATTTATCAGCAACCCACTCATTGTATTCTTTGGAACTAAGAGCATATGATATTATACTTCCAGGATCATTATCATAAACGGCAATAACAATATCACTATGGCCCTTCTGAGCAACAAGTAGCCGAGCCCCTTCAGCCACATGAGCTGCAGAGGTGATAAAAGTGGGTGTGGAACTGAGTAACAAATTCAACTTTTGTGCCTCTAGTGACAATGTATGTGAGTAAGTCCTCGCTACATTAGAAACAGGATCTCTTACCATGCTCCTGTAATCTCCAGAAGCATGGAAAGATCGGAGTGTTGACAAATGCAACGAATGGGGGTACAATCCTTTCTGAATTTTTTCTTGGAACCTCAATGCAGAATCAAAAGAATGAACTCTCATTGGAGATGCTACCTTTCTCAAAGGAAGATTATTGATTTTATCTGTTGGCCTGATCAAATCAGCTTGGAGCCCAATTCCTTGAAATGCATCTGGAGGTTGAACTTTCAATGTATCAGTACCTGTCCAAGCAGAATCTATTCTTTCAGATAGAGTAGATGCAGGAGACGGGATGCTTTCATCTGGCTGTACATCCTCTTCACTCTTTTGATAACACAATGCCAAGTCAGATTCTTCTAGCGCAACAGATTCCAAGGTTGGTAAACTCTTCTGCTCCAACTGTATGGCATTCCTAGGAGGCTCCTGTGAATCTGAGGAACTGCAGGCATTTTGTTCATGAGCATCAAGTTTCCCATCCTTGGAATGATCCACTTCAGTTTTGATTGCAGAACCTTCCTTAAGAAGAGAGTTCAATGAATGAAGTTGTTGATCCCAAACATGCAAATCAATTAGAAGTGAACGCCTTAAACGATTCAGTTCCAGGATGTCCACAGTTGGTAGACCCAGTTGTGAAGTATCCATAACAACTGGTTGCAGCAAGCCCTAAATATAAAATTTTAAAAAAAAAACTGATAAAATTCATCAAATATAAATTCTAACAGAAATACATATATAATATCACATCTACCAGCAACACTCGAGGTCGTATTGGTAACTAATATTCAGTGTGCTTACATTGTAGTCATTTCTCTCCTTCCGTATCTGATCTCTGAGTTCCATAATGTGATTCGGTAGCTCACTTGCATTTGATGATTGGCAACCAGCAGAATTACTCTTCTGTTCAATGCTGTCAAGTGCATCAGATACCTCCGCATACAACATTTCCATTTTGAACATTAGCTATAGAAAGAGACAGAATAGTCAGTGATCTCAGAATATGTTGATTTCACTGGTATAAGAACAAGAGGGAATAGATAACAAACCTCTGCTGCCTCTTTCCTAATCCACTCCTGGTGAACATCTCCATAAAATTCAAGCAATGAGGGAGGCAAATGTACCGATAGTATATCAATTGGGGAATAGCCGAAGAATGCAACCATGTTGCCATATCTGTGAAATAATACTCCTCATAACTATCAACATCATATTTAACTGTCAAGAAAGATCAAAAATTAAGAACTTTACACCATTTACCCATAGAATCGAAGGCAGTCCCTCTGCAATGAATGACCACAAGTTGCAACGCGGTTAGCAGTCGCATTATTTGAAAAACTAAGCTCCAAAAACTTTCCAAAAGAAATTCCCCAGGCAGCATCAGACATAACAACTCTACGAGTTGCTGGAGGAACACCATCTATATGAGCACACCTTAGGCATCGGTGCCACATCCATATCTTCCCATCCTGTTCACCAGGGAGTTTAAGAGAGGAAAGGCGTCTTACATTGATTGTCAGATTTCCTTGCTGGTGGGTATAACATTTGAAATGGGCTTCAGCTGGCTCATTACATGCCTGGCAGCAAGATACCTGCAAAGAAAACCAATTAAATTAAAAATTCAAATATAGAGCCAGTAATCTCAAACTAAGACATACACGGCCTGAAATGAGTTACTTGATCAAACAGGTCATCACGAAGATATCTTCCCAGTGGTTTATCAAAAGAGCCATAAAACTTTATTCGCAGGAGCCGTGAACGTTCACATACAGTTCCTTTCAACACACACCGACTTGAAAATGAAACCAATATACTCTGGTGTGTGTCAGTGGCTGAAAAGTACTCGCTGGAAGCTTCATCTTCATCAATCCTTTCAGATTTTGCCAATTCATGAATCTCACCGAGATGCCTCTCCTCTTCAGTTATGGTTTCTTGCAGTTTGGATCCCGGAAAATTTGTAATGTCACAAGACAACATAGTGGACATCTTCAAATCCTTGAATTGTTCCGAACAACACATGTCCAAACCCACATTAAGAGACGCATCATCCTTGCATGCATCAGGAACAGAACCACCAGATGAACGTAAAAAATTACTTTGATCACACTGCTCAGACAATGATTCCAATCCTCCTTGATCTGGATTGAGATTCAGATATGAATCATTCTGAGCAGAAGCATTGACCGTCGGATTGAAACCAGATGGAGAAAAGGAACTAGGTACAGCTGAAATGGCATGGTCAGTCTGCATTTTCTCTGTTACAGCAATTGAACGTTTTACTTTCATCTTAGGGAGGGTAGCACCTTCATCAGCAAGGAAGGAAGTCTCAAGGGATAAGTGATATGCTGCAAACACAGCATACTGGACAACATGTTTGACCTTCTTTAGTTCTTCACGAGATCTGCCCCTCAGCAGGACCTATAAAGAGAAACAAAGCAATCTGAACAGAAACAACCATGCTAAACATATTTGGAAGATTCTGGAATGAAGATTATATATATTTCATTAAAATACAAATATACATCCCCACAAGTTTGACATTCAATTTGATCATACATGCAAACTTCCATATATTTAGTAGCCCAATGCTAGTTTATGGTCCACTTGAGCAAATCAATTACTACTCCTCAACAGCCTATTATGATAAAAAAAAGAGGACAAACAAATTACATCTAGTCTTTCAACACATTTCTCCTTTTCCACTTTCTGTACTGAATATGTAACTAGAACCCTTTTAGAGAAATAAGGCAAACAACTCAGTTATAATCAATTACTCAAATTTCAAGCATAGTGGCATACGACAAATGAAGGGAGGGTAGGGCATAAAAGCATTTATTAGAAAAGGAAAAAAAGAGTCATGGGACCATACTATTGTTCTCATAGAGAGGGAACAGAATCTGCAGAACTTTGGAAAGACCTCAATTAAAATGCTTGTGCCGCATAATGAAGCAAAAGACAAATTAATTGAAGATGAAACACAGTAGAGTTTCAGGGCTAGAAGCAACTAAAGCATCAAAATGCTCATAATTTAAAATTGTGGACACCCCGTGTATACCATACCATGCCCATTAAAGTCTACATAGTTCAAATTTTCCAAAATTCAAATAACAGAATAAATGAATTATATGCATAAATAGACTTTACCGTGCAACCTAAACGCCTGGGACAGCCTTCAAAGAACATCAGTGTTTTTGATGGTTTCTTGCTAAACTGATTGGCCATCTCATGTTCTTCAGATACTTTCTCCAACCGAAACAGTTCACAGCGTCCCAATCGTGCAATAGATAAATTATCAATTGATGGACAAACAAGAGCACCAGTGCACCTTGCAATACGCTCCAGTAATGGCCTTTTCACATTGAGCACTAATGAAATTTCCTTTGCAAGTAGATACTCTTGGGCATACGAAGACACACTCTTTTCTACCAGCAGAACATTGGGGCGACGAGACTCAATCTTTGCAATGATCATCTTGAGATGATCATTTTCCTGTCCAAATGGCAAACCTTTAGAGCATACACATACACATTGAGAGATTGTGTTTGAAAACACAACTTCTGTTGACCTGAATGAATGGAACAAGTTTTTGAACAAACCTGTTGAAGTAATGTATTAAAAGATGCCAGCTGATTTGGAACTTTCAGAAATTCAAGGGCTCCTCCTAAAAGAAGTAATCTAGGATTTTTGTATTGTGAGGTCATGCGCTTGTGTTTTATATTTTTTGTACAGACCACTCCCTTGACAAGGGTGCTGCAAGAATGATAGGATTCACAAGTTAAGAGCTCATATAATAAGAATTCAGAAGGTAAAAACAATAGAGCAATTGAAATTTAGAATATATGAAGAAAGTTAAAAGAGCCCACACCTCTCACTGGGAGTTCCCGATGCTATACACTTAAGCTTCACATAATCCCCAGGATCCATACTGCCTCCTCTTCTAGTATCTGGTTTCACAAAATTTGCTGCTTGCCACGCTATTGCTGTGATAATGTCAAGCCAGTCCCCAGCATTATCCTCTTTACCAACTTTGATACCCTCACCCTGTAACAGTTGTGACACAAGAGCCCTAAAATGCCCATGTATTACAGCTCTGAGAGGTTCTTTGTTTCCCTCATTTTGTTTCTCCCTTGCTGGGAACATACTTGAAAGGCTACTACTTGATGAGAACATTGCACCAGAATCCCCAACATCATCATCTTCATCATCATACGTGAAGAAGTTACTCTCAGCCTCATCATTCTCATCCTCAGGTGGTGGAGGATACCATATTAGACCATTGTTTTCAAAATCCAATAGCTTTTGCGAATTTGCAATTTGATTAGGGAAAATGGACATGTCATCTGAATATTCATCAGAATTCTCCGGTTCCTCACTCCCTGTCTCTGGATTTCTTAAAACAGCCGTGTTTTCGTGATCAAAGGAACCTACATACTGAGACATTGGGCTCAGTTTTTGCCTCCGCTGTACATAATTCCCAACTCTAGGAGGAGTAAAATTGTTCCTAGAGGGGCTGACTGAAGGACTTGCTCCCCCAGACTTACAACTATAAAACTCATGTCTAGTGCTAATACTACTTGAATCTATATCCGAAACGTCCTGATAATATTCAGCGGAAGGGCTCAAACAGTGTTTACCAGAATCATCAGCATCCTCTTCGTCACTCCTACACCAGTAAATACACAAATAATTCACTACCATAGGAAATATGATTAAAAAAGGTTTAGAAAAAAAAAAGGAACTTTAGGAGGTTTGGGGTGTCTCCTATATGCATAAAAAGGAAAATTCCAGCATAATTATTGTCATCTAGGCAAAAGTATACCTGCTGGGAGATGGCCTAGTAGATACTGGAGAAGGATGAGCACTAAATGAATTCGTACTCTTGCCAGTTAGTGCCTGCAGAGAAATCCCACTATCACGGGCTTCAAGATATTGGGCAAGATTATCATTCTTGATATATTCACTATTCACAGAACAAAGGGACGGCGGTTCCGGGCTCTCCCGGGGAGACTCAGAAGGATGCACTTTCTCACAATACTTCCTTCCTCCACTTTCTCGCCTCGTGTTAACCCCATCACTACAAAACTGGCAAGATTTAACACTCATCATCCTAGAAAAATCATTAGTATTACCCTTTATATTATCTGATTGATCACCATCAACTACAACAACAGGGGGTTCGTATCTTTCAACGCATTTAGAACATAGCCAACGACCACAGCTTTGGCAACGGTATCTATGAGAGAACTCATCGACAAACTTCATATCACATTCACAGCAACACATTTTTTTTAGCATCCCAAATTCTTCACCAGCTAAACGGGAAAGATCACTTGCTCCCCATGAAATCCAAGACCTAACTTTTTCTATCAGATCCAATTGTGAACTATCAGGTACTCCCATAAGAATCCCAAGCAACCCCCAAAGCAATTCCTATGACCCTCTTTTTCACTTTGTTCTTCTTAAATCAGGAATTAACAAAAAAATCTTGAGTTTGATATGGAATATTTAAAATACAAAAATCCCACAATAAAAATGGTGGGTTTTGATGGATATTCAAGGGTATTTGGTTTTATGAGCTTACAGTTGCTTGATTTTGACTTTTTTTTTTCACTTTCTTTGTCAATAAAAGGAAATGAAACTAAAATCCTCCGAGGAATTAAAATATTTCCAATTCGGAAACTAAATCAAAATCTCCCCCCCACAAGCTAATTTCTTGACTAAATTACAAATCTCATAATAACAATATTTACAAATCAAAAATCACAACAACAATATGAAAATATGCCACCAAAGTCCCCAATCACGAATTCAACGATAAAAATACAAACCCTAAAACTCAAAATTCCAGATGAAATTTGACAAACAAAGAGCAAAAGAAAAACAGAAATATCCCTAACTTCAGAGCTTAGACGATCCCGGATTTATCAGAAAGCATCAATAGGTCGTTTCAAGCATCAAAATCACTGTGACTTACACTGGGTTTTAGTTTTTCAAACCAAATCCAGAGAGACCAAAAACCCAAGCACCAGAAGAAGAAGAAGATGAAGAAGAAACGTGAAATGGTAAAACAAGGCAAGGAATCGAAAACAGAAAAAACTTATAGCGATTTGAAGAGAAGATTAAGAATAATAATTGGAGTAAAAAAGACGAAGAAGAAGAAGGAGGAGGTTAGATACGAGGCAAAATGAGGATCAAAAGGAGGAAAAGGAGTAAAGAGAAGGTTCCTTTTCTACCGGAATCAACACGCATTTCCATCGACTCTCTGCCCTCAACAACACTCTTCTTTTCCGTTTTCCTATTGTTTCTACTTCCTTTCTTTTCTTTTCTTTTCCCACCCTTTTCTTTCACTTCTTTTCTCTTCTTTCATTCCGTTTCTTCCCCCTCTCTCCCTCTCAATACTATAATATTTTCTCTCTCTCTCTCCTGTTGCTTCTCTTTCTTTCCTCTCGTTTATTTAATTAGGGTTTATGGGAGTTGTACACCTGATTGGCCACCCATCACCATTCATCATTTTTTTTTATTTCTTTATTTGTTTTAGACCCTCTCATCTGAAAGCTTTCTCTTTTCATTGGTTAGCATCAATGATTTTATTTTTACTATTTTTTTATGCATGTTGAATATTAGAATATTATTTATAAGTACATTTAAAAAAAGAAATTTTTTTGGCCAGAATTTAAAAAATGAAGTTAAAATCATGCATTTTTCACATTACAGTTCTTTTTTATATTTAAATTTAAATATTAATATTTTCATAAATTACAATTAAATTTAATTTAACATTTATTAAATAATGTAGACAAACTATTGTGGTGCAATACAAGTTACTTTAATTGAATACAAAAATAATTAAATCATTTATTTATTTAAAAAATAGATAATTATTTCATATAAAATCGGTGGAGTTTTTTATTTCACAAGCGAGATTAAAATTATGATACATATTTATTTTATATTTTTATAAGACATATATTATGATCTTTAACACTGTATGTAACGTAAAAAAAGTTTTACCGATTATGAATGAAATAATCATCCTTAAAAAATTTTCATAATTCATAACGATATCAGCAAAAGGATATTTTAAAAAATTAAACATTTTTAATTTAATACAAAACAATGTATTAAACTCTTTTTTTATTGGAAACAATGTATTAAACTTAATTTTTAAATCAATTTTTATAGACAGCCGTTAATGGAATTTTTATTTTAATATATATTAGGGCTAAGCCTAATAGTCATGATCACAGCTCAGTTTTTTTTAGTCTAACTGCGTGTATGACACGGTCAGTTGACAACGTCTGGAATTTCGGCTTTCAACTGAGAAAGGTTAGCGGGTCGTTTTTGGCCCGATAACTTTTAATTTATAGATTTAATGATTTTAAACTCAATATAATGTTCTGAACAAAAATAACATAAAATATATGAATTTATTTTTTTATATTATATAAATATAATTTAATATAACATGATATAAAATATATACGCAAAGTGTAAAGTCTATTTGTAAGTTCTGAACATTGTCTTTTCTCTTAGAATTAATAATTTTAAACAAGACATAAATGATATGATACAAAAATAAAAAAAAAAATATATGAAGTTGTGTATGTTATATGATATAAATATAAATTAATATATCACGAATATACTCTATTTGCAAGTTCTAGACACAATTTTTTTCCTGTTTAAACTCTTTTTTTTTTTGCGTTCTTTTAATCAAATAATTGTCTTTTTAAGTTTTGAGAAATTTTTTACATTTTTTTTTACATTGGATCTATATTTAAAGTGCTTTTTCTATTTATATTAAGAGTCTTTTTAAATGCAATTAATGTTACGAGAGGAACTATTCAAATTTGACGAGTGCCAATTCAACTAATAAAAGAAATTTTTTTACCTTTATTTTAAATTTGTCGAAAGATGATGAAAAATATTTTTTTTATAAATCTAACATATATATAAATTTATTCAGATTAATCCGAAAAAAATTCATGTCTTACAATATTAATGAATAAAATAAAAAATTTATAGGAGTTTTTAAAGCAAGGACTTATAAATTGAATTGAATAAGAATGTATTTATTTTTAAAAATTCCCGATTTTAATTTTATTTATGGATTAGACAAGTCTACCCAGAAGATACGTAGAAAATAAAAAAAAAAAGTTTGATTCTAAATATTTGCATTAATAGTTATATTACAATTTGAAGTAGCTACAAAAATTAGGCATTAGCTCTTTTTTAGAACTCAAAGCTCAATGAATTTTTTTTTATGTATATTCAAAAAAGTTCAATAAATTTTCATATGTACTTGCAAAAAAATTTAAAAACTTGTCTTGAATGTTCGATTTTAAATTTTAAAATAAAAATGGTATTTATGAAATAAAAAATTATTTTATTTAAAACCATCCAAACATGCACGTCAATCTTCCATGCAAATAAAAAAAAACCAATTTATTTATATATGGACATGAATTTAAGTATTAAATGAATAATTTTTTCTTATGGTGATTAAATAAACTACTGAATAAAACATAGCGTGCGTGAGTCTTGTATATATGGAACCTTGGCCTCAACCCAAATCAACCGATTTTGGTGTTGATGGCTTGTTCCGTCCCTGTTCAAAAAAACCAAACTTTGCTCCCACATTGTGGAGCTAGCGCGCGTGAGTCTTGTATATATGGAACCTTGGCCTCAACCCAAATCAACCAGTTTTGGTGTTGATGGCTTGTTCCGTCCCTGTTAAAAAAAAAAATAGATCATCATCGTTTACTTTATTTCACAATAAAAACATCATAATTCTACTACTAGGACGGTTGGCGAATTTTGTATTGAATTTGGAACTTCATTTACTTATGAAAAAGCAACATATTCTTTCATAATTATTGTCATGTACCACTCTAATCATTGATCCTCATAATTCAGTTATACTAAAGTGAATGATTAATATGTATCCGTCGATAGATTGTTAAGTATTCAATTAAAGAAAAATTATAATATAATATATAATTTGAATTTGAGTTTGAACAGTATCGATTCCACTCATAATTATCAAAATGATTTTCAGCATGGGTTGCTTCCAAATACAAAAAATTAAAAACCTGAATCCGAAAACCCAGATTTTAAAATGGCAAAGTGGTGTGTCTGTGGTATGGCATGTCCCATTAACATCTTTAACAGGTAAGGTGGGTTTGGTAGCATTAGTTTGGCATTGGCATTTGGTTTGGTGAGAAGATAACATCTACAAAGGTTGTGTCTGTCTGTGTGTGTGCTGCTTTATACTATTAATCTATTGCTATATGCTGTTGCCATTTTCTATGTTTTTTTTTCTTTTTTTTTCTGTTGAATATAAAAGTTTTCTGACTGATTCTGCCTGAACATTATTTTATATTATAAGATAACTACAAAGAATTCTCATTAATTTGCTGAATAAAATATAGCAGAATGGACAGAGTACGTAAGCATAACAATCTTGTTTCATGAAAGGAAAGATGGAAAGATAAAATAAAAAAATATTTTAATAATTGAATTATAAAATAACACATTTTATTATGAACAATTTCAACAATTAAATTAAAGAAATCATCATTTTTTTAGTAACAATTTTTTTTGTGTGATTATCATTTTAAAACTAGATGGATGGGGAGGTTTTAAATTTCGTAAATAAGATTATAGAGTCATTATAAATCTCATTAAGGTTAAAAAATAAATTAATTAATATAATAATTAAATATGTATAAATATATCAATATTTTAATATTATTCATGAAATTTAAGAACTCTATCGTCATTATTTCGAATAATAATCTTCTTTTTAAAAACTAACTACCTTACACAAGATTTTAAGCATATGACGATTGTATAAAATTATGTCATAATTATTTCAATTTAATTGAAAATAGTTTGTTAAAAATAGTTCTATATGCATAGAAATATTAATATTGTCCCTTAATTCTCATACCGAGACCAAATTGAGAGTTTGATTTTGAGTCACTTTGATTCCCTTCCACAGTTTTGGAAGTTTCATCAATCCAACACAAGTCTGTGCCTAACAAAAGATAAGGGTAAACCGCCACTACACATATTTCTGCATCATCATCATCATTTATGACTCATATCCATGCGAGAATATGTACTTTTTTTTGTTTATTTATTTTTGGCATGGTTGGTGTATGGAAAACACATGCCACTCTCATCTATTAAAAAAATAATAATAACAGAAATAATATTATCAAATATTTGGTTGAAATTATCTGATATCCTCATACCATTCTGATATAGGACTAATCCTTATTAGAGTCGGACATGACCCAAAGGGAGGCAAAGCTCTTCCTCAAGAGTTTTAACACAACTGCATACTCAGAGTTCAAATTCGAAACCTCTGATTAAGCTAGAACAACCCCTTAATATTGTCAAATTAGGACCACATATGAAGAACACATGCCACTCTCATCTATTAAAAAATAATAATAATAAGATAAATAATATTGTCAAATTGGGGCTACAACAAGGCCCCACTTAATGCATTTCCTTTGTTTTAGAAATAAAAATTTAGTGAAAAAAATAAAACTTTTTTCCTTAGTTTTTATTTCTTTTTTTATTTTGAAGTTGAAAACCCTAAATAACCCTCTTGTATCTTGGTAATTATAACCATAGTCAGTATTTTTTTTTATCAAAAACGATAAATAATAAAAGAACTTACAATTATATTAAATATTCCATCCACTGAAATTTAAATTAATTAATTAAATTAATATATAACTGGACTTACAAACTCACACATAACAAAATTTGAACTTGAAACCTTAAAATTCAAAATTTTTTTTATCACTAAATCAAAGTTTCAAGATCTTATTACACCTTTGGATAATGGTGAAGAACTTTAATGTGACAAAATCCAAACAAGATTAGTCTCAAACCATTAAAACAAATGAAGATACATATGATTTACAAAGAAAAAGATCTTATTAAGTATTACTTATTATCATTTTGATCCATTATCCGTTTACAATTAACTCTAACAATACTTTGACATGATGTTATAGTGTCATCATCCACTTTTTAGGATAGAATTAGCCTTCTTTCCTTTTTTTTAAGGAAGTAAAAATAATTAGTCCTTAAATGAAAATATTAAGCACTTGAAACCTGTTTTCCATCCATCAATAGATGCTTTTTTGGAAAAATGTTGTTGCGCTTTCATATCAACACTTTATTCAAAGATTTCTTTAATATTTTATTTTGAGAAGGAAGAAATATCTATAGTCAATATACTATACTTTCGTATGCGTATATACACTAGTATCTAGCAAATATGATACCTCTGTCAACTACCATTCCAATGACACGAGAAGGCATGAATCCAATAACACTAGCCTTGGTACTCTTAGTATCCTATCTAGGTTAGTGCTATTGGGTATTTAGAGATGAAAATTAGTCAAGTTATGATTCAGTCATTCGAATTAGATTTGATGATTATTCAAGTTTGACTTATTTGTTCTCGAATCGAAGTTGAGTTATTTGAGTAATTAATTAAGTCGAATTTGAATATCTTAGTATCTAGCTTGACTGATTTTGCAAGCCTAAATGAGCTTTTTTTACTATTTTACTTTCAAAATATATGATTAAAAATTAAAAAGTTAAGTCTATCGAATCGACGAGCGACAAAAGTATTTTATCGAATCAAGCCTCTATAACTAAACTCCATCAAAATCAAGTCGAACTTCAAGCCAATTTTTAAATCAAGTCGAGCACAAATCTATTATTGAATTGTCACTATTCTATTCAATTCAACTCAACTCGATTATACTTTTAATTTTATCATTACATGTTTCGATTTTTTTATCTCAATAGAATTGTCACATGTTGATTTTTATTAATCAAAATAAAGCTTTAACCTTTTTTTTTATTGGGATAGAATAGGGAATTTTCTCCTTGTTTGTGAGATGGTTGTAGGGACAGATTTTCTACTCTATGTTTTAAAAAATGATGCGAAATTTTGACTATTGTTGTACCCTTGCTTCTTTGAAAAATAATAAATATCAGCTATCCTTTTAACGGTTTAACCACCAGTCATCAAAAGTTCTTGCTTTTAGGTGGTAGTCATCAAGTTAATGTACGATATAATTCCATCTTTGAAACGTTTCGCGTTTGCTACATTTTTTATTGCCCTTTTGTTTTAGGGATTTTAATAATATCGAGCAGACGTTAACGTAAAACAAAAAAGTAATATGATTTAATAAAATTAAAAGTGTTAAAATATAATTATAAAAATAATTGTTTCTAAATTCCTTCAATTACATAATCGGATTGTTTTTATAAATGAAATTAATATTATAATATAATCATCAAAGCTAAACGCAGCAGTTTATTTTTCAGACAAAAATGTTTTAAGGATAGAAAATATTTTGGTGTTTGAACAAAAAAGTGATAATATAATATAATATATTGTTATTTGATATAATATTTATAAAATTAAATAAAAAAATTTATTTCGCAACATTTATTTAAAAATTAAATTATTTTAAGGGCTTATTTAATATTTAGCATTAAATTCAAGATTTGAAAATCACACAAAATGATCAGTAACCATTCTCTATTTGTTATTTGCAATTTATTATCGTTATATGTATTTATTAATTTATCAAATTTTTTATTCATCTATTGTAATATAATGATATAATTTTAACTTTGAATAAACAATATACTATTCAAAAAAAATAGAAACTAAATATCTTATAAAACAATCAAAATTTGATTTCAATATCATTATCAGTTTTTTAAGAAAATTTAAATTTAAGGTTCAATTTTTTCTTCTTTCTTTATACATTTTTATATATTATATAAAAAAGAACTTTTACAAAAACTTGTGTTAAATATGCTCTTGGTCCAATAATTAAAAACAAAAAACAAAACTACACAACCTGTAAAATTGCTTTTGTGCGATAACATTACGTGGCATTAATGGACGGTAATGCTGGCTAAGACCATAGCCTCACTGTTCCTCCATTTATTATTTCCTATTCTTTATTAGAGATTGAGACTCTAATTCTAATCCTGATTTGATGTTCGGAAAAATAAATCAAATAATTTTAGACATATTACATTAATATAATATAAAAATAGAGTTTATATATAATATACTGGCAGTGTATAGAAGCTATACATTGTTAGTTAAACACATAATGTAACCTTCTTAATAAGCAAAACTTAAAAATGTGTAAGCTTTTAAATGTAAACATTAATGAAGTTTTTAAATTTATTTTTAAGGGTTTGTGCACTTTTAAGTTTTGCTCATTAATGATGTATCATTATATAGTTGATTGATAGTGTATAAAAGTTATATATTGTCAGTACATTATATATAAATTTATAAAAATAACACAAAGTAATATAAAAATAAAATAGATTAAATTTTGATAAAAATTACGTTTGAATTTAATATAAATTAAGAGAATATTTTAATCCGATATGTTGATATAAATTTTGATATAATAATTTTAATATTTTACATGCTAACACAATATATATATAAAAAGAATTATCAGATCTGTAAACTTGAGACAATTTATTGGTTATTTGGGTAGGCAAAGAAGAGATAAAATGACCATATCAATGCATCAATTATTGACTAATTGATCGATGCTTACGCTAAGATTAGAGACTAGCGAACAAATTTATGCCAACTTTGCTACATTTATCAAAGATTATTGCGTGATGGGCTCAAACTATCATATTAGCTCCTCATTTTTTCAGGTCTAATTAATCAAAGATGATCGAAGTACGGTTCACTGTCTTAATTACGGAAATGTGGGTCTTAGATTTATACGTTTATATATTTAATACGTATTTTAAAAAATAAAAAAATTAAGATATGAATTATTATTTTAATTTTACTTATAGAGCTTAAAAATTTCACTGATAGTATATTAAATTATTATTCATATAAAAAGATCAATTAACAAACTAAATAAAAAAACATAAAGTTGAATCAAAATTATATATAATAAGATTTAAACTCGAAACTTAAAGAAGAATTGATAAAACATATTCACAAAATAAATATATTATATTTGTTATGTATTAAAAAAATCATATGTGTATATATATATATATATATATATATATATATAAAGAAAAGAAAATTGTTTTCATTGGATATGTAATTGACATTAGGTATGGGAGGAATTTTGATGTTCAAGAGAAGTTTGTTGGTGTGTGGCCTCAAAAACTGAAAATGCGGAAAGAAAATGGTGTGCTACTGCCTACTGCTAGCCTAAAAAACCATTCCGCACCAACTTTGTCAAAAACATTTTTCATGAGAAAAAAAAATTTGCGTCCAAGTTGAGAAAGAAATTTTTGGCATATATAAAACAAATTTGACAAGAAATATCAAGCCTACCTTTTCTCTCTCTAATTTGTGGACTAATTCCCTTTAATATTGTAAATATGGTTTCATCCAACTTATTTCAAGATTCAAACTAAGGACTTCTAATAATATATTCAAAACCTCGATGTATAATGTTTAATAATAATCATTTTTAATTTTTTTACGTGTATTAGAATCGTATAAGCCTTTGGTTTAAGAAAGAAATGATAGACGCGATTGCCCTTAGCATTCCTTGTCGTTTGAATTAATTAAAGTTGTGGGATGATAATAATAATAATAATAATAATAATAATAATAATAATAATAATAATAATAATAAACCTCACATTTAAAACCAAATAGAGTTTTTTTTTCTAGATCATAAAAAATAAACAACCAAGAGAGCAGCTGCATGGTCAAAATCATAAAAAATAAGTATAATCACGAAAACCTATGTGGAATCTCATGATGCATTAATTTAATTGAATTTTTTTAGGGTTAGTAGAAAAATGAAACCCCATGAAAATTGGAATTAAATGAGGCATTTGAAAATTCCCTCATTTAAATAAACTGAAAAAGCCTTTTTCAACATGGGATTCCTTCAAGTCAAATCCAGCAACTGGTGGCTGATGGCCCCTCTGATACTCCATGTCCAATTCCATCTTTTCTTGTGTGTCTTCTAACCCTAACAACTGGGTATGGCCTGTTTACTGCCTTCACATGTCATTTATTCGTTACATCCAAGAAGCATAGAAGAACTCAATTGATAAGAAATTTGAACAGCCAACCCACTAAACTAATTAACCTTATCTTACAATCTGTAATTAGGAATTTAACTTTGTTGTTTCTGAAATATTGAAATTATATCTGATCAAAACAAACGTTCAAATGGAATAATTGATTAATAGATAAGGAAAGCTGTCATGTATTTAGAAAAGATGTTCTCAGGTAAGTTACAATACAAACAGAAAAAATTGACATTTGGCCTTTGTTTTGTAAGTAGAATTGCAATTCCTTTCCTTTTTCCCAGCATTAATATTTTCATAAGCCAAGATTTAACAATCTATTTATATCCATCATTCACGAAAATTTCCAAGCTGATATGATTTTTTTATCATTTAGATTAAGGATAACAATTTTTTAAATATATATATTAAAGATTAAAATTTTATTATTATCAAATTAATAGTTAATAGTTAAACATTTTTTATTAACTTAAAATTTGACTTGTCTGATATACATGAATAAAACATAAAATTCAATGATTGGATTAAAAACATGTAAATAGTATAAAAAATATGAAAGTATGCGTGTGTGAGAGAAACTTTAGGCTTGGGAGAAAAGGAAATATAAATTTTAAAACTCGAACTTTAAACCTACAAAATTTTCATATTTTACAACCATTTAGATCACTGCACAAAGTCAATAATTATTTTGTGTTTGATGAGATACGGTTGGCATGATGCAAGGCATATGCCATCCCACCCACAATGCCCACTAAAGTATAAAGGTGAAGCAAAGCACGAAAACTATGGTTAAGGTTAGAAAACTATTTTGAAAGTGCTATATCATCATCAGACAATGCCTGACTTTGGCCTCAAGACAATTATGCATCAAATCAAAGTTTTCCAACTCAAAATCACATTTGTTGTTCTTTTACTCATCTTCAGGTCAAAATTTTCAACCAAATCAAATCACAATTGAAGCCAGACTCTACTGATGTCACCAATGACCAAAACCGAAAATCTAGAAATGAATTGAATTCTGCAAGAAAGGTGAAAAAGTAAATCATAAGTAATACAAAGACCAAACTGCTTTTCGGAATCAAACAACAAACAGAATATTACCTATTGTAAACCTGGATCCTATAGGAAGCACCAACAATTTAAAAATAAGGAAAAGTCATGGTCAATAGAGAATCATTGTTTTCTGGAAATGAAGAATGCACGACAGAAATTAATGGACTTACTTGTGCTCAACTTCAATGCATATGGGCACTTGGGCGGTTTACAAAAATCCTACAAAATCCAAAAATGCCTTTCACATCCCTTTAAACGATGATTAATGATATGGAGAATAACTCCAATCACAAGGGCAAATATATTACACAACTTTCACACTCGGGTTTGCAGAAATGCCAAGACAGCCAGATTGTCCGCAGAATAAATTCCAAAAGAGATAGAACTTTGACAATGTATAAGATTATACTCCTTTTATAGAACAGTAAATTATGGTCTATCAGCATGGAAAGTGAGGGTCAAACATGCTCTTTCTGTCTTTATACTTCCTGGGAGTGGGGTGGGGCGAGTTTTCTTATTGCTCAACAACAGAAAGACAAATGATCATGCCCGTTTTGTTCGCCTTCCAACTTCCAGTGCCAACTCAGTATCAATTTTGAGGGATACATCGAGTGCTTTCACAGAATGCGTGAGTGCACCACTGCATACAACCAAACATTAGAAACAGTAAATCATACCAAGAATTTTAGAACTGAGTTGACTGAAGCTAACATTAAGCACAAAATATAGCATAAAATGCCAGAAAAATCACCAACTACCATATAATTCCTAGAGAATGAACCAACAAAATACTGTATTATCCCACCAAAAAAGTGTGAAACACCCAACCATCTTTAGACTATCTGAAACAAAGTCACTTTCATATCTGAAACCATTTTGAAGTTATACATACAATAATAGTTTATATGCAATGAACTTGTATATCAATATTAGACTATTAGTTGGAAAACTTTGAAAGGAAAAAGAAAAACATAATCCTATAACAAGAAATCAGCGATTTCATATCCATGCTTACTCCTATATCTCTAACTAATATAGTTCATTATGCGGGTAAAATGTATTGTAAATCCCTATCCTTAAATTTGATCTCTAAGCTATACATCATTCCGTAAGTCCCACATCTCTTTAAAAAGCGGCAATGATAGCTTACTGTAAAATAGTTCCATTAAAGACATAACTCTCTAAATGCCAAAAAGTCGGTTGCCCATGTAAGGATGTCCAGTGGATTTTTTTAAAAGGCATTAAAACCAAAGAGATCATTGATGTGGGATGTAATTCTCAACCTCTGTACCTGAAGAGACATGGCTCCCATAGGCATAATACTATCCACACGCAGTAGGGGCCATTCTCACTTGAGTACAGAGGTTAAATCTTATGATATTGATGTTTGCATAAAGGAGATGTGGATCTTTCTTGGCATGTGACACATGTTTAATCTTTATACTGAATTCCAACAACTTTTAATTCTGTTACTACTAGCTTTTGGAGCAAAACATACCCATAAATGGATGATAAGATCTTCTTTTACAATTAACTCCATGGTTCATATAAAGTTAAGGTAGGTGAGAACTTTTCTGTTTTACTAGAAGAATTTACATTCAAGAAGAAAAGTTGAATTGCCTTACCTGGATATGTAGGTAACTCCAGTTTGTCCAATTTTATGTACGGTTTCAAGAGTAACATTGCCCGATGCCTGTCAAAATGAAATAGATATATCAGCTACAAGCCTCAGAAAAATTCAAAGTAGAGCAATTAAAATAGAAGTTATCAGGTAAAACCATAAATGGCACTGAATGGCTACATGAGCAAGAATGTGAAGGCAATTCATCAACAAGTATTACAACGTAGAACTGGTTCAAAAAAATTACGTAGCAAGAGCTCCCATATAAAATTTTTTTGTATAATTTTGCTGATGTTTCACATATTTGAAGACCAAAAGGGTAAGAAAATAGAGTGAACCATTGTGCCACATGCCCCTCCATGATCCTCAAATAAAGAGAAAGAACAAACACGTTGCTTCAGCAGGAATAATTTACTCAGCAGACTGTTAAAAATTGATGCAAACAATTATTAGTTTAAGTTGAATAAGTCTTCCACTATGTGTATAACATGGAAGAGTGGTTTCTAGATTTTAGGAGTTAAGTTCCCACTAACCCACTTTATGTTTGTGTACTTAGTGGGTGAATATCATCCCATGAAGTGAGAACATGGGGGTGTGGCTTTCATTTCAGTTCATCTATTTATAGTGCTGCAAATTGAGTTTTTTGTAATGGAGTAGATCCTTTGAATTCTTAGCCAATATTCTTTCTTCGGTCCTTTTTCTTTGCTTACTCATACTTTGCTCAATATTTGTTTGTTCTTGTCAAACACACCCTTATTCTTTAAAAACCAACATTTTTGGTATCCGAGCCAAGTTCGATTAAATTGGGTGTTATTCTGTTGTGGTGATCTTTGCTGAAGCAAGTGATCTTTGGTTTGTATTCATCATGTCTAATGGTATGAATACTTTGAATGTTTCTCAATCATTGGTACCCATCTTCAATGGAGAAAGTTATGCTTTTTGGAGCATTAAAATGAAGACCTTTTTCATTTCTCAAGATTTGTGGTATCTTGTAGAAAATGGATATATAGAATCTGACAAGGCAGAGAAGGCAGCGGAGATGAAGGAGTTTCGGAAGAAGGATGCAAAGGCGTTGCTCGTATTACAGCAAGCAGTGACAGACTCAATTTTTCCTCGAATCTCGAATGCAACAAAATCGAATGAAGCTTGGACCATTCTACATAAAGAGTTCCATGGAGATAACAAGGTAACTGTAGTGAAACTCCAAACTCTTCGTAGAGAATTTGAGAACTTATGTATGAAAAGTAGTGAGTTGGTTCAAGATTATATTGGTAGAGTTTCTCTCATTATGAATCAATTGAGAACTTATGGAGAGAAAATTGAAGATCAAACAATTGTAGAAAAAGTTTTGAGGAGTTTACCTCCTAAATTTGATCATGTTGTTACTGCTATTGAAGAATCAAAGGATCTTTCTAAGTATTCTCTTAATGAGCTAATGGGTTCACTCTTAGCACATGAAGATAGGATGAACAGGTCTGCGGAGAAGAGTATGGAGCAGGCATTTCAGACAAAGATGGAGATCACTAGCAAGGAGAAAAGCAATGACAATGGTTTTGCAGGTAGAGGTAGAGGAAGAGGTAAAGGTGGCTACCGTGGTCGTGGTAGAGGTCATGGTAGATCAAATTCAAGTCGCCAAGAAACTGAAAGTGGTGACAAAGAGAATCAAAGGCAAAACCATAAGGACAAGCAGTGTTACTTTTGCAAAAAGATGGGGCACGTTGAGGCGAATTGTTGGAAAAAGGCTAAGCAACAGGCAAATTTCGTTGAAATAGAAGAAGATGGTAACTTGTTTCTCACTTCTATGAATTCAAAGGAAAGTAACGGTGATCTTTCGTTTTTGGATAGTGGATGTAGCAATCACATGACAGGTGTTAGAAGTCTTTTTCAGAGTATAGATGAATCAGTAAAGTTGCAAGTCCGTCTTGAGAATGACAAACAAGTGCAGATTGAAGGTAAGGGAACAATAGTAGTGAGGACCAAGTCAGGTAATGAGAGGTTGATTCATGATGTTTATTACATTCCTAGCTTGGCACATAATTTACTCAGTGTGGGTCAACTGGTAAAAAAGGGATATTCAGTTTTATTTCATGATGGTGTGTGTAAAATTAAGGGTAAAAATTCTGATATGCCGTTTGTAAAAATTCCCATGGCTGAAAATAAGATGTTTCCTCTTGAGATTTCTCGTTTGGATGATTGTGCACTCGCTGCTAATGTTGAAAGTGATTCGTGGTTATGGCATTTGAGATATGGGCACTTGCATTTTAATGGATTGAAGTTATTGTGTCAGAAAAATATGGTTCATGGTTTGTCTACTATTACTTTTGCTAATGATTTGTGTGAAAGTTGTATTTATGGGAAACAGCATAGACAATCATTTCCAGTTGGGAAATCATGAAGAGCAAAGAAGCCATTGGAGTTGGTGCATGTAGACATTTGTGGGCCAATGAATACATTATCTTTGAACAAGAGTAGATATTTTTTGCTGTTTACTGATGATTTTACTCAGATGAGTTGGGTGTTTTTTCTTGTTCAGAAATTAGACGCACTTGATAAGTTTCAGGAGTTCAAGGCCTTTGCAGAAAAAGAATCTGGTCATCACTTTAAAATTCTTCGAACTGATAGGGGAGGAGAATTTTTATCTGATGAGTTTACTTTGTTTCTCAAGCGAAATGGAATCAAAAGGCAGTTAACAGTGAGATGAACACCAGAGCAGAATGGAGTCGCCGAAAGGAAGAATCGAACTGTAGTGGAGATGGCCAAGAGCATGTTGTATGAGAAAGGGTTGCAAATGATTTTTGGGCTGAAGCAGTAGCAACAACGGTTCACCTTCTCAACATTTCTCCAACGAAGGCAGTGCGTGGTATGACTCCTTGTGAAGCTTGGTGGAATCGCAAGCCTAATGTAAGTTTCTTGAAGATTTTTGGCTGTATTGCTTATGCCATGTTAGCTTCTAATGATCGTACAAAGATGGACAGGAAGAGTGAGAAATGTATTTTCGTTGGGTATAGTGATGAGACAAAGGGGTATAGATTGTATAATCCAGTTACTAAGAAGCTAATCATTCGTAGAGATGTTATTTTTTATGAGAACAACTTTTGGGAGTGGAATGCAGACAAAAATCAGCACTTGTCTTGTGAAGAAAATGAATTAATTGAGTTACAAGATGACGAGAACAAAGTGGCTCAACAGGTTTCCTCTACACCTAGTCCTTCAAGGTTGTCACCACAAGCTTCACCAACTCCTCAACCTTCAAGGATGATTACTAGAAGTATGTCTGGGGCTCTTCCAAGAAAGGTAAAACCTTGGGAAGAAGTTTATAACTCTAACATGTTTGCTCTTTTAGTAACAGAACCCATGAGTTTTGATGAAGCATGTGGAAAAGATGAATGGGAACATGCCATGGAGGAGGAGATTGCTTCCATTGAGAAGCATGATACTTGGGAGCTAGTAGACAAGTTGCAAGGAAAAGATACAATTGGTTTAAAGTGGGTTTACAAGGTGAAGTTTAATGCAGATGGGAGTGTCCAAAAATTCAAGGCAAGGCTAGTTGCTAAAGGATATATGCAAGAGTATGGTAAAGATTTCTTTGAAACCTTCTCTCCTGTTGCTAGATTTGAAACTGTTAGATTTTTGTTAGCATTGGCAGCTCAAATGAGGTGGAAGGTTTATTAGTTTGATGTCAAATCTGCGTTTTTGAATGGTTATTTGGATGAAGAGGTATATGTCGAGCAGCCACAAGGTTTTGTTGTTGAAGGCAAAGAGGATAAGGTGTACAAGCTCAAAAAGGCCCTTTATGGACTCAAACAAGCACCACGAGCTTGGTATGGTAGGCTTGATTCTTACTTGTTTGAAAATGGTTTCCATCGTAGTAGTAGTGAGCCCACTTTGTACGTGAAGAAAAAAGGTGATGATGTTCTTATTGTTTGTGTTTATGTGGATGACATTATCTATACTAGTTCTTCTGAAGTTCTTATTACAGAATTCAAGAAGAGCATGACTGATGAATTTGATATGTCAGATTTGGGGTTGTTGCATTATTTTCTTTGCTTACAAATTTCTCAAACTGATGATGGTGTTTTTGTTTCACAAGAAAAATATGCTCTGGAATTGTTGAAGAGGTTTAACATGCAAAATTGTAAGACATTTTCTACTCCCATGAATACAAATGAGAAGTTGACAATGAATGATGAAAGACTAAGGGCAAATGAAAAGTATTTCAGAAGCTTGGTTGGTGGGTTGATGTATTTGACTCATACTCGTCTAGATATCATGTTTCCTGTCAGTTTGGTCTCAAGGTTCATGCATAATCCCTCCTTGCATCATCTTGGGGCAGCAAAACGAATTCTTCGCTACATTTGAGCTACAAGTAACTTTGGGATTTGGTACAACCCAGTTCCTAACTTTAAATTGTTTGGTTTTACTGATAGTGATTGGGCAGGTTGTGTAGATGATAGAAAAAGCACAAGTGGTTTCATTTTTAACTTTGGTTCGAGTGCTGTGTCATGGAGCTCAAAGAAACAAGCAAGCATGGCATTGTCATCTTCGGAAGCTGAGTATATTGCAGCTACATCTGTTGCTTGTCAAGCAATTTGGATGAGAAGAATCATGGAGGATTTGCATCAAGTTCAAGGAAAGGCGACTGAGATTTTCTGTGATAACAAAGCAACCATTTTAATGACTAAAAATCTAGTGTTCCATGGAAGGACAAAGCACATTGAGCTTCGCCACCACTTTATTCGAGATGCTGTTGCTGAAGGACTGATCGTGATGAAGTACTGCTCAACAAATGATCAAGTTGCCGATGGTTTTACTAAGGGACTTGGTTATTCAAAGTTTGCAAAGTTTCGATTATCACTTGGAGTTGCAGATTTTGCATCAAGGGGGGATGTTAAAAATTGATGCAAACAATTATTAGTTTAAGTTGAATAAGTCTTCCATTATGTGTATAACATGGAAGAGTGGTTCTAGATTTTAGGAGTTAAGTTCCCACTAACCCACTTTATGTTTGTGTACTTAGTGGGTGAATATCATCCCATGAAGTGAGAACATGGGGGTGTGGCTTTCATTTCAGTTCATCTATTTATAGTGTTGCAAATTGAGTTTTTTGTAATGGAGTAGATCCTTTGAATTCTTAGCCAATATTCTTTCTTCTGTCCTTTTTCTTTGCTTCCTCATACTTTGCTCAATATTTGTTTGTTCTTGTCAAACACACCTTTATTCTTTAAAAACCAACACAGACATCAGCAGTACGTTTTCGCAAAGTTTGTAGGCATTAAATAAGTGAAGAGAAAAACTACATGATAAAATCATAAGATACCTCCGTCTCAAATTTCCCATTGATTAGCTCCACAGCTTCTTTAAGCATAGACACATCCACATCACCATTTGGAAGAGGTACAACCATATTATCCAACATTATCCGGGACAAGGAAGTCTTCCTCTGAGATGCATACAGCAATACCTCTTTTATTTCCTCATGTGTCCTGGTCTCAACCTTGAAAAAGACATTGTCAACATATCTGTTACATTGCTGCAACGTACTGACTGATAATGATTCATTCTTCGAAAGAGTTGAATCGAGTTGCAAGATAAATGATGTACAACATTAACATTCTAGATTCGTATCCAACACTGTTAACTAGTCCACTGCACAAAATATTTAATTTGCTATAGCTTTTCACATCTAAAGAAATTACCTCAACCTCCATTTGAAGATTTTCTCGCTCTAAATACTGGTCAACAGATCTAAGGGCATTACTGATTCCTCCAGCAATTGATATATGATTATCCTTTATCAACACCATATCAAACAAACCTAGTCTATGATTTCTTCCTCCACCAATTAGTACCTACAAGACGAAATGTTAACAACATTAACCCAAAGCATAAGAGAAAGAACTACCAACTAAGGAGTAAAATCAGGAAGTGATCTACACCGCCCACTTGTCCACCAAACGTAATCCTGGAGCAGTTTTTCGTGTCTCTAACATGCATGCAGGGTGTGCGGCATCAGCCATTGCCTGCAGGGAAAATTAACATTCTAAAGCAGTTATTTTTTCCGTACAATTGCAAAGTTCTTGCACTGATAAGCTTTTGCTAGGTGTCTTGTTTCTTTGTTATAATTACCGTGCATACATGATGCAATTTGAATTTCATGAATGAATTCATACGTTAAAACAGTTGTGAATTGGCTATGCTCTGATCATATGTACATGCATACATGGCATAATTTGCATTTTAGCGGTATTAGTCCGTCAAAAATAGTGAATTGGCTATGCTCTGATCATATGTACATGCGGAAAAACAGGGCCACATAATAAGCAGCAACAAAAAACTTCAAACTTCTAGAAGAATATAGAGAAAACAACACTAATATCCAACCAGTTAGGTTTTTCATCAAATAAAACTTATACTCATCAACCCTATTGTTTTGCGTTTCCAATCCAGAACAATCTAAAATAAAACAAATGCATATCAAGTTTTCCTACAACCATCCCTGTTATCTGCTCTGTAAGGTAAACTAATATTTGCTTAATTACAATAGAGAAACTTAGCTATGATTATGAAAAATCATTTCTCTATTCATAAAACTCAAGGAAATAGAAGCACCTTAGTTAGCGTCGCTATACCACTCATCCGCTGCATAAAGTTCAGAGCTATTCTTTCAGCTACAACAATGCTGTGCGCTCTTCCTATATGGAAGCAGCATGTAATTTTAGTAGGAGCTTCTTATACAAAACGAAGAAACCCCTTTTGTAGCTTACCGTAAACTTTTCCGAACTGCAGTCCCTTCCTAACATAATCTCCATCCTTTCGAGACCACTCCACCTGATAGAGGAATACACATCAAAAGAAGAAAGTGTGTGGTCCAAGCACGCAAACCATATGGATAATCCAAAGACAGAAAGTACAATGCCCGTATACCTTCAAAGACGGATCAACCTCTTGAAAAACCATCTCAGCAAGTGCAATTCCAGCAATGATACCATCCTCCTTTGCCAGAAAATGGGCTTCTACTTCCATGTCAGATGGGATGGTGGCCAAACAAGTCACGTCCCCTGCAATTGAACCCAAATGTCACATATGACTTGAATTCAGAAAAAAAAATTGCAAATTCAACTGAATATTTGCTTCCTCTTCATCAAAACCTTCAGATTATTGTTTCCATATAAATCATTAAACATCATTATCAACTTAGTATAGAAAAGATTACGACATGCAAAACCACTGAAAATGGAGGCGCCATAAATGCAAGGAAGAATATTGGAAAATCAAAGGAGAACCAAACCTCGATTCCCAGCATCTTCAGCGAGGGCAAGTTTAATGATGCCCTTTAAATCATAAGTGGGGTGTGACGGAGGCTTTATTGCCACGGCTTCGAATGATACTCCAGCATTTGTAGTGTGGGAAGCAGCCATTCTAACAATATGCCTACAACTCCAGACAAATAAAATCAGGCTCAACCAACAGCTAAACAAAAGGGCATTCCACAATTCAACAATGTACCTTGAAGTTGTGCACCAATGAGGCAAAACTATCGAGGAAATGGAAAGTATTCCAGGCATTAACTCTTCTAGCCCAGTGGCGTTTCTACTATTACCTGCTAACAGATACCTCCCAATAACAGCTCAGAAGCATCAGAAAACCATATAAGAAATTGCTATAATTAATGAAACAACGCATTAAACATCAAAACTTCATGTTTCAAAGTTCTTTAAGATCACCCAACAGGGTTTTAGATATTAAACTCATCCACATAAAGCAATTTGAGCCGAAAAAAATTAAAAAGAAATGAAATGAAATGAACAGGTAAACAAGATTGGTGGATTGAAGGTTTCTATAACTTACCAGAAATTGATTTATGGAGTACCCGATTTCGGGAATTTGGCACGGGGGTTGTGAGTAGTAACGAAACGAGTAAATGACCCAATATCCTTCTTCTGCGTACCCTAAACCCTTTCGTCTAACAAATATTATCATCTTTGCCTAAGGTTAAATGAATTTATATACTGTACTGACAATGTAAGTTTTCGTATAGTATTTTATATTTTTAAAAAAATTATATCTAATTTAAAATTTATCATTATTATTTTTCTTGTTATCTTTAACTATGATTACATATTTTTTTTCAAATTAAGAGTAATTCAAGTAAAAATAAAACTTAATTTAAAACATTTTCAAACTTTACATAAAGTAAAAATAAGATAATATATCAGAAGGATGGGATATATTATTGTAGTGTATAAATCTAACATTAAATGAAATTAATCACACACTGTACCTTAATTGAGTTTAATCTACGGGGATTTCCTTTCCGACTCTGATAGATTTGGCAATTAGACGAGACCCAATAATGCGATGAAAATCCACTGAAAAATAGATATAAAAAATTATGAATTAAAATTTAATAAAAATTATATATAAATTCAAAAAACTTAAAATTTTCTTTATATTTAATATGTCAATATGAATTTTGATATAATAATTTTGTATTTTGCATAACACAAATACAAAATACATGCCGCAAACACTAAAATTCGAGAAAAATTTTTATTAATATTTTATTTTTATAATTTTGTTACGGGACCAAATTATCTTTTGGGTCGATGTGTGTTTAAACCACCCATTTCTGGGCCTTGGTTCCATCTATGGATCTCAACCTCAGCCCAAATCCTGAGACAGATGGTGGTGGACCGGTGGCGGCTAATTTTTTCTCAATTTGGAAAAGTATATTATTTTAATGTTTGAAACTATTAAAAATTAAATATTTTATAAAGACACGAGATAATAATGAGATAACAATTTTTTGAGAAAAAACTGCATATAAATTTCATAAGAAAAGAAATATTAATTTAAGAGTTTATATATATATATATATATATGATACATTGACAATGTATAGTTTTTATATACTGTCAATATACTAAAAGTTGATACATTATCAAAAAGTAAATTAAAAAAATATCAAACCTTTAAAAATAAATACAAATAAATTTTTTTAGTTTGCTTAAAAGAGCTTTTTGATGAAGTATCAACAGTGTGTAGAGACTATATACTGCTAATATATCATACATAAATCCTTAAACTAACGTTTATTGCGTAGAGGTGAACTGTGAATTAAAGATCTAATTATAGGGACAAATCAAACGAATCGCTGGCAAAAACCTTGAGAAGAGCAACGAAGTACAAGTCCAGGGAATTTTCCACCAAAAGATTGCAGGGAATTTCTCGGAACCCTACTCGAGGGACCCAGATCGATCCGCCTTTCACAGCTTTGAACACAAATGTTATTCACGTTTTAAAACCCTTTTTAAATGTCAATTCTTTATTACGAAACATCAGCAGACTTTGGTCTGATGTTAGAAACAAAACTTACAGTCAAGCTTTGTGGGATTCAGACTGCAAATAGTTGTAAATACCACAGGAATCAGAATTTCAACGATCAAGCATTCACTGCGTTTCTAAATTGGCTGCTATCGCATTGTTCAACCATGACTTTCACTTGAAAATTAAGCAATAAAAAAGAGAAAAAAAGACAAGTCCATTCTTTATTCTTCGACAGCGATAAATAACAATTCCATGCATTGAAAACCATCGCAGTCTAATTCCAACGGCATTTAAATCCGACCGCTGCCTCTTCCTATTTCATTGTATATATTCTTTCACTGGCGTCTGTTTTAGCAACATTAGCGGCTGAAACAACCGAAGGGAAGTGAAAAGATGCGGTGTTCGGAGGAATCTTTCAGGTGTTTGAGGCTGCTTGCGGTTCTTTTTCTGCTGTTACTGGCCGAGGTTTCTGTCGGAGGATGCATCCGACCGATAAACAAAGCAACAAAAACGTTTGGACATTTGTTCAACGTGCAGCTTCCTCGGGGGCCGGTGCCTCCGTCAGGGCCGTCGCCATGCCATAACAAGCTTGATCCTTATAACCAGCGCGAGTTCTCTTACTCCAGTGATTATAGCATTTGCCCTTGATCATAGTGGGTTGTTTCATTCTTTTGTCGGAAATTATTTGTTTGTTTGTTTATGCAACCGTGAATATTTCCCAGAAAAATTCTAAATACACTCAAAAATTTTCTTTTATACTCTTCTTTTTGTATTGAGTAGATATACATTGGAGAGAACGGAGTTTAGAGAGAAGAAAAAAAAGAGTTCATTTAGAATTTTTCTATTTCCCAAATTACTTTAGAACATTGATCGAATTCCAATAAACTGTTGCTTATATAAATTTTTTTAGTTTCATGAAATTATAAAGCAAGTAATTTGCATTTCCATTCCATCAATTAGCTGGTGCCATTCGAGTCGAGATAATGGCTTCCGATTTATATGGTTGAAGAGGTGCTATCCCGTGCATCTGCTAAATATCGAGTCTTCTATGGTTTTATATTCAAATTAAATTTCTTTATTTATAATCCATTAGATTTATGTTTGATATCTAACATAATATCAGAATCCAAAATTTATTTTGTGATTTTTGTTACTCCTTGTAAATTTGTCAAATGGTAGATTTTCATGTCTTTACCGGACATGTTAAAGTATTGATATGATACATCTTTTAAAAGTGAGAATAACTTATATTAAGAATTAGGATGATATTAAAAAAACTAGTGTTTTAAACAACAATAAATTAATGATACTTCATATATTTTTTAAAAACATGTAATAATTATCTTATATCCATCTTTGTCAAATCAATTCTGATTAAATTAATTTACTTAAAATCAATTCTTATTAAATATATTTACTCACCTATTTAACTTATATTAATTGAAAAAAATCACATAATTAACAAAAAAGCTATTAACATCTAATAAAAAGATTAATTTGAAAAGTAACAAAAAAAATTAATTTGTAGAATGCAAGAGGGAACTATGTTCGAAAAAATGCTTTTAGAAGTAACTTTAAATATAATGGTATAATTTAGTTAGTCTTTCAAAATGTGAGCCTTCTCCTAATAATTCTTGAAAAGATTGTATTTACCAAACAAACTAAGTATCTATATTTCAAAATATCGTATAATAACTCTCGACATCTTTTAATTCATAAAATTGTATTCATGTGCTCAGTTTCTAATTCAACTTCTAATTCATCAAATTAATTATTTTGTTACTTTTTAAATTAATCTTTTTGTTACTCTTTGCTAATTATTTGAGTTTTAAATTTTTTTTCCATTAATATCAATTAAATAGGTAAGTAAATTGATTTAATAAAAGTTTTTTTTGGCTAACAGATTTAATAAGAGTTGACTCTTGAGTAAACTAATTTAATTAGAGTTGATTTAGATATGAAAGATAGGTGTAAGATAATTATTATATGTCTTTAAAAAATATGAATTATTATTATTTTATTATTGTCTAAAACTCCTACTTTTTAAATCATCCTAATATAAAATTGTTCTCTTTTAATATCTATACTATATATAAAAATAATCTCCTTGTAGGGTAAACGCATGACATCTGTCTTGCTATATTCTTTTTCTATTTTTTATTTCATTCTTGATTTTTTAAAAATTTTTACATTAAAAAATAATATAATTTAAAATGAATTTAAGAAAAAAATATTAAACATGTATTATTGATTAATGAATTTTATTTTTTTTATGAATTTAAACAAAAATATTTTTGAAAACAAAAAGATAAAAATAAGATAAAATAATATATATACTTATTATTTAAAAAAAAAAATCTATACCTCCTATATATTAAACAAATGTCCTTTAGGATTAAAGATTAATGTAATAATGTCTACTTTATGGGTAAACGCAATGATTGGAATTTTTTTAAAAAAAATATAGGTAAATATTTTGTTTTGGAGGGACAAATTTGCATAATTTTTTTTTTTTGTGAATCATAATTTTGTTTTAATAAATTAAAACAAATCTTTATGGATTCTTGAGTATTATGTTTATGATACTTACACATTTACTGTAATTCATTTTAAGTAACCAAGGTCAATTAAAAATATAAATAGTTTAATTTTATTTCACTTTTTTTACAACCATATTCACTTTTTAGATATATATTTTAAAATTTAAAGTTAATAATAAAAATCATTATTTGAAAACTCTCCAATTATGAAAATTATTTTAGAATTTATAATAACAAATTAAAATTATTTTTTAAATTGAAGAATCATATAATCAACTTTATTAAAAAGTAAAGAAGTTATTACAATTTATTTTAATAAAAAAATAATTTGGAATATCATAAAAATAATAATTAATTATTATTAAAACTATTTTTTTTAAGTTTGTTAGATAAATGAACATTAATAAAAATCATAATAAGAATAGATATATTTTGTAAAATAAATATTAATAGTTAAAAATATAATAAATAAATAAAAAATAAATTCAAAAGATTAAAAATTTGAGAGAATATAGATATTTTGTAAAATATTTTTTTTTTTATAAATTTGACTCTAAATTTCAAAATGAGATAATGATAATTATCCTATACATCGTCAGTGGAGTTTTTTGACTACACAATCGGAGTTAGAATTATGACATATGTCTTTTAAAAATATTAAAAAAATAAAAAATAAATAAAATAAGACATGTATCATCATATTAATCCCACTTGTGAAGTCAAAAAATTTTATTGACCGTGTATTAATCCGTGAGATAATTATATCACTTAAATTTTTTTTAAATTATTTAATAATTAAATATAAAGAACTATTTTTTTTTATAATTAGGTGAGATTACTTAAACTAAAACTTAAATATTATAATATGTCACAAATTTCTTAATTACTTCAAAAAAAAATTGTGAACATAAAAAATTAAATTTTAATTTTCCAACCGCAATGTAGTGCGGATAGCTTACTAGTTAGTAGTTAGTACGATTTTATGTTCAATTTCGACATTTTCACTGGTATCCGATTTATTTTTGGTTAATAGTCAGTCTTTAACGAAGGATTTGCTTTGTAGCTGAATAGCTTGTACGGCCTGGGCCTCCCACGTGCATTGTGCAGCTGGCCGTTTCCTGACAGCTAGCGTCTGTACTGCGATTGCATGGATCAGTAAAATTCACTAATCTAAAGAAAATGTAGTAATAAACTACTTCAATGTAGTAAATAAAGGAAAGGTTCAATATCCAAACATACTCTTTATGTTTAACACAAAATAAAATAAAATTATTTATGTTTAATTATATAAAAATTAATTTTAAATATTTCAAAATAATAAAATTAAGTACATTTTCGTTAAATTATTTTAACTGTTGTTAAGTTTTATTATTGTATACGAGTAACAAAAATTAAAAAATTTAACAAAAATATTTTTAATTCTATTATTTTGAAAGGTTTAGATTTTAATTGCTTAAAATAAAATTTACTCAATTGATTTTTATACAATTAAATGTTGAATACTTAATTCTATTTTAAAGCAAATGTGGAGGCTATATTTGGTATTAAGCTTAAAGAAAAAACTTCAACTTTAAAGATATTTCATTCAAAATTAAATTTATTCAATTATAAGTTGATTTGTTAATAAGTTTTTTTTTTTTTTATGTATGCTATTAACAATTACATATTGATTAGAAATACTTAAAATATTATTTTAAGAAAAGTTTTATATTAAATTAATCTATTATCTTTACTAAATTCAAAAGCAAATAATGTTTTAACTATTGTGAAAAAAATCATGTCTATACGGGCAGCATTAATTCATTGACCATGATCGCAATCAATAGATCGGCGAGCATTCAATGAAAGACAGTAAATCATTCAATGAAAGTAACAAGTGATTGTTAATGTTAGGTAGATTGTCAATTTATTATTAAAATTTACATATTTATTAAATTTTTACCGTACAAATTAGTTATCAACAAAGACAGTTACAATTCTGTACCAAAACAACAAAGAACATAACAATTAAATCCAAATATTTTGCATTCAATATTCAAAATTTATTTTTTGTTACAAGTGAATTTTTTTGTTACAAAAAATTTAATAATTAAAAGGGATATCTTATTTTTAATGTTAAGTAGATTGTCAGTTTATTATTAAAATTTGTATATTCATTAAATTTTTACTTTACAAATTAATTATCAACAAAAGATCATATTCAATATTTAAATTTTAACTACTTACTGTGAAAAAAAATTGCGAGCAGTGACAAAGATCAATCAAAGGCTTGATCGATTTGATGCTTACCAATAGTTATGAATGTTTTCGGCCTTTTGCCACTGTATCTCCTTCCTTAAACTTGACAGAAATAGTTGTTCAAGCCGGCCTACCATCTAAAACTAGCTGCTTTGGCCCAGCTTGAAAAGGATTTGACAACAAAATTTTAAGCTCGAGTCTAACTTTTTTTTTTAATTATTAAATTAAGCTTGTTGAACTTGAATAATAAACTTGGGTTTAATTTTAAAATGTATTTAAAATATTAAAATTTATTAGAATAATTACATGATGGATCACGATATTTCGAATTTGGCTTTGAAAATAAAAGGCTCGGACACTTCTAATATAACATAATTTGTTGTGTATTAATCGATTATATGAGTTGAATATAGTTTAACAGATTATTTACGATATTATTATATTAATGTATTTTTATATGAATTTTAGTGTCATAAGTTTGATTTTGTCAAAATTATCATAAAATTTTGACATGACTCAATTAATTACAATTATCAAGTTTGATTCTTTTTAAAATTTTATAATGGTAATTTTCATGAAATTGAATTCCAAAGATGATTACTCATTGTGATATATTTAAGCCACTAGATAAAGATTTGGTTGTTATGTATAAAAGTACTTATAAATGCACCTCAAAATTTAATCTTTGCAGTCAATAATTATAAGACAAAATGCTCTCAAATAAAATTAATAATTTTAATATAGATGAAATTATAATTTTAAAGATTTTATGTGAATCCCATCTGAGTTTAAAAATCATTAATCTTGTTTTAAATTCCCACCTTGCAAAAATTTCGTTTTTGTTCTTTTGTCTCTTTCAATTTTCCTCACCCAAATAAATATTAACATATACTGAATGCATAACAATAACTATAGTTGAGAATTTTCTTGCTACCAGATTTTCTGATTCAAAATTAATATTAAGATTACATAGCTTTACTAAAACTATTTATTGATGAAAAATCAGCTAAATTAATTACAAACATAGATTTAACAAATCTCTTTTATATGTAAGAAATTATGTCCTTGAAAATTTTACGATTTATATTTGTTTTTTAAAGTGATTGTCTCACGTAGAAAAGTTAAAAAAATCTACAATACTTGTGAAATTTTATTCAACACACTTCAAATTAAACAAAAATCAACTAAAAGCAAAATTTACTTGAAGATTTATGCTGATTTTGCATAAAATTTTTGGAAATTTTGGGTCTTATGAAATTAGGGTAAAAATTTGGATATTTTTAAAGATGAGGGAGGAGAAGAATGTAAGAGCAAGAGAAAGAGAAAGAATTTTACTTTATTTAGTTTAGGGATAGATTTTTTTTTTATCTTGTGGTTAAAATGTCCTTGTATCAATTTATGCGTATCTCAAGACTCGTTCATTTTTAGGAATGCACCCCCATATTGAGTACTAGTCTAAAATTTTTAAATTTTAGACCTGACTTACAAGACGATACTTATTTAACAATGAATTTAACCCTTGAAGTTAGGAATAGATTAGTTATTTTGTATGGTAGGAAGAATTTTTTTTTATATTTAGTGTATTTAGTATTGAAATTTAAAGATTTTTTTTGTTCAAAAAGTATCGGAATTTAACGATTAAATTTTGTACGATTGTACTGTGTACTTAAATATCTCATTAAACAAGCTAGCGTGCTAGACCACAAGTAAAATCAGAAAGTTTCGCAATAAAGTAAACAAAGTTTTATTCAGCTACCACCATTTATGGATCTAATTTAGTTAACAATCAAAGTCAGCCAATGATCTAACTAACCAAGAAAAGTACCCAAAAACAGAAACCGCTAATTAAATCACATCATTTGTTAGGTGGTCTATAATATCATCAATAGCGGAGAAGTTATGTGTTTTCGTAGAAATCAACTTTAATTATGAGGATTTTAATCGATTAAGTTTCAAATATTCTGTTCTTTTATCTCATTACGAAAAAAACCCTAAATTAAAAAGAAATCAGATATGGGTTAGGTAATATTAATGTATGAAATTAGCTTCCAAGCTGAAAGGCTACGCATACAAAAAAAAATAATAAGCTTACAAAATTAATGATGTAACAGATGTAGCTGTTGAGATGAGATGTACAGCAATTAGGGTTGTTGCTCTGGGAGGTGTTGGCAGAAGTTGTTCTAAGAGGAATTTTTTTTTTAATAATTCATATTTCTTATCAAACATAACATATATAAATTAATAGATTCAACATTGCCTCATTAAGACATTACTTTTCTCCCGTCCAGCTTGGTGCTTGTGCTCCTGAACACCGCCTTAGAGTTTGGAAGATTGTAATAAGCCATCGCACCATTTTTCTTTAATCATTCCCATACTTTTCCAAGTGAAAACGAATATGTATTTGCTGCTGCTGGTGTGTCTGGTCTTCCCAACAAGCTCACCAGATTATAAAACTTTCTGTACCATCCGCTAGTTATTGGTACATATTATCCATGGCAACAATCTCAGAAAAACACTTAGGTGCCGTTTGGTATTAGGAATGTAAAGTGATTACACTGCAATTTAAAAGGATGTAATCATTTTACAGTGTTTGGTTAACAAAATTGACAGCAAAATAAGATTACCGCTGCAATTACTTTACGGTCCAGAGCTGCATTGTGATTGCAGCTCTCACCCCTTGCAAAGTTACTCTGCAGGGATGTAAAATTTCTCAAACCCCAAAATAGCCTCTCCTTCTCTCTCGATCCACCTTTCTTCATTATTTCTCTGTTGTTTCTCTCTTGACAGTACTCTCTCTTTCTCTTTGAAACCACCATTCTACTCATTCTTTCTCTCCTTCGCTCTGGGTTTCTGTTGCTCCGGTGGTCTATTAGTGCCTTTGTTTCCTTTTGCTTTTCTATGTTTAAACTGTTTGGATGGTGGGGTACGGTATTAAATGATTTGTCATGATCCATTTATCAATTGTGTTCTGTGTTTATTGAGGCTGATTAATGTTGCTGTAGGTGTTGTTTCCTTCATTCTTTTCTTGGTGTCGTTTGGTTTTATAGTTGAGGACATTCAGTCAAATTTATCTAGTACTTCTTAGGCGTTTGACGTAATGCCCCAAAGAGAGATGGTTCTGTGCTCAATTGTTTAGTTGGGCTTGTAATAGCAGCAGGCATTCCTTGTATGCCTAACTTTACCTCTTGGCTGGAATTTACATCCAGTACATTCAATAAAAATTGGCATTTCAAAAAAAAAATCATTTTAGTTTTACTTTGCAAAGAACAAAAACAGAATCAAGAAATTTGAAAATTTTAGAAATCATTATATTCACCTTCATAGTTCATTGCCTTGGACAAAGCCTTTATTTCTGCCAGTGTTCTTTGAGATTAGGATTTGTTATGTTTGAGAGTGGCTTTTAATTGGTTTATGCTCAAATGAGATTGATGAACAAAATCTCTCAAATTAGAATTCAACAAATGGAATATCAAATTAATGTTCAAATCCATATTAGAACACATTTACTCTAATAATAATTACATTATTAGCATTTTAATATAATGATTACATCATTAATATATCTTTCATTAACATATAATAATTAAAATAGAAAAAATAATAATTACATATCTGTTATTACTAAATTATTTTTTATATTTTTGTTTTTTATGAACAAAATTTATAAAATAATATGTATCTTTTAAAATATATTACAAATGATGAGCAAATCTTGTAAAATATTTTAATATAATAATTAAAATTTAATTTAATAATAATGCATTAAAATTTGTTATAACAAATGATGAGCAATATCAAAATTATTTACATTTTCATATAATAATTACATTTTTAATTATTTTTAATGTACCAATTTTGCTTTTATATTTAAGGGTATTTTTGAAATTTGTTATTACATTACCAGCAAAGTGAATGTATACCAAACAATACAATGTTATTTTTCTTGTAATTTAAATATAACTTTATATTGTATATCAAACGTTATAATATTACTTTTTAACTATTACTTTCTCAGTAATCACATTTCTAGTAATTATTTTACCTGAAATATATCAAACGCATCCTTAAATGAAAGAAGATTTCAACAGGGTTAATTGCTGAACCAGTATGATATTGGTTGGGGTTCTAATTAAGAATACGAGTGTGACAAAACTTGTCTGCACTGAAGGCTTATTCAACCTTAGACCTAGGTTTTCGAGGTTGAAGTAGTTTCCCAGTAGGTTAAGCTAATTTTTTTGATGGGGTAAGATAGGTACAAAGTAATAAATAAAAACTGACAATGGAAGCCTCATAATTTGCGTTCGCTGTACCAATTTGGTGGAGGATGAACAATGAATTGTCCTTGCCTCTGATCAACGATCAATGTTAATTTGGATTAGAATTCATGTAATACCGAGACTGATTGATCAGAATAGTCGTTATCAAGGGATCGGGTCGGATCATGCTGCTGTTTGTGAAAGAAAACTTGTATCTTGGGACCAATGAAAGCCTATGAACTAGCTAACCTTCCTATTAATTTCATTCGGCAGTGAAAATTCAAAGCAGCCACAAATCACAAACCGCAAAAGTGGGATTCCTCCAGGATATAATGAAATGGGTTGCTGTAAACTAGCTTTCGCAGGCTAGGGTGTGATTGTGGAGATCTTTTGCTGGTGGAAAAGAACCTAGAAAGAGTTGAAAATGAAAGAGAAATTGGAATTGAAAAGCGAAAGTATTGCGGAAAGTGCTCGGGTAGATGGGAATGGAATCATGTGAGGTTGGACACAAGCAAGGCATTCAGTTTTTTCCATCAGCAGTTCAGAATCACACGAGCACAGCTAACCTCTCTTAGTTTTGATTCATCTACTCTCACATCTTCAAAACCGATGGTGATTACGCAATCAACCCCTTTAAGCTTTGGGCTGCTCTGTCTGGTCTCCATCCAACGCTTTAAAATTCATGGAGGAAGGTAGTTAAGTTGTTAACAGGGAGATGCACATGCACCGTTCTCTCCCATAAATCAATGTGTCATCCGCAAGTCAAAGCTACTCACGTGTCGAAAGAGCAAGACTCACACGCTTCCAATAAGAACTCTCCCGGAAGTTTTGTTATCTTAATATTGCTTTTTTTTTGGTGGAAATTATCTTAATATTTCTATAAATCAGGCTGAACGTTTTCCTCAAACTCATCATAGCATAGCCTGTATGGGTTTTCATTTTCCAATACTCTCTTCCATGGGAGTTGCAGGTTCATGCTTCTTTGATCTTTTCAATCCTTCTGATTGAAACAGATCCGCTTTTTCTAGCTTTTTGTCTCCCTTGCTTCCAGCAGTACTACTGCTAAACCATGGTGAAAGTTCACAGATTCCTAAGAAGAGGGAGGCAGCAAGCTAGCGAATGGGTTTTTTTTGCTTGAATCACTTATAACGGGTGAGTGGTTTCCATGCTATGCTTGTCAAATAAGCAGCCTTTTGCTGCTTAACCTTTCTTTCGTTGTCTGTTCGACCTTGAACAATCATTATTGGGGCTTAATTAAACACATAGGAGTAATAAACTTGATTAAGATAACATAACTATCAAACTAAACTGGTCTTAATCTTTCGGTCAAAACATTAATATGAAAACATAAATTCTCCAAGTACTCCCTTTTGATCTTCTTCACATATTCCTTTGGAAAACTACCTAATCAGACTCTCCAAACTTACTGTTTCTTGTTGTCTGCTTATCTTGAAATAGATGTAGCGTTGATCCCGCAAGGAAAAAGAAGCCTTGATTTAGGTGTTTATAATGTTTGAATTAATAGCCATGGTAGGTGAGGATAACCTTGTGATTACCACAACTTCGTTTATGACTATCAGTTGCACTGAACGTTAGCAACTCAAGCAAATAAGACAAGGTATGATATGAGTTGGTATGGGAGAATTTGTAAAATCAAAATTTTTTATTCGAGGTCAAAGTAAACACACATGATAAACATAAATTTAGCACCAATAAGCATAGAATATTAGAAATATCATATATATGTACATGATGATAAACAAAATCACTTTTGGTAAAAAAAATTATGTGTTTATTCTCATTTATTTGTGACACTTCTAACATTTTATGCATATAGACACTAACTTTACTGTTAATGATGTGTGTGTATGTTTACCTTATAGTAAGGTAAAATATTTGATATTATTGTAGAATTTTCCTTTGACCGTTGGTATAAATATAGAGAGACAGACTTTCAGCGGGACTTGCACCTTTAAGTTCTAGCTATGGATTCCCTGTTACCACACTATCTGATCAACCAGGGCATGCAGGACCACAAGGTTTTAGTACTTCATAGGTTTTTCTTGAAGCTCTAGTTCTACGCTTAACCATCAAAGAATGAATATGTTTGTGTCTTGTACTCATGAGGCCACGACAAAATTTCATTAATTTCCGTGACTGTCTTAAATTTTAAGGCATTCAGTAAAGGCTGAGCTTATGATGCATGCACATATGTGAACAGATTTCTTCGTAATTTCCATTTTTTTAATCCTTCTTTCTGTTAGGGAAAACTCAAGATTAATCAGGAACGCAGGCTAGGTTTGATTACGTTTAATATGATTTCTTGCAGTCCCAGTTGATAACTTAATGCGGGCGTGGGGTTTGTTTGAAAAGACCGTTTAGCTTATTTTCAATAAAGTGAAAATAAATCTCTTCCAAAGTCCTCGGGATTAACAATTGATCATAATATAACAAAGTTTAAGCATTAGGTGAGTCCACTAGCTAATAAGCTTTTGTTGTTACAGTGTCATGAGTTGTTTCAGAAGCCGTTGCCTTGGACAACAAACAACAGGCCATCCGGTTTTCCTGAATTCTTGGATCTTCTGACAAAAAGTTATGGTTTTTTTTTATTTGAATAGATACAATTTCATCAATCGTTAGGGTTGGTTTATATTATGCTTCTTTTATATTCTTTCCCTCAGGAGACATGGACCAGCTTCCTCGTTGCTAGTACTAGTGCTGTTTGTTTGGAGCTAAACACCCAATAAAAAACCCTAACTAAGCAATCTTAGATTGGTTTGATCGATCTGTTTCTTAGTTATATGATTAAGCTTTCTTGAAGCTGTAGGATGCATCTTTTATCATTTATGTCTGGGATAAAAGACATTAAAATGGATTTTGGAGACTGGATGCATTTAATTTCTCGTTCGTGATCAAAGATATACATTAGATAATTAAACATAGTTGAGAGACCATGGAAATTTACAATTCAGAGAGGATTGAAGCAGACCCTGTAGAAAATCCTTCCTTAGGTTGACTTTATGCAGGCAAATATGGGTTCTGCTTAACGGTGAAATCTTAAACTTGCAAGGCAAGACACAAAAACCTAACTAGAAAGCTTCGAAACACTTAATTTCTATTTCTGCAAATGTCTATACTTGTTCTTGCCAATTGTAGTCATTTCTATAAAGAGAGTTGTCTTTTCTCCAATTCCTCAAAACCTGTTCACATGCGTAGATTTGTTGCAGTTTGATTGTGCTATTCAAGTGTAATTATCAACATTGAGAGCTAGTTTAGCAAACAGTATAGAAAAAAAACATGGTGTAATGTATAAATGTTTAAGGTCGAACAGATAGCGAATGTGAGGACTGAAGCAAGGGGCTATTTATTTGATAAAGGTTTTGCATGGAATTCAACACCTCAAAATTGTTAACCAGCCCAGGCTGGAATCTCTTTCAGCAAGCCTAAATTCTTCAATGCCAGGTGCGATTCTGATCTTAATCCTAGTGATCTGTAATTGTGTATTACAAATGCATGTTTGTCGTTTAATAATTTGATTATTTTAATTCCTGGAAAAATTCTTTCTTGTTCTAATTTTAAATTTTGCTGCTTCTTATTCTTTCGGTCCAAGACCAACATGGATATTTTGGATAGTGGATTTTGGATCATGTGAATATCTTTTATTTATGGATTATTATTTAATACACTATCAGTTAAATTTTTAAATTTTATAAGCGATATCAAAATAATGACATATACTTCATTTTATTTATTTTTTATATTTTAATATTTCAAATAAGATATATGTCATTGTCTTAATCTCATATGTGTCAGTATATTGAATAATAATACTTTATATATACGTGTGTGTGTGTGTATATATATATATAAAAGAAGAGATCCACTTACACATGTACAAAAGTAATTTAGTTTTATATACTTTCATATCTTTTTGTATTATTTATATTTTTTAATCCAATCATTGAATTTTATATTCTATTCACGTAGGTAATGCATGCTAAATTTTAAGTTAGTTGAAGATGTTTAACTATCATAATAAAATTTTAATTGTTAATACATATTTAAAAAAATTATTTTTGATTAAAATGATAAAGATATAAGATTAACTCAAAACTTTGCGTGCATGATAGATGCGAATAAATTGTTAAATCTAACGATTGGGTTGAAAAAAATATTAATCTTACATGAAATTATAAAAAGTATGTAAAACAATTTGTTTTATACATGTATAAGTGGATTTCTTCTCTATCTTTCTATATATATATTTGTATGTGTGTGTGGATATATTGAAACAATTAGAATTCAACTTTTAGGTTTTGTAGAGAACGATCGGAAATGTGTTAATTCAAGTTCCTTGGTTTATTAAAAATGATTTTTACAAATTTTGGTGTTTAATAGGTAGATTATTGATTCGTTAATGAAAAATAACTCTCTAATCAATGAAAAATTAGGTTATTTTTCTAAAATTATATTATGCTTTTGAAAAGAGAAATATATTTTTCGAAAAATAATTACTTATGTGTAATGTTATTTACTAAGCTCGTGAGAATAATTTTACTCAAGTTAGACATTGGATATGGTTTTTTTAAACTTTGATTTAATTTAACCCTAAATAAAATATTATTATATTACTAAAAATATTTTTATTTAATTAGATTAAAATTTTTAAATATTAAAATATTAACATTAAAAATCTTTCAATATTTTATTTTGCATATTATTAATCTTAAATATTTTTAATATTTCAATACTAAAAATATTATATTATTATTCTAATAATAAATAATAAATACTAATTTAAAAATAATATATTTATTATTTTAATAATTAATATTTTTAATAATTTATTAATGTTTTAATTTAAGATATAATGTTTTTATGTTTTATTTACAAATATTTTTATATTAGTATTTTAATAATATTTTTTCTATGATTTTAATAATAAATACTTTCAGTATAAAATATAATTATTTTGATAGTATAAATATTTTTAATATTATATATATATTAAAATAGTAATATTACTTCAAAATTTTAAAAATATTGATATAAGTAATAATAAATAGTTTTATTTTAAATGTTTAATAGTATAATATTTTAATATTAAATAGTTTTCCAAATATAATTGTTTTTTAATATTAATAAATTAATTAATAAATAATAAATAATTTTTATTAGTTATGTTAATATCATTTTAAAAAAGAAAATAAATTTTTTCAAAAAACAACCAAATAACAAAATTTTTTTTATTAGTACTTTTTTTTTTTTGCTGAATAATTTTTTATTAGTACGTTGGAGTTAGTTGGATACGAATTAGTTGGATACGAATTAATGTTTCAACAACATTAACTTTTAAAACTGTGTTATTGTAAAGAAATCTCATAAATATGAAAGGTACATCTCGTTTAATTTTAGGTAAAGGACTATAGTACATACTTTTATTTTGGTTACAACTATAGTACATATTACCTAGCTGTATATCTTTATTATTTCAGTTAGAATGTAAGTACTTTTTCGTTTATCGAATCAATGAAAATTTTAACGTAACTTTTTAATTAAAAAATATTTATTTATACCATTAAATTAAATGTTCTCTCAGCTAATTCCTTTCGATCTCTCTGGATTGTAAAAATGGGTACTAAATTGCTTTGAGCTGTAAAAGCAAAGATCTTATGGACGATCTAAGTCATGTACTTGTTGAAGAATTTGTGCTAATATATGGGTTTATATTTAATGCATGGTCAATTTATAAAGGTTGAATAGTCAAATATACTTTTTATTTTTTTCACAAAATAGATATAAGTTTTCAACGTTTTATCGCATATAAATCAGCTTATAAACTTTTATTTTATTCTAAATAACTCCTCGACCTTACAAAATTATACAATTAAATTCAAATTTGTTTAATAACACTAATTGTCATTTGGACATCTTACGTGAAAGTTGATATGAATAACTTAATTGTTGCCATTTGTGCAATGCAAATGAAAGTTAATATTATTTAACAGATCTGAATTTAATTGTATGATTTTGAAATGTTGAATGTTTATTTATAGCAAAATAAAAGTTTATAAACTGATTTGCATGCAATAAAACGTTGAGGGCTTATATCCATTTTATGTAAAATGTTGATGGTATATTTGACTATTAAACCAATTATGAATCTCATATATTGTCATTGAATTATATTACAAAACTTCATTAATTAGTAAATATAATCATATTTATTGTTAAAAATTCTTTATTTTAAAATTTATAGATGAATAAAGTAATATGATTATTGATAGCTTATAATATTTATATATTAACAATGCATCAAATGTCAATCATATATATATATATATATAAGATAATTATTCTATACATTACCACGGAGTTTTTATTTTTATTTTACAAGCGATATTAGAATTATAATACATGTCTTATTTTATTTATTTATTATTTTTTTAATATTTTTATAAAATATGTGTCATCATTTTAATTCTGCTTGTAATATATATAGCATTATATTAAGCGGATGAGAGACAAACAATTAGCTAGGGATTCCTAAATGATCGGCCACGCCAGCCAGAAAGGCCTCAAGACGTAAAAGATTTGCCAAGTTCAGAGAGTGAGGCAAATTGCAAGCTTACAGCTCAAAAAAAAAAAACTACAACGAGAAAACGTTTATAAGTGCTAGAGATGATTTTGATAACTAAAATGAAGTATGTTTCCTTTGGGAAAAAGGGTTTATTTGTGTTGCGATATCAAGTAGTATTTCATCGACATGTTGGGTAATGGCCATATATCCATTTTCCTTTGGAGTTGTGCCAATCCTATATCCGGTTTCAGAAGCTGATCAGCATGCATGATGATTCCAAAATGATGAGAAACAGATTATATCTAAATATATCTTTAAACCTCAAATAATCACCGTATTTTATGAGCCAATTTCCATTTCAAACTGAAGTTTTTGTGAGTTAATTGTATATATTTTTTCGAAGACGATGATGATGAAATGCCATGGTACCTTTCTACTTCTCATTTAGATTTTTTTTTTCTGGTATGGTTCTTTTAGCAAATCATCAGGCTCAACTGACACTCCTCAAGACATAAAAGACAATCAACTTTAATATTTGATGCATTATATACAAACATTTTCTTCTCAATCTCTGGTTTGAAAAAAAAAACTCAAATATTGAGATTTAAACTTTAAGTTTGTAGATATCACAATTTTAAAAATAAAAACATAATCATTTGAATTAATACTGAACTTATATACCAATAATTTCGACCACATTAAAAAAATTGAAAATTAAACCTATATATTCCAAAAAGGGGAAAAAATTTTCCAACATATTCTTACTTCAGTCTACAAAGAATTAGGTGTCTTGGCCTTTTGGGTAGGACAAAAAGTTGTCCAAAATTTCAAAAGAAATTGAAGAGAACGATGAGATAAAACCAACAATCGAGACGCTAGCCGCTAGTGCTGTATGATTTCTCCATTTAAAGAAAAGAGCATTAACCGATAACCATGACCACAAAGGGGTCTACTCTTCAATATTTGTGGTTGGGTTTTGCAGACAAATCAGCAGCCACATCGATGCTCGTGTGGTGGTTAAAGCCTCATGCACCCGTTAGTCAAAGCTCCTGATCACGTGACAAATATTGTAGCAGATATCCACTTTATGACATGGGAGTAATTTAATTTTTCTTTTCTTTCTTTTTTTCCTTGTACATTTGAATTTAAATTAACTAAAGAAATACGCCCAAGTATTTTACCCTTCAATTTTTTCTCTATATAATATGGTGCAACCCTTGTCCCATAACAAGCTAATTTTGAAGTTTAGAACTTCGTCTCTTTGTACTCTGAGGGCTAGCTTAGCCTTAGTATAGGTACTTCTTCTTCTTCTTCTTCTTCTTCTTCTTCTAGGTTTATATTATTTACTTAAAAGTACTTTTATTATTTTTATCTTATTTATTAAAATTTAAAACTCTAGCAGCATATTTCTTCTTTGATTGTTTTTTTCTTCTTCTTTGTATTTACTTTACTATGGCAGTTCAAACTTCAATCCCGTAAGATCGTAAGAAGACCGGATAAGTCGATGGTAATCGATGGTCGGGTGAGTGAATTCCATTCGATACTTGTCAAGTGAGCAGTTTTTTGCGGATTAATCTTTCCTTCGTTGTCTGTTCGACCTGATCATATAGTTATTAGGACTTATATCATGAAAACCCTAATTGACGTTGATAAGCTTACCTAGATATTTGAGTGAATCAGATTAGTCTACAAATTTAAAAGGCTAAACAGCTTATTGTTTTTTGCTCGATTCTTGATACCGTGGTTTATTTAGGCATTAAACCATGGCGATCTTTCTTTGTTTTCTCTTTTAATTAAGCATAAACCTTTAAGGTGTATATTTTTTTTTTTGCTCTGCCAAGTAAGGTGGTGTTTATTAATTGTTTATTAATATTACTTTGCTCAGCCAAGTAAGGTGTATATACATCTTTAAGGTGTATATGAAAGTGATTGATGTGATTAATTATATAACATAATTTGAATAGAAAGTATATAAGTTGACGCGCAATAATTATTTCATAAATCTTTACTCTATTAAAATTTGTAGGTAAAAAATTTTAAAAAAAGTACAATAATTTAGAAGGTATGTAGAAGGTAACATGCAGGCAATAATTTGAGGTAGATATTCACAATATGTACATATATTTATGTAGATGGTTAATGACTGCTACTCATCGCCAACTCTAGGGTTTGGTTAAGGGGATGAAATGTTATGGTTCAATTATTTAGTTTCTTGAGATTTTATATAGAAGATATTTATTTCTATAAGCTGAGAATATGCTTAAGACAGATTTTTTTTAAGCTCTTAAGACAGTTTTTTGTTTTAGAAAAAAAGGAAAACAACAAGATTTTGGTATGATAATTTCTTATCCTACAAGATTCAATATTTTCTCTTCTTTACAAGAGTCATACCCCTAGTACCCATAATTAACATATTAATTATAAATATAAAAAAGATATGCCATTTCTAGAGCTATTGATTGCAGAAATCAAATTAGGTGCTAATTATAAGATAAAATGAGGTCGAAGCAGACGACGAAAGTGAGGTAATAGCAAGGGACTGTACATTTGAGAAGGCATTTGCATGGAATTCAACATCCCAACACAACTAAGGGTTTCAAAGGATGAAATTTAAAACATCCATCTTTCCCAAGGTACGTATGTTCTCTGAATTCCCAAGGTACGTATTGATTACGTATTTTCTGTTCTGTTACAAAGAGAGCATTACTGTAGGGTTGTATACCAAAATTCACACTCCATGTTCAAAACTTGAGCCAAGTCCAAGTGACAAGCTTAACTATTTTATTTGGTTAAACTTTAGTGGTAAATTATGCATGTTTTATACATATGCATCATGCATATATAGGTCAAATAGAATTTAAACTAAAATGAAAAGGGGACAACCACAAAAATATTTAAAAGTTATAGCAACAAAAGAATATATGTAATGTCACAAAACTTCTTAAGCTACAAATAAGACCTTTTGTAACAAAACATAAATTGCTACTAGATGTTGCAAAGCAACTTTTTGTATGCATTTTTGGTTCAAAGTGTAATTTATTCATTTTTAGTAACATATATAATATCCTTGATGCTGCAAAGAAAAAATGTTTAGCGACATAAAAAGTTTTGTTGCTAAAATTATGTTTCTTGTCTGAAGGATCTCGCATGTAATAATGTGTTCTCTCTCTCTCTTTTATCAGAATATAGAGATTTATTGTTAATAAGTATTCATGTAGAGCATATAGCATCAAAGGAAAATGTGATAAAATTAAATCTCATGTGGTTTAGTCTTGGGTATCTCGTCTCTCTGCTTGAAGTATTTTCAATTATTAAATAAACACGACATCGGTTTTTTCTTTTTTAATTTCATTTCCTTGAAAGGAAATGGATTAGAATATTGCAATTACTACAAAGTACAATCTACAGTTGGTTTTGATTGGAGACTTTCAGGTTTGGGTCGACAGTGGGTAGTCTGGCTCTTTAACAGGCTAGTTCCAATTCAATCGCCAATCCTCTTACTTTTTTTTTTCTTAATACAAATTGAATCTTATTCCTAAATTAAATCATGCTCATGACATAGTTAAAAGAGTAATTTTAAAAAATAGCTGATAGTTTATCTTATTGTTGTTTGAAATGTGTATTATATCATATTTTTATTATGTTACATCTTTGAAATCAATAAGATACTAATATTTTATGTTATTTAATTTATTATTTTTTTAATAAAATTATAATTTTAAAAAATATATAACCAATTTGGACTTAATCCATTTTTAAAAAAGTCCAGAAATTATAGTTTTAAAATTCAAACATATATCTGTTTTTAATTTTAACATCCAAACATTGTATTCAACAATTGATGTATGATGCATAAAATCATAGTCATATCCCTTTGTCAAAAGAGAAGAAGAAGAAGAAGAAGAAGAAGAATACTTTCAACAATCTTTAATATGGTGTCTTATTTTAAATTTTGTACAAAAATTAAAAAATATAAGTTAATTTTATTATAAATTTTTTAATTTTAAAATAGCTCTTTTTTTAAAAAAACTTGTAAATTACAGTTAAGATAATAAATTAAATATTTTTTAATTTAAAAATATTATTTTAAAATATTTTAAACTATACAAATACAAATATTATTATTTTATATACTGTCAATAGAGTTTTTAGACTTTACAAACAGTGTTAGCAAGATAACACATACTATTTAAAAAAATTTTAAAAATAAAAATTAATAATAAAAAATTAGAGATATAACAATTTTTAAACTTTTCTTATGAAATTAAAATATTCCACTAATAATAATTCAAAAGCTCCGAGTTAATTTGAATGGACGATAAGATTGAAAACAATAAAAGCGGTAAAATTAACTATTATAGCGATGAGATTGGGTGGTAAAATAGTGATATGTGTTTGAATATAATTGTAATGATGGCGGTGAGATGAGTAAAATGAAAAAAAAAGAACTATTAAGGATATTGTATTAAAATTTATATACAACGAAACTTTTAATATATATTTTATATTTATAAAATTAATAAAATAATTAAAAAGTAATAAAATCATTTTATATCAAATAATATTTTTATTATTAAATATTTGGAAATTATTTAAAAATATTTTACTATTTCAAAAAATAAAGTATAGTTTTAAAATTATTATAAATAAAAAAAAATTAACAAAATAATAAAAATTGTTTTAAAAAAGTACAAAGATAATTTTACTCTTCTACTAAGAGTCCAATGGTTTGACTAGACCTCTCTGCCCCTCCAATGACTCCATTGGAAGGGTATAGGTTTTAACATCATCGCAGAGTGTAACTGTTGTTGTCAAGAATGGCAGAGTTTCGGGAGAGTTTTCTTTTACTTGCCTCCGACGTGAATGTGAAGGGGCTATTTATAGGCAAGGTACTTCATGCTTAGTCTCCAACCTCGGCATAGGTGGAAGAAACGTGGTCGAATAGTAAGGCGCTGACCTGTCAGTCCCATGATACAGGTCGGTTGATGGATGCCCCGTCAGGTTCTCGCCAAGGCGTTCACGCGTACGTTGATTCCCTAGGAGAGTGATCGGTCCCAAGGTGACCGATGACACCTGGATGGAGACCGGCGCTTCAGGGGCCGAGTCATGCTTCGCAAGTAATGATGATGGCAGAGCTGGCACGTTCAGGTGTCAGCTTTGGAGGGATTCTTGTAAGGTCAAATCGACCACAGACGCTGAAGGACCGAAATGCCCTTTTGCCTAAATATCCCTCATCATTCTGTCCCACCGAAGTCGGTCCGTAAGCTCGGTCGAAGAGCTCGGACGCCACATGCGGGTCGAAGAGCTCGGACGCCATGTGCGGGGGAACCGAGCTATCGGTAGGAGGTTGAGTGTTGAGAAAAGAATGGTTTGATTGTTCTGGAGAGTACTTTAGTCTTTTGGGATTCCATCGTTAGGTTCTGAAGGTGGTTGAAAAAAAATTAGAAACATTAAAGTCTGATTTCCTCGATTTGCTAAATCGGGATGGTGTCATCCTGACCGTAGGAATAGATATGCTCTGGATAGTTCCAAGATTATCCAAGGGCGATTTTCCTCATGAATCCCGAGTAGATCGTTTGGTTCTCTAGGCGACCTTTTACCTTCCGCGGATTTTCTATAAAAGGGGAGTCTCCTTCATTTTTGCTCATTCAGCAAAGTTTCGTCTCCTCTTTCCCTTCGGTTTTCGTTTCGCTTCAGGTCGCTCCAAGCTTCCCCATAAGTCTGAGCTTTTTTAGGTAAGTCCTCTTCCTTATGTCTTCTTCTTCGGTAGAGATTATTACTCATCCTAGCCGGGATAGCTCGGATAGTTTTCGCGAGCTCGAAGTTAGGTTAGGATTAAATAGTCAAGATGAGCAGGCCGATCAGGCCGAACAGGCTGAGGTATCCGAGGATAGAGCATTGTGGCCTCGGCATCCGTGGCCTCGGCCGAGCCTTTTTCAGAACGTAGGACTAAGGCACTTTGGTGGCTCCAGCCTATGCAAGACGAAGAGAAGCAGGCTTTAGAGGATAGCCTTCGTGCTTCTGGGGTTCAAATTCATGACCTCGGCCAACTTCAGGGTAAGCCTTCCACTTCTCGTCAAGCTTCTTTGAGGTTATGAAGGCTCTGAAAGGTGGGGCTCTTCCTGAGGCGTGTCCTAACTTGTTTACAAGGAGGGACTTCGCCGAACTTTGCCAAGGCCAACATATTTCTCCCCAGTTTAAGATAGATCCACCTCGCGGTACCGATAGGGTCACACAGGATCGAGGTAAATCCAGATTGTGGGTTTATAAGGAGGCCGTCCTTTCTGGTCTTAGATTTCCCCTTCATCCTTTCGTGGTTGAGCTCTTGAACTTCTATGGTTTAGCACCTTCTCAACTGCTTCCAAATAGCTGGCGTCATATCGTCGGTTTTTTAGTCTTGTGTGAGGGTTTGGGGTTTCCGTTGACCCTTAAGCTATTCAAGTCGTTCTTCTCCATAAAGGTCAGCCCTGTAGATAAGAGCTGGTACTATACAACAGCTCGTCTCGTAAAAAACTGTTTAGTAATATACCTTCGTCAAATAAAATCTGGAAACTTCATTTTTTTAGTTTAATAAGCCCTGGTGAGTGGCAAGTGACTAATAGCCGTGGTAAAATGAAAGAGGGGGCTGACGATGTAAGTGATATCTTTGGTGAGGAGCTTAGAGCCCATCACGAAATAAATAAGCTGAGGGACTATGGTAGGGTTCTTTTAGATGCCAAACTTCTGACTTCCCCCGAAGTTTTGACAAAGCTCGGCACTCGAGACCGACCTGGTAATTAGTTGGTTTTGGTTCTAGTTTTCCTAATGGCTGGTCTGATTATTAAACTCCATTTGCTTTTATGCAGATATGTCTGGACGTTTCAACATTTTCGACTACATTCGTCCTGCAGCTCAGCCTCCGACTGAGGGTGCCAGCCAACCACCTCCATCTCGGTCCAGACAGACTCGATCACAATCCAAGTCGAAAAGGAAGACCACAGAGGCCGAGGTGAGTGAGCCCTCTCCCAAAAGGGCCCGAGTGTGGAGGACGTCTCTGACACTCCGGAAGCAGGAGCCGAGGTCCCAAAAAATGTCAAGCTTACCGTGGAACTTGCCTCTCGGATAGTGCTTTCGAGAGTGCGTCCGTGGCGCGGAAACTAGCCAAGTCCATGCTCCCCCGGCAGGTTAGCTTTTTTTTTTTTGTAGCACTCAGTTCGTTTCTTTGCGCAGATAAGGATAAGATGAACTCCCCTTGTTCGGTGAATGTCAATGCCAGCCTTCATCACTCTTGGCTTGCTCTGGCCCACGCTACAAGGGCCGAGGACCAGGTGAAGAAGCTGCATAAGGATTATAGTTCCTATCGCGAGAAATGCCATACTCTTTCGAAGAAGGTAGAGCAGCTGGAGGGCCAGGTGCGCGAATCCGAGCAGCTACTGACCGAGCTAAGGCTGAGGTAGAAAAACAAAAGCAGAGCTGAGCCGACTTGAAGAGGTCAAGGAAGAGGCCAGACGTCTCGGGCCGAGGAGCCTTAGCCGATTTTCAGAATACCCCACAATTTGATGCAGCAGCAAAACGAGCGAACGCAGAAGGGGTGAGAGGTGCCTTTGCCTTGGCTATCAGTGAGGTCGGTTACGTGTATCCCGACCTGAACCTGTCCATGATTTCTCTTGAAAATCTTAAGACAGTCCAGTATGAACCTTCGACTGCCGAGGATGATGGGCTGACGGCGAGGCTACTGTTGCCACCCTGGCTCAAACTGAAGATGTGGGGGCAGAGGTTCAGGATGATGCTGCTGTTTGATTTTCTTTCTATAGTTGCGTTGTACTGCTTTTACTTTGGTGTTCCGTTGTGAATTTCTCTTAGATTGGAACTTTTTGTAATGCTTGATGGCGTTTTATGGATATTATCCTCTATTAAAAAGATCAGCCTCTTTCCTTTCAATAACTTTGTCTCATGAATGGTTTACATATCTTAGGGCCAAACATTGGCTGAGCTGACGCGAGATGAACAAAATTAAAATGAGCGTAGGAACGCTAAACAAAAGACCAGCTGAGCTGCTGAGCTGATAATAGGGATAGCAAGGATTCATATCGGCTGATTACTGGTAGAAGACCTTCAAGTTATCGGCGTTCCAAGTCCTTGGAATTTCCTTGCCATCTATGTCCTGTAACCTGTAAGTTCCTGTGCGGACTACCTCTTTAACCACGTAAGGGCCCTCCCAGTTTGGGGCTAGTTTTCCTCCAGCCGTATCTTTTCTTGAGGCTTCCACCTTTCTTAGGACTAAATCCCCCTGTCTGATCGGCTTCTTTCGAACCTTCTTGTTGTAGTATCCCGTTATTCTTTGCTGGTAGGCTGCCATTGTGACAAGTGCTCGGTCTCTGTGTTCCTCGGTGAGGTCCAGATTGTTTCTAGGGCTTCTTCGTTCCGAGCTCGGTGTCCAACTGTACACGTAAGCTTGGCATGCCTATTTCTACGGGGATTACCGCTTCGGTCCCAAAGGCGAGGTTAAATGGAGTTTCCCCCGTGGGGACTTTTGTCGTGGTTCTCAGTGCCCAGAGGACTTCGGGCAATAGGTCGGCCCATTCCCCTTTCTTGTCATCCAACTTTTTCTTCAAGGCTTCCAAGATTGTTCGGTTGGCCGCCTCGGCCTGCCCATTGGCCTGAGGATGTGCTACCGACGTGAACCGCAACTGTATGCCCAAGTTTTCGCACCAACTCCTGAATTTGGATTATCAAATTGTTTTCCGTTGTCGGTGACAATTGCCTTTGGAAGCCCGTATCTACAGACGATGTTCTTCAACAGAAATTTTGAACTTGTTTCTCTGTGGTATTTGCGAGGGCTTCGGCTTCGATCCATTTTGTGAAATAGTCAATGGTGACAAGAACGAACCTTCTCTGTCCTGTAGCTGGTGGGAAGGGTCCCAGCACATCCATCCCCACTGCATAAATGGCCAAGGGCTCGTGACCGAGGTGAGATCGTTCGAGGGAACATGTTGGATCGGTGCGAACCTTTGGCATTTGTTGCATTTTCTTACCAAGTCGACTGAGTCCTTATGCATTGTGGGCCAGTAGTAACCTTGCCTCAGTGCTCTGTGTGCGAGGGCTCTAGGGCCTATGTGATTTCCGCAGATTCCTTCGTGCACTTCCCTCAAAACGTAGTTTGCCTCGACCGGGCTTAGGCATCGAAGATAAGGCAAACTAAATGATCTTCTGTAAAGTTTTCCGTCAATGAGGGTGTATCTTGGGGCTTTCCTTCTCATGGATCTGGCTTGAGTCCGATCTTCTGGTTCTTCTCCTGTAGTCAAGAATCTTATGTATGGGGTCATCCACGATCCTGCCTCTTCTACGATCTGGCCTACCTCTTGCTCGTCAGCTATTGCTTTCTGCTCCACTACTTCCACTATAACTCCTGGCATAAGACCCAGGTTGGAACCTGTGGCCATTTTGGATAAGTAGTCGGCCAAAGTGTTGTCGGTCTTGGAATTTGTTTCACTTTGTATTTTTTGAAATTTGAGAGCAGCAGTCGACCTTTTCCAAATATTTATCATTGCTTTTCCCTTGGCTTCAAATTCTTTGTTCACCTGGTTTACCACTAATTGGGAATCACTGAAAACGGTTAGCTCTTCCACCTTCAACTCCTTTGCTAACTTCAGCCCCGTGATGAGTGCTTCGTATTCAGCCTCATTGTTTGTTGCCCTAAAGTTGAATTTGAGGGCATACTGTATTTTTACCTTTTCCGGGCTGACTAGGATGAGCCCGGCCCCACTACTCTTGCTATTTGCCGATCCATCCACATAAAGCTTCCATGCCTTCTCTTCCTCTGGTTCTTCCATCTTCGGGCTCCTTGTGTAGCTTGTTCTGTTGACACATACTCCACCACAAAATCAGCAAGCACTTGAGATTTGAGGGATGACCGAGGTCTAATTTGCAGATCATATTCGCTGAGCTCCACTGCCCACTTAATAGCCTTCCTGACAGTTCTGGTTTCTGGAGGATTTGTCTGAGTGGTTGATCAGTCAAGACGGTGATCGGGTGTGATTGGAAGTAGGGCCTCAGTTTTCTGGCCGAGGTTACAAGAACATAGGCGAGCTTCTCCACTTTCTGATAGTTGAGCTCAGCCCCTTGTAGTACTTTGCTGGCGAAGTATACCGGCCTTTGCACTCGGTCTCTTCCCTTATCAACACTGAGCTCACTGCCTGATCAGTTGTAGCCAGGTATAAGTATAGCATTTCCCCGATCCGCGGTTTGGACAGAACTGGTGGGGAGGAGAGAAAAGCCTTGAGTTCTTCGAAGGCTCTTTGACATTGTTCGGTCCATCTGAACTCTCGTACGTTCTTCAACGTGAAAAATGGAATGCATTTATCGCCCGATCTTGACATGAACCTGTTGAGGGCGGCTATTCTACCAGTGAGCCTCTGCACTTCTTTTACTGAGGTGGCGGTTTCATGTCTAGAATGGCCTGCACTTTCTCTGGATTAGCTTCGATGCCTCGCTGACTGACCATGAAGCCTAGGAATTTTCCCGAAGTTACTCCGAAGGCACACTTTAGAGGGTTGAGCCTCATATTATGTTTCCTGAGGACCTCAAAGGCCCTTCCAGGTCTCGCAAGTGTGTTCCGACCTCCTTGCTTTTTACAATCATGTCGTCCACGTAGACTTCCATGGTCTTTCCGATTTGCTCCTTGAAAATCTTGTTGACCAGCCTCTGGTAGGTGGCACCAGCATTTTTAGGCCAAAAGGCATAACCTTGTAACAGTATAGACCTTTTTCTGTGATGAATGCGGTTTTCTCCTCGTCCTCCTCGAGCATTCTGATCTGATTATACCGGAGTAAGCATCCATGAAGCTCAGTAGCCTTGTTCGGCACTATTATCGACCAATCTGTCGATATTTGGTAGAGGGAAACTGTCTTTTGGGCAAGCCCGATTAAGGTCGGTGAAATCAACCACATTCTCCATTTTCCGTTATGCTTTTTCACCATTACTACGTTGGCTAACCATTCCGGGTAGTGGGCCTCCCTGATAAATCCTGCTCGAAGGAGCTTCGTCACTTCCTCGTTGATCGCCTCTTGTCTTTCGACTGCAAAACATCTCTTCTTCTGTCTCACTGGTCTGGCTTCTGGGTCCACGTTAAGGCGGTGGACGATTTCACTTGAGTCTACCCCGGCATGTCTTCAGGCCTCCATGCAAACAGATCGGCATTTTTTCTGATTAGCTGTACTAACTCTTCTTTTCCTTCTAGGGTTGAACCAATCTGCACTAGCTTGGGGGTCCTCTGGGTCAAAGGGACGTTGATGAGGTCCTCGGCTGGTTGTGGTCGGCCACGTCCTTGCTCAGGCCGCTGGTCGGTACTTCTATGGCCATGGCCTCCTCGGCTTTTCTTTTTGTTTTTATCGCCGTCATGTAATAACGTCGGGCAGTCACCTGATCTCCTTGGACTTCCCCCGTTCCATGAGGGGTTGGGAATTTGATTTTTAGATGCGGAGCTGATCCGATCATTCTCATCTGCATTTGGCTAGGTCGGCCAATAATGGCATTATAGGTGGAGGGGACTTTAACCACCATGAATTCTACCATTGCCGTCACTGTCCTCGGCTCCGTACCCATTGTTAGCGGAAGGACTATGGTGCCGATTACAGGGACTTGTTCATTGCCAAAACGACCAGTGGTGTCGGATGCGGCTTTAACCGATCATCATTGATTCCCATTTTCTTCAGGGTTTCGTAATACAGGATGTCTCCGGCACTTCCGTTGTCGAAGTAAATCCTTCTTACCACGTGGTTGTAAATGACTGCGCTGAAAACTATTGCGTCTTCGTGGGGAAATTCTATACCTTCAAGATCCCTGGCAGAGAAGGATACGGGCTCGTCCTTCCAAGATCTGGGCTTTTTGACCGAGGAGCCTATGGCCATGATGGTTGTTTGGCCGACGTTTTTTCTTGTGAAAGCCTGTGGTTTCCCTATTATGACGTTGATTATCCCTGCTGTAGGCCTGTTTGTATTACCTCCGGTCCTTTCTTCATTTCAGTTCTGCCCCTGTCCCCTTTCTCCTGCATTCCATGTTGGTGGGGGTCTTCCGTAGTCCGTTCAAGGCCGATTGTTGGAATTTCTTTGCTGGTATCCGCCTCTTCTGAAGTCTTGCCTCATTTCATTTAGGACGAACCTTTTCAGGCGACCACTTCTGATGAGGTTCTCTATTTCATTCATGAGGTCAGTGCATTCCTCGGTCGTGTGGCCGTGGTCTCGATGGAACGCACACCTCTTAGTTTTAACCCTTTGTGGGTTTGGCTTCATCGACCTTGGCCACTTGAGCTGAGGGTCCTTCCCAATTTGCATTAAAATTCTTTCCCTTGTAGTGTTTAAGGGAGTATAAGTTTGATAGCCCTTTCTTTCTGGGCTTTTCCTAGCCTGGTGGCCATTTAGTCTACCGAACTTCCTGCTTCCCGTCTTTCTCGTCCTCTCTCCCCCCTTTTGTGGCTTAGTGGGTCATCTTTATGGTCTTCTGTGCTTAATCTGGCCGACATGGTTTCCTCCGCGTTGATGTATTTCTCTGCTCTGTGCAAGAGCTCAGGAAGGGTTTTAGGGGGTTCCAGAGAGAGAGAGAATTTAAAATGAAACTTGTCGTCTGTAAGGCCATTCATGAGGCCGGCTACTGCCACAGACTGCTCCAAGTCCTTGACTTGCAATGCTTCGGCGTTGAATCTTGTTACATACTCCCTCAGTGATTCTCCAGGCCGTTGCTTAACTGCCATTAGGCTCAGAGTAGTTTTCTTAGCTCGTCTACTGCTGATGAAGTGAGTTAAGAACGAGTGACCGAGCTCTTTGAATGAGCCGATAGATCAGGGAGCCAGGCCAGAATACCATGCTCGAGCTGCTCCTTTGAGAGTGGCCAGAAACGCTTTGGACATCAACGGGTCATTCGCTCCCTGTATGGACATGTTAGCGCGGAAAAGCTCCAAGTGGTCAAAAGGATCGGATGTACCATCGTACGCCTCTATCGTGGGCATTCTGAAGCCGTTGGGGGGCTGGGCGCGGTCGATTTCTTCTAGGAATGGCGACGTTTCCAGCAACTTCAATTCGTCTATGTGGATCTGTTCTCTCTCTTGTATCTGTTTCTCCACTGCTTCCATCCTTGCTTCTAACCGGTCATGGGTGTGATTTTGGGACATGGGGGCTGAGAGCGAGGCATTTCGGTGACTTCTTTTGGTGTCAGGGAAGTTCTGTTGTGTTTTGGTTTTGGTTTTCTCCATTACTTCTGGTTGGGAAGAGGTACTGGCGCTTACCTCTTCCCTTGGTGGTGAGGGTGTTTGGGAAAGGTCAGGTTGATCGGTGGCATTTCTCGACGGGGGCTTTTGGGTTGGTGAGGGTGTGAGGACGTGAGCCTGGACTAATTCAGTAAGGTTTTTCAATTGTTGGGAGAGCTGATAGAATTGTTCAGCTGTGGGAGGTGGCCTTTGGATTGGTTGGTTGGGTTGGTCGTCGGGTGTGGTATTTGGACTGACTGGCGCAACTGGTTCCTCATCTTCTGCAACTCTCCTTCTGGGTGCCATTCTGGACAACAACCTTAGAGTTTCCCCCTACCTGGCGCGCCAAATGTTGTTGTCAAGAATGGCAGAGTTTCGGGAGAGTTTTCTTTTACTTGCCTCCGACGTGAATGTGAAGGGGCTATTTATAGGCAAGGTACTTCATGCTTAGTCTCCAACCTCGGCACAGGTGGAAGAAACGTGGTCGAATAGTAAGGCGCTGACCTGTCAGTCCGATGATACAGGTCGGTTGATGGATGCCCCGTCAGGTTCCCGCCAAGGCGTTCACGCATACGTTGATTCCCTAGGAGAGTGATCGGTCCCAAGGTGACCGATGACATCTGGATGGAGACCGGCGCATCAGGGGCCGAGCCATGCTTCGTAAGTAATGATGATGGCAGAGCTGGCACGTTCAGGTGTCAGCTCTGGAGGGATTCTTGTAAGGTCAAATCGACCACAGACGTTGAAGGATCGAAATGCCCTTGTGCCAAATATCCCTCATCAGTAACCAAATGCACCTTGCGAGATAGCTCAAATTATTTGAGATTCGTTTAGCTCCCACTGCATCAACCTCTCCAATGGGGTGCATTTGGATTGCACCCTACTGCTGCAATGAGGGGTTTCTCCTCCAATGGGTTCACTGGAGGGAAGGGTCCAGTGGAAATAAAAATTTCGACCTTATCCTTTTTCTTAAAATTTTTTTGCTAAATTATTTTTACTTTATTTTTTAATTATTTATCTTATTAATACTTTTATTTTTATTTTTATTTTTACACCTAATGTTTTATTTTTGATCATTTTCTAGTTTGATATTTGCTTTAGTGAGATTGAAAACATCAATGGTGACGAGATTGATTACTATAGCGGTGAGATTAAATAGTGAAATGATGATATGCATTTGAATGCAATCGTAGATGCAGTAATGAGATGAGTGTAGTAAAAAGAAAAAAGACTATTAAAAACATTGTATTAAAATTTACATATAACGAAATTTATAATATATTTATATTTATAAAATTAATAAAATAATTAAACATTAAGAAATTTAATTTATATAAAAAATATTTTTTAAGAAATAAAAATTAATAAAATTTACTTTATATCAATTAATATTTTTATTATTAAATATTAAAAATATTTTACTATACATTTTTTAAAAATAAAATATTTTTTAAATTTATTATAAATAAAATTTAACAAAAATTAGAAAAAAAACAAATATATATATAAAAAGAAAAGTTAAAAGAGTAAATTTATGCCTTCAACCACGGACTGCACCATGGGGTGCGTTGGTAAAAGTCAAACCGACTAGAAAAATCTAGAAAACCGCTCGTTCATGCAAAAAAAAAAAGCAAATGGCCAGAGAATAAGAATTCCACGTGTCACACAAGTGTCCATTAAAAGATTACTGACCGTCAGATCATCAACTTGTGCCACGTCATCCTTAGTTCAGCAAAAATGCCGGACAAGCAAGCCTCCAAAATATCTCTCTTTCAGAAAAAAAATATCTGCCCTTTGCGTGTAATCCACGTTTATCACAAAAAAGAAAGAACGAACTTGTTCCGGAACATTCACGATTTCCCATAAACAATCCCAATCAATGAAACAATGCCCTTTTAACTCAGATATTTTCTTCTTCGGCTAATCTACATTCCATTCCTATATATAACCAAGGGCTGATAACGGGTCAGATTGGATCGGTTTTTTACAAAAACTCGATCCGAATTAAGCGATTTTTTTGTTTTGTGATCCGTATCTGATCTGAACTAAAAAAAATATCCGATCCGATCCGAATTTATACGGATTGGATCGAATTGGTCATTTGGTTTTTTTTAATGTAATTTTAAATTTTATTTCAATTTTTTTGAAAGCATTTTAATCACTTTTGGACTTTATTTTCAATTTTCCTTAGGATTTTTAATTAAATATAAAACTTGAGCTTTTAATTTAAATAGTAAAAATTACAAAATACCAAATAACAAAGTATTCGGATATTATCCGTATTCGAATCCGATCCGAACCGATCCGAACCGATTTTATTCGGTTCAATGACGTCATAATCCAAATCCGAACCGAATTTGTTTATTAACCGAACCGATCCGATCCGAATCCCCCGGTTCGAGTCGGTTTTTCGTTTTATCGGTTTTTTTTCTCAGCCCTAATATAAACCTCTGCTCGGCCTTTCTTTTTCAACCTTGACACCAAGAAGTAATATTACAACATTCACAGAGCTTGACATCATCACAGAAATTATAGGTTTTAACAGCATCGCAGAGTGCAACCAAATGCACCTTGCGAGATAATTAAAATTATTTAAGGGTCGTTTGAAATCATTTTTATTTTTAGTTTATTTAGAAACAGTAACAGAATATATTTGCAATGGCTTATATTAGAGATCTGCAATGGCTTATATTGATCGAGTAATGGATAAATTGAAGATGTGAAAAAGGGGTCTGCTATCGCATGGAGGTAGGGAGTTCTCATAAAAGCAGTAGCATGTGCAATTCCAACTTATACGATGCAGTGCTTTAAAGTTCCAAGGAAGATTTGTGGTGAAATTAACAGAGCAATAGCTGGATTCTGGTGGGGACAGAAGGAAGATGAAAGAAGAGTACACTAGGCTAGCTGGTTGAATTTAACTAGGAGTAAAAAAATAGGTGGTATGGGATTTAAAGATTTAAACTTGTTTAATGTTGCTTTACTAGCAAAGCAGGCGTGGAGAATGGTTATGAATCCTAATTAGGATTTTGAAAGGGAAATATTTTTATAAGGACACTATATGGAATGCAAAAAAAGGTGCAAGATCTTCTTGGGCTTGGGCAAGCATTTTCGAGGGAAGAGACTTCTTAAAGGAGCATGTGATGTGGCAGATAATGAATGGAGAAGACGTGGATTTTTGGAATGAAAATTGGAGTGATATGGGGAAATTAAAATATCTGATTGGGGATAGAATTGTTGCAACCCAGAAAGTGGCTGATTTTATTGACAGAAGCAAAGAAGTATGGAATTTAGATTCTGTGCAAGGAATCTTACCAGAGGAGGTTCTTGATATGATTAGAGAGGTTCTTCTATGTATAAATGCTGAGAAGGATCGAATTGGCCAAACTCTACTGATGGCAATTATACTGTCAAATCAGGTACTACATAATGAAAAGCAGTGTGCAGGATAAGCTGAGGAGTGGAGCATCTACTTCCTATGTAGTGGGGGATAAAGTTTGGAAAGGTATTTGGGGTCTTCCAGTTCCATCAAAAGTTAGATGTTTTTTGTGGAGAGTGTGTAGTAATAATATTGCTACTGCTGCTAATTTGTGGAGGAGAAAGATTACTAGGAGTCCTTTATGCCTGATATGTGGCGAAGAAGATGAAACAGTTGAACACATTATGTGCTTATGCAATTAGACAAGAGCAGTCTGGTTTGGTATTGATCTGGGTTACAGAATGGATAGGAGATGTATTACTACTTTTGCTAGATGGTTTGAAGAAATTATGGAATTAGGAAATATCAATAAGCAACATCGAGTGCAAATATGTTGTAAGATTGCTTTAACATGTTGGAATATTTGGAAGGATAGATGCTCAAGCATATATAGAAAGGAGAAACTAAGCCTAATGAAGTGTCTAAAATGGATCAGAATCAATTATATAAAAGTTGTAGAGATACGCGGCACCACCCTTTGCCACGTCTTTTAACCTTCTTGTCTGTCCTTTGCCTTTCATATGTCTGCCTCTTTTGTTTTGGTTGTATATTGTTATGTAATTTCAAGAAAAATCAAGTGAGCACGATGGATATGGAGCGTGGCTCTCCGCTGACCCATTAATCAGTTCTGGTTGGCACATTCCCATTTCCTCCGATCTCTCACAGAAGCTCCCTCCCACCCTGTAGATGGTTTGCTCATGAATAGTTCCTTCATCTGTTTTTCCTTGATTCCAGCTTTTCTTCTAAGCCCGATGCCATGTGCCCTGTTGCTTTTGTTTGTTCTGCCATCCCATTCTTTTTTCTTCCACATACCACTCTCCTAATTTTTTCTCTTCATGGCTTCCTCCTTTCTTTCCTTTGTTTTCTTTTATTTGTTCAATTGTTTATTTATATTTTTTGTCGGTTTTCTTTCCTTCCATGTAGTGAAGACATCTCCCAGGAAGATATGATGAAGAGACAATGAGAGATACTACCCTCTCTAATTCCTCAAAACCTAACGACAGCCCAAAACCCCTAAATTTCAGATTCAATTAAATCAAAACCTACACGACGAATCATGTGAGTTTTTTTCGACTATTTTTTTAATTATGTTCTCTAGAACTCTACTTCTGTGAAAAGTTTAACTATTTTTCTTAATTTTTTTCTTTTAAAGATTATTGGATCTGAGGAGCACGCTCCAAAGCAAAGAATGCAAGGATCTCTATTTTGATTTAATAAGCTCAAGCTTTCCTAGAAGCCTCTTGACTTCTTGATCCTTACTGCTTATCCCTGGTATGGAGTCTTCGATTCTACATGTTTTAGAATGCTACTTGCCAAAATGATGAACATTTCTTTCTGTGTTGATATTCACCATTGTTTGTATGTTAAAACTACAATTATTCAGTTGGTTTTTGTTTGGTGCTGTAAAGAACCTAATATGTTGTTCGTCTTGCCAATTCATTAGTATGTAACTTTCTATTGAATGAAATATGTATTATGATGTTCATGCAATGTATGCTTTCCTTATCTTGATACATCCTGGTAATAATCAAAATTTTTACTATCTTCCTTATCCTGCTACTCATTGATCCCTATTTGTTTTTTATATTTCAGCGTACCCATAGAATTCCAGAAGAAATGTCTATCGAAATACTCCACTAATATCATCCTTTTTCTCTCAAACTATATTCTTTGGCCAGTTCGCTACAAATACAGCAGTTGCAACAAAATACTCTCAGGTGTATGAAAATAGTTTGTCACTGACAATTGAATTCATGCTGGGGATCTCTGCTCTTTCCACGTGGTTAAATCATTAATGTTTGAAGTTATAGTTACCATTGTGGATCATGTTTGAATCTACATTTGTAACTAAATGGATTTCAATTTTGATTGTCCTATGTTTTTAACATGTCTTTTGGATATTTATATGGTATGTTAGTTTGTGTTATGCTTTAAACATGTCTTTTGGATATTTTCTTCATATGTTAGATTGTGTTATATTTTCTAGATACCTTCTCGATATTTCCTCGATTTGTTTGCTTCTTTGATAGACTTTTATTTTAGACACTCTTTTCAAATATTTTCCTGCATGCAATTTTATGTTTCTTCATCTTCTATTTTTCACTATCTCCTCCCCTTCCTTCCTCCTTTTCCCCTTGGCAACGCGCGGGTATTATGCTAGTTGCAATAATGGAGATAGGTGGTGGAATAAACAAGAGCGACAAATTTCAGGAAAGTGCTGGTATGGAAAGTAATAAATGGACGAAGCCTGATAATGGATGGTACAAAATCAATGTAGACGGAGCATATGAGAAAGGACAAAAGGCAGGGATTGGAGTGATTGTAAGAGACGAAAATGGAAAGGTTGTTAATGGTATAGCTAAAAAGGTTACAATAAGATTTGTAGCTGAGGTAGAAGCGATTGCAATAAAGGAAGGGGTAGAGCTAGCCATTGTAAATAACTATAAACAAATAGTAATAGAAATAGATTCTGAGGTGGTGTATAAGGAGATTACAAGGGAGACAAGGAAGCTTAATTGGAGGATATATCCTATTATAAAGGAGATACAGAGGAAGAGTATGTCTTTTCAAGGGTTCAAATGTTGTTAGGTGAACAGAACAACAAATAAAGCTGCAGATTGGATTGCTAAACAGACAAGGAAGGGGATGAGTGTTGAAAATTGGGTTAATATGCCCCCATCCTCTTTAGTTAATATCTTGAATAGGGATGGACTACCAGCTCCACCATAGGAACGAATATACCTGAGGTTTATAGAGATAATTGACTAATTGTCTGTTTGCACACCTTGGTCTTACTTTGTACTTGCTGATGTATAGATAATACTATTGTAACTCTGTTCTTATAAATGAATTTCTTGTTGGCCAAAAAATATATATATATATATATAATATTTGGCAACATGTTTCTGTTTTCAGAAAACAAAAACAAAGACAATAATTTTCAAAATTTGTGGAAATAAGAATTTCTTATTTTCATTATTTTTAGAAACATGTTTTCATTTCTGATACTGTTCATAAATAAGTGAACAGAGTTGATATATAAATATAATATTAATATTTTTCATAATAAAAATATAAAATAAAATAAATTAATTTTTTTAAAATAAAATAATATTAAATTTTAATATAAAATATTATTTAATTCAAAAATAAATATTTTAAAATTAAATATATTTATTTTAATATAAAAAGTTGAAACGTAAAAAGCAATTAAATATAAATTATATTGAACTATAATATTATAATATTATTTAATTTAAATTTAAATAATAATTTATTTAATATATTATATATTTTAAATAATATCATTTATTATAATTTTGATATATTAATAATTAATATTATTGCTAAGTACTATTATCTAATATAATTAATTATTATTTTACTAAACAATATTATTATTATTTAATATTATATTTTTAATTAAATTTGAAGTATATTATTGATACTATTAAATAAAATAATATTATTCAATAAATGAATATTTAACATTAAATAATATTATTTATATTATATAATATATTTTAGTAACTATATAATTTATTATAAATTAATTAGTTAAATATTTTATTTAATAATTTAATATTATTACATTTAAATTAAATTAAATAATATTATCAATAAAATTTAAATTATTAATTCATTTTATTATTTAAAATATATAATTTAAAATTTTACTAATCTCAATTATTATCTAATAAAAAGTAATATTAATAAAATTAAATTTAATAAATTATTTTTAATTTAATTATTTTATTTAATATTATATTTAATTATAATATTATTTAAATATAATAAATTTTATATTAAATGAAAATATTAATATTATATTAAAATATTATAAAAAATATTATTTAATATTATAACATATTATATATTTAATAAATATATTATTTTTATTTTAATTTTTAAAATTTTATTTTATGAATTGAATTATTATATTTAAATCAATTGTGCATTAAAAAATTATTTACCGTCACATCATCGCTTGTGCCACGTCATCCTTAGTTCATCATGAATGCCCAACAAGCAAGCGTCTAAAATATCTCTCTTTCGAAAAAAATATCTACCCTTCGCGTGTATATCCACGTTTATCATCAAAAAGGAAGAACGAAGTTGTTCTGGAACATTCAGGATTTCCCGTAAATAATCCCAATCAATGAAGCAATTGCCCTTTCACTCAGATATTTTCTTCTTCGGCTAATCTACATTCCACTCCTATATATAAACCCTCTGCTCTGCCTTTCTTTTTCAACCCTGACACCAAGAAATAATATTACAACATTCACAGAGCTTGAGGTTTTCAGCGCTGAATTCTCAAAGTTTGGGTTTTTTAATGACTGTTTGGAAATACAAACTGGGTGATGATGGAGGCTGAACAGGGCTTACCATCTTTTTATGAAGTTCTAGGGGTCAAGGTGGATGCTTCTACTGAAGATATCAAGCGTGCTTATCGAAGGCTTGCAATGGTAAGCACATTTTCTTTTGATGCTGGGTTGACTGCAAGTTTTCCAGCGTTAGAAGCAGTTTGAAGAACATGAACTTATGTTTTTTTGTGTGCGTGTGCCTGTGTGTGTGAATGTGGTGGTGCAGCAATGGCATCCTGATAGGTGGACAAGAACGCCTGCTCTTTTGGGTGAAGCTAAGCATAGATTCCAGCAAATTCAAGAAGCCTACTTGGGTAAGTAAGTTGGCTAACTTGCCTTGTTGGTTTTGTTGTAGATTAGCTTTGGTTAATTCCGGTTTCTTATAACTTCAATCTTTTTCCGGTTTCTTATAACTTCAATCTTTGTTTTCTTTTGGCAGTTCTATCAGACCAGAGCAAGAGAACTCTGTACGATGCAGGGTTATATGATCCTGAAGATGAAGAGGATGAGGTAGATGCTTTTACCGAAAACTTGGTATTCCAAGGATTTCCCCTTCACTTTCCAATAGTTGCTAACAATTGAATGAAAACAATATTTTGTTTACAGGGCTTTTCTGATTTTGTAGCGGAAATGCTCTCTCTCATGGCCCAAACCAGGAAAGAGGTAATGCATTTGTCACAATGTTACACTTTCTGCAGTATGAATCTTCTGTAGATTTATTATTCATCTTCACTTTTTGCATGACAGAAAGTAGGGAGTCATTAAAATGATGATCAAACGCCAAGTTCCGTATAATGAGATGTCTTGGTTTGCTATACTGGGTATTAATGCATGGATGGGATCGTGCATGAATGGTTTTCTTGTTGAAATCGTTAACATTCTTTTCTTTTGCTCAGGAAAAAAATTGCAGCCTTGAGGAGCTACAGAAAATGTTCTGGGAAATGGCACAGGGATTTCAGTCACCGTCATGGTTTTGTGGGTCATTTGAAGGCTCTGGGAGCTCAAAGAGGACAAACTGGGATTCGAATCCGATGATCCATAGACATTCACATATAGGTGTACCAGGGTTCAATATGTATTTATGAAACCAGAAGCTATTGAAGTTAGTCCTTCAATTAACAATGGAAGTCGTTTGGACAAGACAAAAAAGGCCCATTCTAGCACTTCATCGATCCTCAAAAGACGGATGGACTTGAATCCTTTTGAGCTTCTCAAATCGGTGGAAAACAAGCCCAGAATGAATGGTGAATTGGAGATGGTCAAACTTGCTGGATTTTGTTAGTATTTGGGGTTCGGACTTTTACTTTCGCCATGGCATGATGATTTTGTGAGCTGCTGGATCAGAGTGGTTAGGGATCTACATTCTGCATTTGTAAAATTTTACACATACTATTTGTTTGGTGTATATATGGTGTTCATATGTACAGTGATGTTCAGCCAAATACGAATGAACCGTATTTTTTCCGAAATTGATTCTTCCTTCTGTTTTATCAGAATTCCTTGGTTGTTGGGTAATGGTATTGTTGTTGTTGTGTTTCTGCGGTGAGTAGTATAATTAAAAAAAATTAATTCATATGTTATAGTAAAAATGTTCGACTTCATTAATGTACCATTTTTTTAATTTTTGTTTGTAAAATTAAAAAATATATTTTCTTTTAAAAGCAAGAAAAGTTACACTATAACATAAAGTAAATTTATTACTGAAATTTATGGATATATTAGATTTTTACTTATAAATTTTTCAGATTTATAAATAATTTATCAAAAAAAACAGTGAAAATTTGAATTTGAGTATAAAATATTTATATTTTAACCACTGACATCAATTCTTATTGAAAAAAAATTGTGAGTGAGTAAAAACGAATTTTTTATTTATGAAAATGAGTTTCAAACTTCCCTTCTTCCTTTTTTTTTTGGTTACATCAATCTTCCCTTCTTTAGTAAGTGTTATTATTGAACTCCAAGAGTAACATATAAGCCCGACAAGCCCATTAAGGCACTGATAGATTTCCACAGACTCGGTTGAATATAAGCAGCCTATTTATCTAATAAATTGGGCATGCAATTCGGTCAGCCTCATAAAAATATTCCCTATTCCCTATTCTCCCCTTCATATTTTCATTGTGGACTAACGTTTTATGACCTATATTTACCTCATCTGTGTTATTAATTTTTGTAGCCAATCTGAAAATGGCAAATTTAGGGTCCGTTTGATTTATGAAAATATTTTCTATTTTCATTTTTTTTCATTTTCTGAAAACAAGTTTTCATTTTCTATTTTCTGAATTTTGAAAAATATGTTTGGTACACAAAAATGAAAACTAGTTTTTGAAAATGAAAATTATGAAAATGCGTTTGCTATCTACATTTTCAAATCAATAAATATGAAAAACAATAACTAAAAAATTAAATTAAATTACAATTTTTGAAAAAAAGTAAAATTTAACTAAATAATAACAATAAATTGTAAATGAAATAAACATAAGATAATTCTTTATGTATTATAAATGAACAAACACATGTCCTTCAGTACCAAAAAAACTTAATTATGGTGTTAATTATAGAGGTATTCCAGTTTGCCTAGATGGATACATGAATATAGCTATGGAGCAAATAGAAGAATATGTCAATGGACAGTTGAACAAAAAGTATGAAGCTGTCATTCATGGAAATAATGTACTTTATATTAGTACATCAAAAAGGACATTAGGAAATGGAGCTTAACGTTGCAACTGCATCTAAGAATCAATGTCATCCACAAGTTATTACTTTTCTATACGCTTGTTTTTATATATATATATATATATATATAATATGTTTATTATATATACATGTTTACTATTGTATAATGAGAATGTCTCGTACAAGCATCTATTTCGGGTTTTTTTTTTATCTTTAATTATGCTTGGTCTAGGAAGTTTGAACAGCAACAAGAAGTTAGAAAGGGGATTCTAGATGGGGCAAACACAACTAACTTTTTATTCAATATATATTGTTCAAAGAGATAATTAAACTTATTTTTATTATTTGAAGATACAACTGCAGTTTTATTTATCACTCAAACTGATAAATTCACACTAAAACTCATCGACTAGCAACAATGGCAAAATAAAGCAACCATACAAAAAGAAAATCTTCAATTTCTTATAGCATTTAATAAGAAACCAGAAAATGAGAATGAGAAAAAAAAAGTAACTTGATTTGATTTGTAGTGGTGATTGGCACAATTTTGGGAAAGAGTTTGGGCTTCAGGTAGAAGAAGAAAGAGTTAAAGGGAAAGAGAAAAAAAAAAAGCCAAAGCAGAACCACAATAAGCATTGAAGCAAGTTTAGCACGTAAACCTAAAACAAAAACAAATAAAAAAAAAGACTTTTTGCTTGTGTAATTATTCGAACACTGTATCTTTGATGTACTTTAAAAAAAATTTCATAAATCCCGTGTTTTCCAATTCTCCACTTTTCCAAATTGTTTCCTTGGAAAACAATGAAAACATATTTTTTTTGTTTTTAAAACTTGGCCCATTTTCATTTTTATTTTCATTTTCCAAAAACATGTTTTCTGTTTCTTCAACCAAACATATTTCCTTCACATTTTCTGTTTTCCACGACAATGAAAATGGAAAACAGCTCTATTTTCATGAACCAAAAGCACACTTAAGCACTCTATCCATTTTCTAATTTGTTTAAAATCCATATCTTATAATTTCCTTTTTTCTTTTTGTTGAAAAGCAAACCGCTAAGAATATTGCAATATAGAGCCAATTGGCCAAATGACAAGTTTGCCATGAGGAAATAAGATTGTAGGTGCCCTTTTCTTAGTGTGATTTGAGGCTAGCTTTGGGGAAGGTTTGTTTCTTGAGCTTAGGTGATTTGTAAGGGGAAGAAACTAAGTTACAGGATGTCAGAGTTTTGTTTAGATGCAGTTGATCTGAAAATTAAGGGTTAAATTAGATTCCATCGCATTGGATTTTAATTGTATTAGAAGTATAGTTGGATGCATTCCAATGCAATTAAAAATTCCCAAAATCTCAACTTCTCTGGTCTCCAATTGGAGGGGCAAGGGTCTAATGTTAACTGAACTCTCTAACAACGAAAACATGTTGTCCTACCTTTAACTTCCCATTTGTTTTTTTTAACGAATTTTAATATTTTTTATTTTCTTAAATTATAATTTTAATTATTTATAAAATTTATAAATATAAAATATATATTATAAATTCTATTATATATAAATTTTATTTAATGTCTTTAATAATCATTTTTTCTTTTTACTATATTTCACTGTTATAGTTACATTTATATCCAAACATATACTTTACCATTAATTTTAATACGACTGTTACCGTAAGTAATTTCATGTTTTCAACCCCATATTAGTTTTCAATCGAGAAGGCAAGACTTGAGAAAAGAACAGTTAAATAAAGCTGCTCGACTTGTTTCAAAATTTCTCTCCATTCATACTTATACAGTGAAGGTTGTTGAGAGAGCTGTTGGGAGTGTTTCATCTTGTTTCATCTTGTCAATACAGACGAGACTCATAAATAAAGCTGCTCGACTTCTTTCAAAATTTCTCGCCATTCATTCTTATACAGTGAAGGTTGTTGAGAGCTGTTGGGAGTGTCTCATCTTGTCGGCACACACGAAACTCATGTTTCTTTGTTGACTGATCCTATCTTAAGTAGAGGTGGCAAACGAGCGGATTCGGCGGATTTCGGTCCGAGTTTTTTCGGTTACGGGCTTTTTCGGTTGCAGGCTTTCTCGGTTGATGGGTTTTTTCGGTCTCGGGTTTTCTCGGTTGCGGGTTTTTTCGGTCTCGAGTTTTCTCGGTTGCGGGTTTTCTCGGTTTCGGGTTTTTTCGGTTACGAGTTTTTTCGGTTTCGGTCCGGTTTCGGGTTCGGTCCGGTTTTAATCGGGCGGGCTTAGCGGGCTTAGTCAAATTATTTTAAAATTTTATAAATTATAAATATTTTATAATTTTGAATGTAATAATTAATTTAATTTTATATAGTTAAATAAAAATATAATAGAAATGCTAAATTAAAGTCAAAATTTAATAAATGGAATTGTATAATATATATATATATATATATATATATATATTGAGAAATTTGGTTGGGATGATTTTGAAAACATTGGGAGTGGACCAATGAAAAATATAGTTATTTACAATAATAAAAGAGAACATATCCTATATAACTATTACATTACAATTAATTAATCAAAATTTAAAGTCACGTGAGATCTATCAAAATAATACATAAAGTTTCCACTTGTAAATGATGAACCAATACATAATTTTTAATTATAATTGATTAATTATCATAAAAAGAATTATAAGTAAAATGCTCGAAGACGTAAAAGACATTGAAAAAGTTTTAAATCTTGCATTGCGTTTGCAAGAAATGAAAGCACTTCTGCTATTGTAAACTTCTGCCTTGGAAGCATCTGGATTTTTGTACTAATTAATTTTTTTGTCCACAAACTCCAACTACTAAAAATCATCTTTGAATTGCTAACAACCTATTGGCGTAGTGGTTAAAGATGAGTTGTGGCATATTGTAAGTCTTGGGTTTGAATCCAACACCCCCATCCCCAGTTATTTAATATTTTCCTTGTAATAAAAAAAATCATCTTTGAATTTCGATTATAATTAAAACAATTATAATAGACATTACATTATATTAGACTTAATAATTCGTATATATATATATATATATATATCTATATTTTGTATTCGTATTGTATCAAACATATTTGTATCATATAAAATATAAAAATTATTGTATTAAAATTTATATTGATATACCAAACACAATTTTTTTCTAATTTTTATCAAAATTTGATCCAATGTCACGTTTTTTTTTAATTATCATATTTACATTGTATGACAGTATATTGAGATAAAGATATTTCAAAATTTGCTTTTGAAGTTTTTTCATGTGATTCTCAAGGGAGGGAAGAGGCATAATCCCAAAGAATTTGAAATTTTTTAGTAATGTGGGAAAAGCTTATTTGGAGGGAATTGAAAAATGAAAATCAAACAGATCTCCTTTCACAAGAAACTCTCATAAATAAAATATTATTATTCATTATTTTTAATTTCTTTTGTTGTTTTGACTAAATTTATATAAATATAAATTTTTACATTTTAATGTTTTTATTACTTGATAATTATTATTTTTTTAATTTCCTGTGATATTTACATTTGTTATAAAATATATAATTATATATTAATAATTATATAAAAATTTATTTTTTAAATGAGCCAAATATATATAGTAAAACTAAAAGAAAGTGAAAATCCAAAAGTATTAGCTATACAAATAAATAATTAACAAATTATAAATAAATCACACTAAACAATTAAACATTTATATAAATAGCTTTATACTCTTAACAATAACTTATTGAGTCATTGTGTTTTTTTTTTGGGTCAATATTGGGTCATTGAAATTTAGATACTCTTAGTTCAATAAATTTTTGTTTACTTTGTTTAATTAGCTTTTTTAATAATTATATTATATTTTTAATAAAATTTTAAATTTTTAAGAATCTTTTTTACATTTATTTTGTCTTTTAAATACCAACATAATTAGTAATTAAATTAAATTTAATCGCATAACTAGTTAACTAATTCTTCAATTATAATGTTGAATAAAATTATAGTATACATTAAAAAAAATAATTAATATTTTGAATAATTGGTCAATTAATTATCTCAATTTTATATTTATTTTGTTTTTAGTTTGTACATAAATCATAATATAACATTATTTTTATTAAATATATTCATACTCAAACACATTAATTAATCAAATATCTCACTAAAAATTTAGAATGTTAAATTAAACAAGTTATATACACCAATTGACATTATATTATAAATAATAACATTTGATATAATGTACCAAAAAAAACATTTGATATAATGATGTAAATGGGTAATATATAATCAGGTACACGACACTACCTGACTCTATAATCAAATAATTATATGGTTCGGATAGTGTTCTTATTACCCGTATCGGATTCGGGTAGTACCCTTAGGGTACACTATACCCGATTAACTTTTGATCAAGTAGTATCTGGTACCTGAACTTGTTTATTAATTATATGAAAGTAATCAAAATTATATGCTTGTACAAAGATTTGAACCATGACCTCTTATATTTATTGTTATATGTTTGACCACATGAGCTAGATTGGGAATTTGTTATATTTGTTGTAAATTTTATTTTTATTTTAACACAACTTGCAATTTAAAATTTATTGAAACATTGTTGGCAAAAAAATAGTTTACTGAATAATAATAATAATAATAATAATTTATTCTTAAGATAATAAGATTTTAAAATTTTAGACATAAAGTACTAAAATTAAATTAATAGAAATTTCATAATATGTTAAGATACAATTCTTAAGATATTGATAATTTAACATATATGACATTTTATTATAATGTAAATCTTAATATATATATATATATATAGTATATTATGTTTATTATTTTATTTGTAACTCATTATAATAAATTAAAAAAAACACTTTTTTGACTAAAAAAGTAGTTGAGAAGGTCAATATCTATTTAATCATCCAATATTATGATTATTAATTGATCAAGTTAAACAAAATTACATGAATACATCATAAGAGATTAAATGTTTGAAATTAAAAACAAGAGTATATTCTAAAAGCATGATAAGAAATTGGAATGAAAAATGTCTGAAATTAAAACTATAATATGCTATGAGAGATTGTTTAATTTATTCTATATTACATGGTAAGAGATTATTATAATTTAACATACAAATCATTATGATAAGATAAACATATTAATAATCTATTTTATATAATTAAGAGCTTGTATAGTTGATTATATATCACATGATCAGTTATTATTTTTAAAGTTATAATAACATACAAATCATTATGATAAAGCGTTATTTATTAACTATATTATGTATTTTATTTGCTATCAAAAAAATTATTCCAAATTGAGTACTAAATTTTTTTCATATTCACATTAACATAATAATATTAGATTAACATAATAATATTAGATATACACCAGTTGATTGAATATCTAATTAAAATGTTAAATAATAGATATTACTAAATTAATTAATATAATGCTAGTTATTTAAATATAATTAATAATAATATTAACAAAGTATAAAAAATAAGTTTTATTAAAATTACCACTTATATAGTAATACAACTCTAATATATTATTAAATTACACTTTAATTTACTATTAGAATTATTATTTTTATCCACACTTTAATTTTACATTTAATAGATAATAAATAAATTATTTTTAATAAATACTTAATTCTATCAAAATAATACATACACACTAAGAGATTATATAATTTATTCTTAAAAGATTATTATAATATAATATACAAATCATTATTATAAGATACCAAATTAGTTTATTCATGTATAAGATTATTATAATATAATAAATAATTAATTATCACTAGCTTGATTTTTTAATGTCTTTTGTTTTAAGGCTAAAAATAAAATTACCACTATAATTTTCTCTTTTAATGATACCCAAGTATAAAAAAATTGTGCTTGTATTGTTTAATTTAATTACTTAACTTTTTCTAATCTTAAAAGCTTGAATTTTATTTTTAAGATTAGATTTTTTTTAATCTAAATTTAATATCTTTCTATACTTGAAACTTTAAGAAAGTATAGTTTAAATTTAATTTTATTAAAAATATTTTTAATGTGTTGCACAAAATATCAAATTCAAAGTTTCAAACAAATATGGAAATTATATAATTTTTATATATTTGATTTATTATTGTATTAAAATTAAAATTTTATTATAAATAAAAATAATAAAATGTTAAAATGATTTTTATAATAAAATCAAATGTCAAATTAATAATATATTTATTATTATAAATGCAATAAGGATAATATTAAAGATTATTTGATGATATTATATATTATATTATATATTATGGTGTTTTAAATTAATTTAATTAAAAAGATTCAATATTTATTATGCTAGTAATATATAATTGATAAAATTGTATAATAAATAATAATTGTTTTCAAAATTTTAAACTTTTTAATTGAAAAAGTGTTTCAATTATTTATTTATTTTTAAATAATAATTATATAATTATAATTCGGGTTTTTTCGGGTTATAAATTCGGTTTTTTCGGTTTTGGGTTCGGGTCGGTCTCGGTTTCGGATCGTATCGGGCTCGGGTTGTGTCGAATTCGAGCTTTTTCGATTTCGGGCTTTTTTCGGTTACGAGCTTTTGACTTTTTTGATCAATTCGGACTGATCCGATTCGATCTCGGACAGATTCAGACGAATTTTCGGGCTCGGACCAATTTTTGCCACTTCTAATCTTAAGCTTGCTGACTCTGTGTCCTAGGCTTACTTGAGTTGTATTTATCGGACTTAACAAACATAAAAAAAAAGTTCTCAGTCAACAAGGCTTAAGTCTTAAATTTTGTGCCGGCTCTACTCAATTATTGTCATTGAAATGATGGGAAGCACTGTTTTAAATGGCGTATAGGAAGGTTCCAAAAGCAATGCGTTGGAGTTGAAATTTAATTTTGAATGACTAGGGAAGTTGGGGGGAAGGTGTGCTGGAAAAAGGGTGGAAGATGCATTAAGAAAATGGAACGGTGGCCTTTCTGATCACTAACATAATAAGTAACAAACAACAATTTCTTCTTCTTCACTCATATTCCAGTAGGGATTCCATTTTCTCTAACTCTTAGTCGGATCCTTTTGCTTCCCTTTCTTCACGATTAAGTCCACCTACCCTCAACCTTCTTCCATTGGTCCCCTGTTCTCACTAGATTAGTCTTTAAATTCTAGGTAGGTAGGTTTCGTATACAAACAAATATATATATAAAAAAAAATACTATTACAATTAAAGTTATCGAAGGCTTGCAATGGTAAGCACTTTTTCTTATCATTGTGCTCTTATTAACCGTTAGGGAAGAAAAAAGAAAACCCTCCAAGAATTACCAATAATGAAAACTAGAAGCTGGAGGAAAGTGATAATTAGAGGCAGAAATAGGATTCCTGAGGCAAAATGACAAGCCAATTGAACATGACAGGATGATTGAAAATGGCTGGGTCTGAATCTGAGCTGTGAGTGAGCACCATGCCCATCACCTACCCATGGAATTTGCATGTTCCTTATAAAAAGAGTATACTCCTAGGGATAGTGACAACTGTTTGCTGATTTTATGCTTCCCGTGTGCCATAACCATTTGTTCAAACTTTTCCTATTCATTTATTTTCATTTTAATTTATGCTGTCTTTTTTTTCTTCAATTGCAACGAACCATGTTTTTATTTGATATTCAAATTAACAAATTACTTCAGCCAAGTTATCACGTGTCATTCCTAGAATTCTTTTGAATTAGATTTCTCTTAAACAAGTATTATACAACTTAGAAAATAAGTAGAAGTGATGCAAAGTTGTTGAAATTGATATCCATTTTTCACCCACAACCCTACTATTTTGACCTCAATGTGTGTGTGTGTGTATATATATATATATATATATATATATCCTATTGACAAAAATAACCAAACAATCGCTAATTTTCTGTGTTTGTAAATAAATAACAAACTTTGTTATTTCTCTTGGTTGTTAGGATGAGTTGGACAAATTACCTCATGTGTGTTCAGCCTCCATATCACATCCTGTAATATATAGTAATTTCCACATTACACACACACAGTGACAGTTGGATTGTCTACGATGTTTTTACCACACACTTTTTAAAATAGTAATCACTATTAACTTGCAATCATGTATATACTGTTGATATAGGTATTTACAATAAAATATAATTTACAATATTTCTCACATGTTTTAAATCCCCTTTACATAGCCATACAATTGTAGTACTGTACACAGTAATGTATGAACATATAAAAGGAAATCAAAATACCTCCAGGATCCACTCAAGCTGCCTCGGGATCGATAGCGTAGCTGGAAATCCAATGAACGGTATCCCTATAGGTAATATATGGAGTGGAAAAATAAGAGGTGAGCTAATATGCTCAGTAAGAGAATTGTATGTAAACACTGATACTCCGAAATCTATAGGCTAAAACTTTTAAATCCTAATTGCGTACTAAGGTACAAATCAGGATGAATACTATAGTCAGCTAGGAAACCGAATGGAGTATGGAAGGTATTTTAGAATACCTGTCTTGTTTTGGCTCCTAGAAGCAACTATAGGGAGTAGTTGATTAAATTTGATCTCAAAACCACATAAAATGCTATTAAAATTAACTAGCCAAAATAATTTAGTAAATCCATAAATATTTATTTTCAATAATAATATTCACTTCACATTTTGATAAACACCATATAACGAACCATTCAATAGACAGTATTTATAAAACATCATTATCAGGCAATAGACTAGTACCAGCATTCAGTTCAGTGAAACAATTCAATAATCCATAACCAATTTAGTGGAGACTAGGCAACACCCAAAGTATACCATGCTATAATAATGTCTCAAAAAGGGAGAAATAATAACACGTGAGACCTATGACCATAGTCTAAGGGGTCTACAGTGTACACTGATCAAGTGATAATTGGAACGCTAATAATAGGATTAGTTACTATCAGCACAGTATAGCAATAGTAACACATGACATATGAGCATGATACAGGGCCTAACAGTCTCAAAACAGTGAGTACACAGTAGAAACATCACTTATGAAATCACTTACACTGATAGTATCTTCAGTCAGTCCATAAATATACTGAAAATATACATTCAGTTTATGAATAAAAAATTCATAAAATATTCACACTTCTGTATTCTGTCATGAAAATGTTCTATTTATTTATAGAATTATAATAAGCACATGCTGGTACTTTCATGTAATTAAAATTCCATAATATGAATATTTAAATATTGTTTTTTGGTAATTAATCATATAATGCATTTTTAATAATTAACATGGAAACCACTTGTAATTTTATTTGTCTCTATCATTGAAAAATATTAGAATTTATTTCTTTAAGTTCCTATAATTTTCGGTAGAATAACGGCTATTTTTAACCCAGCCTTCCTGCGCTGAAAACGCAGTTTATAAACCAGCCAGTATCCACAATTTCACCAATTCCAAAGCAATTAATTTCCAAACCACTTTATAAAAATCATGTGAACCAATTTATGCATTCACAGTATCCCTACAGTTCACACACACATCCCTTACTTGTCCGATTAAGTCGAACTTCCCGATAGCACCACATGTGAATCAATACTCCCGGGCTGTAAGATATTACACCAAACACCATTATTCACCATAATTAAATTTCTAATAAGTTTTTATTCAGTAATTTCTGAAGGAAATCAAAACAAACACACAGCGGAATTTAAATCATTCGGCCTCAACCAGGATCGATTCGGATGGTTGCCTGATTAGGGTTTCGAGATTTTACCTAACGTTTTCTGTCTTTGGTCGAATCTCAAGCAGCAACTTTTCGTTCCTGCCTCTATGGTATCCACACGAACGGATCTCACGACTCTTGAACGTCTCACGATCAGAAGCCTTAAAGAGCGTTTTGATTCTTATAATCGATTTGCTAGCTTCGATTAAAAGAATACCTTTTTTTTTGTTATATTTTTTTTTGTGCGGCTCTGTTTTAGAAAAACATCATTTTATAGGCAGTAAATTTTACCCTAAAATTTACTGCCAAACAGAACTCTAATCCTACTTAGAATAGGATTAGCTATATCCTTAATCCAATTCAGAATAGGATTAGATATATCCTTAATCCAATTCAGAATAGGATTAATTAAGCTCCTCATTGATCCGTCCTAAGTGTGCTACCCAATAGGTTCTCAAAACAATGGCAATGACAAAATTGTCACAGGCAATGAGCGGTATCTAGCAACACATCATTGCTACCCATGTAACGAGAATGTCAATGACTCGACATAACCTTACTCGACATAACCTTACTCGTGATAGATGTTACCGTGTAGTCTAATCCCTTTATCCTTTGATGTCTTGATTAGACACAAGTCATGGAATGTGTCACACTTGTATAGTCTAATCAGCGTTTCTTGATTCCTGAGTAGACTAATTAAATAAATAAAATCAATATCTCATATTGACTTATTCGAGCACGGCCATGCATTTCTTAGTCTCACTCTATCAAAGGGCCCAAGACATCACTCTTGTTATATAAGAGGGATAAATCCTATCTTGATCACTCAACATCCCTCTACATAGATCAAGGCATACCTAATTACTACCTTTATAGTCCATCCTATTACGAATGACATCTAGCAGCATTAAAGTATGCAATTCTCTATGTTGGGATCTCTGATGATCTCAAGTCAAAGGATCACATACACCATCATCACTATGAGAATCGCTTATGACACTCATATAACAATCCATGTAGCGTTCTCATGGAGGGTCGATCCAGTACATAGTTCTCTAACATGTACCTATGTGATGACTTGATATCCTATATCCATGACAATGGTCATCAGTCATCCACATACTAGTCTTATCGTACATTGTTATCCTTGTTCACAATAATACTTGACTAGGGATATTTTAAGAATAGTGTGTTATTACTATTCTAAGAACATTATCATATAAGATTACATTACGCAGTTATAAGACAAATATAATAATGAGCTATAAATAAAATGTCATGATACATAAAAAAATGCCAAAGTCAATCATCTAATGAATGGTTCTAAGGGCATAATCCAACAATTTCTACTACATTATCAGTAGAAAATAATTAACTGGTATAATTTATATCAGTATTAAAACCTAACTTCATCAAATCAACTCTGAATTTAAATTCGACTTCACCAACAGTCTCCTTATAATTTCTACAGTCTTATGGCACACTAAATTCATCAAATTGAGTCATGAATCTTTCTCCCCTAGCCTAGGCCAAAAATGGCATGTGATGATTCTTTAGGATTTTTAACAATTCAACATGTTATTCCTACTTATTCATGCTTCTTCCTTAATTTGGCATCATTTCTATGGCTCAAACTACATGATTTCATGAAGCTTCAACAATGGCCAAACCTCAGGGACTCCAAATAATGAGATTTAATCCAAACTAAGGCTAGAATTATATTTAGGAAGCTTAATTACATCATGTAACAACCTTAAAAATCAAAGAAATTAAATATATAAAAAATCCTTACCTTGGCCAAAATTCATGGGGAGTATTTCCTCTTGATTTTGTCACTTATTTAAAGAGCTTTTGGTATGTATGAAGAGATGATGATGAGTAGATCAATTTTGTAGAATAAATTTTCTTGAAATAATGTAGTTTAGATAGTGTTTTCGAAGCTTTTTCTTTTCTTTCTTTCTTTGGCTATGGAGAATGACGTGTGGAAGGTTGAAGGAGATGATGAAGTGGCCGGCGACAGCTTGGAGAAGAATTTAGAGTCTTCCAGAAGTAAACAAAATGACCAAAATGCCCTATATTATGTGATTTTCAAACAAAAATGCCCTTAAGCTTCCGTAATTTTTATAATCTTGTACTTGCACTCCCAGAATTCCTATTGGATGTATTTTGATGAATCATGCTGGTTTCGTTAGGGTTTGACCTACTAAGAAGGTGAAATTACGAAATTACCCCTATCGGGTAAATCGCGTAAATTTCTAATTTTACCATTGATTCCATCCACCTGTTGGCATAGCCTAGGATTTATTTTCATGTAGAATATCATGCTATTTTCACTTAGTTCAAATTCCCTTTCATTTAGACACAATTTACGAAAATGCCACTGAGCCATGGACGAATTCGTCATTTTTCAATTTGTTTCTATACTTTTCAAAAATAATCTAAATGAACGATTTTAGGTTTAAAATTCTTACCGTAGGCTTATTGAGCTCTCTGAATATTATCTGTCCGGTCTCACGTCCATCCGGGCACTATAAAGTCTGTGGGACCTACCTTACTGTACCGACTTGTACTTGCGTAATACACATGAATGAACAGTGGTGAGTATTCTTACATGTACAACAGTACCTGAATATACGGTTCTCACAATATATAAGTTTGTATTATGCCTTTATTCTTCAGAACAGAATAGAGAAGTTTTTTTATTTTTTCTTGTTCTCGATTTTTCTTCTCCAGCTAATATGGTATCAGAGCTCTTTTTTCGCCTTTTTTTCTTTAATTCACAACTTCCATGCTTGTGGTAATCAAAATAATAACCGAGCAGTTGTTGCGCCTTCAATCTCTGCTTCAATGGAGGATACTTTTAGTCCTTATTATCTCCACAATGGAGATCATTACAATCTTATTCTGGTTATTCATCCCTTGAATGGATCTAACTACAACTCTTGGAGTCGTGCCATGATTATGGCTCTCACTACCAAGAACAAAGTGAGCTTCATCGAAGGTAGCATTCCTCATCCTCCACCAGACGATTTGCTTTTTGGCTCTTGGACACGTTGTAATAGCATAATGGTTTCTTGGCTCCTCAACTCCATCTCTCGCAACATTACTGATAGTTTGATCTACATTGCCACTGCTTTCATGAGCGTGTTTATCATGGTAGTGGCCCTCGTATTTTTCAGATGAAGAAGCATTTATCTTCTTTTACTTAAGGTTCTCTTGATGTTACTTTATATTATACTCAATTGAAAATTTATTGGGATGAGCTTAAGGATTTTCAAGCTATTCCAGAATGCTCTTGTGGTGGTTTGAAATCTTGGTTGCATTTTTAGCAACAGGAATATGTTATGCAGTTTTTAATGGGACTTAATGAGTCTTATTCTCAGATCAGGGCTCAGATCCTCATGATAGAGCTACATCCTTCCATTACTAAAGTCTTTGCTCTTGTAGTCTAAGAGGAACGTCAACGTAGCATTGTTTTTGGTACTTCCTCTACAACATACAGTTTCTCCATGTAGTCTTCTAGCAATGCTTCAGCTCATGTCTCTACTTTTAGTACTAAGACTAAACGCGATCGCCCCTTCTGCACTCATTGCAGTACTCAAGGCCATATTAAAGACCGTTGTTATCAGCTTCATGGCTATCCTCCTGGATACAAGATTAAGCCTAAACCAAATTCTTCTCGTATCCAAGCTCTCCAAGCTACTACCCAAATTTCTGAAACACATCACCTTTCTTCAACTCCCTTACCACTCACTTCTCTTTCTTCAGAATAATGTCAATAGCTACTTGTCATGCTACACTCTCAATTCCATCACAACATTTTGCTTTACAGCCCAAATCCCACTCTTACAACTTTTATCGCAAGCTTCAATGGTATACTCTCTTTATCTTCGTCTATTGCTCAAACTTCTCTACCTTCTACTTCTTGGGTGCTGGATACAGGTGCCACTCATCATGTTTGTTGTTCTTCTAATCTAGTTACTAATTTTAAATCTGTAACTAATTCCTATGTTACTCTTCCTAATGGTCATTTTGCTTGTGTTCTTAGTATTGGATCTATTACTCTTCTTCTTGGTTTTACTCTTAGTAATGTTCTTTTTATCCCTAGTTTTTATTTTAACCTTTTATCCATAAGTGCTCTTACACAGCAACTCAATTTTTCCATTAACTTCTTCTCCACTTATTGTGATATCCAAGACCTTACTCTGGCCAAGAAGATTAGGATAGGTAAAAGAGTTGGCAACCTCTATATTTTGGATTCCTAGAACCTTTTACCTATTTCTTTAAGTATTTATTCTGTTTGTAATACAGATAATATAAATTCTGTTAAACTTTGGCATTACCGTTTGGGCCATCCATCTTTTGAGAGACTTCATGTTTTAAAAGATTAGTTGAATTTTGCTAGAATTTCTAATTCACATTGTTCAATTTGTCCTCTAGCTAAGCAACATCTATTACCTTTTTCCTTTTCCAATAATCTTTCACCATTTCCATTTGATTTAATACATTTGGATGTTTGGGGACCTTTTACTCCTATTTCTGTTAAAGGATACAAATATTTTATCACGCTTGTTGATGACAATACTCGTTATACTTGGATTTATTTCTTGCATAATAAATTTGATGTTTCCACCATATTTTTACACTTCTATAATTTCATTTATACTCAGTTTCATCAATCTATTAAATCTGTCTGTTTAGATAATGCACCGAAACTTTCTTTCACTAATTTCTTCTAGGAATGTGATCATCTCCTTTCATTCTTGTGCCAATAGGCCCTAACAAAATTTAGTTGTTGAGCATAAACATTAACATATCCTTAATGTGGCTTTAGCACTCCATGTTCAATCAAACATTCCTCTTATTTATTGGTCAAATTGTATCCTCACTTTAATGTACTTAATTAATTGCATTCCTTCTCCTTTTTTGATTAATAAGTCTCCTTTTGAGTTGCTGTGGAAGAAACCTCCTTCATTTAGTCACCTAAAGCTTTTGGCTGTCTTTGTTATGCCTCCACACTACCCAAACATTGCACTAAATTTTCACCCAGTGCTCTGCCTACCATATTTCTTGGTTATCCACTAGGTTATAAAGGTTACAAACTTTTGGATTTGTTTACAAATACTGTTTTCATTTCTCGTGATGTTATTTTCCATGAGCACATTTATCCCTTTAAATCACAACCTGTCCATGATTCTAATTCCTTGTTTCCAACACAGTTCTTCCTTTTCAAACATCTTCATATCATTTTCCTTCTGTTGATACATCTTCTACTCCATTGTATCATTCTTCCACCACCTCTATTCCTACTTCCTTTCGTCCAACATGCCAAGTTAAGCCTTCTTTTTATCTTAATGATTACCACTGTTACTCTTCCAACCTTCTTCTTTGCTCTACTTCTCATCCACTCTCTAATATACTGAGCTATCATAAACTTTCACCATCTCACCGTGCTTTCATATGCTCCATTTCTTCTAAAACTGAACCTACTTCATACACCGAGGCTGCTCTTATTCCAGAATGGCAAGATGCTATGCAAGTTGAGCTTCCAGCTCTTGAATAGAATGGCACTTGGTCTGGAGTGTATTTGCCCAAAGGGAAACACCCTGTTGGATGTAAATGGGTATATAAGTTTAAACACAGGGCAAATGGCTCTTTGGAAAGGCACAAAGCCCATTTAGTGGCCAAGGGCTATACGTAACAAGAAGGTATTGACTTTCTTGATACATTTTCTCCTGTGGCCAAACTCAATACTGTCAAAACCATGCTTGCTTTAGCTACTATACATGGTTGGACACTTACACAATTAGATGTCAATAATGCCTTTCTCCATGGTGATCTAGTGGAAGAGGTATATATGTCATTGCCACAAGGTTATCACCGATAGGGGGAGTCATTGCCTCGTAACACTGTATGTAGGCTTCATAAATCTTTATATGGCTTGAGGCAAGCATCGCAACGGTGGTTTATTAAATTCTCTATTGCTTTGCTTGATATAAGTTTCATTCAATCTCTTGCTGATAACTCCTTATTTATTAGAATCTTTGGCAATACATTTCTGGCCTAGTTATTGTACGTAGATGACATTGTTATTGCTTCTAATGATGAGTTGCAAGTACAAGAACTTAAGGATTTTCTAAATAACTGCTTCAAGCTTAAAGGCCTTGGGAACTTGAAATATTTCTTAGGTCTTGAAGTGGCTCATTCTAGTAAGGGAATATCACTCAACCGACACCATTATGCACTACAAATTCTTTCAGATACTGGGTATTTAGGCTGCAAAACAAAGACCACCCCTATGGATCCTAATACAAAGTTGTCTTAAGAAGAAGAAGATCTTCTTGTTGATCCTACAAGATATAATAGGGTAATTGGAAGGCTGCTTTACCTCACCATCACTAGGCAAGATATATCCTATTCAGTCAATCGATTAAGTTAGTTTTTAGCTTAGCCAAGAGTCCGTCATCTTCAAGCTGCTTATCGAGTGCTTGAGTACATCAAAAGCACTGTGGGACAAGGTTTGTTCTTCTCCTCAACAATTAGTATCCAATAGAAAGCTTTTGCAGATTTTGATTAGGCCTCTTGCCCTGATAGTAGAAGATCAATCAGTGAATTTTGTGTCTTTATTGGAGATTCTTTGATATCATGGAAATCAAAGAAACAACACATGGTGTCTAGCTCATCTGTAGAAGCTAAGTATAGATCGAACTAAACATAAAGCATCAAGGCCCAGCTTTGCTGTTCTGTGATAACTATGCAGCCTTTCACATTGCAGCTAATTCGGTATTTCATGAGCGAACTAAACATATCGAATCGGACTGTCATTTGGTACGAGAGAAAGTCCTGAGTGGAAAGCTAAAAACTCTCCATATCTCTTCTCAACATCAAGTTGCAAATCTGCTTACAAAGCCTTTGTTTCCTTCACAGTTCAAGATACTTCTTAACAAGATGGGAGTACATAACATATACTCTCTATCTTGAGGGAGAGTATTAGCAGTCAATATATGGTAGCTTTATAAATAAATAACAAACTTTCTTATTTCGTTGGTTGTTAGGATGAGTTGGACAAATTACCCCACATGTGTTTAGTCTCCATATACAAGTTTGTACTCTGCGTTTATTCTTCAGAACAAAATAGAGAAGTTTCTTCATTTCTTCTCCTTTTCTCTCGTTCTCGATTTTTCTTCTCTAACTAATACAAATCATACAAAACTCAAAATATCCCATAAATTTCATATGCAATCCAGGCCCCAAATTAGACTCTTGACCTCTTTCAATGCCGGCTTTAAGTCTATTTTTAATTTTTCTTTTTAAAATTAAAAAATAGAGGAAATAACACAAATTAGAAAGACACCTCAAATCACCTGTATTCCATGACATGCAAATTGATTAATATTTTTGCATGCTATGATCTTGCACTCAATTGTTTTTAATTTATTAATTTGATTGGCATATATACCACATATATATTTTTTTAAATATAAAAGAGATTGCAATCTTGGAATAAATCAAGAAAAAAATTATAGATATTAAATTTTAAAGGTCAAACTAATTATAAAAAAAAACAAATCTTAAAAAGACGGTGAAATTTCATGAGTATATTCATAAAAACTTCAATTATTAGACATTTCGTTCTATTGCACTAATCTTGTGCACAACATAAACATTCCAAAGTAGACATATTGATCATACAATAATAAATGTTGAAGCAAAAGTTGAATTTCTTTCAATTGTATAGGTTGTACACATGCAAATTCATCTCTTTATATATAAATTATATATATATTTATATTTATATTTATATTTATATTTATATTTATATTTATACCAAATACAACTTCATCGTTGGCATACGATTCTCTTATCTTTTTCTACATACGGTAAGAGGAAATGTTACATCACATTATAGGAAAAAAGGCTTTCAGCGATGAAAATTTAGCGACGAAATTTTTTCGTCGCTGAAAGATGACATTAGCGACGGATTAGCGATGAAAATGAAGTTTAGATTTAGCGCAGACAAAATTTCGCCTTTAATTTCGTCGCTAATTATGGAGGGAGATACTGTTCATAACCGCAAAAACTTAGCGACGGAATTAGTGACAGAATATTCTGTCGCTAAATCCAAAAACAGTAGAAAAAATGAAATTGGAATCAGTGACGAAATATTCCTTCGCTAATGTTATTTAGTGACTGAATTAGCGACGAAAAAATTCTGTCTCAAAACCATCATTGTTATATTTTTTATTTTATTTATGAAAATTTTCAAAAATTAGAGACGGAATATTTCCATCGCTGATTCCAATATAATGAAAATTATTTAAATTTTGTTTTCTTTTTATTTTGTTTTTTATTTTTTATGGATTAGCGACGGAATATTTCCATCGCTAACTCCGTTGCTAAATAACATTAGTGACGGAATTATTCCGTCACTGAATGAAATTAAAAATAATTTTATTTTATAGTTTTTATTTTAGCAACGGAATGTTCCGTCGCTAAAACACCTCAGTAACTGTTTTCACGATAGTCGAGATGTGTCAGAGCCAATTAGTGACTGAATTTCTGTCGCTAATTCCTCGAAAATATCAATCTCCCTCCTTTTTTTCCCCTTTCCCGCTCGTGTCTCTGCATTCTTGGTCCCCTCTTTTAGTCCGCCTCTCCAGGTCGCCGCTCCCCGCTCCCCGCTCCCCCGGTCAGTTGGTTGCTAGTTGTTATGCCACCGTCGGTCACCCCCCACCTCTTGTCTAAAAAAAAAAAACAAAAGAAAAGGTGCCGCTTGCAGGGTTGTTTGCCTACCTACCTCTCGTAACAGCAAGTCGCTTCCCACCGACATCCATCTCCACCGCCGCAGCCTCAACCGCCGATCACCCTCCCATCGGTGTCCATCTCTACAGTAGTATATATATTTATCATTTTTACATTTAAAAATATATATTTATTTATATTGTTAGTTTGTTTTATTTTTATATATATAATTCTTTTATTATTTCTTTGTATATATATTTAGTAAATTGGATTTAGTTTCGGATGAAAAAAAAAATTTGGAAGAGGCTCGGATCGGCTTACAATAAGAAAGAAGAAGGACAAGTTTACAGTGGGTATATTCATTATTTTAAACCTGCCTTTTTTACTAATTTTATTGTGGCTTTAAATATGTTTGAACCTTTGCATTGAATGAATAAAACAAAAATCTTTGCATTGAATGTTCAACGTTTTTTGCATTCATTTGCATTGAATGTTCAACGTTCTTTGTTCAACGTTATTGAATGCATGCTTTTGCATTTAAGTGGTTTAGCCGTGACTAATTGCATGCCGCTGTGTACATTCATTTGCTGTGTCATGTCTTCTTAGTTGTTTTATAGTTTTAATATATTTATTTATTTATATATATTTTTAATTAGTTGTGTGTATATATTTATTTATTTATGTATATTTGTATATAATTATTTTTGTATATTTTTATTTGAGTATGTCAAAGCTAGTTGTGTATATATATTTATTTTTTTGCATATATTTGTATTTATTTATTTGTGTATATATATACTTTTTTTTTGAAGTTTTGTGTATATATATAATTTGTTGTTCTTTATTTGTTTAATTAGTTACTAATGCTTTAATGTTGTTGTTTTGATATAAATATATAAATATATATATATTATATAGACACACATTTAATAGTATATATTTATTTGTATATATAGGAATATTATTAGGAAATTTTTATTTAAATGATTATATTTATTTTTGTTAGCTTTTAAATATACAAATTTATTTACGTAGATTTAATTTTGTTATAATATTATTAATTATGAAAATTTATTGTTGTTTTAATGTATCTAATTACATGATATTAATAGATTGATGGAATTAGTATTATTAATTTGTTTAATGTTAGATATACATTGTTATATATATTATTTTTTTTCTTTGCATAAATGTATATATTGTTGTATTACTAGTTTTAATATGTACTGTAACGAAAGTTATATGTATTGTAATCATTATTTTTTTATTTTCTATTAAAAGAAAATAGTATTTAATTTTTAATATGTAGTTTTTATGGTTTTGTAGGTTATTTAATATTAACAAGGAGTGCTTGAAAAAAATAGCCGAAACAAAGGAGGAACTAAATTTACAGTTAGAGAAAGAGGAGGCTTTCTGGATGCAACGATCGCGGGTGAATTAGCTGAAAGAAGGGGATCGTAACACCAGATTTTTCCATGCTCAAGCAACACAACGGAGGCGTAGAAACACCGTGAAAGGTTTGGAAGATGAGAATGGACTGTGGTGTGATAAGGAAGGTGAAGTTCAGAGAATAGTGGTGGACTATTTCAAAAACCTATTCCAATCTCAAAGACCAAGCAATTTTGAGGATATCCTTAAGGCTGTAGAACCATGTGTCTCAGATGTGATGAATAGCCATCTCCTTGCAGAATTTCGGGCAGAGGATGTCAAAAAAGCAATTAGCCAAATGCACCTAACAAAAGCCCTAGGACCAGACGGTATGCCTACATTATTTTTTCAAAAAATTTGGCATATTGTTAGAGCTGATGTTGTTAAATTTTGTTTAGACTTTCTTAATGTGAATGGGAATTTAGAGGAGGTCAGTGTCACACACGTGGTTCTAATCCCTAAAGTGAATGAACCTAGGAAAATTACCCAGTTTAGGCCCATTAGCTTATGTAATGTGCTATACAAAATAATAGCAAAAACCCTTGTGAATAGATTCAAATCTATACTTCTTGATTGCATTAGCATTGCCTAAAGTGCTTTTGTACCGGGTAGATTAATCTCTGATAACGTATTGGTGGCTTATGAACTCTTACATGCTATGAAAGCTAAAAGGCGGAGGAGGAGTGGGTCTTTTGCTTTAAAATTAGACATGAGTAAGGCCTATGATCGGGTAGAGTGGATTTTCTTAGAGAAAACGATGGGTAGGATGGGCTTCAATAATGAGTGGATTCAAAAAGTTATGAGATGTGTTAGATCTGTGCAATACTCTTTGATCATTAATGGTTCTGCTACTGACTGCTTTGTGCCAGAAAGGGGACTCCGACAGGGTGATCCTTTATCGCCATACTTATTCTTAATTTGTACTAAAGGTTTCTCAGCATTACTGAAGCTACTCCAGCAAGATAGATTGATTAAGGGTGTTTAGGCAAGTCTGAGGGTCCTAGAGTCACTTACCTTTTCTTTGCTGACGACAGTTTGCTTTTTGCCTCAGCAACAGCAAGCGAAAGTGAGAGGGTGACGAACGTGATAAGAAAATATGAAGAAGGTTTGGGACAGAATAAATTATGACAAGTCTGCCTTATTTTTCAGCAGTAATGTTTGAGAACATATGAAGGAGGAGATTAGGAATAAGTTCGGGATCCATGATACTACAAACCTGGAAAAATATCTTGGCTTGCCTACTATGGTTGGACGAGGGAAGAAAAGAGCTTTTCGAGAATTGAAAGATCGAATTCAAGCCAAAATGAATGGGTGGAGTCATAAAATCCTCTCACAAGGTGGTAAAGAGATTTTTTTAAAAGCCATAGTGCAAGCAATTCCAACTTATGCAATGGGATGTTTTTTGCTTCCAAGGAGTTTATGCAATGAGATTAACAGTATGATGAGCAATTTTTGGTGAAAACAAGGAAAGGAAAGGATAGGTATACATTGGTTGAGGTGGGACAAGATGTGTAGCTCAAAATTGGAGGGAGGTATGGGTTTTAGGAATATGGAGCATTTTAATTTGGCATTACTAGCCAAATAGGGCTGGAGATTATTAAAAAATTCTTTCTCTCTTGCCTATGCAGTTCTAAAAGCTAAGTATTTCCCTAACACTTCTTTTTTGGAAGCAAGACTAGGAAACAACCCATCCCTCACTTGGAGAAGCATCTGGTCTGCTAGATTATTGTTAGAACGGGGCTTAAGGTGGAGAATTGGAAATGGATAGACCGTAAGGATTTGGACAGACAAGTGGATTCCAATGGCACCATCTTTCCAAGTGATGTCACCTAGAGGGAGTAGGGATGAAAGGGAGCTTGTCAGTAAACTCATCTCAGAAAACATAAGGGAATGGGATTGGGAAAAACTCATCTTGTATTTTACAAGGGAAGAAGTCGAGATTATAGCAGCAATATCTCTTAGAAAAAGAGGAGACCGGACACTAATTTGGCATTAACAGCGAGAGGGGGTCTATTCGGTAAAGAGTGGATATCAATTAATCAATGGAGAACCAGAGAAATGAAGTGGCGATTGTGAGATGACAGAAAGTATCTGGAAGAAAGTGTGGACAGCAAAAGTCCCAAACAAAATAAAAGTTTTTGCATGGAGGGCTCTTCGGGATTTTCTACCAGTTATGAACAACTTGACTAGAAGGAAGATAGCAGCCACATCCATTTGTCCACTATGCAATGAAGGGACAGAAACGGTGCTCCATGCGATACGGTTGTGTCCGCAAACGCAAGAAGTATAGCGGATATTGAAGTATGACTAGGATACTCAACTGGGAAGAGAACCGGAGGACTGGCTGACATCTATGTTCAGAGAACATCCCGATCCGACTTCAACCCAACAACTTATCTTCACGGCATGGACATTATGGAAAAACATAAATTGCATTGTGCATGAGGAAGAAAAGAAGCCAACCATGATTACAGCCAACTTCATAACTCGTTCTGTACAAGAGTTTAACCAGGCAATTTCAGCAGAATCAAATAAAGTCCCTCGAAGTACTGTAAAGTGGAGACCTCCTGCAAATGGTAGTTTCAAGGTTAATTTCGATGGAGCTGTTTGCAGCAAGTCGAAGAAGGGAGGAATCGACATGGTCATACGAAACTCAGAAGGACATTTAATAGGAGCTTTGGCTGCAAGTTTGAGCCATGTAACAGACACACTCATAATTGAATCAAAAGTTGCCTATAAGGCACTGGAATTTGCTTTGGATTTGGGATTGAAGGAAATTGAGTTGGAGGGGGACGCAGTAATCATCATTAATAAACTAGCAATTCAAGGGACAGACTTGTCGGCTGTTGGTACCATCATCGATGAAGGTAGAGAGCTCTTAAACTTCACCTCCTGTAGGCTATCACATACCATGAGAGAGGGAAATACTGCAGCACATGTTTTGGCCAAATTTGGCTTAACTTGTAAGGACGATATAGCTTGGATAGAAGATTGTCCTAAATTAATTGCTTCTGAAGCGAACTTTTTTCCCAATTGAATAAAATCATCACTTTTATTCAAAAAAAAAAACGAGTGCTTTGGTGGATTGTGATCTTGAGGTAATATTTTAACTATTTCATAACGCATTAATTTTCTAATACATATATTGTTTTTTTCCTTTATTGCAGGTATAATGAAACCATCAAAAAAATCATCTGTTAAGAAGTCTTGACTTGGTGGATCTTTTGCAACGGGTTGGATGAAATATTCAGTGCTTTGCTCTTTTTATATTTTAAGAATTTCATGGTTGTTGAAAGATGTTATAGATTTTATGATTATGTATGAATCTTATCGATATTTTGTGTTTATGGATAAAGGTCTTTTAAATGTTGCTATAGTCATCAATTTAGTGTTTAAGCATAAATTTAGATATATTTTGGAAAACTTTTGGAAAGAATTTTGGAATTTAACATTTTGGTAGCGAAATACACAAATAGAAAGACCAAAAAAAGATATCATTAGCGACAGAATTCATTGTATTAGCGACGGAAATAATAGCATCAATGACGGATTTCATTAAATTAGCGTCGGAAGTTATAACATTAGCGACGGAAAATTCTGTTGCTAACATTATCAGCGACGGAATTTTCCATCGCTAAGTACTTTTACCGACGGATTTACTATTAGATGAATATCACCGACAGAGTTTTTTGTCGCTGATAACTTTCAGCGACACAGCGACGGAATAAGATAATAATGTTAAAAATAAATTTATTATTAGTGACGGAAACTTCCGTCGGTAAAAGCTTTTAGCGACAGATTTTTTTTATAAAATAAAATAATAAAATTAAAAAATAAAAATAAAATTAGTAACGGATTTAGTGACGGAATTTTCCTTCGCTGATACTTTACTGACTAATTATTAATGACAGAATTTTGATTTTAACGACAGAATTTTTTGTTGTTGATAACAAAAACTCCGTCGTTGATAAGTAAAAATTTCGTCTCTAATTAGCGATGAAAATTTTTCCAACAGAAATTTTCCGTCGCTAATCTGTCGCTGAAACATTTCAACGACGGAATCCGACTTTTAGCGACGGAAAATTCCATCGTTAATTCCTTCGCTGAAAGTCCATTTTTTTGTAGTGTCAATTCACGGAGCATAATTACTTTGATTTTTTTTTTTTACAAAAATATCGCAGTCTAAAGGTAATTTATTATTTAGATTCAAACATCCAAAATATAAATAATAAATATATTTGAAAGTTTTTTTGTTTGCGAGTAATGAAAATTTCGTGCTTTGTCAAATCAATAATTTATATCCTTAGCAAGATTATAAAATTATTTATGAAATACACAGTAACTAAAATTTAGAAGATCCATTTTTTCTAACGAATAAAACAAAATAGTGGGAAAAGCGTTGATGGTGAGGGTCCCATTATTTGGACCATTCCATCATTCCCGCATGCAATGTGAATATTCCCTTGTTACAAAAAGACAACCAACTTTTTATTTTAAAAAAATACATTTAAAGTATGAATTATTATTTAATATATTTTTAGCAGAATTTTTTATTTTCACAAACGGAATAGACACGCTCCACTTGAAATATTAAAAACTAAAAATAAACAAACTGAAATATATGTTATTATTTTAATTTCATTTGTAGAGTTAAAAAATTACACTAATAATGTATTGAACAATAATGCTTAGAGGTTAGAGTATTGTTAGTGTATAAATTCATGCACAGATGCACTCAAATTACATAACAACACCGCTAGCTAACTCTTACAAGTTACATACTCCTTTCACAAATTTCCTTCTCTTCTGCCTAATATATCAATATTCCCCAGCTGAGCTCAGGAAAAAAGGAGTTCCGGCAATCGGATTTGCCACGATGTCGATAAAAACGAACCGTTTCCATCCTCTAATCATAAAATTCATCATATTTCTTGTAATCGCCACTGTTGCATATCCCATCAAAGGTTTGGAATCAAGGAAGCTTGACGAGAGCCCTGTGCCAGGTGATCAAGGCATCCAGTGTACCCCATCATGCATACAAAGTCCTCCACCACCGTCGTTACCGCCGCCACCGCCGCCATGCCCTCCACCACCATCACCGCCGGCATTGCCGCAACCTACTCCAGAATGCTGTCAAACACGACCTGCCTGTAGTTACTGTTCGCCATTCTTCGTATACCCTGTCCAAGGTTTTGGTGCTGCAGGCCGGAATTTGCCGGTGGGGTTGTCGGCTTTGGTTTGTGGATTCTTGGTCTTTCTAGCTTTCAGAATAGGATAATATTGAGTTGGAATTGGAGGGTCCTAGTATTTGTACTTGCTGTGTCTTGAAATCGTTCAATAATAATAACAATAAAGGTTTTATTTACTGATTGTTGTTCTTTCTTAAAAAAATTTAAGTCTAAAGTTGGATTTTCCATTTCTCTTTTGCCTTTTATCCCTTTACCTTTTATGAACAAAAAAAAATGGTTCAATGATAACAAATTTAGAAATGTTTGCTGATAGTTTACCTGATTTTCGATTGTCATTTCATTTTCTTCTTGAAACAGAGTATGTCTGTCAAAGTCTGAACAGTAAGGTGTCGCATAGTTCGGGGTTTGAACTTTGAAGAATTAATGGATACCCAGATTCCAGAATGAAAAAAGATTTATTAATTGATAGGTTTAAATGATAATTATGGGGAGTTGGCGATGGATGATCTAAACAGAGCAGAAGCAAGCCACCAGGCACCAGCTAGCGTCTCCATTGTCGTTGTCAATTAAATGCTTTCGAGCCCCACAGCCCTACTGTCTGTTGGCGACGACGACTTAGGTTCGTCTCTAGTTGGACACCTGGGCTTGCTCATCGGAAGCCAGGGGCTCCTGTTTCAAGGGCTGCTAGTCCTGTCCAAATCCAACCATCCTCTCCGTTAAGGCTATCTCATCAATAACAGTTTTTTTCTTAGATAATTTTATTGAAAAAAATTAAGAAAACAATTTTATTTAAAAAATTGTATGTTCATTGAATTTTAATCATATCATATAATCCTAATATTGAAAAAAAAGTGAATCATTCATTATTGTGATCAAATTACCTTCCTTTGGAGGATTAAGGTTTTTTTTCTTTGTATTTTCTTATGAACAAAAAAATCATTATCATGTTCGTTAAAATAAATATTTATCATTTAGTTGTCATACATAATGTGTAATAAATGATTAAATTTTTTAATAATATAATTATGTGTCATAATTTAAATGAAAAAGATATATCTTGATATGAAATAGTAGTTTCAAATAAATGTTTTTATTTATGATTTATATGGTATTCTTAATTATAATATATGACATGCTAGTAAAAAGGTTTTAATGTTCTTACTTAAAATAATAGATAATTTTCATGATAATGGATTAATCAGTGTCAAATCTAAATAGTCAATGGTATATGATTAATTTTAAATTTTATATCATTTCAAAACTTGATTGTCTTTTGTAACCAAAAAAAAAAACTTGATTGACTTTGTAAGAAATAAAGTCAATTTAACTGAATAATTTTGGTTTTAGTGAAAGAGAAATAAGTGAGAATAGTCTTGTCATAATAAAAACAAAATTTAGATAACTTCAATCATATTTCGAGAACATCATTAGACAACTTGTTAGTTATTAAGATATTCAATTTGACATATTTTATTATTCACATTCTATTTAGTGAAAGTAATTGATGTCTTCACTTAATTTTTATGTTATCTTTGGATGTAGCTATGACTAATAATCCAATTAACAAGTTTGTAATTTTAAAAATCATTAAAAACTTTTTTACGTCAAAAGTTATTAAATCAAAGTGAAATCCAAAATTTATTCAAATGATTCATGCAATTTTACTCAAACCTAAATATAAAATTTACCCTAAATCTTCCTTAAATCCAGAAAAATAAAAGGTTGAATCCTCTGTATTCATGATTAATTGACGATTATCCAAAACAAACAAAAGAGAAGATTCTAACCATACTATCTGATTTACCGTGTGCATGTGATGATAACTTGTCGGAGTTAGAGTGGGATGAGATCAACTTCGATTTCATCACCAAAAAATAAAATGATCGATGGGTCCAACTCCACTGCTTGGAATTTGGTTCATCATATTCTTTTCCATGTTTAGGCAAAAGTTCTCATTTCCCTTGATCGACAACTTTTTGTTGGACCAGCTTTTTACTATTTGGGGGTTAGTCATCTTCATTTTTAGTTTCCAAAAAATTCTAATTAGCTAGAATCTTACATGTTAGTTATCCTTTTATTGAATCTAGAGCGGTTTATGCAGTTATGATCAATAATATGATTAATAATTGACATTTGACTGGCATGAGATTTAAATTTGGATTATAATTTAATATTGTCAATAAAATTTTTAAATTTTATCAACTGAGTTAAAATGATAACACATATTATTAATTAAATATAAAAAAATAAAAAATAAATAAAATAATACATAGGTTATTATCTTAATTTTGTTTGTAAAATTTAGAAACTTCATCAATAATGTATTGGATAATAATCTTTTAAATTTTATCAACTACAACTTTTTTATCTATACAATCTCTTTTATACTTTTTATTGTATATGTAAAAAATCATTAAATTTTTATAGTTCAAAAATAATGATTTTCACACACATATAAAAGATCAATCCTCATTTTTTTTTTCATGGAAAGACGAATTGACAAAAACAGAATCATCAACTTGGTTGCTTAAGTTTAAGGAATGATGATAATGATTAAGTTTGGCACCAAAGCAAACTAATTAATCGTGATCAAATAATAATATAAGAGGAAAAAGGAAAGGTAATAAAAAGAAAACATGTTTAACTGTGGGTATTGACTAGGAATGTAAATGGGATGAATAACTGCTAATTTTGAGGTACCCTCCTCCAAACCTAATTATCCATTAAAGAACTCGAATCCTATAATTATCCGATTATTTTTTAAATACACTATCCAAACCCTACCTTAATAATTTGAATACTACCTGTTTATTATCCGAATCCGTTTAACTATCCTATTATCAACCAAAATTTGACGAACTTGTTAATTACACGAACCCAAACTCGAAATCATGCAAGAAAATCAATTATTTTAATATCTAATTTATATTAATTAAAAATATTAAATTAAACAAGATTATATAAGTTCCATAATAATTCAACAAACTTTAGTAATTTAACAACTAGAAACTCATAAAAATGTTTATGAAATTACAAACAAACATAATTTAATAAAAAAAACATAAACATATTTAATAAAAAGTAAGCGGGTTCAAGTTTAGGTTACTTTATGGGCACTACTTGAACCCAATACGAGTAGTAAAATTACTATCGCAACCTAATTAAAACCCGATTATATGTACTTGAACCTTACTTAATCGGGACGAAAAGTCTCAAGTACTCTATTAATTAGTATCGATTTACATCCCTAGTATTGACAGTTACAAGGGTGAAATCTCACACATTTTATGTCTAAGAAAGTAGGCTTCCAATTTCCTTGCGAGACATTAGCAGTTGTGTCAAACCGAAACTCATTTTGACGTCCATAGTTCTGTTAAAAAAAAATCAAATTCGAGTATTATAATGTGTGAATTTAATCCAATTTTACATTGATTTATTAATTAATTTCTTATTTTGAACGTACTAAAAATGTAATAAAAGATTTGGGCATTTTTTCTCTAATATAATTTGGAACATAATAAAGTCTGACTCGTATTTATATAATTTATAAAATTACTTTAAAATATTTTAATTTTGAAATATATTTAAAATATTTATATATAAATATAAATATAAATATAAATGCAACATATTTAAATGAATTATAATCCATGTGCTGAACCTTAAACAAAGTTTAAGACACGTCAATTGGGATCAGTCCAATTCAATCTATAAACACGTCTAATTGTTTTTATTTCCAATTACCTTTTTGACCAAATAGCAAGTGGCTTGTAATTAATTGGGCATTCGTTGTGGAAACTCCTTTTCTCTCCAAAATGAAAAATAAAATATGTAACCAAAAAAAATGAAATATAAAATAAGAAACCCTCTTGCACTGTGTGACTAACGCTGGCAAAAAAATTTGATTTAGTGAAAATTCGAACATAAAACTTCTTCTATATATAAATTATTTGTACTCAAAAATTCAGTGAAGTTTTAGACTATTGAATCAACCGTTTGAGTTATAAAGTAAGAAATCTACAAAAACTACAGTGTTGCCTAAAATATTATAGGGTTTGATTGAGCTTCAATGGTAGGCATGTGTTTGGACGATTAGAAATCTTTTTTTACGAAATAATGCACTTCATTAAAGGAAACCTACAAAAACTACAGTGTTGCCTAAAATATTATAGGGTTTGATTGAGCTTCAATGGTAGGCATGTGCTTGGACGATTAGAAATCTTTTTTTTACCAAATAATGCACTTCATTAAAGGTTAAAGGGATTTAATAAAATAAATAATAATACGACAAGGGTCTAATTTTTTTAATGTTTCATTATTATGGGTTTGGAATCATCATTAGCTCTATGTCAATTTCTTAAACTGAAAATTTAATTGATGTAAAGCCCAAAATTACCTGTGATTAGGTTTAATTTTATCATCTATGTATACCATGCAAGATGCCTAAAGTTCAATCATTGTAGTTTAACCATCTACTACAATGATCTTCCTATTCTTCTAACTATCACAATCCTCTCCAAGAAAACTATAATTTGCAAAAGAAAAAAGGCATTAAAGTATAGTTAAAATCTGCCCTAGCCATGGCCTCACTAAGGGGAAAACTTCAACTTGGGTAGGTATGAAATATATTTCATTGCACCACTAGCCTAGATAACTACCCTTCCATAGTTTATTTCCCCAGCAAATTTTATTGTAAAGCAAGTCCTGCAATTTTTGACACAACTATTGTGATTAAAGATCAATCTAAAAGTTGTTACTGTTCTTGGTAAGAATTAGGAATAAGATTTGAATCTTCTTCACCTCGCTAGCAACCAAAAAAGAAAGTGATTAAGAACGAAGGTTTAACTCAAATAATTTATACAATCATTCTTAACAAGTGATATCTATCATGTGATAAATAGTCTCTTGATATAAATCAGAAGCAGAGCAAGATCATGTTAATGGGTGGGAAACCAACTAAAAATAGTTACAGTAGTTATACATTAAAATGTACAACATAATAGCTATAAATACATTGATTATACATGTATAGGGGCATGAAAGTAATAAACAATCATTTGGATTCTCTTCTCTTCTTCAATTCAACTTCATTTTCTCACCTTTCTCTTGTTTCTTGAATAAGATCCTTTGTAGATCTTATCATCTTTACTTTATTTCTTTCTTCTCATCTCATCTTTTCTTGTTAGATTTTTCCAAGAACCTATCATTTGGTGCTTTCATTGACGTTCTCAATGGCATCTACAAGAAGTGAATCATTGGAGGATCGAGTTGATAAACAAGATCAACTTATTTCATAATTCCAATAAGAAATTTCCAATGTTCATTTGGAGATATCGCAAGTTCAAACTAACTTAGAGTCGATGGGGTTGAATGTGGCTAACATTTCATCACATTTAAATGATTCTGCTTTCAAAATCTCAGCTCTTTACGCAAACGTGGAATAGCGACGACAACAATAGGTATCTTCCAATTCTCCTTTTGCAACCCAAACAAATATTGGAGTTCCATCAAATTCTTCTGGAATTGCTCCAATCAACCTTAAACCATTAAAGATTAATGTTCTAAGATTCGATGAAGGCTATGGGGTGGATTTTCAAGATTCAACAAATTTTTGACTTTCATGGCACACCGGAGGAGCAACGATTACAAGTGGCATCGTTTCATTTCGATGGAAAGGCTTTAGCTTGGTATCAATGGATGTACAAGAATTTCCAAATCTCAATGTGGGAAAGGTTCTTGGAGGCACTATAGACAAGGTTTAGACCTTCAGAATTGGAAGATTATTAAGGGTAGTTATCTAAATTGGTGCAATCAAGGTCAATAATGGAGTATCAAGAGGCTTTTGAGTCATTATCCAAAAGTGTAAATGGTCTCTCTAAATCCTTCCTTCTAAGCTGTTTTGTTTTTGGATTAAAGCCTGATATTTAGTATGGAGTCATGGCCTTTCAGCCTCAATCCTTAACCAAAGCAATTGCCCTTGCCAAGATTCAAGAAAGCAAATTAGCACTCAAATGTTTTCCATTCAAGTTGCATTCTGCATTACTACCCTTACTACCTACACCACCATTAAACCAATCATTATATCAACCAAACAAAATAACCTCACCCAAAACCTTTCCTAACTCATCAGCCAAAACACCATAAACTTCAAAAAACACTAAACCAATTATCCAACAAGTTACACAAAGCCAGATCTAAGAAAGAAGAGAGAAAGGGCTTTGCTTCTATTGTAATGACAAATACATAATCGGGCACAATTATAGAGCTTCTGTACATATTTTGATTGCACCTGATGATGGGAGGTCTGAAAATGGTGATATGAAAAATGGGCAAACCAAGAATCAACCTACAGAACAACAAATGATGTTGGAAGAGACTGCACATCCCGAAATATACAATGATTTCCACATTTACACACACACATAGTGATGGTTGGGCTGTGTGTGATGCCTTTATTTACTTCCTCTAAATGGTTACCAAATTATGAAAGAAGTTTATTTATTTACGAATATAATATTCATATAAGTGGTAATATTTTAAAAATTTACATCCCCTGAATATACTTAAAATAGCAGTAGTACTGTATATAAACGCCTGAAATACATTAAAAGTAAATCAAAATACCTCTAGGATCCACTCAAGCTGCCCGGGAATCTATAGCACACAGCCAAAATCCTGGAAATGTATCATTGTAGGTAATTTATGGAGTGGAAAAATAAGGGGAGAGCTAATGTGCTTAGTAAGAGAATTGTATGTAAACACTGATACTCTAAAATCTATATGCCAAAATGTTTAAATCCTAATAGTAAGCTAATGTGCTTAGTAAGAGAATTGTATGTAAACACTGATACTCTAAAATCTATATGCCAAAATGTTTAAATCCTAATAGTATACTCAGGTAAAAATCAGGATAGATACTATAGTCAGCTAGGAAACTAGATGGAGTATGGAAGGTATTTTAGAATACCTGTCGTATCCTGGCTCCTAGAGGCAACTGTAGGGAGTAGTTACTTGAATTTGATATCAAAACCACATACAATGCTATTAAAATTATATAGCAAAGTAATTGAATAAATCAATAAATATTTCTTTTCAATAATAATAATATTCACTTCACCTTTTGATAAACACCATATAATAACCCATTTCTTAAATAGTATTTGTAAATGTCACATTCTGTAATATACAGTAATTTCCACATTTACACACACACACACAGTGACAGTTGGGCTATCTACGATACCTTTATCACTCATTTCCTCTAAACAGTACCAATTATGGGAATAATTAATTTATCTACGAAATAGAGAATACTTATATTAGGAGTAATTCTGTCGAATGTGCATCCCTTGAGAACAATTTACATAACAATAGTATTGTAAAAATAATGTTTGAACACATATAAAAGGAAATCAAAATACTTCCAGGATCCACTCAAGCTGCCTCGGGATCGATAACACAGCAGACAATCCGTGGAACGCTATCACTGTAGGTAATCTATGGAGTTGGAAAAATAAGGGGTGAGCTAATGTACTCAGTAAGAGAATTGTATGTAAACACCGATACTCTGAAATCTATATGCTAAAATGTTTAAATCCTAATAGTGTACTAAGGTACAAAACAGGATGAATACTATAGTCTGCTAGGAAACCAGATGGCGTAAGGAAAGTATTTTAGAATGCCTGTCTTGTCCCGACTCCTAGAAGCAACTATAGGGAGTAGTTAATTAAATTTGATTTCAAAACCACATAAAATGATATTAAAATTAAATGGTAAAATAATTTAATAAATCAATAAATATTTATTTTCATTCATAATATTCACTTCACTTTTTGATAAACATCATATAATAAACTGTTTCATAAACAATATTTAAATAAACTTAGGCTTAATAGCCAAAAAGACCCTCAACGTTTAGCATAAAATGGAATTAAGCCCTCAACATTTTATTGTGTGGAAATCAGTCCATAAATTTTTATTTCATTGTAAATAAACCCTCAACCTTTTAAAATTATGCAATTAACTCCAAATCTGTTAAATGACACTAACTGCCATTAGGAAATCTAATGTGAAAGTTGAAGTGGATAGCTTAGTTGGCTGCCACGTGGCAAGCCATGTGTGCAATACTCACTAAAGTTAGTGTTATTTAACAGATTTGGACTTAATTGCATAATTTTAAAAGGTGGAGGGTTTATTTACAATGAAATAAACGTTTATGGACTGATTTTCATGCAATACAACGTTGAGGGCTTAATTCCATTTTGTGCTAAAGGTTAAGGGTCTTTTTTGCTATTAAGCCTATAAACTTACTATCGGTAAATAAATTAGTACCAACAACCAGTTTAGTAAAACAATACAGTCATCAATAATCAGTTTAGTAGAGACTAGGCAACACCCAAGGAATATAATGCTATAATAATATCCCAAAAAGGGAGAAATAATAACACGTGAGATCTAATGCCATAGTCTAATGGGTTCACAGTGTGCACTGATCAAGTGACCACTAGGACGTTGATAATAGGATCAGTATCTATCAGCACAGTATAGCAACAGTAACACATGACACATGAGCATGATACGAGGCCTAACAGTCTCAAAACAGCAAACACACAGTAGAAACACCATTTATGAAATCACTTCCATGGATAGCATCTTCAGTCAGTCCATAAATAAATATACTGAAAATATATATTTAGTTTATGAATAAAAATTCATAAAATATTCACACTGCGGTATTTTTTCATGAAAATGTTCTATTTATTTATAGAACTATAATAAGCACATGTTGGTACTTTCATGTAATTAAAATTCCATAAAATGAATATTTAAATATTGTTTTTCAGCAATTAATCACATAATGCAATTTTAATAATTCACATAGAAATCTCTTGTAATTTTATTTGTTTCCATCATTGAAAAATATTAGAATTTATTTCTTTAAGTTCCTATAATTTCCTGTAGAATAACGACTATTTTTAACCTAGCCTTCCCTCACTGAAAACAAAGTTTATAACCAGCCAGTATCCACAATTTCACCAATTCCAAAGCAATTTATTTCCAAATCACTTTATAAAAATCATGTGAACCAATTTATGTATTCACAATATCCCTACGGTTCACACATGCATCCCTTACCTGTTCGATTAAGTCAAACTTTTTGATAGCACAACATGCGATCACTACTTCGAGCTGCAAGATATTACACCAAACACCATTATTCACCATAATTAAATTTCTAATAAATTTTCCTTCACTAATATCTACTACATTATCAGTAGAAATTAATTAACCGGTTTAATTTATACCGATATTAAAACCTAACTTCGTCAAATCAACTCCGAATTTAAATCCGACTTCACCAATAATCTCCTTATAATTTCTACAGTCATATGGCACCCTAAATTCATCAAATTGAGTCATGAATCCTTCTCCCCTAGCCTAGGCTAGAAATGGCATGTGATGATTCTTTAGGATTTTCATCAATTCAACATGTAATTCCTACTTATTCACGCTTCTTCCTTAATTTGGCATCATTTCTATGCCTCAAACTACATGATTTCATGAAGCTTCAACAATGGCCAAAACCCTAGGGACTCCAAATAATGAGATTAATCCAAACTAAGGCTAGAATTATATTTAGGAAGCTTAATTACATCATGTAACAACCTTAAAAATCAAAGAAATTAAATATACAAAAAAATCTTTACCTTGGTCGAAATTCATGGGGAGTATTTCCTCTTGATTTTGTCACTTATTTAAAGAGCTTTTGGTATGTATGGAGAGAGGATGATAAGTAGATTAATTTTGTAGAATAAATTTTCTTGAAATAATGTATTTTAGATAGTGTTTTCTAGGCTTTTTCTTTTCTTTCTTTCTTTGGCTATGGAGAATGACATGTGGAAGGTTGAAGGAGATGATGAAGTGGCCGGCTGCAACTTGGAGAAGAATTTAGAGTCTTCTAGAAATAAGCAAAATGACCAAAATGTCCTCCATTATGAGATTTTCAAACAAAAATGCCCTTAAGCTTCTGTAATTTTTATAATCATGTAATTGTATTCCAAAAATTCAGATTTCATCTCCAAAAATTTCTATTGGATGTATTTTGATGAATCATGGTGGTTTGGTTCGGGTTTGACCTACCGAGAAGGTGAAATTATGAAATTACCCCTATTGGGTAAATCGCATAAATTTCTAATTCGACCACTAATTCCATAAATCTGTTGGCATAGCCTAGGACTTATTTTTATGTAGAATATCATGCTATTTTCACTTAGTCCAAATTCCTTTCGTTTAGGCACAATTTACGAAAATGCCACTAAGCTATGGACTAATTCATCATTTTCCAATTTGCTATCATACTTCTCAAAAATAATCTAAATGAGGGATTTTAGATTTGAAATTCTTAATGTAGGCTTATTGGGCTCTCTGAATATTATCTATTCGGGAACTGTAGAGCTTGGGGGGGCCACCTTACTGCACCGACTCGTACCTGCGAAATACACAGGAATGAACAGTGGTGAGTATCCCTACATGTACCACAGTACTTGAATATACGGTTTTCACAGTAAAGCTCACTATTAGTAAACAAATCAGTACTAGCAACTAGTTCAGTGAAAACAATACAATAATCAGTAATCAGTTTAGAGGAGGCTAGGCAACACCCAAGGTATATAATGTTATAATATTGTTCCAAAAAGGGAGAAATGATAACACGTAAGATCTATGACCATAGTCTATGGGGTCTACAGTGTGCACTGATCAGGTGACCACTGGATCGCTAATAATAGGATCAATAACTATCAGCACAGTATAGCAATAGTAACACATGACACGTAAGCATGATACGGGGCCTAACAGTCTCAAAACAATGAATACACGTAGAAACTCCACTTATGAAATCACTTCCACTGATATTATCTTTAATCAATCTATAAATAAATATATTGAAAATATATATTCAATTTATGAATAAAAATTCATCAAATATTTACAATTCAGTCTTCTTTAATGAAATGTCCTATTTATTTATAGGACTATAATAAGCACACGCTGGTACTTTCACGCAATTAAAATTTCATAGCAGAAATATTTAAATATTGTTTTTCAGTAAATAATCATATAATGAAATATTAATAATTCACATGGCAATCACTTGGATATCTATTTATTTCTATCATTGAAAAATATTAGAATTTATTTATTAAAGTTCTTATAAATTCCGGCAAAATAACAGCTATTTTTAACCTAGCCTTCCTACACTGAAAACGCAATTTATAAACCAGTTAGTATCCACAATTTCACCAATTCCAAAGCAATTCATTTCCAAATCATTTTATAAAAATCATGTGAACCAATTTATGCATACACAATAACACTACGGTTCACACATGCATCCCTTACCTATCCGATTAAATCGATGCACTTGATAACACCACTAGAAATTCACAGCTCTAGGGCTACAAAATATTATACCAAACACCATTATTCATAATAATTCAATTTCTAATAATTTTTCCTTCATTAAATTCTACTAAATTATCAGTAGAAATTATTATCTCAGTCTAAATTACACCGATAGTAAAACATAACATCGCCTACACAACTCCGATTTTAAATCTAACTTCACCGATGGATTCCTTATATTTTCTACAGTATTATGGCGTCCTAGATTCATCAAACTCAGCCACAAAACCCCTTTCCATTAGCTTGGCCGAAAATGGCATGGTGAGAAATCCTTGAATTTTCAACAATTTAACACTTACATCATGCTTATTCATGCTCCTTGATTTATTTAGCATCATTTACATGCATCAAACTACATAGAAACATGAAGATCCACAAATGACCAAAAACCCTAAGGGAGGAATTGATGAGATTCAATCAAAACCAAGGCTTAATTCATGCGTAGGAAGCTTAGAATTATTGTTTTCTAACATTGAAATTTAAAGAATTCAAAAGTATAAAAGATGGTACCTTGGCCGAAATTATTGGGGAGCCTTTCCTCTTAATTTTGACATCACAAGAAGATCTTGGTATAGACTTGTAGAGGGTTGAATTTTAAGTAGGGTTGTAGAAGAAATTTTGATGAGATTAGGTGATTTAAATGAGTTTTATTAACCTTTTTTCTTTTTCTTCTATGGTGTTTTAATGGAAGATGTGTGGAAGGTTGAAGATGACCAAGTATGGCCAGCTAAATAAGAATGAAGACCAATTTAGAAGCTTCCCAAATGATAAAATGACCATTTTACCCTTAGTTATGAGATTTATAGACAAAAATGGCCTTAAGCTTTCGTAATTTTTATAACTATGTAATTGCACTTCAAAAATTCAGATTTCATTACCAAAAATTCTTATTAGATGTATTTTGATGAACCATGGTGGTTTGGTTTGGGTTTGACCTACCGATAAGGTGAAATTATGAAATTACCCCTATTTAGTAAATCAAATAAATTTTTTATTCTACCACTGATTAAATTCATCTGTTGACATAGCCTAGGACTTATTCCCATATAGAATATCATGCTATTTTCAATTAGTCCAAATTCCTTTTAGTTTAGGCACAATTTGTGAAAATGCCACTAGGCTATGTACCTAATTGTCATTTTCTAATTTGTTTTCATACTCCTCAAAAATAATATAAATGAAGGATTTTAGGTTCGAAATTCTTATTGTAGGCTTATTGGATTCCTCGAATAATGTTCGTACGGTCTCACGTCCATCCGGGCACTGTAGAACTTATGGGGCCCCACCTTACTATATCGGCTCGTATCTGCGAAATACACAAGAATGAACAGTGGTGAGTATCGCTACATGTACAACAGTACCTAAATACACGGCTCTCACAGAGACACCACACATTAGCTTCCATGCAATGTTAGCCTAGTCAAGTTTTATAAACCACAGTAATATCATGTGAAGGTATAGACATTTGCCAAGTTTTAATAAAATGGGAAGGATTGGATCAAATGGAGGCAACATGGGAAGATGTAGCATGCATGAAGAAGAGCTATCCTGAATACAACCTTGAGGGTAAGGTTGTGGTCGATGGAGGAGGTATTGATATGAATTAAGAGCACGATCATGTTAGTGGGTGGGAAAACCAACTAAAAATAGTTACAGTAGTTGTACATTAGAATGTAACGTGGTAGCTATAAATAGATTGATTGTATATGTACAGGGGCATGAAAAGTAATAAACAATCATTTGGATTCTCTTCTCTTCTTCAATTCATCTTTTTTTTCTCACCTTTCTCTTATTTCTTGAATAAGATCCTTTGTAGATCTTATCATCTCTGTTTTATTTCTTTTTTCTCATCTCATCTTTTCTTGTTAGATTTTTCCAAGAACCTATCATCTCTCCCGAAAAATCAATTTATTCATATGTGTAGCGGCTATGCTTATATGTTCAACTATTTCTTCTTTCGTATATGATGTGAAATATAAATATTCTACTTATTATTTTTTTTAACACATAGTATGACACATTTGATAAGTTTAGATTCAAATTGTAACACTTACAGTTTTTTTAATTTCCAGTTTTCTTTTTTTTAATAGATAAACTTTCTTGATTAAGGAAATGTATGGGGATGCATCATACATGTGATGTGAAGAGTTGATTAGTACTTTAAAAGCATTATCTTGGGAATATGACTTACGACTCTTAAAAACAAAGCATAATTTCACATGTTATTAGCTAAAATGCTTTGTTATTATTAATTTTACCATCATGAGGAGTAGGCCAGGCTTGGCCAGCCACAAACGCCATTAAAAACTGAACTTTTTCGAGCTCTTCAAAAGTTGACTACTCTTTCGGATATTTAAATTTCAAATAGCTAACACTAATTCCAACTAATGCATGCAAGGCCATGGATTTTGCCTTAAACCCAAACTAAAATTTCACTCTCCTTTAAGAACAAGATACTTACTAGAAACAAACCTTAGTTTTTTTTTTTCATATTGAACTTTAAAGTTAATCTTTTTTTAAAAATTAATAATAATCATTAAATCAAATCATTATTTTACATGCAATGAACCATTCTTTGGGACTAGAAACTTGCCTTCAAAAAAAAAGAAAAAAAATAAACAAAAAATCAATAGGTTTTCCCATGTGCAATTTTCAACAACCCCAAACCTCATGGCAAATCCTTCACTGCCAAGTTTCTTGGTTCCTACCTTGGCTTCCCCACCACTAAAGGAAAAAAAATCTTCAATTATAGATTCATGATAAGGTCAAGCAAAAGCTAGCAGGTTGGAAGTCTAATCTTCTTTCAATGGTTGGAAAGACCACCCTTATGAAGTTAGTCCTTAACGCAATTCCAATGTACTATATGCAAGGCACCTATCTCCTAAAGAAAGTCTGTGATGAGATTGATAAAATTAGTCGAAACTTTCTTTGGGGAGATTGTGCAAATCGCAAGAAATTGCATTTGATAAATTGGGATACCATAACACTTCATAAAGATGAAGGAGGGCTGGGTATCAAGGATATGAGAACACTCAATGAGGTTAACATTTGGGCTGGTGTCTCCTTGTTGAAAAAGATGCTATGTGGGTAAAAATCCTTAAAACTAAATACCTTAAAAATGGTGAGGTCACTAACAAAGGTTGCTCTTCTATTTGGTCTGGCATGCGAATTGGAGGTAAGATTCTTGAGAAAGGACTTTGATGGATCCCAAAAATGGTACATAAATTCTCCTTTGGACGGATGATTGGATAGGGCTTAGACCTCTTCAAAACATCATTTTTGGGCCTTGGTTGCCTGAAGACAAAAAGCTTTCGGTTAGAGATGTGTTTAACTCTCAAGGATAATTGAAATTTTAATTTAGTTAGTGCTCCCATCCCCTCGATAAAAAATAGACAAAATCACAGCCATTTCACTTCAATCTGAAGGTAATGAGGCTGATACTTTTGCTTGGAAACACTCAACATTTGGTCAATTTTCTATTAGGTTAGCTTACAAACTTGTCAAACACAATCGTTTTTCTTTTCATCTCCAATGGAAAGAAATCTAAACTTCTGGTACTGCCCAAGATACAAAATTTCATTTGGCAATGTAGCCATCTTAAGTGGCCATTCATCAAACCTTGGTTACCAGGAGGATTCAGATTACACCTATGTGTCCAAGGTGTAATAATGAAGAGGAGTCTTTAACTCATTGCCTTCAAGATTGCCCCTTTGTGAAGGAATGCTGGGACATGATTAAAGTCCCAAGTGAAACGTGGAACTCTTTCAGCTTGAGTTTTTGTGATTAGCTTCATCTTAAGATTAACTCTTATACTGATTCTTTATTTTGGGAAGTTCCCTAAAAGATTGTTTTGCTTTCACCATCTGGTTCATTTGGACCGATAAAACCACATCATTTTTGAATCCAAACTTGATTTAAGAAATTCTTGTTTTGAAAAACTTCAAAGCTCTATTCAAGAATATTGGCTTGTGATGGGCAAAGAAACTAAACCTAAAAGCTTCAGACAAATCTTAGTTAGATGGCAACACCTTCCTCCTGGTTTTGTGAAGTTGAACATTGATTGTTCAACTCTCGAAAACCCTAGTAAGGCTGGAGTTGGGGGTGTCATATGTGGACCTAATGGTAGATGGATCTGTGGCTTTACACTAAAACTTGGCATTCCTTCCAGCACTTGTGATGAGCTTTGGGGTCTTAGGGATGGACTCCGCATGGCTTTTGATAGAGGCTACAAAAATATTCTGGTGGAAATTGATTCATAGAGTGCACTAAGGTATGTCATTACAGGGGTTTCTCCATCTCATATTTACAGTGCTCTTGTGAATGATTGTAGATACCTTCTGCATAAGCTGGGGAATGCTCAAATCACCCACATATTCAAGGAGGCTAATGGATGTGCAGTCATGTTGGCCAAGATGGGGACTGAGATTGAAGCGAATTTTCTTTTATTTTCCACTCCTCCAAGTAGATTAAACCTTTTGTTATTTTATGATAGTTTGGGACTTCTAATTCCTAGAGACGTTGGATCAAATAGTTTAGGGTTGCTCACCACCAGAACTAGCTTTTGTAACCCCTCTATGGGATAACTGTTTTGGTCATTGAAGTACCTTATTCACTAAAAAAAAAAGTGCATGGGGTCCCAAATGTGATTCTTCTTTTCTATTTATTTTTTTCCATTTCCTTTCCATTTCCATTTCCTTTTCATTCTTGAACCACAAAAATGTGGCCTTATTTGATCAACTTAACACATGAGACAGCAATTAGCTAGGACTTGCCTTTCAATCCTTCAATCCCTTTATTTGCTTCTTTGTTTCCAACTTTAAGACTTGACAAAAACCCTTCCAAACTCTTTTTCATCCCACATATATCACTCTTTCTTAGCTAGTTTTCTTCTTTTCTTCACTAAACTCTCTCTCTCCATGGCCAAAGCTACCTTCTTCTTCTTCTCCTCCATAATTCTCAGCTTCCTTATTCAAACCAAGCAAGATAACCCATTTCCCTATCCATGTTACCCTTCACTGCTAGGCACCGATGGCGGCGGCAGCGAAACAGTCACTCAAACGCCTCCGGCTAGCTACCCACCACCTGCACAAACAAGAGTATACCCTCCACGTCGTCCAACCCTACGCCAACAGGGAACTTACCCTATTATCCGTCACCACCTTATGCTAATTTCTACGGCCAGCCACCTTCTGACCCTATCTTGCCTTACTTCCTATACTACTACAATAAGCCTCCTCAGAAAACAGACAATCAGTCAGTAACAACAGCAAGTAGTCCCGAAAAATCATTCTCAATCATGATTGCAACCACAAATCTTCTTGTATTTATCTTTCTAGTTATTTCCTGTTTAGGGAACTAGCTAGCTAGTGAGTTTTAATTTTTTTCCTTTTTTTTTTGTAAAAAGCCGTGTTAATTTCTATGATGTTTAATTGAGAGGAATTAAAAAAAAGTTTGGGGTTTGTCTTTAGTTGCTGAAGAAAGCTGTAGAAAAATGGCTATGAAGTGAAAGAGGAGATGATAATGTTTATGCTTTGATTTCACTTTTAATTTCCCTGTTTTGTTTTAATTTTTGTCATTAGAATTCTGCTTGCATCACCAATTTTGGATGAGTTCATCGTAGCGGACGATTGTTGGATAAAGTTTAAACGATAGGACAAAGGGAACTTTCCTGATTCCTAGTGTTCTTTGTTAATTGTTTTAATTAAAATTGTTTGAAGGAAAACCGAAACTCCATTAACACTACATTTCTCTTTCTATAGGCATTTTCCAGAGGTCTAAACTTGTTTCAGGACAAAGCCCTCCACAAGTAATGTCCTTTTTTGAAGACAGTGTTGCCTGAGACACCAATGTATATTGGTTTGATTAGGCTTAGATAGCCATCCTTGCTCAAATCCACTGACGATTGGTTTGATTAGGAATCTTACAATCAAATTGCTGCAATATTAATTTTATTTGTGATTTTCTTTCATGTAAATGATGCCGTGGAAGACTTCTCTGAATTTTGAACTTTCGTAATTTATTAGCATTAGAGTAACTTTTCTGAGATTTTAGACAGTAAAATAAATAGTGGATACCATTTTTTTGTTGTCAGCCTATCAATTACTATTCAGATAGAAAGAGAAGAAGAAAGATTTGTAATACTAATACATGTAATGTAACGTGTAAATTATACTAATACATGTAACAATATGTAAATTATACTTATAAATTTTTCAGTTTTATAAATTATTTATCAAAAAAGACAGCGAGAATTTGAATTTGAGTATAAAATATTTATATTTTAACCACTTACGTCAATTCTTATTGAAAAAAAATTGTTAGTGAGTAAAAAGGAAATTTTTATTTATGAAAATGAGTTTCAAACTTCCCTTTTTTAATAGCATAAAAAGATAAATTATAACTGTTATTATTGAACTCCAACAGTAACATATAAGCCCGACAAGTCCATTAAGGCACTAATAAATCTCCACAGACTCTGTTGAAGATAAACAGCCCATTTATCTAATAAATTGGGCCTGGCAAGTCGGTCAGCCTCATACAAATTTTCTCTATTCCTTATTCTCCCCTTCGTGCTTTCATCGGGGACAAAAGTTTTAATGACCCATATATACCTCAACTGTGTTATTAATTTTTGTAGCCGATCTGAAAATGGCAAATTTAAGTACTCTATCCATTTTCTAATGTGTATAAAATCTATATCTTATAATTTCTTTTTTTTTTTGAAAAGCAAACTGCTAAGAATATTGCAATATAGAGCCAATTGGCCAATGACGAATTTGCGGTGAGGTAATAAGATTGTAGATGTCCCATTCTTAGTGTGATTTGAGGCTAGCTTTGGTGACAGTTTGGTTCTTGAGCTTATGTGATTTGTAAGGGGAAGAAACAAAGTAACAAGATGTCAAGAGTTTTGTTTAGATGCACTTGATTTGACAATCAAGGGTTAATTTAAATTTCATTGCGTCGGATTTTAATTGTATTAGAAGTACAGTTGGATGCATTCCAATGCAATTAAAAATTCCCATAATCTCAACTTCTCTAGTTTCCAATTAGAGGGGCAAGGGTCTAATGTTAACTGAAACAAAAAAATTTTTCTACCTTTACCTATCCATTTGTTTTTTTTTTAACGAATTTTAATATTTTCTATTTTGTTAAATTATAATTTTAATTATTTATAAATTTTATAAATATCAAATATATATTATAAATTCTATTATATACAATTTTTATTTAATGTTTTTAATAATAATTTTTTCTTTTTATTACACTTCACTGTTGTAGTTGCCTTTATATCCCAACATATACTTCACCATTAATTTTAATCTAATTGTTACTGTAACTAATTTCATGTTTTCAACCTCATATTAGTTTTCAATCAAGAAGGCAAGACTTGAGAAAAGAGTAGTTAAATGCTTACGACTGAAGGGTAAAAAAAAGCTGCTGAGAGTGTTTCATGTAAGTTCCCCACATAAGTTAATTATTTAGTCATAGTGTTTTATAGAAAATAAAAGACTTGAGGTTAGTTTCACAACCTCTTAAAACTTCCTATTGTGGTCCTATATTTTATTATCGTTATCTAATAAATTTTAAATTATTTATCCATATCTGCAAGTGATAACTACCCACTAATTGAATTACGTTTTTAATGGGAAGACGTATATAAAGAAAAGGATAGGGTATTAGGTCCCTAATCTGAGCATTCTGAAAAACATACCATTAATGAGTTTGCTTAAGATTAGAAGATCAAATACGAAAGGCACGCAATTTTATCGCAGCTCAATATTTTCGGAATCAATGGCTGGAGGTTAGTATCCTGTTCTGCATTTATAATCTATGATGTGTTATTTTCGGTGTTGACACATTAGATAAATTGATTAAGATTTCTTACAGTTGGTATCCGAGCCTGTTAACCTCTGCCTTGATCTTGTTTCAGCAAGTATAAAATTGTTCTAAGTAATTTTGAAGTCAAATATATTTATATATCTTTACGATTCTTGAACATGTTGTTCTAACTTCATCTATGCTAATTTTGTGATCTTGGAGCTGGAGTGTGAATAACTGTCATGAACGCAAAGTTTTGACATGATAATTAAAAGAATTTTTCTTTGCTAGTTTCTGGTCTATGTAAAATCCCTTATGTATCGACAAATGTCAATGTTTAAGCTGAAGCCCAAGCATGAACGTCGGATGGGAAAATAATTATCATGACCCACTGAAGCCGTCCTACTTTCTAACATAATTGCTTCGGAAAGGTTTTATATATAAATATATAAATTTGTGTGAAAGCCAATTTCAATTGAAAAAGCTAAATTTATATGTTCTTGGCTGAATTTGTATTTGCAATTTACTAGACAATTGAAAACACAACTTTCCTTTTGTCCTTTTCTTTTGTTTTGATGATGCATTTAGTTTAGCTTGTTGTTGTTGTTTATAAACAACTAAATTAATTTTGCACAAGAATTTAAGGAGCTTGATTATTAATTAATCATAAAAGAATTAAGTTTATATCATTATTTGGTTCATGATATAGTTTTATATGCTTGAATTTTATGTGTAAGTAATGAATGTATGTATACAATATTATCTGTTTATAATATGCTGACTGTGTACATGATCAGAAAATTATTATTTATGCATAAAATTTGATGTCATGTGATCTATATAATTTTTCTTGATCAAGGAATAGCCACAGCATCCTTGATTAAGTTAAATTTTATATCAAGTATATTCGATCACATATAGAAAAATGACATTAATTGTAATTAATCATATTTAATATAATAAATTTTATCCCACAGGAATTTTTGTTATATTTGTGTGATTAATTAGGATGAAGTAACAAATTATTTTTCTTAGTTTACCTACAGGAATTAAGAAAAGGAATGTAATTTGATAGTTTCATCATAAAGTTATATATATGAATTTGTTTAAATTAGAACTTCGCCCACATGCAGTTTTATATGTTGTTTGATTCATATTTTAGCGCATGATTTACATTGGTAAAGCATGATATATGTTTATTTGCCTCAATTTTGTAACATAAGCATGAATGTTTGATTTATTTGCAGTTATACAACCTTTGAATTTTTCTGATGATAAGTGTGATGTTCCCTATTTAAGTGGTGATAACTATAAGGTATGGAAGGAGAGAGTTCTTCTCCAATTAGGGTGCATGGACATTGATTATGCCATTAGGAAGGATGAACCACCTGTACCTAATGAAACTAGCTCTCAAGGTGCGATTTCCCTATATGAACGATGGGAGCGATCTAATCGCTTAAGTATGATGTTCATAAGGACACGTATATCGGCTAGTATTCGTGGTTCAATCCCTGAGTGTAAAAATGTCAAGGAATTGCTGAAGGCTATTGATGAACAGTTTGAGTCTTCGGATAAGGCACTAGCTAGCACCCTAATGACAAAGTTATCATCTATGAAGCTCACTAGTGTTAGAGGTGTGCGTGAGCACATCATGCAGATGAGGGACATAGCGGCTCAGTTAAAGTCTCTTGAGGTTGAGATGTCTGAATCTTTCCTTGTGCACTTTATTTTGAATTCCCGTCCACAACAATATGGACCTTTCAAAATTTCTTACAACACACATAAGCAAAAATGGTCAATAAATGAACTCCTGACCATGTGTGTTCAAGAGGAAGGGAGGTTGCTAATGGAAATGGGTGAAAGTGCACATATAGCAACATGTTGACACCTAATTTTGTCTCATTTTCTTTGTTATTATTATTACATATATATGTATTTATTTTTATTTTTCTTATTTATATTATTTTTATTATTATCTGTTATTATTATTATTATATTATTACTATTATTTTTATTTTATTACTTTTATTTTTACTTTTATTATTTTTATCACTTTTATTTATTATTATTATTATTATTATTATTATTATTATTATTATTATTATTATTATTATTGTTTTTATTATTTTTATTATTTTTAGTTTTTATTTTGTTTTTGTCTAGTCCAATCTGTCACCTCTCCCCTGCCAGGCCGTCCCATCTCCACCGGCTACCAGCCTATCACCCGTCCATCTCGCCTCTGCCAGCCATATTTACCAGTCCCCTTTCTACAAAATCCCTCCTCAACCAGCAACCACCGGGGGAGGATTTTTTTGGATCGATTCCAAACCCAGATTCTAAACCCTCTTCACTAAAAACCGAGACCCCTTGCCATTGCCCCTGTTTTCACCACTCCACCAAACACTAGTCTACCCGAAACCCCTAGCAACCACCATCAACAGCCAACGTACCCAAGGCAACCAGAATCAAACACATCAAAGCAAACAAAAAACCACAAGATCAGAAAACCCAAAAAAGCGAAAAAAAAAAAACAAAAAAATAAAAAAGATCTAACGGGAGTAGTGGCGATTTCGGGTTCGAGGTGTTGGGGAAGTTATTTTGCAAATCCCAACGGTGGGAACCTAGAGGAGGGTGAGGAAAAGGCTCGGTGAGGATTTGGGTGGTCATCGGACGGCGGGAACACGGCGGATCTGAGTTGAAGGCCACGGCTTTAAGTTAGATCTAGGTGTTTTGGGGGCATTTTTGAGGAAAACTAGGCTCGGAAATAAAAAGGGGAGGTTAAGAGGAATCGGAAAGGGGAAACTTTTCGATTTTTTTTGCCTCCGGCGAGCGGCGGTCGGCGGTGGTGCACTGCGGCCGGAAATCGCATGGGAGAGGGAGGCTGAGAGAGTTTTTGGATTTTTTTTGGTTGAGAACCGGTGGAAATGAAGAGAAACAAAAAAAGTGGCCTTTTATAAAGCCCCTAAACGGTGCGTTTTGAAGCGACGACCCGCGCCTCTGCCCGACCCGACACCCGGGATCCGCGCGCTCCGACCCGCAGCAGGGGAGAAGACCCGCGCGCCGCTCCAACGCCCGACCCGCACCGCGCCCAACCCGGTTCGCCTCACCTGGACCAGACCCACGCCAGCCCATTTTGCTTCTCGGCCCAGCAAATCAGGCCAACCCGCGTGGCCTCTTTGGCGTTTGGGCCTTGGCTTTTGGACCTCTTTTTGGGGTTTAAACCCAATTAATTTTGGTATATTTTTAGCCCTTTCTTTTTGTTTTATTATTATTATTGTTTTTATTATTATTGTTATTGTTATTGTTATTATTATTATTTATTATTATTATTATTATTATTATTATTATTATTATTATTATTAGTATGCTTTTATTATTGTTTTTATTAGTGCATGTTGTAAAATAAGAAATTGAAAAAAAAAAATTTTTAACTTATATTTTCATTAATTATTATTATCAATTAGGAAATGTATCAAAAAATTAATTAAAAATTAAAAATAAGAATAAAAAAAGGGAAAGAAAGAGAAGATAGAAAAAAGAAAGTAATAGCAAAATTTAATTAAATAAAAGCCCGATGATGGGATGCTACGGAAGTCACAAGTAGTGATTCCTAGCTGATCCCTAGGTGAGAAGAGTCGTACTAAATGTTGCCAAAAGTATTGGAATATTTAGTATGATTTTTCAATAATTTAGTTTTTTATTAAAAATAAAAACAAAATGAGTTTTTAAAAGAAAATAGAAAAAGAAAATTAATAATAAATTTTAAATTTAATTAAATAAAATTCCAATGATGGGATGCTACGGAAGTCACAAGTAGTGATTCCTAGCTGATCCCTAGGTGAGAAGAATCGTACTAATTATCGCCAAAAGTATTGGAATATTTAGTACGGTTTTTCGATAATTTAAATTTTTACTAAAAATGAAAATGAATAAGTTTTGTTAAAAATAAAGAAATATAAATAAATCAACAAATAAATAAGGAAATTTGAAATTAAAAATTCATTTGCATCATATATTATTTGTTTGCATCATATGCATCCATTTAATTTCGAAGCAAGTGTGAATTTTCCGAGGATGAGATTCTGTATAAGTCACAAGTAGTGATTCTTAAGAAATCTCTAGGTGAGGAAAATTATTTCAAATGCTGCCAAAAGTATTGGAGTATTTGATTTAATTATTCAATACAAAAAGGTTCACATTTACTTTCGAAAAATAAAGTAAGCCAAAATAAAGTTACAAATAAAAAATGATTTTTAATAAAAAGATTGAAATAAAAAGGAATTATTTTTAAATATTAAGATAAGACCATTTTATTAAAACCAAAGGATAACACATGATTATTATGGTACCGTTTTTTAACGGGCGTCGTGGGGGTGCTAATCCTTCCCCACGCGTAACCGTACCCCCGAACCTGATTTTTGTTTTCGCAGACCAAAAATTTGTCTTTTTAATAAAACTTAATTAATTTTGAGATTTTGTTAAAAAGATAAACATTTTTAGGTGGCCAATCACACCTAGTTAAAAAAAGATTGGTAGCGACTCCTTTTGTTTTTTAAACGCTTTTTTCCGAAAATCGTCGAGCGCGAAGCCGTTACGACACAACACAAGGAAAGAACAAAGCGCAAGCCAAACAAAAAGGAAAGGGTAAAATACCTATCCAGACTAAGAAGAAAGAGTCCAAGTGTTTTTTGTGTAAAAAGAAGGGACACATGAAGAAGGACTGCAACAAATATAAGGCTTGGCTTGAAGAGAAGGGTAATCCAATCTCACTTGTTTGTTATGAATCTAATATGGTCGATGTTTGTCATAACACTTGGTGGATTGATTCTGGTTCTACAATCTATGTTTCAAATACCTTGCAAGGTTTTCTAAACTAAAGGAAACCAATGGCCAGTGAGCAATGCATCTATTCAGGAAACAAGATGCGTTCTCAAGTGGAAGCAGTAGGGACGTGCAGATTAGTTTTAGATACTGGTTTTGTTTTGAATTTGGAAAGAACCTTTTATATTCCATGTTACTCTAGAAATTTAATTTCAGTTTCAAGACTTGTACCACTTGGATTTTCTTTTGAATTTTATGAAAATGCTTTCTGCTTGCTTTATAAATCTAGTGTTGTTGGAAATGGGATGTTGATTGATGGTTTATTTCGAATTCATTTACAAAATAGTATTTCAAATAGTATAATGCACGTCCAAGACAATGTAGGTATTAAACGATGTGTTATGAATGAAAAGTCCTCAATATTGTGGCATCAAATATTAGGACATATCTCCATAGAGAGAATTAAAAGGTTAGTGAATGATGGAGTACTTAATACTTTGGATTTTACTGACTTTGATACTTGTGTGGACTGCATAAAGGGAAAGCAGACCAATAAGACAAAGAAAGGTGCCAAGAGGAGTTTAGACATATTAGAGATCGTACATACGGACATTTGTTGTCCGAATATGGACTCATATGGTCAGAAATACTTCATCTCATTCATAGATGATTATTCACGATACATGTATCTCTACTTGCTTCATAATAAGAACGAAGCATTAGATGCTTTTAAAGTTTTCAAAGCAGAAGTAGAGAAACAATGTGGAAAGCAAATAAGATCATGAGATCAGATAGAGGTGGAGAATACTATGGTAGATACACTGAGGATGGACAAGCGCCTGGTCCATTTGCAAGGTTTCTTGAAGAGCATGGGATTCAAGCCCAATACACTATGCCTGGATCTCCAGACCAGAATGGTGTAGGAGAAAGAAGAAACCGAACCTTGATGGACATGGTGCGGAGTATGCTTAGCAACTCCAAGCTTCCTAAATCCTTGTGGACCGAAGCTCTTAAAACGATGGTGTATATATTAAACCGGGTTCCAACCAAAGCTGTTCCAAAAACACCTTTTGAATTGTGGAAAGGTTGGAAACCGAGTTTGCGACATATACGCGTTTGGGGATGTCCGTCTGAAGTAAGAGTTTATAGTCCACAAGAAAAGAAATTGGACCCAAGGACTATAAGTGGGTATTTCATTAGATATGCTGAAAAGTCTAAGGGTTACAGATTTTATTGTCATTCACATGTCACTAGAATTGTGGAATCAAGAAATGCAAAATTTCTTGAAAATGACTTGATTAATGCGAGTGATCAATCTCGGAACGTAGTTTCTAAGAAGGATCATTCAGATATTCAGGCTCCCATTTCAAGTGACAAATTAGTTGTTGTTCATAACTTCCCTCAAGTTCAAATGGATGTTGAACAACCAATCATTGAAGCTCCACAAGTTGCTGATGACAATCCAGTAGATCTAGTTGTTCAACAATTACCAGAGACTGTTGAGCAACCAGTTGTGCAACATACTCCACAGGAAGATGCTGACACAACATTAAGAAGATCAACTAGAATGAAGAAATCATCAATACCTAGTGATTACGTTGTGTATCTATAAGAGTCTGACTATAATTTTGGAGCAGAAGATGACCTTGAAACATTTTTACAAGCCATGAGTTGCAGTAAATCTGAATTATGGTACAATGCCATGAAAGATGAGTTGAATTCTATGGCATCTAATGGAGTCTGGGATCTTGTTGAGTTGCCTAATGGTGCAAAGGCCATTGGATGTAAATGGGTCTTTAAAACAAAGAAGGACTCATTAGGCAACACTGATAGATATAAGGCAAGACTCGTAGCTAAAGGATTCACTCAAAAGGAAAGAATCGATTACACAGAGACTTTTTCCCTTGTATCAAAGAAAAATTCTCTTCGCGTTGTTATGGGATTGGTTGCTCATTTTGACTTGGAATTGCATCAAATGGATGTGAAAACTGCATTCTTGAATGGAGACCTAGAGGAGGAGGTTTATATGAAACAACCAGAAGGATTCTTCTCTAGTAATGGTGAGCATTTGGTATGCAAGCTCAAGAAATCCATATATGGATTGAAAAAAGCCTCCCGTCAATGGTATTTAAAATTCCATGATGTCATCTCTTCATTCGGTTTTGTAGAGAACATCATGGATCAATGCATATATCACAAGGTTAGTGGGAGTAAAATTTGTTTCCTTGTCCTATATGTGGATGATATCTTACTTGCAACCAATGGTAAAGGGTTGCTGCATGAGGTGAAGCAATTTCTCTCTAAAAAATTTGATATGAAGGATATGGGTGAGGCATCTTATATCATTGGCATTAAGATCCATAGAGACAGACCTCAAGGTATCCTAGGACTGTCTCAAGAGACCTATATCAATAAGGTTCTTGAGAGATTTCGGATGAAAGATTGCTCACCAAGTGTAGCACCAATAGTAAAGGGTGACAAGTTCAATTTGAACCAGTGCCCGAAAAATGAACTTGAAAGGGAACAAATGCAAAACATTCCATATGCTTCAGCTGTTGGAAGCCTAATGTATGCTCAGGTTTGCACAAGACCTGACATTGCATTTGTAGTCGGAATGTTAGGAAGATATCAGAGTAATCCGGGTATGGACCACTGGAGAGCTGCAAAGAAAGTAATGAGGTACCTTCAAGGGACCAAAGATTACATGCTTATGTATAGACGAACTGACAACCTGGAGGTAGTTGGTTATTCAGATTCAGACTTCGCTGGATGTGTTGATTCATGAAAATCAACATCTGGATATGTTTCCATGCTTGCTGGCGGAGCCATATCTTGGAGGAGTGCAAAGCAGTCTTTAGTTGCTACTTCTACCATGGAGGCTGAGTTCATTTCTTGTTTTGAGGCTACCTCACATGGTGTATGGTTGAAGAGTTTCATATCCGGGCTTAGAATTGTGGATTCCATTTCAAAGCCATTAAGAATATACTGTGACAATTCAGCTACGGTTTTCTTGGCTAAAAACAACAAAAGTGGTATTCGAAGTAAACATATCGACATTAAGTATTTAGCCATAAGAGAACGTGTTAAAGAGAACATAGTGGTCATTGAGCACGTTAGCACTGAATTGATGATAGCAGATCCTTTAACAAAAGGCATGCCACCAAAAAGTTTTAAGGATCATGTAGTGCGAATGGGACTTGGTTCCATCTTGTGAATTAGTTGTATGGACAACTTTTATTTGTAATGAAACTCTTATTCATTTGTTTTGTTTTCTCAATATTTGGTGCACATATTGGTTATTGAGAATAACAATAAAATTTTGGACCTAGAATAAACATAAGGTTTATTCATTAAGTTATGTTATCACATATAGGTTGATATTGAAGAGATGAAATATATTGTAATACATGGAAGATATTACTCATTCTTAGAGGACTTGTCGCCATGATTCATGTATTTTGTTTCTTTAATTTAAGCATAAGGATTCATAGATTATGGATGGAATAGCAAGTATAATAAAATATACGGACTAAGTGGGAGAATGTAAGTTCCCCACATAAGTTAACTACTTAGTCAGTAGTGTTTTATAGGAAATAAAAGACTTGAGGTTAGTTTCACAACCTCTTAAAACTTCCTATTGTGGTCCTATATTTTATTATCGTTATCTAATAAATTTTAAATTATTTATCTATATCTACAAGTGATAACTACCCACTAATTGAATTACGTTTTTAATGGGAATACGTATATAAAGACAAGGATAGGGTATTGGGTCCCTAATCTGAGCATTCTGAAAAACACACCATTAGTGAGTTTGCTTAAGATTAGAAGATCAAATACGAATGGCACGCAATTTTATTGCAGCTCAATATTTTCGAAATCAATGGCTGGAAGTTAGTATCCTGTTCTGCATTTATAATCTATGATGTGTTATTTTCGGTGTTGACACATTAGATAAATCGATTAAGATTTCTTACATTTCATCTTGTCAATACACGAAACTCATGTTTCTTTGTTGACTGATCCTATCTTAAGCTTGCTGAATCCGTGTCCTAGGCTTACTTGAGTTGTATTTATCGGACTTAACAAACATAAAAAAAAAAAAAAATTCACAGTCAACGAGGCTTAAGTCTTAAATTTTGTGCCGGGTATACTCAATCATTGGAGTGATGAGAAGCACTGTTTTAAATGGCGTATAGGAAGGTTCCAAAAGCAATGCTTTGGAGTTGAAATTTAATTTTGAATGAGTAGGGAAGTTGAGCGGAAGGTGTGCCTAGAAAAAGGGTGGAAGATGCTTTAAGAAAATGGGACGGTGGCCTTTCTGATCACTAACATAACAAGTAACAAACAACAATTTCTTCTTCTTCACTCATATTCCGGTGGGGATTCCATTTTTTCTAACTCTTTGTCGGCTCCTTTTGCTTCCCTTTCTTCACGGTTAAGTCCACCTACCCTCAACCTTCTTCAATTGGTCCCCTTTTCTCACTAGATTAGTCTTTAAATTCGAAGTAGGTTAGGTTTCGTGTACAAACAAATTATAAACAAAACAAAACATACTATTACAAGTAAAGCTGACTTAACTATTTCGTTATGAGGAATTAAGTTTAAAATGCGATTATTTCAATCATCTCGTATTGCTTTAACCCCTGCATCATCTGTTGAGATTGCTGCATTAGTTGTAAAAGGAGTTTGAGTGTCTTTTTAGAAATGTGAGGAAAAATCTCGTCTTTAGCTAATTTTTAGAATGAAAAAGTCCAATAATACCCAATATTAGTGTCAGAATTCGAGTTGCCAACATCTTCCCATGTTCCGATTCCGAGTAAAAAAGTGTTCCTCCAAAACTCGGTGTGTGATGAGAAAGATTATCCTTATCATTGTGTTTTTATTAACCGTTAGGGAAGAAAAAAGAAAACCCTCCAAGAATTACCAATAATGAAAACTAGAAGCCGGAGGAAAGAGATAATTAGAGGCAGAAATAGGAATACTGAGGCAAAATGACAAGCCAATTGAACATGACAGGATGTCTGAAAATGGTTGGGTCTGAATCTGAGCTGTGAGTGACCACCATACCCATCACCTCGTCATGGAATCTGCATTTTTCCTCATAATAAGAGTATATTTCTGGGGATGATGACAACTGTTTGCTGATTTTATGCTTCCCATGGGCCATAACCATTTGTTCAAACTTTTCATATTCATTTATTTTCATTTTAATTTGTCTTTTTTTTTCTTCAATTGCAACAAACCATGTTTTCATTTGACATTCAAAATAACAAATTAATTCAGCCAAATTATCATGCGTCATTCTTAGAATTCTTTTGAATTAGATTTCTCTTAAACAAGTATTAGACATCTTAGAAAATAAGTAGAAGTGATGCAAAGTTGTTGCAATTGATAACCATTTCTCACCCACAACCCTACTATTTTGACCTCAATGTGTATATATATTCTATTGACAAAAACAACCAAACAATCGTTAATTTTCTGTATTTGATGTAATATTTAAGATCAAATCATTCAAAACTCAAAATATCCCATAAATTTCATATGCAATCCAGGCCCCAAATTAGACTCTTGACCTCTTTCAACGCTGGCTTCAAGTCTATTTTCAATTTTTCTTTTTAAAATTAAAAAATAGAAGAAATAACACAAATTAAAAAGACACCTCAATTCACCTGTATTCCATGACATGGCAAATTGATTAATATTTCTGCATGCTATAATCTTGCACTCAATTATTTTTAATTTATTAATTTGATTGGTATATATACCACATATGTATTTTTTTTTTAAATATAAAAGAGATTGCAATCTCGGAATAAATAGAGAAAAAATTATAGGTAGTAAATTTTGAAGGTCAAACTAATTATAAAAAACCAAATCTTAAAAAGACCGTGAAAAAAACTTCAATTATTAGACATGTCGTTCTATTGCACTAATCATGTGCGCAACATGAGCATTCCAAAGTTGACTTATTGATCATACAGTAGTAAATGTTGAAGCAAAAGTTGAATTTCCTTCAATTGTATAGGCTGTACAGATGCAATTTCATCTCTTTATATATGTACCAAAGACAACTTTATTATTGGCACGCGATTCACTTATCTTTTTCTACAGACGGTAGGAGGAAATGTTATTTCAAGGAGCTTAATTACTTTGATTTTTTTTTTTACAAAAATATGGCAGTCTAAAGATAATTTATTATTTAGACTCAAACGCCCAAAATATAAATAGGATAGTTATTACATACACTGACAGTAGAGTTTTTTTATTTTACAAGCAGCGTTAAGATCATGACACGTGTTCTATAAAAATATTAAAATAAATAAAATAAGACATGTGTCACGATCTTAACGTTACTTGTGGAGTAAAAAAATTTCACTGTCAGTGTACGTAATAATTATTCATATAAATAATAAATATATTTGAAAGTTTTTTTTGTTTGCTAGTAATGAAAATTTCGTGCTTTGTCAAATCAATAATTTATATCCTTAGAAAGATTATAAAATTATTTATGAAATACACAGTAACTAAAATCTAGAAGAACCGTTTTTTCCAACGAATTAAATACAATAGTGGGAAAAGCGTGGATGGTGAAGGTCCCATTTTTTGGACCATTCCATGATTCCCACATGCAATGGGAGCATTCCCTTGTTACACAAGGCAACCAGTCTTCTTATTTGAAAAATATATATTTAAAGTATGCATTATTATCTATCACACTTTTAGTGAAGTTTTTTAATTATACAAACAAAAATAACACACCCCACTTGAAATATCAAAAAATAAAAAATAAATAAAATGAAATGTATGTAATCATTTTAATTTCGTTTGTAGAATCAAAAAATTATACTGGCAGTATATTGGAAAATAATGCTTAAAGTATTGTTAGTGTATAAATTTTATATATTATCAATTATGCAACCTCATCAATTTATAAATTTTAAAATAAAATTTTTTTAAAAAATTATTATTAAATTCATTAATTGATTAAACATCATGATATGAATTTTTTATAATTAGAGGTATAAATGAGGTTGTTTGGATTTGAAATCAAACTTTACAATATATAACAATTCTTTTTTAATCACTCGATCAAAAAATTTTTACAAATGTCATGATATGATTTAATTAAAACGCATAAGAATTATGCGTGAGAGTTATAAATCCACAATGCCTCAAATATAAAGTAGAAAAACCCTTTAAAACATGTCTCACTCACTCCATCTTGCCCTTCAAATCCTACCTTAAATTGCATTCCAATTTCACCAAAATCCATTTCACTTTTTCGCCTTTTAAAGTCTTTCGTTCATGCACTCAATTACGCAACAACACCGCTTGCTAACTCTTACAAGTCACATACTCCTTATCTCTCTTCAATCTTTCACAAATTTCCTTCTCTTCTCTTGTGTCCAAGATATCAATATTCCGCAGTTGAGCTCGAAAAAAAGGGAGTTCCGGCAATCGGATTCGCCACGATGTCGATAAAAACGAACCGTTTCCATCCTCTAAACATAACATTCGCCATATTTCTTGTAATCGCCACTGTTGCATATCCCATCAAAGGTTTGGAATCAAGGAAGCTTGACGAGAGCACTGTGCCAGGTGATCAAGGCATCAAGTGTACCCCATCATGCGTACAAAGTCCTCCACCACCGTCGCCACCGCCACCATGCCCTCCACCACCATCACCGCCGGCATTGCCGCCGCCTACTCCAAAAAATCCGCCAACCCAATACTGTCCACCACCACCACCTGCCAATATTTACAGTCCGCCATCCTTCATATACATAACTGGTCCACCAGGGAACCTGTACCCTGTAGACCAAGGTTTTGGTGCTGCAGGCCGGAATTTGCCGGTGGGGTTGTCGGCCTTGGTTTGTGGATTCTTGGTCTTTCTAGCGTTCTGAATAGGATAATATTGAGTTGGAATTGGAGGGTCCTAGTTTTTGTACTTGCTGTCTCTTGAAATCGTTCAGTAATAACAAATTTAGAAATGTTTACTGATTATTTTACCTGATTTTCGATTGTCATTTCATTTTCCTTTTGAAACAGAGTATGTCTGTCAAAGTTTGAACATGTGTTGTATAGTTCTGGGTTTGAACTTTGAAGAATTAATGGATACCCAGATTCCAGAATGAAAAGAGCTTGATTAATTGATAGGTTTAAATGATAATTATGAGGGAATTGGCCATGGATGATCTAAACAGAGCAGAAGCAGGCCACCAGGCACCAGCTAGCGTCTTCATTGCCGTTGTCAATTAAAAGCTTTCGAGTCCCGCAGCCCAACTATCTGTTGGCGACGACGATCTCAGGTTCGTCTCCAGTTGGACACGTGGGCTTGCTCATCGGAAGCCAGGGGAGCTTGTTTCATGGGCTCCTAGTCCTGTCCAAATCCAACCGTCGTCTCTGTTGTGGCTATCTCATCATTAACAATTTTTTCTTTGATAATTTTATTGAAAAAAATTAAGAAAACAATTTTATTTCAAAAATTATATATTCATTTAATTTTAATCATATCATATAATTATACTATTGAAAAAAAAGTGAATCAATCATTATTATAATCATTGATATGTATAACAATCGAGATCAAATTACCTTCCTTTGAAGGATTAAAGTTTCTTTCCCTTGTATTTCTTTATGAACAAAAAAAACCATTATTATATTCATTAAAATAAATATTCATCATTTATTTGTCATATATAATGTGTAATAAATAATTAAATTTTTTAATAATGTAATTATGAGTCATTATTTAAATGAAAACTATATATATTGATGTGAAATAACAGTTTTAAATAAATGATTTTTTAAGATTTATATGCTATTCTTAATTATAATATATGACATGCTAGCAGAACGGTTTTAATGTTCTTACTTAAAAAAATAGATAATTTTCATAATAATGGATTAATCATTGTCAAATTTAAATAGTCAATGGTATATGATTAATTTTACATTTTAAATTTTATATCATTTCAAAACTCAATCAACTTTGTGAGAAATAAAGTCAGTTTAACTGAATAATTTTGGTTTTCATGAATAAAAAATAAGTGAGAATAGTCTTGTCATAATAAAAACAAATTTCTGATAACTTCAATCATATTTCGAGAACATCATTAGACAACTTGTTAGTTGTTAAGATATTCAATTTGATATATTTTATTATTCACATTCTATTTAGTGAAGTAATTGATGTCTTCACTTAATTTTTATGTTATCTTTGGATGTAGCTATGATTAATAATCCAATTAGCAAGTTTGTAAAATTTGAAATTTGATAACCCTTTTAAAATCATTAAAAAAATTTTTCCTTCAAAAGTTATTAAATCAAAGTGAAATCCAAAATTTTTATTCAAATAATTCATGCGATTTTACTCAAACCTAGATGCAAAATTTACCCTAAATCTTCCTTAAATCTAGAAAAATAAAAGGGTAATTCTTCTGCATTCACGATTAATTAACGATTAACCAATAACAAACAAAAGAGAATATTCTAACCATATGTATGATCTGATTTACCATGTGAATGTGATGATAACTTGTCAAGAGTTAGAGTGGGATGAGATCAACTTCGATTTCATCACCAAAAAATAAAATGATCGATGGGTCCAACTCTAGTACTTGGAATTTGGTTCATTATATTCATTACCATGTTAGGCAAAAGTTTTCATTTCCCTTGATTGGACTACACACTACATCTTTTTGTTGGACACAATTTGGGTGTTAATCATCTTCATTTTTAGTTACCAAAAACATCTAATTAGCTAGAATCTTACATGTTAGTGACCCTTTTTTTGAATCTAGAGCGGTTTATGCAGTTACAATTAATAAGTGACATTCAACAAGCATGAGATTTAAATTTGAATTATTATTTAATATTGTGAATAAAGTTTTTAAATTTTACAAATTGAATTAAGATGATGACACATATCACTAATTGAATATTAAAAAAGATAATTATTTCATACACCGTTGGTGGTGTTTTTTATTCTACCAATGAGATTAAAATCATGACACATGTCTATTTTTTAAAAAAAATTTTATAAGACATATATCACGATCTTAACACTTTTGTGGAATAAAAAAAACTACATTGACAGTATATGCAATAATTATTCTATTAAAAAATAAAAAAATAAACAAAATAATACATAAGTTAACATCTTAATTTTGCTTGTGAAATCTAGATAGTTTAGTAATAATGTATTTAATAATAATACTTTAAATTTTATCAACTACAACTTTTTTATCTATACAATCTCTTTTATTCTTTTTATTGTCTATGTAAAAAATCATTCAATTTTTATAGTTCAAATATAATAATTTTGACACACATATAAAAGATCAATCCTCATTTTTTTTTTTTATGAAAAGACGAGTTGACAAGAACAAAATCATCAACTTGGTTGCTTAAGTATAAAGAATGATAATCATTAAATTTGGTACCAAGGCAAACTAATTAATCGTGATAAAATAATAATATAAAAGGAAAAAGAGAAAACATGTTTAACTATGGGTATTATTGACAGTTACAAGGGTGAAATCTCACACATTTTATATCTAAGAAAGTAGGCTTCCAATTTCCTTGTGAGCCATTATCAATTGTGTCATACCCGAAACTCATTTTGACCTCCATAATTATGTTAAAAAAAATCAAAGTTGTGTGAATTTAATCCAATTTTATATTGATTTATTTATTGATTTCTTGTTTTGAACGTATTTAAAATGTAATAATATATTTGGGCATTTCTTTTAAATTATGCTCTCTAATTTAATTTGGAACATAATAAACTCTGACTCATATTTATATATTTTATAAAATTACTTTAAAATATTTTATAATTTTAATTTTGAACTATATTAAAAATATTTATATATCAATATAAATTTAAATGAAACATATTAAAATGAATTTTGATCTATGGGCTGGACCTTAAACAAAGTTTAAGACATGTCCATTGGGATTAGTCCAATTCAATTTATAAACACCTCTAATTGTTTTTATTCCCATTCACCTTTTGACCAAATGGCAAGTGGCTTGCAATTAATTTGACATTTTGTGGTTGAAGCCCCTTTTCTCTCCAAAATGAAAAATAAAATAAGAAACCTACAAAAACTACAGCGTTGCCTAAAATAGTATAGGGTTTGATTGAGCTTCAATGGTAGGTCTGTGTTTGGCCGTTTAGAAATATTTTTTATGAAATAATGCACTTCATTAGAGGTTCAAGGGATTTAATAAAATAAATAAAGGGTCTAATTTTTTTAATGTTTCGTTATTATGAGTTTGGAATCATCATTTGCTCTGCGTCAAAACAAGTGCTTAAAGTGCAATTAAAAAAAATCCCTTAATCCACCGACACATGCAAAATTTCCAATCTGCATTTTTTTTATTTTTTATATAAATTATTAAATCCAAAGCTCGCATAACACGATGAAACTATAATAAGATCAGGTTTAGAATTTTTGTTTTACCCAAATTTTTTGGTACAAATAACCTTAAGCTTTAAAATAAAAATAATATTCATTTTTTTTTATCACAAACAATAAATTACAAAAAAAATCACTTTAACTGTCCCAACAAATTGGTATATAATTGGACTTACAGATTCACACACGATAAAATTTGAATTTAAATTTTTTTTTTCAGTAAATCGAAACCTCAATAGCATAGTATTCAACTTTTTATGTAGCCAACAAAATAAAAAAATTGAAAAAGTTTTGCTGTTGGGTTTTGGCATAGACGTCAATTTCACTCAAACCCTTGCGTGAGGTTTGAGTTAAAAGAGGGCTTGAATCAGACTTCCAAGGTCAGCAAAAATAAGAGATATGTCATCAAAATTTGATGATGCTTTTGAATGGTTTGCAATGTTTTCCACTTTGACTCTTCCAATGATTCGTTTCATTTCAGTGTTGAATTTTCAAAAGTATAGTGGATTGGTTGGGTTCGTTGGACTAACACTTGTACAAAATCCATTTCTTAAACTGAAAATTTAATTGAATTAAAGCCCAAAATTACCTGTGATTAGGTTTAATTATATTATCTATGTATACTATGCAAGATGCCTAAGGTTCAATCATTGTAGTTTAACCATATACTACAATAGTCTTCCTATTCTTCTAACTACCACAATCCTCTCCAAGAAAACTATAATCTGCAAAAGAAAAAAGGCATTAAAGTACAGTTAAAATCTTCCCTAGCCATGGCCTCATTAAGGGCAAAATTTCAACTTGGGTAGGCATGAAATATTTTTCATTGCATCACTAGCTTAGATAACTACCCTTCCATATTTTCCTTCACCAGCAAATTTTTTTGTAAAGCAGCAAGTCCCGCAATTTTTGACAAAACTTTTATGATCAAAGATCGATCCAAAAGTTGTTACTCTTCTTAACAAGGATTAGGAATAAGATTTGAATATCTTTCGCCTCACTGGCAACCAAAAAAGAAAGTAATTAAGAACAAACGTTTAACCCAAATAATTTATGCAATCACTCTTAAGAAGTAATATCTATTATGTGATAATTAATCTCTCCTGAAAAATCAATTTATTCATGTGTGTGGTGCCTAAGTTTATATGTTCAACAATTTCTTCTTTTGTATATGATGTGAAATCGAAACATTCTACTCTTTTTTCTAACACACGGTGTGACACATTTAATAAGTTTAAATTCAAATCTTAATACTTACAGTTTTTTTATATTTTCATATTTTATTTCTTAATATATATATATATATATATATATATAACGTAAGGAATATTTAGATAAACTTTCTTGATTAAGGAAATGCATGGGGATGCATCATACATGTGATGTGAAGAGTTGATTAGTGCTTTGAAAGCATTATCTTGGGAATATGACTGATGACTCCTAAAAACAGAGCATAATTTCGCATGTCATCAGTCAAAATGCTCTGTTTATTATTAATTTTACCATTGCGAGGTGTAGGCCAGGCCTGGCCAGCCACAAACGCCATCAAAAGCTGAACTTTTTTGAGCTCTTCAAAAGTTGAGTACGCTCTCGCATATTCAGATTTCAGACAGCTAACACAATTTCCAACTAGTGCATGCAGGGCCAAGGATTCTGCCATAAACCCCAAAATAGAATTTCACTCTCCTTTAAGAACAGGATACTTACTAAAAACAAACCTTGGTTTCTTTTTTTTTTTTAATATCAAACTTTAAATCTAATTTTTTTTAAAAAATGAATAATACTCGTTAAATCAAATCTTTATTTTACATGTAATGAACCATTCTCTGGGACTAGAAACTTCCCTCCCAAAAACATGAAAAAAATAAATCAAAAATCAATAGGCTTTCCCATGTGCAATTTTCAACAACCCCAAACCTCACGGCAAATCCTTCACTGCCAAGTTTCAAAGTGCATGGGGTCCCAAATGTGATTCTTCTTTTCTATATATTTTTTTTCCATTTCCTTTTCATTTTTCAACATCTAAAAGGATTTCTGAACCGCAAAAATGTGGCTCCATTTGATCAACTAACACAGAGGCGGCAATTAGCTAGGACTTGCTTTTCAATCCTTCAATCCCTCTATTGCTTTCTTTATTTCCAACTTTAAGACTTGACAAAAACCCTTCCAAACTCTATTTCATCCCGCATATATCACTCTCTCTTAGCTACTTTTCTTCACTGAACTCTCTCTCTCCATGGCCAAAGCTACCTTCTTCTTCTTATTCTCCTCTATAATTCTCAGCTTCCTTATTCAAACCAAGCAAGATAACCCATGTCCCTATCCATGTTACCCTTCACCGCCAGGCACCGGCGGCGGCAGCGGAACAGTCACTCAAACGCCTCCGGCTAGCTATCCACCGCCTGCACAAACAGGACTATACCCTCCACCAGGGCCGTCCAACCCTACGCCAACAGGGAATTTACCCTATTATCCGTCACCACCTTATGGTAATTCCTACGGTCAGCCGCCTCCTGACCCTATCTTGCCTTACTTCCCATACTACTACCGTAAGCCTCCTCACAAAACAGACAATCAGTCATCAGCAAGAGCAAGTAGTCCCGGAAAATCATTCTCGATCATGATTGCAACCACAAATCTTCTTGTATTTATCTTTCTAGTTATTTTTAGTTTCGGTTACTAGCTAGCTAGTGGGTTTTTATTTTTTGTTCCTCTTTTTTTGTAAAAAGCCATGTTAATTTCTATGATGTTTAATTGAGAGGAATTAAAAAGAAGTTTGGGGTTTGTCTTTAGTTGCTGAAGAAAGCTGTAGAAAATGGCTATGAAGTGAAAGAGGAGATGAGAATGTTTATGCTTTGATTCCACTTTTGATTTCCCTGTTTTGTCGTAATTGTTGTGATTAGAATTCTGCTTGCATCACCAATTTTGGATGAGTTCATCGTAATGGACGATTGTTGGATAAAGTCTAAACGATAGGACAAGGGGAACTTTCCTGATTCCAACTGTTCTTTGTTAATTGTTTTAATTAAAATTGTTGGAAAGAAAACCAAAATTCCATTGGCACTCGATTTCTCTTTCTCTAAGCATTTTCCAGATGTCTAAACTTGTTTCAGGACAAACCCTTCCAACGAGTAATGTCCTTTTTTTGCAGACTGTTGCCTGAGAAACCAATGTATATTGGTTTGATAATGTTTAGACAGCCATCCTTGCTCAAATCCACTGACGATTGGATTGATTAGGAATCTTACAGTCAAATTGCTGCAATATTTCTTTTACTAGTGATTTTCTTTCAAGTAAATGATGCCGTGGAAGACTTTTCTGAATTTTGAACTTCCGTAATTTATAAAATCGCATTAGAGCAACTTTTCCGAGGTTTTAGACTATAAAAAAATAGTGGATACCCTTCTTTTTGATGTCAGCCTATCAATTACTATTCGGATAGAAAGAAAAGAAAGATTTGTGATACTAATACACGTAACAATATATGTAAATTACACTTATACATTCAGGCCCCAGTGTCCATTGCAAATCCATAAAAGAATTCAGTTTGTTATGGGGCTGAAGTTTGATTTTGTATTTAAAGAAGCGTGCATCTGTAGACGGCAAAAAGAATCTTCATGAAATGATGCTCTCCAGGCTAAAAAACTCCACAATTTCATCATCCATTGATTGCCCAACTAATGTAGGCTCCATTGAATTAACAGTGAAAGGTGTTTCCACTGCTAGCACTTAAATGCCTAAACAACATTGGACCCTTAGAAAAAGAACCCATCTCACTTTTCATCCAAAGGAATCTTTATATGAGATAGATTTTAGGAGATCAACACCCAAAAAGCTAGCTATTAAGTTTAAAGAGCAAGTCCATATAAAAAGTTCTTACATTTTTTACGAACACTGCAATACCAACATCACCATTCATGTAAGTTGGTTTTACGTTAGTTTAATCTAATCTCAGGCGAATATTGTAATTCTGACGTCACCACCCATATCGCATGATTGAAATTGAGAGAAATGATGATGACTCTGATACCAATTGATACAGACTCTAAGAGAACTACACTCCAAAAACTAGCTATTAAGGTGAGAGAGTTCAAATCTATATAAACCCCACATGAAAAGCTTTACATTTTCGACATGGGATTCAAGTGTTCTACACTGCTAGAGATGCTTACTGGGCCGGGTTGGCCCGACCCGGTTTGCAACCGGATCGGGACAATCCGGCCCAAAATCCGAACCGGTACTGTACCGGTTCGGAACCGGCCCGGCCCGGCATGTTAGCGGGCTGGGCCGGTTTTAATCATCTAAAACGGGCCCGGTTCAAAACCGGTCCGGTAAAAAAAAAAAAGGAATTGCAGTTGCACTGCAGCATGCAGACTCGCAGAGGCTTGCCTCTGCGAGTCTGCGTTTGATGGGCAACGGCCATTTGGCCATTGCCCATCAATCTTTCTTTTCTTTTTTTTTATTTTAATTAAATTAAAAAAAATAAAAAGAGGCGTGCGCAGTGGCAGCCTAACCTCTTGCAGTTGCACTGCAGTAGTGCAGTGCAATGTAGTATGCAGAGCAGAGGCTTGCCTCTGCTCTGTGTTTGAAATGGCTGTTGCCCATCAATCTTTTTTTTTTTAATTTTTTTTATTTTTTTATTCTAATTTTTTTCCTATAAATACCTCTATAATCTTCTATTTTCATTTACATTTCTTCTATATTTTCTCTCAAATCTACTATCTATATTCATCTACTCTTATTCTCTTCACTCACATACTCTCTCAATATTCACTCAAACTCTCTCAAATTCACTTAAATTCCCTTATTCCAAATTTATAATATCATCATTTCCTTTCTAAATTTCATTTTTCTTTTTATTTTATAATTTTACAAATTTTACTTTTAATTTTCAAATTCTAATATATTATATATATTCCTTATTCCAAATTTATAATATCATCATTTTCTTTATAAATTTCATTTTTCTTTTTATTTTATAATTTTACTTTTAATTTTCAAATTCTAATATATTATATATATTCCTTATTACGAATTTATAATATCATCATTTTCTTTATAAATTTCATTTTTCTTTTTATTTTATAATTTTGCAAATTTTACTTTTAATTTTCAAGTTTCAATTTTTAAATTTCAATATATTATCATACATCTATTTTTTAAATTTTTAACATATATTTATTTTCAAAAAAATATAAAAATGTCAAATTTCTTTCGTCGTTCATGCTCTGTTTCTCGACCTTTTGGTTCCACTGAAATTCCTAATTTGGGTGACGAATCATTTAATGAAATCGAACCCGATATTCATCCGGAGGAGGAGCTTCCTTTGGCACCATCGTTTGGTTGTGGTCGTGGTCGTGGTCGTGGAGGAAGTCATGCTCAAACACAATCATCAGCTGCCACCACTGCTGCTACATCATCAAGACCGAAGTTTAGTCGAAAAAAAACAAGCAGGGTATGGGAGTATTTCGACATTGTAGCAAAAGAAGGTGAGACGAATAAATATTGTACCATCTGTAAATTGTGCAAAGGCGTTTACTCTTATAACTCCGGTGGAGGTGGTGGCGGTACAGGTACGTATAAAAGGCATTTAATTACTATACATAAAATTAATCCTGATGCCGAAGAAAATGAAATTTTAGAAGGTAAACAATCTCAAATTAATACGCATGATGGTGGAAAAAATTTTAATTTTGATAATGTTCAAGCTAGACGTGGTTTAGTTAGATTTGTAGTTAGAACTGAACAACCATTCACAATTTGTGAAAAAACAGGATATTTAGAATTTGTTTGTAAATATTTACAACCCGCATATAAATCTGTTTCTAGACATACATTAAAAAGAGATTGCATGGATATGTTTAAAGAATATAGACAAGCTTTAATTGATAAACTTAATAATATTTCATCTAGGTTAGTTTAACTAGTGATATATGGACTAGTACTAATGGTATAAGTTATCTTGTTATAACTTGTCATTGGATAGATGAAGATTGGTCAATGCAAAAACGAATTTTATCTTTAGATGTAATAGAAGAAGCACATAATTCATATACTATTCATAAATATATTACTAAAGTTTGTAAATTATATGGACTAGAAAATAATAAAGTTTTTGCTATTACTTTTGATAATGCTTCAAGTAATACTGCAGCTATTCCTCATTTAATTAAAAGTTTAAACCCTGTTATGCAAGGCATATTTTTTCATGCAAGATGTGCATGTCATATTATAAATTTATGTGTTCAAAGTGGTTTTAGTTCTAGTGGTACTGGTACTGGCATAGGTCCAATTGATAAAATTAAAATTTTAGCAAAATGGATTCGCACACCAAGTAATAAACGTGAATGGAAGCAAATTTGTATAACAAATAATATACCTGTTAAAGCATTTCCACTTCTCGTGGAAACAAGATGGAATTCACTTCATCGTTTGTTTTCTTCTATTTTACCTTATAAAGAACTTGTTACTCCTTTTTATAACAATTATACAAGTAGCACACATTTAGTACTTTTTGAAGAAGATTGGACTTTTATTGAATATTGTGTTGATTTATTATCTACTTTTAAAGATGCAACCGAAAGATTTTCAACTCAATTTTATCCAACTACACCGTATTTTGTTCCTATTATCTACACAATGTTTGACAAATTTGTAAAATTTAGGAATCATGAAACTTTAAGTTCTTTTGTATATGATATGGAGGAAAAATTTAAAAAATATTGGGAAATAATTCCTCCTATTTATTGTATTGCAACTTTACTAGATCCTAGTCAAGGTGAGATAAATATAGAAATTTTTTTTGATTGTTATAAAGAATTTCTTGGTCTTGATTCTATTGAGGATCAAAAGTCCTCAATTAACAATCTTTTTCGAGAATTGTTTAATGTTTATGAAACAGAAAGGGAGCAATTCAACTTTAATCGAGAAGAAGAAGATTCATACGAAGAAACCGAAAGTAGCAAAAAAGGAAAAGGAATTTTAAACGCAATTAAGGAAGCAGCAAAGAAGAGAATGAAGCTAAAAGGAAAAGCGAGCGGATCGGGATCGGGATCGGGATCAACAACTGGACGGAGTTCTAGCTTCAATGAGCTAGGATTTTTCTTAAGTCAAGATTTTTCTGTAGATGATAACTTTGATCTTCTCCAATGGTGGAAAGAAAACCAAAAACAATTTCCAGTTTTAGCTTCCATGGCCCGAGATGTTTTTGCGGTGCAAGTTTCTTCTGTTGCTTCGGAATCCGCATTCTCGACGTGTGGAAGAATTATTAGAGACCATCGAACCACTCTTAATCCGGATTCATTGTGCATGTTAACCTGCCTTAAAGATTGGTTTGATGCGGAATCGCGCAATGTCGAACTTGGAATGGCCAATGAATTTGCTGATAATAATTCAGAAGAGGAGGAAGAAATTTCCAAGGCAATCCGTATAAATTATGAAGAGTAGAGAATAATTTTTTTTTTGTAAATTGTATGTAAAATTGTAAATAAGTTTAGTCATAGTGAATATTTTTATGGACTACGGTCCCGTGGTTTTTACCCTTCTAACTTTTGAAGGGATTTTCCACGTAAAAAATCTTTGGTCTCCTACTCTCTCCTTTTTCTCCTTTGTTGTTGTTGTTATTATTATTATTATTACATACCAAATTAATTAATGTTATACTTATATATGTTTAAAATAAATAAATATTTAAAATACAAAATGAATTAATATTTTAAAAACATATTAAATAAATGAATAAATATTAAGTAAATGATATTTCAAATATAATAAATTATTTTAAATGCAAAATGAATATAAATAAAGATATGCAAAATGAATATAATAATAATATTCATAATATCATTATTTGTATTTTGAATCAAATATCATTTTATCATAATATTATATTCATAATATAACTTTAATTTATTATAACAATAATTTTATTAGATAATTTTATAATAGTTTGTTTTTACATTATTGTTACATTAATTAAATAAATTATAATATAACTTATATTCTTATAATAAATTATTGTTAAATTAAACTATTAACATTATTCATTATAAAAATAAATTTACTACATTAAATTATTAAAATATATTAATATATATTAAAATAAATTAATATAATTTTTTAAAAAATAAAAATTTTATATGCTAACTTGCTTTTTGGAAGTTTTTAGTATTAGACTGATAAGTCTGATCTACAGCCGTTAGCTTAAGTGTTAGGTTAGTTGCCATAGTGTTAGTTAAGGGTTGGTTAAGGCTAGTTAGTTAAGTTAGTTATTTCTACAGCTCAGCTAACTAATCTTAGTCATCTCAACATTCTCCTTGTATATAAACTCTATTCCTTCTCTATTTCCATCATCAGTCACTATACGCATCTTCAACTTCTTGGATCTTTATCCACCAATTGTAAAATTCAGCTTCAAATTCTATTCATTACCATAAAAAATTTTCTCAACGGATACAAATGGCAGGCACTTTGCCTCCAGGCTAATCTAGGATACGTTGGCATGGCAGAAATGGTACCTGGCAAAAAATTGCATGACGATTAGACAATATGACTTGTATATCTTGGTTGGTAAGGATCTAGAAAAGCTTTCAAGAACCAAACAGAGCCACCATTATTAATCGACTATTCCAGCTAAATGTTGCTTTACACAAAGCATAATTTAAGTTGTTTTTAGTAACGAAAGTAACTATAAAGAAGGAATACACTACTATCGACAACCTATCAATGGCCTTGCCATTTCTCTACTGCTGCATGAAATATGAATTTCAACGTAACCTGATACCATCGACATTCCTGGTACAGTTTAATTCAATTTGCATTGAAATCAACACATGATTATAATCAAGGATACCAGTGTTGGCAGCATGACAGATCATTTCAGGAAGCCACAACTGCCAAACGGCCAACCCCAGAGCCACTGGCAATTCCAGCACTTTTCATATTCTTCCTCACCATCTCACTGCTATATCTCTGGGCTCCCACTTTTGGCCTGCCACCAATCTTATGATCTTTTATAACCTTACTAATCTCTGATATTCGATGTTTTGGAAAATTACTGCCCTCTTTCCCTCGCTCTTTTTTTGAAAGGACCACATTTTGTTTCACAGATTCAGGGGAGCTGTGCCTATCATTTGATGTTGTGGAAGATGTGGTGCCAGCTTGAGATGACTCAACTGTAGGACAATCCAACTCACCTACAGATCCACTAGCAGAAAAGGCCTGTTTATTTGCTTCCCTGGAGAGTGATGGTGAACTTGGAGTCGCTCCCATCCCTGGACTTGCTGACTTCTGCCGTACTTTAGCTTGTTTCATGGTAGATGATGCAGCCTGACAGAAACATAAGAAAACCAGCATTAAATCTATTGACAAATGTAACGAAAATGTAAAATGTGGGACTTGGAATACCATAGGACAATTAATCACAGGAAAATGTAGCATTATATGGAGGTCCAATAATAAGGTATATAAGTGCAACTTCCTGTCAAAGGACTAAAGGCAAATTATGCTTCTTATGCCATATACTGGAGCTTGCCAAAAAACAGTTCATCTGGTCTAATACACGCATAAACACACACTTATATCATACATACATACATATGCATGTATCGTATACTGCAGTGACAATCAAAATGAAGAATCAGTTTGAAAGGACAAATCCATGCATAAATGTTAAAATTATAGAATTTATTTTAGTGTTTCCATATTGATTAGATGCTTAGCTTTTTAAATCATTTACACATGAACTCATGCATAAGTTCATGATCCCCATCATGTACGCTTAGTTATTATGCTAGAGTATGATTATATAAGATTTATGAATCAACATAAGTTCCTCCAAGTCACACATGAACTCATGCATGAATGCTTCTCTATGATGTGTAACTAATCACATCTGAAGGCATATTAGATGCATTATAATATCAAACAATAGCTGAGCTTCTAAAGTACCTTGTTTCCAATAGACCCTGGTGTTGCAGCAGCATGATAGAAAGAAGGCATGGGTTTTGCTTTGAAATTAAGGCTTTTCCGCAGTTGCTTAATCTCAGCCTGTGTCTTTTCCTGCAATAACAGTGACTAAAGCATTCAATTTATTTATAAATTTAGCAACCCATTAGTCTAGAAATGTCGGAGTGGTCCTTTTCAAATACAAACAAGGAAGCACAAGGGAAAATCAATTCATCTTCATTTAAAATAGTGAATTCTGAATGTATGCATACTTCTCATACCTGTGCTCTTGCCCGAACCTGATTCAACTCAACCTCTTTGGCATGCAGTTTCTCTTCCAATTTCATGGAGAACTGAAACCGTTGTGTCAAAGAAAAACAGAGGAAGATGTTAAAGTTAATACCTTAAACTAAAGAATAAAAAAGATTTGGAATGACAACATGCTTGCTTGCCTCTTTTCTTCGTTCTGCTCGCTCACCACTTCTGATTTGGAATGCTCCTGCACTTGACTTTTCATCTGCCTTAGTAGTTGAATTGACAGTCCGCTTAAGCCTAAATTTAAATTAAAAAAAAAACTCTATTAAGGTTTAGCAGTCAAATTTTTGATGACATAAAGCAATCCCCATGATGTTGCTACACACCTGTTTGGTGTCTGGTGAGCAACAGGTTCAATCTTTTTGGACGAAGAAGGTTGAGCTTCAATTACTTTCTTTGTCATTGGTCCTTTTATACTGTCACAAGAATGAAATAATCATTTGAAATGTCCCTCCAAATGAAACATACATATCCTAAAAGTGCAAGAAATTATAAGTACCTTCTATTCTCAATACTTAATTTTGCACTGATTCTTTCAGAATCCTGGGCAAGAAAGACCAAGGAAAAGAAAATTCAAATAGCAGCATGTAATCTTAATAAAAATGCTTAGTAGAGAATACAAACTAGGGTAATACAGATGTTTCCCTTTACAATAAATTTTTTTTTCATTTAAGCTTCAAGTCAAAGTCTAAATTTTTACCTCTTTTTTTGGAGATCTGTGCATTGAATATCTAGTTGGAGTGGCAATTTGTAATGACAGTTTTTCTGCTTTCGTTCTCCCCGTAATCTCTTTTTCCCTTTTTACCTGAAATTTTGCAGGTACTCTCGAAGGATCACGGGAAATGTTTTCCTGGGAAAGATCAGGACTCACTGGAGACTTCAACCTCGGTTTGCTAGCTTTATTTTCAATAGCAGGCTTCAACTAGAATAAAAACAAATCTAGAGTATAAGCCACAAGGAGGTAAACACAAGATAAAATTAAGCAAGCTTATCAATACAGACAAGAACAAAAAAGAAATACATACACCACATTAGAAAATGATTGCAAGCAAGTTTCTAGCTACTGCATGACTGTTGCTTTTCAGAATTTTGATTTTGGTACTTCCCATATTGTAATTTGTTTTGATCAACAAGAACTAATACAAATATAAACTCGTACCTTTGGAGAATGATTTTTCCGATTTTCAAATTTAGTAGAATCAATTTCTCTAGTGGTTCCATTATGGGGGGGTGGATCCCTGGGCATAACTGATTCATCATTATTAACAGCATCCTCGTAAAGGTTTTCTTTTACTTCTTTCTGTGGTTTATCATTGCTTATGAGTGGCTTATCACATCCAATTTCACTTTGATGAGTTTCCTCAGGTTTACTATCTCCAGGGACCAAAACATGAGTTTCAGTAGCAGATAAAACACCAGGATATTCTCTTGCACATTTAATGAATGAACTCTCACAAATATATTCTGAATCTTCAGGACTCTTGTCAAAGTGAGCAGAAAGGCTACCTTCATTTTCATGATCAAACTGGTTCCCTGCATTTTCATGATCAAATAGGCTCCCTTCATTTCCATAACAAAAATCTTCCCCATAATCAGCAACATCCAAGCCATTCTCATCGAAATGATTGTAACGACGACCTTTACTTATACTATCAGATTCATCTCCATAACCCTTGTTCTCTGCAGCATCATTGTCGCCAGTTTGGTATTCTCTGTAACCCTCATTTTCCACAATATCACTCTCACAGGTTTGATCTTCCAATCCAATTTGGCCCTCAGATGAACCTTGAAGAAGAAGAGCCTTCTGCCTGAAGTGAGCTTCAAAGTAAGCTTTCTTCTCAATAACTAAACCTGGTGTTGAGCATTTCTCAACCTCTTCAAGATATCTATTGTGCGAGAAAGAGGATCTCCTTTCCCAATCTAAGGGTTCATTCTCAAATCTTCCAAATGATATAGAACCAGAATGCAAAGATTCAGCCTGCCCAGTTCAAAAAAGTAGCAATTAAAATAAATGAAATCGGTAGACAAATTATCTGCTAGGTATAAAGTAAATTTTATTTTCTGAGCCAGTTCATTGATGACTGATCAAAAACTTAAAAACTCATAACAGAGGTTAGCAAGGTGAAATTTCATCAGCACTTGAAATGCTATTGGGGGGCAATTGAGATTCTGTAAGCCATTATAGCTAATGACAATCTTCTATAGATTTTCAACCATTCAGAAATAAAATAGCAGAACTTTCTAACGGCAAAAAACTGGTGCCATAGCCAATTTGAAATTAAAAAAGGAATAACCAACACGTATAAAACTCTAATTTTATCTGTTAGTGTCAATACAAGTGGCCAAAATACAAACGATATCAAAAGGATAACAAGCATTTCTTTGTCTAAAATAGGCATTCATGTCCTCCCTATCCTTCCTTTAGATCCTCTACATTACTTTCCAATACACTCGTCATCAACCATTTATGCGTTTAGGGTCCAAATCAATGTCTAGGTGTCAACAAGTATGAATAGTGATTACTAGTTGTTATCTCCATAAGGATGAAAACTCTGGTGCAAATGCAGATCCTTATCCTATATGGAAAGTGTTGATGGCATAAATGAAAAATTAAAAGAATGAAGAAATTTATGAACCGAAACAGATAATGAAAGGATCTCAAAAATGCAGCAAGAGGCTCAGTAAATCTTTTGACCCTTTCTATGTCATCAAATATTGACATAGGGATGTAAGATAAACCCACGTTTATCATTGTTTGGCTCAATTAAAAAATTTAAGGAAGTTATTTTTTAATAGGCCACTATCCCTTAATTTTAGGAACTACATCCACTCACATGATGGACATGATTGGGTGTGGTAGTTTTTTAATTAAATTAAAAACAGGTCCCCTCTCTCTCTCAGAACGTACGGTGTTTTTTCCATCCACACCGTAAACGAAAGAAAAACAGAGCAAGAGAGAGAAATCTGTTTACTGCTACAGAGATTAAAACGATGGCTTCCTCTTCTTCTTCACTAACGCCTACAACGGACAGAGGTACGTAAATAATTTTACATTCAATAGAAAGCATGAGATATCTAGTTTTAGAGTTCCTAGATGTATGTTTATGTATACGATTAAATCTAACATAACAATAATTAATCATGATCAAACTACAACAAATCAACCAGTGGACTAACAGAAACTGAAACCTGGATAGCAAGTATATAGATTTAAGAAGCTTAAGCTTCAATCATCTAAAGGGGAAAACAGATAAAGAATTTTTTTTTTAAAGAGAATGCATCAAAAATTAAAACCAAAATAAAGATATGGTGCAAGTTCACTTTGCAAATCAAGTGAACCAAACAGTATTTTCTTTTTTATTTTACACTTAACTTGTTTTGCTCCTTGTTTTAGTCCAAAATTATATGGCAAAATATCCAAATTAAAATTAAATAAAGAAGTCCATCCATTAGCTTATCATTCCATCAGTTGTATCATAAGATTCGTCATTTCTAAACATAAAACAGCCTCATATTTTTCAGAAAGAACTACAACAAATACACGATTAGCAAAAATAATTTCATTAATAAACAAATAATCCAAACACAACCAAAAAAACGCTGAGAGAGAGAAAAGATTTACCTGAAAATTAATGCTGAAAGGCTCTTCAATCTCTCCCGCCATTCGCAACCAAAATAAAGCTCGAAACAGCGGTTACCTCCAAAATCAACAGTCAGCAGCACACATCCTTAGCTTATCAAACGGATCAAATCAATCCAATGCAAAACACATTTCTCACAAACGTCAACACTCAACAGTAACAAACGAATCTTAACAACGTGCCTTGCGAGTAAGACACCCAGAGAAATACCAAAACTAAAGCGCCAAGAATTTCTTTTTCTCTTTCTTCTCTTTTCAGATCTTTCTCTTCGTTTTTTCTTTTAATTTTGTTATGTACAGTGTATATTTAAAAAGTTTGTTAACGTAACTAGGAGCTTAGAAGGTTTATATCAATCATTATTTTATTTTTATTTTAGAAAAAAAAAAACCTTTTATCCGTGTGGCGTTGGCTTGCCCTTTTTGTCTTGTACTCATCAGATCAGGGCGCAAACAATCCGACGGCTCTGATTTCAGATCAGAGGAAGACGATTCCGACGAGAATCGTAATAAGCGGATTGAAACACCAGCGTTTTGTATTATTGATTGAACTAGTGAAAAAGTAGCTTTTACTCGTGTGATGTATGAATTAGTTTTAATTATTTAAATTTGTAAATATTTAAGATAATATTATTTATTTTATTTGTTTAAAAAATATATAAAATGGTTATTATTCAATATAGATAAAATTTAAATAAAAATCTTAGAAATTAGTTTAAAGGGATAATAAGAAAAAGTAAAAGTTAAATCATTTATGTGTTTCCTATATATCTGAATTAATTGGTAGTTAAATTTAAATTTCATATTTATTCCAAAGCATTAAAGTTATTATAATTTTGCCAATAATACAAGTACAAATTTTATTACAAATTTTATTACAATAAATTAAACAATTATAAGATAGGATTTAAGATATATTTGGAAATTACTACATGGCTTAATTAATTTTATAATGTGTATAAAAATCTCAAAAATTAGTCTAAAGGGATAATAGAAAAAGGCAAAAGTTAAATCATTTATGTATTTCCTACATATCCAAATTAATTAGTAGTCAAATTTGAATTTCACATTTATTCCAAAAGCATTAAAATTACTATAATTTTGCCAATAATACAGGTGTAGATTTTATTAAAATAAATTAAGTTAACTGTAAGATAGGATTTAAAATATTTTTGAAAATTATTACATGGCTTAATTAATTTTATAGTATGTATTTACTACCAATTAAGTACATATCCGAATTTTGGTAGTCAATTTTGAATTTTACATTTATTCCAAAGTTCTAAAGTTATTATAATTGCCAATAATATTTGTACAAATTTTTATTACAATAAATTAAGTTAACTGTAAGATAGGATTTAAGATATATTTGGAAATTACTACATGGCTTATGTGTCGACCTTAGGGGATTGATCCCATGCCTCATACTTTGCCTCTTGAGCTTTCTAAAGCATTCCACCACTTTGGGATGGATCCCTCAACAAGGGGGATCGGTCCCTCTTCTTGATCTTGCACTTTTCTGGGCTATTTTGGGTTAGAAATGATGTAGACTTTGATTTTAATTCATCCAAAAACATTTATAAATTTTTTGGAAGTTTTTCTTGACTTTCTAAAATCAAGACTTAGTCCAAAAACTTATTAAGTAATTTTCTAAACTTGTGTTCAATATATTCTTGAGAAAATTACTTAATGAAAACATTCAAACTCATTTTGTAAAGTGTTAAGACCAATAAGAATATACAATTAAATCATTGTCTTAATGTTTGATATTATCACTTAAAAATGGTTTGAGAGAATCATGTGTGATAAAGCAAACTTACAATGTAAAAGAAACTTTAAGGCTTACTTAAGTTTTTGTCATTTAAAAATACATATATTAATTTAAAGCTAACAGTATATACAAAAACTTATTTGCATATTTACAAAAGAATTTTTGAATAGAAATAAATCAAATTATTCATGAAATACTCAAAGTTGTTTGGCTAAAATTCCATTAAATAGTTCGATTTTGAACATTTTAATATTCCAACTTGAATAACTTGATTATTTTAACAAGTTTTTCAACTTTTATACAACATGCATGTATAAATAATATACACACACACATATATATATATATATATATATATATATATATATATATATATCTCATCAAAACTTCAAATTTAAGTATAAACTAGATATCATTCACATTCTCAAATTGTGCTTAAGATGAATTAATAATTGAACCTACTCGACAATATGTATACATTGACTTGGATTCACCCTTAATTATTAGTATTTAGACCTAGTAATTTGTGTCTCCGTGTCATGACAGGACACGAGTCAAAACACGATACGAATATCGAAACACGAACATGATACGAATTATAAAATATGTCTGAATCGTAAACATGAACATGACACGTATTTCTTTTACATGTAACATATGACACAACACGACTAGCACGTTATAGTAATTCGTGTCATAGACACGACATGGTTAACACAAAATTGACACGACACGATATAAATTAGACAAAATAACACAAAATTGACACAACACGAATATACATGACAAGATTAAAAATAAAATATAATAAAAAATAAAAAAATCATATTTACATTTATTCACATCCATATTAGTTACCATTCAAATATTAGCAACAAATATAACAAAATAATAATGTCTTCAATCCATACAATCCATTATATATATATATATATATATATATATTAATAGAAAATTGCAAAACATACAAATAAAACATAAATAGTTAACATTTAGTCAATAAACATAAATAATTCAACAAAACATTCAAACATTAAGTCATTAACAATGCAAGTCCAAGTCTCCTAATCTTATTATACAATATCATAATTCATTGTCATGATCTAAGATCACGTATATAAAATAAATCAATAAATCATTAATAAGTATATTAATGTCTTATTCTTATTATAATAATTTGTATGTTAGTATTATGTTATTTTTGAAGGAAACCGAAACAATACGCAGCGGAATTTAAATCATTCGGCCTCCACCAAGATCGATTCGGAGAGTTGCCTGATTAGGGTTTCGAGATTTTACCTGACGTTTTCTCTGAATTTTCTGTCGTTGGTCGAGTCACAAGCAGCAACTTTTCGTTCCTGCCTCTACGGTATCCACACGAACGGATCTCACGACTCTTGAACGTCTCACGATCAGAAGCCTTAAAGAGCTTTTTAATTCCTTATAACCGAATTGCTAGCTTCGATTAAAAGGAATGTTTTGTTTTCTGTTTTTAAAAGTGCAGCTATGTTTTTTGGAAAAACATCCTTTTTATAGGCAGTAAATTTTACCCTAAAATTTACTGCCAAACAGAACTCTAATCCTACTTAGAATAGGATTAGATATATTCTTAATCCAATTCAGAATAGGATTAGATATATCCTTAATCCAATTCAGAATAGGATTAATTAAGCTCCTCATTGATCCGTTCTAAGTGTGCGACCCAATAGGTTCTCAAAACAATGGCAATGACAAAATTGTCACAGGCAATGAGTGGTATCTAGCAACACATCATTGCTACCCATGTAACGAGAATGTCAATGACTCGACATAACCTTACTCGTGATAGATGTTACCGTGTAGTTTAATCCCTTTATCCTATGATGTCTTGATTAGACACAAGTCATGGAATGTGTCACACTTGTATAGTCTAATCAGCGTTTCTTGATTCCTGAGTAGACTAATTAAACAAACAAAATCAATATCTCATATTGACTTATTCGAGCACGGCCATGCATTTCTTAGTCTCACTCTATCAAAGGGCCCAAGACATCACTCTTGTTATATAAGAGGGATAAATCCTATCTTAATCACTCAACATCCCTCTACATAGATTAAGGCATACCCAATTACTACCTTTATAGTCCATCCTGTTACGAATGACATCTAGCAGCATTAAAGTATGCAATTCTCTATGTTGGGATCTCTGATGATCTCAAGTCAAAGGATCACATACACCATCATCACTATGAGAATCGCTTATGACATTCATATAACAATCCATGTAGCGTTCTCATGGAGGGTCGATCCAGTACATAGTTCTCTAACATGTACCTATGTGATGACTTGATATCCTATATCCATGACAATGGTCATCAGTCAACCACATACTAGTCTTATCGTATCATTGTTATCCTTGTTCACAATAATACTTGACTAGGGATATTTTAAGAATAGTGTGTTATTACTATTCTAAGGACATTATTATATAAGATTATATTACGCAGTTATAAGACAAATATAATAATGAACTATGATAAATAAAATGTCATGATACATAAAAAAATGCCAAAGTCAATCATCTAATGAATGGTTCTAAGGGCATAATCCAACAATTTTAATTTCCTATAATGTGATAATTGATATAGAATAATATCATCAATTTTACTATTCATATTATATATAATATTATCATTTTTTTGGGTGTAACCACAAGTATCTTCATCCGTTTTACGATCTAAGATTAATCTTGTTCGGGCCGGGAGTGGTAAACGGTAAAGCCCTCCCAACAATGGCAACTATAGGATTCGAACCATGTCCAAATGCTTAAAGAATAAGTTTACTTCCACTTCTTCCAACCACTTGTAGGTTAATATCATCAAATTCATTGTCATCATATGACTATGATTTAAGGAGAAATAATTGTATGAAACAATTACTCCACGTCAACATATATAACTTCCATTCAAATCATGCCATATAATCACATTATTAAAAAAAGTCAATCACTTTTTATGAGAATCATTAATTAGTCTCTTGAAATAAATATTTATCATTTAATTATCACATTTGATGTATAATAAATAATAGACTTTTTTCAATAATATGTTTATATGATATAATTTGAATGGAAGTGATATATGCTAACATGAAGTAACTGTTTCATACAATCCTTTCTCATGATTTAAGATTAAGTATATAAAATAAATTAATAAATCATTAATAAATATATTAATATCTTATTCTTATTATAATAATTTGTATGTTAGTATTATATTTTTTTAAGTTCCTATAATGTGATAATTGATATAGAATAAATCAATATACCACAAAATCTCTTAGTATACAGAATAATATAATTCTATAAAGTGTAAATTCTTAATCTCTTATCAATATATTATGATACAATGTCTATGATATAAAATAATTAATTAATTATACAATCTCTTATTACTATAATACAATATTTATATTAATACATTATAATAAAAAAATATCATATATGTAAAGAATTGATAATTGTATCTTAAGTTCTTAACTTAAGTTCTCAATACCTTATTTTCAAAATTTTAAAATTTTATTATTTAATCATATTTAACCAATTTAATTTCATAATTAAATTTATTAATTTATTTTATTGCAATTTTTTTTATGAGAATTTTATTGCAATATTTATTAAAGTATTAGTTTGGTTTAATCAATTAATTTTCATAACCTATTATATCAACACATTACAATTATTCATTTAGTAAAACACTTTAATATTTTTGCCTTTGGCCAAGGTTTAATTTTCACTAAAAGCATATATGGCTACCGTGTCTTCGCGTGTCTCTATATATTTGTGTATTCATGTAACACAAATTTTCTTTAAACGTGTTTCTCGTGTCGTGTACGTGTTAATCATGTATTCGTTTAACACGATATTCTTAAATGTGTTTTCATGTCATACAGTTACGTGAGTTTAGCCATGTCAAGTACTATGTCTAAATTCGTGTCGACACAGATAAACATGAAACATGAATTTTCCATATACATATATGATTTTTTTCATATTGTGTTCGTATCGTGTCACACATGTCGTGTCTAGATTTGCTAGATCTATTAGTATGAGCAAAATCGCATTATGGTTAATTAAAAACATAACATACTCTTTCATTTTGTTTACAAAGGAGAGATGTTTAAGATAAAGATAATAGATTTTTAATATTAAAATTTAAACTTCAAATCTATTCAAAATCATTTATTAAAAAAAATGAATAAATCAAATTAAAATTTTAGATTATCGATTTTTTATTTCACTATTATGTCATTTATCTTTCTCATCAATTAACAACTTAACATTTCAGCTTTCATTGGAGTAGAATATCTTACCTTATGTATATGGCATCAAAAAGTCCAAGCAACATTTGTTTTTTTTATTCATAGGAGGTATAAGGAGAGAGTAGGGAACTGAACTTTGAATCTAATTTTTTCTACGAAAGGATAACAATCACTAGGCCAAATCTTAGTTGTTAACATTATTTTATTCTTAAGAAGGGAAAAAAAAAACTCGTTACATTGTAACTTTCAATTCTATTAATTAATTAAAAGCAAAACGTTGAAGTCCTAGTTAATTTCTTTATATTTTTTTCTCAAAGTAATAAAAGTAATCTATTATATGCATAAACTAAGATAACTAGTATTTTATACATAGTTTATAAAGTTTTTAAATTATAGAAACGAATTAATTTTTTTAAAATTATATTTATTCTTTATTTTTTAAATTTTACTCTACGTAGAAAAATGTTAATCTTATATCTAGTAATTTGTGTATATATTTCATGCTTGTATCATTTAAAATATAAAAATTATTATGTTAAAATTTGTGTTGACAGGATAAATATAAAATTATTCTTTAAGTTTTATTAATTTAATATATATAGTTTTGGTCAAACTCTAATTTGTATAATTTTTGTGCCTTTTTTTCTAATCATTTTTATTGTATGTCATAATATTATATTTAAAATTATCAAATTTAGTTAATCATTCGATCCGTTTATTATGAGAAGGTTTTTTCTTTTCTTTAAGTTAAGTGTTATTAGGAAATAATAAATGAAGAAAAAGAGAATAGAAATGTTGAGCACTTTTTAAATTCATAATTGGAAAATTAACAAGAGCCAAAATATACAAATGATATGGATATGATCTCCAAGGTAGGACCCTAGGACTTTTGAGGAAATGATGGTGTATTTAGGTTTTGCGTCGATGATGCCATTGATTAGGAGCCGTTAGATTAGGGAGGTGGGAAGGATCATCTAGATCATATATTTTTTCCAAAGTGGGCCCTACAACAGACAAATAAACGCCAAGGCAGGGCCGTCCATGTCCTAGCAATCCCGACCCACATCGATAGTACCGGAGTACTCATCTCATTATTATCTCTTCGTTTTTGGAATCTCCACCCTACACGTCATTGACCAGGGTCCACGTGATTATAGCTAAACCTGGTAATTCGTATCAAAAATTTGTTTTTGTATCATGTAAAATCGTATTCGTATCGTGTATTCGTGTCAAAAATTCGTGTCGACACGAAAAACTCAAAATGTTATTTTTAGCTTTTACCACATTCATATATTAATTTTACTTAATTTTAATCCCGTATCATCTCGTGTCAACTCGTATCATTTATTCGTGTCGTGTTCGTATCGTGTATTCGTGTCGTGTCTAAAACTGCCAAGTCATTTATAGCCTTGGAGCCATTTTTCTAAACACGAAAAGGAAAAATTATGAACTTACTTTTTTTTTTATTTCATTTTCTTTAGATTTAAACAACATCAAAATGAAGAATGAAATGAAACGCATAGTAAGGAATTGAAGTATATTTAGAATTTCTCCAAAATAATGGCTTGGAAACAATAGTATAACCTAGTGTGATACATTAAGCAAACTTAAAGAGACATTTGAATATTCGATTTTAAGTACTAATTTAAATGATTATGTTTCACTTGCAAAATATAAAAATTTTACCATCGAACTTCAACATTTGTTTGTCAAATAAAATTTTTTTATTATATGTAAAAAAAGAAAAAGAAGAAAGGATTCAAATTTACCTCTTGTTTTACAGTCCAAATTCAATGGCAAGAAGGACAATAACAATCAAACCAAATCAGAGAAGCTTTTAAAAGAAAGAAAAAAAGACAAAAAAACAAGAAAAAGAGCCCACAGCCATGTGATATGAGAACCACGGTCAATCGTTGGATGCATATATCCAATAACATTTGGTGAGAGATCAACATCAAAAAGAAAGTCCATGGGGAGCCAGCAGCTTCTTGGTTTTTACTTTATACCATTGATTTTTATTTTTAAATGGAGCAAACAAAAAGGATTTTATTCTTGATAATGTCGAATTTATCTTATTTAGTAAACTAACAAAGCTAATTTTGACTTAAACCTAATTTTGATTAATGTCAAATTAATGAATAATTTTGTGAGATCGATAATAATATATCTAAGTCAAATAATATGATATTGGTCAAATGTGATTTTTTTTAAATGCTGTGTGTTTAGACCTTTATTAGATAAGTCAATTGTTATTAACTAAAGGATCGTTGGTCCTTACTCTCATCCTATGGAGCGGTGGAACCAAAAAGTTTATTTAGTTAAATTATTAAAAAACACAAATGATATGTAACAAAAAAAAAACACAAATGATAATAGTGATATAAAAAATTGTTGCATCTATTTTTACTTATTAAAAAAATTTCAGTTGTTTTTAACATTATTCTATATTTTGAAAACAATGTACAATAGTTTATTTATAAGTGCTTTGGAACATATATTTTTCAAAATACATAATTAAACTATTATTCAATTATTAATTTATCATTCAAGATACACAAAGAATGTTCAACATATTCACTGTTAAAAATGCATTATTTATTGTGATAATGACAATTGATCGAATCTATGTTAATGTCAACAACAAATAAATTAATAGATACATACACATACACTCAATCCTTTCCAATTTCAAATATTCTTGTAGTAAAATCGTAATTTCATTCATTTTTGAAAACTCATGGCTAGAGTATAGAAAATTGAACTTCATTTATCAAACATTTCACTAAAAAGAATTTCAAATAAAATGTTGTAAAATATAACAATTAATTTACATGAATTTAAATTAAAATTTTTTATTTGAGTAAGTGAGAGCTTGAGCCTGAGTGGGCTTCAAGGTGATCTTAACCTTTTATATATATATATAGAGACACACATACACATATACACAAATATACATATAAAACTAATTCATTAAATTTTATATTTTAGAAAGAAAAAGATAAAAGTAGTAACCCTCTTCTCTGAAACAGTCAACGAAAAATATTCAAGATGAGTTTCAAATTTCAATCTTAGGGCAATTGCGATAATAAAATTAAACTCTCACAAACATCCATGTTAATTTTATTGAATTTTAATTTTAGTATTGATAATTTGACAAGGTTTCAACAGATGGTTGATAGGCTTAATTAATTAGCAATGGTAATTGAGAAGATAGACGCATTGAATCACCGGCCACAGCGCTTGCTTGCATTGATGAAAGCGTGTGAAATTGGGGTAGCAAGGCTTAGGTAGCCGTGCTTGCATTTGAACAAGTTTAACACCGTCTGGCAGTGCACGATTGCCGTGACTCCATGTGTTTTGGGACCATCTACCCAAACTCAATCAAACACGTGAGAAAGTGAGAGAAAGGTACGTCGGAAATGCAGATGCATATATGTAAATCCAAACTGAAGTTTTTTTTTAACAGAGACGGAACTAGCCAATAACACCAAAACCGGTTGATTTGGGTTGAAATCCAAACTGAAGTTGGTATCTTGATTTTACGCCAATTTTATCATTTGTACAATTGTAGTCATATAGGCTTTTGCACGTGGAAAAGTTAGATTTTTCCTTTTTATTGAGGCCAAAAGTTGAAATGATGTTATTTTGATCTTAAACGTAAGACTTTTTTTTTAATCATTCAATTAATAGATTGACAATGAAAAAAGAATTTATTTTTTATATTTCATATCTATTACGAACACCATTGTTATATGAAAATGTTTATTTTTACTTGACTAATCAAGTTTATGTATATTTATATAAAACTCTATAGCTACTAATAGAATTTATTTCTTAAAAACGTCATAACAAACAATTATGTATACACATGTATGTGGCATTGCCCATTGTAAAATATTTTTTTTTTATATCTTTTACTTCAAGTTATTCAATTACAAGAATTTCAAGTGTTTAAAAATGTACCCATACAAACATAAATGAAAATTTTAGTTCATCATCTTAAGTAGAGGAGTAAACTTACTTCTCATCCCGTCATCAATATTCATTTATCATATTAATAGATATATTTTATTTTAAAATTAAGGTATATATTGTTCTAAATCTATCCAAAATTATAAAATATAATGTAGAATAGAATGGAAACTTAAGAAAATTTGCTCCCTTTGAGGAAAACAAAACCATGGGGTTTCTAATTAGCCCAATTTTTTTTTTGTTCATTGTAGCCCAAATTTTGTTGTGGTTTAATCTTTCTTGATTGCTACCAGTCTTGGCTGACCAGTTTCTTTTACATTTTCATAGATACCTTATTTTTAATTGGGCCTCCTCCTGGAAAACTTTCCACAAAAAAGTAAAGTAGTCAGTCTATCCAGCTTCCTGCTGCAACAACTTTTGAATCGGCCTAATTATGCTAAGAAACAGTTACCAAAGTCCAACCAGATGGAGACACTCACACAATTACTGGCTTTTTGAACCTATTCTACAAATAGTAACAAACTGGTCCAGCTATCAGTTCCAAAGCCCAATTTCAGCATGTTATGCCAAATCCAAATGAACCCATTCCGCTATGTTGAACCAAGTTGAGCCGAATTCCTTGAATCGTAAGTTCGAGTATGAGATTTATTTAGTTTGTTATTATTTATTTAATTTGTTAAATATAATTATTATATTTATCAGTTCATCAAGTTATCTGTTCATCGAATGTAATATTTGATTATGATTGTAATTTTGAATGAGATGTATCATTTAAAAAAAATAATTGGTTTATATATTTTGCATTTACGTTGTATTGAATCTAATGTAAAATACAAAAATTATTATATCAAAATTTAAATGAAACATTAAATTTAATATATTTTTTTAGCATTTTTCAAGTTCATATTTAGTTTTTGTCACATTATTTTTTTCTCGTTTTCATATCATCTTATTGTGTTAAGATTATTAGATCCATTGAAAAGATAGAGAGAAAAGGCCAGGAAAAAGATGAAATGAATTTTAAAATGATGCAAAAAAAGAAAAAATAAAGAGTAAATAAGAAAGGAAAATACAATTGTTACAAATATTGTGATATATCGTAAAACTTAAATTCAAATCTAAATAATCTCATCCTTCAATAGGTTAGAAAAATGCACAAAGACATAGGTTTACATGAGTAGATGCATCCCTAAAGTTTGATATTAAAACGTGAATTGTCATGGCTTGATTTGTAAAAGGAACCTTCTACCTTTCGGCACTGCTGCCTCTCGTAAAAGTCCAATCACATCTCTCTCACCCCACTGGTCCCAGCCCATTGGCCCTGGTCCATCTCCCCGACTCCTGTCCGTGGTTCACCCTACATTGACCATGACCACTCTATCTCCCCCTCTTAATTCTCAAATGTCTTGATTAGTCCTCGCTGGCTTGTATTTATTCCCGTCCGAGCCATGGCTTAATTACCCCCTTGCCCGAGCCCCCACTTGCTCAACAAATTTATTATTTCATTACTGACAAAAAGCGACACGAAATTTTGTCAGTGCAATTAATGCAAATAATTAAAATTTGATTTTTTTGTACTTAATTTTTTTTTTTACGATCTTTCGTTAATAAAAAAAATATCAATTTGAAAAAATCTGAAAGTAAAAATTTTATGAATCTACAAATTTTAATAATAAATTAACTGCATACTTTGGTATTGAAACTGAAATAACTCTTTTTACACTTAAACTTTAGTTAACAAAAAAAAAATTCTCAACAATAACAAAATGTAGCTAGTTAGCTTTATTTATATTTCAATCTTGTTGGAAACATAAGTTGGGTATTTTGGGTATTCCATATTCATACTTTTGGGTAATTATTGGAGGAATGGGAGTCAATTTTTTTGGTTTTTTTTGCTTGCTTTTATCTTTGATTAGCCATCAAAAATTTACATGGCTAATGGCCCCAATTTATGCTGGTGAATGAAGCCACGCACACGAGGACAGCACCATATCTTTCATGTCCGTCTAATTATGCAATTATTTTTTTTAGTCAATGAAAATTTCCGGTTTAAGATAAAGAGATACATAAATGGTGGGACACAAATCTTCAACTTGTAGAATTCTTTTACATGTTAACAATAAAAACAAAATCATTTGAATTCATATATAAAATCTAAAATACATGATTTAATTATGTAATTATTTTAAATGTATATTTTTATTATAATTATGTGATAATGTTTACTTGGCACGGGGGCTGTCTATTTCATTGTATTCACGTGCATGTGTTGCTCGAGTATATTAAAAATTCTTAGTGTACAATATCTTTTGATGACTTGAAATTTAGAAAAGTTTAAATTAATAATAGTTAAATTTGTCAAATTTTTCTTAGACTTGTCTAATCTAATCTAATCTGATAACATCATCATTAACAATTTAATCACATGTCTGATCAACCTCAGATATTTTAATGTTCACATGAAAATATTTGCCAGATTGATAACTAAAGTCGAAATAAAATTACGATTTTTTTTTTGTGTGAGAGATGCATGTGAAATGCTAGCTAGGCCTATGAAGATCTTAAAATTGATATTATTACATGATTTTTTTTATCAAGAGAAGTGAGATACATGCACACACGAAATATTCGGTTTATTTATATTTAATCAATTTATAATTAAATTGATGTCATTTTCTTCTCTATGCAACTCTTATTTGGCTGTACCAAAAAAAAAAACTCTTATTTGGACAAAAATTAGTGGCAATGGTCAAGATTGGATCACTAATTCCAACTTAAGTATTGTTGAATTTCATTAAAAACAAGTTAAATTATACCGAGAAAAGATTATTGCAAGTTCACCAAATCATTTCATATCAATAAAAAAGGGAAAAAATGATACTTGTACTTAAATAAGTACCTAATAGCAATACTTCGGTAAGATTGTGATAGCCTTTAATTAACTATAAATTAACTTTTTTTTTTATAGGAGTAACATGTTTGTAGTTTTTGCTGGAAAGATCATATGGGAAAAGAAGGGCAACTTGCAAACTTTACCGTTTTCATACTAGCTAGAACAAGAAAGGAAAAAAAAGGGAAAGCTTTACATCTTTCTCATTTCCATCTTTAATCAAATAGAACTATATATAGAAACCCTAGCTATCTTCTATTTCTTTCCCTTCTTATTGGCCATTTTATACTGAATTTATGGTAACATATGTTAATGCTAAATACATACTAAGATTACTAAGATTTCTTTAGTTAGTAAATAGTAATATTCTCTATAAACATAAATCACTCCCTCATAATTAATGAGAATGTTCAATTTTCCTTTTTGACCCATCTCAAGATAACATTTACTTTTCCAAAAATGAAATTAAAAGATTTCCTCAATGTTTCGTTGAAATGTTGACTTTGAGTAATGTGAGTCTTTTTAAAAGGGTTTAGGGTTTATTTTGTAAAAGCAACAAAATAAATAACTAAAAGTGATTAAAGCGAGTTTAGCTGATCAAGTCTTTCTACCATGAAAAAGTGATTAAAACCATATCTTAACACTAGTAGGAACCACAATAAAGGACAGCATGATGAAAATTGTACCAATAGAGTACAGCGAATTCTTCAGTAAATTAATGATTGATGGACTTTTACCAATTCAATTTCCAAGCAATGTGGGGACAAATATCCATTCATTTCCACTCTAAATTTTCTTGATAGGCAAGAGATTCTGGGCAAAGCCAGAACCGCAATAACTAGAGTGTGACTAGAAAAAGAAAAACCGGGTCCATATCTTTGCATTTTCAAAGCAGAAAAGAACTGCATAGTCTTGAGTTTGTTGCCAAAATTCATTTTCAAACCCATTGTCCCTACCTTATTAGTTGGAATTCCCATCCTCTACCTCTCCAACCTTCCCTTCATTCAACCCTCCCAACTGGCAATAATTCAACACTTTTTTTCCTCTTTGGTTTCGACCGATGTTGCATGCCTCTAGCACCACATGATCAAGCATGGGCATACACGTGAAATTGGACCCACCGCGACTTTTAGCCACGTATGCATGCACAGAACCATGATGATACATGGCCATGGCTTGTGTGTGTATCTATATATCTCTATATATGTGTGATGGACGATGCTTTTTAATTAACCCATGCAATGCCTAGCTGTCCATGTTAGGGTTTGGATTTTGGTCCATGATCTTATGTTTGTCCATATTGTATTTAGTGACCATTGTGTCACATGGCCCGCCCGATCATTATCTTGTGGTAATTGTCCTTTCTGTTTGGATTACTCACAGCCATTGATTTCATTCTTGTTCCGGCATTATTATGAGAATAAAAACCACTCCCTAGCCATAGTTTCCATTCTTTTCCATCCTTATTCTAAGCTTTTTCCCATTTGGCATTTAACAGATTTGAAATGAAAACACAAAGAGAAATACCAAATTTAGTGTCACAACATGGGAATCCTCATTTTCTTGAATTCACCCAAAGTTTGAAAATGGGAAATAGCAACAAATATATGATGATAATTTGCATAGCACAAAACATGCAGAACAGGCCAAAGCAGGCATATCTAGAGATCATATGCCTAAGGTTGGAATAAGATTGTGGAGTTTGGTCATTGGAAGCAAACAAGGGAGATGGAGACATCAAGACTTTGATTGATATGAAAGAAAGTGGAGAAAAGTTACCCCTTTTCTTCATGTACAAAAGAAAATGCTTGGAAACCTAATTAATGTGCCTCTCCAAATCTTTGTCTGAGAGACATGGATGGTTGTACAAGTTGCCCATTACTCTTATCGACTTGTTTGTGTTAGCCTTGTTTGTTTTTGAAAGAAGATGATCCCTTTTCTATTAACATAAATTAACTACCAAATCATTCATAACAAAATATCTAAATTTTGTACGTTCGATCATTTGTCTCAATGATTTATAGATGTTTTTCTCGATTCAAAGAACTGAGTTTGAATCTCTCTTCTCCGAGAATAAATATTTAAAAAAAAAGGCGTTAGGAGAATTCAATTTCACTCTTGCATTTATCCTTTTCTTTCACCGCCTGACTTGAGTGTTTTCGAACAAACATCATAGCAACCTTCGGCCCCTCCTAACCTTATCTTTTCTCTTTCAAGTGTTTGTCTTTGGAATCACGTTAGAACAGATAGATGTATTGTTATATAATATTACTTTTATTAGAATTGAAACAAGGTATTGACATTGTATTTGTTTAGAGACAAAATGCATGCAAGAAAAGAAGGATGATGGAGATTGTTTTTACTACTTTTCGGATTGAAAGGAAATTGAAAACGAATGATAAGAAGAAATATGCTATTATTTAATCCATTCATAAATGGACGGAAAATGAAACAAAAAGGCATAATAATACATTGAAATGGATTTGCCAATTTTGAACTTCAAGTCTTCTTACTCGTGGATATTATTTTTCTTTCTCTCCTGACCACAAACAAGGTGGTAGAAACTGAGACAGTGACATCTTTGAAGATCCATTTGATCGGTTAAAAGCCTAAATCCGTAGCTGCTGCTATACTTGACCAGATTGGAATACAGCCCTAATTCCAATAATCAGCAACCATTTGGGACTAGGAGCTGATTACTTCGTAATTAATACTAATGGTCCATTGTCTGGTGTTAACGTTTGTAATTGTACCATTAGTTCTACATACATATGATTATTATCCATACATTGGTAGTAAATTTTTTAATTTCACAAACGATATTCAAAAATAGTCACATATCCTAATTTCTTTTTTAATACTTTCTAAAAAATATGTGTGTCATTCTATTAACTCTATTTGTTAAGTCTAAAACTTCCATTAATAACATGATCAATCATTTAACTTTTTTTTTTATATATAAACCACAAGTATTTTCATCCGTTTTAACAATCTGAGACTAATCTTACTCGAGGTTTAGTTACAGTTAAGGTTTTTCACCCCTCTCCAAAGGTGTGTTTAGTGGGTATCGAACCCAATAGCTCTTTTCATAAATTCAGTCTGCATTACCAACTGAGCCACAACATTTATCTTTCCTTTGCTTAGAATTATCATTCTTGAAATTAGTGTCATATCTCTCAATCTTTTCAAGTCGCTTTAAGTAAAGAAATATTAATTAAGGATACAAATTAACTAAAAATTACTTAATCAAATGCATTAGGTAAACACATAATAATTTAATTATGAACACATGATGTATATTTCTCGAAAAAAGAGGGATTCGAGTTTATTTCTGTATATAAAAACACAAACAACCGATGAATATAGTCATTGATCTTTATCTAAAACTATATAAATGTTTAGTTACGTTGTTATAATTTACCACATTTTAATTCTTCTCTTAAACTGCGGTCCATATCAAGGTAGGGCTCAATGTTTTGGTGCACAAAAGAAAGCAGAAAATGAGGTACACGTACATTGAAGTTGAAGGCACAGGTGGATGAGTGAGCCCTTCTGTTGCAATCTCCAGACAAAACCATGTGAGTCGGTAACAGCTGCGAGCCATGCACGGAGATTCAGACTCAGTGTCTCCGTGCACAATGACCCATGTCATCGCTGTCTCGCAGGCGGGGCATGTTGGTCTCGACGAAGTAACCCGTTGAGATTAGGGTGAGAATGGAGTTTAAGGTTGCAAAGAAAGGGTATAGTGCGCGTGCTCCCTTCCAAGGGTACAACGTCAGCCAAATTCAAGGTTTCGGGCTCGCAGTTGCTTGCTACACACTAAAAATGGAGGTTGGTTTGATTGATGAGAATGTTGTGAAAGTTGCCATGTCTTGCTTGGGAATGATGAATCAGCAAAATCTCGTAATCTTGGAAGTTGATATTGTTAATAATTAGGGTTTATATTTTTAATGAACTGATAATATAAAGTTTCAATATATTATCGATCAATTTGCTTATGGTTAACTAACAATATATAGATGTTATACGATTTTAGTGCATAAAATATAAATTTTAATAGTTATATGGAGAGAATTAAGCAATAAACAAAATAAATAAATTAATAATCAATGTAAATTTAGATTTTATCCAATAAGATTTGATCTTACCCAGTACCCCGTAAGCAAGAATAAAAAAGTTAATTAAAACAAGAAAGAAAGAAGTTGGAATGTTTGACCAAACCATCATACCCCAACCAGAAATGACTTCATTTTGTAGGGTAAGATTGTGGGCGCTCCAAAAGCAAAAAGAAAAAGCTAACCCTGGCTTAGTTGATGCTTTTGACTTGAGCTCTCCCCTCTTTTCTTCTCTTTTCACCTTCGACAAAAACGAGCTCTCTAAGCAAGAAAGGTACAAAAAAAGAAGAAAAAACCCCACCGAATGGAAAGACAATGTGCTTTCAGAACAATATACTTTCACTAACTCTCATCATCTTTCTTCCATAATTTTACCTTTTTTTTTATAAAGTGGAGGCTTTTGTGTTGGAGTAAGAAAATGCAATTGTTAAAATTCAAAATTTAAATTTGTAAAATTTTCATATTCTAAATATGAAGATATGATCGTTTAAATAACTAATTAGAGTTATTAAAGTAATGTTATTCTATATCTATTAAATTTTTTGTTTATTGTGATTTTATATTCAAGTTGGATCACTTCACTTATAATCAATTGATTTTAGATTGAATGCTTAATATGATATTAGAGCTCGGGTTTTGTTCAGTATCTGTTTTATATTTTTGTTTATTATTTCTTCTAAAATTGTTATGTTTTAGGTTTTTATCCCACATATGTTAAATATTCTATTCTTTGTGATTTTATATTTAAATTGAACTCATTCACTTTATTATCAATAGATCTCAATTAGAATGAATGCTTAACAAAAAAAAAATCTAATTAAAGGTGAACGATGATGAGCGATGAACTCTTTGTAAACTTTTTTAATCATAATATCATAAACAAATTACAAGGCAAAGAAAGACGACAAACGCAAATAATTGCCGGCTCTACGGACAATCAAAAACAAACACTAAGAACAAAATAAATAAATATTCTAATTTTAGAAAGAAAAAGAAAGAAAACCCTTTTTCTACTTCATTTCATTAATTTAATCATATCCCTTATCGCTTTGCAATATAGAAGTTTTAACATTAAAATCAAACTTTACAACAGAACATAAGGTAGATGATGAGAATTAATTAGATATCAAGCAACCACCTTTTTTTCCCTCGTTTTCCTCTTCGTTGTCTCCGTTATGCAGGGTTAGCCTCATTCTCTTTTCTTCTTCCCAAAACTCTAAGAAATCGGATAAACTTGGCTTTTAATGAGGGCATGATCCTTATATCAAGGGACATCACTAAGTCAAACATAATAGCTACGCTAGCTCCAAAAATTTTGGAACATCTGGCAAATTCTTCAGTACTAAAATCTTCTTTGCCGGAAAATGCTTGTTTTATAATTAAGAATGTAATCCGGTTGTGATCCATGCTCCCAATCGTGTATTCCGCAATGAGCCCTTGAAAATTCGCCTTATATTCTGGTTTGCTATGGAGGGAAAAAAGCTTCATAATCCTAGAAGAATGTAGTACACCAGCGTTATCGGTAATGCTATCAACATCCCAAAGATAACCCTACAAATTTGCCAACTTCAGACGTCAGCTACTGATGACAGAGTAAATTACGATTTACAATATAGAATTGAATTGTTCTAGCAATTCAGGTTTGACTTACGCAGTGCTGAGAATTGCCGGGTGAACGTTGTACTCTTTGGCAAACACAAATGGTACAATTCCTTGTGGCAGAGCAGCCTATGAATTGGACAAAATTAGCCTACAGTTGTGGCATTTCAAAGAAGGTAAAATAGTTACAGTGGAAGGTGAGTTGTTTACCTGAACGATGGCGATGCGGAGGAGCGTGCCACGCAATCCTACAGCGATTGAAGCAGCAGCCATGACAGCTGGACCGGTCAAGAACCTAACAGCCATGGCAAACGCGGCAACAGAGTTCCCACAAGCAATGATCTTGGGTTGCAGAGCCATAAACAGACCTTTCACCACATTAACAGCAAATAATTAGGACTTTCACTATTAAACGATAAATGTCATTCAATCCAACTACTTTCACTAATAGGGCATCTGTCAAAATTCATAATGAAATCTATGCCCACCGAGCTGGACCGCTAGCCGACGTCGCAACACTACCCCACATGTCGAGAGGCCAATCCCATTTTTTGTCCAAAGACTAACCTCCAATTCTTACGATAGCAATGATCACAGGAAATTTTAAAAAAATATAAAAAGATTCATGGCTGTGAGCTGTGAAACCATGCCGTTGCTTAGATAGAGTATACATTACTACCAGACCTCGATGTGGTCTAGAAATTGACACAAAAACAACACCAAATAACATGATTTAAGCGTGTCGAAGTAAATTTTGATATGAAATTTTTATATTTTACATTATACGAACTTAAATAGTGAGGTTTAGCTTGTATGATTAATACATGGATTGTGTAAATTTGGAAAATATCACCTTATAGATTGGTTTCAAATGATTACTAGTCTATCATGATTGAAGAAATAAAAAGGGTAGTACTAAATACTAATGTTGCTTGAAGATAAAGCAAATAACAGAAGTGCTCACCTAAGCTAAACATGGCCATTCCAAGTCCAGCATCTGAAAGGATGGAGATAGATTTCTCTATTATCTTCGGCATACTCACATGCCACCTGGAATTAAAACCCCAGAACAGTAAGCTTATGACAATTTGAAAATACCCAAAAAAGGAAGAAAAGGGAGATGGTTGAATAAAGTTTGATTCTGTCATTAAAATTACTGCCAAAATGGTGAAAAACTTGTATACCTGAAAGCAATTAGGGACCAAGCAAGACCAATGAAGCTGGAATATGTATTGGGGTTTCGAATAAGCTTGCGCCAGACCATGATCAAGATGAGGCGGGTCATTACACTCGCCGGAGGCATTTGTTTGCCACCACCCATCTCCGATGCTCCGGCGGCTTTAGGGTGCAGCTCCGCCGTTGAATAGGACCCCAACTTATTAGGTCCAGTTGGCCCTTCTTTTTCTCTCTCCTCCTCCCCATCTCTGCCAGCAGAGCTTAAGTTCTCTCTATTAAAGTCTCCACTGGGTGGCATAGCTTCACTCCAAAAGCAACAGCTTTACTATTTTAGTACAATCTAGTACTGTGCTACTTTAGTAGTAATTTTTTTTTTTGGTTACAACTTTAGTAGTAATTGTTAACCAATTAGAGGAATTAATCAATTAACTTAATCATACCTTTGTTTTCCCCGTTTTGCTGGTGATCAGCAACCAACATTCTGATCTCCTTGGCTCCCTGGTCAGACTGTCCAGATTGCTCTGACGCTCCGAAATCTGTCCCACCAAAGACATGAAGTCCGCTTCCTTCTGATACCGGCGAAGGGCTTGAACTCCATACAAACATGTGCAATTCCTTTGCGTCATGATTCACTTTATTATTCTCCTTCTGCGTCTGCTGCTGCTGTGGTTGGGTATTTTTAGTGTTCTTTGTCACGGATGAAAATTCAGGATTTGGAGCAGGGTACGTTGCTGTCTGCGCTGGATAAAATCCAAATCTTGGAGATATGACAGTACAATTTTCTTCAAAATTCGATGGTCTTGGAGTTGGTCCTTTGGAGGATTGAACAGAGTACAAATCCGCCTGACCGAAATTCGACTGCCTTCCTGGAAATCCCTGAATACCCATCATTGAATAGAAGTCTGATTTGTTAAAATTCGAACCTCGTGGAGTCGGATTCCGCGACGAGCTCAAGCTGTATATCTCAGCTCCGGTAAGGTTCGATGGCCTCGGAGTCAATGCAGGAAGCGAGCATGGCCCCATGGACCTTCTGGAAGCATTAGATTTCCTCACAGTAACGTGAAGCTTCCCGTCCTGCCCAATTTCAGCGTCGGTTTCAAGGAAATCACGGCCATCAAGTGAAACCACATCGGAATCAACCTTAAAGGAAACTATGGAAGCTGCAGTTTCCGGGAACTGCTCCATGATAAGAATTTTGGCACCGCGGTACTCGAACAGGAAAAGAAGAAGAGTGTACCAAATAATACACTGGAGAACCACGACCTGAACCATTAGCATTCCCGAGTACTGACCGTACATGGCGATTAACAGAGGAATCCCCATGACTAGAGTGTTGGGAAGAGTGGACAAAGAGAAGATTGTGATCATCCATTCCAGGCTTCCATTTTTGGTGAAATTAGTCCACAACCCAAGAACAAACAGCATGATGATTTTCTGAAGGGTGTCGGCCGCGATGAACCTAAAGTTCATGGCGTAAGGGTCGTTGGTGGAAATGAAATGGAAAGACAAGAGAGGCACTGCAAAAATGGCGACAAAGCGGTTGATTCCGGAGCATTGGTCAGGGGAGAAAATCTTCCACCAACGCACAGAGCCGTAAGCCAAGATCATGGCCACGTACAGTGGGGTCATTGCCGTTAAAACGGTGTAAAGATCCTTCCAACTAATCATCTTTTCAAAAAACACTAGCAGATTTTAAGGTTGGTTTTGTAAGAAGGAGAAGAAGAGCATTGAAGGAGCAAAATGGGGATAGAAATTAGAAAATAACCATTAAGTAACTAACTTGAAAACGATAAAATCTCTTCTCTGTGTTTCTATGACAAGTGCTGCTGCAGCTGAGACTTGATATATATATATACTACAAATTTTCATATATATAAATATGGCTGACGAAAGTTAAAGATATAGGAAACCGGAAAGATAGAGAAGAGAAAATGAGAGGAGAGAGGACAAGAAAGAAGAGATAACAATAAAGATGTAACTATAGAGCCTATATATATCGGCACGGGAAAGTGAAAACACTGCTCGGCCTCTCCAGCCGTAAAGTTTCTGTCATGATATATAGGCACGGGAAAGTGAAAACACTGCTCAGCCTCTCCAGGCGTAAAGTTTCTGTCATGATATTTAGGCACGTGACAATCCACATGCAATTGCATTCTTTGTAAGGGTCAGTGGTTCACCACACACGCACACGTCTCCTAAACTACATAGCTAAACTCTCTCTGGCAGCCCCTCTAGGCCTCGACTATCATACTCAACCCTATCTTCTTCTTTGTTGTTTCTTTCTTCCAAAAACTTCTTTCTCTTTTTTCTCTTTTTTTTTTTCTTTCTCATTTGGCAACTTACTAGCTAGTTATCAAGCTCTTCTCTTGGACTTGGAGTCCATTTAACAAACAATTTATATATTTATATATAGTGGGCTTGAGTATTTGGCCTTGGAATGCTCCTTTTTTTTTCAATAAAAAGATACATCATTTAACAAAATCATAATAATTTTATTAAACGTAAAATTTTTTATAAACACACACACCATACACAATACAGAGGATGTGAGACGATGAAAAACTCACACACATATGCTGAAATGCCCACACACATATGTTGGAATGCCCATTTTTTGCTCCATCCATTTGCTACCACAACATATATATATACACACACATATGATAAAAAAAAATTATTCATAGCAATATTACCCAATAACTTCATGCCAATGGGAGATCCCTTACAGCTATAGTCGATCCATTGCTCTTGAAAAAGCCTAAACTTTGGCTGTCGGCTCATAGTAGCGTTATTTTACTTACTATGACTTATTTAATTCAAATTAATTCAACCTAATCTAAATAATTCAATTTAACTTCTAATCAACATTTACTTAAATGGAAGGTGCATGTATTTCTTTATTCAAAGAGACAAATTTTTTTCTCAAATAAAGAAGTTCAATTTGAATTAATTTGATCACTGCCACCATTTTTCCCATTATGCAAGTGTCACTTTCCAAAAAAATAAATAAATCCCGAGTGTGGGATGTGTATATAAACATAAATGATGATTGATTCGAAATCAAAGTGGGAGAAAATGATTGAGATGTGAAAGGAAAAGCAATGGAAAAAAGGAAGAGGAGGGTTGTATTATGATTTATGGTCCAAAGGGTTGAGTGGTTCGAAGCATGGCTGTCTTTTTTTGTGTAGATAGTCATTGTACGTTGTAGGTTGAGTTTGGGTGATGCGAGGCTGTCGACCTCATTGGGCTTCTCCCGCACCAACGCACCCTCGTGCTCGTCGTCCCCATTCGCCCATTTAGCCATGCGTGCTGCTGGAGCCCCCCAACCCCGGTTTTCCCTTCCCAATGTAGACTTATCCTCTCCGACCGGTGAGAGACACGAGCCACATGCCGCCAATTCCTTCTCTTTTGTTTGTTGGAGGGATGCCAATAAAACCTATTCTACAACTTGTAATTGGAATTTGTGATTTAAAGCCGCTGATTTAAAAAAAAATTGTAAGATGTTACAAAGTTTGAGTTCGAACTCTAATTATCTCATTCCTCAACCCCAATTATAAGAATATTTTGTAATTTAAAAAGTTCTTTTTCCTAAAGTCAATGTCAAATTCAACTGCTGATGCACACATGCGCATCCTAAATTGGTCATATGCACCGCATTCTTGACATTCTTTTTTTTTTATTTGTGATAAATTAAATTTGTCCAAAGGGACTACCCTAGTGTGAATCTTAAGCTTTAAATCAAATGATTCTGATTAGATCCATCATAGGTTGTTGTAACATTAATTTCTTTTTTTTTCCTGTTTCCTTTTCTTCTTTGGAGAGGCTAAGGTACCGATCTTTAAATTAAAACCCACACAATGTGGTTTTGGTGCTAAAAGCTGGGTCACAAGCAAAATTAACCTTAATGAAGAACAAGCGTATACCATGGTTCAACAATTGGTGGTGGGGGATGATTGTTAAAGAGGCATACCGAACAATGTGGTAGGGTTTTTGAGACCCTAGTTAGACGCGTGAACCAGCATATAAGCAAGATCTTAGTCAAAAGTGTGCTCTTTATGCAGTTGTTCATGATGCTTGCTATAGCTAGATCTAATTATATATTAACCTAAAAGGAAGCTTAGATTGGGTTCGTTAAACATAACAATTTAATTTTCTCAAGGAAAATATCAAAAACTCCCCTATTTTATTGAGACATATGGACGAGATATGTGTATAATTATTAGAACAATTGTCTTTTAACTTAAGCAATAATACAATAATTAAGTTGATCATCAGTTTTCTGATTACATTAGACTAAATAAGCAAGGATTCTGTTGCTCAAGAACTGATGTCTATATATAAGATTCTTCTCAATTATTCTCATCATTAAGTAGACTTTTTTTTTCTTCTAATTAATGTGTCATTTTAGTAACCAAGCCAGAGTAATGGCAACCAAACCTTTTAAGCTAAAAATTGTTAATAAAAATGATCATTCAACAATGTTAATGGCGCTCTTCAAAAAAAATGTAAATGGAGTGTGACTGTGTGAGCTTACATGCATCACGTTTTATAGTTTTCACGTTAAGTAATCTTTGGAAGCATATCAAGGCACTCATACACAAAAACATTTTACTAATAAATGAATTAAGAATACTTTGTTGGGAAAAATATCCCTCAAACCAAACACCCACAAAAATAAAGGAAAGCAAAAAACAAACACAATAATTTTAATGTGGTTTGGCCCAACCAATTTGGCCTACAACCACCCAACCAATTTAATAAACAATCAAACAACTACAACTGTGCAATTTTTAGAAGAGAAAAATTGCAAACTCCTTACAAACCCAACCCAACTACCCAAAGAGCCCAACTACACCCTTTTATAATAGCCCAACTTTATAACTCTATGGGATATTTTACAAACCAAGCCTAACACTTTATTTATAAGGGAATAACCCTTATAACTTCTCCTATACTTTCGATGTGGGATTCAAGGCAAACCCCAACAAATCCTCCCTTGACTTGAATCCCCAAACTCCCCAAACTGCTCAACAACATCTGAAAAACTAACATGCCTTTGAATCTTCTTACTCTTGGAAACAACTCTATCCTTTGCATCATCAAGCAAATATAGTTGTTTCTCATTCATCTTTCCTTGCAAAACTAAACCACCATTCTTGTATACTTTGCACCAATCATTATTACCAACATATGTGTACCCACGTGAAGCTAACTCACCCAAAGAAATCAAATTGTAGCTAAAACTGGGTACATACCTCACATTACGAAGAGTCTTGACACCACCATCATGAAGCTTGAGTTGAACACTCCCAATACCTTCAATCTTCACTCGATTACCATTCCCAACCGCAATATTGCCTAAACTTTCAACCTCTTTCAATTCATCAAACCGATCTTTATCATTGCAAATATGCATCGATGCAGCTGAATCCAAAACCCAACTTTTCTCATAAGTATGAGGCCCATCTAAACAAGTTGCCAATACATCATCATCCGAATCAGTCAAAACAACACATGTCTCATTCTTCTTTCCATCATCACTCTTTTGTTGAGCCTTCTTGAATGCAGTCATATCCTCTCTTAATGTCTTGCAACGTGCTTGAATATGACCCTTCTCTCCACAATAATAACATTCCACCTCACTATAATCTCTGAATCTTGATCTTGATCTCCCTCTTGATCCACCATGTCTCTCATTAGTTCTCCATCGAGTAGAATCTTCCACAGCAGCTAGTACACCTCTCGCAGATGAAGAATCTTCTTTGCTCATAAATCTTTCATTCTCACGCAGCACAGCAATCACATCATCCAACGTCAAAGTAGTTTTACCTACCAATAAAGTCTGAACTAACGGTCTATAGGATTTGGGCAAAGATGACAACAACAGCAATGTCTTCTCTTCTTCTTTCAACTCTTTAGAATCAATAGCTAATAATTGTGAAACTAATCTATTAAATTCATTTAAGTGATCATAGAGACTCGTACCTTCATCCATCTTCAGAGAATACAAATCCATCTTCAAACACAATCTATTCGTCAGCGATTTTGACGCATAGATGTCTCCCAGCTTCTTCCACAATCCGGTTGGTGTCGTCTCAGTCAATACAGTATACTTAATCTCTGGAGCAAGTGCCAATCTAATTGTGCTCACAGCCCTCTTCTGAATTCTAACCCAATCTTTATCAGACATTCCATCTGGCTTATTTTCTTCTAATGCCAAATCTAGACCTTGTTGCACTAGAAGATCCTGAATCGTACTTTACCATAACATAAAATTACTTTTACCATCAAATAAAGGAATTTCAAACTTAGGCATACCTCCAGACATACCTTCAGCCATAGCTTTCCTCCTCTCGCAGGATCACGAACCTTCAGCTCTGATACCACTTGTTGGGAAAAATATCCCTCAAACCAAACACCCACAAAAATAAAGGAAAGCAAAAAACAAACACAATAATTTTAATGTGGTTTGGCCCAACCAATTTGGCCTACAACCACCCAACCAATTTAATAAACAATCAAACAACTACAACTGTGCAATTTTTAGAAGAGAAAAATTGCAAACTCCTTACAAACCCAACCCAACTACCCAAAGAGCCCAACTACACCCTTTTATAATAGCCCAACTTTATAACTCTATGGGATATTTTACAAACCAAGCCTAACACTTTATTTATAAGGGAATAACCCTTATAACTTCTCCTATACTTTCGATGTGGGATTCAAGGCAAACCCCAACATACTTTGCTTGTAGAGTATGTATCAAATAATTTATTTATCATACATTTTAATTTATTCATTATCACCATTCATATATGTAAAACTTAACAATGAATTTTGAATTTCATACATATGTGACTGATAATTGAAAATCAACATTCGATAAATAAGAAGTAATAAAGGAGAGTTGGACATGCCATCTTCTGGTATTTTTTTCCAGCAATAATTCTTGGTGCACATGCATTTATATATATTTGTGTGTCTGTATCTGTGTATATGTAAATAAAACATGTAACAATCTCTTAATCTCACTTTATGAATTAAATTAAAACTTTTCATTGTCAACGTATATTCAAAGACGAACTCATATATACAATAAAAGATGTATGGTATTGGAATGGTGCCAAACCCTAGGTCAAGAGCAGCCAATTCAATCAAATGTACACTTCCCACCCCAAACATATAATTATAATCCAATTAAGAAAGACATCTTTAAAGAGTAGGTTCTAGTTGCTGTCACCTGGTCTCTCTTATTGGAATTTGGAATCCAACAATGCACGTGCAAACTGCAAACACTTAGCCCTCCTCCTTTCATTAGGCCTTGTTGTGTTGTTCATGTTTTGTTTGGACTGAGGATGAAATCGCTTGGCCCAATTTTCCGGATTCCCACATAAGTATATTTTTTTGCTTTTAATTTGTCCGTATCTCCCTCTTGATAGGACAATTATAGCTTAATTATCATACAATAACATTAATCAAACTAAAACAAAGATCAATTGTTGTCATTTAAGGCACGCTATGGCTTGGACCAAAACCTCATCATTAATTAAACAAACACTATTGGCCGTTGGACAGGTGTGAATATGATTCGAGTTAGCTTTATACATCAATCTTAATCTCAAATCATGATTATGTTTAAAATAAGATTTAACCATAGTTAGAAAAATATAATTAAAGATAGAAATGAAGATTATGAGATTAATGAACTTTCAATATTAGCACCAACTACTGAGAATATTGTGTGTATAGAAAATGATAGGGTTAGAGGCTTAGTGCAATTGTGGGGGCATTGCTTAATCATGATTGTTTGTTAATTCCAAATCCTTCCATGTGGGAGAACATTCTTTTATGATAGTGTCATTCGATCACAACAGAAACCTTTGCCTGCCCCAATGGCTAATGCTAGCCCATTTTCCTGCTAGCTCCCATAATCACAGTTGTCATATTTCATCTTTCTCTTTGTTTCTCGAAAAAGGAGAAATTTCCAAAGGACAGCTAAGGGCTTGCATTGAACAACTCATTCCCTTTGAATTTTGCATTTCATTGAGAAAAATAAGGGAAACATACTTGAATGGGAGTTGGGACATGTTGAGTTTATGTTTTTTGGTCCTTACGGACAGAATGTCACCGAATTAATTTGTGTACATTTTGAGATTAATTACTTTTTAAGTGATCTTCCGGCCGTATCCCCATATCAATTTAATACATTCAAAATGTTAATTTTCTTGAGTGCTAGCTCCAAAACTTGATCCTTGATTCTGTGTTGGAAAGGAAATTTTGGTGACAAATTTGCTGAGCTTGTGTCACCGTAGGTATACCCCAAGAGGATACGATCGCTAAGCGGCAGAGCTCAGAGTTTGAGGCCCATGTGATTCGGTTTCTTGCCTCAACTTGTTCGGTTGGGAGAGAGTCCACATCAACTGCCTAATTATGCCAATCCGTGTGTATTTCTTAAAATTATCCAGCTACTTTTCTTCACAGGCTAGAAAGAAATTGATTTTTAAAAAAGAGAATTTTGAACCCCAATCTTTAAGTGTGAGAATATATACATATATTATGGAGCTAAGTGCTCAAACATCTTTACTATTTGAAACAATCATGTATCTTTTGGTTAAATTCAATAAATCCAACAAGAGATTTAAACAACAAAGATATCGAATCAAAAGATGTCAGAAAAGAGACAATTAAATTATGTGTATCAATACTTCTACAGCAAATGGCTAGCGACAAACAAAAAAATTAAAGGACATCTGGTTATCTTCATAACAAAAATATAAAAACCAAAAAATTTGAGGCAGAAAGAATATATGATCACTTTTTTATTTTTTATTTTTTTGTAAGCAAACTTTCAATCTACCCTCTCTTCACTTTTTTTTTCCATCTTTCTTTGACATTACATGCTCACCTTGCTCAGTTATTTTACATAAACTAACTTAAGCGTCAAAATGTATGTCAAAATAATATTTCCGACGTCACATAATCGTTCTCTTTATTTGTAGAAGACGTAGCAAACCTCATCAATAACCTAAACCAACCTCACCTCCTCTGAAAAGACACAACATCTTTCATTGCCATTTATCAACAAAAAACTTGCAATTTTAAATGAAAATTATCGACAACTTTGTTAATTTTATTATGCATTGGAATTCAGAAGTTTGCATGGCTCAAAATTGTGAACTCATGAACTATATATGACAAAAGAACATTAACTAGATATATTTAACTATTATTTTGATAAATTGAAAGAAAATATTCAAACTTCAAATCTCTCTTAGGAAGATGAAGATGTGTGTTTATTGATACAACCTGTCACCACAAAATGTACTTATTTATGAAATCAAAAAGTATTAAGATATCACTTTTCTACTGAAATTGCCTTAAAATTGTATACCATGGCATTTAGTCATTGAATTGCCCTTATCTAATTTACTTGACTTCCTCTAGGAAGGCCATAAGCTTATCTAAAACATTTATATATGACTTTTAAAAGATCATTTTAACTCCAATGGTTTGTGATTGTCAATTGAGAACAAGCTTTTCTTTGGGTAAAATACATAAACTCTCCTATACTTATAATAAAAGGACACTAATCCCTTTTTAGTTTCAAAATACCAAATTTCCTATTTTATAACAAGGTTTAAGATTTAAAATTTAGGAGTTTTTGATTCGAGGTTTAGAATTAAAGGGTTATAGTTTATGATTTATGATCTTTTGGGTTTAGAATATTGGGTTTAGTATTTTCGATTTTTAAATTTAAAGATAGTGAAAGCGAAAAAAGTTAATATTTTGAAATTAGAGGGAGATTAGTGTCCTTTTTGTATAAACATAAGAAAATTTATGTATTTTATCCCTATTCTTTTGTAAGAATTTAAGAGAAGGGAAATGGAACCCAATGCCTTGAAAACCAAGGAGCTTTGTTTTTAGTGTATGACCCACAAAAATAAGATTTGAGCTGTAGGGTAAGGTCTCTGTCTGAGAGAAGATCATTAGATGTCTCCTTGGGTTTCTGTGAAAAGGGGTGAGAACCCTCCTGTTTTCCTAGCTGTTCTGTTGCCCAACCAACTTTCGTTCATCAAGATTTGTCCGGTCTTTATGGAATCCTCCTCCTAAACTTCAAAAGGAAAATCTACACTTTCTTATTTCAACTTTTGCTAATGGAAGGAAAAGGCCCAAACCAGGCTTTTGTTTTAGAAGTTAAGCCCAACATATCATATTAATTACTAAGGAAAGGTCTAAGGATTTCTAGGCCTTGATTCAAGGAAGGCTTTGGTCCAACTCCAATTTGTAAACAGGTCTTCCTACCCACCCACTTTTAATACCAAGCCATTTGCCAATCCCTCAAGTTTCCCATTCAACGTCAATATTGCATGAAAACATTTTTTTACAAAGGAGGCCGTGGTTTGGAGTTAGAAAAAAAGTATAGTGGGTATTAGGATTTGAACCTTAAATCTACTAAATCTTACTTTTTAAGAGTCTATATTGCATGAAAACTTTGTAGGGTATTTACATAAATATACATTGTAGTTAGAGGCATACTAAATATGGCACTTGATGTTTAAACTGACACTTAAACTACCCTAATATTTATTTTCGTTTCACTTTGCCTCAAACCATTATATTTTCCATTATCTTTAAATTTTTCCTTTATTTTTCTTTCTTTTTTGTCTTCCTCAATTGTTTTTCTCTCTCTAAAATCAGAAATCTTTTTTCTCTCAAAACTCAGAAAAATACTACACACCTAAAAAATCCTAAAATCTTTAAGAAATAAGCAATATAAGGCATTAAAATATAAATAAAAAAACTCAAAAATTGAGAAAAATGGCAAATAATTTTTTTTTTGTTTTCTTTTTGGAATCTTCATATGGTTTTTGAACTTGAAACTTGGAGGAAATATAGGCTATAAAGAGTATAACAATAAATTGGAAGAGGGTCGGTTTTTAAGCAGTAAAATTAGTATTTTTTAAAAGTTGAAGTTCATGACTTTGAATATAAATCTAGGAAATTTTGGAATTTTTTGAGTAAAGCTAGCTTAAGAAGTAGAAAGAGGAGAAAAAGACAAAAATTTTAGTGTATTTTGAAAGCTAAAAGCCACCAATTAGTGGTGGCCAACGGCGGTCACCAACGGTCAGTGCAATTGCCGGTAATCGAATTTTGGGTTTTAAAGAGAGAAAATTCTTAAAGAAGACCACAAGATATATCTATGTAATTTACCTAACTTTGTAAAACCCTTTACTACAAACTTTGTTTTCTAAAAATTGGCTCTTCTTAATCCACTTGTGGTTGGGGTTTACACATCGATTATGAGAAAGATTTGGTATGTGTTTATAAGTACGAGGAAGAACCTCACTTTTTGAACTAGTTTTTAGGGTGAGAAGGTTCAATAGCACCCAAAACTTATTACGTTCTTTCTTATGCTTGATTTTTTCATGTATTCTTATATTGTTGCATCTTTGATTTTTCATGTTGATTCTTAAGGTGTATTTTGCCCATTAGAAGTTTTATTTGTCTTATTCATTTACCTCCGTTGCTGCACCTCCCGTAGGTAATAGGTATGGATGATGTATGTATTTCCTGCACTACAACTTAATCTAGTCTACTTGGTCTCCATGGAGACATTATTGTTTCAGGTTTCATTTTATTCCTACTTCGCTTGCGCTCGTACCAAATCTAGGAATTGTGGCAATGGCGGTCACCATCTTTGTCGTGTTTCCAAATCTCAAATAGAAATGAAAGCACTAAAGAAACGTATATTTATAAGTAATGGCTGATATAGCTTAAACTATATGTTTACAAGTGTGAAAGCCATAATTTAGAGCTTTGTTTAGTGGATACCTCCATGCATATCAAGCACATGTCAATCAACATCAGATCCAGTGGTTTGATGCCATGGGCCCGAGTCTCGAGAATGGCTCTACCTGAAGTAGTTGAGAGTCTGACAAAGAAGAGGTGATAATTAAACAAGCTATCTGCCTCCACAGTGCGAGCCTTCTAGGATGCCGAAGACGTCCATCTCATTAATTTTATCTTAGCCTTTGCTTTGTGGATTTCTCAACTCATATCATGCACACATCCTTTCTTTCTTTATATTAACTAAACCATTGCAACAATTTCCTTGGCTACGTACATATTGATACACACAAAGCTGGTTTGATGTTTATCTTTAAGGATTATTATCCTAAATGGATACTCTCAAGATTTAGTTTAATTGGTAAAGAGAAACTCCGAATTTAATCAATGAGAATTTATAGTGTTTGTGAAGTGCATAGTTATTAAATTGAGATATATATCGAATATCGTATCATAAGATAAGGTAAATAATTTTAAAATTAATTATAAATAATATATACAAATATAAGATAAATAAAAAATAAAAAAATACTATACATATTAACAGAATTAAGTAAATATATGATAAAAAATAAAAAGTATGATTGTTTTCAAACTATTAACATATTCATTAATAATAATATAATATATATTTTAAAATAATATATTTATATATTTTTATTTTTAATTTTCTAACTAAAGGTTTAATTTTTTTTTTCAATATTTCAAGATTAAATTATATAGAGAATATATTTTTAAGTGTTTTCTTGGTTAAAAAACTATTAAAATTGTATTTTTAATTAATTGGATCAGATTAGTTTTTTATTGGATCTAGCTTAATTTCACTATAAAGTATATCGAAGTATCGATATATCGTATGATACGCGTCGATTCACTTATGTATTGATAGATACGCTATTGATTCATGATAAAACTAATTTTTTGTATCGATACTATCAAATCTATAATGAATATGAACGATACAAAAATGATATAGAAAATATGAATGTGACAAATTAAAATTTAATAAAGATTGCATATAAATTTAATTTATCAACATGAATTTTAATAAGATAATTTATGTATTATATGCGACACAAATATAATTTGACATAACGAACACAAAATATATCCATGAACTACAAAATCGAAAATTTACCAACCCCAAGTTAATGAGCCGACAATGTTTAAAGGTTAAAACTGTGGTGAGGTATCACAACCAATCTGATATTAGCATTTAGATATTAGGGTTATCAAACTTTCGGCATACAAACTCCACGACGCGAGAGATGCGTCTAGCTAGCTAGTAGCTACCAAGTTCGTGCACATTGGTGTGTTTTGTTTCTTCTGACAAAATCATTTAAAAGAGACTTTGTGCCACCTTTCGCCGTAAGCCATTATTGTGATGCCAACCACCCCCTTCTTTCAGGACAACTCAAATTTCTTTCCGACACCATCGGTAATTGCTAAACTTTTCTGCCTGTGCAACTGAGCTCGTGATCACTAACCAAGCTTGACAAGGATTGCTCATGTAGCCTCAACAATAGCCGAAAGTTGGCTCAAGCTGGCAGTACTATATAGTAAAAGGTTGATGAATAAAATAAAGAAAAATCAAAACCCAAGTGAAATCCCTGTGCAGATTAGATACCAATATGATACCAATATGGTAGAACTAGTATCTATCCCTTACATTGTTGTGTGTAAACTAATATGAACATTCCCTAAAAGATTTCTTTTACGACCCTCTTGTGTGGGTAAGTAGGCCTGACTAATTAGCAAGCCGCTGAAGATGGCCTTGATTGGAGGGCTGATGTCCCAACTTTAGAGGACAATGTGGTGGCAGTGGTGGCGGCCGTGATCATCTTGGCGGGGCCCTTGTCATGAGCAGTGGTGGTGACACGCTCGCACCGAGGGCACATTGTAAGGGTTGACGCCGGGAGAGGTTCACAGCTTTGAGGCGAAATCACGGTTGGTGGCCCTACTTTCATGGCCCTAAGCTCCTCCACCTCCCTTTGAAGCTTCCGGTTCTGCTCAGTTAGTGATCCAAACCATCTCTTCAGGTACTCGCACTCCATTTCTGTCTGCTTCAACTTGCTCCTATTTGGTTAATTTGTGATTAGCATATATACAAATTAATCAATTAAGTTGTAACAAAATTAAAAACTCTATATCTAGCTAGCTTTCCTTTTATGGTTTTGTTCCATTGAAAATTGAAGCTTTCTTCCACTGGAACAATCTGAATTAGAAAAAAGAAGAATTGCTACTAATTCTAGCAAGATTAGGAAAGCCTTGTTTGTAACATTTTCTTTTTGTTCTTTTGCCCTTTTCCAACTGGTTGGTTGGTTCCAAAGGATTACTCAAAGGCAATTTGACCGGATAACAGTGACGTGCAAGGTCTTTACACTTTCATGTGGCGTGACCAACCTAGCTAGCTTTAAAAACTTGATCAGAAACAGAATATAATTGCATTTAAGTATCAAATTCATAAAGCTCTGGTAAAAGTAAAACCTTTTTGTGATGATCTTTTTCATTCCTTTACCCCTTTTTTCCTTTAACTGATGAATGGAGAGTAATAAATTCAGACTTGGATTTTATTCATATCTAATGTAAGAGCATTTATTATCTTCTTAAATGCAAACCATTACAAATATACAGCCAAATGATCTCTATATAACTCAAAAGAAACAGCAATTTCTAGTACAGTCATGTTTCTGTGTAATCTGTCCTGATCAGTTTCTATTAGCATTGATAAAAAGAACAAGACAGCATCATTGTAATAGCAAATTAGCCTAGGTCGGAGTTTCCTTTTCCTTTTGTTAATTTCTCTTAATAATGTAATACACGTATTAAATAATTCATTAATGCATGGCTAAGTCCAAAGAATGATGGGTCAAAGCAGCACTTTATTAGAGGGGTGAGAGGCTGATGATCTGACTAGCACACGAGGCCAGGAACAGACATGCAATATTCTCAAGGATAATTATTACATACACTGACAGTGGAGTTTTTTTACTCCACAAGCAACGTTAAGATCATGACACATGTCCTATTTTATTTATTTTAATATTTTTATAGGACACATGTCATGATCTTAACGCTGCTTGTGGAATAAAAAAACTCCACTGTCAGTGTATGTAATAATTATCCTATTCTCAATTGCTGCTATGCGATGCATGCTATCATTGTTACATATTTGATGTTTTTAGACAAACCATCATTGTTTGGATCCTCAAAACTCTCAGCTCATGAAATCAAACAACATCATTAACTCTTCAAAAATCTGTTCAGCTACTTGTCTGTCATGTGTTAGTTTTTCTATAACCTGTTATAGGTTTTGTTTATTGTTTGTGAGCACTGTTTTTGTGTTTATGAAATATTAAGAAAAGGGTGTTCAAACCTGAAAGCTTTACTATATATCTCTCTACCCCTTTATTGCTCTTTCTTAATTATTATATAAAAAAATGGCAATCCAATGTAGAAGACTCCCACGTTATAATGTTTGGGAAAAGTCATATGTACACAATTTTTTATTGATATTAGCAGATAAGTTGTTTTCATTTGAATTAATAACCTTCAAATTATAAAAGAACAACTTTTATCGTTATACCAAAATTTTTCTCTTTTCTTAATTATTATATATTCATCGAAATTTCATGCTAAGTTTTATAATGATAAAATTATTTTGAGGAAAATAATGAACTTCCATTGTAGACATTGATAGCATCAAATCCAAAGAAATTTTCTCTGAAAGACAAGTTCTACTAGTTCTATTCTTTTTAATTAAAGAGAAAAGGAAGCCCATAAAACTAACAAATGACAACATATTTCCGTTGCTCATTATGTCATGCATACACGACCAAAAATTATTATAGTAAAAAAAAAAACAAAGTATGTAGTTTTGATTTCATCTAACTTGTTTCTTGTGTTCTTAAGGTGTCTGAACAACTGATTTACTTTACTTGATAGAATTTTTCATTGCAAACATAGTGTTCTAAGTTCTAACTGGCTTTAACTCAAAAATATATATTTCTTAAGAATGATAGTGATATATCAACTTCCAAAGACAACCATTTGTCAAGGAAATGACAAGAGAGACCCATAAATATGAAACCAGTTATGGTAGCATCATAAAATATTATAAATCCATAATAACTAAAACTTTGAAAATGAAAAAAGAAATCTGTGGTCCACTTTCTACTTTAAATTATTAGTGTACGAGAGCTATACAGGTAGAATCTGATTCAGATTATATACTTTGTGATATTCTGTCAACGCTTTGATGATTTCTAGCCTAGGCTACTTTTAATCCCACCGACCAACAAAATATTAAGGACCCAGAAAAATGAAAAGAAAAAGGAATTCAATTTAATGAAGCAATAAATATTTGTGCACATGAATACGTATATACGTATAGGATAGAGTTAGCAGAACCTGGCCCTACGGTTCTGGAACCAAACTTCAACCTGCCTTGGCCTAAGCTTCAGCTGCAAAGCCAATGCTTCTTTCTGCTTCTAGAAAACACAAAACTCCAAAAGGCATTAAATAAAGAGATGATCTGATGGGTTTATTGGATATTTTATGTGAAAGAAGAAATGTTGGTGTTTGGTGTGCATTAATTAATTAGTAATAGTCAGTAGTTTGAAAGTTTCATACAGGGTTTAGGGTATGATTTTGTCTGAAACTTTCTTCAAGAAGGCGAGACTGTTCTTTTGTAAGACGAAGCTTTTTACGAGGAGGGCCTCCATTCCAGCTTTCTTCTTCAACTTCCATGCCTGCTGTGATCCATTCATCTTCTGCTCCTTCCGATGGCACTTGGTTTATATCCAAATCCCTCACTGTAGAACCCCCTTGATCACCTTTAGTATAATATATATTATCATTCAACAAAAAATTTTAAAAAAAGGGAAAAAAATTGATCAATCAATATTCATCAACCATGAGGACGATCGTATTAAAAGAAAAAGACCCTTTTTTGGAAACCATGCATGGAATCCGGGTTTAGAAGATCAAAGGCTGAAACTTCATAAAACATGGGCTTTTAAAGGAAAAAGGTTTGATATCTATCTTATCAGAATTAAGAGGCAAAGTTTGGGAAAAGAAAAAGTGAAGAGAAAGAGCAGAAAAGGGATGCTTTTTGCTTACCAGCAGAAGGAAGAGAAGGGGAAAAAGAGAAGCCCGGAACAGATATTGTCAACTCCAAGTTGGAAGAGCAGGTGGGCAAAACCGCCATGAAAGTTGCAGAAGAAGAAAGAAGAGAAAGATGACGATTGATTCTCAGGAGAGAAAAGGTAAAGTTTTTAAAAAGCTGAATAAAAAAGGGAAGCAAAAGGAGAGAAATAACAGACACAGAAGAATATGAAATGAACGGAAGGAAGAAGGAAAAAGAGGAAGTATGAACTGTGAGAGAAATAAGGTCAAAGTAATAAATAGATATAATAATAATAATAAAAGAACTTTTAATAAGGAAGCAAAACAAGAATTGAAGATCTTGGGAGATTGGAAGTGTTAAATAGCTAGGGTTTTTGACTGTGGTCATCAAGTCAAAGGGTCTGACCCATCTGATCTGAGACACGTGTCAGAGTTGCAAAATCTTGGCGGTGTAGGAGAATAACCGGCAAGTTTTCTGTTTCGGAGTGCCGAGTCTGATTGTCGGTTCAAAGGTCAGCCGATGAAATGATTGGAAGCTTAGACTGTGGCTGAAGGGGCTTTGGTTCGGGGCAGGCCTGGCACCCCTCTTCTCTTCTTTAATGAAGTCTGCTGAGCTGACTGACCGTTCAAGTTCGAGGGCAGGGTGGGTTTTTATATCCTACACCTCAACCCCACCGCACTTTCATGGTCTCTGCAGCATCTGGCTGAGTCCTTCAACTTTCAGTCTTTTTAATGGAGAAAATGGTGATTGGCGTGAGATCAGTGGTGGGGTTATTGAAGTAATTCCGTATCGGTTGTGAAAGGGAATTTGGGTATGCATGTATAAGTGCAAGAAAAGATATTATTTTTAAACTAATTTTTAGATTAAAAAAATATAATAATACCTAAGATTATTATTAGAATCTAGGTTATCAATATGTAAAAGAAAAGATGGTTGAAATTATCCTACATCGTTGGTGTAGGAAACAGAACATATGTGTATAATTAAAAAAAAATTCGCTTCTTTCATTAATTTTTGATGTTGAGAAAGCCGAATAGCAGCCCATAGGGGTATCATGGGAAAACGTCGAGGTTTGGTATTACTACTTTTTTTTTATCTGAATTACTACTATTATTAGGAGAGCCAAAGTGCCAAAACCAGGTGTGTTTGAATGAATGGTTATCGCGTGGGGATACTGAGGAAATTAATGCTGTTTACCTGTTGATGGGTGGTAATGAGTATTCGATACTATTCGTTCTATTTAAATAAGATTATAATAGTATATAATCGAGTTAGTGTAGGATTCGGATAATAAAATTACTACTCATCATGGGTTTGAGTAACGTTCGGGTAGTTATCTTAGAGTATCTGCTATCCGAATCTGATTATAAATAATAATTAATTAATACAATATTTACATTTTCTATATATAAATTATTTATTTTAATGTTGTATTTAATTAAATTAAGTCATTAAATATTATAATTATGATTTTAACTTTAATTTATTTTTATGAGTTAAATTAAATTTATTAATTTAATTTTTTTAATTAAGTTATTCCAAGATTGATTTTAAATTTAAATTTAAAAGTCAAACTTTGATTTAATAAACGGATAGTTAACAGGTTCGGATAGTTAAACGGGTATTTTTTATTTTATAGGATTAGGATTCGGATTCGGATAACATAAATCAAAATAATCGAATAATTAATCAAATTTAAATATTATACATATTAATCAGATTCGAATTCAAATATCTCAAATTTAGTGGGTACTCAATCCGTCTACAAGTACACGGGAATTGTAACGCCCTGTTTTCGACATGGAAACTGTCAACTGTGGTTAGTGGCATCCATTAAAGTGATATTAAACAAATTAAATTCATAATTAATACATTATTTTCCTTAATCACATCCTTTCATCATTAATGCAAAGGGAAATGAAGTTACAATTCAGGACATTTAATGGAGGAAGAAGGGCATGCCTGTCTGCAACCATTTTTGTTAATGTTCTTGGGATCACACTCTTCTTTATTACTAATACCATTTTAGACCCATATTTAATATTTCAACAATTTTCATTATTGATCTCTCTTTAACTTTCAATTTGTTTAGTAAATTTGGTGCACAAATTAAAAAAAATTAATTTAACTCGGATCTGATATTAAAAGATGTAATTATGAAATTCGATGAGAATTTTTACTATAAGATCAAAATTTTTTACTTTATTGTAAAATCAACGTAAATAGACATAAATTTAGTATAATTAGGTATAAAATATTATAAAAATATTGTAAATATATAAAAATAAACTTAAAATAAGAATTAATATATGTAAATTCTTAATAATTTTATTACAAAATGTGTTTTTATTTCTTATCATGTATTTGTGTTACTTCTTCTTCTTTTTTAATAGAGTATTTGTGATATTTCTAATATATTTTTATGTTTAATGATACTAAATTTGCGTTTAATCTTATATGTTTAAGTTGACCTTGTAATGAAATCAAAAGTTTTAATCTTACTTAAGAATTCCCGAAAAGTCGAACCTCAAAATTAATCATTAGACCATTCTTGGTGTGAACTATGAAGGGTGTTTTATTATCATTTCAATTAAGATTAATCTTGTGCTTTGACTTACTAATATTGTTAATGAAAGGAAATTTGGTATGCAAGGAAATGGGGAAGAAACCTAGGTGTGGCCAAAATTGACCTGAATATTCCTACAGCCAATCACAAGTCAAGATTTGAGTCAATTGCACATTCCAGGGGTTGGTTTAGGTAGCGAACAGATATCTGAGCAACTTGGGTTTCAAGTTGGGACCTTGACTGCGACTGCCAACTTTTGTATCCATATTTGCAAAGCGGTTTCCTTCGGTTTTCACCCATTTCATAATTATTAGTATTAATCCCATGCCATGGAAAACAAATCTTGCTTAAATTGAAGGGTCAAAAAAAGGCAGACGGAAAAAGTACTTTCTGATTCATAACCTACATTTTTTTTCATCTAATTCATTAATTAATACTACATAATTTGTTTTAATGTTACTTTTTCATTGTTAATTACTAGATTATAATACGTATGTGACGTTTTTATTTTTTGTCGAATAACGTAAAACATAAAAATTATTGTATCATAATTCATCTCAATATGTATTAGTTTTTTGCTAAATTTATACGTAATTTTTACAAAGTTTTAAACCATGTCATTTTTGTATCTTTTTTCTAATGTTGTTATTATATCGTATTTAAAATTATTAAGTCTAATTAAGTGACAAGAACATGGGACTGGGACTGGTGTTGCCAATTAAGCAATAATTCACATGATATGTATATTGGAGTCGTTCCAATTTTATCAAATGCATATTGGACAGATTTTTTGAAATTATAAATTTGGGAAGACTTATAAACGTAGCTTTTCTCTTCTTAATTAAGTAAATCAAGGGTCGGAGCTTTAAGGTAAATTAAGAATTCGAAAAGGAAAATGGGGTTGGAGAAAATTTCTATCTACATTGATCAAGACATTTAATATTTTGCAGGAATATTAATTTCTTGTCAAACTACCAAGTCATGATGACATTTTTGAACATCCAGTTTAGAACATGTGATAATATGTAAAATCTTCCGGAAAAGTTCCACAAGATTAATGCAAAAGATCGTATGCCCTAGTAATTTACATTGCACTGCTGACTCTTTCTTTCCTATTGTTCCGAGTGCCGCATATTTGATTTTCACAGCCCAAAAACTTTGAAAGAATTTTACTTTTACATAATTATTCCCACCTACCCCATTGCTTTACTTTGGATTTAGTAATTTTAAATACGATAAGATGATACAATACGAATTAAAGTCATAAAAATGATATGAACTAAAATTTGTATATGAATATAACAAAATCTAAAAAAAAAATTGTATTTACTGTGTCGATATAAATTTTAACACGAAATTTTCTTATTTTACATAACACAAATACGATTTTATATAATACGAATATGAATTGCTAGGTATGTTTTACCCCTAACAGAAAGTGTACAAATCCTTATTTGCATTGACACCCTTTTACAAAATCTGGTACTCCTTTAATATTTCTTTAATTTCTGAGAAATATTTTTAACTTAATCTATAGTCTTTAATTTTGAATATAAATTCAAATAATTAAATCTTCACTTTTAAAATATAAAAACTACTTCGATTTGAAATTGAAATTTTAATAGCTGTATTTTTCCTTCTTTCAAATCAGACTTTTTTATTGAAAATTAATTTCTTTCGGCTTAACTATTGGAAATTTTGAGGTTCTGAAATTAGTCCAACACGAGACGAAGACTGCCTCATAAGAGTCTATATAAATTGTCATTCGGAATGAGAATTTCAGACATTTAGCATTAAATGCAAGAAAATGACAGCAACGAAGAATATCCTTTGGTCCGACGATTAAACAGTTTGGTAAAAAAATAATTTCATGGTTAAATTATAAATAACACATGTTACCAGAAATCTTAATCATTAAATTAAAAAAGATTTTTGTCCTTCTTTCTTTTTATCTTTCTTATCAAACACAAACATGTGCATAAAATATCTTAAACAACGCACGTTATGTAATTTATTTAATTTGGTGGACAAATTAAATTTAGCAATCATGTCTTAAACTATCAATCTTTTCTTTCCCTCCTTAATTAATTAATAAATAACACAGGGAACTCCAATTATATGAATAGTTTTAAATTTTAACTTTCTGAATTTTGAGTGTTCAATAACTTGAGTCTAACCCTAATGGTCAATGGTCTTAGCTTAGGTCTATTTTTTTTTTTTGTCATTAGCTAGTAGGAATAGTTGAATATATAATAGTTTGTTTATGCCCCAATAATTGGATTGTATTTGGAAGAAATTGAGTTGCACTTTTTTTTTAATTTCCTTGGAATTTAATATTCAAATAATAATTATTATTATACCCCAACATATAGAATTTAAGTGCAATATACTGAGGTGGACAATACTGTTGAAACACACTTTTGTTGAATGTCTGGTAAATGCTTTCATCAGTACAATGCCGACACTTTTGTCACTAATGTAAATAAAAAGTCAATCCATATTTCATGATGTTTTGCGGTTGTCTGTTTACATGAATGAAACCAAAATCTAAACTGAACTGCATACTCATGTCATGTGCAACTGAGTATGTATTTATATGAAAAGCTTTTGTTTGTAGTTGAATGAACAGATAATTAATATATATAATTTGATCAGATTGGATTTCCTAGAGCAATTAGGGAAAAATAATAATTACTTATGCAATATAACTCTAATAAGTCGGTTTTGCGAAAAGAGAATAATAATCACGTGATAAGTGGTAGGGTGAATCAATTTTCACATCGATTTTATCTCATATACGACAAAATAAATCATTAAAAAATGTAAGTGATGATACTAAACATTCTAATAAAACGATAATGATCATGTGATAAATGTTATATCTTAAAACTAAAAGTAGTTATATGAATAATTTGAATTACACCATTTGAATTATACCTGATTCAAGGGCATCATCCAATAATAAAATCAAACTTTGATTCATAATCAGTCAGTCATATCTTGTTTAATTAAAAATCATATCTCTTAGACTTTATTTTATAGAAAGGATAAAAAGAAGTGAGCATGAAAATTTTGATAATCTAATAATTAAGTTTTATAATTATTTTTTTATTTTATAACTTAATCATTAAATTAATAAATTTTTTATTTTTATCTTTTCTACCGAATAAAAAAAAACAACAGGCTAAACCTGTTAAACCACCCAACTTCCACGATTCTTCAAATGGAATTTAATCGCCGCTGGCATAGGGCTAAACCGCAACGCCATGTTTCTTTCAAGTCTGCGGTAACAGTAACGGAGGGACGGATGGATGAACGAACGCTGATAGATCATTGGAGGAGTTGAGAAATTGTATGGGAAAAGCGCGGGTGCTGGGTGGGGCCCACGTTGATGATGATTAGGTTAGAGAGTAGGGACAACGCATGGAACTTGGAAACCTTGTGGACCCCAGCTTTGATGATTGGGTGGGGAACCAGGTGTGGTCCCCACTTGTGTTCTTGTCCTCCGTCCAGTGCTCCCGGGGTTCCCTCTTTGGTTCCTATTCAACATCCCATCTTTTGTAATCCCAGTGGATAACATGTGGGACCCCCCTCCATTTCTTTTTTTTTTTTCAATTTATAATATATTTTTGGTGGAATTTCTTAATCAATCAATGAAAAGTAATATTTTTAGGATTATTATATCATCTTAGCCGGGAAATACAAAAACTTCACAATTAGATTTGTTGTGTTATTTTTCTAAAAAAAAAAAGATTTGTTTTTTGATCCAAAAAAAAATTTTGTTGTGTTATACATCATGTCTTTTAACAATATTGATTTTTTTACTTTTTCTTTTCATATTTTTAAAAAACACATGGCACACAAATAGATTTTTGCTTGTGAGATTTTTTTTAAACAAAATTACGATGTGTTCTCATATTATATTAAAAATAAGATTAATCTTCACTCGTTTTATATGATTTGTACAAATTGAGAGAAATGCTTGTGAGATTTTAGAATTTTACTGCCCGTGACAATTTTTTTTTTATGTTTATTGGATTTCTATCTAATGTACTATAAGTATTTAAATCTCGTATCTGTTAAGAAATTACAACATGCAATTTTATTAATTTATAAGTTTTAAAATAATTTTTTTTTAAAAATAAATATTATTAAATTCACTGCTTAATGAAATTCTATAATATAATTGAATGACAGTATGTAAAATTATATGAAATATAAATTCATGTTTTATTTTAAAATTTAAATTTGAACTTTTTTTAAAAATTAATTATACTTTAATTAAGCATTATTATTCTATGCAAAGCTTATGAGGTAAGGAATGATTGTTGTCCTTCTACCAAATCCAAGATGATGTGAGGCAAACTCTGACTGATGCAACTCAACCCGTGTTCATAACCTAACACTAATCACTTTTATTATAATAATATATCTGTTTGAATGGATTATCACTTTATACGTGTAATTTTTAAATTTTACGAAAATATATTATTCTCATTGACAATGAAATTTATTTTTTTTAATTTTATTTGTAAGATATAAAAATTTCATTAATTTTGAATAAAATAATAATTATTTTTTCAATATACATTTAACACATACATGTTTTAACTCGAAAAAAATGTTTGATGCTATTAAACATTCTCATCCGAAAAGTTAATTAGGCTTTTTATGACATTTATCCACACTCTCATCCTCTTTTACAATTGATGCAGAAATCCCAATAATCTTACTCTTCATATGTTAGGCTTTGAACGAAAAGTTTTTTTTTTTTAACAAAAGAAAAGATATTGATAATTTGGACTCTAATAAAACCGTTGAGTGTTATTGAATCTTTTCGTTCTAAAAGCTAGCTCAAAGAATGAGATATTTGCTCATACTTACACACACTCAATCCATTCTGCAACTAACGTGGAAACCCATCAAAAAGGATAAAAAATCTAAATATATATTGGATCCTAGAATCTTAATATGAACAAATATTTTAGCTATTAGTAATTGATTAGTAGCAAGAATGTGGAGTTAATGTTTTCTTTTGATTTAAAAATGTACTTTTTTGCTTCCTTTTTTTTTCAATTTTTTTAGATACCTCGAAAAAATATGAACACATTGGGCGTTTTAAGCACCTTTTTTGGGTCAAAAACAGTGAAGAAAAAGGACAATTATCTTGTAATATATTGAACAAAGTTAAAAGTTTTTAAGGTTGAGGTTGACATAGATATTGTTTGTTTTGAAGGGAGGAAAAAAAAGTAAAGAAGAAAATTAAGGACAATAGAAAAGTCAAAGAAAAGAAGGAAATTTCTCCATCCCCCTACTTTAATTAAAATAATACAAAAGTTATAAAGAGATTAGTTAAAAACTGTAATTTCCCTGGTCTGGGAGGAAAAAAATGAAAAGAATATATAAAATAAATAAAAAAAATTATACAACTTAGACCACATCATCTCAATTTTCTCCTTTAACCTTTCACAATATATGATTTTTTTACAAATATTGATGGTGAACTTAATTATTTTAAACACAAAAACAATGTAAAAATGACAGATTAAAATTTCACTAAAATTATAAATAAATTTAACAAAAATTTAAAAAAAAAATTATTTTATATTTGATTTTTCAATACAATAATTTTTATATTTTACATGTGTTCATTTAACAGAAACAAATGCAATGACATAGATACACGAACTATCGTAGTCTTCTCCCAAACCATCAACCAGTGATTTTTCTGTCAATTATTTTTCCACGCAATTTTAAGAATAAAGAATCCAACTTTCACAAGAAACTGGCTTGATGCAGTAATTAACATACCCCAGTTCCATGAACTGGTAAAATTGTAATTCATCCTTTTTCTTTTTAATAATTATAAAATTGCAATTCATCTATTCACAGCAAATAAGACAACATCTAAAACTGTACAGCTTTTACCAGTTGATTGTAGATTTACAGAACATCAAATGAGCATACAGCAAAAGAGCATGTAACCCACCTAAACACAATGCTATATAAGCAAGGTTTTAGTGCCACCATGCCAAGCCTGCAGCCTATGTTCAATGTTAAATCATGATACCTTGAATTCACCATGCCATAGCTCAATCACCCAGAAGACAAAGTGGCTGTCGCATGCTGAGTTCTGCTTTGAGTGCCGGAAATTGTTCCAAGTCATGAGAATCACTCAAGATTTTCTGCACACAGAAAAACCCGTGCTTGTGTTATGGATGCACGCATTATAGCCTACCATCGGGGTCTAAGAACAAAGACATGGAATAAATGGTTGTGAAACAGCTCTATAGTACTATTATCAAAAGACTAAGGTTAGAGTTTATTAGTGGTGACTTTAGAGCTGGGAGTGCATGTTTAAATAATATCTTCACATAAACACTGAAGGATATACGGAAGACACCTATGGATGAGACATTACTTCGCAGAAATGCAGAAATCCCTGAACGTGCAATGATCGATTGTTTAGAGAAAACTAGAATTTCAATTAAGAACGAGGATGCACGTATTCGCTGTAATGGATAGCTATCAACAAGGAAAAGCATATCCTATGGGAAGCATGCCTATTTAAAAGAAATAAACAAAATCGAGAAGTATTTAAATAACAAAGGCAATAGGGATAACATTTACCAAAGCAGCAACATGTGCCGCTTGCAGAATATTGCCATCCACTTCCAATCTGGCAATAGGAAATTCAGGGAGGTGTCCTGACTGTTTTCTGCCAAGCAAATCACCAGGTCCACGTAGAAGAAGATCCACACTAGCTAAGTGGAAGCCATCTGATGACTTCTCCAGCACCTTCAAGCGATTTAGGCTACTGGAAGTAGATGCTACTAATACACATTTAGACTTCCTTGCTCCACGACCAACTCGTCCTCTAAGTTGGTGCAACTGAGCCATTCCAAATCTCTCGGCATTCATTACAACCATCATAGATGCATCTGGAACGTCAACACCAATCTCAATTACTTGAGTGGAAAGCAAAATATCTGTTTCTCCAGATCTAAACCTTCTCAATGCTTCTTCCTTTTCATCACCCTTCATTCTTCCATGTAACAACCCACAGTTATAATCCTGAAACCGATTTGATATGGTCTCAAGATCTGCAGAAGCAGCTCGAAGCTGAGGTAATTGCTCAGATTGTTCAATGACAGGATATACAAGATACACTCTTCCTCCTGCCTCTAGCTCCTCAAGCATCATCTGTTACAAAAAGAAAAAGTTCAAATCAGTTTATTGGATTCTTCATCTATTGAAATAAATGGGGAAACTCAAATTCTTGCACAACTTAACAATCTGCATTTTGTTGAAGGAATCTTGTATATATTTTCTTTGTCTTGCCCCTCTCCTTTTATTGCTCTGAGAATTATAACTAGACAATTTCATAATTACGCACAAAGTAAGCATTCATTTTTATGAAGGTAGACTCATGAGGATTTTCTACAAATCATAATAATAAACAGGTGAATAAGCAAAAATTGAATTCTACTTTTCTAGATTTTCTCTCTTCAATTGACTTTCTGATTATGAAATGAGACTAGTATTCCCAGCCGTAACTACTGAACCAGTATTCTTTTTACTCCAAAAACACATGAAAACATGCTTGTGAAGGCAAAACCATAATGAAGCCAAGCACATTACAGAGCACTGTACTGTATCACATTTCGAGTTATCCAACAACTACTTTTTCCCTTTAAGTACCATGGAAACAGAAACATGAAGTATTTCAACAGATTAGAACAATAATATGCTTTACCGCATAAATATTCTTAAAGCCATCGTCAGTTCCTTCAATGATGTGTGTTTCAACAGGTACTCTTCCAGGAGGCAGGTCCGTGATCTGTCATTACAGATACCAGAGAAATCATTAGCAGACAATAAGCAATGTAACTGTAAATAAGTCCCTAAAGTGCACCATTAAGTTGTTCAAATTATCCTTAACTGTAGGTGAGCTGACTGAGAATCCATCAGTTTGAATTTCTTCTCAAGCATTAGGTGTCGTAAACTTAGACAACTTTCTTTCCTATGTATCTTGGGTAATTCCATGAATCAAGCTTCTCTTATTACCTTTCTTTTTTTTGAATAAATTTTTGCATTAATAAAAGATATATTCAAGAAAAGATGAGCAGAATCATGACAAAAGCTTAAATAAAGAAATTAACATAATTTGTTTAACACAAAGTATTTAATCAAGGATTTACTCTATTTAAATATGAAATGCAACCAAGGAGAATTCAAGCAGCTGGAAGTATAGAAAATTGTACATACATGTGTCAAGGACATATCCCCATACAAAGCAAGAGCAAGGGTCCTTGGGATAGGAGTAGCTGACAAGGCAAGAATATGAGGAGCCATATAGGTGCCATGTTTAGAGGAAACATCCGTTTCAGCAGCTTGCATTCTTGAGCTTGTTGAAGTACAGTATAGCTGTAAAGGTTAAGTTTCTCCATTAACTCATCGTAACAACATTTTCACATAACAAAAAGAGCAACTCTTAATAACTTAAGGATGGAATAATCACTTCCAGCAAAATCAAATAAGACAAATGATACCTTGTGAAACATTTAGGGTAATCAACGTATTTCATTAATCAGATTCTGAAATAAAATATTCCTTTTTTCTTTGTGTTTGGGGTGGGGGGCTCCAGAGGTAAAGCAGCATTTCTTTCAAGCAAATGGTGATGGCCAGCATTCTAATATCAATTGTTATTTAACTTCTAGACGAAAATCATAATTCAGAACTCCAAGTAGTCAATTGATATGTAAATGTACTAAAAAAATAGGTTAAATATTCAACGTTAAAAGTGACATCTGACAGAAGTTGACTAAGATGTTACCATGTTAATTGAAAACAATATCATCAATCACAGAAATAAAGCTATACTTGCCATGTATCCAGCATTTCATGAAAATTGGGCCAAAAAGGTTCATGAGAAGGTTGAAAATGGAGTGAAACACAAGTTTTTAAGTGAAAGGGGCAAATTTATGTAATCCAAAGGCCAAACTTATATGAATGTGTTTCAGTGTTTTCTTTTTTACCAAATACTGATATTCTTTTCAATATTGTCTTCTTTACCAGTCTCACAGCTACTGACAGGAAAGATTTCCCTCAGTGATATATTTTCATCTCTTCAAAGAGATACTACAATCACAGACTCTAAAAGACATAGAAAGATTTCCCTCGTGATATATTTTCATCTCTTCAAAGAGATACTACAATCACAGACTCTAAAAGACATAGACCCGCACATAATTTGGATAATAAGACAATAAAATAAAACATGAAGCTAAAACAACTGAAATTTTATTACATAAAGCTATTTTCTGTAAATTTTTAATCATTTAGAAGGCATAATCAACTTTTCAGTTTTGCATAGAAAGAAGTCACTTGTACTTTAAAAGACCTAGAGACACACAAGGACAACATATAATGTGATAACTTCTGTATGAGTAGATGGAAAAGAAGAACAGAATCACCAGAGTAATAGTTCAAACTATTATTATCCACCATTTTATTGATGACTGAAACACAACTCAGTATATGACATTGAATAGAATTCATCCTCGACACATATAGCTCCTCAGATATTTGCATACAGTTTATCACTTTCTAGCCTAGTAAAAGTGGACAACCTTACTGTTAAACTTTCCTCTCTGGATCACACCAAAACGATGCTGCTCATCCACCACAGCAATTCGTAAATAAGAAAACTCCACTTTTTCGGCTATTAAACTATGGGTTCCAATGACAAGTGAGATATTTCCAGCTTGGAGATCCTGCAGCCTAAAATGGTTAGTGAAGCTCAAGATCATTATACACCATGTAAAGGCACCAGTACACATGCCTTACGAATCAGACGCGATTGCTTCAGTGGGGTTGATCCTGTTAGTAAAGCAACAGAAGGTTTACACTCAACCTCATCCATCTTCTCTAGCAGATCAACGAAGTGTTCATAATGCTGGATTGCAAGCAACTCAGTAGGAACCATGAAAGCTGCCTATAAATAAGATGAAGCCATCTCAAAACATAATCATATCCTATTAAAACCAGTCAAGAATAGAATTCATGGAACAGTAATCATAAGATAAAAAAGATTACCTAATATATTTCCATAATGGGTGATGTAACCAGCACCATATTGTATGTTTAGCAATGTGTATAGATCAAATTTTAAAAGGCTTCAAAAGAGGTGAATGTGAAAGTAGCTTGAATGGACCAACCTGATAACCAGAGGCAATAACCTCCATGCATGCCAAAAATGCAACCACAGTTTTCCCACATCCAACATCTCCCTGGAAAGAGTATCCACACATTATCAAGGAAGTTTATCAGCTTTCAAGAATAACAATTACATATATGATGAAGATCAGATAAAATCTAATCTAAACTCTCATTATATAGATTGCATGCCCTCTTCCTTTCAGATGAAACATTGATCTTTATCTATTAAAGATTATTCCCAATAAAGTCAAGTCATAACATACCTTGCTATTAAATACACAAAGATGCCTTCAACAAATTCAAGGGGTTAGAAAAAATCCAGCTTCTCGTAATGTGATATCTCAACATCTTAATCTTTATTTATATCTCATTGTAAATTAAATCCCATTTTCCACAACAGCAACTTTGTCGAAAATATATGAGTACCGATACTTGTATCAGCCTTAGACATACTCTCTACTTCATCCCGTTGCTTTCATTAAAATCGTGTTCGTAGTTCTTCTTAGCTCTTATTTGCCACAACTATTGTCCCTTTCAAAATCTTAATCAAGATGATAAACATAATGGCACAACCTGAACTTCAAGGAATACAAGTGAAAGATTTCTAGCAGCAAGAAGAACCCACAACCAGAACCACAAGAAGCTAAACTTCACAATGGTCTTGGACTAAAATTTTGGGAGGGAAACAATCAGGAAAGATACAAGCAAGTTCAAATTAATCACTTTATTTTTGTCATGAACTAGCCAAACCAATAACCTTTGCAAAACCTAACATAGGGCATCAAGAAGTCTGCAACGTAAAGCACAAAAGAGGTTTGCCAAACCTTTCTGCTTTAAGACATAGAATGAAAAATGAAGCAGATGGAACTCATGATCAAAGATCTTCGGCAATTACCAAGAATATGCTAATAATTATGGCAGAGTATCATAGTCTTGGAAGTGAGGAACATATGTATCTTTCAGTTTTGGAGGGCTGATTTGGGAGTTAAAATAATTGGATGTATTTCTTTAAAGGAAGTTAGGATAAAGGGTTGAGGGGCAGACAAATGTAAACGGTCAAACTGCCGATCTATACTTTTGTAGTAACAGCATATTCGTGATGAAGATTAGAAAAATTAGCTTCAAGAACAGCAGCACTTATAAGTTCAAAAGAAAAATGCAAGCATCAAAACAATTAAACATATTATAGACTGTGAATAATGAAAGAACAGTAGCATTCATGCAAAATCCAGAACCTGTAAAAGTCGATTCATGGGGACTGGCCTCTTTAAATCCCATATAATTTCTGAAATAGCACTAAGTTGACCAGAAGTAAGGGAATATGGAAGAGCTTTCAACAATTTCTTGGTCAAACTGGACCAGTCTTCCATGTAAGCAGCATTCACTTCAGGTTTCCTGTACTTGTCCAGCAGTCCATCTTTTTCAATTTTCGTGCCAAGACCTTCGAGCATTTGAAAGAAGCGCCCTAGCTGCAGATAGGATCGTTTTTCTCATGAGTACATGTGCAACTAATGCACAATACAAAAGCCAAATATGTTATCAGTACTAAAGAGCAAGATACTCAACATCCTTCTACCAAGGGATAATTTTAAAAGAATAGTTGCTTTAAACTGCTAAGACTTTGTCAAAACTAAAAAGTCAAGATCAAGTTTTCAACAGTAACCTCCAATGCAAAAATTCTATATGTTTAGCTCCCAATACTTTAAATGTTAAAAGAATCAATAGAAAGGTCAAACTTAGTGAAGTTATAACAAGTTGCCTCTGCATTTCCATTTTCCAGTACAGCAATAAGATACCAAAATGTTGGAAGAACCCCCAAAAAAATTCTCCATGCACCATTGACCATATAGACTTCAATTGTAACCACAGTAATCATACCACTGAGTTTCAGAAACTTAACCTAATTTTAAGATACAGCAAATAGTAAACTAGTGTGTGTGTGTGTGTGTGTGTGTATATGTATATATATAGAGAGAGAGAGATAAAGGAACTCGTTCAACAAAAAGGGGAACATATTATACCTTAAGGCTTTGTTGGTAGGGGGGCCAGTACTATCTTATTCAGTTGAAAAATATTTTAATGAATAGGAGGGAATTGGAGGGGTATATGTTTCCTTCTGACCTCCATTTCGTTAAACCCTCCAAATCAGAATGATTTGTGATGGGTGAATTTCTCCATGTAAAATGTTTTACTATAAAAACAAAATTGCTCTTAATAAAAAATTTCTTTTTAACAAAAAAAGGATCAATAATAAAAAAAAAATGATAAGCTATCATTCCCTTTACGTTCCAGTCCTTCATCAAACACGTTTAGTACTGTAACTTTTCCTTTTCTTTTCTTTCCCTCTTGTATTTTAAGCAAGATGGATAAGAGGAACCATACCCTCTCCTTTTCCCTCTTTTCTCCCTCTATTTCATCTCATTCCCTTCCCCTCGTAGTTCCCAAATAATTAGGAGATTGATTTTGTGGAATGTGGAGGTTTTTAACAATAATGGAAGTAAATCTAATTAACTGAGAGAGATGTTATCCAATAGAAACAGACGCTAAAAGGGAAAAAGAATCATAATGGTAGCAATAATGACAGATGAGTATAACAATAACATCTTATGTTTAAATAATAAGTATTAAATCAAAATTGAAGATTACCTGTAGGTAGAAGAACTCATCAAAAATGAGCCTTTTGCGCGCTAAGTCAGCCTCCTCTATATTCTTTGGCTGGTGAATCCCGTTGTATGCCTACATTGTTAGCAACAGATAAATAGCTTGCTGTAGAAAAAGATCAAACAATGAGAATAAACCACGGAAATGCTGCTAAACTATGGAACATTAAAATACAATGGCACCCTCAAAATACTATATAAAAGCACTTTTCTTTTTTCTTTCTTAAATCTTAAAAGTATCAAATTATCAACATTGTAAATAGTTTCGAGTGGCTTTAAATCTCAAATTTGATGATGACTGGATACTTGCATCTTATATTTTAGATTTAACCTCATAAAAATTGATATTCAAAAAGCAACCGGACTATTAAATACTTTAAATGTTGTTTTATATATTGCTAATAGCAATACTGTATCGAGATTCATACATATACACAGATAAATACATGCATGCCATGTATAGACATAAACCTTAATACATTGCATACATGCATCTATAACAAGTTATTTTGTATGATGCTGAAAAAGCTAAAATCATATATGAAACAACTACTACACCTCCACACCATTTTTTGCTAGAAAAACTGGAACCCTGAATACAACATTAACAACCGAATCAATTTGTAGGGATAACCCTAGTTGTCACTCTTTAGAATGAGAGTCTTTTCCTTTTCATAACAAATGATTTAAGAAGTCTCTTTACTTTTTAGACCAAATAAATTTTGACATAATCTGTAATGATAAAAGGAAACTTAAATAAATGATTCCAAAACACAGCAGATAATTCAGCACTTCATGAATTTGTAGCAGAAATGTAATCCATACACAAGCTCTCACTTAAACACAAATTTTTTTAACAAACGTAGTATTCCAATGTGCCAATCAGACCTATAAGTATGACCAGTGTCCACCGAGACTGGTCAACATCTATTGTAAGACTTTTTGAGTCAAAGTCCTTGAACTAGTAATCAGTCACAATGACCAGGTTGACTCATTTAGGTAAATATTTTAACTTCAAAACATTGTGAGAAACTTTTTTTTTCCTGTGAAAGCAGCTTCAAATTTAAGTGATCAGGAATGCAGAAGCCTATGCCATCAAGCTGTCCTGTTATTAAAGCCTATTTGTTACTTTGCAAGCCCACAACAGTAAATTATAATTACCAGGGATAAAGGACATAAGCGAACAATAACTTCATAAAATGAGTCCAAAAGAGAATTTCGAGGTGAATGTCTGACAATTTGAGTAAAGACAAAAAATGAAATAAAACGAGCTGAGAAAAAACAAAAACATTTCTTGAGGAAAATAAAAAAAAAACAATCAAATTGGATGGTTACAAGTTCCAATTACAAGATATGCCTCGAGCTAGAGGTGCATACATAACTGTAGAAAGAATAAAGAGGGGTAGATATCATCAAGAAATATTCAATGTCTAACCATCTCAAGCATTATGGGTTAAGATCAAGGAGGGGAAGCAAAAACTCATGTAACAGTCCCAAACTAGTCTAACAATATGCTTAGTTAAACTTTTAGCAGACAATTGATGGGTTGTGCTAAGTTTTAGGGGAAATCAACAAAAAGCCCTTGCCTCTCGGTTTCAGACAATGTCCTTCTAGGGAGAAAGCTCAATTTTAATAATCCAATATGCATAAGCCAGAGTTTTTCCATTAAATTGAGAAGAAAAGGTTACAATGCAACCACCAAAAGATACTTCTATTGCACCATAACAAACTTGTTGAAAACAATAGTTTCATTAATTAGGAAGGAATGATGCATCATGGAGGAAGAAAAGGTCACTTACATCATGGAGACATAAAAGTCCAAATTCTTTGATAATTTCTTTAGGTAATGGATCAATATTGATCGGCACAGCTTGTAAAGCCCTGAAAGAAACACCAGAATAGCTATATTATAAATTAAAAGGAAAAACTAAATTAAGACCAACAATTATCAAATTCTTTAAGGGAATTAAAATAAATGCAATGAGCAAAAATCACATTCAACTGCATAATAGAATTTATGATTATGCTTGGAGGAAAGAATCTTATAGGCTGTAATTGTCGTACATCAAAAATCTTATGAAATGATTAGTGTCTAAACATTCAGCTTCTTGTTCCAAAACAAGAGCCATTCTAACAGTTGTAAATCTTTCTCCAGCCTGTTAACATTTTACAGTGAATACCGCTTTAATTACATTGTACACCTCTACTTTAGGAATTAAAAAAAAAAAAAAAGAGAGCGTTTGATGTGGGCAACCACTGCATCCAAACAACAGCAATCCAGCTAATGACCTGAATGGTCTACCTAGAATATGCTCAAGTCCCAAGATTGTCAATGATGGTAGCATTTTAGACCATAAGCTAGATAACATCTTCAAAAATATTCTAATTAATGTCGATTGCAAACCTAAATCACTTGCTGGCCTGCTGCATTCATCAAAGAGGCAAATGAGGACACGAAGTTTTAGTGCCCTCACCACCTGCCATTATTTTCATCTCAATGAGGCATCAATCAGCGATCACAAAAACATAACACCCAGAAAAAACAAAGGCAGATGAGTTAACACTACACTGCACCATTCTGGTCAAGATGCTAGGAAATCAGAGGCAATCATGATTAAACTAAATTTATGCAATTTTTGACTAAAAGACAAACAAAACCAATATTTTTCCACATAATTTTTTGGCTACATCAGAGCTACTGGGAAATACCTAAGCCTTGATCAAAGGCATTAGAGAACAGTGCATTGACATTTGATCCAGGGTACGCATTCTCCAGTTGCCTTGTGGCACAAGAATTAAGGCATTTACTATTTGTTTTATTATACTTCAAAAAGTCAAAAATGACTTTGCCTAAGACTATGAATATTATCCTTCCTTTTCCCACGTTTTGAAATGGTGAGAGTGCCTTTGATTTGTTTTAGAAAGAAAGAAAAGTGAAATGTGGCTCTAGAGTTGTACTACAAAAAAGAATAAACTGTGGAGGCAAGCTAAGTTTTGAGATTGCAAAAGGGTAGAGAATAGTGGTGCCACAAAACTCTTCCACCTTATTAGGCTCTATATAAGTCCAAGTCCAAGCCAACTAATCAGTAAGATCTAAAGCTTTTTGCCCTTTTTCTTGTGTTTAGTTGAGTGGCAAATTTACCTTTTTATAAATCTGTCTACATTTATTCAAAATTTTAATCGGTATTCAAATTGTTAGTTTTTGTATTTCAGTACTCATAATTTTTTACTAATTACATCAATTTTTTAGATATAAAAACTACAACCTCAGTCATTTTCCCAAACGCTTTGAGGCATACATCTTATCTCAGGGAAAGTAAAACACCTTGTCTCATTCTTACCCCTCTGAATTATTGAAATGAATCAAAATACCAACCTGGGCTGAAACACATATGCATGTGTACCTATCAACAAACCCACCAGCAAACTGTCCAATAAAATAGGCATACAAGCACAAAACAGGCTCCGAATACAATTTTGTTTTCACAACAGTCACATAGATAATATTCTCAAAGCAGAAATAGAGTAGATACAATTACGGTAACAAAACTCAAAGTATCACATGGTAGCAATTTTTCAACATAGAAACATAAGCTTTACAGATTGAGATGGCTTCACAGTTCACAGACATACCTAGAAATTAAGGAGTTTGTTGATTAATTAATTAATTAATTATATGTGCATATATACATAACATACAAACATTTAAAGCGCAGAAAATTAGTGTTAGAAAATACATCATGAAGCATAAGCACTGAAGCACTGATCTAATATCTCTTTTTGAAAGCCAAAGATATAATAATTTAAAACAAAATAGTAAGGGGCAAACCTTTCAATTATGTCTCTAAGAAAGTTAGGCTTTAAGCCACCTTTTGAAGGATAGATAGGATAAGGCCCCCCTTTTGTGATAACAGACGAATCATTTTCATCTTTTAGCACATCAATACTGTACTCCCTCATTTCATAGTGATCTTCACTCAAAGTCTTCACCTAGATAGGAAACAAAATTTGTACAAAATTTTTGATGATAGTCTAAGAAATAGAAATCAATACTTAAGGATGAATGACAACATTTTAGTAGAAGCTGTCATTCTTTTTATATCGATGAAAACTTTATATTAATCAGTGTTAATTTTAATTATGCTAGCAAGAAAGCCAGACAATACAATAGAGAATTCTTCGTATCATGGAAATTACAAGTAAAACTTGAAACATTAAGCTTACTAATCAAGAATCCTGCAAGAAACATTTTTATGTTTACAATCCTGTTATAGCATTTGCTCAAAGCAGCGCACCACAATAACAAAAACATGTTTGTAAAAGAGTTAAGGAAACTGAAGCAAACAATTAATTTAACAAAAAAAAAATCCATTATAACAGATGGCTACATAGATGACAATGAAGCAGCTTCAGATACCAGGATTTAGCCTATACATTTTAACTGTTGTCCATGGCATTGCTCTTCAAACAAAACAATGCATTCCAAGAATAATAGCTGGACCATTTTGAAGAGTATGAAAGAAAAACAAGCTCACCTTACCACTAACACATACAAATTCTCCCAATTTATGCTTTGCTTCAAGACTTTTAAGAAAAGGTTGAGAAGCAAAACGAGCACCCCGGAAAAACTTCTTCAAATGCAAATAAATTGTCTTCTCCCCATGAGTATCACTATTATCATAAATCTGCCCTGAAGTGGGTTCATTATTTGCAACTTCACAACCCACAATCACCTCAAGAAAAGAAAAAGAAAAACTGGCTCTAATTCCCCTGCAAGAAAATAATAAATATTAACAAATAACAACCTAAAAGCATCATTATTCCATTCACAATTGAGTACCTAAATAGTTATTCTAGATGTTAAGCTGCGTTCTACTAACAAATTTACAAGCTAGGGTACATTAGTTTTTGCCAATCTCAAGGTTTTTTATATATCGTGTCATACATTAAATTGAACAAACATATTTTGAGAATTTTCAAAACAAAAAACCAATTTATGAAATTTCAGTATTTATTTTTGTAGTATGACAACTTTTAATATGTATTTATGTATGCATGACGACCTTGGGGGTTTTTGGGATGAATAAAGACAAGCCCAATTTAGTTAAATCTAGCAATTATGTGCCCAAGTGGTTTGTAATCATATACTAATATCTTAGCATGTCTCGTCACCAGCAAACAACTGAACTTCAATGCCTGTTCCTAACAATCGCATTCTGAAATATCAAATGTTTATACGTTCTGACATTGACATCATATGCTTTAGCACGATAGAAACATCAGCTCCCTATGTATACCAAGGTACTTCACCTGAGTCTTGAACCTCAGTTTATCCACAATCCAAAGTTAACACCAAGAGCAGCAATAAAAATAGCAATGAAAATATCTAGACTAAATATAAGTCTAACAATTTGCATCCAACCAACAAAATGATTAGAATTTCCTGAACAAATCGTTAATCACCTTGAAGACATAATTTTCCCAACAAATATCATGTACTGCCCATCATCAATCTCAGTTTGAGCATTCTGTAAATCCGCATAGGTCCGAGGAAAATGATGTAACAGTTTCCGCAACTGCATGGCAGGAGGGTAAAAATAACGTAAACAAGGCGAACCAAGGCTTGTATAAACACAAGAACCTCCATCAACTGTGCTTTTAACAAAATTTCAAAAGAACATACAGTGTAAAAGCCACATTCTTCTAGCTGGCGAGACTGCCTTTTACTTAAACCAGGAATGCAACAGATGGATCTGTCAAGCAATAAATCAATAGTTGCAGTATCTGTCTGTGTTTCAACCGCCACTTTGCTAGAAGATTCCTCATCAGTGACTAGATGATCTGACTTTCCTTCAAATTCTGAAGTCGTGGACCAAGAAGATTGATGCAAATTTTCTGGATTTTCTTCCAAGGTAGGTAGAGGATCTGACTTTCCTTCAGATTCCAAAGTAGAAGACTGATGTAAATTGTCTTCTTCTACTACTACAGAAGAACCAGCCTCTGAAAGGGGTTGATACAAAGAATGCCATGTTTCACACAGGCCATTTGGATCAACCCACTTTTCATCAGAAAAAAATCTTTGAGCTGCTAACAGGGCCCTTATTCGTGAGCTGCTAGTTGTCTCATCATACAATTCTACTGGCGGGGAACTACCCAAAGTGATGGAAGGAAATCTTTTACGTGCCAGGGAAAGATCAAAATCATCTGTAGCATCTTTGATATTTCTATCAGGTTGCTCATCAGGTCTTTCATTCTCAATTAAATCATGAAGTCCACCATAACCCATTAAAACCGATACCTGTAAGCAATGAATTTGGAAGTTTTGAATGGAAAAAATACAAGTGTATAGAAGACAAAGATGGAGGAACACTTCAATGCCCATAAGCAAAACACCATCAGATTCCTTTACAAAACTTTCATATGCCTCATGACAAACTGAAAAGAGACATTTTTAACTGCAAACTACCAAGAAAGTTCTCGATTGGAAAAATATAAGTTATCTCAGAGAAAGACTCAGAAGATATACCATAAATTAGTATATCAGTATCAATTGCCAGACATTCAATTCAAGTTCATGTATCCCTTTTTAACATTAACATAATTTTAAGATATTAAGCAAAAACCAAAACTGAACTTTCTAACTGCAGCAAATTCCAGCAAACTGCATTCTTGCTTGAAACTCCCATTTAATCTCTGATACAGGAGCCCATTACCTAAGGAACATCCTATTTTCATAAGTCTCATAACTTTTATTTGTTGTTTTTGATTTCCTTACCTTTTTATTGTTCTTCATTTTTTTAAGATTCATGAGAACTTAATGCGCTTGGATGGGTATTAACTATTAACTTAAATTGCAAGGATGTCAAGGGCTAAGATTATCAGGCTGCCATATAAATAATCTTGTGGTTGTTCAAGTTCGAGGCATTTTGCATTAGGTTAAGATTTCCCTCAACCCGAAATGCCTTGTTAGCAGTGTCTTACGATATTTTATAGATTTATTCAATTGATATAAAGCCAGACTCTTAGATTTGGTATCTTTGGCTGTTCTTCTCTTATGTCCTACTTCTAGTGTGATTTTTCCTAGCACAACATCAATCTAAGAATCCAACTCCTTTTTCTATCCAACATCAACCCATAAACCCTAAATTTCTCAACCTTAACCAACTGAAATAACATAATAACTAGATTTCCAAGCCTGTTTTCCATTACAGGCACCTTGTGATAGATCAGAAGAACCTAGCTGCAGGCAGTTGCTTGGAAGCAACAACCTTAAAAACTTGCCAAGATAAACAGCAAACTAGTTGAAAGAAACAAGCTGAGATTGGAACAATATGCATAGACTTTTATATAAAAGGGAAATTCCTTACACTTCATGAGGTTACAGAACAATAATTAAATAAGAATAGCCTCATTTGACAGAAGGAATAGACAACCCATCCTACAGGCTGTTTCTCATAATTTTAACAGACCTTCAAATTGGAAGCTTTTGTGAAAGGGATTACTACACTTTCCATCCTTGAGGTTTTGAGGAAAAAAATCACTTTAAACTTGGTGTTTTCAACACAATTAGCAACTTGTTTGCGGCATTTAATATCAAGGACTAAAGCTGTTAATTTTTAAACAAATTGACGTTAATGACTACTCTCTAACTGTAATATTTATTCTCCATTTTATAAATTTAATCCTTCTTAATTTTATCTGAGCAAGCATTACAACAAACTTGATGTCAACTAGATACAATTGTATGATTCGGGCTCTCCCTGGCCTTTGAACAACCAAAAAAGAAAGAAATAAAGAAAATATAATATTATTCAAGATTAAATACTAGATATATAATAAAATAAATAATTTATCATTAAGAAATGGCAGGAAAAAAGTGAAAAAAGAAGGTCAGACATATGCTTTCTACAGGTATCAGTTTTGATGTGAAACATATTATAAGCAGGAAAACTGAAGAAAAAAATTCTTTGCTAGAGGAGATACAAAGGAAAGTCTTTGAGAATTACAAGCAACATCCAATGGCCAAATCTTGTAAGTAGGCATCTACCTTATTTAGCAGCTTTGAGCGATCTGAGACACTGGCTGTATCATAATTATGCACTTCCTCCAATAACTTTTCTGGAAACTTGTGCTTGGATCGAGAACAAATCTTCGAAACTTTATCAAGGAGAAAATTATTAAACCTGAGATTAATTGAAAGCAACTCAAAGTAAAACACTGCTTTTCAATCATCTTACTTTAAGCAACTAGAAACTGAATGTAGAGCTTTACCTCATTTTGCCACCTAAAGCATTCCTATATCCTCTCTCTGCTTCAAAGACTATAGCACTTCTCAAACCTTGCCCACTAAAACACTGAAAGAAAAGGAGGAAATTTTAAAAATACATGACAAAAATTGAATCACCATCCTCATTTCATGCATATGACACTAAAATAAGCCAGAAAAAGGGGGGAAAAGGAAAAGAAAGAGGCACCATTAAAATTCCTGTAATGGAATAAATGTCACTTGCAAAGTTTCCACAAGTGTACTTAAGGACCTGGTAAGCATGCTTGATTGGATAAGTAAAACAGCTATAAAATGTGTTAAGGCAAATAATGGGTCTCAGCAACATAAATGAAAGTACCTTGATATTTGCAGAAAATAGCAGAAGACAAAACCAATTTATGGGAATAGAAAGTGCTAAAAGGAGATAGTTAAAGAGAGAGAGAGAGCATAACAAAATTTCTAATTTGGTCCATCAGGCATCAGAACCAGATCAGGTTGTTAATAGGTTGAAAATTAAGGAAAACATGGTATCGATGACCTCAAAGAATGTTTAAAATATAAAATTTCCATTGATTTACAAAACTTTTGAAAAAAGGACAAGCAAATACAGACAGAGTTGATTGAAAGACAGAAAAAAAAAAAAAAACCATCTCTGCTATACCAAGGCATTTTATAGAGAGTAAAAACAACTTAAAGCGAAACCAGGCAAAAGAAGCTTAGAAAATCCAAATACATCGTAATCTGTAGAAGGCCAACTCTGAATCATTGTCACACAAACCCTTACTAACGTACCTTAGAAAACAGCCAATTCAGTATTTTAATAATCTCATCAACCTTTACTGTCCAATAATGATAACAGATTTTGATACAGCAGTGGCATGATAAAGCCGTCCTCATCTTCTAGGGCCTCATTTGCAGCTACTGTGGAGATCATTTCAATCCGTGTAGCAATTATTTATGGTCAACTTCAAACCACTCCATTTATGTCATTGCTTCTAAGTTCAAAACAACATCTCACATTCAAAAATTAAATCTATAAATGCAGTGCCGCTATTTAAATTTACACTCTGCATAAAGAAGACTGAATAGTCCAATATTTCTCCGTTCGGTACTGACCAGTCTCATTAAACCCTTCAAATCCTATCCTATATCTATGATTGCAAGGATCACTAGACTTGGAAGCAGTTAAGATTTTCATGTTAAGAGAATATGGTCAAATCTAAGTCACATAATTCACTTTCAAAGCAAGAGAAATCAGAATTTGACCTCAGCAGTTACCTCTCGACCTATGAGTTTAAGCAGGTAAATTTACCACAAAAGAGTTGGATTTGCCTAACTAGCAGTGCTTCCTCTAGTTATTTATCCTAATTGGCTTTTCACCTGTATTTATATTCTTACTTACAGTAGCCTCTACAATTTTCCATTCACACAAAGACGAATATATTACTATTCATCATTCTTCCCATCCCGACTAAATCCTATAACTCTACTCTGTCTACTTGATAGCAGAATCTAAAACAATAATAATCTTAATAGACATACGAACGCATGCTTTAAATATTCATTTAAAACAAATGAGAATGGTGTCATTGTACAGACAAATAAATTTACTAAACATAAATTTGATTCATACCATTCCACATGAATGCATGATTGAGACAGTCAGTGCCATGTGAAACAAACTTACTGCACCAAAAGAACATGCCTAGCTCATCAAAGCATATATAATCCTGCAAAACAGTATTTGAGTTAGAATCCAGATAATAAAAGCAACTTCCGCAGCCCATTGAAGAGGAAAACAGAAACAATGGGATCTAGAAGACATGGGTTTCTTTCAAATTAAAAAGTATTTTTTTCTAATAAAAGTTCTAGCCTTCCCGCTTCAATTCTGGGAGAAATTTGAAGTTGTGAGAATTGAACCGACGGACATTATACAAGAGAGAACCAACTATTAACTAAGCAGTTTGTTTGCATAAAGTTTCTAGGCAACCAAACATGGAAATGTAAAAGAAAATCCAAGCAAAGCAAATTGAAAGATAAAATATGGGTGGAGATCATGCAATTACGAGAAACCTGGGTTTTTAGCAACAAGGTTTCTTTTGTATGTGGATGCCAATGGCTTCAGTGGCTAAGAGTAGATGCTAGATAACTAATAAGCTGTCGACGAATTTGCTAAGGCAAGGGGAAAAAACAACCTCAAGGAATTTGGGAAAAGTACATAGACATTAACGACAGCAAGAGATTTCAGAATTCAGAAGAATAAAGACTCAAACAAAGCTTCCATTCCGTGTCTGAATTTCATTTCTATGCTTGTTGGAAACTGCTACTACTTGCCTTGCTTGACTGAAAGAGATTCGCTCCGGTTGGCTTTTGCTATAATTTTTCCTTCATATCCTCTTCATTTATATTCTTGGAGAAAAAAAAATTCAAAATTCAAACAACAAACTACAAAATAAAAATTTTAAAAAAAAAATCTAACACGAAAAATAAGATATTCCACCACGTGAGAATCACGTGATCAATGGCCCTCGTTTGCTCAATAAATAGTAATAGACTGAGTAATTTGAAGTAGGGTTTTATTCAGCCGCTTCGCCATTGCCAATGGCAAGCAGAAACTGCAGCAATAAAAATCGAAAGGTTTTCCATTTCCAAAAGCTTGCTTTTTTTTTTTTTGTGAAAATTCTATTTGGAAGAAGGGGATGAGGCAAATAGGGGAGAGCAAGATTTTCAATCAGTAGCTCTTAAAATACCTGTGGGTTCTCTACAGGCTGCCCTGCCTTTCCATCAGCCCTGAACATCAAACCTATGGCATCATAGTACGGGATTTGTGCCTTTTTTCTGGTGGGTTTTGGTTCTAAGAAATGCGATCTTTGGTTTTCTTTACCAGTTTCCTCTCTTTCGCCTGCCCATCAGATTCTTTCACCGCAATCCTGCCTCCGAATGCCATTACACGAATACTCACTGCTCCGAACTCTATGTTCATTCTCAGTTTTTTTTAATTTAAAATTAAAAATTGGGTTTCAGTTTGTTATAAGTGAAAATGGTTATGGCAAATTTTAAGAGCTTTTTTAATTTTGCTTGTCAAATATATATCATAAATCGATTTCATCCTTGCTTATGAGACTTTCTCAAGAGTCTTGGCGATGTGGGTAGGGGCGGCTGTTGCTTGCTTTGGAGTTTAGTAATAAACATGGTCAGTATTAGTGGCAACCTGGCTGATGAACTCCATTAACCTATAATACTTGTAATATAATTGTAAAAAGATTTTATTGTCATACAAATTGTGTATAAAAATAGTAATTGAATGTTTTTTTTATTGAAATTGTAATATTTAATTGCAGGAAAACATTTTTTTATAATCTATACTTTTTTTTTGGGTGAAAACAATACAATCTATACTATAAATACATACTTAACAAACACTTCATTCTCATGCATTTACATTTGAATATGGTTTGAATGTTAAAGTCTTTGTGAGGATCACATTTTCTTACATTTTCCTAAATGATATCATAAGTTGAAAGTTATGCGAATGAAAAAGATAAAGGTGAATAATTAAGATTGGTCAATGTGGTTTGATTTATAGTAGTTAAATTGATGGAAATTGAGTTTAGGATTACTATAGATAATTTTCATATTCTAATTAGTGATATAGAAATGAATAGTATCTCATTTAATGTATAACATGAAATTTAATCATGCAAAATCCATTTAATTTTATTCACGTAAGATAATTAAATTTTAATGATGTAAATTAAATTATAACTAAGAAATTTAGATGTAATTCTCACTAAGTAAAATAAATATATAAATCAAATAAATAAATATATATTTATTGATGGAAATTGAGTTTAGGATTATTATAGATAATTTTCATATTCTAATTAGTGATATAAAAATTAGTAGTATCTCATTTACTGTATAACATGAAATTTAATCATGCAAAATCTATTTAATTTTATTCATATAAGATAATTAAATTTTAATGATGTAAATTAAATTATAACTAAAAAATTCAGATGTAATTCTCACTAAGTAAAATATATATATATATATATATAAATCAAATAAATAAAATTAATTACCAATAGGAATGGAGAAATCCTAGCCACAGTCGATAAAACACTCGCACACCAACATTCTCAATATTAGAATGCCACGTTATTTTGTTTTTTAACTTTAAAATTGGCTACTCAGTACCCATGTCTTTTTTTTATCTGTCATATGATAAATACAAAATATCAAAAGAAACTTACAATAACCGATAATCAATTTTAAAATAAAAAATTTAAGACACGTGACATTTTGGTATTGAGAGTGTTGGTGCGCGAGTGTTTTTATCGACTGTGGATAGGATTGTTCATAGGAATATATCTAAGTAGAAATATACGAAGGCTTCATGAAAAACCTAAATGCATAAAAATTATGCATAAGAAGAGGAGGAATGATTTTCTTCAAGAATTGAGATAATATCTTACCAAACTTTTTTAAGATTTGTTGGAAATTTTGATTAGGTGAGAAAGGACGACATTAGCCTATTAACTAAGCTTAGTATGGCTGAAACTGAAATTAACTAGCAAAAGTTAAGCATGGAACATGCTTTATGATCGGGTAACGCGAGAAAAAAAGAAATTAATGCAACCAACAATTTTGACTAACAAGCAAAAAAAAGCATGGAACCTGGCTGATGAACTCCATTAACCTATAATGCTTATAATTATAAAAGATTTTATTATCATACAAATTGTGTATAAAAATAGTAATTGAATGTTTTTTATCGAAATTGTAATATTTAATTGCAGGAAAATATATTTTTTATAATCTATACTATAAATACATACTTAACAAACACTTCTTTCTCGTGCATTTACATTTGAATACGGTTCAAATGTTGAAATCTTAATTATTGAGAGGGTTGTGTCATTATCTTAACGTTAAAAAAAAAAAATTAACTTAACCTCATATATATATATATATATTTACAATAATGATTATTTAGGTCAATAATAAAAATCTACATCAAAATGTTCTTAAACACTTGAATATTGTTAAAATATACTTTTAATTTCTATTTTAACATTTTGTTCATGCGCTTAATAATATTATTTATAATATGTTTTTATTTTTTTAATATTTGCTTATCTTATGTTTTGAGTTTTATAAATTTTTTAATTACATATGTAATTCTTTTACGATTGGATATCTTTATTATATTTTATGTATACATTATCAGTGAATTTTTTAAGTTTCATAAGCCAGACTAAAATGGTGATACATTTTTTTTATGAATATTAAAAAATAAATAAAATGGAGGTGTATTTCATCATTTTAATACTGTTTGTAAAGTTTTAAAATCCCACTTAATTACAATATATTAAATAATTATCATTTTATATATTTTTTAAACATATAAATTATATAATATTATTTTAATACTTACATAATTAAAATTAATTGGTGCATTAGTTAAATACTAATTTTATTAGCATCACTTTTTACCTTATTTCAAAGTCCACTAAAAGTACATTTTTTATCCATAATTAATATTTAATTTTGTGTTTTTAATGTTTTTAAAATTTGATAATCTTTTATTTATATAAAAATATTATCAAATTTTAATTTAATCCAATATTTATTATTTTTTTCTCATAAATTTAATCCAATATTTAAATTAATCAAAATCAAAGCTTAAAATTTTAATAAAAAATGAAACTAGAACAGAATCTCAATATACCAAAATATAAAATTTGATCAATAGAAGTAGAATAAAAAGAATGGGATGTTCATATTTCAGTTTTAACAGAATTAATTGATTGAATCAATTTTAATTTAATTAATTAGATGGGGTGGCGATACCTAAGCGGGATCATTTTCGATACTTGGGATCAATAATACAGATGGATGGAGAGATTGATGGTGATGTGACCTATAGGATCCAGGCTGGATGGAATAAGTGGAGAAGTGCTACAGGTGTGTTGTGCGATAAAGGAATTCCTACATAGTTGAAAGGCAAGTTTTATAGGACAGTTGTTAGACCAACATTGTTATATGGTAGTGAATGTTGGGCGACTAAGAGGCTACATACACAAAAGGTGAGTGTAACAGAAATGAGAATGTTACGGTGGATATGTGGATATACAAGAAATGATAGAATGAGAAATGATCATATTCGTAAGATGATTGGAGTGGTACCTATCGAAAACAAAATGTGTGAAAATCGTTTATGTTGGTTTGGACATGTAAGACGTAGACCTGTAGATGCTCCAGTTAGGAGAATAGAGGCTATGGATGTTGAGAGAAGAGTTAAGACTAGAAGAAGACCGAAAAAGACTTGGAAGGAAGTAGTTTGGAAAGACATGGAGATTTTAGAATTAGATGAGCAAATGGCCTTGAATAGGAATATATGGAGACAAAGAATACATATGGACGATCTAACGTGATTTTAGATATTGGTTCATATAGCCTACCCCAATCTATTGAGATAAAGGCTCTGATGATGATGATGATGATGATGAATTATTCCGTCAACGAATTATTAAGATTGATAAAAAGAAATGATTTTATGAAATATCAATTTTCAGTTAATTTGATTCGAAAATTGAATTAATCGAATTAATGAAATTAATCGAAATTTTAACCAAAATATAAACAAATCCCAAAGTAAAACTAAAAATATATTAAATTTAAATATATGTTTAATATTTAAAATTTAAATGATATTTTAAGTTTAATCTTATTAGAGTTTTAACTTAATGCTTTGCTATTCAAATATATTATTGGATGATATTATTTAAATTTAGATGAATATTTAAAAATTAAAAATGATAATTTAATTTAAATATATTTTATGTTTAAGTTAATTAATTAAATTAATAGAATTTAATCAATTATATTAATTATAAAATTAAAATTTTTATTCAATTTTAAAAATAAAAATAAAATTTTGATAAAAAAATAAAAATAAAAATAAAATTAATTATGTTAAATTCGATTTTGATCCATTAATTCATAAATAATTGAAATCGAGCCAACAAAGAAACACTCCAAAAACACTACTTATGAGGCAGGACGACAAACATCTCGTTTTACTCCCGCAAGACCCACGCCTCAGCGATGGTCTATTTTTACGGTTATTCAAGCACATCACATGTTCGATAAAATGTCTCGACAGTAAAAGAATTCCGTCTTAGAAATTTTCAGAAACAATCAAGATGCTATACAGTCTTTATGATGGCTTTAAGGAAATTCTGAAGATTCAAAAGTTCCGAAGAATTGTGTCCTACACCGGATTCTATTGCTTTGTCGCGGTTTTGAGCTACGCTTATACAAACAACACGTACGAACAATTGTTACTTCTGATGGATTTACATAGTCTTCTTTTAATGGATTTTCCTTATTTTTGGTGTTTATTTTTCAGAACAAGAGCTGGGTATTCAAGGGCTGATCAATTCTATGCTTCTTATCCCGCTGGAACTGAGCTTTTAACTGACACTGCTAAGGTCCTTTTTTTTTTTTTTTACTTTTATTGCTTTCCCAGTATTTAAATTTTATATATTTGGTTGATATTTGTTTATTGTTTGGTTTGGATAGTTATATAAAGCAGCATTAGGCAATTGCTTTGAGGCTGAGGAGTGGGGTCCGATTGAGTTCTCTATCATGGCTAAACACTTCGAGCGTCAAGGGAAATCGCCATACGCCTATCATTCGGTAAGTCACGCAATGCAAGTGTGGATATGCGTTTGTATGTGTGCACATACTCTTTCAGTAATCCACTAATGATATCGTTCCTGGTATGCAAGATAAAGTTATGTTTTCTGGTGTTACGTGAATGTTGAAAGCTTATTTAGAATTGGGCTTCTTTTGCGTGCGTGATTCAAGCACAATTTGATTGTGACTTTAGAAATTCAATAATGTTGAGTCTATGGAATTTAAAGTAATATTTTCTTATCATCTCAAGTATTGTTAAGAATAAGTTGTGCTGTGTTTCCTAATTTACTAATCCTACTTTAGGAAATGGTGAGTGCTCTGAAATGCGATGTAAAACGATCTATGTTACTTTTTTATCCTATGGAGATTCAAGCAGACCCAACTAAATGACTTCTTAAAAATACATTACTTGTGATAATAAAAACATGTTGCAATTAGAATTCAATGGTGTTAGCAAGGTTCAAAAGATGAGTTCTAGAAAAGTTGCTTGATTAGAATTTTATCCATAGTTTGGCAATATCAGACAGCAGTGTGAATTTGGTAAAATAGAGTAACTTTTTTTCTTCTTTTTAGATACAATGATACTTATCATTTCCTCCTTTTTGCCATTTTAATTTTCACCGTATAGCCTCCCTTATCCATTATAGGAGTTGCTCAGCTTCAAGTCACAAAGCTGCTTTTTATCAGGATAATTGTCATTTTCTGGGTAGGAGGCACCACATGCTATACTTATTACAGATTGCAACCAAGTGGTTTCAGTTTATATTTTCCCTTTCAGCTGGCCAAATGTTTATTAATATTTGTACCTCTCAAAACTCTTTCCCTCATTTTTGAGACCCGATTTTTTTTTCAGACTCTTTCATCCAAATAGGTATTACATTGTCTTCACATGCATTCTTTGAAAGGATAGACTTCATTCAGAGCTTATGCCGTTTTTAGGCTTTAAATCCACTCATATATCTCCCTTGGCTGCACACTGATTAAATTGCCTTGACTTATTTATAACCTATAAAACTTCTGGAAAGAAAGATTGTCAGCTATGACTGAAAAGAGGCAAGTCAATGAATTAAACAGAGGAGAATAACCTTCACTTATAATCTACCCATGCATCATCTTTGACCTTTTAAGTTACTGAGACATAAGAACAACTGAACAAGGCCTTCAGGATTAAATCCACACAAGGTTTCCCTTCTTGTGCTTTTAAAATTGCTCTAGTTTTTCCCAAGTTTTTCTGTTTATAACTTGAACTTTCTATACAAATTTGCTGGTTTCTTTATGTACATGCAGTACATAAAGAAAAATCTCCAAATGTTTTTGACTTTACATAAATTGTTTGGATGCTAAATTTTGAGCTTTTGTTGTGAAATGCTCTTTATGTCTAATGTCGTTGTCTGGTTGCAGCAATACATGGCCCACCTCCTTTCTCACGGTCAACTTGACGGAAGTGGCTAGAACCTAAAAGCAGGAAAATCTGAGGAAGAGAAAATTCACTACTGGATGAGTGGAAACTTGTTAGCACCATAACGTGAAGTGTGACTCTGTTGTGATACTTCTACCAATAAGAACAGAAACTATGTTGTCTGGGATACCAACTGATATTCAGTTAGTTCATACAAGAACTTTTGCTGACAGCTTAATTAATTGCCATTGCGCTTAGTTTCTTTAACTATAGTTTGGGTTTTGTTTAGAATTTAGAGGCCTATAATTAGCAATATTGGATATTGACTTTCCAGCTTTTGCCGTCAATGTCTATTTCAGAAACCTATGTTTAGAACAAGATTCAAGATTGCAATGAGATAGCTTTATCTGGTAAGAGATTGGACTTTGGAGGCATTTTTTAGTTAATATAAATCAACAATAGCACAAATATTTAATCATTTATTATAGTTTATATAATCAAATTGTGATATTATATCCAGACTGAAAAATGTTATTTTCACATAATACTTACTGATAGTTTCCCACCATATCAAACATCACACGAACAAAATTTATGAATAGATGCAAGAAAGAGATATTGAAAGCTCGAAATTCATGAGTGGGCTCTTTAATGCATCCATATCTGCCACCGATTAAGGTAGATTTGCATGTTTGATGTTTGTAAATCTGAACTTGGTTTCACATGTACAGCAAAACTGCCAAAATGTGACCGTAATTGAATTGCTTGATTCATGTGAAAGTGTAGCTAAATCCTAGCTGAGCTGCTGAGCATCGACTGCAAATATGCATAACTCTACAGTAAAGGTGCCTGACTTAGATTAGACTCGGACATTTTGTGTCTTGACTTTAAAGTAAATGTGCCTACCTTAGATCAGACCTGACAAGCTGACACTTTGTGCATAAAATCCACATTCGTTTGGTATAATCACAAAATATTTGTGTTAACTCGTCAAATAATTTTTTTTCTTTTATAATATTCATATACAAATTTTATTAAATTTTAATTGGTATCACATTGTATCTCCTACCGATCTACCCTAGGTGTCTTCTCACGCACTTTCTGTTTTTTCCCATGTGCAGAGGAAACAAAATGGATACCAGAATTGCTACTGCCATTGAGATGACAAAATAATTTGTTAAACATGCTCGATGGCAAACATTTAACTTCCTCTGAAGAATCATAAATAACAGCTACAAGCTACATCAGCAGGATCACCACATGTTAGTTCATTAAATAGCCAACACCACAAGAGCTCTATAGCAAGTTTCCACATTTTTTATGGCCTATGGAGACAAATTAAGAACCACCAAAGGTAACTTGTGGACCTAGCAAAAGAAAACAGAGCATCTGCATGCACACGGCCAAGCACATTAAGCTACCACCTTCCGTACTTCATTGTGCACCTGGAAAGAGGGTTAGAGAAGTAAGAGGGAGGATACCCAACCACTTTGTGAAGGGAAACATTGACAAATAGCCGTCGAACGCATGGTTAGGGTATACGTACCTCACGAGGTTTTCGAATGACACCCACACACCTTGAAGCACTGATGCTATCACTTTTCAACAGGCGACGGGCACCTTGCGTAGGTTTGCCAGAGGCCTTCTGAATCCCTGAGGCATTTTGGTTTGCATATTCCAAATCACCAGATTCTTTCAACTTTGTAGGGCTCAGAAGGGTTGCCCGATTAGCAGAAGCCACTGTACGTTTTTTTGATTGATCAGTGTGATCAGCAGTATCCTCATTGCAGACTCGCTCCCTAAGAAACAAACGGTCATAGTCAGTATAAGAGAAGAAACACATTCAAATCAAAGAAATTCCAGTTAATAAGATATTCCAGCAATTTACCTAGGCAAAGATGTATATTTCCTTTGGAGTGGAATGCTTTTTTCATTTTTTCCATACTCCTCAAGACATGCAAATTGTCGCCTAAACTGATCAACTCCACTGGGTTGACATAAAAAACTTAATTAACATTCAATAGCATTTAGAATAAAAGAGGAAGTAGAAACAGTGAGTTAAGATGCAAATTTCTGATATTTTAATCATATAGCTTGAACATGATAAATCCTATTAGAACTTGGATGAATGGCCAGAAGATCGTGCTGTTAAATGCAAAGTCGGGGTTGTATTTTATATATTCATTTTTGTGCATAAGGTTTTCTCAATAGTAAAGAGGCTTGCTAAAACGCGAGCAAATTTTTGAACATTTCTTCTTTTATGCAACATGCTTAAGTGAAATGAATAACGACTATTATAATCAGCATAATATTTACTAAGACTAAACAAATTATGCCATCTCAGAAGTTGGAGCTGGATATGCCAGAATAAGTGTTCCTTTGTTGGGGAGAAGAGAACAATAGAAAAAAGAAAAAAAAAAGGCAACCTGATGCACAAAGCTCTCACATTGTGGGGTTTAATCTGTAGTTATGACAAATATTGTTGTAATAAACACGTATAAAATGATACTTTAAACAATGAAAACGCAAATAATCTTAATAATAACATCATTCTGTGGTGGATGACACTTTGCTCATCACAACCATCTTTCAGCACATGCAACACTCTCTATAAGTTTGTGCAATCTTTTATCGTAGGATAAAAGATTTTTCTCATCACTGTCAGTTCAGCATCTAAATAAAGAAATTCTTTCATGCAAATGAAGAAAGACAACAATTCATCACTTTCTAGTTTCAACAGCTGAGACCTGGACCCTCACTGTCAGTTCTGTTAGATTTTTATGAATTATGTTCTATGTAACTGTTCAAAACAACCCACCAGAAAACATAGTTGGATGCCTGACCTTGGATACAAGAAGCTAATCTGATCTTTGCCTTGAAGATACTCCTGAAGCATCTGTGGATGGTACTCTAATATCTGTTTGCATTTTAAAATATGATGAGGAACAAGTAAACAACAAATGAAAGATGGCATTGAAATGAAGAACAATATCACTGAGCAAGAACTAATCTTTATGTACGTAAATACCTCTCTGTATATTAGCTCTCTGACATCATCTTCTGCCAATTTCCTTCTCTCAAATTCAAATTCAAGTTTCGAAATGGGTTTCATGGATGGTTCATCGTCCAAATTTGCCAATCCATCGAAATATGGATCTGCTAATGCCTGCATAAAAACAATCATAAAAGTTAGGAAATAAAGTTGACTATGAAGAACCCCTAAAGCTTACCTCTTCAGCAGATGGACGATCATTAGGATCAAATGCAATTAGACGCTCAAGCAATTTGAGGGCCAATGGATCTGCATTTGGAAATTTTTTTGATAAAGGAATTGGTTTCTTTTTTCTCATGCTATTCAAATACTTTCTAGCTTTTTCATTCCGAATCTGCAGATATTATGAAAAGTCAAAATGGTTAGGGAACAAGATCTTGGCCAAGTTTATAAAGAAGCTAGAAAGTAGGTTCCTAACACAGATCAAACTTTTCTCTTATCAAAAGGAAATAGCAGACCCTTGCAATTGTTTCAGCAGAGGGAGTGCCAAGCAAATCGGTCACAAGATCTAATTGATCCACAACATTCTTCCCAGGAAACAATGGTTTTCCTGTAAGCAACTCAGCAAATATACATCCTACACTCCAAATATCAACAGCAGGGGTGTACTGCAGAAAACACAGGTTTTCAAATAAATTAGTAAAATTCTTAGAAGTTTTTGCTCAAATTGGTTCACCTGAATAGAAATAATGTAAAAAGTTTGTGTATATGAGAGAGAAAGAGAGAAACAAAATAAAAACAGAGATTAAAATTCAAAGATATGATGAACCAATGAACATCCACATTCTTCAATCCACAAGGACTGGATATGCAAGAGAGCTTCTTCTCACTCAAGCACCAGCTATTCTACCCCCTCAAGCAATACAGCTACCATGACACAACCAGAATACCAGATAACCAATGAAATCAAACATATTGTTGCCTATAGCATAAAATCTCTGAACAAAACTAAAAGAAGGCAGTTTAAACTAAACCATACAGCTGACTAGTAATTCTTGAACAGATTATAGAATATCAATTGACGTAAGAAAAAAACTGCAGTACTTACCTTGGAGTAAAATGAACCGCACAGTTCAGGAGCACGATACCATCGAGTTGCCACATAATCCTTGAAAAGTAAATGATAATCAGATGCAAAGGATAGCTAACAAGGTATAGACAATGGCAATGAATAGCAGAGAAGTCATAAGGCAAGAAGGAAACACTTACAGTCCAAAAAATAGCAGAAGGAACATCAGTAAATGATACCCGAGCGAGTCCAAAATCACAAAGCTTCAGTTTGCAGTCCGCATTAGCAAGTATATTTTTTGGCTTCAAATCTCTATGGAAAACATGTGCTGAAAAAATGGAAGAAAACAGTAAAAAAAGAAAAGAAAAAAGAGTCATTTATTTTCATAAATTGGAGAAAACTCTACAACAATCAATAGGTTAAAAAAAGTGACCTGTGTGAATGTATTTTAGACCCCGAAGAAGCTGGTACAAGAAGAATTGATGATGGTCAGGGGTTAGATCATCATTTATCTTTATAACACGGTGAAGATCAGATTCCATCAACTCAAAAACAACAAATATATCTTTAAATTCTCTTCTACACGGAGGAAGCATTATGTGTTTTATTTGAACTATATCTGGATGTCGCAGCAGCCGTAGAAGTTTGATCTCTCTAAGAATGCGTGTGGCATCAGAGGTGTGCTCAAATATATTGGTCATCTTCTTAATAGCCACCTTCTCTCCAGTGTGAGTATCTATTGCAGATGCAACCACACCATAGCTTCCTTTGCCAACTACTTCCTTTATTTCATATTGACTTGCTTCACCATATTCGGTGAAAAAGTCTTTGTCAAACATTTTCTGATTAAATTAAATAACCATTAGATTCCATCTCGAAGAAAATCAATTTGAGAAACTTACACTATAAGCGTGCTGACAGCGTACTTGAAGTAATACAATGAATGTATATTAAACCACCTAACATAGAATTAGATCTCAACCTTCTAAGCATTGGTCATTCAGGATTCAAATTTCGAATAAGTATAAATTGTGTGGTAATACACATGAAAATATGAGCTCTACGACTATTACACTCAAATCTATGGATTTATTAGATTTCAAATATAGAACCTAGTGAAGATGTAATTCGTGGAAAAGATCAAATCCCAATTCACTATCCCAAAAACCCGTTTCAAACAAAGAACTAAAATTTTAACATTACTTCTCTTCAAAGATATGTTTTGATGCAGAACTTTAGCAACCCTAACTTGTGAACTAGATGCAAATTAAGAATATTTAGCAATAAAATGACAAAAAAAAACAAATCAAACATGATTTTTTTCCCATCTATTTCTAAAAGTTCAAAATATAAGAATAAAAACTACGTTTGGTGAATGTTTAAGAATCCCCAGAAAAGCATCTCAGAGAAGAAATTCCAGGCAAGTTCTTTTCATTCTAAAGGCTAAAATTACCATTATATGAGCAAAACACTTCAGTATCACTCATCAAACAGACATTCAAACTCCCCAAACACAAAATATATATATACACACACACACACACACACACACACACACACCCAAAACTCATTAAAAAAAACAGATAAATGATTAAGGAGAAAAATGAAAAATTACCTTTTCTTTTTGTTGGCAAACGATGCTAAGCCAGGAGAAGAAGAAGCTTTGAAGATGACCGACAAGAGCTTCAAATAAACGCGGAGACGAGATACGCACGGCTCAAATAGCACCTGCAACACCTCATACGTAGAAATACAGCACCACGTAAGCGTATTTTTATACGTATGTACAGTTACCCCAAATCCCGTAAGATGCTGACAAAACAACTTGAACTTGTCAAAACTGAACTGCTGTCAGAAGCGAGCATTATTATTTATATTATAATAACATGTATTTTTTTTTGTGAGAATATTATAACATATTTAAAAAATGGATAAAAACGTAACCGCGTCAAAAAAATAATTAAAAAAAAAGCAATAGATCTGAAAAAGAAAAGTAGATATTATCTGAAAGGGTATTCTGGGTTCGCTCGAAATTCGAACCTTATCTTATCCCCACGTTTGCGGAGATACAAAGAGAGAGACAAAGGGGATTGCGGCGGATGAGGTGGTCTTGATCATGTCGTTTCTGTCATGATAAGAATAGGATTGCTATTAAGTGTAATCAGAAGTCAGAGGGAGAAAAGCAGAGCGATTAGGGTTTTCGATGGGGGCTGCAACTGGGGCCTGAATCGTTGGCTTTGTTCGGCCGGTGAGACTGTGGGTTGAGGGGCTGCGAATCTCTGTATCGCTCCCTTCCACAGCGGTAATTCCCCAAATCTCCGATTTTATGACCCTTGCGTGCGCCTTGTAGTGGAAATAGTAACGAAGGAGGTCGGGACACGTAAGCCTGATACTTTGAATGTTCAATTTTCGTGGAATTTACAGCCGTCAGCGTTATTCAGTCCAACAATGATATCGTAACACGTGATACAGTAACACGGTATAAAATAAAATTTATATATGACCGTTGAATTTTATGTTCTATTCACGTAGATCATGCATGTCAAATTTTAAATTAATCGAATACGTCTAAATATTTATTTTAAAAAATTAAATTTCAACCGTTGATATATATTGAAAAAAATATTATTCTCGATTAAAATGATAGAAATAGCAGATTGATTCAAAAATTTAAATGCATAATAAATATGAGTAAGTTGTTAAATCCAACGGTTGATTTGCAAAAATATTAATCCTATATAAAAATATAAAACTGTGTAAAATAAATTTGTTTTATATATGTTTAAGTAGATTTCTACTCATAATATATTGATAATATATAATTTTTTAATTGAATGATTGATGATGAATTGTGATATTTTTTAAATTTTGGATTTAAATTCAAGAAATCTCGTCTTTGCCTTTAATTATTTAATATTTTTTTATAACAAATAATAATAGTATGTATACAGTTGTTTAATATTATTTTATTAAAAATAATATTTAATAAAATGTGTTAAAAGTTAAATAAAATCTATATGTGAATATAAAAAAGGTTAAAAAATTATTTTTATGTTTGGTATAAATTTGGACACAATTTTTGTACAGATTTTCATTTAACAGAAGTATGAATTTTATACATAAATTATTAAATTTTAAAAAATAAATAAAGAAAATATGTAAATTTATCTTTTTAAAAGGAAAGCTGAGTTTCGTTTGTTTTTTTTTTTAATTTCTCGTGAACGTCTCATACATGATTATCATTATAATCTCAAATTAATATTTTATTTGAAAATAAAATGATTGTTTACTTTTTCTTGTTACTATAATTACTCCTTTTTAGTTTTTTCATGAAATATTTTTAAAAAATATATAATTAATGAAAATCACAACTTAATTTAAAATTTTCTATATTTTTTATCAAACGCAATAATATATTAGATTAAAAAATATTATTTTTAATTACCTTTTATCAAAAAATTTATATTAAAAGATCACTTTTTATTTTATTTTATTTTTACAAAAAATTTAGAAGTAAAAATTATCTCATCTTCGAAGACAAGATATACTGCCAACTTATAATCGAAATTTTCGAATTTATTAAATTTTCACCTACAAATACAAATTAACTACTAATAAGAAACCATAAAAATTCGAACTTAAATATTTTATATTTAAAATTCAAACCTTAATCACTTAAATCAATCTCATTAGCATCTTATATTCTTTTCGTTTCTCTCTTTTACTTAAAAATTAGTGAAATGATAAAATAAAATTATAAAAAAAAAACACTTTGCATTCTCTTTACGAATAGGTTTGGGTTGATTTAAATATATAATACTTGATAAAGGTTTATTTAAGTTTTTTATTCAAGTTTTAATTATACTATTATTAACAACAGAATATCTTTTTTTTAATCCAAAAACTCTCTGACCCTAAAAAAAGTCGTTTTGATTGAGAAGCAAAATACAAAAGCTTGATGCAACAAAAAAAAGTACAAAAGCTCGAGTTCCACTCAAATAGTATAATTTCAGCATTTTGCAGTTCTGACTTTATATTTTTCTAAACATTCCGTAGCACGCGGATGAAAGAGATAACAAGTTATTCTTTACGGATTATTTATAATATAGAGGGTTTAAATTAATTATGGTCTGTGTTAGAATAAGATAATACTAAATTCCTAGCACATTTATAATTCTTGATATAATTAACATTTTAACAAATCAATCTAATAATAGCGAACAACCTCTTGGTTTAGTAGTTAAGGATGAATTATGGTATATTGTAAATCTTGGGTTCGAATCCAAGTAGGGATGTAAACGGGTCGGGTACCCGCTAAATTTGGGATATCCGAATCCGAACCCGATTAACTTTAATAATACCCGAACCCTATTAACTACCCGATTATTTTTATTTATGTTACCCGAACCCTAACCCTATAAAATATAAAATACCCGTTTAACTACCCGAACCCGTTTAACTACCCATTTATTAAGTCAAAGTTTGACTTTTAAATTTAAATTTAAAATCAATTTTGGAATAACTTAATTAAAACATTATATTAATAAATTTAATTTAATTCATAAAAATGAATTAAAGTTAAAAATCATAATTATAATAGATAATGATTTAATTTAATTAAATAAAACATTAATAATAAATAATTTATATATTAAAAATATAAATATTATATTAATTAATTATTATTTATAATCGGGTTCGGGTAGCGGGTACCCTAAGGTAACTACCCGAACCCTACCCGAACCCTACCCTAACCCGTGACGGGTAATAATTTCACTACCCGAACCCGATTATACACTACCCTAACCCTTCTTAAACGGGACGGGTAGCATCGGGTACCCGTTTATAGGATACCCATTGCCATCCCTAAATCCAAGCACTCATATCCTTAGTTATTTAATATTTTCCTTGTAACAAAAAAAGTCAATCTAATAATAAATTCATACGTATTTTATTTTTAAAGTTTCAAATCATTTCGATTTCTATAAGAAAATATATAGGATAACATATAGGTATGGGTTAGGCCGTTTTAATATTTTGTCGTGCTTTTAATCTAAGCTTCAAAGTAGACACTATAAAAAAATGAGTGAACAAGCAGAAAGCCAACGAGGAAGGACAAGCAAAGAGGATGACGCTTTCATCCATTCAAAAGAAGAAAAAACGTTCTTCCAGTCTGAATGGTTCCCAAGGGACGAGGAATGAAGGTCAAAACGGTGGATAGGTGATTTCGTTCAAAGATATGGTCTTGGGAAACCATAGAGATACAACTTTATATGGCGCTGAAGACATGGAAGATAGTAGTGATGGAGATAACTTCATCTCCTTCTCTCAAAAAGACTCAAGGCCTAGTATTTCACTGTCCAAGGAGTTTAAGGAGTGAATTCAAGAGCCGTGGAAGTCTTGTTTGATTGTTAAACTTTTGGAAAGATCCATCGAATATAAGACGCTAAATGCGAAAATTAGATCACTCTGGAACCCTAAGGGAGAGTATGAACTCATAGAGTTGGAAGATGGATACTTTCTTATAAGGTTCTCTTATGGTCTGGACTTTTAGTTTGCTATGGAAGAAGGCCCTTAGATTATATTCGGCCATTACCTCACAGTCAAGAAATGGTCTCCAGAGTTCCATCCTTCTACTACTATGACCGATTCTGTTGAATTTGGAATAGAAAAATTTCTCTTTTTCCTCACTATAATGAATTAAAATATGACCTGTATATATTACAAGGTGGACTGATAGTAATCAACCAAAAAATCAGGAAAAAATAAAACACTTATTAATGGGAATCCGCCAAATAAGGAAACCAGATTCCTTTAACATGGAAACAAATAAACTAAACTTAATGGTATACAACTGTAGATATACAACTGTAAATACACAAAATTTGCTCAGTTTTCAACACTCCCCCTTAAGTTGGGTTGTAAATATCAAGTAAGCCTAGCTTGGATTTCATCTCTTCAAACTTTGTGTTTGGTAGTACCTTGGTCAAGATGTCCGCAATTTGTAGAGTCGTAGGTATGTAGGAGATGTTGATCATACCCCCTTCAACTTTTTCTTTGATAAAGTGCCTATCTATCTCCACATGTTTTGTTCGATCATAATGAACAGGATTCTTAGCTATGCTAATGGCAGCTTGATTGTCACATAGCATGTTGATAAGACCTTTAATTGTAGCCCAGAGTTCTAAGAGTAATCGTTTTAGCCACATTCCTTCACATATCCCATGAGCCATAGCTCGGAATTCTGCTTCTGCACTACTCTTTGAAACAACTGTCTGTTTCTTACTTCGCCAAGTGACCAGATTCCCCCACACATAAGTGCTGTATCTTGATGTGGATCTCCGATCAGTAATAGAACCAGCCCAATCTGCATCAATAAATACTTCAATGTTCCTTTTCTCGGTTTTCTTGAAGTAGAGACCTTCACCAGGAGTTTTCTTCAAATACCTCAATATGTGATACAACCGTTCCATGTGTCCTACAATAGGGTTATTCATGAATTGGTTGAAAACACTGACAGCAAAACCAATGTTTGGTCTAGTGTGTGAGAGATAAATGAGCCTTCTTACCAATCTCTGATATCTTCCTTTATCAACTGGAACACCTTTTTCTACTTCTTTACCTTTGGTGACAACTTCCATTGGGGTATCTGCAGGTTTGCATCCAAGCATTCCGGTTTCTTTGAGTAAATCAAGAATATAATTGCGTTGAGAAACAACAACACCTGTTCTGGATCTTGCAATTTCCATCCCTAGGAAATATTTCAAATTTCCTAAATCTTTGACCTCGCATTCATGAGCTAAAAAACTCTTCAATTCTTCACTTTCCTCTTTGTGATTCCCTGTCAAGATTATATCATCCACATACACAATAATAATAGATATCTTTTCACTAAGGGAGTGTTTGACAAATAATGTATGATCAGATTGGCATTGAGAATAACCAAACTTCTTCACTGATTTAGTAAAACGATCAAACTAGGCTTTAGGAGATTGCTTAAGACCGTAAAGAGATTTTTTCAGTTTACAAACCTTATCTATGTTTGTCTGATTCTTGAGACCTGTAAGAATCTCCATGTACACCTCTTCTTCTAAATCTCCATTGAGAAATGCATTCTTGATGTCTAGTTGATGGAGTTTCCAATCACAGTTCACAGTAAGTGATAGAAGAACCTGAATAGTGTTTAGTTTTGCGACAGGAGTGAAGGTCTCCTAGTAGTCAATGCCATAGGCTTGTGTAAAGCCTTTAGCAACTAAACGGGCCTTCAACCTTTCAACACTGCCATCAGCATTGTATTCGAATGTGAAAATCCTTTTACACCCTACTGGATTCTTGCCTGGAGGTCGGTTGACTACTTCCCACGTGCCGTTCTTTTCAGAGGCTCTAAGTTCCTCTTCAACTGCTTGTTTCCATTCACGTACTTGAAGAGCTTCTTGAATATTATTAGGAACCTGAATATCTGTGAGATTAGTAGCAAAGACACGGTAATCAGGGGATAACTTCTTATAAGACATAAAATTGCAAATGGGATTATTGGTGCAAGACTTTACACCTTTCCTCTTAGTAATCGGCAAATCAAGATTATCCAAAATCAACTCATCAGAATTTAAAACAGTGTTACCTAGCTGTGTTTTGTTTTGAATTGAGTCCGGTTCAGCTTCATTACTAGTCTCTGACTGCACTTGTTCCTCTACATGTTCCTGGTTTTGTTGTTTCTTTCTTCTAGAGTAGACAATGAACTCATTCTTGCTGTCAATAGAAGGAACACTTGAGGGCAGATCAGATTGATTTTCGGTGGGAACACTTGAGGGCAGACCATATTAATTTTTAGTGACAAGTGGAGCTGGACTAGATACAACAAAAAATGGTTCGGACTCACTAAGAGTGGGTACTTGACATTCGGGTACACTCTCAAATTCCCAAAAATGATGTTCTGAGTTTCTACTCTCCCCCTGAACGTCGATTTTGGAGTAATAAGGCTGATTTTACAGAAAAGTGACATCCATTGAGTGATAGAATTTCTTTGTGAGTGGGGAATAACATTTATAACCTTTTTGATTTGGTGTATACCCAAGAAATATACATTTTATGGCCTTAGGATCAAGTTTTCCTCGAGATTGATTGGGAATGTGAACAAATGATGAACACCCAAACACTTTGAGAGGAATAGACGAAATAAGACGAGTTGATGGATAGGATTTTTGAAAAATTTGACAAGGAGTTTGAAATTTAAGGACTAAGGAGGCATTCTATTGATTAAATATGCCGTAGTGAGTATAGCATCCCCCCAAAAACTTTTTGGAACATGAGACTAAATCATGAGTGCTCAAGCAACCTCTAGTAAGTGTCTATTTTTCCGTTTAGATATCCCGTTTTGTTGTGGGGTATTGGTGCAAGAACTTTTGTGAACAATGCCTTCTTGTTTTAGGTATTCCCCAAGAATAGAGTTAAAGTAATCCTTGGCATTGTCAGTGTGAAGAATTTGGATTTTTGTATTGAATTGAGTTTGAACCATGTTATTGAAGGCTTTGAACAATTGACCAACTTTAGACTTTTCTTTCATGAGGAATACCCAAGTGAGACGTGAGTGATCATCTATAAAAGAAACAAACCATCTGGCCCTAGTTACACTTTTAATTTTTAGTGGTCCCCAAACATCACTATGTATCAAAGAAAAAGGATGTGACTCTTTGTATTTGTGAATTAGATAGGAATTGCGAATATGCTTAGACAATTGACAAGTTTCACATTGAAGATCAAAAGAACTTTTATTGAACAATGAAGGAAAAAGTTCTTTAAGATACAACTGACTAGGATGACCCAAACGATAGTGCCATAACATTAATTCACTATCTTTATTTGACCAAGAATAGAAAAAGGACCTTTTTTCTTCTATTGACTTTTGAGGTTGTCTTCTAGATGAGTCGATTGTTTTGAGCATGTAGAGCCTTGAATGCAATTCAGCACTGCCAATCGTCTGTCCCGAATTCAAATCCTATAAAACACAGTAATTAGAGAAAAATTTAGCAACACAGTTCTTAATTTGAGTGAGTTGACTAATAGATAAAAGATTGCAATCCAAGTTGGGAACCAATAAAACAGATTCGAGTGTGATGTTTTCTGAGATAACAATAAAACCAATACCAACCACTTTTGAGAGAGAACCATCAGCTATTCTAACAATGTGACTTTCAGAACAAGGTATGAAATTTTGAAAAAAAGATATATTACCAGTCATGTGATCGGAAGCCCTAGAATCTACAATCCATGATTCTTTACTGTCCACCTTTTTAACCTTAAAAGTAGTCAAAAAATTATCTTTTTGAGCCACTGTTGCTATTGCCAAGGAGTTGTTATTTGGAGAGATTGAAGTTTGCTGAGTCTGACTAATTAACCTTTAAAGAATTTCCATTTGTTCCTTACTGAACTGTCCAGGTTGTGTACCAACAAAACTTTCTTCAGTTGTAGTGTGATTTCCATGACTTTCTCTCTTATTTTTTGGTTTCCAATCAAGTGGCTTCCCATGAATATTCCAACAGGTGTCACGGGTATGACTTGTCTTCTTGCAGTGATCACACCATGGTCTCCCTCTCTTTGTTCGACTATCATTGGATCCTCTTGAAACTAGAGTAGATGCTTCAATGGTTGTTAACTGACTTGCAGTACCCAACATTACCTTCTTTCGGCTTTCTTCGCGTCGAACTTCAGAAGCGACTACACGTAGATTAGGTAAAGGCTTTGTTGCAAGGATTCGACTGCGCACCTCATCTAGGTTCTTGTTGAGTCCTAAGAGAAACTTGTATATCCGTTTCCTTTCAATAATCTTTTTATACTTAAGAGCATCCATTGGATAGTCCCATTAAGTAGTTCCATACATATCAAGTTGTTGCCAATATCAAGTTGTTGCCAATATCTAGTCAAGCGACTAAAATATTGGGTGACTGTGAGATCCACTTGACAGAGATCATGAAGAATACCTTCAATCTCGAATGCCTCTGTTGTGTCTTCCTTATCGGAGAATGTTTCCCGTGCAGTATCCTAGATTTCTCGTGCTGTTTCATACAGAATAAAATTTTCTCCAACTTCATTAGTCATGGAGTTGATAAGCCATGACATTACAAGATTGTTTTCTGCCTTCTAAGTCTTGTAACTTGACTCATTAGGCTTCGGTTTAGTGACTCCACCAGTGATGTAATCATCTTTTCCTTTGCTGCATATGAACATCATGATTGAATGGGACCACTGGAGACAGTTGTGGCCATTTAGTTTGTGTCTAGTGATGACGAAGGCAGTAGTTTCAGATCCTCCATTGGAACTAGTAATTGAGGGATCTTGAGAAGATGAAATTTCTGAGATGGACGATGGCTCGGATGCCATGTTGAATTTGGAATAGAAAAATTTCTCTTATTCCTCACTGTAATGAATTAAAATATGACTTATATATATTACAATGTGGACTGATAGTAATCAGCCAAAAAATTAGGAAAAAATAAAACACTTATTAATGGGAATCTGCCAAATAAGGAAATTAGATTCCTTTAACATGGAAACAAATAAACTGAACTTAATGGTATACAACTGTAGATATACAGCTGTAAATACACAAAATATGCTCAGTTTTCAACAGATTCAACAGCAGTTTGGATTCGCTTCCCAGGTCTCCCAATAGAGTACTACAATGAACGTATACTATTTGCTATGGGGAATACAGTAGGTAGATCCTTGAAAGTAGATTCAAATACTCGATCAGCGTCGAGAGGGAAATTTGCACATGTGTGTGTGGAAGTGGATTTGAATAAACCTCTGGTCCCTAAGATTTTTCTTGATGGTGTGTGGCAGAAAGTAAAGTATGAAGGTTTAAATCTCATTTGCTTCTCATGTGGAAGGATGGGGCATAAAGGGGTTTGTCCATATCTTGGAGCGAATATTGGTAGGGCTAATGTCCAAGAAACAGTTCAAAATGTGCAAACTCTAATGGAAACTCATATAGAGGAAGGAGGAGGTACATGTAGACACCGAATTTTGTCCGAAGAACTTTAATTAAAAAATTAAAAATTAAAAAAAATAAAAAATAATAATAAAATAAAAAATAAAAAGAATAATAATAATGAAGGAAATAAATTGGGTGAAATTAAATTTGAAAATTCATTGCCCAAAATAAAAAATAATAAAAAGGAAATAAGTTAAAAGGGTCAAACAAGAAGTAAATGATAAAATAAAGATCCCATGATTTTGGGATCAATACATTAAAATCAAATTTTTTTTAAATAAAGGAGGGATTTTTGGTTTTAAGAGGGGACACAACACACAAAAAAAAAAGAAAAGAAAAAAAAACCTAAAAAAAACCCTAAAGGAAAAACCCTAGAAACCTTGGAGGAGAAAAAGATCAGAATATCATCACCACCGTCATCTTGCTTCATCACTATCACTGCCAAGCCTTACCGTCGCTGCTCCCATCGTCGAATCCTTGTTGCTGAGCCCTACCCTGCGTTCTTTCCTTTATTGCAGGCAGTACAACACTGCACCGCTACTACCCTTGCCGCATCCAACCTTGCTGCCCTGCTTCATAGCTTCCCGGTTGCAGCCATCGCTAAGTTGATGTGCCATTGCCGCCTCACCATCCTTCATTCGTTGCTGCGTCTCCACCCTTGCTTGCTATCATTTTTGCACCCAAATTGGCTGCATTCTTCCATCAGCCTTGTTCGCCTCTGCTCCTTCACCGCCGCCTTGTCATTCCTGCATTTCCTTGCTGCATCGAACTTCTACCACCTATCCTATTTTGGTGTTTAGAAGTTGCAGTAAGCTTTGGTGAAAGTATAAGCTGGCCCCTATTTTGAAGTGCAGTACGAGAGGAACAAAAATAGAGGATATGAGAAGATGAAAGTTGGCAAAGCGATGTCTTGCCCTTAAGCCTTGCATTGCCAAATTTCTGGCCTATCGCAACCTATCACTGTCAAGGAAGTTGCAGTCACGTGAACTAAAAAATAGAGGTGTTGAAGCTTGTCGTTTGCTGAGACGTGGAGAACAAATGAGAATTCATGCAACAGAATCTTTGTTGTGGACGTGAATAAGTTTCTACTTCAGCTCTTGGCCTTACCATCTTCATCGCTGCTGCCCTTGCTGTCTCTGCATCATCACATCGCTCGACCGTAAGCCACCATCATCATCTCCACTCCCGACGTCCCTGTTCATCATCTTCATTGTATTGCTGTTGTCCCCGTTCGGTCCTACCCCTGTTCGTGGCCCAAGTTCGCTGCCTGCAACCATACTGTCTCTGTTCCTCGCCGATCGTCCCTGCTCATCGCCGTTGCTGCTTCTTCTTCAACGCATGCCCCTGTCCGGTTGCTCCTCGCTTCAAGCCTCCTCTGTGCTGTGTTGTTTCTATTTTGGTTCACTACTGCTCGTGTCGTGAAGATAGCAGAGAAAGAAAAGAAAAAAAAAAAGGGCTGCTGGCAACGTGAAATAAGAAAGAAATCGTGGATGAGGGAATCGATAAGCATATTATGAAAAATCCAAAGTATGCTCAGGAGCTATAACATTGTTGTGATGGCGTCAAGCACAATGAATTGAGGCATTAAAATCAATCTGGAACTTAATAAGAAAGGTATGGACAATATCATGTTGAGATATCCATTGAAACCTTTTTATATTTGTTGGACTTAATGTTTTCTATCAATTATTTTGTTTTTTTCATGCATGTTTAAACTTTTATAATTAGCCACATAGTCTTATTATTTGATAATACGGAAAAGGTAAAAAGAAATCATATTAGTTAGACCACTAATTTAAAATTGTATATTATTTTATTAAAGTTTGTAAATATTTAAAATTCAATAAAATAAATATTTAAGTAAATAAATATTACTCCGATGATGGGATTTCTTAAAAATCGCAAGTAGCGATTCTTTGATAATCCTTAGGATCGAAATAAAATCTTTAATGTCACAAGCGTATTGGGACATTCAAATGATTTTATTCCAATATAAAGAAAATATTAATAAGATGTCTTAGTATAAAAAAATAAATAAATATAAAAATGGTAATAAAAATAATAATATAAAAAAATAGGTAAATACAAAAAATAGTAAGTGAATGGAAGTAAAAAAACTTTTAAATATAAAAAAATAGGTTAGAAGTTGAAATAAATAAATGGAATTTAAATACACATCTTAAATATAAAAGGTCCCCGATGATAGGATTCCTTAGAAATCACAAGTAGTGATTCTTTGATTATCCTTAGGGTCGAAATAAAATATTTGAGTATTACCAGCGTATTGGGGTATTCAAATAATTTTAGTTCGATATTAAAATTTCTATATAACCCACTTATATGAAATAAACTAACAATAATAAATAAATAAATATTTTAAACAAACAAATGAACAAGACTTCAAAATAAAGAGTAAAACAAATAAATAAGATATAAACAATGTCCGATGATGAGATGTTACGGAATTCACAAGTAGTGATTCCTAACTGATCTCTAGGTAAGAGAAATATGCTAAATGTTACCAGCGTATTGGAATATTTAGTATGACTTTTCAATAAAAGTAAGATTTTATAAATATAAATAAATTACAAAATAATAATATAAGTATAAATGAATTAAAAGATAATAAAAATAAAATAAAATTTCTTATGTGCATCACATCTATTTTGTTTGCATCATTTGCATTCATTGTAATTCCAAACTAAATGCAAATCTCCCAAGGATGGGATTCTATAGAAATCGCAAGTAGCGATTTTTAAGAAATCCCTAGGTGAGGAAATTATCCGAAATGCTGCCAAAAGTATTGGGGTACTTCGGAATAATTTTCAATATAAGGGATTTTCATTTATAAAAACTAAAATTTATGAATTAAAAAATAATAAAATGAAATAATGGATTTCTCATGTACATCATCCATATTTTGATTGTATCATTTGCATTCATGAAATTTCAAAAAAAATAAGTGCGAATCTCCCGAGGATGGGATTCTATAGAAATCGCAAGTAGCGATTCTTAAGAAATCTCTAGGTGAGGAAATTATCCGAAATGCTACCAAAAGTATTGGGGTATTTTGGAATAATTTTTAATACAAAAGATTCTCATTTATTTCAAATAAAAAAATAAATTTAACATAAATAAAAAATAAAATTTAATACTTCAAATAATAAGCAAATAACAAATTGATTTCAAAATAAATGAATTTCTTTTTTTAAAATGTTTAATTAAGACCATTTTATTAAGATCAAAAGATAATACATGATTAAGTGGTACCGTTTTCTAACGGGCGCTGTGGGGGTGCTAATCCTTCCCCACGCGTAACCGAACTCCCGAACCCAAACGTTGTTTTCGCAGACCAAAAAAAATTTTTTTTTTGATAAAACTTAATTAATTTTAAGATTTTATTAAAAAGATAAATAATTTTAGGTGACCAATCACACCTAGTCAAAAAAGATTGGTGGCGACTCCCTTTTCGTGTTTTTTTTCAAAATCGTCTAGCGATCGAGTCCCGGACGAAAATCGTTACGACAGTGCAGGAAAAGCTTGTAGAACCGAAACCACAAGATTTTGGCCCATGGATGTTGATTACTAGACGTAGACAAAGGAGAAATCCAAATGGAAATGATAATCGTGGGATAGTTTAAAATACTGATGGTTCTAGGTTTAACATTCTTTCGGAGGGTAAGGAAAATGTGGAGGTGAATAATGCTAAACACGTAGGAAATACTAATGTTCACATACAACGTGAACCAAAGGAAGTCAATGGGCGTATGGGCCAAACACGGGCTGTGGATTTGAGTGTATCAAAAGATGTTGGACTAAGGGGTTCCCGGGTTTATCTACAGTAAGGTCACAAAATATCGACCTTACTGTAAGGTCACGAGATCTCATGAGATATTCAATATCTCATGAAAAACTGAATAAATAATAAAAGTTAATAAAATATATTAATAATGGTTTAACAGGTCAACAGGTAAACTTAAATTTAATGAAGTATAACTTAAATTACATTTTTATCCTTTCAAAAGCCAATGAGATATTTAAATTACATTTCTATCCATTTATTAAAAATGAAAATTACAAATTTATCCTTTTAAAATATGAAACCAAATTATCTAATATATTAAATTTAATAGTTTTTACCTTAGTTTATACATTAATAAGGGTAGTCCATTCTAATTTAGAGTGAGAAAATTGGTAAGAGAAAGTGCCTTACAAAGATAGTGTTTTAGAGATATTTTGTGTAGAAAAAGGCAATAAAGCATTTAACTGCTCTATAGTTTTGGATTTGTTTTACACTTATTGTCATAAATTTTACGGTTAATTATATTAAATTTATACTTTTATAGTGTTTTTACAATTATTCTCATCAAATTTACGATGAACACATTAATTTTATGGTTAATTATTATATATTTTTGTCTTTCTAGTGTTTATACTTATTCTCATCAATTTTATGATATATTACATTAATGTTATGGTTAACTATTATAGGTTTATGCTTTTTCTAGTATTTTTACGCTTACTCTCATCCATTTTACAATAAATAGTATAAATTTTACAATTAGTTGTTATATTTTTAAATTTTTCTGATGTTTTTGTGCTTATTCTCATCAATTTTTCGATGAATTTCATCAATACTACGATTAGTTATCATATTTTTATGCTTTTTCTCGCTTTTTTATGCTTACTTTTATCAATTTTACGATGAATATCATAAATTTTACGACATAAATTTTACGATGAGTCCTATAAAATTTACGATAAATTTCACAAATTTTATGATGAGTATAATAAATTTTACGATAAATATCATAAAATTTACAATGAATCTCATAAATTTTACTATGATATCATAAAATTTACGATGAATCTCTTAAATTTTACGATGAGTCTTATAAATTTTACGATTAATATCATAAATTCTATGATGAATCTCATATTTTATGATGAATCTCACAAATTTTATGATGAATATAATAAATTTCACAACGAATGTCATAAAAATTTATGATGAATCTTATAAACTTTATGATAAGTCTCATAAATTTTACGATGAATGTCATAAAATTTATGTTAAATCTCGTAAATTTTATGGTTAATTATCATATTTTTATACTTATTTTAGTGTTTTTATGCTTATTCTTATTTATTTTACTATTAGTTATCATATTTTATAATCAATTCCTATTTGTCTAACTTAAATTTAATTTTTCATTCATGGGAGTAGAATGCTCAAAAATAGCATTCATCTACCCCATTCAATTCTTTGATCCAGTGCCTTTGAATTGCATAAAAAATCAACTATCATAGTAAGCAATCGGCTGCCCATTTCATTTTTTTTTTAACCAATTGGACAATTAACATTTCAGATAATGTACTTTTATTATTATACATAAAATATTACCAAAAAACCATGGCCATCAATGAAGTTATGGCGTATAAAAAAAGTTTATGGCGTACTCTAATTAACCGACTTGCACTATAATTATATACCAAATATTATTAAAAAAATCATGACACCCATCATCATATCATATATATATATATATATATAATATATATATATATATAAAACTAGAAAATCATGGCACTCAAGTAGATGGTCACGATTTGCAGCAGCAAACACACATGTTGCACACAAGGGATTGAATCTGTAGCCAACATGTATGGTGCCAATGGAAATCATATACAAATTCTCATTTACTCGCAAATAAAATAGAAAATGCTAAAGTATTGGGTAGCCGACTGTCTATTCAAAGCAGTCGACTTCTTTTTGCTTTTAATCTTTTTGTTTGAAATTTTACTTAGGGCAGTTGAATGCTTATTTTGGGCATTCAACTGCCCATATACAAAATAAAATATATGTATCATTATATTGATGATAAATTTGTGCTCATTAATTTATTTTATTTATACTACTTAACAAATAATTTTACAAAACTTCAAACTAAAAAATATATATTTATCATAGAAATATATATTTATCATAAATTTGTGATCATTAATTTACTTTATTTTTACTTAAAAAAAAACCATCATCGAAATCAGACATAAAACCTAAAAGTATGAAAGGAAAGTAATGGCCAACGAAAAAAACTCACCATCCTTTATACAGATTAAAAAATTGTAAATCCAATAAAACCAAATATTTATGGCTTAATTAATCTTACGGAAAACTAAAGTTAAGTACATCACCTGATATTTGTCTATTTGACGATTTTCAATCAACTAAGCTTACAAATTGGCTTCATAATTGCAACTTAGTTGTTCAAATTTTCAATTGTTAAATTAGTAATACTTTTTTTTTAATATTTAATATATATAATGATAATTTAAAAAACTAATTTAATAGGATACCAAGTTTAAGATATTTTTATTTTATGATAAATCTCGTAAATTTTACAATGAATCTAATCAATTTTACAATGAATCTTATAAATTTTACGAGAAAACTCATAAATTTTACGATAAATGTTATTAATTTTACGAAGAATCTTACAAAATTTATAATGAATGTTACAAATTTTATGATGAATGTCATAAATTTTACGATAAATGTCATAAATTTTACGATGAATCACATAAATTTTATGATAAATGTCATGATTTTTTATGATTAGAGTACTGTAATAATACAAACCTATTATTTGTATAATTTTTGTATAAAATTGAGGGGCTTTCTTAAGAAAATGGGAAAAAGGAGGATTGGCCTCCCAAATTTTCATGGTATTCTTTTATATTTATATTCCTATGTATGAAGTATTAAATGTAGATTTAATTTGTATTAAACCTTTTCCTTTTCTAGTATAAAAAAAATAGTGTATTAACATTTAATGAACTTGGCCATACAAAACACTTTTTCTCCTCTGTACATAAAAGTATACAAACCATACATTCATTCTTGCAAAGAAGACAGGAACGAAGCCAAAAAATCATCACTCCAAAACTACTTGTATTTACTTATATTATTTTTTATAGGTGAAGAAGAAGCAATAAAAACACTGTAATTCTTCTTGTCATCATCGAAGTAAACATGATTTTCAAGATAAAAAAGTACATAAGTGCAATTCTAAATTAACTCATCCAAATAAATTTATTTTTAAATTTCATTCAGTATTTTTTTAATCAACTTAAATAATTGAGAGAACTAAAAATAAAAAATATTAAACTGGAAATACAATTAATATATAATGATAATTATCATCGGAAGTGATATCTACCTCTTGGCATATCATTCATTTCTTAATACGAAATAACGAGAACCAAGATTGGATGATATCGGTTGTTTATGCAAGCACTAGTTTTGAAGCTCGTTGTGGTCTTTGGAGGGAGTTAGCAGAGTTGTCAAAAATAGTGCATATTCCATGGATGATGATAGGTGATTTTAATGAAATCAGGGCTGTCTCAGAGAAACGAGGAGGGAATGCAATTTCGATGAGTAGAATTTCTGCTTTTAATGAGATGATGGTGAATTGTAACTTGATGGACTTGGGTTTCCATGGCAACAAATTCACTTGGTGTAACCGGAGGAGGGGAATAGCAAGAATTCAAGAGCGCTTGGACAAGGCACTTGCAAACCCAAAATGGAAGCTGTTGTTCCCAGAGGCCTTTGTCAAACATCTTCCACACATGCATTCGAATCATTGTCCGCTGGTGTTGAAGTGTACACAAGACTGGAAAATGGATAAATCTAGGAGACCATTTCGTTTTGAATGCATGTGGATGAGTAAGCCGGAGGTGGAGGATATAGTGAGAAGAAGTTGGGTCGAGGATAATGTTGGCTTGGTACAAAAGGTAGACCATTTACAAAAGTCCTTGAGGGCATGGAACAGAAAAGAGTTTGGGAATTTGTTTGGAAATAAAAAGGCCTTACGGGCAAGGATTGCTGGGGTACATAAAGCAATCAGTGAAGGTGGTTCCCATCAGCTTGAAACACTGGAGAAATCCTTGATAAGAGAGTATAATGTAATCTTGTGCCAAGAAGAACTCTATTGGTTTCAAAAGTCTAGAAAAAGTTGGATTCATGATGGTGATTGCAATACAAAGCTTTTTCACTTATCTACTATGTGTAGAAGGAGTAAAAATCGAATTACTATGCTTAAAGATAGCAACGGTGAATGGGTTAAAGAGCATATTAATAGAAGTAACTGACAGTTAGGTAGTTACAACTATAACTACCTAACTGCCAGCTAGACAAGTCTTATGCTTTTGACTATATAAACGTTTTTGATGTAAAAGAATATTCATTAAGTTTTCCAGAGAATTGAATTACAGTTTCTTCTTTCTCTGTTTTCTCTTTCTCTTCTTTCTCTTCTTCTTCTTCTTCTTGAATGTTGTTCTTGAATCATTTCATAATCTCAACATGGTGTCAGAGCATGATAATGAAGCTGGTTCGACAGCTGTGAAAGAAGCTTCTTCTGCCATTTTTAATCCTGGTTCACAGTGTATTACGGTAAAGCTTGAAGATGATAATTTTTTGTTATGGAAACAACAGGTTGTAGCAACATTAAGAGGCTATGGATTGAAGGGTTTTATTGATGGTACACAGACTATACCATCGACTAATACTGCTGAGTTTCAATTGTATGATAGACAAGATCAGTTATTACTTTCTTGGCTTCTTTCCTCAATCAGTCCTCAGATTCTTCCGAGTCTTGTAGGATGTGAAAGTACAAGGGAATTATGGGAAGCAATAGAGGAATATTTTGCATCTCAGACAACAGCAAAGGTAATGCAATATAGAAGGCAACTGCAGAATATAAAGAAAGGCTCTCTTGGTATGAAAGAATACCTCCTAAAGATCAAGACACTCTGGGATACATTGCAATCTTGTGGTTGCAAGATGAGTGAAAATGAAGTTGTTCATATAACTTTGTCTGGTCTTGGTCAAGAATTCGATGCCATTGTTGCTGCAATCTCAACTCAAAAAGAATTGCCAAATTGGAAGTCTACTTCAGCACTGTTATTTGCTACTGAATCAAGAAATCTTCAGAATTCTGCTTTTACTGAATCAGTGGTTCCTTCTGCTCATTTGGCTATGCAACAGAGGAAGTTCTCTTTTGAGAATTTTCGAGGGCAGAATGGTGGTGGAAGAAATGTTAGAGGTCGAGGAAAGTTTAAAGGTAGAGGATCAAATACCTCCAAGCTACAGTGCCAACTTTGTGGCAAGATTGGACATACTGTCCATAGATGCTATCATAGGTTCGATATTTCCTTCAATCCTGAACCTGGAGAGTCCTCATCATATTTTGGTGCACAAGGAAATGTCTCTTCCTGTCCACAAGTTAATGTAGCTGAAGCATTGATGGCTACACCTAGTTCAATATTGGACTCAGCATGGTATCCTGATTCGGGTGCCACTAATCATGTTACCAACTCACTGGAGAATCTCAACTTAGGGTCTGCATATCATGGAAATGGCAAGTTGCAAATGGGAAATGGTATTGGTACTAATATAGCAGGTATAGGAAATTCTCTTGCTCAAACCTCATACAAGACTTTTCAATTAAATAACATTCTTCATGTCCCACAGATCACCAAAAATTTACTTTCTGTGTCACACTTTTGTAAAGACAACAAAGTCTTTTTTGAGTTCTATTCTAACAATTGTTTTGTGAAGGATTTGGTTACCAAGGAGATTCTACTCAAAGGGACTCTTGAAGGAGGGTTGTACAAGTTTAATCTGAACATAAATAAGTCTGCAGCATCAGTTTCACACAGCCAGAAGTCAGCCTTAGTGTCAGAATTAGTCTCGAATAATGATTCTACAGTTTCCTCTTCCACAAAGTTTTCAACAGTTTCAAATTCATCAGATATGTTTGTTTTGTGGCATAGACGTTTAGGTCATCCACATACTGATGTAGTTTCTAAAGTCTTGTCTACTTGTAAAATCTCAAATACTAGCAATAAAAGATTCATTTGTCCTCATTGCCAACAAGCTAAGAGCCACAAGCTTCCTTTCTCTATGTCTTCAACAGTTTATCACTCACCACTTCAGCTTATAGAAGCTGACCTTTGGGGCCCTGCTCCTGTCACTTCTGGAGATGGATACAAATACTATGTTTCCTTTATAGATGCATTCTCAAGACATACTTGGATTTATTTCTTACAAACTAAAAGTGAGGCCTTATCTTCTTTTATTCACTTCAAAAGAATGGTTGAAAAACAGTTTAATTCTTCTATTAAAGTCTTACAAACTGACTGGGGTGGTGAATTTAGGAGCTTTAGTTCATTTCTTAACTCAGAAGGTATTGTTTTTCGACATCCTTGTCCACACACATCTCAGCAAAATGGCATAGTGGAAAGAAAACACAGGCATATAGTAGAAACTGGTCTTACCTTATTGTCTCAAGCCTCACTTCCCTTCAAATTTTGGTCAGAAGCCTTCTCTGCTGCAGTCTTTCTTATTAACAGATTACCTAGTGCAACTCTTCATTCAAAGTCACCATTTGAGGTATTATATAAGGTATCTCCTGACTATTCCTTTCTCAAGACTTTTGGATGTTTATGTTTTCCCTATATCAGGCCATATAACACTCACAAAATGGAACTTCGATCCTCACCTTGTTTGTTTCTTGGATATAGTCCCAACCACAAAGGCTACAAGTGCTTAGATGCTAATGAAAATCTGTTTATATCTCGACATGTTACTTTTGATGAAACAAAATTCCCTTATTCAGAACTATTTGCTAAACAAACCTGTAGTCATATGAATTCTGTTTCTGTTACTATTCCCCCACCTCCAATTCTACCTTTTCCTTCTACTTCAAATAATTCTTCTTCAAGCTTCACATCACCAGTTGATCACTCAGAATCTACTTCCTCCTCTAACATTCAAGCTCATCAATCTCCTTCATCATATATCTCACCTACTCAATCTTCAAATTCTACCCTGCAAGAGAATCCTCCAAACTCTATCTTAGGACCATATCCATCTTCTATGAGTAATTGTCACCCTATGAAAACCAGATCCAAAGGTGGGATCTTCAAGCCAAAAACTTATTTGGCAAGTCTCGATGATGAGGAACCAGCTACAATTACACAGGCATTGCAACATGCAAAATGGACAGAAGCTGTTAAAGCTGAATACCAAGCTTTGTTAAAAAATCAGACCTGGACTTTGGTTCCCTCTCCTTCAGACAGATCTGTAGTTGGATGTAGATGGGTGTTTAAACTCAAGAAAAATGCAGATGGTTCAGTGGCTAGGTATAAAGCTAGACTGGTGGCTAAAGGGTATCTTCAACAGCCTGGTATTGATTTTGGGGAGACATTTAGTCCAGTTGTCAAGCTTGTTACAATTAGGATTATTCTTACTTTAGCTTTGTCTAAAGGTTGGCATCTCAGACAAGTTGATGTGAATAATGCATTTCTCAATGGCAACTTAAATGAGGAGGTGTATATGCATCAACCACCTGGGTTTGAAGTTCAACATGGAAGTCAGAAGCTGGTATGTAAGCTAAACAAAGCCCTATATGGTCTAAAACAGGCACCAAGAGCCTGGTATGACAAGCTTCAGAATTTTTTGCTTCAACAGGGTTTTTTCTCCTCCAAATCTGATCAGTCACTTTTTATTAAGAAGTCCAATTCTGTATGCTTGTATGTTTTGGTTTATGTAGATGACATTATAATTACTGGTAGTTCGGTTGATGCAATTGACAAGCTGGTTAGTGCTTTGGACAAAGCCTTTTCACTTAAGGATCTTGGATCCTTAAATTTCTTTTTAGGCATTGAAGTTCACAGATTGAAGACTGGTCTCTTACTTACTCAGTCCAAGTACATCAAAGAACTGTTGCAAAGGTTTAATATGTTACATGCTAGATCAGTGCCTACTCCTATGGTCAGCTCTTTGAGGTTGTCAGCTAATGAGGGTTCCCCTGTTGAAGATGCTCAAAAATTTAGGAGTGCTGTTGGTGCTTTGCAATATGTCACAGTGACTAGACCTGATATATCTTTTTCTGTTAGCAAACTATCTCAGTTTATGCACCAGCCGTTGGATACTCATTGGAAAGCTCTTAAAAGAGTCTTCAGATATCTTGTTGGTACTTTGGAGCATGGTATCTTGTTGAAACCCTCACCAGTTCTGACCTTAACAGGATTTACAGATTCTGATTGGGCTTCTGATCCAGATGACAGAAGATCTATGTCTGGTTTTTGTGTATTCCTTGGGAGTAATATCATTGCTTGGAGCTCAAAGAAGCAACATACAGTGTCAAGATCGAGTACAGAAGCTGAGTTTAGAAGTCTGGCCAGCTTAACTGCTGAAATAACTTGGATTCAATCCTTATTGTCTGACATTGGTGTTATTCTTCCAGTTAAGCCACACATATGGTGTGATAATTTGTCTGCTGTAGCCTTGTCTGCTAATCCAGTTCAACATACCAGAACCAAGCACATGGAATTGGACATGTTCTTTGTTAGAGAAAAAGTTTTGCAGAAGCTTATAGCAGTTAATCACATCCCAGCCTATGATCAAACTGCTGACATCTTGACAAAACCTTTGTCCTTGTCCAGTTTTGATCGGCTAAGAGCTAAACTTACAGTCCAAGAGAGGGGTGCTCAGCTTACAGGGGAAGTGCTTGGTTTACGGCAGCATGTTGGTGGTTCACAGAAGCCTGGAAGTGGAGTGTTTAGTTTACAGGGGCATATTAATAGAAGTAACTGACAGTTAGGTAGTTACAACTATAACTACCTAACTGCCAGCTAGACAAGTCTTATGCTTTTGACTATATAAACGTTTTTGATGTAAAAGAATATTCATTAAGTTTTCCAGAGAATTGAATTACAGTTTCTTCTTTCTCTGTTTTCTCTTTCTCTTCTTTCTCTTCTTCTTCTTCTTCTTGAATGTTGTTCTTGAATCATTTCATAATCTCAACAGAGCAGGATGATTTACAAAGGCTTGTCTATGCCTTCAACAAAGAGCTTTATACGTTGGAGGACCAGAGGCAAGTACCACTTAATGCTCCTTCCCCCATTTGTCTACGGCCAAATCAAGCGGTTGAGTTGGATAAACCGGTTGAGATTGAGGAGGTTAGGTGTGCGTTGTTTCAAATGAAACTGTGGAAGTCACCAGGGAATGACGGGTTTCAAGCTGGCTTCTATCAGACATATTGGGATATTGTTAAACATTCTTTGTTCCAACTGGTAAGTGATGCTTTAGCAGGGGGCACTTTGCCAAGGAGCTTAATGAAACTCTGTTGGTTTTAATACCAAAAATAAAGAATCTTGAAAACCGTTAAAAGTTTCAGGCCAATTAGTTTATGGCTGGTCACCTATAAACGCATTGCAAAGGTTTTGGTGAATAGGTTGAGACAATTTTTGGAAGGTTTAATTGCTCTTCAACAAAGTAGTTTTATGCCGGGTAGACAAGCTACAGATAATGTGATTTTGTTCTCCACAGTATCTGGAAATCAAAGAGGAAGAATGGGCTCATAGCTATCAAGATTGATCTTGAGAAAGCATATGATAGAGTACGATCAGACTTCTTGGAAGAGACTCTGGCCTTCTTTGGTTTTTCTGCTAAATGGTTGAGCTTGATTATGTTCTGTGTTCGTAGTATGTCAATGTCGATTCTCTGGAATAGGGAGAAATTAGATAGTTTCAATATGCAGAGGCGGTTAAGATAAGGTGATCCCCTATCTCCTTATCTTTTTGTTTTGTGCATGGAAAGGTTGGGTCATCTCATAAACTTGAAGGTTCAAAATGGGAGATGGAAGCCTATATTGGTTGGAGGAGGAACTATAGGGGTCTCACACTTATTTTTTGCAGACGATATCTTCTTGTTTACTAGAGCATCTTCTAGTCAAGTCTGTCATGTCAAAGCAGTTTTGGATGAGTTCTATATTTCTTCAGGGGCTAAAATGAATGTACAAAAATCAAAATTCTTCACCTCACCTAGAGCCTTTGCAAGGAGAGCAGAAAGGTACGTAACACTCTTGGCATTAGCAACACCAATAATCCTGGTAAATATCTTGGTGTTCTTTGATACATGGACGTTAAACAAGCAAACGTTTCAAGAAACAATTGATAAGGTGCAGAATTGGTTAGCCGGGTGGAAGGGTAAGTGTTTATCCTTAGTTGGAAAGGCAACGCTTATTCAGTCGGTTACTTCAGCTATCCCAACTCATCTTATGATGACAACCTTTCTTCCAAAGAATGTTTGTGAGATGATTAATCGCTTGAACCGAAAATTTTTATAAGATGAGATGATCTGAAAAGGGGGCCCAAGTATGTTGGGATGATGTATGCTGTCCTAAGTGGTTAGGTGGTCTTGGACTTAGGAAAAAAGAGAGGCAGAACCGTATTTTAATGCAAAAAACAGCATGGAGGTTCTTGATGGAAAAGGATAGCCTTTGTGTTAAGTTTATTAAAGAAAATATCATATTCAGAATGATGTATTGAGATATTTACAGGAGTTATCTGGTTTGAAATAGAACTGGTCAAGTTCTTGGAGGCATATTGCTACAGCCTGTAACTTGATTGGTAAAGGACTGGTTAGAAGGGTTGGAGATGGGAGGGATACTAGGTTTTGGACTGATACTTGGCTGGACAAACCTATCTTGGAGCTTCTAGGTGAGGTGAACCTTGTAGTGGATTTAACAGAACTAGTGAGTAACTATATAAGACCGACAGGTGGGTGGAACATGGAGGCTTTGTTCTCATGCTTACCTGCAGATATTGCTTTGAAGGTTATTGGTCTTCCTTTGCTGAGATTCAAGGAACAGCAAGATAAATGGATATGGAAGGATGCTGCAGACGGCTTATTCACCACCAGATCTGCTTATAGAAGTGAATTTGTATTAAGAGAGGTGGAACAATTAGAGGATTGGACATGGTTATGGAAACTTCCAGCACCGTCACGATGGCTTCACTTTATATGGCTAGTTAGAAAAGATAGGATTTTAACTAATGTGTTGCAGACCAAGCAATGCTTGACAAACAATCCAAGATGTTCTTTGTGTGGACGTGCTGATGAAACAACTTTGCTTGTACTTAGAGACTGTGCTTTGCCAGAAAAGATTTGGAGATAGTTGTTAAATGATGGTGTGGTAGAGTTCATTAATCACTCACCGGAGGAATGGTTATGCTATAACTTAAAATGGAATGGAGTTGGAACCTGTGAACAAAATAAGTGGCAGTGTGTTTTCATTACAGCATGTTGGTATATTTGGAAGAGGAGATGTTCGATGATCTTGGGGACAGTAGATGGAGTTAGGGATGCAACTGTACAGAGTTCTAAGATTCTCTCTGACATACTAGAAACTGTTAAGGAACTATCCTGCTCATTCTTGAAGAATAAGCCTATAATGGAGAACGGGATGATAGCATGGCAAGCACCTCCAAAAGATACGATTAAAATTAACACTGATGGGTCTTCCTTGAATAATCCTGGTATTTCGGGAGCTGGGGGAGTTTTAAGATCCAGCGATAGTAAGTGTTTAGCAGTTTTCCGTACTCATTTGGGTATATGCTCCAACACAAATGCTGAGCTTCAAGCTGTGAGGTTTTGCTTGCTATTAGCCTGGAACAAGGGCTACCGGAATGTGATCTGTGAGATAGATGCCAAGATTGTACTGAACTTAATCAAATCTGGGGATGTTGACTACCATCCACTTGGAGGAATCATTGAAGATATTAGGAAGCTTGTTGGAAAACCATGGACATGCCAGTTTCAACATGTGCTCAGAGAGGGTAACTTTGTTGCCAATGCTTTAGCACAGTCCAAGTATGAGATTGATGAAGACTATGAAGAATTGCAGGATCCACCTGACTTTGTATTGTCAAAGCTGTTAGCTGACGAGAGGGGAGTTTGTTTCCCTCGTGGCTTCACATTGCCGTAGTTCTTTAATTTCTCTTTGTAACCGATAAAAAAGTAGACACGATAATTTGTGGATTTATATTGCGTCTGTTTTGTATAAAAATTATTATATCATTATTTATATCAATACATCAAATAACAAAATTAATTTTTAAAAAAAATCGATGGATTTTTTTTTTCAAAATTTTAATCTAAATCATTCACCTTTTTTTTCTTATCTCTATAGCATTTCTAAATTTATCATATTTACTTCAACAAGTGATAGAAACATGCCGATGTCCTATCACTGAATCAAAGTGAAAGAAGAGATGTTTTAACCCCATTTTTATGTTAATGAAATAGAAAAACAGGTGTTTGACTAAAATTAATTAAAATGAATAACAGTAAAAATTATTGATCATCTGTGTATTCGACCAAGATAAAGATTATTCCGTCAATAATCCTAGTAAAATGAGCAGTTAAGCTAGCGGAAAATGTGCATCCTTTACAGGGGAAAGCAAAACAAAAGTTTTGGATGTCCTAAAATTGTGCAGAAAGATAATGAGAAATCTTGTATTCTGTTAGACATACATTAGATAAACCACAAGCAAGCATAGAACTCAAAAACAGAAACTAAATAAAGGCTCACCTGGAGGCCACAAAAGATTTAGCCAGTGAGACAGCAGCAATTACCCCACTTGGAAGGCTAAATGGATGTCAACTGCATAATAACTTGGTATGTCAAGCAGGAAAGTGCCCCTTTTTAACTAGTAACTGAAGTTCTCATGAAGGATACCAGATAGTTTGTGTTCAATGAGTGGTTGAACCTCCAATTGCTACCTCTTTTCAAGCTATTCTTAATATGTTGGCAAAATATTGGGAGTTTCTGGTTCTTTTAGCTAGGATTTGCTCACATTTCTCCGAACATAAACCTTTATCTGCTTTTCTGGGTGTTCCCTTCCATGCGTCCCTAGATCCAAGGGTGCATTCGTGGAATCTTTCACTTCCATTGATAGGGATACAGCTGCGTCCTCACCACTAAATTTGGCTTCCTTGGTCTTTATTTCAAATTCTAGAAGCTTTTCGGGTTTTTCAAACTGCTGTCTACGCTTCTGCTCAAGCTCTTCTAAATCTTGGGACATACCAAGGGAAGTTTTTACTGTCGGCCGAGAATTTTGTGTCTCTCTCCTAGTATAAAACTTAGCTGGCTTCTGCTTGTTTTGAGTAAACCTCTCAGAGGTAGTTATTTGAAGTTTTGCAGACCTTCGACGACTAGAAAGCTTAAGTTGCTTTAAAAGAATCTGCCCCAAATCGCTGGATTCAAGAGATGCTGATATAGAGTCTTTACGCAACTTATGTGCCGTCCGGTTAAAATGTGTCCTCGATTGTGGCTGCTTTTGTGCTGGCAGAGCACAAACAATAATCGAATTCCTTTCTCTGTGATGAGGCTTCAATCGCTGCCGCCCCTCATGCTTTAAAGCTTCTTTCTTTTCCTCTTCTTTTTTAGCCAATTCCTTTTCTTCCTCTAATAGATGCATGGAACACTCCTGAAGTGAAGTCTTCAAGTTTTCTCTATTTTCTCCATCACAAGGGAATACCGGCATCTTGGTTCTGGCGTCAATTTTCTGGTCCTGTGGGTGGCCTTGTTCACTAACTATCTTATCTCGTGGTTGCTCATGCTCACCAATCATTACAACATTCATTACAACATTAGATTTCATTACTCCACTTCTACCCTTTATTTGTTGTTGTTGCTCCTCAACATATTTCTTCTCTTCTTCCAGCAGAGGAATATCATCTGTTGATACCTTTTCAGTCCAAAAAAGCATCATCTCAGTAAGCTGAATGTCAAATCTTGTTGAAACTTCAACCACAAATAAATTTAACAGTTGGACCAACACAAAAATGCATGAACAAATGCGGCTATCCCTGTTTACAACTAGAAAGTAAGTAAAACCCAAGAAAAGCATGTTCAAAGATGCAATGCTCTATTTTTATGAAAAAAGGGTGCCAGTTTGCTTTCAGGTGCAATATGTGATATGAGTAATCATTTTGTTAGGTTGCAGTTATAGGGAGCATATTTCATGGACTAGCTGGAGTCTAAGAACTAAGAACTATAGGCCAATTATATTGACGAAGAATTCTACGTAAAACCTATAATGTTTGCAATTATAGAAAGTAACTAAGAATACTAGCTACAATTTAATGGTGTATTACAATATCAAAGTCTGATGACCTATAACTGATAAAGGAAACCCTTTTCTAGTAATGTAAAAATATTCCATTGATTAATGGTAACCTAAAATATCAAAATCTAATAATTTATACAATTTATTAAAGGAAACTATTTTCTTTTTTTTTTTGGTTACAAAAAGTTTAGGAGTAGGGGAGGTTATCCCATCTCCAAAGTCAGGACAAGCTACCAACCCATTTGGGATTTCATTGGACTTTCGCCTGCGAATTTTTCGGACTTATAGATTGCCTACCAATGAGGGATCGTGGGGATTTGAACTTTGGTGCTTTGCACAAATGTCCAAACCTTACCCACTTAAGCTAACCCTCATTGGCAAAGGAAACTATTTTCCAATCGTGCTGAATCAACTAATATTACCTAAGGATTACATTAAGGGAGAGAAAGAGAGGGAACACTTGCTTCCTTCCAAAATAGAAGAAACTTGATACTCCTTGAGCCAGGGTATTTGGATTATGTATTGGACTTATTTGTGTTCAAGAGGAACTGCCTCTTCTATGTATGCTCAATCAATAGAATTTGGTACAAGGAGTAACAAATCATCATTTCACTTTTTCCCGTTCTTTCTGCCATAAATTCCATAAAGATTCTAGCTCACAGAATCATTCCTACAAAAGACCTCAACATATTGTCTAAACAGAATCATATATAAAAAATTTTAGAATCATGCAGCCAAAAGATGAGGACTGACTTGCCCTTGAAAGTTCTTTAATGAGGTATTTGACATAAGGAAGCAGGAACATGATAAAATGTTTAAAGTCAAACGCTACATGGCACTAGAAGTTGCATGCCTTTAAAAGCCATTTGATACTGGCTATTAGATTAAACTTGATTTAATGATTTATTACTACTTAGATTAACTTAAATAGATTAATATAGGGTAAAAAATATTATCAGAAAAAAAACATAGGGCAAAAAAAAACAAGTAATAAATCATATTATTAAAGATTTTTTATATATGATTAATCTAATTATATTATTAAAGATAAATTCACCATTGAATGCTAAAGTTCTTGATAAAGTGTTCTTCTAAGTGCACAAGTTAGGACCACCACTTTAAAAAGGATTCTTACACCTAATGTTGGTTGCTACCTTTACAGTGTGATTGTGAATTTATCAATGATGAAATCATTTCTAAAATGGTGTTCTTGGGACCCTCGATAAACAATAATCATAATTAAGTAGACACAACATAACATTCAAGAGAAAACGAATAAAAAAAGAAAGGATTCTAAAAAATAGTTACTCTGCATCAGCAAATATCACTTCTATTCCAATGCTGACATGTAAATGCATTTTTAAGAAGTATACTATTTATTTCACATCATTTGTGGGGATACTAAACAGTGAAAAATTCTAATAAGAGTCCAGTAATGTGTTAAAAATTATGATTACGCGTCAACTCAAATGGAAGTAATCTTTTTGGCATAAAGTAACCTTTCCACGCAATCCTTTCTCCTACAAATAAGAAGAATTCTTAGAAAAGTATTATAAGAGTGTAATAAAAAGCAATACGAGTTACTGAAAACCCAATTCACCTTTTATTCCCAACTAAGCCCAATTACATTAGTCATGTTTTACTTATTTTGTTTATATTATTTTACCACAACTAGAAGTAAAAAGCTATCGCTAATTGCAATAATATAAACAGATGTAAGATGAACCACCTTTATTTGTTGTTCAGTCTTCTCTGGTTGCTTTCTCTTTTCTCCTCTTTGTTTTTGAGCCTCCTCAGCTGGCTTTCCTTTTGCTTTATTAACTTCTTCAACAACTTCAATTTGTCCACTAAAGTTTTGAATTTCTTCTTGAACCACTTTATTTCGTTCTTGTCCGCCTTCCTTTTGTTCTTCAAATCCCTCTATTCTCAGCTCACATGCTTTATTTTGCCCATTCACTTCAACATTCTGTCTTTCAACTTGAAATTGATCGTCAGATTGCTCAGCTTGATTACCATTTACCCCACCGCAGCCATCAATAGCCTTAACTTCTCTCCCGTTGCCTTGGACTAAGGTTTGATCTTCCTTCCCATCTCTATTTGTAATGTTCAATCTGTGACTCATCTCCTCCTCCTCATTCCTCAAATCACCATGATCCACTTGGAGCATATACCGTTCATTCTTGATGCATAAAATCTCTCCATTCCTACAAAGCTTCTTCAAATGATGACTCAAAAAACTAGCATGCCCCCATGGCAAACCCTCATACTCTTTCTCTAAAAAACTCGATATCGCCTCCTCACTTGATCCACCTTCCTCGTTTAATTTTGAAATTGCTTCTTGTATCATCTAAATCAACCAAAAACAAAAAATAAAAGAGAGCCAAAAGTGAGAAGATAAATGAGCAATAACAATCCAAAAATGTCAATTCTCAATTTCTTTCGTTACTGAGCTAAAATCAAGATTTTAAATTTGCTTTAGAAAGAAACAGCCGCATTTGCATACATTCCTCACCAATTGCCATTTCTCTGTCAGCATTTGTAGGCTTCCATTTCACTATAATTTTGTACTCATTACTTCACACATTCATTTCAACCTTTATGGAAGAAAAGACAAACGGATTATCATCAAATTTGTCAATATTCTATTGATTTTTGAACAAGAAGTAAGAGAATTAGAATATTTCATGAAATATTTTATTAATACCAGTGGTGAAAATTTCTTGAATCCCACTTTGTTCTAAAAAATAAAAAACATTAAAAATATAGTAACAAAATTCAACATCATTGACATGCACAATACTAAAAAGGCCTTCATCCCAAACACAAATAGCGAAAAGGAAAAGCAAACACTCAGATGAAAATAAATTAAATTAAATTAAATTAAATTAAAGGGTGATTGAAAGTTACCAAAGAGTAAGGAGGGTGAATGGGAGTGTGGAACGTTGGAAAGAATTGCTGCAAGCGGAGGTGGATTACGTCGGGGTTAACCGGCATTGAGGGGTTTGAAGCAGCAAGAGCTGAGAGAATTACGTCTTTAAGCTTCCTTATTTTCACTTCACTATTACTATTACTATTACTACTACGCATTTGTTCAGCTGCTGGGTTTAGGGTTTATGCCTGATTTTTGCTTTTGCAAAGTTTAGGTTGCACTCAGGCTTGGACTGCCGTCGTCACCTTCTGTGGAAGACTCAAGAGTCAGACTCGCAGACTGAACTGAACGACAGAGCAAGTAAACAATAAGAAACCAACCAACTTAAAAAATCTCAAATTAGGTTTACAAATTAATGAAACAAACATCTCACAATAATTAATATAATATATATATATATATATATATATATATATATATATATATACTACTACTCTTTTAGAAAAAAGGAATATTGGATTAATCATATTATTATATATATTACATATTTATAAAATAAAAAATTATTAATAAAATATGTTCATGCTAGACTTGACAATTCATCTTCGTGTCATATAAAATCGTGTTCGTGTCGTGTAAAATACGAAAATTTCGTATCAAAATTCGTGTCGACACGAAAAACTCAAAATGTTATTTTTATTTTTTACCATATTCATATATTAATTTTACTTAATTTTAACCTTATGTTATCTCGTGTCATTTATTCGTGTCGTGTAATCGTATCGTGTCTAAGATTGTCAGGTTGCGTAAGTTTATATGCATTTGTTAATGACTCATAAAATAAATTTTAAATTTATTTATATAAAAAGTTAAATTCAAAGTAGAAAAAATTATTTAAAATTTTATAAAATTATAAAAATTTAAAAAATATTTTGGAATTTTTGTATTTTAATTGTTTCTCATTTTGGTTTTGGTTTTGGTTTTCAATTTTTAGAAATAATTTTCTCTACTTCTTTTGTTTTATTATTATCCTATATTTTAACTTTTTGTTATTTTATTTCCTAATTTTCTTTTCCTATGTTTCTAACTACATTTCTTTCCATTAATCCCTATTTATCTTTGAGGGGGGTTTTTAGAAATGCATGAGCAATTTCTAAAATATCTTTTATAATTAACGTGTTAAAAAGCATGCGCAACAAATTCAATAACAAAATAATTTTATGATCTCGAATATAAGCTCAAATGGTAGCGTCCCCAATTTTTTGTTTGGAAAGACGAGTGTAAGTATTTTTGGACAACTATCATAACTTCCAGGTAAAGACATAATCATTTGAACTATTTCTCAAAGTCTCTTGTTCTTACTTTTAAAAATGCGACTTTTGCAAGTTTGAGATACGAATCTCAACACTTACAATAAAATAAAAAAGTGGAAAAATCCAGAGAGATTCAAGCATAGAACTAAACAAGAACATCAGATTTCTTTTGCACAAACATTTTGTTACAATGAAACAAGACAACCATCTAAATTTGGAAGTTCTGACTGCCATATCCATTTACAGAGAGCAAAGATGGATTAAGAGAGTCCAAATATAATCACTACCAACCAAAAAAGAAGAAAAAAACATGGAAAGAAACCTACAAAATAACACCATGGCATTCACCATTTTGTTGATTTACACTTGCCGGCTTTGCTATTGTCATTGTCAATGAAGCAAGGCTTGAAGGTCTTCATAACTTCTTCATATGTCGGCCTTTTATAGTCCACTGCCTGTAATCCATTTGTTTAGATATCTTAGTGTGCATTTTCAAGGGGAACTCATTAGTAAAAGTTATAATAGTAATTCATAATCGAAAAATAATGGTGCTAGTGTGCGATACCTGCTCAACGACTTCGTCAGGGGTTGCCCATTTCCACTCAGCAAATTCTGGATCTGCCCCTCCGTTTGCTAATTTGATCTCACTCTCATCTTTGTTTAATCTCATAAGAAACCTGTCGCTTGTCCCGATCTATTGTTAGCCCACAAATCATATGAAAACATGACAAACTCCTATAATTTCTTCCTATTCACTTCAAATAAAAAATAGCTAGAGCGATCAGATGGGATATAGGTAATGAAATAAAACAAGTAAAGAAGCTTGTTGTAATTTTAGAGCAGAGGTTACGTGCAAGCATTTTCACATGGAAAGAAAAAACCAGATATTTGGAGATTGTACTAATCATGGTTCAAATACCAGATTAATTGTAAACAAGCATTTCATACCATATTTGTAGAAAGAAGGATGCAAGCATAGCACACACGCGCAAACATCAAAACTATCCGACATAGACATACTTCAAAGACTTCAACCAAAATGTTTACAGATTAGAAAGCATGTGCATGGCTAGCCACTAACTTCATATGAGAACAAAAGCATAGCTAAAGTTGCAGTTTCTGATAGTGAGCAAGTGCTCCTTGCAATTGCATATAAAATCCAATAAAAGAGAATTTTATCATGGACTAGCTTTGAGTTTGATTTTTGAGCTTCTTTTGACTCTTAACTATTAATTGAATATACCCCTGACAGCAAGTAATTAGTGTTTTAACTCTTGGCTCACTCTCAGTCTCTCAGCGTTACCAAATTTAATAGAAAGAAAAAGAACAAAAGTTACTTAAATCTCAAGCTAATTTCATTACCACAGACACAAACACACACGCAAAAACAGTATCAATGAGCTTCTCTTTAAATAGCAGCTCTTGCTGGAACAAATTCGAAACATTCTATTTCCATATCTTTTATACATATTTCTACCAACACATCTCTACACACAGTGATATTCCATAACTCCCATCAGTTAAATTCCAGCAGAATGCTGCTTCAGATAGGTTAATGAGACAAAAGAGTACCCAAGAACAGTTGTTTCTTTGTGTTGCTAAAGATACCATGTGGGCTAGTGCAAGAAATACTCAACCATTACCGGATAGCTCATGCAAGTGTCCACATGACCCATCATAGAGTTTAGGTTTTTCAGTTTTTCCCTAAATATAAAAATGCAATAGTTGCTTTCCTCCTAACACCCAGATAATAAGAAGAATACAAAAATTCATGGAAACAAGGATGAGAAATATGCCACTGCAGGCATGCCATAGATGCACTGACTGCATCGAGTATTCTGTAGCCACTAGCTTAAACAATAAAATTACATTAAAAATTAAACCAAGCCACTTCAAACCAACACGGCTTTCTTCTAATAGATGAGTAGGAGGCCACCTAGATGTGAACGTGTGTGGTTGGTAAAAAAAAGGAATTTGATGAAAGGAGAAACAAACCACTTCTGTGCCTGCCCGTGCCATTCACCTCCCCAGAGTCGATTCACTTTGGCCTTTACCGCAGGAGGAAAATCATATGTCAACCAATTAGGAACCTGCTGAACCAAAATGTTAATTAACGTACAACAGCAATTGGGGAAAGAAACAATTAAGCGGGAGAGACTGGAGTAAATTGTATTAAACTAAACTCTTGCTTGGAAGTTTAAGAATATAGCTTGAATGCTTCATAATTTGAAATAACTGTATGTGTCCAATACCTCTTATATTTGTAGACAATACATTAAATACTTAAACCTCTGAGGTTTGAAAGAGTGACAAAAATTTACACATAATACAGAAAAAGCTGCAGCATAACAAGACTATTGTTTTTAACAAACCTCAGCAATAATTTCAGCAGACACTACTCCAGTTTCTTCTTGCAATTCCCTGATAGCTGCAGATCTTGGCTCCTCACCATCTTCAATACCCCCCTGAGTTCGTAAAATCCAAAAATTAAGCTAACCCAAACATAAGTGAACTCTTTCAGAGATGAGTCCATCACAAGTGAAAGTAAAATAAAGCTTTTGAATGACCCAAACAAGAAACAAGAGTGCAGAAAGATAAGAAAGAAGTTTATTCTGCTAACATCAAAACTCGAAAGACACTCAAATGAGAAAAAAACACAACTGGCAAATCATTTCTTCTAGTTAGTCATATGCACACTCACTGAAAACTGTAAATACAATTTGGTAAAACGCATGCAAGCATATTCAGTTGGGAGGCAACGAAGTTATAGCAAGCAATACAGGCACAGCGAGTAATTCTGAGCCATCGGAGTCTAGCAAGACTGATGTGATGTGAATTGTGCAATTACTCAGAACAGGCAGCAGGATAAAAGAGTTTTCAGCAAGAAATGACGCCTACAATATATAGAAAATCCTACGAGGTATTACCTGAGGCATCTGCCAGGCTCCTGGAACATTCAATCTTGAAGCTACAAAAATCTGCAAGCAGCAAAATGAAGTATTTTTCAACTTTCTCTACCCATATATTTTGCAAAAACAATCCTCACACAAGCATTAAAAAAAAACATAAATTTTCACAATAAAAAATGCAAAATTTAACTTGACTTAATTGAAGCCCAGGCTCCAAAGCCAAGGCCCAGAAGCTTTCTTTTTTTTCATATTGTAAATATTTTAACAAACAAGCCAACATGGATTTAATTCCAAACTTCTTTTTTTTCTTTTTTTCATATCTAAGCATTTTAATCAACAAACAGTAGTACATCACAAAAGTCTATCACATCTATCCAAATTATTTGTCTCGAAAACAAAACATCCAGAAAATCCAAACAGACATCCAAATTTGACATAATTTAATTTTGGTAACTTGATTTTAACTCCTACTTTTCTTACTATTTTAATTTTTCATACTGTGTTCTTTTCGGGCCATTAATCAGCTCAATCCCTCTGCTTTAAAATTATCATATGAAAAAAAACCAAACAAACAAACAAAAAGACAGAACCCAAGAGAAGGGTACCTGATTATCAGGGTTGATCAGACAGACACCAACGTTGGGACGGTAACCAGGGGGCAGTCCCTCCATTCTTAATTACCACTGCTTTTTCAGAGGAAAAAAAAACAGAGAAGTAAATGCTGTATTCAGTTTGAGGGATTCCGGGAGAGATCAGAGGAAGAAGGAAATGAAGAAAACAAGGTGGGTTTTTTTTTTCAAATTTTTTTTTTGGTTTATGGGAATGAGTGACGCTGACCTTCAGAAAATATTGAAAAATGATGGAAATGGGTGACTCTGATTTATGGAAAGGCCGCAGAGTCCAAAGATTGCTGACTCCTATCCTGCGCACCCGTGTTCCCTCCCAGGTTGCTTTTTCGCCTTTCTATCAATTATTTTAGATTCTGCTAGCTATGTTATCGTGTACTTTTCTTTTCCGTTTCATTGTGGACTCCACTAATAGCATTGTTACACGTGTTTGAAATGGCCATCAAAACACGTGTCGCAACCTAGGGATTTAACTAATAATTTTCACCTCAATTAAAATTTTTGACAAAATCATGTCTTAAATTTTTTTTTGTTACAGAGAAAATATTAAATAATTGAGGATAAAAATATTTGGATTCTAATACAAAATTTACAATATGTCACAATTCATCTTTAACTACTCGATCAAGAGGTTGTTGACAAATCATGTCTTAAATTTGATAATTAAATTAATTGACTTTTGTATCCCCTCAATTTAATTATTGATGCATGCATTTTAAATTTAAATTTTGAATTTTAAACCCTAACATTTATTGTATCCTGAAGAAATTTGCAAGAAAAATCTATTAATTTAATAAAAAGTGATGAAGTGATCATAATTCTGAATTATTATTTTTTAATTGACAACAATATTGAATATCAAAACCTTTCGAGATTATTTTTTATTTTAATACTTCTTCCATCCCTTTATTAATGTGTAAATTCCACACTCTTCAATCTTTTTTTAATTTTATAATTTTTCAATTCAATTATTATTAATTAAAATTTTTTAAAAGGTAATTAGGATAAATTATAAAAAATAATTAAATTCATGGTTAAAAAACCAAAACTTAATTCATAAAAACAGAATTGTTACTTTTTAATTGACAATAACATTGAGTGCCAAACCCTTTTGAGATAATATTTATTTTAATATTTCTTCTGGCTTATGATTAATGTGTGAAGTCGACATTTTTCAATCAATATTTTTAAAATTTTAGAAATTTTCAAGTCAATTACTATTGAACAGTAATTTTAAAATATTGTCAAGGATAAAATATAAAAAAAATAGTTAAATGGAGGGAATATATGAAAAGAGCAAGGAAGATTGGATTGGAGCTGAAGAGAAACAAATGAGAACGAGCACATACAATAAGAAGCGAAGGAGAGAGAGAGAGCGCGCACGCGGAAGGCAAAGAAACAGTGTTATTAAGCAGTGCACTAAGTGACAAAAAGTAAAACAAATATTAGTGGCTTGGGCGAGAGAAGGGCGTTGACTTTCTTTAGAGAGAGAAACTCTGATAGTAACAGCATCTTTTTCTCTCTCTTTTATTTCTTTTTCTTTGCATGATGAGTGATGATGCACATTAATCCTCAATCATTATAAACAATACCCCTTCTAACACTTGCCGTCGCCCATCCTCTACTCGCCTTTGTACGAGTGTCTGTGTCACGTCTCGTTGCCAAACTTCCCTATCCATTCAATGGTTACTTTAGATGCAATGTGAGATTAAAAAAATATTGACGGTAAAATGATAATGGGTTTAGATGTAATGATAGTAATGAATGAGTGTATTAAAAAAATAATCATTAAAAATATTATATTAAAATTAAAAAAATAAATTTAAGGATCGTGATTCAGTTAACAATGTAGGTTGAGTTTGTGAGAAGAGCTTTCGGATTCAACTCTTACTAAACACATTTCTTAAGAGGGGTGAAATGCTTTAACTGTGATTAAATCTCGAAGAAAATTAATTTTAGACCGTTAAAATAGATAAAAATATTTGTGATCTAAAAAAAATAAAAAAAAAAAAAAGAAGGGAAGAGGGGAAGGAGCAAATTTAGATTAGTGACACGGTGCTATGCCACACTGAGATCTGTTTGCATCGAAATGAGTCTAAGACGGATGTTTTAAGATTGACGTGAATGATTCATGGGGTGACTTCAATTATTATAATTAAAAATTATTCAAATTATTTGTACAAATAATATTTTTGATAATAAGTATTTTAATTTTATTTGAAAAATAATAATAAATTTACACATCTTAGATTATATGTTTTTAATATTTGTTTAATACTTATGTTATTATTTGTTTTAATTAATTACTTAAATGCAAATATGTTTATTTTTGTTCATTTCTTTGTGATTATATCAATTATTATAAATATTAATTTATTAGATTAAAGGTAAATATAGGGACGGATTTATAAAATAATTAACTAAATTCAATTATGGGCCGGATTTATAGGACCAAATCCAATTCAGTTCCGAACCAATTCGGTCCAATTAGCATGTTTATATTTCTCTAAGCACTTGAACTGTAATAAAATATCAAAATCTTGCATCACAAATGCTAATCATTTTAGAAGCACTCTAACAGTGCGTTTGGATGAAGAATTTTAAAATTTTGAAATATTTTAAAATGAAGATATTTCAAAATTCATCATTTTAAAATACTATCATTTATAATTGACTTGTTTGGATAAAAAAATTTTAGAAAGAATTTTTGAATACGAGAATTTGATTATATAAAAAATAATTATAAAAGAAAAATAATAATATTATACATTAGAAAAAGAAAAAATTTTTACACCCCTTTTTTTACATCAAACCCCATTTTAAAAAAATATGGTATAAAAAAACTTGGGTACATTTAAAAATTCTCATCATTTTGATTTCAAAAAATGCTAAATATACCCACTTAAAATTACAAATTTCTCATTACGCTTTCACCCTCTGTTTTCCATCATCTTCATTTTCTTCATCTAACTTCCTAACCCTAAACTCAAAATCCCCAATCAATTCATCTTCAACATCATCTCAAGTATTATTTTTTATATTGAAATTGAATTACTGTTTAATTTGTTGATGAATTATTAAAATAAAATTTATAATAAAATTAAAACAGTACTATCTGAGCAAGGCAGCTTGCGTTAATACCATGTCCCTACGCAAGCTATATTTTGCAGAGACAAGCTCCTCGCACAAGCGGCGAAAGCTCTAAAGAATTTTTTTTCTTCTTTTTCTTTTCTTTTGAAACTTGATTTCATACTCTTCCATGCTATCATACTAATTACTTTCATTCAAATGTTTCAATTTTGTTTTTTTAGTTTAAGAGGAAAAAAAAAAGTAAAAATAAAGGGTTTTAGAGGAGAGGAATAACAGGAATAAGGGAGAAAAAAACATGAAGAGAGAAATGCGAAGGAAGAAGAAAAACGTGAACTTATCATGTTAAAAAATTTTATTAAGATAAAATTATCTTTTCATACAAGAATATTGTTCTCATAATAAATGTTGAAGCGTAAAGAAAAAAAAATGAAGTACATATATAAGCTTTCTTGCATTATTTTAGTCAACTCTTTCAGATTTTTTTTTGTGTAAACATTTTTCGGTATTTGAAGGCCACTTTAAGACTCGACTAATCTGGAATCGAGTCGGGTTGAATTCCATTAAAAAAAAACTCTCTCAATATTATTTTTTTCATCCACAAGACTCTCAATGCTCTTTCAAATTTTCATTAACATTGTTTTTAGATTAAGGCAATGTTAAAAAGCTTCAAAAAAGGTTCATTAAAAAAAGTAAAACAAAATTTAATTTGTTGATATATAAATTACTAGATATATATTTTTTAAAATTAACCAACATCTCTCAAATTTTAAATAGATATTTTTAAAATTAAATTTTAATCATCTTTTCCACTTCATCTCTAATTTTACATTTTTTTCAATTTTAATTTCATATTTCAATTTTTTTTAAAAGTTTTCGATGTATTAAAAGATTTTAAAACTCATTAAAGAGTATCGCATGGGATACAAACTAATTTGTAACATAAAATTAGATCAAATTCGTATGGGTGTAAAACGGGCTGAACCCGTGGGTTGATCCGTCAAACCCACGAGCTTTTTAAGGATTGGTCTCATTTTTTTTAAGCCCGTTTCTAAATGGGTTGGCCCTTGCGGGTCGACAATCCGCACAGGCCGGTTCATAAACCCGCAAGCCAGCCCCGTTTAGGCCATTTTTTTTATATAATTTGTTTTTTAATTATATTATTAATATATTTTTATTTCTTACAAAATAATACATTGCATGATTTTATTGTATTCTAGCAAAAAAATGAATTTATGTAATTTTACTTTGAATTCAAACCATGACATTATATGTATAATAGTAAAAAAAAAGAAGTTGAAAGAGTTTAATGTTTAATATAAATTTATGTTTTTTCAAGATTGTAATTATTTATTTTTAAAATATTGTAAGTGAATGTAATTGTATTTAGATTGTATTTATATATGAATTTTAATGATTTTTTAAATTTTATTTTTATTATTTTTATTTAAAAATATTTGGGGCCGACCCGGTCCGCATTAAAAACGGACCGGGCATATCAAATTTGGCTGCTCGTTTTACACCCCTACAAATTCGTGACTAGATTTAGACTCATGCAATATGCAATGAGAATTTTAATTTATAATTTTTTTTAAATAGAATAAAATTATAAAAAAAAAATTAGTTTGAAATACATATTGAATAATGTATTAAAAATTGATAGTTTTAAAAATAAATTTAAAAACTTTATTAATATTTACTTTTGAAAACTTATGCGTTTTTAAGTTATGCTCATTAATGAGGTGACATTTTGTGGATGAGTGACAATGTATAACATCTATATATTGTTAGTGCATTATATATAAACTCTATATATAACAGACAAAATAAAAAAAAGATTTTGAAACCAAATACCAATTAGAAAGATTATAGAAAAAAATTAAATATAACAAATTTTAAATCTAAATAAATAAATTAAATAGCTACAACATTAATGAAAGCAATTCTTACTATATTAGTTATTAATAGATTATTGGTTAATGTTTCATGTTTGAAACTAATTTATTTTTAAAAATTGAATTTAAATGACTCCAAATTAATCTTATAAAATTAACTATAGTTGAAAACACTATTTTTTAGGGTTTTGAAAGAAAGTTTTGTTTGTAATAGTCTCAAACAAAAAAGGGAAGTAAAGTAAAAATAAATAAATAAAAATAATTTATTATTTGAATTTTTAAAAATTAAATCAATTCAAAATAATTAACTGCAATATTTTAAGATAATATGCATTTTAAATAATAGATCATTCATATGGATTTTTTTTTACCAAAGAAAATGATTGAACAAATAAATTTGCAGAATAAATGGAATGAAAATTTTAAAAAATGGAAATTTAATTCAATGCTAATGTATATAGCCTTAAATACCTAGTTTTAAGTTTTTGATAAAAAAAAAATATAAAAAAATCATCTTACCACACATGCCTTGCGTTCATATGAAATACGTATGATTTTTTATTTAAAAAAATGCATCAAAGTAAAAAAAATTATATCAAAATCAATTATTTCTATCAATATTTTAATGTATATGAAGAGAAATAGTCACATATATTGATAAAATATGTGTAAAGAAATTGATAAATAATATATGGTTTTTCTTTAATTTTAATATATATAAATATAATTGTTTATTATTTAAAAAGTAAAATAAATAATTGATTTAAAGATATAATTATTTTTTATAATTTTAATATATAGATTCTCATATTTCAGAAAGTTGAAAAAAATAATTTGAAATCATTTAAATTCAAACTTAAAAAATAAATTAGTTTCAAATATGAAACATTAACCAATAATTATTCATTTAAATCGGTGAAAGAGGTGGATTTGTGGATGATTTGGTGCCTATGACTAATATTATAGCTTTCATGATGCCTAAGAAAAATTTTACCACCATAGTTCAAATTACTTTTGACCTTTAGCCATAAGAAGTCAAGACTCAAGAATAAAACTGCAAAATCATGTTAAATCTGGTGGCATGAAATTCTTTCAAATTTTGGATTCTTACCTACTACTACTAGTTTATCATTTCGCCACTGAAGTTTGAAGCATCTCCTTTCAATGGGTTGGATATTATTTATACTTGATGTGTAAGTGTAAAGTCTAATTATTGCTCTTTATGTTGATTGTTTTTATGCAAAATAAATACACAAAATTATGTTTTATAATCTTTTATATATATATATGTTAAGAACATCTCGCATCTTAAGAGTAGACTAGAGATGAGTCATTTTTTTTTTCTGATTTGGTTCGAAAACACAATAAGCAAAATAATTGATACTTGTTGGCAACGCAAGTTGAGTTTGTAGGAAGAGCTCTCGAGTTCGACTCCCACTAAACACATTTTTGGAGAGGGGTGAAGAGCCTTAACTGTGATTAAACCCCGAACATGATTAGCCTCAGACTGTTAAAACGGATGAAGATACCTGTAGTCTACACAAAGAAAAATAATTTATACCTATTTCTACCGATTGAAAATAATCTAATAAAGAATTTCACTATACAAAAATAGCATGAATCAAATTAATTGAATCGATTTGATATGATTCGATTGCTTTTAATTGATCAAATTGATTTAATTCAATTTAAGCTTAGTTTTGATTAAGGATAGAAATTTTTTTTTCATATAAAGAATAAATCTTTATAAAGCTGAGATCTATTTCAATCTCTCCTTCCACTTATTTTTATGGCTTTGTGAAAACAAGACTTTAATCCTAACAAAACTACGAAATAGAAATCCACCATCTAAAAATAACAATTTTCCTATTCATGATTAGCTTCTCATTTTCTGTCTGTGGGCTTCCTAAGTTAATGAACTAGACTAGAAAATAAGAGCTTTCACCAAAGGCAAAGACAATCAATTATAAGGCATTTGACAATATCCCAAAGAAAAAAAAAACTTTGAGCTAAAATAATCAAATATAATTTGGGAAGTATAACTGATCAAGTGAGCATACATATGTAATGTTTATAACAAATCTTTAACTGCAACATTTCTTGACAAAATATATTAGCAATTGAATGAATAATGAAGTCCATAACATATTTCCTCAAAAGAAAGTCAAAAGTATTGACTTTCAATCCATTTGTAGAAAATATTGGTTTAAAATTTTGTTTGAAAATTAGAATGCATTTCCCAAGTTTGAAAAGAGTAATTTAATTAACGAGTCTTGAATTGTCTTTTATAATGTGATAGCGATTCAATTTAATTAAGCGGTACAAGTTAAGAGTTTAGTATAGCTTGTACGTTTTAAATGGCGACTCAATAATTTCAATGAATAAGATGTGATACGAGTTTCAAAAGATTCATTGGTTGTATCGTTCACAAAAATTGGTTAATTTCTGCAGCCGAAAAGGTTTCGGGAATTGGGATGCAAAATTTGCCACATCACTTGCTTTTCCGCGGCCATGGTTTCTGAAAACTGGTTCGATTGGATTGGATTGAATGGCTCCAAGTAGCATTAAATGGGCCGAATTTGCATTTACTTACTTTCTCCTCTGAATCTGATCAAGACAGAAAAATAAATTTTTTCCAAAAGTAAATAAAAAAATTCTTTAATGTTTTTTTATCTAAACCCTCCCATATGAAAAATCATTTTAGATTCTGATTGATTCGAAATCGTGTTATTATTGAATTTTGAATGGATATATATATATTATTTCAGGACAATTAAAATACTATTTAAGATTTTTATTTAATACATTATTTTTGTTAAATTTTAAAAAATAATGCATTAATTACATATATTTTTTCTAAAATCAATTAATTTTTTCCGATTGAAAAACTTTTTTGATCAAACCATTGTAGTTTTATATTTCCAAAAAAAATAAAAATCCCTCCTTTATTAAAATAAATTCAATTCAAGTACATACATTTTCAATTAATTAAAATATTTTTAACAAGTTTATTCTGATTTTTTTTGTTACAATTCTGATTTTTATGTATGCTTGATTTGTTCTAATTTTACGATATGAAGTTATAAGAAATGTCATTTTCAAAATATTTTATTAAATTTTTAAAAATATATTTAGTCTTGATTAATTTTTTATTTCTTTTTTCTTAAATGTATTTCTTATCCATCCAAAAAGTAAAGTTGAAGTATTTGAAAATACTAAAAAAGAAATAAAATTTAGATTTTAGAATTATGAAATAAAGTATATCTTTACCAAAAATGAAAATGACTATATTCACCGAAAAAACCATAATAAGAAAATTACACTCAAAACGTTTCAACAAAAACCGTCTTTTAATGAACGATTTGAATTTCTTACAAAGGAAACATTCAGTCCATGGACAAAAAAATTATTAATAATAAAAAAAAAGAAGAAAAAAAGGAAACGAGCGGGAGCAAATGGTAGCGAACGAAGAGAGCGTCCGTAGAAAGAAACAAAATATAAAAGGCAAACAAAAAACAATTTTCAATTTTCTGTTTTTCATTATTTTTTCCTCTCTCTTCCTTAGTAAGATTTGCTTGATGATTGATTGATTCCTCCAAGCGAAGCAAAGAAGAAAACGTACGGAGTCCTTATTGGGGAAAAAAAAGCCTGAAATTGTTTTATTTTTTCTGAGCAAAAAGAAAATAAGGGAAAAAAATGGACGATGAAGTAGTGCAAAGGGTATTTCAAGAAGGAGGACGAGACTATTTCCAACAACAACCTTCTACTTCCACTTCTTCTTCTTCTATTCTCCAATCTCTTCCTCTTCATGTGGTAAGTAACCCTTTATTACGATTTATTGTTAGTTTTTTATTTTTGGAAACAAAAATAATTTTATTTGTTCTGATTATTTGAATTCTGGGTTATTGGGTTTTTTTTTTTAAATTTTTTAATGAAATTTGAATTGTGAAGAATTTCTGTTATTGATATGGCATTTTTTTGGTTTAATTTTATTTTCCTATTTTTTGTTATTCTTAGACGAATTGAGCTATACTTGCATGATTGGTGTCTGCTAAATTTGCCCCTATTTCACTTCTTTTATTTAAGGGCGACCATTTTTTCGTTGCATTTGTGGTGATCATGGTTTATTCGTTTCGGGAAACAAGTGTTTGGACTTGGGAAATCAAGAAATTTGGAAGCAAATGATTTTACTGCTACTTATGTTCTTGAATCATGAGGAATATTTGCATTTTTGGTGCTTTTTTCATCTACCATTGCTTTTTTATTCTTAACTAGTTTTGTGTTTTACATATGTGTTGAATTTGTAATTGTTCACAGTTGTTTCATTTTACTTGATGTCATTTTGAGCTGTTGGCATGTCAAACTAGTATTGCAATTTTTGATGCTGCCTTTATGCCATTGATGTTTGCCCTGTTTGTTTCTGTTATTAGAAAGTGACTGAATTCTGATGATATCATCCAAGGTTTCTCCTGAGTTCAACTCTTGATATAAGAATGGAAATCTCTAAATAAAAATGATAATTCCCAATGTTGTGCTAATTAGGATTGAATAAGTGAGATTAGCAAAGATTGATTTCATCTAAATAATGTCATTCTCTCTCTCTCTCTAATTTTTCTTTAATTTCTTTTGCATGTTTGAATAACTTGCTTAATGAACTTTGGTCACCATATGCAGTTGTTTTATTGGTTGCTTATGTTTTATATTGTGGTGCTTTATCCCCTAGTTTTCTAATTTTTCTGTTTCAAGTTCATCCACTATGGTTCGAAGCTAGTAATGTTTGGTCTCTTGTTAACATCTAAGTTCCAGTCTGTTGATTGTTTGAGTTTATGTGCTAATGTTCTTTGAAGGATTACATTGAGCCTGATGATTATCTGGGTTGAAATGATACAGTCATTTGATCATGGCTATTATTTACTTGTCAAATCCATACAAGAACTCAGAGAGCAAAAGGAGGGTATTGTCACAGTCGGCATTGGTGGTCCAAGTGGATCAGGAAAAACAAGGTATGTATGTTATTTAGGTTTTGTTTAGTATTCTGGTGTCTCTTCTATCTAATTTTCAAAAGAAAGTTTGTAGGAATCAGTAATTTATGCTGCATGCTTTCTTTCTGCTCATTTTCTAAAATTTTTGGGTTTATTTGGTGGTCTCAATTTCCAAAAGCTTAGCAGAGAAGGTAGCATCTGTTATTGGCTGCACTGTTATACCAATGGAGAATTACCGTGTTGGAGTTGATGAAGGGAATGATTTGGATTCAATAGATTTTGATCGATTAATCCAAAATCTTGAGGTTTGTGTCTTCCTCTCATTACTTAAAATTGGCTCAAACTTTATTTATTTGGTTAGATTGAAACGTTTCAGAATTTCTAGAGGTCCTTCACTATCCTTTTGGTGTTTTAAGATTTGAGAAAGAAAAAAAGATGGATAGTTGGATAAGTATGTGAAAATGTTCTATATACTATAAATTAAAAAAAAAGGGCAAATTTAGTGTACAAGGCTCCCACATTGTGGGGTCTGGACAAAGTCATATATACGTAGCCTTTCCTCTATATTAACGGAAAGGTTTTTGATTAGTAAGGTTTTGTCAAACATGTGTGTGTGTGTGTGTGTATAAGTAAGGATTTGGCAAAACTTTGGATGCAATAGGACATAATGTTTGTTATATTCCTAAAGTATCCTTTATAACCATAACTCATGGATTCTATCTGTAAAAACTGTAATTTTGATTTGGTTATTTGTTTTCTAGTTTAGTCAATTTGTGTTTCCACATTTTAACGATATTGAATGACAATGACTTATACTTTCTGGTATATTTGATTAGTTTCCAAGTAGCACACAAGTTTTATTGAAAATAACTTTGATTGGTCATACGAATTATTTATCAAGTAAACCAGTTTATTTATGTTTCTCAATCCTAATATAACATTCATGAATTTTTTTTTAAAAAATTCCATTGAATTTTTTTTTTAAAAAATTCCATTGAATTTTTCACGTCTTTTCTATATTCAAAAGTAAGGTTTTTAATGTCGGCACCACAGCATAGTTTTTCATATGATGTGCCCATGACAAAATGGTTAGTTGCCGGTAAATTCAATTTTTCAGTGTAAATATCTGTTGTTTGTACACTTGTTCGGGTCAGCATGTAACCAAATTCTTGTTTGAGTGGCATTTCCGTCTGAATTATTGCTTATGGAAATTGTATCTGCATCTCAACGTGGTTGGGTTGTTCTGACATGTATACATCTTAAAATTTGCCCTTTGTTTTTGGTTGAACTCAGGATTTGACGAAAGGGAAAGATACTATGATACCAGTGTTTGATTTTCAACAAAAGAAACATGTTGGTTCCAAAGCTATAAAGAGCGCTACATCTGGTGTGGTAAGCAAGTATAAAATGGATCTATTTTGAATTTTGGCTGCTTTGGACTTATTCTGCTCATACTTTTTTTAGGTAATAGTTGATGGTACTTATGCTCTGCATGCAAAATTGCGCTCTCTGCTTGATATCCGGGTTGCAGTGGTAATATCTTTTTCCCTAAAGAGTTAGGTTTGCCAAAGGCTTGGTGGAGTTTTCAGTTTTTTTTTTCCTCCTGGATATTGACATTGTGCTTCTGGATATGTCGTGGTGTATCAGGTTGGTGGTGTTCATTTTAGTCTTCTTTCCAAAGTTCGATATGATATAGGAGACTCTTGCTCGCTGGATTACCTCATTGATAGCATTTTCCCTTTGTTTAGAAAGCACATTGAGCCAGATCTTCATCATGCACAGGTTTTTTGTTTTTTATATCTTACTTAATGAAATTTAACTGGCAATTTCTCATTAATTGGGTTTAGCATGCAGATTAGAATTAACAACAGCTTTGTGTCATCATTTAGAGAAGCAATCTACAAGCTGAAATGCAGAAGTGAGGCATGTGATTACTTCTTATCTTATTTTTACATAAAAATTCTGGGCATAGTATCATACATTGAAAATGCATAGAGAACTAATATATCTGTTTGGAGTTGACAAATTATGTTCATTATATGGTTCATTGTCATATACACTGTCAAATTATCTTGACAATTTGTGGTTTTGTTAATTATATTATTAGTTTGCATACTTGACTTTGGACTTCTTTGGTCATTTGGTTTCAAGCATACACAAATTGCTCTCTCTCTTTACATTTGGTTTCAAGAAATTGATTAATTTTTTACCTGAAGCTGTTTTGAGTGAACATTCTTTTATTGTTATGAGCCTCTAGTTATTCCTTGTCTTTAACGCGTAAATTATTTTTGTATTATTAATCAGCTATTCCCTTTAAAATCTCATTTTAACATTATATTGTTGTGGCAGTCACCTGATGGGCATTCTACCTTTTTCCTTAAAGAAAATGAAGCACAAACTGATAAGTGAGTGTTTCTGTCTATTACTACATAAAATCTATATGCAGAGTGTTAGTTATGTTTATCTATCAGAGCTTTTTCTTTTAATGTTTTGGAACTGAAATAAAAACTTCAACTTGCTTTCAGTTTCATTGAGATGTACCTTAGACCTCCATCGGCGAGTGAAGAAGCATGGATAAATGATTGGATTAAGGTGCGGCAGTCTGGTATTAGATATTATCTGTCACTTGGGGATCAGAGAATTGTGGACAAACATTTCATCATCAGACCAAAAGCTGAATTTGAGGTTAGGCTGATTGTCATTGTTTGCAATTCTATTTCAGCCATTGTAGTCTAACTGAAATAGTGCTCTTTTATGTGTCATTGAGGTTTTCATTCTCTGTCTTGGCTGTTTTACTTTCAAAATGGGGCAGGGGATGAATGGGGCCGCCATCAGGGGTGTTGATACCCCTTGGCAATTGAAAGCTTTGTATAGTCTTATGTTTTTCTTTAAAAAGGTAAAATATGTTTTTGGCCCCCCTCAAATATTTTTTATATCATTCTTATACTAATGAAAAGAAGTTAATATAAACTTCACTCATTAAAAGGTATACTCTTTTTACTCTAATTTTTTTATATCAAAGTGACACTCTTTAGTATTTATACTTTCATCTCAATCGTTTTCGAATATATTTTACTTTTATCCTTCCCCCCACCTTGAAAGATAAAATTTCTGGCTTCGCCCCTATTTTCATGCGACTAATTACCAGCTGTAGGAAATAAATTCTGTGTGATTCTTTCTTAATAGGTAATGAAGGTTGGAATCCAGTCATATTTGTCTAGTGTAATAGTACCTCATAACATGTGTGAAACTATTCCAAAATTGAACATGTTGAAACTGGCACTTGAAGTGTTTATTGGCTTCTGGAAAAGTTAAATACCAGGCCTTTTGATTGAACTGTGGTTATACCGTCTCTTTTATTCCATTTATGTTGTCTTTATTCAACAAATTCTGGCCATTTATGTCATATATGTAGTTAAAGTTGATGGAAATCCAGCATTTTTGGGCAGGGTGCATTTGTCATGTTTGTGGTTTAATGCCAAATCTAACTCTAATCATTTAAAGATGCAAACTTGTTTTAGTGGTATTATTTTGTTAATTGTTTTGTAAAATGAGCAATTGTGCAATAAACGACTGAATTCTGCCACAGTAGCTATATGCAACATAAAAGTGAGGTTGCTGGTGATCAGCTTGATTGGTCCTCAATCTATTGTTCTTCTGCATCATTTTAGGAGATATTGCATAGCATACTTCTTGATGTTGGGAACATATTTTATAAACCATTTAAAAAGTTAGCTCAATCTGTATTCTAGGATTGTTCCTCTGCATCTCTCTAGTAGGTAAAAAACATGCTTCTTCGTGGTGGAAACTTGTGCCAAAACCATCTGAAAGTTAGCTTATTGTGCCCTCTGAGATGGTTTCTTAATATTACAAATAACTTAATGTGGTTTTCTTTACCTGTTTTGATATCCAATCTTGAACAACAGGTAGGACGGATGACACTAGGTGGACTTCTGGATTTGGGCTACAATGTTGTAGTCAGTTATAAAAGAGCATCAACAGCAGTTAGTTTTGGCAGTCTTTCCCTGTCATTTGAAACAATTGATACTCTCGGAGAAACCTTCTTGGTGCTAAGGGGCACAGATAGGAAAGTATGAACTTAATTTTCTTCCAGAAGGAAACATCTAAGATTTTCTTTTGTTTCTTATATCTTCATCAAATTATTGCAGTATTACCATCAGAAAATATTAATATATATTGCAGTGATTGGCATAAGCTCAATTGTAAGATGTTTTGCTTGATGTACGTTGCATGTATGTTGGTTTTATGAATTATGACTAACACTTGTGTGAATATGTCCATGTTAGATTGCTCTCTGTTTTTAGAAAAGTATTGAGAATGGAGATAACTATGAAGAGACGTTTTCTTATCCATTTGGCACGCTTAATGAGTGAGGTTATGACCTAGTGGCTTTTCATATAGAGCTGACTTTGATACAAGTAAGATATGTGAAAAAGGAATATATTTGGATCTGCGAGCATTGAGTGAGAGTGATCAGATGCAATTGCTTAAGTATCATACATAAAACTCAGAATGAGAACTCAAGGTTTCTAAACATTTTTTATGTTGTCGAAGTGAAATATATAACTCTTGTTATCTTCTTGCAAATTTTCAGTCTTTATCTATCATTTTTGGTTCTGTGGTAAGAATTTGCGTTAGCAAGTAAATTTAAACTCTCATCTTCACCTGTTTATGGACAAACAGTTGATGAAAAACTTATGTTCATGTTGGTTGCTATACTGTTGCATAGACAGTTGGAGCAGAAGCATTGAGGATGGGTATTCGTGGACCATGGCTCACTAAGTCATATCTGGAAATGATTCTTGAAAGGAAAGGTTGTTCACTAGACAGGATCTCCATCAAACTTTCCTTCCGTCAATGCAACTATTGTTTTTCTTTTTTGCTTAAGTTAATTCCACTTTCAGGTGTACCACGCCTCAATACTCCTCCACTTGTTTATACTACATCTGTGTCTAGTAATCAAGAAAAAGTGATTGCAGCACCAAAGCCTATCCGTACCACTCCAAACCTTGTTACCCGGCTTGAGGATTTATCTCAGCCTTGGACTCGATCTCCGACAAAGTCTAAAATGGAACTCATATTACCAACATGGCATTTTGCCTCATCAGATCCTTCACATGGTGATTCTGTTGTAGGTATGTATCCTTTACTTGGACAGTTCAATAACTTTTCAAGGGAGGTGGCTGAACTATTTGGGCTGGACCTCATGTTCAACTTTTCAAGTATTTCTTTACCTCAACCATACATGGAAGAGTTGTAATTAACTTCATGCATAGACCTTCTCATGAAGCAGCTACAGATTCTTCTGCTTTCAGGGAATCGATGAAACTTGCCCCAATGCCTGATTCATATGACTTGGATCGGGGCTTGCTTCTTGCTGTTCAAGGAATACAGGTAATGAAGGACTCTTATCATGAAAAGTCTCTTACACTAAATTGTTAAAAAGACTATTAATCATGTTCAAAGCTAATGCCTTTTTTTTAAACTCTTTTTTCAGTTTTTGTTGGAGAATAAAGGTGTCCCAGTTATAGTTGGAATTGGTAATGTTCAAAAACATACGTCTCCCCCCCCCCCTCTCTCTCTCTCTCTCCTCTCTCTCACTTGGTTGGTCTGTCATTCCTTTACTACGTCTCTCAAGTTTAACTTCATGGTGATATGAACTTGTATTCGAGTTTGTTGATAATGTTTGAGTGTGTGAAACTAGTCCTAACAATGATAGTTGTTTCTCTGAAATTTAGAGTCTTGACTTGTGAAAGTGTGTGGCTACTTGTTGGTCAAAACATTATGTTAGCTCTCTCTTTGGCTTATTGTGTATTAAATTCTTTGATAGTTGTTAGCTTTATTAATATGCTTTGACCGTGATTTTAGAACTTTACTTGCCTCTGTCCCATTTCATAGAACAAAACTCTTTTGGCCTACTGAGGAAGCAATTTTGAGTCAATGTTTCTCTTCCTATTTCTGTATTTGAGTGGCTTTGTCAAATGTGATAATCAGAGTTCCAAGCTTCTCATCCACGCTTCAACATTCTTAGTTTATCTGGAGGTTATGAACTACATAAATGACTCTTAAGATCTTGGTCTCTAAAAGAAGAAAGAAATAAATTCATTAATTTTTCATAATTGACTGCTGTATTGGTTACTATTTCTCCTTCTGGTTGCAAAACTCATATGCTGTTGATGTCTCACCTGCTTTTGCAGGTGGTCCTAGCGGATCTGGGAAGACTAGTTTGGCACATAAAATGGCAAATATTGTTGGTTGTGAAGTAGTTTCCCTTGAAAGCTATTTTAAGTCAGAGCAAGTTAAGGATTTCAAATATGATGACTTTAACTCTCTTGATTTGCCTTTGCTTTCAAAGGTAAGATCGATATTTGTGTATACTTTTACTTAGTTGTTTCATATATTAATATGTGCCATAAGGATTGGGGTGAATGACATGTTTAACTTCAGGTGAACCATGGTAGTGGTAAACCATGCACCTTGAAAATAAGCATTAACTAAATGTTTTTAAGGGTTATGATTAGGTGGTTAACTTAATTTCACTTCCAGCATCGCTTTGTTTTCATAACATCGGGACCAAATTCCTTGAATGCAAATTTCCTTGTTTTCATTTTCAATAATTTACATATTGTTCTTTCACATGCTTTCTTGAACAATTTTAAGTTTTTAATCAACCCATAGTTTTCCGAAAGTTTATTGAATTCTCTAAGGACTGTTTTCAGCCTCATCACCTGAGAAATATGATGGCTAAAATAAGAAAATATTTTTGTTAAAATTTTGGAAAAAAAAACTTTTTATAAAGCTAAAGGCTAAGGGTCATTTGGTAATACCAGTTGTCTGTTTACATTGGTAGTAGATTTATTGCTTAATTTTAGACATAGGATATAAAATAAGTCTTTGTATACATATTAAAAACAATTACTTTTTTTCAATATTTTCAGGTAATGTGTATAATAGGTAGAAAATAACATTTGTAAATATATATTTTTAACATATGTAATTGAATAGTAAATTATAATAGTAATAAAGTAATAATGTATATATATAATGTTTGCATTTACATATAAAATATAAAAGTCTGCTATGTATTTTGTATAACATATTAATTTCAATCTTGACAGTTTTTATTTGAAATTTCTAATTAAATTGGATATGTTCAAGCGTTAGTTATATTATAAATTATATAAATTTAATATTATGTCACTTTCTTATAAAGTTAAAATATATATTTTTGAAATAAAAAATATTCATTGTACTATTGTTTTATAAATAATGTTATATTGATACAATTACTGTTATGAATATGATCAGGAGTGAACATTGTTTTCAATATCATTAGAAGCAATAATTTCTTATTTCCAGCATTTGTGAAAACTTTGTGTTTGCTTTGCCTTTTTTGAAGCAAAAACTAGTTACTAAAGGTATTTTTATTTTCATCTTCGTTTTCCAAATAGTGAAAATTAAAATAAAAGATAAGAAATGAACTCATTAATCGAGGAGAGCTTAATGATTTCCAGATGTTGGTATTATACATTATACGTAAATAAAAGAAATGTAGATTGTAAAAATTTTTATACCTTGTGGTTTATGTTTGATGTTGGTTTGAAATTTTACAATGATCAATAATGCTTTGCTGATTTTATTTTTGTCTGTTGCAGAATATTGGTGACATAAGGAATGGTCGAAGGACAAAGATACCTGTATTCGACTTGGAGACTGGTTCTCGTAGTGGGTTCAAAGAGCTTGAAGTGTCTGAAGATTGTGGCGTGGTCTGTTACATATTCATTTCATAGCTGTCAAAGCTTGCTTTTTTTTTCTAAGTTATTTATTTATTTTTCTTTACTGACATATAACAAGGTAAAATAAATACCAAAGGTTTAGAAAATGAAATATGGATTGCTAAGGTGAACTATTCGTTCTTTCTAGATTCAAGTGGCCTGATAGTTGTTCTTAAGAAAGAATTTTTTTAATCATGAATAATTCCTGATATTTCTGTGCTTGAAATCCTTGCTAAGTTGTTCCAATTCATTTGGATTAAGCACTTGTAACATTTTAAAATTTAATTTGTTTCTGCTGACCAGATCATTTTTGAGGGGGTTTACGCTTTACATCCTGAAATCCGAAAATCCCTTGATTTGTGGATTGCTGTTGTAAGATGACTTCTCTAATCTATCTTTGGGGCTTGATTTTTCTCATATCATATATATTACCTTGTTTTTTTTTGAGAAAAAAAAAATTCAGCTGGTTGTTTTCCGCAAAACCAGGTTGGAGGTGTTCATTCACACCTGATTTCACGAGTTCAAAGGGACAAAAGTAGAGTGGGGTGTTTTATGTCCCAAAATGAGATCATGATGACAGTGTTTCCAATATTCCAGCAGCATATTGAACCACATCTTGTTCATGCACATGTAAGCAGTCTTCGAATATCTCAAACTTTTAGTACAGAGATGTGCTTCGGAGTATCAGAAAATTTTTGGTATTCTTTGTTTAGATTTTGTGTAGGCACAAATATTTCTAAGTATTTTACAAGTTTGTATATATTTAATCTATGCATGACAATGTATGTTGAATGTACGTATATCAAATGTTTGTAAAGGTAAGATTCTGTGAGTTATTCTGACTATTATTCGGTAGTAACTTTGATTACTCGGCTAACTTGTGTTGCAATGCTTTTTATATTATTGCAGCTCAAAATTAGAAATGACTTTGATCCTGTTCTTTCTCCTGAGAGTTCACTATTTGTTTTGAAGAGTAATAAACAAGTAAGTATGTAAAGTTTCCATTCTAAAACTTGTGTGCCTAGTCTTGTTACTGACAAACCATTCCTATATGTTCTTGGTATCAGGTGGCTTATCAAGATATTTTAAAAATCCTTGACTCGGCAAAATTCTGTAGTTCTGTTCAGAATTTCATTGATATATATTTAAGGCTTCCTGGAACTCCTACAAATGGGCAGTTAGCAGAAAGTGACTGCATACGTGTCAGAATATGTGAGGGCAGATTTGCTCTTTTGATACGAGAGGTTAGTAATGAATTTCATGTAAAAATATCCTTTAGTCCGTTCAATGCAATTGCTTTTCTAAAACCATAGCAACTGACTGATATTTTGATTTCTTCTTGATTCTCTCTGTTAGCCAATAAGGGAAGGGAATTTCATCATCCAGCCCAAAGTGGATTTTGACATTAGCATTAGTACAGTGTCTGGCCTTCTTAACCTTGGGTAAGTCACATATTTAATGTTGATGTTCACTAGAATTTGCTATTGTGGAATGTCATTTTATAATAGGTACTGAAAAAAAAATGGTTACTAGTGTGATGTTAAATCCTCATATTGTCAATTAGAATGAGGTTTGAGCAGCGATTTCCCAGCAAAAATCCAAAAGCCTTGAAATTTTCTTTCCTTCTTTTTTATTTATTTATTTTCTTTCTCTTGGGATAAAAAGGAGAGGGGATTAGGTACAGTTGAGCAAAACTTTGAATATTTAAGGGAGAGAAAGGTCAGTTGATACTCTTCCATATGAGTTTTAAAACTCTAAACCCTGGTTGGATGTGTAGTTCACGAGTGGTAACTTCCTAAAAAGCAGAATAAAATATGCAACTTGAGGGACCTTTTGTTGATACTGCATTTGTTGGTGATGGGGCTCAAACATACATGTTAGATTTTTTTTTTATAGTTCGTAGTCTTGATTTTTGAGAGCCTACATATTTGAAAAATTAGTATATTGGCCATATTCTACTACTTTCAGTTTTTTTCCCTTTGGGCGTTACTTAATGATAAGTTAATGTTCAATTGATTGGACTTATATATTCCTTTCCTTGGTGTCAGGTATCAAGCTGTAGCCCATATTGAAGCATCTGCACTCATCTACCAAGATGGCAAGGTAGTGTTAGTTTGGGTTTTATATACTCGTTTTCTGCTGACATGAGTGGCTTTTCAGAATAACTTCAGTTGTGAATGAAAGCATTGGGTTCTAGTTTTTCAATGCTCTGACTTCCATTCTAGTTTGTGACTAATGCCAAATTTTCCATTCTACTCCGGGTCATTTCTGAAGTTTGCTACGATACTTTGATTTAGTTGAATTCTGCCATTGAAATATAATTTTGAGTAATTTTGGACAAAATTAACAGGGATGCAATATTCTATTTGTATCAAATTAAAAAAAAAAAGAGGTGGCAAGTTAGAAAATGGACAAAATATCCGAAAACATGACATTGTAGCAGAATTATGCTACAGGTTCACATGACAGGACATCAGAGGTGTATCCTGAATAAAGGTGGCATTTTAACAGGGCTGAGCTGACTTCTAATTCCATTACTCTGATCAGGAGACGTTCCTAAATTAGGCGCTTCAAGTCTAGACTAGATGATGAAATAGTGGATTATTTGGTGCAAATAACTGGAATATCCTGTTCCTACTGTGTTAATATAGCTACTTGTTACGGACATACTTTATGTTGGGCAATAAGTTAAAACATAGTAATTGATTTCAAAGGGTAGATGCTGCAAGAGCTTAGGCGAGACCTAGTATCTCTCAGCTCAGAGTTGACATATCCAGTCTTAGCAAGACTGTTTTCGAGGGTTGTTAAGGAATTTTTTTCCCTAAGGGTTAATGTCCAGGGAATAGATTTTTTGGATAAGCTATCTTTCATAGCTCTTTCTTTGAGTGGATTTATTGGTTCTCTTGGAAAGTGTGAAGTGCCAAACTATTATTCAATCTTCTATACCTGTACCTAATGCCATTGAAAACCATACTGTTCTTAAACCATTTTTCTTTTCTTTATCAATTTTTTGGATAAAGGTTATTCATGAATTGAGTCAATTACCTAAACATATATTTGAAAGGGGGGGTGGGGGGTGGGGGGAGGGGGAGAGGGGTGTTCAGAGGTGTCAGTTTTTCTTTTCTTGAATATTTCCCAAGCATGTGCAATCTTTCTGAACACTTTAATGATATTATCTGGGTGCAAAAATGCTAGGAATTGATGCATTTTCAATCTTCTGCTTGCCTATTAAAGATGATATTGATGCTATCATATAGATTCTCATCGAGGTCGATCATCTACAAGATGCCCCTAGCCCTTACCTACAGATTAAAGGGGTCAATAAAGAGGCTGTGGCAGCTGCTGGTTCAGCATTGAAACTGGATGGATCATACACGACAAAGGTTTGGCCTTTGATTTTGAGAGATTATTTGGTATTGTTGCTACTTTTGTCTGTTTATTAAAATTGATGCAACTTATATTCATCTTGCAGAGTTATCTCCAAATAATTCTAGAAAGATTACCACTGGTTGAAAGAAGTTACAACGGAATTCACACTCATCAAGCTGCAAGGTTGCAGGAGCTTGTGGAGTATATACAATCCCAGGTGTTCATTGTTAAATAAAATTAAGCATTCAACCTTTGAACATATTGATATACTAAAATCAGATAATAATCATGGCAATTAGTGTCTGCAATTTGCATATTCTTGGTGGTTTAGAGTCTGCACTTTTACAAAGGTTTAGCTTTCTATGAAAGAGAATTTGAAGGAAATAATGTAAACATCAGATTCTAGACTTGCTAAATTTTTTGCATATTCCTGATGATTTAGAGTCTATATTTTAATGAAAATACTAGTTTTTATGCAATAGAAGTGGATGTAATCAAGGTTAAGAACTCATTTTTTTATATCTAATAATGTTTTAGTGGACCAAACAGGGTGGTAGTACACCATCAGAATCCTCACCGAGCAGGGAGGCTTCTCCAATGGAAGGCCTAATAGAAGACATGCAGTCCAGGATTAGAAGACTTGAACGGTGGCAAACCATCAATACGGTACTTTCCCTACCGTTTCCTATGTTTTCCTTCCTATGTTCTTTTTGAAAAATCTGTTCGTTTCTTGGATTTACTTTGGAATAAAGTTTTTAGATGAGCATCTGAAGCTCCCATTTCAATTCGCTCCTTAATTCATGATCAGCACCTCGTGAAATCATTAGCTTTCTACTTATGTACTTATCTTCTGGCAGGTGCTATGGACGTTTCTGATGTCTGCCCTTGTCGGTTATTCACTTTACCAAAGAAAGCGCCAATGACATGGCTTGTGAGTGGTCGTGAGTACAACACTCGTGCGCGTTTGCGGTAACTTAATTTGCCAATGAACATGGCTTCCAGCAGATTTTCTTCTCTTTATTGCTACAGTTAAGTGCCAGAAACTAACCAAAAATCTCACAAACTCAAAATGTCTGTCCAGTGATCAACTCACAGGGCAGCAAATTACAGGTCTACAAAACGAACAATTCAAAGTTCATAATTGGTTTTAGTTCCTCCATTTTCCACTTGTTGCAAATCTTTCCATAGCAATGGCAACAAGATCTTTGTATTGTTGTCCTTGAAAACTTAATAAGTGGCTTCCGAATTTTTGTCATGCGAGTTACATGATATATTGATATTCATGACTACTACTCTTAGCATACACGGGAAAATGAGAAAAAGCAGCAGAAACTTCCATAAATGGAAATGAAAATATTGTTCTTTATCTTTTGCTGATTTCCATTTTGTCTGTACCAAATGCCCAGAACTGCAAATTTCGAAGTCATTTTCATTTGCTATCGGTTAAATGTTAGGCAGGAATTGAATACGAATCAGTCAGCTCATTACATCACCTGAATCAGAACTTGATATAACACTGAAATGGACTTAACCATAACAAGAATCTATTTAAGTTGCTCTAACAATTTGAAAAGTTCAAAACACGACCAACTTGAGATGTTCAGATTCTAGATTGTAATTTTAGCAGCCTGCCTGCATTATGGAATGATTCCATTCTTCTTCATAAAATACACAGCAATAGCCAGTAGTACCACGAATATGATCAACCAGTTTATACCACCTGTAAAAATTAATGAGAAACAAAAAAAAATGTAGAATATAAAATAATGAATTTCCAAAGTCTAGAATATAAAATAACAAAACCAGCAAAGGCAGCATGTTAAGGCCAAGCTTGAAGCTCTTTGATTGTTATTTACATGTATTATATTATCTTTTGTTCTGCTATGTATGAAAAATGGATAGAATATATACATTTTCCATGATGGACCAGTTCAATCCTATATCAAGCAAGATATATTTATTTAAAAAAATGGACCGTATCACTTTTCGTATTTTACACATTTTCCATGACAGACGTATTGTACACTTTTTTTTTGGGTCAAAAAAGATGTGTGCGCAGATGGGCTAAAATCAGTTTTTAGCAGGCATTTGCATAAGACTGCAGTAAGTCAACTATTTTCGATCAAACAACGTGCATATGCATCCTTGAGTTAACAAAACCAGAAAATAAAAAGAAAATACCACTTTTTGTCTTGTCCTTGATTAGTGTCACCCTAGCACTTGAATCCATTGATGCAGAGATCAAAGCCCTGTATTCAAAATTGCATTCCTCAATATTATACTTAGGGGGTACAGCAGCATAAACAATTTACAGCGAATGAGATGTTATGCAGACACATAGTTGTACAACCTTGAATCTTGGGAGAATGCCAATGCTGTAACCAAACCAAGGTGAGCCCGTTTGACCATCATTTGAACCCGCATATTGGAAGAATTTATGATAAAAAGGTCTCCTCCAACTGTTCCACTGCATGTCAACCAGGTAAAGAAAGATTACTCAATTTTCTGAATGCAAAGGCTTGAGGAGTTTCAAGACTGCAATAGATATATTTATTGCAAAAGGGATCTAGCAAATGTCATCTTATAAGCCAAGAGGCCATAAACAATCTACAATATAAAATATAAAATTGGAAGGCGAAAAAGGCAGGATAATCATCTGATACAGTCAGCACCAAAGAGGTCTTAAGAGGAATGAAATTTATCGTAGCCTAACTTTATTGAGAACTCAGATAATCATCTGATACAATAAGCACCAGAGAGGTCTTAGGAGGAAATCTCACAATGGGTCTTCATTGCACTGATACTGAAGTTTTTATGTATTTTCAAGTGAAGGCAATGAACTGAGGCCAGCAAAGTAATAATTCTTACACTGCGAGGAACTTCCCATCATCTGAGACATTGAATGCAGAGATAGCTTCCCGGACTACTCGATTTGAGCGCATTCTCTTCCATGTGGTTGTATTCCATGTTAAAATACTTCCACCGTGGTCTATCAAGATGAAGTTATTATGTTAAATTTACAAGCTAAAATCAGGGTTTCTCTTGCAATTTATAGAAAAGCACAGAGTCAAATGCTAAATATTTACCTGTGACTGCTGCAATATACAGAACTGGATTCTTATCCTTAATTTGAGAAAATCTACAGAAGGCAAAAACCTCATCCTGGAGTGTATATAAACTAAATAAGTCAGTTCAAACCCTACATAGAAGAATGATCGACTCAAATCACCAGAAAACCCTACATATTCACTAAATTATTTGGATGGTTGGATATTTAGTTAACACTTTGTCAGTCTTTTTACAACATCACAGAGAGCAAGGGAAAGAGAGAGTGGTATGCACACAGAGCTATTAATCTGGAAAATTCTTCTCAACAGCATAGCTTGAAAAGCTAGCACTAACAGAATCAAAGGTTATAATAAATAAAGAGGCATTTCACATGTTGAAAGATTGTGATCAACTCACTCATTTCCCTTTGCCAGAGAAGCTACAACTTTTGATGTCGTTACATCCCAAATCCTACAAAGTCCACTTCCCAATGAGACGAGAAAATTTCCATCACAGCTGCAATACAAACAGTAAGGATGTTAGCAAAAAAGGATTACTAAGGAGATGAAGTTTCCTCCCCTTGGACACCCCCTCCCTTGAAAGTACAAGCATGGAAAACAAAAGGTTTGCAGGTTCAGAAATAGATATTTTTGTTAAGTCAACTGGCACAGACCTAAAATCCAAGTGCTTAACGGATGAGTGAGCTTTGACTTCATTGAGAATTATTTCCATGCTAGGCCACTTGAAAACCCTTAAACTGCCATCCTGTACTGCAACAAAATCAGAGCATCATATGGCATATCGGTGCTGAAATTAAAAAAATAAAAAGGTATAATGCATTAGGCACAAAATGGTGAAATTGAATAAGTGAAACAGAAATGAAAAGTTGGCTCTTCAATTCAAAAGTGTGCTCCAAAGTAAGGTCATATAACTTGCTCTCATCTGCCTTTCAATAATGACCAACTTTGAAGTTTGAAAACCCCTATACAGAACCTATTATTTCGACCATGACACCAAAAAAGAAAAGACGATTAGAATTTAGAATCTACACTCTACGGTACTAAAGGGTACAGAATAAACGCGATAAACTTGTTATCCATTTGGGTGCTGTTTAATATCTTTGTTTTTTCTTTTCTCTTTTCACCCTCTATATGGCAAGAGAAAATTATGTTGACACTCCATCATCATATATCTTCAAAATCCAAGTCAAACCATAAAGCAACCTTGCTGCATAAATTGATTCATCATGTAATAAAACAAGCAGCACAAGCTCTTTAATTTTACAGGAAAATACACAAGCTTGAGTTGAGCATCATTTTCAGATAACTTGAGCATATAGCAAGCACCGCAGTTTTCCACCTTGCGTAACAGATGAATCATGTAACAGAATCATTCCAACAAATACGAAAATGAAAAAGATGCTCTACCTCGCCACCAACAGCCAGTATGGAACCTTCATTGTTAAATGTCAGTGCTAATTGTTGTCCAACATCTTCTAACTGGGTCAGAACTTTCTCTGACCCCTTGACAGCCAGTTTGTGGACTTCATTGCCCTTAGATTCTTCCCACTCAAACAATCTGAAGAAGAAAAACGATGATGTATGATATTTTCTAAACTACTAGAAATGACAAAATAACTTGTGGGACAATAAAGATTATTATTGTTTATTTCCATTCATTTTTTATTTATCAAGTAGTGGCTTATCATACCTCGTGAAGCCAACTTTTCCGTCTGTAAAGGATCAGCAGAGAAAAGAATGTAAAGTTATGTGAAAATGCACTACCTCATAAATAATAAATGAATGGACATAAACAATAATAATCCTAATGTTCCCAAAAGTTAACCACACTAATCTTAAGGATAAGGAGTCCTTATCTCTATTTGACCAAGTGATGCACTCCCAATTGCTCACAAAAAGAAGTGCTAGTTAATTTAGCTCTTTTTTTGTTCCTAAATTTTCACTGGCATTTGGCCTCCACTCCTCTTAATGAACAAGTGATTCCATTCCCTCTCAGAATTGTCATTACTTTCACAGTTGATAAAATATATGTCAAACACTTCTCTACAGCACTTGGTACCAATAGCCAACCACCAAAATTTTAAATAAAATAACATAAAAAATTCATACAAAAGCGTTACAGAGTTGCACATTCTTTATCTATATAGAATGGACAAAGATATGATGAAGAAATTGATTTGAAACTCTTTTATTTTGGCACATTTTAAGGAACAAACTATATCAGGCGCTTTTCACTGCCGATTACAACAAGAAAAATTCAATCACTTCTTCCAAGCTCTGTGTTCTCAGAAAAGCTTGTAGCAGCGATGGCCTTGAGAAGATTCAGACAAAAGCAACATAGAGAAAGAATAGTATCTATTTGTCAATAGAGAGAATCAATGGTTAAACATGAAAAAGAAAATGCTTGAGTCTATCAATCCAACTAATAAGCTATAGCAGGATGCTTTGGAATCCTCCAAGGATTATTCAAGTTCACACATTTCTCCTATCAAATTAAGCTGCCTGTGCTAAATTATGTAAATATAGACGCTTTGAACCACTAAATGTTTCAGTCTAAAATATTTTTCAGATTTTAAAAGCACATGATAAAAAAATGAGTCAAAAAGAAACTAATAAAAGAAACCTGCAACTCTGTTGCAATGCACAAATAATGCCATCTCCACGCGGATGAACAGTGGTTCGATAAGGCAAATCAGAATCAGTTCCGAGCTTGAACACCTTTATAGAAAACACATTGAAAACAATTAAAACAACAAACAATTACAATAATATATTCCATGTGAAAAAAATAAAAAAGAAGTTATTTATCTACAGCAATTACAATCAGAACTTGAGGACATTTCCTTAATTCAAAACATACCAACCAAAACATCTAGATTTCATGCTTTTAGAATCGTCAACATAAGATCTATAAAATTCAAATAATTTTAAATTTAAATTCTTGAAATCTACTTACAGGTTGATCAGAGAGAGAATTAGAGGCGAAATCGACGTGGGAGACGACGATTGCATTGGGGATGCCGCTATGGCCTTCACCGCCACCACCAGCTAGAACGACGTAGTTCTGTGAGCTAGTAATCTCGTCGTCTTTGGATTGAGTTAGATCTTTGTCTTCTTTATTATCCTCTTCATTTTTTTCTACTGAGGCAAGCTTGGATCTCACGTAGCTGTAAGGAACCCAGCCGGCTCCGTATAACGGCACGCCGTACTTTTGGAGATCGGAGGAGGCGTCTCGGCTATTGCTGTTTGCCATGATTCTGAAATTTCTGCCTCAGCTTAAGCAGCAGGCAGCGAGGCTGACCCTTATTTATTCCTTGCGAATCGAGATATGTACGCTGTCAAGTTCGAAACGGGTTGGATTCCACTCAACGTTTCAGCTTAATTTTGAAATTTAAGTTACAGTCGATTCAATAAAATTATTTATTATTTTTCTAATTATATAACTAAAATAATAAATTAATAATAAAATATAAAAATATATCTTTATGAATTCAATTAAATATTTGAGTTGCTCGGATTATATATTAAAGTATTTGAATTCTTGAATCAGAGTCAATTACAAAATGAGGGCGGATATTATTTTCATAGCATTAAATTTTATTTATCATTAAATAATTTGAATTTCATTTTTTTAGAATTAAAAACATAAATTTTGAAATATTATGATACAGTATATTAATGTTCCAACTTTGTCATTTCCCCTCTTGTTGTTAGGCCAAACACGGTGTTTTCTATTACCCGCCTTATCCTCTTGTTCGTTACAGCATTCTCACACCTGAAATCCACGCTAAATAAGTCGGGTGAACCACATCCTGGAGTTGCATAAAGGTTCTACTTTAAATGAATTTTTAGAGCCTGTTTTGACTTGGATTGGACTTGCAAATAGACTTGATAATCTTAGACACGACACGAACACGATACAAATAAATGATACGAGATGACACAGGGTTAAAATTAAGTAAAATTAATATATGAATATGGTAAAATCTAAAAATAACATTTTGAATTTTTCGTGTTGACACGAATTTTTGACACGAATACACGACACGAACACGGTTTTACATGACTCGAAAACGAATTTTTGACACGAATTGCCAGATCTACTTGCAAGCATGATATTGATTCTTGGTTTCATTTTGCAATATCCATAAGGTTCAGAATTCAGAAGCTTGGGTTGGAGCTTTGTGCTTCCTAAATGAGAATCCGAAACTTAATCATTTTCTTATTTTATAGTTTAATCATTAGATTAATAATTTTTTTTTATCTTTATTCCTTCTTATCTTTCTTACCAATCAAGGCATTAGGCTGTGTTTGGTTTCTTAATTTTCAAAACTGTTCAGTTTAGTAAGGGAGCACAGAAATGCGAGGACTTCTGGAATCTATGATCTGCAACTGCGAGGAACTAGTAAGTATTCAATGTCTTTGCGAGCACCCAAGTCAGTGAGACAGGCAGGGAAGCTGAGGAAGATGTCGAATGTGCAAAATCAGAATGGCTTGATTTTTCTAATTATATTATGAAATGCTTTGATATTCCCACTGGCAAAACCTGAAATGATAGCTATATGAGTTGCATTCTTTTTCATACTACATGATGGGATGATTGGCCTTTTGTCGTTGCGGAGAGTGTGGCAACAGCCTCCCCTACTGTCAAGAACAAGCAGTCTGGTCTCATGAAATCACCAGCTTCATCTGACTTCTGCAACTTTTCCATCACTTCACCAAGAGGATTCACCAACGCAAGCTGTGATGATAATAAACGTATTAGAATTTAGAACAATAAAGACATACATGCACAGATGAGACTTACCTCGACGCCTTTCTTTTCCATTGCTTTCTTCAGTTCTTTAAAGAGTGATACTCCACTGGTGTCCATGGCACTCACCGCTGAGAAAATAGACAGAAAGCATTTCAATTATAAAGCTTGTTGAAAACTAATGACTAAGAATAGCAGCATCCTTGGTAATTTAGAGAGACTTGCCTGACATCTCTAAAATCACAAATCGAAGGCTTGATTGTTTCTTAAGATCTTCTTCTGCTTCATATTCTTCAATCCATCTCAAAATCCTTTGCAGGGGAATCCCAATTATAGACAAAGCGATAGCAGAATAAATAATCAGAATTCAGAAGATCTGTAACACGTGAGCTACTGATAAAGTCTGTAAAGTGAGACCAACCTCTCATTCAGATATGTTGAATTGGCAAAGTTGATTGGAGCTTCGATGCTTAGGATAAGGAAACCAGGGATCTTCATGGATTCCTTGTAATGGTGAAGATCGCGGTAAATATCTGTCCCGTGAATGTTCCCCAACATTACTGTCTTTGGCCTAGTAATTTGCAGGAGGATCTTGAAAATAGATAATCCAACCTGGTCATGGATACTCCCATAGCTTCAGCATAATCATGGCTAAAGAAATTCATTCAGGCTTGGTTTTTGGAATTGCATATTGTCAAGAGAACTTACTGCAATGGCAAGACCATCTTGGACAGAGATGAAAATGACACCAAAGAATGCAGACAACAGCACAATGAAATCAAATTTGTCAATCTTCCAAATTTGATAGGCTGCTGGAATGTCTATAAGGCCAACTACTGCTGATACAATGATGGCTCCCAACACCACGTTTGGTGTGTACTGGAATAAAGGCATGAGGAATAGGAGGGTCACCATTACCGTAATTGACATCACTATGTTAGATGCTGCAGTTTTTGCTCCTGCATTGTGATTAACAGCCGATCGAGAGAAGGCGCCTGAAATCAAAGTTAAGTAGTTAATAATTGGTTGAAAGGAAACTTATTTTAAGACTAATTGCCTGCTGGAGTAGATATCAACCTGTTGTGACATAGCAGGAACTGGAGGAGCCAACCATGTTCATTAGCCCAATTGCTATCATTTCCTTGTTACCATCCACTTTGTAGTTCTTAAGGGCAGCAAAAGTCCTTCCTACTGCAATGCCTTCCTGTTTGATACCAGATTGAAATAAAGAAATGGCTGAATAGATTTGTGTTCTTCCCAAGATAGTTACAAGTAAATATTCTTTTATTGTAAGTATAGATGTGCAGGCATGCTGGTGTCTTGTTTCAAAAATATTGAACTGATTGTATGAAATTCCATGCAAAAAAAAGAGACTATTTTGATTAGAGGTTTTGGAACCATTTTTAATTTGTCTTCGATCTGCCAATCGGTTTGGAAATTGGAACCTTTTTGGTTTAATAAGCTGGTACCCTAGTTACTGCAGTGTTTGATACAAAGATGCATCTGAAATCTTAAGAACTCCTCTATTGGCACCTTCATTTAGTTTGATTGTAATTGGTGGCTCGTTTGTTTTTGCTTTGCAATGAGGTCTCAAGTTGATTATTGGAAAGATTCAGATAAAAAAGGATTGAAAGAACTTACAGTGAGGGAAATAATGCCAGTAACAAGGCCAGTTTTTATTGACAGTCCAAGGTGGCTTCCATGAAATTGCAGCATATTCCATGAAGGAGGATTCAATCCTTGTTGCAATTTTCCTATCTAATTACAAGTAGGCCACCAATTATTAACTGTAAGCTAAAAAAGGAAGCAATATGTAGGAGTTGCTAAGTGAAGGACCCAGGAAATTAAACTTACTATACTGATGCCATGATGCTGAGCTTTGAATGCAAAAACCAGAAGGGTAGAGAGGATGACAGAAACAAGTGGAGCACCAGCCGAGACCCAAAACAGCTTTGGTCTTCTAATGCTCTGCATGGCACACACCCCAATTTTGATAGTCAATGCCTATTCAAAATGTCAAACAGTATTCTATTGGCCTTTAATGTGGGACCAACGACCGATCTGGCCTCCTAAGTCAACTCTGTACTGCAGAGTCTGCAGGATATCAAGGATTGTTTTGCATCATTGTCATATTGCCTGGGGCTCAAGTTAAGGGCTCAAGTTAAGACCCAAGGCTCTTTATGTGTAAAAGTCACCCACTTAGTCTTGTTCATACCAGAGAAAGCTGAACCAAAAACCATCAGGGCTAATGCAAAGCACTAATAAAACCCATACAAGTTATACATATCACAACAAGCTGAAGTTTAAGCCTGAAACTTTTCAATTTTCCCCTTCTTTTCCTCAAGTTGCAAAAAGAAAAAAATAAAAAAAAGAAGACAAAATCAGTGCACAAAATTTTTATATTGTAGGGTGTGAAAAAGATATCATATAAGTAGTTTTTCCTCCGCCGTAACTGCAAAATTATTTCCCTTATTTTCAAATTATAAAAGAACTTTTACAATAATCCCAAAATTCACTTTTAAGGTTATCCACATAAAATAAAATAATATATATAAAAAATAATATAATCAGATTATTTAGAAAAAGTATGACCAACAGACCATGGCAATAAATGACGTGTAATCCATGCAGACTCAGGAAAGTGTGAAATCATCAATACATTAGCTGTTCTGATTGGTGTAATATGGCAACTGGGCCAGATGCAAGAAAACATTGAACGTAGGTGATTGAAACCGTCCACAATAAATGGTGGTTTTTGTCTTGAGTGAGTGACACGGTGGATTCTCAGGCGGTTAAGAGCGTCTGTTTGAAAGATACAACACACCATATTCTATTTGGGACTTGAAGACAAAGAAAGCAGTAGTAATAAGATAAGATGAGACGTACAACATGTCTTGCTACTAGCAGGAACGCTAGGAAGCAGAAGCCCATCAGTATTGTTTGCCATGACCACTGCACAGACAGAGCAAAAGAACACCATAAATTCACCAAAGAATTCTTCCAATGAATCCTGATTAGTGCAGACAGCAGATTAAAATACCAGACCTCCTTTGTTTGGTGGAAAACAGAGCTCATAACAGGCACCAACCCCATTTGTTTAGTGAAATGAGTGATTCCAAGAAGGCTTTTCAGCTGCTGCAAAGAAACTATGATAGCAGCCCCGGCCATGAACCCGATAAGTGTAGCCTTTGAGAGAAAATCAATGATAAACCCAAGCCTGCTTGCATTAACACCAGAAATCATCAGAAATGGTTGTTTGAAGAAAAACCAATGTTATATATTTAGAATGATAAGACAAGTTCACCTTAAAAATCCCAAAGAAGCTTGGAAAAAACCGGCAAAGAAAGTTGTAGTAAAGGCAAGTTGCAGAAACAAGACAGGATCATTGGTGGGGGATATTTCTAGGCTTAGCATGGATCCAAGTATAAGCGAAGCTATGGAAACAGGCCCTACTGCTAGGTCCCTCGAGCTCCCAAGCACAGCATACACAAGAGGAGGCACAAAACTGGAATCTAGATCAACAAAGAATAAACAAGCCTTAGCAAATGAAAATTCCAATCAAACAGCTTTCGCTAAGAGAGCAGAGTTACTCACAGAGACCAACGATTGGCGGTAGATTAGCAAGCTTAGCATAACTGATACCCTGAGGTAAAAGAATTGAGTTGTCAAATCAAACATTAATTGATTACCATTAGATAAATAAGAAATCAAAAGTAGGATTCTTTTGGCTGACCTGTGGGATGGCTAAGCTCGCAATGGTAAGTCCAGAAACAACGTCCGATTTGAAGAGTTTGAGACTATAGTTAGGACCCCATTGGAGAATAGGGAAGATGTACTGAGCTGCAAGAATCCATTTCTTCCCCGTCGGTTGTCCTTTGAATTGGCGCAAAGGATCGTCCGGGAAGAAAGTTTCTTTGAGCCTGGTTTTAAGCTTCTGAATGGTGCTCTTACTAGGCGGTAGGACGACTTGGTGAACCTCCATGGTTATTTCTAGGCAGGTTGTAGTTTTGCTAGAATTAGGCTCCATGGTTGTAGAGAAATGTGTGCAATGGTGTAGCTTGTTTTGGCGGAGCAAACCTCTCGAATTTATATGTCTCTGGGCATCAAATCAACTTCCAGTAAAGACCGGTAACAGACAAACTAGTACTTGTCTAATAGAGGACAAAAATTGTGTGAATGGCATCGAGGGGTGAGCCTTATCAATATCGCATAGGTGGTGAATGGCATGCTGAGCCCACTTAAGTTTTCTGCTTCTTCTACAAAATTATGCACATGAATATATGTGCAATACATTATGGTAGAGAGATAGTGTAAACTGTATAATATTTCCTGATAATTCGTGGATATATTATGAAAAGTTGTGTTCGTGTAGTATAAAACATGAAAATTTTGTTTTAAAATTTGTGTTGGCATATCAAACACAAAATCATTTTTATAACTTTTATTATATTCATATATATTTTTTATCAAATTTTAATTCGTATCATTTTCGTGTTGTATTACTGTATCGTGTTTAGATTATACAGTCACCAATACAGTATGGTAGAGAGATAGTGTAAACTGTGTAGTATCTTTCCTTCAAATTAAAGGAAAAATAAAACTATTTCAACAAAGTTCTTTTCAAACTTTATATTAATATGGATAAAAAAAAACTCGTAAAATCTTATATGATATGAAGGTGCTTGGATTTATTTGAGCGTTGGAGCAAATGATTATGTTTTTACCATTAAAATGTGAAAGTTACATTGATTTAAAATTTAAGTTTTAATATTTGATCATATTCTTCAATCCCGGAACCAAAAGTCTTCATTGTAAGAGAAAATGCTTGCAAATTAACAGTACAGGTTCAATATAGCAATGGATCATTCAAAAAAAACTGTTGAATTTAATATAAAAAATTCACCATAATGTAGTTAAATACTTGTTTGACATTAATTCAAGAGGTTTTTTTAATTAAATTGGAATAACTGTTCTAGACAAATTAAAATAGTGATACATGACTAGTCATAAGAGGTATAATAACTACCTTGAAAACCATTTTCTAAAGAATTATGTGGCCATAAATCAAAACAAAACAACCCTAAAATGTATCATTATAATTTTTAGGCGTCCTTATATAACCTTTTTCAAATTATTAGATGTTCTTTCTGTAATTTTTCCAACATTTATATATCGTTTAAGTTTTTTTGAAGTGCTGTATTAATAAGGAAAAAGTGATAATATATACTTGCAAATATCTATGAAGAAAATAAGGAAATATGCAAATAATAATGTCTTTTGCACTATTAATTGTTCTTTTTTCACTATTTTACTGTTTAATATTGCAAATTTTATCATATCCAAATATTTTTTTTCAATGATTAGTATATAATTTTTGAAAAAACAAAAATCCGAACCCTCTTCTCCATATATATATATATATATATAATATTATATATATGTATATGCATATTATATATATATATATATATATATTTATATATATGTATATGCATATGACAATATAGCTATATCGAATAAATTCATGAGTGGAGTGTGAGAATTGGGTTAACACTTTAATCACGGCAAGCAAGTCAAGCAAATAGTCTGTGCAAAAATAATGATCCAACTAACAATTTTCAGCTGCCAACTCAATGCCAACCATCCACATGTTTTGAATGCAGGAGATGGAATATTTTTTTTTTTTGGTTACAAGAGATGGAATATTTTGATCTATATACAACAGAACCCATCTAAATTAATCATCACTTTAAATTAATAAAAAATTATAGTGTTAGCCCGGACAAATATAAAAAATTAATAAACCCCTCTATCATAATAATTAATAATTTTGTTTTAAAACCTAATTTAATACTTCAGTCCTGACTATAGTATAAATTAATAATTTGATAAAAATACAAAATATATTATATAATTGTCGTAACGGCTTCGCGCTCGACGAATTCTGAAAAACTTTAAAAAACAAAAAGGGAGTCGCCACCAATCTTTTTTGACTAGATGTGATTGGCCACCTAAAATATTTAACTTTTTAACAAAATCTCAAAATTAATTAAGTTTTATTAAAAAGACAATTTTTGGTCTACGAAAACAAAAATCGGGTTCGGGAGTACGGTTACGCGCAGGGAAGGATTAGCACCCCCACGACGCCCGTTAAAAAACGGTACCATAATAATCATATGTTATCCTTTAATTTTAAAGAAATGGTCTCAATTTAATATTTAAAATTAATTCCTTTTTATTCCATTTTTGAAGCATTTTATTATTTATCAAAATTATCTTTTCATTTTAAAAAAAGGTTAGATTTTGTTTATCGAAAGTGAGTGTGAACCCTTTTGTATTGAATAATTAAATCGAATACTCCAATACTTTTGGCAGCATTCGAAGTAATTTTTCTCACCTAGAGATTTCTTAAGAATCACTACTTGTGACTTCTATAGAATCTTATCATCGGAGGGTTCACACTTGCTTCGAAAATTATTATGAATGCATATGATGCAGACAAATAATATATAATGCAAATGAATTTTTAATTTTTAATTTTATTATTTTTTTGTTAATTTATTTATATATCTTTGTTTTCTTTTTAAAAAAACTTATTCATTTTTATTTTTATTAAAAATTTAAATTATTGAAAAATCACACTAAATATTCCAATACTTTTGGCAACATTTAGTACAACTCTTCTCACCTAGGGATCAGCTAGGAATCACTACTTGTGACTTCCGTAACATCCCATCATCGAATTTTAATTAAATTTAAATTTTATTATTAATTTTGAAAATTCAATTTTATTTTCAAAAATTTAATTTATTGAAAAATAATACTAAATACCTCAATACTTTTGACAATATTTAGCAGACTCTTCTTACCTAGGGATCAGTTAATGAATCACTACTTGTGACTTCCATAACATCCCATCATCGGACATTTGTTTGGTTAAATTTAAATTCTATTATTTGTTTCCTCTTCTTATTTTCTTTTAAAAACTTATTTATTTTTATTTTTAATAAAAATTTAAATTATTGAAAAATCATACTAAATATTCCAATACTTTTGGCAACGTTTAGTACGACTCTTCTCACCTAGGGATCACTAGGAATCACTACTTGTGACTTCCGTAGCATCCCATCATCGGGAATATTGTTTATTTAAATTTAAATTTTATTATTAATTTCCTTTTTCTATTTTTTTTAAAGCTCATTTATTTTTATTTTTAATAAAAATTAAATTATTGAAAAATCATACTAAATATTTCAATACTTTTGGCAACATTTAGTACGACTCTTCTCACCTAGGGATCAGCTAGGAATCACTACTTGTGACTTCCGTAGCATCCCATCATCGGACATTCATTTAATTAAATTTAGGTCTATTATTAATAAATTTTTTTTTGTTTAAAAAACATTTACATTTATTTTTATTATTATTTTATTTTTATTATATTGTTTTTTTTATGAAAATATATTAAGAATATTTAAAGTAAACTATAAAGCAAACAAATAAGTAAATAAGTAAAGAGTAAATAATAAATAGAAATTTTTACCCAAACAAAATTAGGCTTGAAACCCAAAGAAGCCTTCAAGAAGCCCAAAAATCCAGCCCAACTGCAAGGGTCCAAAATAAGCTGGAGTGGGCCGAACCCGCTGGGCCCAAAAACGAAATGGGTTGGCACAGAAGCAGGTGGCGGACCGGGTCGGGCGCACATGCGGGTCGCGGGAAGAAGGCTGGAGTCGGGTCGGGCGCGCGGATCCTCGGGTCGGGTCGGTTCAACGCGCGGGTCTCAAAAAAAAAATTCCTATAAAAGCTATCCCTTTTTTTTTCTAATTCATTTTCCCCTTTCTTCCCAAAACAAAATTTCTCTCAGCTTTCTCTCCTTCCCGGCCAGGCGATTCCCGGTCGCCGCTGGGTCCGCCGCCGACCGCTGCCAAAAAGTCACCACTTTCCGATGCTCCTCCGTCTTCTCTTTTCAGATCCGACCCCCGTTCCGCTCAAAAGCAGCCCTAAATCCCCAGATCTGAACCTAAAGCCGCCGGTTGGAAACCCTAAAACGCCTATCGCCGCGGTTTTCGCCACCGATCTTCAGATCGGTCTTGTTCTCCTCCTTGGTAGCTTCTTACGGCAAATCTCGAGACCCTAACCCTACAAAACACCTTAAGCCGAAACCCCCCTTTTTGGTTCTTTGTTTGTTTTTCTCTTGTTTTGGTTGATGATGTTTGTTGATGTGATGATGATGGTTGTTGGTTTGTTGTGGTTTTGTTTTTTTTTTGCAGGTTTGGGGCTTCGGTTTTGGGACGGTGGTGGCTTAGGGGCTGTGGAAATGGGGGTTTGTGGTGTTAGCTAACCTCGGTTTGTGAATGCGGTTGCTGGTGCAGTGAGGAAGATGGTGGCTTTCGGTTTTTGGTTGTTTGTGGTGGTGATGACGATGATGATAGTTTGGTGATGATGATGACGGTGATGATGGTGGTGAGTGATGGTTAGATGGTGAGTGGGGGATCGGATCTGGGGTTTCGGTTGTTGGTCTTCTGGTAATGGGAGAGGTTGTTGGGATCTGGGGGTTTCAGTGGCGCTGATGATGTTGGCGGTGGTGTTTACTGGGTCCGAGGCTTGAGGCCGGAAATGGTGACTGCTTGGGTTGGCAGGGGCTCACGGTGATGGGGTTGAGGGTGGTTGAAAGGCTCGGTCGTGATGGTCTGGGGTTACGGGTTTTCTGTTCGGGGTTTGGGTAGTGAAGATGGGTCTGGTCCGTAAAGGTTGAAGCTTCCCTCCTCTGTTGCTCGTTGAATGGGGGGTTTTTTAGAGGGACTGGTATAGGGGTTTGGTGTTGAAGGGATGGCTGGCAGGAGTAGCTGGTGGTGGTGGCAGACCTGGCAGGGGGTAGGTGAAAGTGGCGGTGGCTGGTGAGGATGATTGACAGATTGGACAAAAACAAAATAAAAACAACAACAACAATAATAATAATAATAATAATAATAATAATAATAATAATAATAATAATAATAACAAAATGGGACAAAATTAGGTGTCAACAGCTGCCCCTCTTTGCTCATTGCTGAAGATCAGGAATAGAGCAAAGACAATTGACAGTAATTTTGTCCAGCTTATGACTCATTTCTCTATTTTTCTTCTCTTTCTTATTTTTCTTTTTTCTTTTTTTTTCTTCTTTTTTTCTCTTCTCTTTTTTTTTTTTCTTTTTCATTCTTTTTCCCTTTTTTTTTGTTGAAATGTGCTCCTCTTGCAACAGAGGCGATGAAACTTTAAATTTCTTTTTGTTTTGTTTGTTTTTTTTTCTTTTTTCGAGAAAGCTCCTTTTGCATCAGAGACAATAAAACTTTAAATTCTTTTCCTAGAAATGTGCTCCTCTTGCAGCAGAGGCGATGAAACTTTAAATTTCTTTTTGTTTTGTTTTCTTTTGTTTTGTTTTGTTTGTTTTTTTTTTTGTTTTTTTTTTTTTTTTTTGTTTTTTTTTCTAGAAAGCTCTTCTTGCAGCAGAGGCAATGAAACTTTAAATTCTTTTCCTAGAAATGTGCTCCTCTTGTAGCAGAGGCGATGAAACTTTACAATTCTTCTTGAAATGTGCTCCTCTTGCAGCAGAGGCAATGAAACTTTAAAATTTTTTCTTTCTTTTGAAATGTGCTCCTCTTGCAGCAGAGGCAATGAAACTTTAAAATTCTTCTTGAAATGTGCTCCTCTTGCAGCAGAGGCGATGAAACTTAGATATATTGCCCGGAGGACTTGAGATTTGTGCCCGGAGGACTTATGATTTGTGCTCGGAGGACTTATGATTTTGCCCGGAGGACTTGAGATTTTGCCCGGAGGACTTATGATTTGTGCCCGGAGGATTTAAATTGTGCCCGGAGGTCTTGGATTTGTGCCCGGAGGACTTAGAATTTGTGCCCGGAGGTCTTGGATTTGTGCCCGGAGGACTTAGGATTTATGCCCGGAGGACTTAGAATTTATGCCCGGAGGACTTAGAATTGTGCCCGGAGGACTTGAGATTTATGCCCGGAGGACTTGAGATTTATGCCCGGAGGTCTTAGAATTTTGTGCCTGGAGGTCTTATGATTTGTGCCCGGAAGACTTGAAATAGGTGCCCGAAAGACTTGAAATAGGTGCCTGGAGGTCTTATACCTTGTGCTTGCAGTGTTTGAAATCTGTGCCCGGAGGACTTTGAATTGGATTTGAAATTTTCTTTATCATGAGCAAACTTGCCCCCTTTTTTTTTCTTTCTTTCTCTCTCTTCTTCTTCTCTTTTCTCTCTCTCTTTTTTCTCTTCGCTTTCCTTTCTCTTTCTTTTTCTCTTCTCTCTTCTTTCTCTCTCTCTTTTTTTTTTAATTTTCTTCTCTTCTTTCTCTCTCTCTTCTCTTTTCTCTCTTTTTTTCTTTTCTTTTTTTCTCTTCTCTTTTCTTTCTCTCTTTTTTTTCTCTTTTTCTCTCTACTCTCTTTCTTTTTTTTTCTTTTTTTTTTAATCTTGGAAAAGGTTGCATAACCTTTAAAATCTAGATTAAATGGTGTTGAGTCTTCAGCTTGAGAAACATGTTTTAATCTCAAAATTTTGCACAAAAACTTTCAATGTTGATGCTGTATGATATTGTGTATGTATGCATGTATGCATGACACTCAATCCTGTACATTCTCTAACTTTAGATCTTTTTCCTATCTTGCCAAAGAGGTACATCATTTGCCTTTTTTATCTTTTTTGCCCCCAACATGACCATGAAAGCTCCTTCCTATTTTCCATTTTTGCAGAGTTCTTGCATTCTCATCACAGCCTTTTGACTAATAGCACTAAATTTTCCTCATAACTATTTTTCAGGAGAAATGAATCTAAATTTCACAAGTGATACCTGATCCTTTCGAAAGATTAGTGATTACTTTTCAAGATGAATGACATAAACCCTATTCGGATCTTTTCAACTAGACAATTGAAAGTTTGGTGGCCATGATGCTCTTTGTTTGGGGCATACTTTGCCATTTATACAAAAAAACAATGATACCTTACTTAGCTTAAAATAGCTTTCTCAAAATACCACCACTTTTTCTCCATCTTTTTTTTTGTTTTAAACAAAATTCTGAATGAGAAGAGAAACAAAATATTTACAACTTGGTTTGACAATCTCTTAAATTCTCGAATAATGGCGTTCCACAAATGCCAAGATACGATACGAATGACTGAGGTCTTTCCTGTTCAGGGAGAGTATTTACAAGAAGAAAGGTTCAAACTTTTTCAAAAAAAATGTTAGCAATCAAATGACATCAAAATCTTTGGATATTTGGAGGGTCTCTCAAGGCTTGTTAATTCTTTTTCCACATTTTCAGTTCATGTCACTGCTTGACTTGGTTGCATGAAAAGTTCATTGTTCGCTCTAGACTGCCCTTTTCGGGTTTTCACCCTAGAGCCCCATTCTTTCTTTTGTTTTCTTTTCTTTTTTCTTCTTTTTTTTTTGATTGCTCCACCATGTATTCAAGAATTCAAATTTTATTCAAACCAAAGAAAGGTGAGAATCTTCCAAAGAAGAGCTCTTCGATACAAGCATCCCTACTTGATCAAAATGGACTTTTAAGTACGTAATGTAGGTCATGGTTCAGGGTTTTGAAAGAATGGATAAATAGGCCCAAAATGTGTTTGAAGGTGATCAATCCAAGGATCATTTCTTCTCCTATGGTTGTCCATCATTTTTACTCTTTGAAGCACCTTTCTTTTTCCAATTTTCCATGTATCTCTTCCTTTTCTTCTTTTCTTTTCTTTCTTTCTTTTTCTTCTTTTTTTTTTCTTCTTCTTTTTTTCTTCTCTTTTTTTTTTCTTTTCAACATCCTATTCATCCTTTGAAGCATCTTTCTTTGTGTACTTTCACATGTATCCTTCCTCCTTTCTCTTTCCTTTTTCTTTCTTTTTTTATTAATTCATGTCCAAGATTTCAAAAACATAGTAAATCTTATTTGATCGAAAACAAAAGTTGAATCATTCATCTTCTTTGAAGAGATATTTTTTGCACATGCCCCCCAGTGTGGAGGGTGATCCTTGGAGGAGGTTTATTATGAAAGAAACTATTAGGCTCAAAAGGGGTAGCAACAGGATAACGTTTATATTTGTGAATGGAATATGAAAGACGACCATTCGTAATCTCAAATTAAGATACTTCTATTGAAAAGCAATTCTTAGGATAAGTTTTTCCTTTGGCATTTGAAATCCTCTGAATATCATGTTTGCATGATGTCACAATCAATTTCATTTTTTTCTTTTTCTTTTTTTTTTATCTTGCTCCAAAACATGGGCAAAAGGCATCTAGGGAATACAGGATTGAAGAATTTGGGATTTGTACAAGAATTTAGGTGGAAAGGCATTTCAAAATGATCTTGCCAAATATCAAACTGCCAATATCGAGAATATTTAGAGATCGTCATTGAGTTTCAAATGATTGTCAAAAGGTCTTGCAAGTTAGTTATTTCTTTGAAAATCATTAACAGTAATGCCTTATCATGGTCAAAGTGAAAACAAAATTTGACTTTCAAATCTTATCCCCCAATTTGGCTTTTTGGCTTTCGACTGACTTAGATTTTATTGAGATGTGATCCAGGAATGATTTAATACATTCATCTTTGACAGTAATCACCAATTTTCTTGAAATCATTTTTATCATTCATGTGAAGAAAAGAAACATTCTTGTCATATGCCACTGGAAAATAAATTATGCAAAAAGTTGTGCTCATACATTTGTCACCTAAGCCAACAGAAACGACAAGCATTTTCCAACAAAATACAACTTCAAAATCTTAAAATCTTCATTTCCCTCAAGATTGATCTGTCAAAATGCCATAACTCTACACCAAAGTGGACTTCCACTGTTCCATAAGTTCCGGAGTCAAGATTCCACCATTGATGAGCTCTTCAATCCTTTCCATCAACTGTCTGCATTTTTCTGTTGCATGCCCAATTGCTCCCATGTGATAGTCACATTTGCTATTCGGATCATAGCTCTTGGCCAATGGGTTCGGTGTTGTTCTCAAAGGTATAGGGGCCAAATATTGGTTTTTTATCAAAAAGGGCAAAAGATCGGAGATTGGAATTGGGATTTTTCCTTGATTGCTTCTCGATCTTTTTCTGTTGTTTATTTACGGTTGAAGAGGTTGAGCTACTGGCCTAGGCGTGAAGATAGGCGCAGGAAAAATCGTTGAAGGGCAAAAGTTTGTTGGAAATCCTGGTTATGGGACTGGTGAAAAAGGATAAGAATCATAGGAGGCATTATTCAAGGTTGGACCGTATGATGGGTGAGGCAAATAGGGATGAGATGGAGCAGTGTTTTTGGGAAATTGCCCCTCAAATGTCACAACTTGCACTTCTTCATCCATCCTTTCAAGTCTGTTATCAACCATGTCACCTATCTTGATCTTGCCCCTCTTAATTGCATTCTCAATCATCTCTCCGGAGGCTACCATGTCAGCAAAATTCTTCGTAACATTCCCAATCATTCTATTATAATATGGTGCCTGGAGTGTACTAAGAAACATAGTCACAGCCTCTTTTTCTGTGAGGGGAGGCTAGACCTGGGTGGCAACATTCTTCCATCTCTGGGCATATTCTCTAAAGCCTTCAGTAGCTTTCTTCTCCATGGCTTGCAAAGATAAACGATCTGGGGCTATATCCACAATATGCTTGTATTGGGCGACAAAAGCCCTTGCCAAATCTTCCCATGAGTGAACATCGCCCCTACCCAATTGTGTATACCACCTAGCAGCAGATCCTTTAAGGTTGTCTTGGAAAACATGGATTAACAGCTTGTCATCATGCACATGCGCTGCCATCTTTCTACAGTACATAGTGATATGGGCCTTTGGACAAGTGGTCCCATCATATTTCTCAAATTTTGGAGCTTTAAACTTTGAAGGAATAACCACACCAGGTACTAAGCATAATCCGGCAGCATCTAAAGATCCATGAAAATCCATTCCTTCAACAATCCGAAGCCTTTCTTCTATAAGCGCTATCTTTTGTCGAGAATTTAAGCCTTCTTTCACTTGTGACATCCCATGCTCATTGCGACTATCGAAATTGGCAACCTGAATTGGTTCGAGGGGCTTCATGGTGGGAGTTGCATGCCCTTGATACTGACTAGGGTCGACTGCAGACGGCATATTAGGGCACACATAACCCTCGGTGGGCATTGCTTGTGGCTCTTGAGATGATTGGGTTTCTCGTGAGCCGTTGTTAATTGGACAAAAAGAATTCTCGGCATTTCGCAACTGATGCCCCTCTTGAGTAGCTAATTCTCCCATTTTTCCATTGTTTAGTCTCTCCCACAAACTTGCCATCTGTGATAATTTCTCTCTCATCTCTTGTTGAGCTTTTTCCATTCTTTCCATTCGACTCATTTCTGTCTCTTCCATGGTCCAAAACTATCTCCGAAGTTTTTCGATGATCGAGCTGTATCTACACTGAATCCGTCACAACCTAAAATTAGATGTCATGCTTGCCATGCTAGTATGATGCTTTTATTGTATGGAAATTGTGAAATAAAAAGAAAATTCAACCTTGTTGTTATTTCAGAGTATCACAAGCTGTATACTAAAAAGCAAAAAGGGAAATTATAAACTGAAAATTGTCATTTGTCCATTCTTTTGTTTTGATCCACTATTTTTCTTTCTCTCTTTTTTTTTATATTTTTTTTCTTTTTTTCTTTAAGGAAACAGTTATTGTTAGCTTTATTATTTTCTGTCAAAATCATGTTATGCACATATGAATGAAATGAATGCAAACCTATAAAAAGTTTCGTAGCCACCTCCCTTATATCGAGGACTTTACATCAATCAGTCCTTTCTCCTTATATGACAAGTCAATTGGTCTCCATTTGCTAATGATTCAACGTGTTGTTGTTCTGGACATGGTAGCGACACTTGAAAATGAATCATTTTAGTCCTTCCAAAACTTTCAAGCGTCTTCATAACCTTAGCTAGCTTCCCTTTTATCTCTCATATATCATGTCAGCAAAATTCTTCTTGATTATTCTCCAAAGTAGTAAGTCTAGCTTCAAATTGATCTCCGATATCTTTGACTTTCTTTAATCCAAAAAGACAAATACTCTCCTTATTATGTGATGTGAATGCATTAATGTAATGAGATATGCTATGCTAAAACTTAAGAATAAAAGAATCAAAATTTTTTCTCATTTAAATTCAATGAATTCTTTTTTCTTTCTTTTTTCATTTTAAACTTTGATTATTTCTCCTCCCTTTTTTTTTAAAGAATAAATTTTCTTCTTTTTTTTCTTTCTCTCTCTCTCTCTCTTTTTTTCAAAATTATCTTATTTTCACACCACAGTTTATTTTCTTTAATTCCCTTTTTATTTAATCTATTTTTAAAAGAATGTGACAATGCACTTACCTTTTATTTTCTCATCAAAATTCCTCTTTCTTTTTAATGTCTATGCATTAGTTAAAAAAAATAAAAAACATTATTATTATTTTTTTCAAATTGTATTAAAGAATGAAGGAATATTTTCATGTTATTTCTGACAAAGGATAGAAACCGAATAAATCTTCGTTTTATTCTTTAAAGTCGTAAAATTGTAAAATTTTATTTGAAAACAAATATCTTTTGATTTGATGAGAGCAGGAATTTGAAAATTCAATAGAGTTATGATATGAAAAAAGTACTAAAATGTTCCCTCATGTGTCCTAATTTCGGGATAATTTCTACAAAAATCAGACATGGCTCTAGCTAGGATCGGCTTCTTAAGGCCTTTTACATGCTGGGCTGGGTTTTAAAATCTAAAGGTTCCCAAATTATACCTCACTGTCGTCCACACTGGACTAGTAAGATTTAATTTGAGTGGGAGTATTTCGATTGCCATTGCGAAGGTGATTACCTCACGAGAGCAAAGGTACTCTACTCCATCCTAAGAAGGACTGAACCCGGGTATAGAGCTCATGTTATGCGGATGCAAGTGCAAATGTGCGTATGAGGGAACATGTCAAACTCAAATTAAATTATTATCTCTATCCTAAATGTCTCACCAATTTATTAAACAAGTATATACAAATATAAAACATAAAATAAATAACATAAAATGCAAATGCAAACAAAATCATTTTCAAAATCCAAGTGAATTAAGTTTAAATATCATTCAAGACTATTAAATTAAAACTTTGGATAACACAAGATTAATAAATAGCTTGACCCTCAAAAAGCGTCCCCAGTGGAGTCGCCAATGCTGTCGTAACGGCTTCGCGCTCGACGAATTCTGAAAAACTTTAAAAAACAAAAAGGGAGTCGCCACCAATCTTTTTTGACTAGGTGTGATTGGCAACCTAAAATATTTATCTTTTTAACAAAATCTCAAAATTAATTAAGTTTTATTAAAAAGACAATTTTTGGTCTGCGAAAACTGTCATAACGTTTCCTAGACCTAGGACGCTAGACATTAAACAAATGGAGTCGCCACCAATCTTTTTTTTTAACCTAGGTGTGATTGGCCACCTAATGACTCTAGGACTGGTCTACATTTTAAGTTTTGGGTTCGGGAGTTCATTTACGTGTAGGGAAGGTTATAGCACCCCTACAACGCCCAAAGTTGGTACCATTTTAATCTTGTATTATTTTAACTTAGTCTTAGTTACATGGCCTTTATATTTTATTGTTTAAATATTGAAAATTCTTTTAAGAATCCTCCATCATTCTGAATGAATTCTTAAAAAATCTTCTCACCTCAAGAGTATTCAAGGGGTACCATTCGACTCCCATGAAGAGGCTCCATCGTCGGAAGTATTTTAGAATTTTATTATTCCTTAATTTATTTTTTATTTTAATTATTTTTATTATTTTTATTTATTTATTTTAAATATTTTTATATATTATTATTAATATTTTTAGGATTATTGGTATTTAATATTGAAAATATCTCCTAAATTTTCTATCATTCTGGATAAACTTAGGAGAACCCTCTCACCTAGGAATTCCTCAAGTGTTACTCATTCGCAATCGCCTTGAAGATTCCATCATCGGAATTATTATTTTATTATTTATTAACTTCATTTATTATTTATTCTATTTATTTTTATTAGAATATAAATTTTATTATTTATTATGTTTTTATCTTTATTTATTATTTGTTTATTTTGAAAATGCCTTCTAAATCTTCCATCATTCTGGATAAATTTAGGAGGATCTTCTCACCTAAGAATTCTTTGAGTGTTACTCATTCGTAATCACCTCAAAGATTCCATCATCGGAATTATTATTTATTATTCATTAATTTTTATTTATTATTATTTTTATTTTATCTTTATTATTTAATAAATCTTATTATTATGTTATTATCTTTATTATTTATTTATTTTTGAAAATACCTTCTAAATCTTCCATCGTTCTGGATAAATTTAGAAAGAATTTTCTTACCTAGAAATTCCTCGAGTGTTACTCATTCGTAATCGCCTCGAAGATTCCATCATTGTATAATTTACGTTTTTTTTATTAATTATTATCTTAAATGTTTATTATATATATTACAATTATGATTTTTTATGTGTTATTCTTTTTTATTATTTGGAGAATACAGTTTAACCTTCATTTTTTTGAAAATACCTTTTAAATCTTCCATCATTCTGGATAGACTTAAAAGAATTCTCCTACCTAGGAATTCCTCGAGTGTTACTCATTCGTAATCGCCTCGAAGATTCCATCATCAGAAAGGTCTAACCAATTCTCAAAGTTTATTAATTAGACGTTTATCCTAATATCCATTCATTCAATTATTTTTATTTTTTATTTTTACTTATTTTTGTTATTTAATTTAAATTTTTACTTTTTCTCCTAACTTATTATCATTATTTATTTATTTATTATTCCTAGACATTCCTATGTACATATTATTTTAATCATTTTTAATCTAAAGAAGCAAATTAAAATGATTAAACATTACTCTTTAATCATTACTAAAAGAAATGCCAAATAAAAGAAAAGCAAAAAAAACTTACCTATTAATGGATGGATGTGTGGGCAGTAGAATAGCGTGGAAGCAGCAGGCAATTTGTTCACCAAGAAACGGGACTGGACAGGCTTTGGGTGATGAGCAGTCTCGGTTTGGATGATGCAAGGAAGGGTGAAGTGCAGCTTGGGCCAAAAGAAGAAGCAGCAGGGGCGACAGCAGCATGTGGTGCAAAGGAGTTGTCGTGAAGATCCAGGAGGAGCAGCGGCAATGCAATTGGAACGTGCGCTGGACAACAGATGCAGTAGTGTCCGATGAAGATGGTGTATACAGAGTAGCAAGTAGCGACAAGCAAGGCTAGACTGGGTGGAGGTTTGATGTTTGTAGAGGGCGACGGAGAGCTGTGTTTTATGGTGGCTGGAAACGACAAGGCTTGGCTCTTAGCTAGAGCAGAATTACTTTGTTGAGATGCTTTATGTTTTTTTTTTCCCCCCTTTTAAGTCATGGGTTTAACCCCTTTTTATAGTCAAAACTTGTTAGAGTCCTAATACAACTAAACCTATTTTATTAATTATCTTTTATTTTTAATATTTTATCTTTTTAATTTTTATGTTAATCCTAATCTAATCTTATCAATTTCAATATTAATTATCCTAAAAAATCTAATTATCTTATCCTAAAAATATTTTAATTTATAATTATCTAATAAATCCTAATTTATATTACTATTTATCTTATTTTAATAAAATTATCCTAATCTATTAAATATTTCTAATTTAAATAATCCTAACAATGTTAATCCTAATTTTTCTAGATGTTAATTCAAAATGTCAATTCAAAAATTTACAAATTATTATTTTTTTCAGAACCCGGACAAAATGAGGTGTCTACAGCTGCCCCTCTTTGCACATTTTCTGAAAATCAGGAATTGTGCAAAGGCAATTAGACAACTATTTTGTTCGGATTTACCTTTTTTATTTTTTTTTATTTTTTTATTTTTTACTTACAATTTTTGAGAAACAATTACTTCCTCTCACCAGAGGCTGTAAGATTTTGAAAAATAACCTTTTGCTCCTCTCACCAGAGGCATTGGAACTTCGAAACATAACCTTATGCTCCTCTCACTAGAGGCATTGAAACTTTGAAACATAACCTTGTGCTCCTCTCACCAGAGGCATTGAGACTTTGAAAAATAACCTTGTGCTCCTCTCACCAGAGGCAATGAAACTTGAAACATAACCTTGTGCTCCTCTCACCAGAGGCATTGAAACTTTGAAACATAACCTTGTGCTCCTCTCACCAGAGGCAATGAAACTTTGAAAAATAACCTTATGCTCCTCTCACCAGAGGCAATGAAACTTTGAAAAATAACCTTGTGCTCCTCTCACCCGAGGCATTGAGACTTTGAAAAATAACCTTGTGCTCCTCTCACCAGAGGCAATGAAACTTGAAACATAACCTTGTGCTCCTCTCACCAGAGGCATTGAAACTTTGAAACATAACCTTGTGCTCCTCTCACCAGAGGCAATGAAACTTTGAAACATAACCTTGTGCTCCTCTCACCAGAGGCAATGAAACTTTGAAAAATAACCTTATGCTCCTCTCACCAGAGGCAATGAAACTTTGAAAAATAACCTTGTGCTCCTCTCACCAGAGGCAATGAAACTTGAAACATAACCTTATGCTCCTCTCACCAGAGGCATTGATACTTTGGAAAATAACCTTGTTCTTATCACTCACTAATATACCAAATCCAATAGTCTTAATATCACAACACGACATAAGATTCAAAATTTCGTTTCCAAGAATTTCGACCTCTCAAGTTTTAATCTATTTCCTTCAATGTATGCACCTAAATAATGCAAATGTAAATGTATGTCAAATAATGCAAATGTCCATGCAACACTGACTCTTTTTTTTTTTTTATGTTAATGTGAAAGTAATGAAATTGACAACATTCCTATCATAAAGTGAATGCCTATAACCTAAATGTATGATGCAAATGTTAAAAATCAGTTTTTAGTTAGAATCTTCGTTTTAATGTCCTCCAAGATTAACCCCCACATTCCAATTTCCATTCTTCCACTATTCTTGCCTCGCTCGAGATCAGTGTCATACTTCTATTGAATCAATCTTTATCTTTCATGTTTTTGCCCCAAGTAATGTTGGCAATCATCATCCCTTTGATTTCCTTCAATGTAATGCAAACACCCCCTTTTTTTTTTTAAAAGACCCTATAGTACGCTATTCAATTCCAATTAGAACAAAAGCAAGATGAATAAGATAAGAACACGATGGTATATTTATTCGAACAAGGTATGTTTATTTGAATAACAAGTGAACAGTTTCAAGAATTGATAGGGATAAGTACAAAAGCACTGGCTAATGAGTCACAAATAATGAATACCCAGACAACTATAAACCCATCATCACAGAATTTTGCTTTGGAAACCTCGTTAGTAGATGCCCATAATCTTCCAAGAACCTTTAGATCAGAACTTTGCCCCCTTCACTATGAGACATTCCTCTTTTCGAACTTTAGCCCAATTATTCTTTTTTGTTCAAGCCGCCTTTTCAGGTTTTCAACTTGAAATTTCTTTTTTTTTTTTTTTTTTTTTGAATTCAAGCCGCCTTTTCAGGTTTTCAACTTGAAATTTCTTTTTTTTTTCTTTTTTTTTGTTTTTTTTTGAATTCAAGCCGCCTTTTCAGGTTTTCAACTTGAAATTTCTTTTCTTCTTTTTTTTTTCTTTTTTTTTTCTTGAATTCAAGCCGCCTTTTCAGGTTTTCAACTTGAAATTTCTTTTGTTGTTTTTTTTCTTTTTTTTGGTTTTTTTTTTTAATTCAAGCCGCCTTTTCAGGTTTTCAACTTGAATTTTTTTTCTTCAGGCATAGTATTTCTTCACTGCATCTGAATTTATTGGATTTGGTAAATCATCTCCGTCCATTTCACTAAGTAACAATGCCCCTCCTGAAAAAGCTTTCTTCACCACATAAGGGCCTTCCCAATTTGGCGCCCATTTTCCACGAGGATCTGGCTGATTTGGTAGAATTTTCTTTAATACCAATTCTCCTTCTTGAAGATGTCTAGGACGAACTTTCTTATCATGAGCTCGCATCATCCTCTTTTGATACAATTGCCCGTGACAAAGAGCCTTAAACCTTTTTTCTTCGATCAAATTTAGTTGTTCATAACGACAACGGACCCATTCAGCTTCTTCTAATTCAACTTCCATCAATACTCGTAATGACGGGATTTCTACCTCGATAGGTAATACTGCTTCCATTCCATATACCAATGAAAATGGGGTGACTCCAGTAGATGTACGAACTGAAGTGCGATAAGCATGCAAGGCAAATGGTAATTTCTCATGCCAATCCCTATATGTTTCTGTCATCTTGCTAACGATATTTCTTGTTAGCTGCTTCTACTGCTCCATTCATCTTCGGACGATATGGTGCTGAATTGTGGTGTTTGATTTTGAACTGACTGCACACTTCTTTCATCATTGTGTTATTTAGGTTAAGTGCATTGTCTGAGATGATTCTTTCTGGAAGACCATATCGGCATATTATCTCTTTCTTGATAAACCTACACACCACAGCTTTCGTCACATTAACATATGAAGCTGCCTCTACCCATTTTGTGAAATAATCGATGACCACAAAGATGAAACGATGTCCATTCGAAGCTTTTGGAGTGATAGGCCCAATGACATCCATACCCCACATAGAGAAAGGCCAAGGAGTTGCCATTACATGCAAAGGCAACGGAGGAGCATGCATCTTGTCTGCATATATTTGGCATTTATGGCACCTTCTGGCATACTTAATGCAATCACCTTCCATAGTCATCCAATAATAACCTGCCCTCATAATTTGTTTAGCCAATCTCTGACCATTAGCATGGGTCCCACAAACTCCTTCATGAACTTCTTCAAGAATTCTTCTTGCTTCAACAGCATCTACACACCTCAAGAGCACTTGATCCTTTCCTTTTTTGTACAAGACTTCACCATCTACCAAGAAATTCATTGCCAGTCTTCTCAATGTTCTTTTATCGTTTTCAGAGATCGAATCTGGGTATTGTTGATATTTCAAATATCTCAAAATATCATAATACCATGGTTTTCCATCAACTTCCTCTTCAACATTGCAACAATGTGCAGGAGACTCTTGTATCCTTAGCTTAATGGGATAAATTTCGGCATTAGAATCCACTTTAAACATTGCAGCTAAGGTGGCTAAAGCATCAGCCATTTGGTTCTCTTCCCGAGGTAAATGATTAAATTGAATTTCCTCAAACTGTTCAACCAACTTAACTATGAAGTCACGGTAGAGAAGTAACTTTGAGTCTCTTGTTTCCCATTCTCTTCGCAATTGGTAGATTACTAAAGCTGAATCACCATAGACTTCTATCTTTTTGATTTTCTTTTCAATAGCAGCCTGAAGCCCCATGGCACAAGCTTCGTATTCTGCCATGTTATTGGTGCAATTGAAATTCAATCTTGCAGTGAATGGGCATTGATCTCCTTTTGGTGATATCAAGACAGCTCCAATGCCATGCCCCAGGGCATTTGATGCACCATCAAAGTACATCTTCCATGTATCCTTTTCTACTTGATCCTCATCAACTTGCATGACAGCCATTAAGTCTTCATCTGGGAAGTCAAAATTTATGGACTCATAATCTTCTAAAGCTCGTTCTGCAAGGAATTCCGCAATGGCACTCCCTTTGATGGCTTTCTGTGACACGTACACAATATCGTATTCAGAAAGCAATACTTGCCATCTTGCTATTCTTCCAGATAGAGAAGGCTTCTCGAATATGTACTTGACAGGATCTAATTTTGAGATCAACCAAGTGGTATGATACAACATGTACTGTCTGAGTCTATGAGCTGCCCAGGCCAAAGCACAACACATTTTTTCCAAGGATGAATACTTGGATTCATAGTCAGTAAACTTTTTGCTCAAGTAATAAATAGCCCTTTCTTTTCTACTTGTAGCATCATGTTGCGCCAGTACACATCCCATCGATTTTTCATGCACTGTTAAGTAGAGGATGAGAGGCCTCCTGGAACAGGAGGGACTAATACTGGTGGACTTGAGAGATACTCCTTAATTTTATCAAAAGCTGCCTGACAGTCTTTATCCCAATCCCCCTTATCATTCTTTCGTAGGAGTTTGAAAATTGGATCACACTTGGCCGTTAATTGAGAAATGAAGCGAGCAATGTAATTCAACCTTCCAAGAAAACCCCTTATTTCTTTTTGAGTACGTGGTGGAGGCAAGTTTTGAATAGCACGTATTTTGTCTGGGTCCACCTCAATGCCTTTTTCACTAACAATAAATCCCAACAATTTTCCAGAAGTTGCTCCAAACGTGCACTTGGCAGGGTTCAACTTGAGTTGAAACTTTCTCAATCTTTCAAATAACTTCTTGAGATTGACCACATGATCTTCTTCTTTGGGATTTGGCAATCATATCATCCACATATACTTCCATCTCCTTGTGCATCATATCATGGAATAGAGTTACCATAGCTCTTTGATAAGTTGCCCCTGCATTCTTTAATCCAAATGGCATGACTCTGTAACAGAAAGTCCCCCACATCGTAATGAATGTAGTTTTCTCCATATCATCTTTATCCATCTTGATCTGGTTGTAACCTGAAAAACCATCCATGAAAGAGAAGAGGGAGTACCTAGCAGTATTATCAACCAAAGTATCGATATGTGGCAATGGAAAGTTGTCTTTTGGGCTAGCTCGATTCAGATCCCTGTAATCGACACACATTCGTACTTTCCCATCTTTTTTCGGAACAGGGACAATGTTTGCTACCCATTGAGGGTATCTTGCCACTTCCAGAAAACCAGCATCAAATTGCTTTTTAACTTCTTCTTTGATCTTCAAAAGCATGTCTGGCTTCATTCTTCTTAACTTTTGTTGAACTGGTTTACATTCTGGTTTCAGGGGTAATTTATGTACCACAATGTCTGTGTCTAAACCAGGCATGTCTTGATATGACCATGCAAATACATCCTGGAACTCATGGAGCAAATTCACCAAATTCTTTCGTGTAGAAGATGAGATGGAAGTTCCGATCTTGACTTCTTTCTTGACTTCTTCATCTCCTAAATTGATGACCTCGGTAGATTCCTTATGAGGCATGATTTGTTTTTCTTCTTGCTCTACTAATCTCAATAGATCGGGAGGCAAAGCGTAATCATCAGAATTCCCATCTTCATTAAGTTCACCCACACAACTTGACCTCTCAAAGTCAAATCCTGGATCATCATTATAATTGTCTGTGTATTCATCATTTGTACACCTGGCATTGGGCAACAAATAGGAAAATATAGAGAAGTGTATAGGCAAAAAGAAACGAATGCAAAAGAAGAGAAAAGGAAAAAAAAATGGAAAAAGATATGAGCAAATGCATCATGCTTTTATTTTATTGAAATTGAATAAACGCCCTACATAAGGTCTCTAATGCTTTTGGGCATAAGCATTGAGAAAGGATTTATTGCATTACTTTGAAGAAGTCTTATAGACAGTAGGGATCTCAACAGCACTCCAATTCTTCAACTCAAAACCTGGTGGGCAAGGAAGTACTTCTAACATCTCAATATTCTCTCCAATTTCTTCTTTATGTACCATCTGGATAGAAAGTTCTTCAAAAGCCTTTTCCAATGCGGAACTATTCACTCCAGGATAGACATATCCTGCTGAATGGAAGGTATCATACAATGGAGGGAATACCATTGGTTCAGTTTCCAGATCCTCCTCGTTGAAAGCAGCCCTCCTTTTCTTCCTCTTTTCCTCAACAAACCTCTCCATCTCAAACCCTTTTGGCTTATAGCCTAAGCCAAACCTATCTTTTTTCATGATGACCTTCACCGGCATCCTGATCCCTTGCAGCCTCTTTCCCAAGCCTGACCCAGCACGGCATCCTTTTCCTACAATCTGACAAACACCTGCTTTAGTAACCCTAGACAATCGTGGCACGGGCACAGTAGATCCTTCTCCTACAAAAGTGGCATTGACCAACTCCAAAGATCTGAAAGAACATTCGACGGCATTTTCTGCGATTTCCACATATGGTGTTGACAAGAAGGTTGTGGCAATCATATCCTCTTCAGCATTCACAGTCACTAAGTGTTCATCCAAGACAAATTTAATCTTTTGATGCAAAGTTGAAGGGATTGCACCAGCTTGATGAATCCATGGTCTTCCTAAAAGACAATTGTATGAGGGGGTGATATCCATCACTAACTCAATGTTGAATACATGTGGCCCAATCTCGATAGGCAATTCAATCTCTCCTATTATCTCTCGACGAGTACCATCAAAAGCTTTGACTATCGTGTGGCTTCTTCTCATGTGAGACTTATCAACTGGTAACTTAGATAGAGTAGCCATTGGCATTACATTCAGAGCTGAGCCATTGTCAATAAGGACCCGTGGTATGATATGATCTTTGCATTTGGTAGTTATATGCAAAGCCTTGGTGCTACCTCTTCCATCAGGAGGAATCTCATCATCACTAAATGAGATAAAATTATCAGCCGTGATATTTCCCACCAATCTATCTAACTTTTCTACCGAAATGTTATGTGCCACATGTGCTTCATTGAGTACCTTTAGCAAGGCATTCCTATGTGGCTCTGAATTTAGCAATAAAGAGAGCATTGTTATGCGAGCCGGCAGTTTATTCAGTTGCTCTACAACACTATACTCACTATGCTTGATGAACTTTAGGAATTCACAAGCTTCTCTTTCTGTCACGGATTGCTTAAGTTCCGCAGGTATTACTGTCTTTCCTTTGTCATCCTTCAACAGAACCTCTTCAACCTCTTTCCCTTTCTGTGACATCAGCATTTGGGGTGTATAGCAACGCCCACTGCGGGTTATCCCACCTTCATTTGTTAGATTCCCAGACATCGCAGCACTATTAACATCTGATGCATTTTGAGTTACAATACTGCAATTATAGTTCCATGGAACTGCTTTATCATCCCTATATGGGAATGGTTTTGGAACTTTGATGGTGACTTTGGGAACCATTGGAGTAGTATTAAGTGCTGGTTTCTTCTTACAAAATATGGTCACTGGCTCTATTCCTTCAAAAGGGTGATCCTTTTTTGAATCTTCTGCCATAGCAACAACTGCATCTTCAGCCGTTTCCTCATAAAATTCTATTGTACCCTCATTCATCATCATCTGTACTTTCTCTCGAAATTGTTCACAAAATTGAATGGTATGACCAACTGATTGTCCATGATATTTGCAAAAGGTTTCTTCACTGTTCTCTTCTTCAACTCCCAATCCCATATTAGCAGGTTGAATCATCTTTGCTTTTATCATTGCATCCATTACCCTTTCCATTGGTGTCTTGACTTCATCGATGCTACCCTTAACCCAACATATTTTCCTTCAATAATAGCATTGACTTTTCCTCCATGATCCGGTAAAGGATTTCCAACTACATTTGGTTCTTTTTCAACATCAAAGTTCAAAATTCCTGCTTTTATAAGATCACGAACTTTGTACTTGAGCCCTGTGCAATTTTCTGTCGAATGACCGTGATCCCATAATGATAATCACAATGAGCATTGGGATCATACCATTTAGGAAAAGGAGGTTTAAATGGCTCAATGTGGACTGGTGCTATTAGGCGTTTTTCAATGAGTTGTGGTAGCAGTTCAGTGTAGGTTATTGGGATGGGATCGAATTGGTATTTGTTTTGATTATTCCAAGATCTTCCTGGGTTGTGGCCTGAATTGTTGGCTTGGTATTGTGTTTGTGGAGTGAATGGGGTTATTGGACGATAGGTTGGAGGTTGGGACACCGATTGGTGAGGGTATGGATTTTGGGACATTGGTTGGTAAGAGTAGGGGCTTTGTGATACATTGTTGCTGGTAGGGTAAGAATTGTAGTTGGATCGAGCGGTAAGGAACATTGCTTGGTTGCCTACTTCCAAAGCTGATGTTGTTGGCCTCCCCTTCTTTCCTCTTGAAGTTTGCCCCTTTCCTGAAACTTGGAGCATCACTTGCTTCAATTCTCCCATTCTTTATTGCATTTTCGATCATTTCCCCTGCTACCACTAAATCTGCAAAGTCTTTTGTTGCATTGCCACAAGCCTTTCATAATAAGGTGTTCGAAGCGAATTAATGAACAGCATGGTCGTCTCTTTTTCTGTGAGAGGTGGGTAGACTTGGGTAGCCATGTCTCTCCATCTCTGTGCATATTCCTTAAAGCCTTCACTCGACTTCTTTTCCATATTCTGAAGAGATAACCTATCTGGGGCCATATCCACTACATGTTTATACTGGGCTTTAAAAGCTCTAGCCAAATCTTTCCAAGAGCGAATTCGCTCTTTATCGAGTTGAACATACCATCTAGCTGCAGATCCTGTCAAACTATCTTGGAAGCAATGGATTAACAACTTTTCATTGTTCGTATACCCAGCCATTTTCCGACAGAACATTGTGATGTGAGTCACAGGGCATGTCGTTCCATCATATTTTGAAAATTCAGGAACTTTAAATTTTGGCGGAATCACCAAATCAGGAACTAGACTCAGTTCACTTGCATCACTGCAATCAAAATTATCTTTCCCTTCTATGGCCTTCAATCTTTCTTCTAACAAATCATATTTAAGCTGAATTTCTTTATCTTCTACAGGTTCAGAAGTTTTTCTTCTCAGCTTTTCCTGTTCCAGAGGATCGTCTAGATTTGGAACATATAAAGGGTTCACAAAGCCTCCTCCAAGGTTTGATTCCACTTGAGCTTGATTTCTTTGTTGCCCCATAGGAATAAATGGTTGCTCTACAGCTGGTGAATGACCTTGAATAGTTACGCCATGAGAATTCTGTGGCGGGGTAAACCCTGGTGGATAAACTGGTTCAGCACTGAATTCATGAGACCCGCCTTCATCTTTTGAGGAGGATGTTTCGACAACAGCTTTCCCTTTTGTCATAGCTTTCATCATTTGCATCATCTCGAACATTTGCTTCCTCATTTCTTCCAATTCTCCTGCCACTTGTTCTCTCATTTCTTCTTGCATTCTCTCCATCTTCTCAACTCTTGCAGACTGTTCATTCTCCATTTGTTTACTTCGAAGACGGGTACTATATGGATGTTGAGTAGATCGACTTGCCACTTTGGATCTTGTCACCTCGAGACCTTTGTGATTGATATACATCCCAACATTAGTCCTTTTATTCTTATTTTGTTATGAATGAATTTATGCATGTATGCAAAGAAGACTTGGAACATAATTATTTGTTAAATGAAAGAACCTTTATTATTAAAAAATCTGAGATTACATCCAAGAGAAAATCTAAAGAACTTGTAGCCTAACATAAGCATAAAATGAAATCTACTACATAAAGAGGACCTATGGTCTCCATAATAGCCTCTTGATCAGGCTATAGTGATGTTGCACCTCATCAAGTAACTGCTCTAATTGTCTCCCATGATTTGAAATAGGGCTTACCCCTGGTTTTATCTCTTCTATCCTTTCTTCCATTTCTCTGGCTTTGCGCGCGGCTAGGTTGAACTGCTGGAACATCTTCAATAACAGTTGAGATCCCTCAGCTTTCCTCCAACCATCACATTCTTCTCTTAGAGTAGTCACTTCATGAATTATTTGCTGAAATGCCTGTCTATATTCTTGGGTTTCAGAAAGTGCGGCTTGCATCTGTGCTTGCACCAAATCTTTCTCTGTTTGAAGTTCTTCTTGCTTAAGCTTCATTTTTTGTATTTCATCTTTCAATTGTTCATTTTCTTGCTTTTTTGTCTGCACTTCTGTTTTCAACTGCTCTTTTTCTTGCTTCAATCGCCTATTTTCGGATTTGGACAACTCCCTTCTCAGTCTGGTGACTAGTTCTGTTAATTCCTTCTTTTCTTGGTCAACTTTCTTGATTGTCTGGTTACACTGTCTAGATTCTTCCTTCATATCTACTTTGAGCTTCTTATTTTCTTGCTCAAGTTGCTCTTTCTCTTCCTGAAGCTTTCTCTTAGAAATTTCCAAATCTATCATGGGGTCTCGTGGAGTAGGTTCTGTCGATTGATCTAACTTTACTTCTTTAGGAACTACCACATCCTTAGCTCTCCTCATGTGCCACACCGCATACTCTGGAGTCACATCATTAGTAAGTCTTCCTTGATCGATCCTCAAAGTTTGTTTCCAAACCTTTATAACTTCTTCAATCTTTTTCAAAGCTCCTGCTTCAGTGTATGCAAATTCCAATTTATCCAGTCCTTTGGTCATAGGAATGAATTGTTCATAGCCTGCCTGTCTCCTTACCATTATTGGTGCATAACTGATAGCACCCCACAGCCCCAAAAGTGGAACCCATGGTTGGCCCCCACAACTAAACAATACGGCATCATGTCGCATCCAAGGTGCCATCCATACTATCTCTTGACTGGTACTAGAAAGCTTGCGAAAAATTGAGACCCACTCATTCTTGGATTTGGGTTTTGGCCATTGACTCTTGCAAAATTCCTTGATAGGGAAGCTGGTATTAAAGAAAGCTCTGCGAAATTCACTTTTTCGCATACAAGATGACTTCTTCCAAAGGTATAATAATTGGGCACAGCCGATGAAGCGTCCTTCCCCATTTCGTCGACAAAAGCTCAAAGATCTGAGAGTTTCAGCTAGAATAGTTGGAACGGGGTTAACTCCATGCTCAACTTGATCAAGGAAATCTATCACTGTGACATCTATATATCCCAAGACTTTGGGAAAGACCACCAAGCCATATATTGCCAATGCCATCATGCTCATACTTGATCATTCTCCATATTCTTCCTATGTGATCTCGTAAGAAATCCCAAGGCACAAATCTTGCCCTCCTTTCTGTCTCACCCATTTATCAATTTCTGGCAAACTACATTCATCATTCCGCGAGCTTCCTACGATAACCAATCTTCTTGTTCTTCCAATATATCTTATCTGCATTGGAACATGGATGCGAGTAAGAGTGAGTACTCTTCAATCGTTGGAACCATGTCAACTTCATTAAAAACAAAGCATCTATAGGAAGGGTCCCAAAATTGCGTTATAGCTCTAATCAAGTCTTTGTCTACAGGAACTGCAATTAATAATGCTATGTCACCGTACTTCTTTTCAAAATCTTCTTTTTTTGAAAGACTCCAAAGCTTCCAAAGATCAATGAACTCAGTAAAATCATTTTGTTTGAGATCCAGGTGAACTTTTTCAGGGAGTGGTGATATAAATTCTTGAGGTAAACAGTCTCCTTCTCTTCGTTGAGCTTCTCAGATCTGATTCTGACACTGTTGGAATTCTCAGTGGGGAAAGGTGTGGCTTTAACGCTTGATAAATCCTCCATGGATGTAACTGAGGTTCAATCAATTAACAAATTGTTATGTAAAAAGCCTTCTTTTATATGATATGACAATGCATGAGAATGCAACTATGGGAAAGATATTGGGATTTTGTTCCCTCATGTGTCCTAACTTTGGCTACTACTTCACGGATAGTCAAGGTTCTAACTTAAGGGTTGGCTCTTAGGCTTTTTATATGCTAGGTTTGGACATAATAGTTACTAAAGGTTCCCAAATTGTTCCTCACTGTCGTCCACTCTGGACTAGTAAGGCACCCCAATCCTCACCCATGACAGGCTACAAACGGAAAAGGTTCAATTTGAGTGGGAGTATTTGGCTAGCCCATGCGGAGGTTACCACCTCACGAGAGCGGTAGCTACTCTACTCCCTCCTAGAAAGGACTGAGCTCGGGTCGAGAGCTTTATGTATGCAAATGCAAGGTGTGGTGTGTGAGAGGGAACTTTATTTTAACCAACTCTTCAAAACACTAAACAAATCAAAGAGAACATCAAATAAGATTAGTGCAATAAATTCCAACAAATTTTAGGCCATCAAAAATTTAGACTTAGTATAACACAAGATCAAATTATGGCTCGACTCACTTTGATCCCCAGTGGAGTCGCCAAGCTGTCATAACGTTTCCTAGACCTAGGACGCTAGACATTAAACAAATGGAGTCGCCACCAATCTTTTTTTTTAACCTAGGTGTGATTGGCCACCTAATGACTCTAGGACTGGTCTACATTTTAAGTTTTGGGTTCGGGAGTTCATTTACGTGTAGGGAAGGTTATAGCACCCCTACAACGCCCAAAGTTGGTACCATTTTAATCTTGTATTATTTTAACTTAGTCTTAGTTACATGGCCTTTATATTTTATTGTTTAAATATTGAAAATTCTTTTAAGAATCCTCCATCATTCTGATGAATTCTTAAAAAATCTTCTCACCTCAAGAGTATTCAAGGGGTACCATTCGACTCCCATGAAGAGGCTCCATCGTCGGAAGTATTTTAGAATTTTATTATTCCTTAATTTATTTTTTATTTAATTATTTTTATTATTTTTATTTATTTATTTTAAATATTTTTTATATATTATTATTAATATTTTTAGGATTATTGGTATTTAATATTGAAAATATCTCTAAATTTTCCATCATTCTGGATAAACTTAGAGAACCCTCTCACCTAGGAATTCCTCAAGTGTTACTCATTCGCAATCGCCTTGAAGATTCCATCATCGGAATTATTATTTTATTATTTATTAACTTCATTATTATTTATTATTTATTTTTATTAGAATATAAATTTTATTATTTATTATGTTTTTATCTTTATTTATTATTTGTTTATTTTGAAAATGCCTTCTAAATCTTCCATCGTTCTGGATAAATTTAGAAGGATCTTCTCACCTAAGAATTCTTCGAGTGTTACTCATTCGTAATCACCTCAAAGATTCCATCATCGGAATTATTATTTATTATTCATTAATTTTTATTTATTATTATTTTTATTTTATCTTTATTATTTAATAAATCTTATTATTATGTTATTATCTTTATTATTTATTTATTTTTGAAAATACCTTCTAAATCTTCCATCGTTCTGGATAAATTTAGAAAGAATTTTCTTACCTAGAAATTCCTCGAGTGTTACTCATTCGTAATCGCCTCGAAGATTCCATCATTGTATAATTTACGTTTTTTTTATTAATTATTATCTTAAATGTTTATTATATATATTACAATTATGATTTTTTATGTGTTATTCTTTTTTATTATTTGGAGAATACAGTTTAACCTTCATTTTTTTGAAAATACCTTTTAAATCTTCCATCATTCTGGATAGACTTAAAAGAATTCTCCTACCTAGGAATTCCTCGAGTGTTACTCATTCGTAATCGCCTCGAAGATTCCATCATCAGAAAGGTCTAACCAATTCTCAAAGTTTATTAATTAGACGTTTATCCTAATATCCATTCATTCAATTATTTTTATTTTTTATTTTTACTTATTTTTGTTATTTAATTTAAATTTTTACTTTTTCTCCTAACTTATTATCATTATTTATTTATTTATTATTCCTAGACATTCCTATGTATCATATTATTTTAATCATTTTTAATCTAAAGAAGCAAATTAAAATGATTAAACATTACTCTTTAATCATTACTAAAAGAAATGCCAAATAAAAGAAAAGCAAAAAAACTTACCTGATTAATGGATGGATGTGTGGGCAGTAGAATAGCGTGGAAGCAGCAGGCAATTTGTTCACCAAGAAACGGGACTGGACAGGCTTTGGGTGATGAGCAGTCTCGGTTTGGATGATGCAAGGAAGGGTGAAGTGCAGCTTGGGCCAAAAGAAGAAGCAGCAGGGGCGACAGCAGCATGTGGTGCAAAGGAGTTGTCGTGAAGATCCAGGAGGAGCAGCGGCAATGCAATTGGAACGTGCGCTGGACAACAGATGCAGTAGTGTCCGATGAAGATGGTGTATACAGAGTAGCAAGTAGCGACAAGCAAGGCTAGACTGGGTGGAGGTTTGATGTTTGTAGAGGGCGACGGAGAGCTGTGTTTTATGGTGGCTGGAAACGACAAGGCTTGGCTCTTAGCTAGAGCAGAATTACTTTGTTGAGATGCTTTATGGTTTTTTTTTTTCCCCCCTTTAAGTCATGGGTTTAACCCCTTTTTATAGTCAAAACTTGTTAGAGTCCTAATACAACTAAACCTATTTTATTAATTATCTTTTATTTTTAATATTTTATCTTTTTAATTTTTATGTTAATCCTAATCTAATCTTATCAATTTCAATATTAATTATCCTAAAAAATCTAATTATCTTATCCTAAAAATATTTTAATTTATAATTATCTAATAAATCCTAATTTATATTACTATTTATCTTATTTTAATAAAATTATCCTAATCTATTAAATATTTCTAATTTAAATAATCCTAACAATGTTAATCCTAATTTTTCTAGATGTTAATTCAAAATGTCAATTCAAAAATTTACAAATTATTATTTTTTTCAGAACCCGGACAAAATGAGGTGTCTAACAAAAATCGGGTTCGGGAGTACGGTTACGCGCAGGGAAGGATTAGCACCCCCACGACGCCCGTTAAAAAACGGTACCATAATAATCATATGTTATCCTTTAATTTTAATGAAATGGTCTCAATTTAATATTTAAAATTAATTCCTTTTTATTCCATTTTTGAAGCATTTTATTATTCAAAATTATCTTTTCATTTTAAAAAAAGGTTAGATTTTGTTTATCGAAAGTGAGTGTGAACCCTTTTGTATTGAATAATTAAATCGAATACTCCAATACTTTTGGCAGCATTCGAAGTAATTTTTCTCACCTTGAGATTTCTTAAGAATCACTACTTGTGACTTCTATAAAATCTCATCATCGGAGGGTTCACACTTGCTTCGAAAATTATTATGAATGCATATGATGCAGACAAATAATATATAATGCAAATGAATTTTTAATTTTTAATTTTATTATTTATTTGTTAATTTATTTATATATCTTTGTTTTCTTTTTAAAAAAACTTATTCATTTTTATTTTTATTAAAAATTTAAATTATTGAAAAATCATACTAAATATTCCAATACTTTTGACAACATTTAGTACAACTCTTCTCACCTAGGGATCAGCTAGGAATCACTACTTGTGACTTCCGTAACATCCCATCATCAGATTTTAAATAAATTTAAATTTTATTATTAATTTTGAAAATTCAATTTTATTTTCAAAAATTTAAATTATTGAAAAATCATACTAAATACCTCAATACTTTTGACAATATTTAGCAGACTCTTCTCACCTAGGGATCATTTAAGGAATCACTACTTGTGACTTCCATAACATCCCATCATCGGACATTTGTTTGGTTAAATTTAAATTCTATTATTTGTTTCCTCTTCTTATTTTCTTTTAAAAACTTATTTATTTTTATTTTTAATAAAAATTTAAATTATTGAAAAATCATACTAAATATTCCAATACTTTTGGCAACGTTTAGTACGACTCTTCTCACCTAGGGATCAGCTAGGAATCACTACTTGTGACTTCCGTAGCATCCCATCATCGGGAATATTGTTTATTTAAATTTAAATTTTATTATTAATTTCCTTTTTCTATTTTTTTTAAAGCTCATTTATTTTTATTTTTAATAAAAATTAAATTATTGAAAAATCATACTAAATATTCCAATACTTTTGGCAACATTTAGTACGACTCTTCTCACCTAGGGATCAGCTAGGAATCACTACTTGTGACTTCCGTAGCATCCCATCATCGGACGTTCATTTAATTAAATTTAGGTCTATTATTAATAAATTTTTTTTTGTTTAAAAAACATTTACATTTACATTTATTTTTATTTTTATTATATTGTTTTTTTTTATGAAAATATATTAAGAATATTTAAAGTAAACTATAACGCAAACAAATAAGTAAATAAGTAAAGAGCAAATAATAAATAGAAATTTTTACCCAAACAAAATTGGGCTTGAAACCCAAAGAAGCCTTCAAGAAGCCCAAAAATCCAGCCCAACTGCAAGGGTCCAAAATAAGCTGGAGTGGGCCGAACCCGCTGGGCCCAAAAACGAAATGGGCTGGCACAGAAGCAGTTGGCAGATCGGGTCGGGCGCGCGAATCCCCGGGTCGGGTCGGTTCAACGCGCGGGTCTCAAAAAAAAAATTCCTATAAAAGCTATCCCTTTTTTTTCTAATTCATTTTCCCCTTTCTTCCCAAAAAAAAATTTCTCAGCTCTCTTTCCTTCCCGGCCAGGCGATTCTCTGCTGCCGTTGGGTCCGCCGCCGACCGCCGCCAAAAAGTCACCACTTTCCGATGCTCCTCCGTCTTCTCTTTTCAGATCCGACCCCCGTTCCGCTCAAAAGCAGCCCTAAATCCCTAGATCTGAACCTAAAGCTGTCGGTTGGAAACCCTAAAAAGCCTATCGCCGCGGTTTTCGCCACCGATCTTCAGATCGGTCTTGTTCTCCTCCTTGGCAACTTCTTACGCCAAATCTCGAGACCCTAACCCTACAAAACACCTTAAGCCGAAACCCCCCTTTTTGGTTCTCTGTTTGTTTTTCTTCTTGTTTTGGTTGATGATGTTTGTTGATGTGATGATGATGGTTGTTGGTTTGTTGTGTTTTGTTTTTTTTTTTTTTTGGCAGGTTTGGGGCTTCGGTTTGGACGGTGGTGGCTTAGGGGCTGTGGAAATGGGGGTTTGTGGGTGTTAGCTAACCTCGGTTGTGAATGCGGTTGCTGGTGCAAGTGAGGAAGATGGTGGCTTTCGGTTTTTGTTGTTTGTGGTGGAGATGACGATGATGAAGTTTGGTGATGATGATGACGGTATGATGTGGTGAGTGATGTCTAGACGTGAGTGGGGGATCGGATCTGGGTTTCGGTTGTTGTCTTCTGGTAATGGGAGAGGTTGTTGGGATCTGGGGGTTTCAGTGGCGCTGATGATGTTGTGGTGGTGTTTACTGGGTCCGAGGCTTGAGGTCGGAAATGGTGACTGCTTGGGTTGGCAGGGCTCACGGTGATGGGGAGGGTGGTTGAAAGGCTCGGTCGTGATGGTCTGGGTTTCGGGTTTTCTGTTCGGTTTGGGTAGTGAAGATGGGTCTGGTCCATAAAGGTTGAAGCTTCCTTCCTCTGTTGCTCGTTGAATGGGGGTTTTTTAGAGGGACTGGTATAGGGTTTGGTGTTGAAGGATGCTGGCAGGAGTAGCTGGTGTGGTGGCAGACCTGGCAGGGGTAGGTGAAAGTGGCGTGGCTGGTGAGGATGATTGACAGATTGGACAAAAACAAAATAAAAACAACAACAACAACAACAACAACAACAATAATAATAATAATAATAATAATAATAATAATAATAATAATAATAATAATAATAATAATAATAAAAATAAAATAATAATAGTAATAATAACAAAATGGGACAAAATTAGGTGTCAACAATAATATTTAAGAACTAGAAAACCATTCAAGATGTTAATTTGTAAAAGACTACATATTTAAAATTTTTTATTTCAAGAACTAAAGAAGTATCACATATATTATAAAAAATATATTTGCGAAAAGATTTTTATGAAAATTAAAAACTATAGAATTATTAGAGGAGTTTAAAGAATGTAAAATTAAATAGACATGTTTTTAAGAGAATAATAGTTAACAAGATAAAATCTTTAAATTAATAGCCACTCTAATAAATACTCAATAATGAATCCCAAGATTATTAATTTACAGAAATTTTATTGTACATCTTTTCCTGTCTCCCTTGGCTTCTTAGTTTCTGATACATAAAAATACCAGATACATATGTACATAAGTAGTTGTATGTAGGTACATATGTACGTACATAATCATATATATATATATATATATATATATATATATTTATATATATTTATAGAATGGTGGCCATAGCCTGCGTGCAGTATACTTGAAAGAACTAGGTCATGAATTTGATAACATAGCTACAAGTCTTAATTTACTCTGAAAATAGAAAGAGCTAATAACAATTATGTTACTTAAAAAATAATCAAATGTTTGTTTAATGATACCTGAGCATTTTACCATTATTATCCAATTTGATACTTCAATTAACATTGTTAATGAAAATGATGAGATAACTTTCATCCAATCAAAACATATATATATACACACACCGAATATGATCCCATTTATGACGTTTGATGTACCATGGTATCCCCAAGATAAAAAAACCCTGCTGACATGAAATTATTTTATAAATCAAAAATTAACTTTATATGTGAAAATTGACATTATAGGTTTTTAATGGAGGGAAAGTCATCTCAGCACTTTTTACCAAACATGTCAATTAAGGAATCAAATTAATTAATTAATTAATTAATTAATTATTAGTCCAGATACATCATTGCTCTTTTTAGATTTTAAATATTAATTTGAACATTTGATTACTCTTTTTTAATCGAATGTTCCTTTTTTTTTTTGAAATTTTTAATCCAATATTCATATGTAAAAGGAAGATCAATGAGATGCAGCCATTGAAATAGAATAAGGTTTAAGAGACTAAGGTCAAATAGAATAAGGTTTAAGTATCGGTTAGAGCAAGAAGGGGAGATATCCTATCATACTGAAAAGGTCAAAAGTTTAATATATAATCATGGTTTTTTTTTCTAAGATCATTAAGTCCAAAACATTCCTCCATATTTATTTTGAAAACATTAAAGATTACATTAAAAAAATTTAAAACCCTTTTAGTGATGGTTTAAAAGATAAACTATCTGCCAATGAGGCCTTGGCTTGATGGCAAAGAAGAGATCTTGAGACTTTAAGGTCTCAAATTCGAGTCTCACTAAATGTGAGATTTATTTAGTTTGTTAAATATTGTTATTGTATTTACCAATTCATCAAGTTACCTGTTCATCGAATGTAATATCTGATTATGATTGTAACTTTGAATGAGATGTACCCTTAAAAAAAAAGGATAAACTATCTCATATATGTTAGTACAATTTTTAGATTTTATTAAAGGGATTAATAATATGACATATATCTCTTAAAGTATATTAAAAAATAAATCTTGGAACAATCTCTTAATTCTACTTACAAAATTAAAATTTTACCGTTAATATATAAAAACGAACTCAATTAAATTGTGCAAGGATCTGTATCAAAGCAGTTCTACTTACAAAATTAAAATTTTACCGTTAATATATAAAAACGAACTCAATTAAATTGTGCCAGGATCTGTATCAAAGCAGATCCCATTCCCACCAAACTTCTCAATAATTATGTAAAGCTCTTTCTAGAGTATTTGTCAACGTGTTATCATATATAAATTTTAATTGAAAATATAGACAAAAAGCTTACTTAATAAACAGTTTTGTAAAAGTGACTTATTCCAACCTAATATTAACATGCAATATAAGCATCCACACACCATTCCATTCAAAAATCATTAGCAACTAAGGTGGATAAACAGCACTAATTAATGGATGGATTGAAAATATTTTGTGGTTGAGAAATGAGAATATATGGCTAAATGATAAATGGAAACCTGTCCACGACAATGGTTATATTTTCAAAACCCTAATGATAGCCATTACACAGGGACTACTTTATATAATTCCACATGGGTGTTTGTCCTTCTAATTTGTAGAATCTTTAATCCTATATAGCTTTTATTTTATTTGAACTAAAAGGTTAAGATTATGACAAAGATTATTATTAAGATTACAGTGAGTGTATATAGTATTTTTTATATAAAGAGATAAAAAGGAAAAGGAATTTGATGAACCTTAAACATAATCATTCCTAAAAAATGGTAACAGTCAAATTTTGATTGTTATATATATATATATATATATATATATATATATATATATAGTGATTTTTAATAAATCATGAACATACAAATACAATTTGCAAGTTGTCATATGTCCTCAGTTAATTTAAATAAAAATAAAGTTCCTTTTAATATTCCAAACTGTTATATTTAATATATTATCTAAAATTTTTCAATTTAGAAAAAAAAAGTGATTATTAAGTTAAAGTTATGAGTTTCGAAACATATCATTACAATTCATGTGTCTTAAAGATATTAAAAAAAAGGAGAGAGAGAAACAAAATTCTAATGTATATTTAAATTTCTTGTTAGTATTGCATTCTTAAAAAAACATTTCATGCTAATAAATATTAATGATAAAAAAAACCCTCTGAAAATTTCCCAGAAGTAAGAAAAATTTGAAATTAATGGTATAATATAAATTATTTATTATATGATAATAGTAAAAAAAAAATTTATGATATTAATTTAAAGTTTGTTGTTATCACAAAGGTCTTCATCTTTCAGATTTAATAAGACATAAATATAAATTCCCTCACGAAAAATTCATAAAGATTTTCCAAAGTAAGAAAGGTGTAATTTTTCCTTCCCTTTGTGGTTAGGATTTTGAATGGATGAGTTCAAGAATAAAAGTCTAACAATCATTTGGTAAGGAAAAAGAAATCAATGCTTTGACACAAAGACAAAATCATAAAAGGCAAGGTAGGAATAAAGAAAAGAGAAAGAGAGAAAAGAATAATGATATTTTCTTATCTTTCTTTATACAAGATTAAATGCATCAATAGTAGAGTGGCCTTTCTTAGAAGAAATTATGAGCTAAGTTGTGTTTCAATAACCAATTGATTGCTTCGATTATGAATTGCATCTCATCTTTATCTTTTTCTGTTAATTTGAATGATTCGGTCACCAACACATTTAAACTTAGTAGAGGACTCCAACAGGCAGTTTCCTTTTCACTTTACCTCTTTTTGTTATGTAGGAAAGGTTTATCAGCAATGCTCTTGAAGGAACAAAAGAGAAGGCTAATTAATGGAGTCAGAGCTAGCAAAAATGGCCATCGGGTCACTCACTTGTTTTTTGCTGATGATAGTTTGCTCTGAACTATTTTTTCGCCGCAGGATGACTGACTGAGTTAAGGAAGTCCTAAATAGCATATTTGTAGTTCAAGTCACAACAAGCCCAAAGAAGTACCCAGGTTTGCCTACGATGGTTGGGAGGAATAAGACAGAAGCATTTGTTGAGATCAAGAACAGAATTGAGAAAAGCGAGCAAAGCTGGAGTAAAAGATGGCTGTCACAAGCAAGAAAAGAGGCATAGTCTAATTTTGATAAGGACAAACACACACACTCTCTTATTCGAAATTTGATTAGGGCATAGTCTAATTAATCTAACAAGATTTACTAATTCTCTGATTAAATGTTGTAATTATTCTCCAAAAGTTGATTAATAAGGACAGAAATGGTTGAACTTCAATCCTTTTAGGTTTCCAAGCAGAAATCATAATCAATCAAATGGATTCAACCACAGTTTGACGATATCCCGATGATGTTGCAAGTGCCAAAGAGGTATAATGTAGAACATTAGATCCCTTCCTTCTGTTGCATCTGACATGTAAACTGTAAAAGAAGGAGCAAGATATAATAATTTGTGCGCCTGTATTGTATTTTACGTATTATATTGTGTAAAATATGTTGTATAAAATTGTCACTTTTAAGGGTTTGATGAAGATGATACAATTTGAACTTTAAACTTCTAGACTTTGAACATCTTGATAAGACTTGAACTTCAATGTAATTGGAGAATCATGAACAATTGCATTATTGACTTCAAAGCATGTTGCAAATGCCACTTTTCTTAAGATTTATTTCACCATACTAGTTATGGTATGCAACAAGAATTTGTTGAAATAGTCCCAGAATACAATGAAGTCAATCGTTTAAAATCATTTTGCACTCGTGATATTAAACCACTAAATGCTATTGACAAATAGAAACAAAAGTATCTTGTCTTAGTCAATATCTTCTATAATAAAACAATATCTAAGAGACTTGTTTTATTTTGAGATTGAGAGAGAAAGAGAGAAAATCAAAATTCTTATGATTCTTGATGTGTCTCAATTCTAAACTTGATATCTCTCTATTTATAGAGATTAATTTCAAGTAATGTGATCTTTTAAAAAAGTGATATGATTTTTCATTTATGTTATTTAATTCAACAGACATAATTGTTTAACAAAATCACAATTTTCGAAAGCCAGTGGTTAGATTCCTTAACCATTCAAAAGTGAGAATAATTTTTAAAATAGTTTATAACTCTTCAAGCAAAAACTAGTTATTGTATACAATTTTATACTAGGATAGTTGGATGCTCAAAAATAACACTCAAATGTCTTAGTGTAATTTTGAAACAGCATGTAACATCTAGGAGGGGCAGTTGACTGCGGTAGAGTAACTTTAAAATTGAGACTACGCTTTGTACAGGCAGTTGACTACCTCCAGGGCATCCAACTGTCCTCCCAAGGCATCCAATTACCCAAATGCAATTTTAGATATAAATTTTACTGCACAAGAGCAGTTGATTACCTTATAAGTTTAATTAAAATTATTTTAACTCGATTTTACTTAACTGGAAATCATGCTAACACTAATTTTACTTATCTATTGATTAAACAAAATTTTAATCAATCCCTTTAACTTTTTTTTGAAATTTACTAACAAAATATAAAATTATATTATCATAATTTGTGTCAATATGTCAAATGTTAAATTAATTTTTTTTAATTTTTTAATCATATACAATTTTTATATTCAAATTTTAATTCATATTATTTTCATATTTTTTTTAAAATTTTCGTTACATATCACCGTATCTAGAACCAACATAGATTGTAAATTTATGTGGTAATCATATTCGTATTTATCGACCTTTTGTAATTCTATAATTAGTAGAAAGTAAATAAAATAAAAAACAAATTGTGGGGAAAAAAAAGGGAGAAAAAAGTGAAAAGTCGTGGGCGGCAGGATTCGAACCTGCGCGGGCAAAGCCCACATGATTTCTAGTCATGCCCGATAACCACTCCGGCACGCCCACTTGTTTGCCTGCATAGTTCATATTTAATATTATTCGTTTCAATCGGACATCTTTTCAGAAAGTGATTTATATTTTTGTCTATGGTGAGCCTTTCCTTCAAAAGCGCAAATTTGAAAATGCTTTTATTATTATTTTTTGCATAATGGAAGTGTTGATTTGTGAAAAAAGACATAGATGCTATAATTGAAAATTTAAATTTGCAGACCTATTACATTTTAAAAATAATGGCATAATTATTTAAAAGATGCTCAAATCTAAAACACATATAACTTTTAGTCCCTACAAATTAAACGTCGACGCCTTCCGAAGCTAAAAAGTTTTATTTAAGCCAACTTGCATTTCGGATCTAGAAACCGCACAAAAACAAGCACAGACTGTAACCAAGTGCTTTTTCTAGTAAAATTGTGTGTCAATAATGGCTTATTTAGTAGCATATAGCAGCAGAGCAGACAGCCAGGAGAGTCGAATTCATGCATTTGGGTGAAATTAAAAGCGCACTAATAATAATGCATACGCTGTCCATTTCCCTCTCCCTCTCTGCTATCTTCTCCGCTATGAAAGCTTAAACAGACAGCGGAAGAACACCTTAAAGATATCCTTGGGATCTCAGCATGGACGCACATTACATTACTCTTCGAGAACGAAGTGTGGGATTTTGATACGGTACTACCACGTGATCGCCCAGGAGGAAGAAGGCCAGCTCGTAGTCGCCAATTCTCAAGGTGATCGCCCAAGAGGAAGAAAGTCAATTCGTAACCGCCAGTTCATCAAGACAATGTGACGGTGCCCGTTGTAGACATTAATTTTTTTTTTGATAGTTTTAAACTCAATTGGACTTTTAAAATCCAAAATAAAATATTGGGCTTCAAGGCCTATTAAAATGAGTAAATTTATTTTTATTATTATTAGTATTTTATTTTTATCTATTTGTTTTTATTTTTTATTATTTTTATCTTTATTTTTTGTTTTCATTTTTATTATTATTATTTCTATATATATTTGTTTTTATTTTTATTTTTATTATTTGTTTTGTTATTATGTATGTTATTATTGTTATTGTTTTTTTATCACATGTGTTTTATTTTTATTATTATTTATTATTATTATTATTACTTTTTTTTTATTATTATTATTATCTTTTCTTTTTTTTATTATTATTATTATCATTATCTTTTCTGTTATTATTATCTTTTCTTTATTATTATTATTATTATTATTATTATTATTATTATTATTATTATCTTTTCTTTTTATTATTATTATTATTATCTTTTCTTTTCTATTATTATTATTATTATTATTATTATTATTATTATTATTATTATTATTATTATTGTTTTATTTTTGTCTGTCATCCCCAGCCTCTGGCGATTCCAACCCTTCCCCCTAGGTCTCGGCTGCCACAAATTCATCTTCCCCAGGTTTCAATCCCATCTCTGACCACTGCCGTGGAGATCTGGAAAACAATAAGGAGAACCCGGTTTGGATCTAACCCTTCGGATCAAAGGCTGATCCCAAATTTGTTTAAAAAGACTAGATTTTCTTCAGGGTTTTTTCTTCTTTTTGGAGGAAGAGACTACAGACGGAGAAATACTAAAAACCAGCCACTCATCACCGTCCAGTCATCACAGATCACCATCATCACCATCATCACCAAGCTATCATCATCGCCATCACCACTGCCAACTCCCCACTACCTAAAAGCCATCCCAGATCCCCTCCCCCACTCGCCATTGAAGCCACCATTCAACATCACCGAGACCTAAACCACCACCATCGGCCACCGTCCATCACCCAGATCATCATCATCACCACCAACGAAACCCACCCCCTAACCCAGATTTGAAAACCCCAGAACCGAGACCCCCCAGAACCCTAGATCTAAGATCTAAATCCCCCACCTGCAAAAAAAAAAAGAGAAACGAAACACAACGGCCAGAAATATACCATCAACCAGAAATATATCAAAAAAGAAAAAAAAACAAAAAAAGGCAGGATGGTTTTCGGAAGGCTAGATCTATGAGGTTAGGGTTGTTTGTAGGGGAAGTGGAGCTCAGATCTGTTACGAGGGAGACGAGGGGAGCGTTTTAGGGCTGTCGGAAGGATCACCGGCGACCGGCGTACGGTGGCGCACGGCGGTCGGCAATCGTCCGGAGAGGGAGAAAGGCGAGAGGATTTTGGATTGTTTTTAGGATTTTTTTTTTTGGAAGAAGCCGAGTGAAATGAATGAAGAAAAAATGGGGCTTTTTTATAAAGGAGTGAAACAGTGAGTTTTGGAGGCCAAGATTAACGCGCCGCCCCGACCCGACCTGAAGTCCGCGCAACCCGCCTTTGCGATCCGCGCGCCGACTCGCTCGCAACCCGTTCACGCGACCTGCTTACTTTGCCCGACCCGCGCGCCACAACCCGCTCCGGCCCAGCAGCTCCAGTTCGCGCCTCTGCCGTTTGGGCCTGACCTTTGGGCCCTCTTTTGGGCTGTTTTGGGTATATTTCTTTTATTTATTTATTTATTTGTTTTATAGAATAATTTGTTTTAGGTGTTATCAAAAAATAAATAAATAAAATAAATGATAATAATAAATAAGTAAATAAGTAAATAAATAGAATAATATAATATAGAAAAACATATAAAATATGTAAAATACATAGTGTTAAAGTATATAAATTTTATGTACATAAAATACATATAATAATAAGTATATAAAAGGAAATAAATATATAGTTTTAAAATGTATGTAAACAAGTGTGTAAAATACATATATGTAAATACATGAAAATATATAGCTTTAAAACATAAATACATATATTTTGTACATAGAATATAAATAAAGACATAAAATACATATATACATAAAGTATACATAAAAACATAGCTTTAAAATAAAATAAATTTTTATTAGACAATTTTGCTAAGAAAAATGAAATGTGAGTTAAAGGAGAATAATAAATAAATAAATATATAAAAATAATAAATCAATAAATAAATAAGATGAAATAAGCATGAAATCCCGATGATAAGTCTTCGTAGAACTCGCAAGTAGCGATTCTTCGAAAAACTTTAGGTGAGAAGGATTATATCGAATGCTACCAGAGTATTGGGATCTTCGATATTATTTCTCAATATTCAATTTCATGTTTATTCTAATAATGAGTTTTGTAATGACTAATAAAGAGTATCTAGAGAAATATTAATTAAATGAAGATTAATAAAAACAAAAGAGGTAATGGAAACAACTGAGATAAATTAACAAAAAAAAAAGAGGTTTTAGAATTACATAAATGTAAAATAATTAAATCAACAAAATTAATAATAGTAAAGTTTCCAAAGGTAAAGAGTGGTAATTAAATTAATTAAATAAGTAATAATAGGATTTTAATAAAAGGAAATAATCAAAGGAATCAAGACAATAAATCTAAAACATATATATAATAATTTCAAAATAAATGAAATTCTTCCAATGATGGGATGTCATGAAACTCACAAGTAGTGATTTCTTGACCGATCCCTAGGTAAGAAGAATTAGCTAAATGTTACCAGAGTATTGAGATATTTAGCTAAATTTTTCAATATTAAGAGTTTCATTAATAAAAATCAAAATATAAAATCCTCTTTGTAAACTCATATGCATCTTACCATATTGCTCGCATTACATGCATAAATATTAATTTTAAAATAAATGAAATTCTTTCGATGATGGGATGTCATGAAACTCACAAGTAGTGATTTCTTGACTGATCCCTAGGTGAGAAGAATTGGCTAAATGTTACCAGAGTATTTGGATATTTAGTTAAATTTTCAAAATTAAGGGTTTCATTAATAAAAATCGAAGTATAAATTTCTTTTATAATTCCATGTTCATCATGTACTATATCCTTGCATCATGTGTATAAGTATTAAAATTCTAAAATAAATGGAATTCTTCCGAGGATGGGATGTCATGAAACTCACAAGTAGTGATTTCTTGACTGATCCCTAGGTGAGAGGAATTAGCTAAATGTTACCAGAGTATTGGATATTTAGCCAATTTCTCAATATTAAGAGTTTCATTAATAAAATCAAAATAAATAAAATTTCTTTTAAGTTTCATATGCACCATACATTTTATCAATACTACATGTATACGATCAATTATAAAATAGCGTGAGCACACCGAAGATGAGATTCTATAGAACTCACAAGTAGTGATTCTTAAGAAATCTCTAGGTGAGAGGAATTATTTCAAATGTTACTAGAGTATTGGGATATTTGTTTTAATTTTTCAATAAATGGTGTTCATGTTGATTTTCATAATAAATCTCTTTATAACAGTAATTTTTCAAGCAAATAAGCTAATTTTTTTTATAATCAAAAGCCAAGACTATCTTATTAAAATCAAAAAATACTGTGTAGTTAGGATGGTATCGTTTTTTAACGGACGTCGTGGGGGTGCTAATCCTTCCTCACGCGTAACCGTACCCCCGAACCCAAAATTTTGTTTTCGCAGACCCCAAATTGTCTTTTTAATAAAACTTAATTAATTTTGAGATTTTGTTAAAAAGATAAATATTTTAGGTGACCAATCACACCTAGTCAAAAAAAGATTGGTGGCGACTCCCTTATTTTTAAATGTTTTTCAAATTCATCGAGCGCGAAGTCGTTACGACACCCGTAATCAAACAGAGGCAAGCTGCCACATCAAGTAAAGTAGGTGAGCTGGAGATGAGCAGGCGAACTTGAGCAGAAGTTGGCGAGCAGAGTTAATTCTTGTAAATAATAATATAGCGTTTGTTTGTTTTGTAAGTGTGTGTGTATGCCATTAAAGGACTAGCGTACGGGATTGACACGTGTCTAGTAACGATTGGTGACAGTCTAGAAAACAGCCTTTATAAGGCTGATGAATTGGAGGGAAAAAAAAAAGGAAGAAATTTGCCAAAACTCAAAACACCTCTGTTCCCTCCCCCCCAAATTTTTGGAGTTGAGAGCATCCTCAAATTGCTCTGTTCATTGCTTGTTTTTGTTCATCGTTTTTGGTTCCCATCATTGGTGCTCTCGTTGAGAGTTGTCGATTCCGGTGACACTTTCTTGAGAGTTATGACAGACGGAAATCGAGCCGTGATGCGAACTACTGTAGATTGCATGAATCGATTGGATCAAGGCTTGCGAACCAAATCTCCACTGATTTTTTAAGGATCAGCAAATATGGAAAGAAATGATGACACATCTCAGGGAGGCCATCGTGCGAGCGATCAGATCTTGCGCGCCATCAAGTTGGGGATGTCAAGGTTTGATGGATTTGATCCATTTGGTTGGATCTTCAAAGCAAAACAATTCTTCACTTTCTATGAAGCATTGGAGGAACAGAGATTAACAACCTCATCATTTTACATGGATGGCCAAGCACTTGCTTGGCATCGATGGATGCAACGGAATCAGCCGATTCATTCATGAACAGGCTTTTTGGATGCTTTGAAAGCTCGATTTGGTCCATCCGAGTATCGTGATTGCCAAGGAGAATCCTCCAAGTTGGTTCAAGCAACTACCGTGGATGATATTGAATCAAACAAGACCATGTCAGATCCAATTGAATGAGCCACAACTGAGGAAGGTGAAGAAGGGCAGCAATTTGCTCATCCATCGGAGAAGCTGCCTGTGATGGATTTGGGGCAAGAAATCTCAGGTATTGATCTTGTAAAACCCACTTCAATTGATTCTACATCTTCCAAATTAATACCAGAACAATTTGATGAGATTGAATCTGAGGATGTGTTTGGTGAAATGATTATTGGAGATGTCAGGCCCCTAGGTAATAGTTGTCAGGATAAAATTTGTGCAACCTTTTAGTCGTGGTTATACGATGGGATCTGTTTGGGTTGGGCAAATATTTTGTCAAGATTTTGATGCTTGTGAGACATTTGTCAAGGCTAATTCAGTAGTTTTAATGGCTGACCCTTATAGATTTAGATTTTTGGTAATGGAAAGGAGAAGTCATGCTATTAGTGGTTTTCTTATTGCATTTTGTAATAACCATAGTTGCAATTTGGGCTCCTTATTTTGAATTCTACAAAGTTTAATGACAGTTTGACATTGAGGGTAAGGTCAATCTCGATGGGTGGGGTAATGATACAATACTACCACGTGATCGCCCAGGAGGAAGAAGGCCAGCTCATAGTTGCCAATTCTCAAGGTGCCTAGAGGAAGAAAGTCAATTCGTAACCACCAGTTCTCAAGATGGCATCAAGACAATGTGACGGTGCCCATAATCAAACAGAGGCGAGCTGCCACATCAAGTAAAGTAGGCGAGCTGGAGATGAGCAGGCGAACTTGAGTAGAAGTTGACGAGCAGAGTTAATTCTTGTAAATAATAATATAGTGTTTGTTTGTTTTGTATGTGCGCGTGTATGTCATTAAAGGACTAGCGTACAGGATTGACACGTGTCTAGTAACGATTGGTGACAATGTAAGAAAACAGCCTTTATAAGGCTGATGAATTGGAGGGAAAAAAAAGAAGAAATTTGCCAAAACTCAAAACACCTCTGTTTCCCCCCCCCCCCCCCCCCCAAATTTCTGAGTTGAGAGCATCCTCGAATTGCTCTGTTCATCGCTTGTTTCTGTTCATCGTTTTTGGTTCCCATCAGATTTGGAAGAAAAGAAGCGCTACAGCAACTGATCAACTTTCCATTTGGGACAAAAAGATTCCCTCCTATCAAAAACCCTCAAAGAATCTTATTGGCAGGCTTAGTTGAAATGGAAAGATTGCCTTATAAAACGCCTTTTAGATTGTTTAGAAAAGAATGAGAACTCGTACTTGACAACTACCCGTGCCAATCTCAAACTTACGGGCATAATTTAGGTTTGATACGGCAATATTGGATTGAAGCTCAAGTGGAAAACCAGAAGAATACGTGATTTGGACAACTATGCATGCATGCAGCATCTTAAAAGCACCTATTTTTGCCTTACCAAAGGCAAAAACAGTTAAAAACGTCTATGATTTATGGTGGGAAATTAAAGACGCTTAAAAGCTTGTTAGACTTGTCAATGATTATCAATATTATGGCATGCACGCACTAAAGGAAAAAATTGACAAGGACAGTACAGCCAGGAAATATTATTGTTGAGAAAAAATATCAATTTTAACTGTTCCCCATGAAACTTGATTGACTACAGCTTGATATCATGTGAATTCTAGTACTGCAAGAGAATATAGCATTGCTTGTTGACAAGATAAATCGTTGTAAGACCTTCCATTGGATTGGTTCAATTGCAGTATGACTACCAAGGAGACTCACTGTTTGATCAATTCCAGCACCTCATATTTGACAGGTTAAATTCTTAGTTATTATTTGGCTATATTTCAATAGCGAATACAATAAAGATGGTATGCCTCGTCTAATGAGGCTAACTTTCAGTCTTTCACGGGGATAACTTAATATAATGCTGGGAATTAAGCCAAAAGCTGATATCTCTTACATTTACAGAGAATAATGTAGCATTTGGTGATAATTGAATGCTGAGTTGAGCACAATTAAATCAATCCTAACATCAAACTGTTGATGTAATCAAAAGGTGTTAGATTCTAAAGACACATCTTTATCAATTACCATCCATGTGAATGACAGTGACCGATTTTGACTCACTGTTGCATACCATCACTCCTTTTGCATCTGCAGCCACTTTCAGCAAACTTCTGGCCTGAAACATTGCTAGCAACCTCCCCCACCCACCATCCCCCCAAAAGCTGGCTGGTTGCTTTACTTTGCTGCATGATTGAACGTCATTCAAAATTTATGGTTCTCACTGTTTTCTTTAAAGGAAAAGATATGATAGAAATGTCGGTCCTGGACGTAGGCTCCACCCCCTTTTTTTTTTTTTTCTAAAAACAGTCTTGTGATTATCCTGCGCAGTTTTCTTATCATTGGAGACATTCATTATGAACCACAGACAGGAAATAGCCCAGCGCAATTTGAATGGCGAAGGCAAGGCTGGTGCTGGTGATGGAATATTCACGCGTTCATGTGGCCCTAGCAATGTCAACAAGACTTGAAAAAGCAATTGAGCTGGATGATATATATATATATATAAAACAGAGAACTTTTTCTTGCATCAAACAAGCGACTGGTGGAAGAGTTCATGTTCCACATGGCTTTGCTTGAGTTGCAACAAGTCGGTGGCATTGCCATAATACATGGCCTGGAATTTTCTCTTTATACCAAAGAATACTGGGTTGATAATGTCAGTCTGGTTAAGGCCTTAAGGTGAACCTTTGAGTGCCTGTCCACTAAATTTATGGGTCTACATGCATTGGTTTTTTTTGGTTCATACATGCATTGCATTGGATATTTTCAATTCATATTCTCACTACATGAATTGGAAGTGATTTCGAAAAATATGATCATATTAGAGTTAGCAAAACACAATGTTTTGGATTAAAATGAATGGAGGAGGAGAATTCATATTAACGATTTAACGTGAATTTATATATAGGTTTATGTAGCCTATCCTAACCTATTTGGATAAAAACTTTGATGATGATAATGATATTTTTTTACTATATATATGAAAATGGATATCTTTATTATTTTAATTGTATTTATAAACACAGTCAAAAGACGGGAAAAAAATACACTGCTAACTGTCTAGTATTCTTTGGTGGAAATTAGAATAAGAAAAATCAAAATGTAGTACTTAATTATAAAGGGTGTCATGCCCATAAATCTGGAACAACAAGGAATTAATTGAAATTATATTATACGAAAATCAGCACAAATTATTAATATGATGCAAAAGGTGGTTTGCTTTGTGTGGATATATAAGCTTTGCATATTTACACTCTTTTTTATTTCAAACTATATATATAGGTGAGATTAAACTTTTGATACTCTTATTTTATAAGGAAAAATATTTATACTTGGGATAATCTATAAAGATCTTTTAATCTTCTAATGAGAAAGAATAATGCTAAATGATTTTAATCTTATCTAGTCTTATTTTGAAAGGAGAAAGATTTGAAATTTTTAATATCTTAGATTTAAGTCTGATCGTATGAAAATTTAGTCTAATTTTATGTTGATTTGTTTATTAATCTTATGATATATTAATTTAAAATATATTGAAAGTTATTGAATTGTTATTATAATTTTTATGTAATTTTATAGAAATAATAATAATAATAAAAAATAACAAATTCAAAATATATTTCTTATGAATGACTAGATTATTTATCAATTGGACACATCAAGATTAATTTTATAATAAAAAATAAAAACAAAAACTATTTTCTGCAAGAACATATATGAACATAGCAGCCCGATGTGATAGAGTATGGGATGGACCTCTAATTAAGCCGATAATTTTGCCAGTTTCCGACCACTATCATATCATATATGAATATAATAAATCACCCTATGTTAGATCCCTTCCTTAGCAGTCGGAATTTATGATTTAGATGCTCATCCGTTGTCTGCCCACATACATTTTCTCTGTATATATTAGTGTAAAATAAATTGTTTTATATTATTTTTATAACTTTATGTAGAATTGATATTTCTACAAATCAACCATTCAATTTAATAATTTAGTCATGCCTGTTATACACATAAAATTTTAAATTGATTAGATGTCTTTATTATTTTGATCAAGAATAAGATCGTTTTCCGAACATATTAATGGTTGAAATTTTATTATTATCAAATAAATAATGTCATTTTCGATTAATTTGAAATTTGATACATATCATTTATATAAATAGAACATAAAATTTAACAATCTAATTAAAAAAGTATAAATCATATAAAAATATACAAATAAAATTATTTTACACTAATATAAGTGAATTTATTTTCTAAGTGTGTGTATATATATTATAGTCTTGCCTTAAAGCATGAAAAAATAGGTATAAAAATCTTTTATTTGAGGTGATAAACAATTGCTTCTGGAATCCAGATGCGAAGGCATATAGTCTGATCCAGAGAACAAAATCCAAAGACATGTGCCAATTAATATTTTAAACTTTGAAGCCTTTGAAGTTTATGGAATTATGGTGCTTTGCGTTCCTTGGCTGGTATATCTTCATATCCGGCAAAAGCAACATCTATTTATTTATTTATTTATTTCACTACTAGAAAATTGATTTTTTACAACGACAAAAGTTGTTGCAAAAAGCAATTTTATTGTTGCTAAAACGTTTTCGCAACGATTTTTAGTCGTTGCAAGGTCGTTGGAAAAAGTCCCGTTGTTAAAAGTATATGCAACGACTTTCGTGTCGTTACCAAATGTATTTATTGCAACAATTTTTTCTTGTTACTAATTAAATAATGTTTTAGGAACGACCTAAAGTCGTTTTCTTTAAGTTTAAGTTTTTGTAACGGAATATATTTGGTTGTAAATCCTCTTTTGCAACAACTTTATGTCAATATAATAGTTAATTTTGGAACGACTATAATCGTTGTTAAATTTAATTATAAAATCATGATTTTGTCATTTATAATTGTTTTTATAACGACTATAATCGTTGATAAACAATAATTACAGAACAATAATTTTGTCGTTTCTAATTTTTTTCCCAAAAATTATTATCGCTGCTAAAAATAATTATAAAATAACAATTTTGTCGTTTCTAATTTTTTTCCTAACGACTACACTTGTTACTAATATTATAAATTATCAAAGAATTAATAATTTGAATAATTACTATTAATGAAATTTAGAAATCAATAAAATTTCATGAATAAAATGTTATACAATTAAAAAAAATTCACTACTAGCATTAATAAATTAAACATACATTCATTATTAAGTCATTTACAATACATTTATCTTAAAATATATTACAACAATTAAAATTCATAAATAAACAAAAAAATTCTCAATGTAATCTTGTTCCCCTGCAATAAAAAAATATTTCATGATATAAATAACTTGAAATAATGAACATAAAATTCAAAACAAGATTGAAATAAGGAAATAAAAAATTTGGAGAGTTAGGCTATTCAAAAATCCCAATCCCTATTCCAACTAGATGAAATCTGAATAATATGTTACATAAATAAAATATATGAACACCAATAATTAACACCTAAATTCAGACCAAACACCAAACCCAACTTTCCATGTTTAAATGAATGCTGCACTCTTAATATTGTTAGTTTTCCTTAGTTGGCTTGCAAGTCTAAATTTATTATATTAGTAAAATGATACCAGTACATAAACTTTTCAATGCGATTCTTTGAATATCATAAAGCAAATAAATTAATTATCTTGATGTTATAGTCATAACTCTTCGTGATTTGATGCAATAGCTGCTAGAATGCACAGAACAATTCACATCAAGATGCATCTTGATAGTACCAAAGGCAAAGACAAGACTAAATGACAAGAAAATAACCTCTATTTCTAACAAGTAAAATCTATTTATCAGTATGTTTTCTTTGTGATCAGCTATTGGATAAACTTGATATTTTCAATCATAAGCATTGAAGCATGTGCAGAAGAATTTCACTGAAAATAGATATCCTAGCTAGACTTGCAAAATCACAAATAATTACACTTTGATTCATTCTGATATTAGATATTAGCTGGGATTGAAGTACGCAGATTTAATTTAAAGGCACTTTTTAAAGTTTTCTAAAAATTACAATCAAAAAGAAAAAACAAACTTTGAATGTAAATGCTGACCTTTTCACCTTTTGAAGCAAACACTACCAATGTATCTTCAGTATTCTAGTCGTCATCAACATTGTATGCTTTAGACAGGTATGTATCAAACCACTGCCAGAATATGCCCATTCGAAACATTAAAAACCTATGAAAAAAGCAAGACAAAAACCACGTTCAGAACATAGAAATTCTAGATTTAAAATCCAAAATTCGAATCTACAAATTCATCCACAACAACCCAAATGTAAATGAAATACGAAGTAGCAATTTACAAGTGGAGCCATTAGAAAATCCTAGTAACAACCCAAATGTAAAATATGTACTCATTTGTCGAAGTATATGGAGTTTGACAACTCTTTTTTTCATGCTTGCTGAGTTAACAACCTATAATAATTTATAATAAAAAATGGTATATTATCATTCTTTTCTATCTTATTTAATCAAAACTATCCAACAAACCAATAACTAATTACAAAAAAAAAAAAGCATGAGCTGAGTAAATTAAAAAAAAAGAAACGAATATAAAACCTGTAGAAGCATCGACAGATTGCTTAAGATTCCCAAAAGCATCTATTTTATCTACACTTCATAATGATACCTGAAAAGGAAAACCCAAAACAAAAGCACAGTTCACGTTTTCAACATAGTTTCAGCCCTCCTTCCTCACGTGACTGCTGTGTTTTAGATCTGATCTAAATCTTCTTCCTCTGTTTGCATCGTTCCTCACTTCTCCCCGGTCTCTCTCAAGATCAGCCCTAAGTGCTTTCTTATCTTCACTCTTTTCTTCCTTTACCGAAAGCCAACATAGGCAGCCATCAAATGCAGCCAATGTACCCCTTTTCCATGACCAGAAAACACCCCAACTCAGCCCCCAAAACACCATTTTCTCATCTGTTCTTGGCTTTCGAAACTTGAACCTTCCTTTGTTTTACATTTCCCTTCTATAAACCTTGGCTGTCGACATAAAAGGGGTGACCAAATGCTGCTGCGATGGTGAAAGAATGGTGTTCTTGGTTTCAACAGAAAAGTGAAAGAAAGAGTTGAAATGGCTCTTGCTTGGGTGATGATGATGATGGACGGTGATAGTGAAAGATGGCTGGAAAGAAAATGGGATAGTGGGAGTTAGTGGCAATAAAGTGGCTTCTCCGAGAAGCCACTTTGTTTTAATATCATTATTTTATTATTATATATATATATTTTTTGGTTGCCTTTAGTCTTTAGTCTGCTTCAAAGCAGACGGGATTTGGTGGCTTAACAAGCTTCTAAAGGAAGCTTGTTGATTATTATTATTATTTTTAACATATAATATTATTTATTTATTACTATTATGATTCTTATTATTAATTTAATCCCTTATATATATATATTTTTAAAGATATATATAATTAGATTCCATAATTTAAATTTTCAAATTGGTCTTATAACTAATTTTGCAATTAGTCCATAACATTACCTCACATGCTAGATTCCTCTTAATCAACCATATAATTTATTATATTAAATTCTTTGATAAATCATTGCTTGAATTTCCTAGCCCTTAATTCAATAGTGATTCTTAAAATCACCAAACCATACCATTCGCTTAATTCATTCATGTAGTTTGTTAAATCATATTTCTTTGATAAATTTTACTAATCATATACTTCTAATATTATATAAATTGATTATCATTTGTAGAAAATTCTCAGTTGTCACAGCGTGAGATCGAGATGGAGATGGACACAAAAAGGAAAAGGTAGAGGGATACGGTTAACCAAAAAAAAAAAAGAAGAGGATGCGGAGCAGATGGAATGGTGATGGAAGTGATGCTAGAGGAAACGGACTTGACTACCGATTTCATACTCTAAGAACGACACGTACCAACACTCAAATGAAAAGACCAAGAAAAACCAAACACCTGTCAATCGACCCAAGCCCACTTGTCCACCAACTAAACCTCAATTACTAACCAGCTATAGACTTACCAAACTCCAATAAACAACCCCACCCCCCCTCCCCTTAATTTCACTACGTGTTAGCCTGATCAAGTCAATAAACTTAATTGTCCAAAAAAAAAAGACTGAACCTAACTTTAATATAATAAACTCAATTATCCAAAAAAAAAAAGACTGAACCTAACTTTAATATTATGTTATTGATGTTACTGATTATGATATAAAATTAGTAAATTTAATCAATTACGTATATAAACAACTATAAAAAATTATTGCTAATTTAATAAGATTTCAAAACAGATTTTTTTTTATCGTTATAAATGTGATATAAATATTGTTACAACTTTTATGTCGTTGTATAAAATATTTTAAAAAACTAATTAGGCAACGACAATAAAAAGTCATTGCAAAAACAATGAGATATTGTAAAGATTTTTTTAATTGTTGTCAATTTGATATGAATTCATAACAACAAGAAAATATCGTTGCATAAAATATAAAGAAAAATCAAATAAGCAACGACAATTAAAAGTCATTGTTATCAATTTTATAAGAATTCGCAACAACAATAAATGTCGTTGCTTAAAATATATAAAAAAAAATCAAATAAGCAACGATAATTAAAAGTCGTTACAAATATAATAAAATATTGCAACGACTTTTTTTTTATTGTTGTCAATTTGATAAGAATTCGTAATAATAATAAGTGTCGTTGCGTAAAATATAAAGAAAAATCAAATAAGCAACGACAATTAAAAGTCGTTACGAATATAATAAAATATCGCAACAATTTTTTTTATCATTGTTAATTTTATAAGAATTCACAACAACAATAAATGTCGTTACATAAAATATTAAAAAAAATCAATTAAGCAACGACTATGAAAAGTCGTTGCAAATATTATGAGATTTTGCAACGACTATTTTAGTCGTAGCAAATTTTGGTTGCCAAAGGCCTATTTTCTAGTAGTGTTTATTTATTTATTTGTACGGCAACTAAAATTAAAATTTTAAATACAATTATATATAGAAAAAAACATAATTTATCAACTAAGTTAATTAACTTATGAGTATATTTTCTATTTTAATGAAACGTTTGTGAAATACGGACAAAATACTCTTATCACTTTTATTCTATTTGAAATAAAATTTTATGAAGGAATTTTCTAGAATTATCTTCCAATAGAATCATATATAATCTATTTACATAAGCTCTATCATTCAATTTATACTAAATTTGAAGTTCCAATTCCCTTTTTCAAATCAAATTACCAAACAAAACTTTAAAAAATATGCATCGATCTTATTAGTTTTATTCATTGATATTCATCATCATCATCATTATTAAAGCCTTTATTCTAACACTGAAGTAGGTTATATAAACCAATATATAACCTCACACTAAGCCGTCAGCACGAATTCTCATATTTTACTCATTCCTATCTAAAACAATGTGTTTTTCCAACTCTCGTTCAGCCATATCTGTCTAGTTTACTTCTTTTCAAGTATGCTTTGATCTTCCTCTAGTGTTGACTCTTTTCACATTATTCATAACCTTATTCATTGACATTAGATCGAATAATTTTCTCTCATATATAATATACTGTACAAAGATTTTTTTTTATATAATTGACGAGTAAGAGTTGAAATTACTTAAGTCTGAACTCAAACTGTACACTATGCTACAATGTTTTTCTTAACCATTCCAATAAGAAATCATGAGCTATGTTGTCTAGAGGTTTGAGTAACTCATGTGATGGAGTTCTCTGCGTGGGCCTAGTTATGGGCTTCATATTCTAAGTGTAAACTTGGGATTTAGTTGGTTTAATGCGATATTAGATCGGGCTCCACCCAAACTGATCCGGACCAGATATCAATACGAAAGTATTCAGTCGATGTTTTTTCCCCTCCTTTTTCCTAAAACCCTAACAAAAAGAAGAAAAAAATCCCTAAACCCTAACGCCTAGAAGGTTCTATCATCCTCTAGGTCTTGAACCCCAAGTCCATAAGTCATCCATGGTCCTCTCATATCTCCTATAATTCAACACAATCGATCGCAGACTCACTTCTCTTGCATCAGAGAACCCTAACAATTTTGGTGTACTCTCATCCTCAAATGGCAAAGCGTTTGATTCCAACCCTTAACAGAGTTCTCATTGAGAAAATCCTCCCTCCTTCCAAAACCACGGCTGGCATTCTCCTCCCCGAGAAATCCACCAAGGTAATTATTTTTCATTTTAGTTTTTTCTTTCTCATTTTTGCACTTTTCTTTTGTGATTAAATGGTACTGAACTTCTGATTGATTGAAAAAACAGCTCAACTCCGGGAAAGTGGTGGCCGTGGGGCCAGGAGCAAGAGACAAGGAAGGGAAAACGATCCCAGTTCCATTTAAAGAAGGTGACGTTGTTCTCTTGCCTGAGTTTGGGGGTAGCCAAGTGAAGCTTGGCGAGAAAGAGTATGTCCGTTAAGCTTTGTTCTTGGTTTTCTTTTTCCTTCTATTTCTGATATGGGTATTTCTTGATGGGTTTTGTTTTTTCTTTTGCAGATTTTGCTTGTATAGAGATGAGGATATCTTGGGCACTCTGCATGAGTGATTGATTCCGAATTCCATTGAACTGGTTAGCATTGGAATTTGTTAATGATTTTTTGAATTGTACTAGCAATGTTCCTTTGTTCTAGGCTTCAAAAAGACCTTTGTAGCATCTGCTTACTCTGTGCTGGATGTCATGTCAACTTGATTTGAATGCAGAATAAGGAAGTGATTTAGCAATTAAAATATTATTATCATTTTTCCGTGTGTAAAATTTTTATTGTGGTTGTTCGAGTTCAATTGAATGGTATATGAACTCTCGAATTGAGATGGAATTTAAATTATTTAAGAATTAAATTGAATTTAAATATTTTAATATTTGATTTTAATATTTAATTATTATTTTATATAATTAAAATATAACTAGTCGAATAAATTTCAACATTTTATTTAAGTTTTTTGAATTGAGATTATAGTTTTAAGAGATTAACTCAAAAGGTAATAAGTTAAGACGCATACATTATTTTATTTATTTTTTATTTTTAAATGTTTTTTAAGAAAGATATGTATTCTCATTTGTGCTTGTGGAATCTAAGATTGCATTTGGCAATATATTAAGTAATTACTTTATTTTATTGCTTTTATTTCGGGATAATTATTTAATATATCATTAGTAGAATTTTTTTGACTTTGCAAACGATAACATATGTTTTTTAAAAATATTTAAAAAATAAAATAAAATAAATAAAATAAAATAAAATATATATCATTATTTTAACTTTATTTATAGACTAAAAAAATATTACTCACGATGTATTGGATATAAATATTTTATTTTATGTCTTTACCTAGCATTTAAAATATCCCAATTTACGAGCAAGTGAATCTCTTATCGCAAATTGTTTAGGCTTTGCCTATCTCATCTTATCCTACAAAATTTATTTTATGTCAGATCTTACTTTAATTTTTCTTCTTAAAGAACTTTATATTATGTTTTCCACCCCTTTCTTGTAATTCCAAATATAAAAAAATATATTAATTGATAATTGATACTCATTTTCTTTGAGATGATAAGGTTGGACCTTTTTTTTTTAGGAACTCTACGCCTTATTTTAAAGATAATGGTTTGAGATTTGTATGCCAAATTTAGTAGTTTTTTTGGTGAATAAATTTATTAATTTAGTAGATTTGGCTACTTGAATATATATAATTATGTTCACATTATTTTTAAATAAAAAATATCATGTCCATAGAGGGATGGATGATCACATTTGACTCAAAACTCTTTTTTTTTTATATATAAAAATTTCAAATTAAAGGTGATTGAAAAATTGAATGTGAGAAATTCAAATTTGATTCAATTTAAAATTTTAGATTCCATTTGGTTCACTGAAAACAACTTTTAAAAAATAATTTTTGAAAAACGGTTAAGTATTTTGGAAGACAAAATATTTTCTGTTGTTTAGGAGAGTCAATACAAAATATTTTCTATTGTTTGTTTGTTATTTGAAAAATTAGTTTTCTTTTTTTCTAATTATATTAACATAACTAATAAAATATTAAAATTTATTTATTACTAATCAATTAATTTATTAATATTAAAAAATAAAAATATGATATTATTAAACTTTTATAAGAAAATTATTTATTATTACTTATATTAATATTTTTAGAAATTTGATGTAATATTACTTTTTCAATATATATAGTATTAATAATATATTAATATTTATTTTTGAAATATTAAAAATATTTATATTATTAAAATAATTATATTTTATACTGAACGTATTTATTATTAAAATTGTACCAAAACTATTATTTATTAATATTTATTGTTTAAATTATTAATATAAAAATATTTGACAATAAAATATAAAAACATTATACCTAAAAACTAAAATATTAATAAATTATTAAAATAATAAATATATTATTATTAAATTAGTATTTATTATTTATATATAACTAAAATAAAAATATAATATTTTTTATTATAGAAATATTAAAAATATTTAAGATTAATAATATACAAAATAAAATATTTTTAAACTTAAAATATTGAAAGATTTTTAAGGTTAATATTTCAATATTTTAAAATTTTAATCTAATTAAATAAAAATATTTTTATTAATATAATAATATTTTATGTAGGTTTAAATTAGATTAAAGTTAAAAAAATCATATCTAAGGTCTAACTTGAGTAGGATTATAGTTACGAGTTTATTTTTCGAAAAATGTTTTCCTCTTTTAAAAAACGTAAGATATTTTTCATAAAATTAATCTAATTTTTCGTTAACCAATCAATTTTTTGTCAATCAAACACAAAAAAAAATGCAAAAATTATTTTACCAAAAACATTTTTAATGAACCAAATTGAACCTTAGATTCAAAATTGACCGTAATCCAACACAAATCCTATTATTATTACATTTACCTAACGTAATATTTTGTAACACAAGAAACCCTTCAATTAGCATTAAAAACATTTTTTTTGGTTGAAACCATCCGATATCCCCACACCATTTTGGTATAGGACTAATCCGGATTCGAGCCGGGCAGGATCTAAAGGGCGGCAAAGCTCTCCCTCGAGAGTTTTAACAGAGCTGCGTACCCAGGGCTCGAACTCGAGACCTCTGGTTAAGCTAGAACAGCCCCTTACCAGCTGATCTACATGCTCTTAGGTAGCATTAAAAACATTTTGCTCCTAGCTTAGATGGTTCTTTCATCATAGCTATTTTTGATATGTCTTAACTTTCCTAACAATATTTTTTGAAGTATTACCCAAAAAAAAAATCATTTTGCCAAACTAAATTCCCATCTATACTATGTACTATTTTTGTCTCCTCCTCCCCTAAGCTTGACACATGTCCTTTTATTTTTTTTCCCTCAACAACTTTGGTTTTTTCACTTAAGTCATTCTGTTTTTTTTTCTCAAGAAATTTCTTTTTTAGTTAAGTCCTTTTAGTTTTTTCTCAACAACTTTTTTTTTTATAGAAATTGGTCCTGTCATTTATTCATAATAAAAGTCAATGTCTGGGATAGTAAAGGAAAAGGAGGATATCCTTCCCATTCCTTGACTTCACCAAAATTACAGGACAACTTAGCCACGTTATGGGCATACATATTGTAGACACCAATTTTTGTCCGGGATCTTTAATATTATTGGGCATATTAGACTATGTTTATTTGGGGTTTAATTAGACTTTTGGACATGAAAATATGATTTTGGGCTTAAGATTATGCCTGATGATTAAAAGATCAATTGTTGTATTTAATTCTATTTTTTTTATAAAAATAAAAATACGTAAAAATGAAATTTAAAAAAAAATCATGAAAAAAAAGAGGAAGGAAAAAGATGAATTTGGGAAAATCAAAATCTGTTGAATATGCCAAGAATATTGAAGGTAAATAGGAAGACAATCAAACTTAGATATTTGGAAAGAAAATCAAACATTGAATTTTAAGTTTTAATATGGGAAGCAAAATCAAAGTTTAATTGAAAATCATAAATCAAAGGAAAGAAAATAAAATTAGGGATATTCCTAGACAATAAAAGGAGGGAGCCGGCTAGGTTTAAAAAAAAAAGGAGGAGCATATCAAGAAAAAGAAGAACCCTAGCTAGAGGGGGAGGGCTTTTATTTGTTTACTGGAGAAAGAAAGTAGGAGGGTTTGATTATTCACTGTTCATGGTCATTTTGCTGAGGAACCCACGCTTACCATATTGCACGTGACCCTCCTCAGCATCCTCACCCTTTTCCAAGTTCTGCCAGCCTCGCCACTACCTGCTGCACCGATCTTCATCCTGCTACTGCTGTGAAGCCGCGCACTACTGCCACCGTCACCGCTTTGCTGTGCTGCTGCAACTTTGCCGTTCCGAACCAGCCCCCACGCCCTCGTCACTCCTGCTTCGCGTTTTCTGCACTACAGTTCGCTACCAGCCTGGCTGCTGTCCCCTTTACGCTACCATGAGTTACCTTTCTTTCCAACAAAGTAAGAACTGAAAGAAGAAGAACCACATGGCCATCCCATATCCTCCAGAGCTGATAAATCCTCACTCTCCTGTCTGCGTTGATCTCTGTTGCTAAAAGTCTCGTCAACTTCAAATTGGTTCCTTGTTCTACCTGAGCAAAGCTGCAGCCACGGACTGGAGGTAGAAACGACTACTACCTGTGCGTTGGAATCTGGCAAGTGCATGAGCTGTTGGTTTGAGGCGTGTGGGCTGGTCTGCTCGTGGATTGCTCTTGGTTTGTTGGCTGTCGGTTGTTTCTGCTGGTCGGTGAAACTTGCAGCAAGCTACTGCGTGGACAAGAAGCAGGGAAGTTCGGTGCATGCTGAAGCATTTGCTGCTGAATCACGTGGCTAACAGGTATTAGGGTGCAACAAATTGCTGCAAGGATCATGAGGAAGAGACGTGGGAAAGTAAAGAAAGAAGGATTAAAAAAGGATGGAAAGGCACGTGGAACAAGATTCATGCAACGTTGCTATTCCAGATTTATGTTTGGTCTTGGGTGCTAAAGGTGTAACCAAATTCCAATAGAGGAAGTCTGCCATGACTTGGACTGTTGAAGGTGTAAGACATTGAAGAAAGAAGGCCATGTGATCTCCCATTTACCAAGGTGAGTTTATTTTGTTTCAATATATTTTTAGGATAATTAATTTAATTAACATGATTTAATTAATATAACATGATTTGGCTTAGTTTAACATGAACTAATTTATAAAGATTTATTTGCATGCCTTGTATGGTAGGATTGATTTCGCATGATTCAATTAATTTGATTAATGTATATATATATTGAATAAATAATTTGTGTATTGATATATTTGGTTAATTTAATTTGTATTTTATATGTTAGTATGATAGATATTAGATAAGTAAAATAATAGAAAAATAAGTTAAATTAGAAAAAAATGCAAATAAGAGTGAATAGAAATAAAATTAAATAAAATTATGTTAAATTTGAGTAAATATATCCCGATGATGGAACTCCGAGAGGATTGCGATCGAGTAATTCTTTCAGAGATCTTGAGGTGAGGAGATTCTTTTTAAGTCTTACCAGCTTGATGGAAGATTTAAAAAGATATTTTCGATATTTTAATTGCAATTAAAAGAATAAATAATCAAATTAGAAATAAAGAATTATAAAAATTAATATATTTAGAAATAAAATAGAATAAAATAATATATTTAAATGCTCCGACGATGGAATTCTAAAGGGATTGCGCTTGAGTAGTACTTTTAGATGTCTTAAGATGAGGAGAGTTCTTCTAAGTCTTGCCAGCTTGATGGAAGATTTAAAGGACATTTCCAAGATTTAATAAATTAAATTATAAAAATAAAAATTAAATTAGATAAAAAAATAGTAAATTAAAATTAAATTTATTATAATAAAGAATAAAGATCAAATTAATAAATTAGAATTAGAAAAGAATTGAAATAAATAGGAATTAAATTAAATTAAATATTTTAATAAATGTGAATTATTCTGATGATGGAATTTAAAAGGAATTGCGCTTGAATAGTTTCTTTAAAAATTCCTAAGGTGAGGAGAGTTCTTTTAGGTCTTACCAGTTTGATGGAAGGTCTTTAAGAAAATCTTCAATATCAAATAATTCATGTTTATTTAAAGATATAAAAATATATATGAAATAATAATTTATGTAAGAAAATAATAATAATAGAATAAAATAAGATAAAATAATAAATAGAATTCGGGTAGGAGTCAAAATAGGGTTTGCATAAAATATTTAAACAATCCGACGACGGAGCCTCTTCAAGAAAGGCGATTAGTCCTACTTGAATACTCTTGAGGTGAGAATAACTTTTAAGTTGTCCAACCAGCTTGATGGAGGAGACTTAAAAGATTTTTCAATATTTAATTATATCGAAATTAAAGTAAAAGGGAAAATTAAGATAACCTTAGATCACTTGGTACCATTTTAGGATGGGCGTTGTGAGGGTGCTAATCCTTCCTCACACGTAACCGTACTCCCGAACTTAGAACTTTTAACGTAGACCAGGCCTTATTCTTAGTTTGAATAGGTGACCAATCACACCTAGGTTAGAATGATTGGTGGCGACTCCATAGTTTTGTGTCAAGCTATTAGGTTTCCCGAAACCTAATACGTTATGACAGTTTGGCGACTCCGCTGGGGACATTAGAGAGTCAGGCCATTAGGAAGTCTAAGGTAATCAAAATTTTGTCTAAAAGCTTTAAAATTCATAAGACATTTAAATACACACACTTCACTTAGATGAGCATGCATTAGCCCTCGACCCGGGTTATCCTTTTTAGGAGGGAGTAAAGTACCTTTGCCTTCGTGAGGTGGTAACCTCCATACAGGCCAGTGAAATACTCCCACTCAGATTGAACCTTTTCCGTTTGAAGCCTGTAATGGGTGAGGATTGGGGTGCCTTACTAGTCTATGTGGACGACAGTGAGGAGCAATCTGGGAACTTTTAGAAGTTTGAATTACCCAGAGCCCAGCATGTAATAAGACTTAAGAGGCGCAACTTTAGACAAAGCCTTGCCAACTTAACGTGTAGAAATAACCTATAGCTAGGACACACAAAGGAATATTCCTTTTCAAAAAATAAAAAGAAATAAATTAGGAGACAAAATGGTTCATTATGACATGCATCTATTTGATTTTACAACGCATGACATGTCAATTTCAACATTGCACCTATACATCTAGATATATTTGGTCATACATAAATTGAGTATGCATCTCATGCATAGTTTGTATGTGCATATCATGGCATCTTGACTTAGACTATGGTAATAAAGGTGAGAAGATAGTTCGGCCATCAAAATTGCTAGTCGCCCATACGATACTTGCTTGCGGACAAGAGTAATGGAGAATGAGCAATTGACACGAATTGATGGAATTGAAAAGGTGCAACAAGAGATTGTCAGAGCCCAAGAAGAGTCTAAGGAACAAATGGCCAAGATGATGGAGATGATGATGAGCTTGGCAAAAGGGAAGGGAGTTGATGAAGACACTAACGTTAGAGTGGAGCCACAAATGAGGGACCCCATCAAGCAAGAGAAGTTTAGGAGGGAAGCGATTGAACTAGGTTCTCATGAGGGGATGCATCGTATGTGTGATACGTTAGAGGAGAGACTAAGGGCCATTGAAAGGAGCACTATTTATGGAAACATTGATATGGAGAAATTGAGTTTGGTTCTTGATTTGGTGCTACCCGCAAAATTCAAAGTCCCTGACTTTGACAAATATGATGGAACTAAATGCCCATTAGCCCATATTACAATGTTTTGTCGAAAAATGGCAAGGCATACTAACAATGAAAAATTGCTAATCCACTATTTTCAAGATAGCCTTATTGGGTCCGCAGCAAGGTGATATGTCCAATTAAATAGAGGACTCATCAATTCATTGAAGGATCTTGCAAGGGCTTTCATAGCTCAATATCAACATGTAAAGGATATGGCACCAGATTGATTATTGTTACAGAATATGGAAAAGAGGGCTACCGAGAGCTTTAGAGAATATGCTCAAAGATGGCGAGACATTGCCGCTCAGGTTCAGCCTCCCCTTACGGAGAAAGAGAAGACAATTCTGTTTGTCAATATACTTAAGGCTCCATACTATGAGAGAATGATTGGTAATGTCACCAAAAATTTATTGAACATAATGGTGCCTTGACTCAAAAGCTTATTGAACAATGGAAGTCTGCTTCTCCATAGGCCAAGTTTCCTATATGTAATTTGTGGATGTGAGACGTTCTCAAGATTCTTGAAATTTGCATCAAGATGTTTTGAAAAGCTTTCCATATTTTTCTTTCCAAGTAGATGAAATAAAATAATTTTGAAAACATTGGTGATTGTTATTGAGAAATTACATTTCCAGTATGCTTTCCAATTGAGTGAAAACTTGGAATCCATAAAGACACACAAGCTTGAAATTCATTCATTTTTGCTTACCATGGTGAACTTTTGAAGTCAATGATCTTCGTTAAGGCAATGAGCAATGAAATGATTGATGAATTTACAAAACTTTTGAATTGTTTTGAAAGACCAATTCATGAAGCATTCTCTTAAAGACTTTGTTTTGGAAATTTGATAGATGTTAAGGCCAAGCTAAGAGTCCCAAACACGTCAACCCAAATTTCTTTCTCATAACTTGAACTTTCTGACTCAAACCATCTGTTGCTATATCATGAGGCAAAATGATTAAAAGAGCGAAGCTTTTGATAACCTCAACATCTTTTAATGGCCATCCTTAATTTGATTGATATCCTTTTTCCTATTTTAAACCATGATAATGAAAATTGTTGCATAAGGCCTTCATAAAGTTGAGTTGATACATTCTGGGCATGAGTTGTGAAAAAAAAATTGATTGTGAAACCATGCATGAGGGATATTCAAATGATTTCAAAAGCAAAATAAAATTTTCATCTTGAGGATTGGTTTTCAATAGAAGTGTCAATATTTGATATGACAAATGGCCATCTTTCATATTCCTATTACTGAAATAAAATCATCCATTTGTTACCCCTTTTGAGCCTATTGATTTCTTTCTAAATGAACCTTGACCAAGGATCACCCTCCACATTGGAGAGGCAAATACATCAGAGGAGTTTTAGAAGCATTGGTGTTTGATCTTATGTCAAATACAAGAAAATGATGCCCTATGTTAAGGGGCAAATGTGAGAAGAAGGATATGTAAAGATGGAAATCAATATGAAAAAGCAAGAAGTTGGAAAAAAAAATGAAAAACGTAGATGTGAAAAAAAAAAGAGAAGAAAAAAGAAATGAATGAGAATAAAGTGTTGAAAAAAAAAAGAAAAGAAAAATGCTTCGAAGAGTGGGAAGAACAGATGTTCACAATCGAAGAAATGATCCTTAGTTCGATAAACCCTGAAAACGCTTGTTTTGGGCCTATTTATCCATTCTTAGAAAACCCTAAACCTTGGCCTACGTTACGTGCTTAAAAGTCCATTTTGATCAAATAGGGATGCTTGTATTGAAAAGCTTTTCTTTGAGAAATCATCATCATTATTTAGTGAAATTTGAATCCTCAAATGCATGGTAGAATAGTCAGTTAAAAGAAAAAAAGAAGAAAAAAGAGAATGAAGCTCTAGGGTGAAAACCCATGAAAGGGCAGTCTAGAGCAAATTTGAAATAACTCAAGGCCATTGTTTGTGACTATGTTAAGGCAATAACAAGGAAGAAGAAAAACCAGAGGAGTGATGCTTTCAGTCAAGACCTTTTGAGACATTCAAAGACCATTACCTTGAGAATTTGATTTGAGATTTGAATCCTTGCCCAGAAATTTGAGCCATCACAGCTAGTCTTGACATTGGTTAAAGTCCACATATCAAAAATTAAGAGAATGCTAAAATGGATTGTGTTCTGTGAAAGTTACTTTTACAAAAGGAATAATGATTTTCAAGGAATTTGTTTCATTTGTGAGCCAAGATGAAGAGACATTGATCAATAAAACCTTTTTTGATAACCAAACATCCTTGATGCACCAAATCAGCACGTTTATTCAGGTAAACCAAGTTGTGACTCATTCTATTTGTTCTCAATAGTAATCACCAATTTTTAAGAGATAAATATCAAATGTTTGTACCTTGGAAAGTTATTATGTGGGGCAATTTTCTGTTTTCAAAAGGAAACTTGAAGAAGTGAAAATGAGAGTTTTGTGATTTTATAGGGGCAAGTTCTTGTCTTAAAGAAATCAAGTGTGGTGATGATGTTTTTAAGACTATTCTTGGGGCAATCTTTAGTTGATTTGAGAGCATGAATTTTCTTGAAGATATGAGAAGTGGTGAAGTGTTCTTGTGAATAGTTTGGGATGATTTTGTTGTTATGATTTGGATTGATGAATTTTAATTTGATAAGAATTGTGGGGCAAGAAGAAGACTGAATGAATGACGATGATGGGGAAATGATTTTAAGATTGCTAAATTTGAAGAAAGAAGAATGATGAGGCAATGAAAGATCGAATGACAAGGCAAAGAGAAGATTGAAGGGTGACAAATTTTTGAAGAAAGGAATAAGGGTCGACTGATGATGTGATTTGGTAAGGCATTGTTTAGCATTTGCATTGCATTCATGGCAGGCATGACATTTCATTATATGCATTTTGACACACAAAAAAAATTGAACTGTTGTTAAGACAATAGGATAAAAAAATTCTGAAAGATTAGATGAATAAAAGTTAGAAAAAAAAAAGAAGGAAAAAATCAAAAAAATGTGAGAAGGATAAGGAATAAGATGTGACGAAAAAGGTATGAAGTATTGAAACAAAAATGTTAAAATTTTGGAAAGAAAGAGGAAATTAAACAAGTATGGATATGATGGGACAATGAAAAAGGATTGAAAAATGTGATGAGATGAAAAAATGTGATATTTAGATAGAAAATAACAAGAAGAAGAAACTGGAATGATAAGATGATCTAGAAGATAGAATTGAAATGATGAGATAAGATCAAAACCTCCGGGTACAATCTGTAAGACCTCCGGGCATGATTCATTAAAGCCTCCGGGTAAAATCTGTAAGACCTCCGGGCTTGATTCATTAAAACCTCCGGGTACAATCTGTAAGACCTCCGGGCATGATTCACTAAGACTTCCGGGCATCATTCATCAGAACCTCCAGGTACAACCTGTAAGACCTCCAGGCATGATTCATCAAATCCTCTGGGTACAATCCGTAAAACCTCCGGGCATAATTGAACACATTTAAATGAGAAAATTTAAAGTTTCAGGGCCTTCCTAGTCGAATGAGCATTTTAGAGATGAGAAAATTTAAAGTTTCAGGGCTTTCCTAGTCGAAGGAGCATTTACGAGATGAGAAATTTTTTAAAGTTTCAGGGCCTTCCTAGTCGAAGGAGCATTTAAGAGATGAGAAAATTTAAAGTTTCAGGGCCTTCCTAGTCGAAGGAGCATTTAAGAGGTGAGAAAAATTTTAAAGTTTCAGGGCCTTCCTAGTCGAAGGAGCATTTACGAGATGAGAAATTTTTTAAAGTTCCAGGGCCTTCCTAGTCGAAGGAGCATTTAAGAGATGAGAAAATTTAAAGTTTCAGGGCCTTCCTGGTCGAAGGAGCATTTAAGAGATGAGAAAATTTAAAGTTTCAGGGCCTTCCTAGTCGAAGGAGCATTTAAGAGATGAGAAAAATTTCAAAGTTTCAGGGCCTTCCTAGTCGAAGGAGCATTTTGAAGATGAGAAAATAAAAAAAAAATTTCAGGACCTTTCTAGTAGAAGGAGCATTTTAGGTGGAAAAATTAAAAAAAAAAGAGGGGGTTTTAGGGCTTTCTTATCGAAGATGAGAAAATTTGAAGTTTCGAGGGTCTCGTTGTTTGGATGAGCATTTTTGAGAACCAATTTCTAAAAAAAAAAAAGAGAAAAAGAAGAAAAAAGAAGAAGAAGAAGAAGAAGACGAAGAGAGAGAGAGAGAGACAAAATTGATGTCTAAAGTCTTTGCCCTATTCCTGATGCTCAGCAATGTGCAAAGAGGAGCAACTGTAGACACCAATTTTTGTCCGGGGTTTTAATATTATTGGGCATATTAGACTATGTTTATTTTGGGTTTAATTAGACTTTTGGACATGAAAATATGATTTTGGGCTTAAGATTATGCCTGATGATTAAAAGATCAATTGTTGTATTTAATTCTATTTTTTTTTATAAAAATAAAAATACGTAAAAATGAAATTTAAAAAAAATCATGAAAAAAAAGAGGAAGGAAAAAGATGAATTTGGGAAAATCAAAATCTGTTGAATATGCCAAGAATATTGAAGGTAAATAGGAAGACAATCGAACTTAGATATTTGGAAAGAAAATCAAACATTGAATTTTGAGTTTTAATATGGGAAGCAAAATCAAAGTTTAATTGAAAATCATAAATCAAAGGAAAGGAAATAAAATTAGGGATATTCCTAGACAATAAAAGGAGGGAGCCGGCTAGGTTTAAAAAAAAAAAGGAGGAGCAGATCAAGAAAAAGAAGAACCCTAGCTAGAGGGGGAGGGCTTTTATTTGTTTACTGGAGAAAGAAAGTAGGAGGGTTTGATTATTCACTGTTCATGGTCATTTTGCTGAGGAACCCACGCCTACCATATTGCACCGTGACCCTCCTCAGCATCCTCACCCTTTTCCAAGTTCTGCCAGCCTCGCCACTACCTGCTGCATCGATCTTCATCCTGCTACTGCTGTGAAGTCGCGCACTACTGCCACCGTCACCGCTTTGCTGTGCTGCTGCAACATTGCCGTTCCGAACCAGCCCCCACGCCCTCGTCACTCCTACTTCGCGTTTTCTGCACTACAGTTCGCTACCAGCCTGGCTGTTGTCCCCTTTACGCTACCATGAGTTACCTTTCTACCCAACAAAGTAAGAACTGAAAGAAGAAGAACCACAGGCCATCCCATATCCTCCAGAGCTGATAAATCCTCACTCTCCTGTCTGCGTTGATCTCTGTTGCTAAAAGTCTCGTCAACTTCAAATTCGTTCCTTGTTCTACCTGAGCAAAGCTGCAGCCACGGACTGGAGGTAGAAACGACTACTACCTGTGCGTTGGAATCTGGCAAGTGCATGAGCTGCTGGTTTGAGGCGTTTGGGCTGGTCTGCTCATGGACTGCTCTTGGTTTGTTAGCTGTCAGTTGTTTCTGCTGGTCGGTGAAACTTGCAGCAAGCTACTGCGTGGACAAGAAGCAGGGAAGTTCGGTGCATGCTGAAGCATTTGCTGCTGAATCACGTGGCTAACAGGTATTAAGGTGCAACAAATTGCTGCAAGGATCATGAGGAAGAGACGTGGGAAAGTAAAGAAAGAAGGATTAAAAAAGGATGGAAAGGCACGTGGAACAAGATTCATGCAACGTTGCTATTCCAGATTTATGTTTGGTCTTGGGTGCTAAAGGTGTAACCAAATTCCAATAGAGGAAGTCTGCCATGACTTGGACTATTGAAGGTGTAAGACATTGAAGAAAGAAGGCCATGTGATCTCCCATTTACCAAGGTGAGTTTATTTTGTTTCAATATATTTTTAGGATAATTAATTTAATTAACATGATTTAATTAATATAACATGATTTGGCTTAGTTTAACATGAACTAATTTATAAAGATTTATTTGCATGACTTGTATGGTAGGATTGATTTCGCATGATTCAATTAATTTGATTAATGTGTATATATATTGAATAAATAATTTGTGTATTGATATATTTGGTTAATTTAATTTGTATTTTATATGTTAGTATGATAGATATTAGATAAGTAAAATAATAGAAAAATAAGTTAAATTAGAAAAAAATGCAAATAAGAGTGAATAGAAATAAAGTTAAATAAAATTATGTTAAATTTGAGTAAATTTATCCCGATGATGGAACTCCGAGAGGATTACGATCGAGTAATTCTTTCAGAGATCTTGAGGTGAGGAGATTCTTTTTAAGTCTTACCAGCTTGATGGAAGATTTAAAAAGATATTTTCGATATTTAAAATTCAAATTTATTATTAAAAATTGAAATAAGAATCAATTAAAATTAATTGCAATTAAAAGAATAAATAATCAAATTAGAAATAAAGAATTATAAAAATTAATATATTTAGAAATAAAATAGAATAAAATAATATATTTAAATGCTCCGACGATGGAATTCTAAAGGGATTGCGCTTGAGTAGTACTTTTAGATGTCTTAAGATGAGGAGAGTTCTTCTAAGTCTTGCCAGCTTGATGGAAGATTTAAAGGACATTTCCAAGATTTAATAAATTAAATTATAAAAATAAAAATTAAATTAGATAAAAAAATAGTAAATTAAAATTAAATTTGTTATAATAAAGAATAAAGATCAAATTAATAAATTAGAATTAGAAAAGAATTGAAATAAATAGGAATTAAATTAAATTAAATATTTTAATAAATGTGAATTATTCTGATGATGGAATTTAAAAGGAATTGCGCTTGAATAGTTTCTTTAAAAATTCCTAAGGTGAGGAGAGTTCTTTTAGGTCTTACCAGCTTGATGGAAGGTCTTTAAGAAAATCTTCAATATCAAATAATTCATGTTTATTTAAAGATATAAAAATATATATGAAATAATAATTTATGTAAGAAAATAATAATAATAGAATAAAATAAGATAAAATAATAAATATAATTCGAGTAGTAGTCAAAATAGGGTTTGCATAAAATATTTAAACAATCCGACGACGGAGCCTCTTCAAGAAAGGCGATTGGTCCTACTTGAATACTCTTGAGGTGAGAATAACTTTTAAGTTGTCCAACCAGCTTGATGGAGGAGACTTAAAAGATTTTTCAATATTTAATTATATCGAAATGAAAGTAAAAGGCAAAATTAAGATAACCTTAGATCACTTGGTACCATTTTAGGATGGGCGTTGTAAGGGTGCTAATCCTTCCTCACATGTAACCGTACTTCCGAACTTAGAACTTTTAACGTAGACCAGGCCTTATCCTTAGTTTGAATAGGTGACCAATCACACCTAGGTTAGAATGATTGGTGGCGACTCCATAGTTTTGTGTCAAGCTATTAGGTTTCCCGAAACCTAATACGTTATGACACATATTACAGCATCTTTTAACATAACATATGGAAATTATCTGAATAGCAGAAAATAGAACTCTAATATCTGCAACAATAGCACCGCCTCGCCAAGTTGAAGATCTTCCATGATTGAGTTCTTGAACCGCCAGTAGACAATCGGATTCCAGTATAATATGGTTCATCTCAACAGCCACCGCTCTATCCAAACCAAACCAACTTGCTAGCATCTCAGCATGCAAAGGATCTGCAACATGATTCCGTTTTGTGACTGCTGAGTAGAGAACATCCCCTGAATGATCTCTCGCCACCATCCCCAACACAGCAGTATGTCCATGGAAAGCAGCATCCACGTTCACTTTAATCATGTTCACTGATGGAACAGTCCATCTTGTTTGTTGCAAACTCATAGCATCTGGGGGTTCTCCTGTATGTTCCAAAGAAAGTTCTGCCATCATGATATGAATTCTGCGTAGAAGAGATTGTGTACTTAAACAAACTTATTCATGTAAGCATTTATTCCTGTTGAACCAAAGAACCCAGCAGACATTTGCTACAAATTCAAGTTCCCCTTTACTTTCTGCCATATCAAAAAAAGCATTCCAGAATGAATTTACATCTATGATATTAGATGTAAGGTCAAGAACCCAAGTCTTGGAACCCAGCCACACCTCTTTACTCAAAAAAAAGGTGAAGAAGCAATGAAACCATGTATCTCCATCAGTCCCACAAACAACATAGGTGTCCTCAGTAGGAATACCTCTTTGACATAATAGATGTCGAGTGGGAAGGATTTGGTGAACTAATCTCCAGACAAAAAACTGTACTTTAGGAACAGTGCGCATTGACCAGATTATCTTCCATATCTTTTGCCTATTCTCTCTGTTGGCAACTTCTTTCCCCAATACAAACTGAGATACATAATATGCAGATCGGACAGAGAAATCTCCTAAAAGAGTTTCATGCCATACCAAGGTGTCCTTTGGTAAGTGCCTACTCAAAGGAATACTTAACACATGAGGAACATCTTCCTCGTGACAAAGTTCCTCCACGATCTGTTTGTTCCAAACACAGTGCTCAGCATCAATTAATAAGCTAACTTTCATAGCTGTAGGATCTGAAGTAATAGTTGGTAAAAGCTTATATGATGGAGCCTTTGGAAGCCACTTATTAGCCCACATATCAATCGATTCACCATTACAACGTTTTTTTAGTTAAGTCCTCAACATGTTTTTTACATTACTCTTTAACTCTTTTTAATCCAGTATTCTATTATTGTTTTGTAGTATTGCTTTATATTTTTATCTATTTACTTCTTCTACTCGCATATATTTTGCTTTCGAATGAAAATTATTATATGAAATAGTTTTCTTACCTCTAACTTTTCTAAAAAAGAAATACTTTTACTTTACATATTGTACTTTGGAGTAAATATGAATAGTTCAATTAATTATTCTTAAAATAAAAATTCTTACATATGGGTTTAAAACCTTACACTTGATTAATAATATAAACAAAACATTCTTAGCTAATTTTTCTTACTTGTTTGTAAAAAAGTTTGAACAACTGTGTTGTATATATATTATGGTGTTTATACTTTTTATTATTGTTTCATTATTATTTTAATTTGTTTGTTTTTGGCGCAAATTATCTATTTGTCATATTGTTTAACTTAAGTAATGTGTATTTTTCTTTAATCCAAGCTGATCCAAATTTCTCAAAAAACTATTTTTGGACATTTTGTTGGATATATAAACTCTTTTCTTAATAAACATATTTCTCTTTTGTACTAAACAATATGAGGGAATTCAATATTTTTTATGATCAACAGCTCTTATCTAAATCAATTTTACTAACTTTAAAAATTGCAAAATAAAAATAGACCTGTAACATCATGCGGGTACATATATAGTAAATTTAATTGTCTGGATATTATTACTTAATAGTATCCGTTTTAAATTACATTTTAGGTACGTATGAATTAATTTTATTCATTATTGAATCTTAATTTTATTAATAATATTAAATCAAATCTAAAATTAAATTAAATTAAAATATTACACGTACGATTAACTTCTGAATTTTGTTATTTATTTCTAAGTTAAAAGTAAGAATTATGCAATTTTGTATTGAAGTAACGACTTGTTATATATATATATATATATATATATATATATATATATATATATAAATATAGATGACGCCTAAAAAGTAACAATAATGAACATAAAATTAAGAAGAAAAAAGTTAAGAAAAAAAAAAAACTTTCCTTTCCAAACAGGCCTTCTATTCCCGCTCCCTCTCTTTCTCTCTTCCTTTTCCCTTCTCTTCTTCTCTCCCGCTCCCTCCCAAACAGACGTGCTCTTCTCTGTCTTCCCCCTCTGTTTTAAATATTGATCACTACAAACAAAAGAAACTTTTTTACTCTCTCTTTTCTCTTCTCTTCCATGCAAGGCTTTCATCTCCTTCTATGATGTAGCCCGCAGCAAAGAAACAAAAAATTAACGAAGGAACAGAGTTTTTTTGGTTGGGTTTTGTTTTTCAAATGCACTCGAAAATAGGATTCCTGGTAGCGGCCACGGCACCCCATCACCACCTGCATCGCCATTACGGTCCCCGAGGTGCCGTCACGGGAGGAAGTCGGTCGGTTCAGACCGTTTCAACCAGGGCGGACCATAGCTCATCGTCTCACTGGGTTACTTGTCTCGGTTCTTCTTCGTCGACAAGGGATTTTCCTCTTTGCTCCTCTCATTTACATCTCTGGGATGCTTCTTTACATGGGCAACATTTCGTTTGATGTGGTTCCCGTTGTTATACATCGACCTGCTCCCGGCTCTGTTTACCGGAGTCCCCAGGTTTATGAGAAGCTTAAAATTGATATGAATGACGATAAATTCCTCTGGTGATGCGGTTAGTCACTGGTTTTTGATTTGTTCCTTTTTAGCCAATTTTGAAGGATATTGGATTTTATGATTGCGGGTCTGATGTATCGTATGGCTTTCTATTTCTGGTCGGATTTGCTTGTTGAACCATTCCAAATTTTGAGTTTTTGTTTGATTTTCTTTTTCTTCTGGGTTGGGATCCTAAGAGGAACTTGGGCAATGTGGTTAGCTGATTTTTTCCAGATGGTTTTATGTTGTGTTATTGATTTGAGTTAGAGTTAAGTATGTTTGAATAGTTCTACAAATTCTTGAAAGTTAAGAAATAAAGGTTTAAGGTTTCTGAATTTTTATCTCAATTTGAAGAAAACAGAACAATAGAATGCTGAATTAAGGAATCATTTTTAGCATTATTCCTTTTTAATTTTCCCTATTGTTTTCTGAGGAAGTAGACCCTTGTGTCTTGTTGTACATGCTTCATTCCCAGCTGTAACAATCTTTCTTTAGGATCAAATCTGGATCTGGAAAACATGGGAAAATACATTGTCTAGCCAGTTGTCTTTGTTTTTTAGATATTACTGGGTTCTATTTATGGTGCAATTGAATTGAAGTCACAAGAATACTGGTGCTTTGTTGATGATTTGCTTCCTTTACACAAACTCCATAATTTAATAATTATTTGATAATAGTCTTTTAAAGAATAGGAATAAGAATAGCTCAATTACTTTATTTCCAGAATCCTAGGACGGGAAGCAGTTTCCATGTTATCATTTAGTTGATGAGGTGCCTAGTATAAGTGTATGCTTTTTTCTTTTTCAGCTTCTCACATTGTGATTCTTAAGAGCAATATGAATTGTAATTATATAATTCAAAATCTTTTATGTATTTAACTTGTATGATTGTTCTTTACTGCAAAAGTTGAATGGTTAAGGCTTTCAACATATTAAATATTGACATCTGATGCTGATTCATGATTTGTGATTATTTCTGTCCTAAACTTATTGATTTTGTTGTAGATGTGGACTATTTGGAAACATTACTATGAAGGGGGAGAGTGGAGTCCTTGTGCAAACAAGTCTTCTGAAGGTATGGATTCATTCCCTTTATTTTACTTTAAGCTGTTCATGATAATGCTTCTGTTGCTTTATTATATTAATTAGGCTCTTTTAGTTTTCTGACAACTAGTTGTGTGGATGTAAATATATTTTAAGTAATATCTATATTGATGAATCTCATTTTTGGCATTACTTTTGGTGAATGAGAATAAATTTGTTTCTTTTTGTATCTACTCTGTTTTTTCTTGATGGTAACTGTTGCAAGCATCAATATTTGACCATAAAAATTAGTTGTCATTTTCTAAGCAAGTGGCTTTGGCATGTAAGGTAAATTAATAGTCACACATGTACAGTTTTATGTGCCATTTCTGGTGCTCCGCACATTTGTAGGTGTTTGCCTTGTTCTCTATGTCCATGTGTGCTTGCATGCTTTGTGTTTATATGCACGAGTATGGTTTTTGGTTGTTGACTATCTTCATTAGTTTTAAATTTGGCTGTTTCTTTAACTACTATAGGCTTACCTGAATCAAATGGTTACATATATGTTGAGGCAAATGGAGGCTTAAATCAGCAGAGGACATCGGTTGGTTTTATTTGTCATTAGTTTCTGTTTCAAGTATTAATGCTTTACCTCAGGTTTATAAAAGCTTGCCTATTTTATGATCTCATTAATTTATATTTTCTCTACATGGTTGTTTTCGATACTTTGTAGATATGCAATGCAGTTGCTGTGGCAGGCTATCTTAATGCAACACTTCTAATCCCGAATTTCCATTATCATAGCATATGGCAGGATTTTAGGTCTGTGACCATCTATTTTCAGTTGTCATTTTGGTTGTGTACCATCATGGAATAGTTATAAAATTCTTATTCATTAACACAAATATTTATTGAGAAGCTTGACTCGATAAATATCCTATGATCTGATCCTTTCATCAAGAGTTTCATTATAGTTATTTGTAATTTGTGTCCTGATATCTTTGTGGAATTTCAGAATATTTTATTTCTGAATCTTACTTGAATAATACAACTTCTAAGGATTATATATACAGCTACTGTTAAGCAGTAAAATAGGAAACTAAATCAGTCTAAATCTAATCCCCATAATTGAGGAATTGTCTAACCTTAATTCTAGGGATATAGATATTTACACATTTAATATAGTTGACTTTTCCACACTCCCCCTCAAGCTGGCTTGAAGATATCTTCCATGGCAAGCTTGCTCACTAGATTTTCAAACTGCTTCCTGTGCAATCCCTTTGTAAGAACATCAGCAACTTGGTCACTTGTTGGTATATATGGCATGCAAATTATTCCATTGTCAAGCTTCTCTTTGATAAAATGCTTATCTACTTCTACATGCTTCGTTCTATCATGGAGCATTGGATTGTGAGAAATAGAGATTGCAGCTTTATTATCACAATAGAGCTTTATCGGTGAGGGATTAGAAACCTTCAAGTCTTCAAGTAGTCTTTTAATCCACATTACCTCACAAATCCCATGGGCTATTGAACGAAACTCAGCCTCGGCACTACTTCTGGCTACTACATTCTGTTTCTTGCTTCTCCAAGTGACAAGGTTTCCTCCCACAAATGTGCAATAGCCTGAAGTTGACCTCCTATCTGTAATGCTTCCTGCCCAGTCTGCGTCGGTATAAGCTTCTACTTGTAGGTGTCCATGGTTTTTGAAGAGCAATCCCTTTCCAGGCGTTCCCTTTAGGTACCTTAGGATTCTGTAGGCAGCTTCAAAGTGTTCTGAGCTGGGTGAATGCATAAACTGACTTACCACACTTACTGCAAAAGCTATATCAGGTCGTGTATGTGCTAAATAGATGAGTCTACCCACAAGTCTTTGGTATTTCTCTCTATCCACTACATCTTTGGTTTCAGCAGGCTGAAGTTTCAAGTTGGGCTCTATTGGGGTTTCAGCTATCTTGCAACCAAACATTCCTGTCTCACTAAGCAAGTCTAGGACATACTTACGTTGGCTAACAAAGATACCCTCCTTTGATCTTGCAAATTCCATGCCAAGGAAGTACTTTAAGGTTCCCAAATCCTTTATCTCAAAGTCATGTGCAAGCCTTCTCTTAAGTTCTCCAATTTCTGCACTATCATCACCAGTTATTATTATATCATCCACATACACAATTAAAATAGCTAGTTTACCATTTCTAGAGTGCTTGAAGAACATTGTGTGGTCAGCTTGACTCTGAATATAACCATAGCTCTTCACTACATTTCCAAACCTTTCAAACCATGCTCTTGGTGATTGTTTAAGACCATACAAGGATTTTTTCAATTTGCACACCTTGTTGGTTCCGAGGTTTTTCTCAAATCCAGGTGGGAGGCCCATAAACACTTCTTCCTCTAAATCTCCATTAAGAAAGGCATTTTTTACATCAAGTTGCTGTAGAGACCAATTGAAATTAACTGCTAAAGAGAGAAGTACCCGGATTGAGTTTATTTTCGCAACTGGAGCGAAGGTCTCTTGGTAGTCAATGCCATAAGTTTGAGTGAACCCCTTGGCAACAAGTCTTGCCTTGTACCTCTCTATGCTCCCATCTGCCTTACACTTCACAGTGAAGACCCATTTACATCCTACAGTCGTCTTGCCTCTTGGTAGCTCCACAATCTCCCAAGTCCCATTCTTTTCAAGAGCGTCCATCTCTTCCTTCACCGCTAACTTCCAATCCGGATCACCTAGGGCATCCTGAATAGATCTTGGTACATGCAAGTTAGAAATATTTGAAAGGAATGCTTTGTGGTTATTGGACAACTTTTGATACGACAAATATTTTGCAATTGGGTGATTGGTACATGATCTTACTCCTTTTCTGTTAGCAATTGGGACATCTAGATCAGAAAAATCAATATTTGGAGACTCAAGGGAAGAAACTAAAGGAGCAATTTTAGGATTAACCTGAGTTTGAGGAGGAGGACCATCCCTCAGAGATTCCGGCTGAACAGGTGCTAGAGAAATAATTGGATCAGTAATATTTTTATGAGATTTTCTCCTGGTATAAACCTGAAGCTCAATATTTGGATTATGTGAATCCGTTTGAAGTAATTCTCCCCCTGTTTCAGATTCTTCAATACTTGGCACCTGTTCATTATTTTTAACGTCCATTTCCTTAAATTGTTTAATAGACTGAATTGGTGACTCAATGAGGCTTGGTAGTGGTGTAGAGAATTTCCAAAAATTATCTTCTTCTTCTTTATTCTCCCCCTGAAGAAGATTTTTGCTGAAATAGGGTTGATTTTCTAGAAAAGTGACATCCATAGTTATGTGAATTTTCTTTGTCAAAGGATTAAAACACTTATACCCTTTTTTATTTGGAGCATAGCCAATGAAAACACATTTTTCAGCTTTAGGATCCAATTTGGATCAAAAAATTTGGGGAATATAAACGAAGCAAGTGCATCCAAAAATTTTTAAAGGTAACTCAGAGTATAAACGAAATGTTGGGAAGTATTTTTTGAGAGTATTCAAAGGTGTGTCAAAATGTAAGACACGAGTTGGCATCCTATTGATTAAGTAAGATGCAGTCAACACAGCATCTCCCCAGAGGTATTTTGGAATGTTCATAGAAAACATGATAGCTCTAGCTACCTCAAGTAAATGCCTATTTTTCCTTTCAGCTATTCCATTTTGCTGGGGTGTGTCTCGACATGTAGATTGGTGTAAAATACCTTTTTCTTTTAAAAAATTTCCCAAACATTTATTAAAGTACTCAGTTCCATTATCTGTTCGAAGGATGCAAATTTTTGTTTTGAATTGGGTTTCAATCATGCAATAAAAATCTTTGAAAAGTTTTTCTACATCAGATTTTTTGCTTAGTAAGTAAACCCAAACACAATCTAGTGTGATCATCGATAAAAGTTACGAACCACCTTTTTTCAGACAAGGTGGTAACCTTTGAAGGTCCCCAAACATCAGTATGAAACAAGTAAAATGGTTTTGACGGACTATAAGGTTTTGAAATATATTTAACTCGATGATCTTTAGATAAAAGACAACTTTCACATTGAAAATTAGAGCAATCCACTCCTTTAAACAAATTAGGAAATAAATGTTTTAAATAAGGGAAACTAGGATGTTCTAACCTAAGATGCCATTGCATTATTTTATCAAAAACAGAATTTGAACTAGTACTACTAAGCCCTTGAGCTTTTTTATTACCTAGGAAATCCTCACTGAAATAGTAGAGCCCATTTATTTCTCTAGCACTGCCAATCATCTTCCCTGAGTTTTGGTCCTGAAATTGACAAAGAGAGTCAAAAAAGATAACACGACAGTTGGAATCCTTTGAAAGTTTACTGACAGATAAAAGATTACAAGCAAGTTTAGGAACATGAAGTACAGATTTAAGATCAATACTTTCAGAAAGTTTAATAGAACCCTTGCCTGCAATAGGTGAAAAACTACCATCTGCTATTCTTATTTTTTCATTACCAGAACAGGGAGTGTATGAACTAAATAGATTCGACAGGTTAGTCATATGATCAAATGCTCCTGAATCAATGATCCATGGAGCAGAATTAAAGACACTGGATAGGGCTAATGGATTTCTACCTGAATGAGCCAATGAACTATTAGATGTACCAGATGTCGGATTGGACTTTAGTAGTTTCAGGAGTTGTTCGAACTGCTCTTTGCTGAAGGAACCCATATTTGCTTCATTGGCAGAGGGTTGTGACAGCTTCTGCTTCGGCTTCCAATTTGTTGGTTTTCCATGGATATGCCAACAAGTTTCTCGAGTATGGCGTGGTTTGTTGCAATGGTCACACCACACTCGAGGCTTGTCATCAATCTTACGCAAATCAGGGACATTTTGTCCACCACCATTAGCTTCTGCAGTGACCAATGCAGAGTTCTTGATCAAACTACTGGTACGAGGAGTAGAATTTACAACTGAAGTAGAACCTGACATGGTGGTAAAAAACAGCAGCGGCTCTTGGAAAAATATGGTGATTTAGGGTTTGGCAAGAAAGAAAGTTCTTGATGAGAAAGTGGCTATGAAGGCCTAAGGTAAAAAAAATCAGCAATGAAGGCTGAAGAAGAAATTGTAGAAAAATCAGCAATGAAGGCTGAAAAAGTGACTGATTTCCAAGAAAAAACCTAAAGCTCTTGATACCATGTGGAATTTCAGAATATTTTATTTCTGAATCTTACTTGAATAATACAACTTCTAAGGATTATATATACAGCTACTGTTAAGCAGTAAAATAGGAAACTAAATCAGTCTAAATCTAATCCCCATAATTGAGGAATTGTCTAACCTTAATTCTAGGGATATAGATATTTACACATTTAATATAGTTGACTTTTCCACAATCTTGATTTTCAACTGTACAAATTTTCTACGTAAGTGGTGTTAGGCTGTGAAACCTTGATTAAAATATTACTGAAATTAACTATATGCTTGCATGATGTTTTTAGGTTGAGGTGTGAAATTCAATTAAATCTCAGGACTCTACTCTGTTTGAAATGCAAAATGTAAATCCTAAAAGCTGACTGTGCTTTCACCTTGAAGAAAATAGCAGAGTATATTTAAAGCTGGATTGCCATTATTTTCTTTTCATTGTAAGTCAAGAATTGCTTTTAGGCTCAGTTTGCTGGAAAAGTAGAGGAAAGAAAATTTTCCAGGAAAGAGTTAAAATGAGAAAAAATAAAAGACATGAAAAAACATTTAAAATTTAAACAATTTTCTGAAATGCCTAAATATTATTAAAATGCTATTCTTGAAACATTCCTTGAACCAAACATAGCTTTGATTTTCAATTTTCTTGGTTCAATTACATTATTTTTAGTTATGCATATCACTTATTTCCTTTATGTATTACACTTGTTCCTTATGAATATTATGTGATATCTTGTTTTACCCATCATTTTGTTATCCCATTGACTAAATTCCATAAATGGTTTTAATTTTCCAGCAAATTCAAAGACATCTATGATGAGGATTATTTCATCAGTGCCTTGAAGAATGATGTACGAGTTGTTAATAAGATTCCCGAGTACATAATGGAATGCTTTGACCACAATTTGACCAATGTTTACAACTTCAGAATTAAAGCATGGTCATCCATTCAGTATTATGGGGATGTAGTCCTACCCAAGCTCCTTGATGAAAAGTGAGTTTAAACACTGATTTTGCATATTGTTTCCTTTTAAGTTTAGCTGTTTACTTGAGTGATGTATGGTAATTTATTGCTTATAGCAAAACTGAAGAACAAAAATACATTTTTTCTTTCCATGCATGTCTTTCTTCTAGTTGTGTTTATCTGTGAATAAAGGACACTGTTTATTGTTGTCTTAATTCAAGCTATTTGATTTCTGATTGTGACTCAGGTTTATAAGGATTTCTCCTTTTGCAAACCGCTTATCATTTGATGCTCCTCCAGCTGTCCAACGACTCAGATGCTTGGCAAATTATGAAGCTCTGCGGTTTTCAAGTCCAATACTAGGCCTTGGAGAAGCTTTAGTTGCAAGAATGAAAAAGCGCAGTGCAAACAGTGGTGGCAAATATGTTTCTGTCCATCTTCGCTTTGAGGAGGTTAGTATTACTTTAATAGAAAATGTATTATGATGACCTTTTTTAACCTGAAAGAGATTACTTTTGTGACTATAAGTAGCAGTAAATTCTTTCCCTGGTTGAAACTGATAGTTTATCAACTCCTTTTTTTGTAAAAAGTGCATAATAAACTCTTTTATGTGAAGGATATGGTTGCTTTTTCTTGTTGTATATTTGATGGTGGTGAGCAAGAAAAAGAAGACATGAATAAAGCGAGGGAAAGAGGCTGGAAAGGAAAATTTACAAAACTTGGTTGAGTTATACGCCCTGGAACAATCAGGATTAATGGGAAATGCCCACTTTCTCCTTTAGAGGTATTGTTGGCTGCACTTTTGTTGTTTAATAAAGTTGCTTTTAATTGAAAATTGAACGGGATCAATCTCTTCTAGATGATAATTTTACTATTGTTTCTCATCCAAAAAAAAGGACATTTATTATTGTTAGACAGGGATGGTACTTGGTAGATTAGGGTATGTAATGAACAGCTTTAGGAATGGGTTTATAAGTTTTCTTGATTAGTTTATTGATTATTGAAGGTCTTCTTTGCTGATGGTAGTTAGAAGCTCTCAAATTGCTTTAATACTTGATGAATTCTTCGTTCACGCTGATAAATGGCATCAAAAGGAACTAGAATTTTTAAACTACTTTGAAATTAAGTTTATAGCATGTGTACCGTGAGCCCATGGCAAAAAGCATTCATTATGTTGTAATTGTGGAAATACTTTTTTCTGGTTCAGTGACTATTTGTTTGCTTCTTCCCCCACCTTTTAACTGTTTTTGGTACAAATTGAGATAAAAGATTAGGGAGCCAAACTTTTGTATATCAAGGACTGATCTCAGAATTTGACTGCTGCTTTGTGAATTCTGGTGCTGCCTGAAGTAATGGAATCTGAGGATAGATTACTTATTGTTGCTCTTGTACCGCCTTATGGAATTTCCTTGTGTATTGACAGTTTCATGTCATGTGTTTGTTGCTTGACCTTGACCAAAAGTTGGCATATCTAAGTGACTGATTAAAACAAAAATTCGCACGCCATAAATGAGCATTGCAACTGTGTGATGACTATGGTGTTCTTGTGTTAATTTAAACATCCCCATAATAGTTATATATATGTGTACACACAGATAGTGGCACTCATATCAATGATAATTCATTTAATATTTTCTTGCATCTATTGGGTTGGATTGATGCTTAGAGGAATGGGATTTGATAATAATACATATATATTTTTGGCATCTGGAAAAATATACAATGCTGAGAAAAGAATGGCTCCATTATTGGAAATGTTTCCCAACTTGCAAACGAAAGAGATGCTGGCATCTGAGGAAGAACTTGCTCCATATAAGGTTGGAAGCATATACAAGATTTCACCGCTCCTTTTTTTGCCCTTTTTTCCTTTTAAGTCCTTCAATAATGCCTTTGAAATTTGATATTTTATCATCTCCTTGACTTGGATTGTTGCTTTCAGAACTTTTCTTCGAGGATGGCTGCCATAGATTATACAGTTTGCCTTCACAGTGAGGTATTTGCGACAACTCAAGGTGGAAATTTTCCTCGTTTTCTGACGGGCCACAGGAGATACTTGTATGGAGGGCACTCAAAGACAATTCGACCAGACAAGCAAAAGTTGGCATTGCTATTTGATGATCCTAATATTGGGTATGCATTTGTCTTATTTCTAAAGTAAGCACTGAATTGATTTATATAAAAAAAGAACCAAAATGATTAAAAAATATGCAATATCTGTTAGATTTCAGGTCAAAACAGGGACTTTGTTCTTTTTCCCTTTTGTTTAGTGGCTGTGATAGGGTAAAAAGAAATATTGTTGGCAATATTGAGATAATGTTTCCTTGTTTTGGAAGACAATTTCAAACATTAGCAGTTAGATAAACATGAAGAAAGACATCTTGAAACAGCTGTAGTAGACACTTTATTTATGATGTTATAGTAATTCGTTCTCTCCTTTTACAGAGTATAAACTTAATGGGGTGGTTTGCAATTGGTCATTTTGGAAGTGTCCTAGGGGAAATCTAGGGATAGTTGCTATGTTCTATAATGAAACACATCATCATGGGTTATTTTAGAATGCTTCTTATTTATGATAATTGGAAATGAGAACTACTGGATACAATCTACCTTCCTTTTTATTCCAGGTGGAAAAGTTTCCAGCAACAAATGCTGAATCTGCGGTCTCACAGTGACTCGAAGGGATTTGAACTGAAAAAGCCAACTGATTCAATATATACCTTCCCATGCCCTGACTGCATGTGCCATACAAACAAATCAGAAGACTCAAGATCATCATCAGCTATGTGATCTGCTTAGAGAGGGATCTCGATGAGTGCTTATTGTTCTTGCAACCTACATCTTGATGCTGAGCCCCCTTCTTTTTCTGTCTAATTTTTATTTTTTATCCTATTCATTTGGCAAGGGGGCAGACAATTAGATTCTGGGAGCTCTGAGGATTTTTTTTGAAGGTCACATTGATCTACCGATCTAATTATTTCAACAGGATTAAGTTGATGGGGAGTTGCAGCGTTTTGTTTAAGCTGCCAGAGAATACAGAATTAACAATTTTGCAATTGCAGGAATTTACCTGGCATTAACTGGAGATTATCCGTTTGTCAATTGTTGTATCAGCTGCTGATCTTACAAGCTGTGGATATATAACATTGATTCTTTCACGCCCTGGTTTGTGATTGTTTTGTAAAGTAGTTGCATTTTGAATATAAAGACTGTAAAGACAGGAAGAAGTTTGGTGTACATTTGTCAGAAATCAAGGTCTTTTATCTTTTCCAAATTCCAGAATTTCTTTGTTAGCAAATCTTGCTGGATTCATATTCCCTCTAATCATTACAGTCATGGGTCTCTTACAAAGTACAACAGTTACAAAGACATGATTTCGTATCTGTATTTGTCTGCAGCCTTTGTTTTGCATGATGAAAAGTAATCTACTTGAAACGTTCACGCAGGGTTTTTAGAGAATGTTGATGCGTGATTGCATTGCAGAAACAAGGAACATTTCTCTTTCACGGTAACAAATATTTTGGGACATTAGAAATAGAAAAAGTTATTTGTCGGAATATCGGATAAACAAGATAAATATGAAAAGATACAGATTCAAACCGATGTTTATGTCGTTCGTTTGACTGCAAATTTTCATGTTTCAAGGCTTTTTACTTTACAAAACTTTTTGAGAAAGCTCCATCTCTCTGCCAAAAGCAACCGCCACGGGAATCGTCGGAAATAAAGTTGAGCATTGTATGCGATTTCAATGGTGTTACATGGTTGTTATGCTCTTACAATGGTAATGTGTTCATGTAAATAGGTTAACATATATGTTTATTGAAGCTAATCCTTCAATGTATTTGTTTGTGCAGCATTACATGAAAGTGGCCCAGTTTTCAAAGAGTCCTCTTGCTTGAGAAAGTTTCGAGTTTGCTTTTCTCCTTGGGTTACAAGAGGCCAGTGGTCATTCAGTCCATGTATATTTTTAAGGTATTTAACTTAATAAGCTGATATGATGGCAGATTGTTTTGATGCTTTTGCTTTTTCCTGAGTTGGATTTGGTTGAAAACCGAACTTCTCTTTCTGCTGAAGTGTGAGCCATTTTGACAGCAGCCAGGTATAGGAGGTGAAGTAACTCCTCACCAGGACAACTCATTTCTTTATATTGAGCCGAAAACTTGTGTCGTGGGCTGCGGTCTTTAGTCAAAAACCGAGTGGTCTTAGGCTTGGCTTGGTGTGCAGGCTGTGACACTTGCACCGGCCTACGGCTTGCTCTGGAAGATGCAACAATTGTAAATGGCCATTCCTGAATCTGAAAAATGTAGCTTTTTTACTTTCCCCATCTGCAGCCTCTTAAAATAGATCGATGGTGTCTTATATGGATCTGCTCTGTGTTCTTGTCAAGGGGCCTTGGTCGAAGATTCTTTAGGGGTGAAGATGGAGTTTACTTCCATCGGTCTTCGCCATCCTAAGACCGGAAAGACTTTGTGCCTGTTGAAGTGAAAACTGGGTCTTTGGTTGTAATTCATGGTGATCTTATTCATCAAAGGTTGTTTAAAGAATGTTATTCAGATCTCATTCAGCTTAATGGCCTAAATCCTAATATCTCACTGTTTGTTTGTTTTCTTTTTCTGCCACACATGGGAGAGAGAATCTCATTCATTTGATATACTTTGGTCTAAAGACTAAAAAAAAATTTGTATATGATGCATTGACAGTGTATAGTTTTTATACACTGTTAATACATCAGAGGTTGACACCTCATCAATTTGCAAATTAAAAAATATGTTAAGCCCTTAAAAGTAAATATAAATTAATTTTTTTAATTTGTTCATAAGGATCTATTGATGAAGTGTCAACCTCTGGTACATTGACAGTGTATAGAAACTATACACTGTCAATGCATCATATATAAATCCCTAAAAAAAATTAAAAAAGATCATAATAAATCGTAATTTGTAGTATAATCATTGAAGTTCATGCACTGTTTTCCATTATATTGGCTATAAATATGATGCCATAGATGCAAAACTATAGAATGCTCGTAGTTTATTCTTTAACATAGCAATCTTTAGTTATTCAAAGGAGATCTTATAGAAACCATCGAGTTAATTTCTTTCCCGATTGACTGAATTCAATGCTTCTTGATCAGATTTGAGAGTTCATACCTGGCAGTTTCATGGGGCTTTCATGTATGTGTCTGAGCAAAATTTTCTATATTTAATGCTAGTATGTGTATCTTAGAGGATTGTGCTTACCAAATAATATGAACTTATATTTGATGCACTGATAATGTATAATACTTCATTAATGAACAAATTTAGAAAATATACAAATCTTTAAAAATAAATATCAACAAGTTTTTTAGGTTTTGATAATTAATGAGGTGGTATTTTGTACTTGATTCACAGTGAATCAGTGTATTAAATATAAACTTGAATAATATTTACTTGGAAACCAAAATGGCTGGCCATTTTAATGTTCCTTCACCTATATTTCGTTGTTTATCGACCTCTCAACGATATAATAATACATCTGCATACAAATTTAATACGTAGCCTAGTTTGAATGCCTTTTTCTATGGTTTCCAACATAAAGAAATATATATATATATATATATATATGTTATATAGTCACACATTTATTTTTCTGTTGCTCAGTTTTTAGAACAGTTCTTTTGTCCCTTTTCCTCCTTTTCACCCTTCCAACAGAGTACAAGAGTTGACTGATCATTCAGAAATCATTTACAACATATGATCTTATAGTGTTGCTAAGTTAATTACTAAGTCGACGTTTCTGGTTGCGAAGGTGAGGAGCCATGAATATGAACAGAAAGAAAACCAAAAGCCAAACAAAGAAACCAAAGCAATGCAATGCAATAATATGACAAAAAAACTGGATTTCAGTGTTATGAAGAAGAAATATATGTAATTGCACACCCCCAAGTAGTTGGAAGAATTAAAAATGAATATGGTTCGAATTTTGGAGTTGTTATTATTGAGAGGATTTTATCATTTATTGCTCCCAGTTCAAAAAAGATTAATCTTATATAGTAAAACAAGGGAGAATACCATTGATTATACCAAAAAAAGAAATACATGTAATTGCACGTGAACATGGCATACTAATGTTTGGAATTGAATGTTATACGAAACAACAGGAGAATAATTGCAAAGAGTGTATGGACTTTAAGACAGCAAAAAGCACAGGCTGTGGTCTGAGCTATGGGCGAAAGGGCTTGAATTTCTGAAACATTGGATTGGAGTGTGTCTGCGTTCTTTATTGAAGGATGGGGCTACAGTTCCACTGCTGCAAACAGATTCTGAAGCAACCCAACCAACTGTTTTACTGAGTCTGAGTTATAATTTTTTTTGTAGTTTCATGCCGTGAG